>BSEG01000016.1:6265000-7515000 GCA_036245055.1 Diospyros kaki | reverse complement strand
ATTCTTTCCTTTTGTTTAAAATTCCTAAGCTGTAATTTATGAGATTATAAATAGAGAATAAACCAAAGGGGCAAGTAGTATTTGCTTGCTAGTATTCTTACACTATTTCAACAAAAACACACTAAAACAAAATGGAATTCACCAAAGTACAAGAAAAAAATTCAAAAACAACATGTTGTTTTAAAACCTATAAGCAATACCTGAAAAGCTATCTCTATTTGTCACTTTATATTGGTGGAGAACAATTGGGAAAAGGTGACACATCAAATTGCTATAGACCGGGGGGGGGGGGAGGACATGAACCTTTTAATCTTCATTAAACAATCTATAGCAACCCAACCTGATAAATCCCTGAGTGTACAAGCGCTCAGCCAATTGCATGGCTAACTGGGGTCCCAAGCCCAATGCACTTGAAGCCACCTGAATTAGTTAGCACAGTACATTCAGTTTCTCATATGGGGAGATACTAGTTGCATAATGAACTTGCACATATCCTACAGAAATTGGATCCTGTTTACTTCAAAAGAAAAAAGTGGCACACCAAATACTATGTGGACAGTTAACATTTTTAATTGTAATGATCTCAAATTTATCAACTATTAGTTAACCCAACACGATCCAACAAACATTAACATGATGCATTTGCATCAACAGATAGAAGCATAGATTTTGTAGAGCTATTATAATCATAATCAAATAGAGCAGTTTTCTTTTTGAATTTACAGATGTTAGCATACTCTTTTTCTAAAATGGGATGGCTAAGCAAATGTCAGAAAGCAAGTTAAAGCATATAAACTCTATCAAATATTGACTTGTTTGTGTGTTCAAAATGTATATTGAATATATTTGAGAGAGATAAGAACGTTGTCGAAAAGAGGGTGCAACTAATTTACAAAAAGCAGGGTAAACCATACAAACCCATATATCTATAAGACCAAAACCCAAAAAAAAAAAGAGAAAGCCCATAAAACCAAAAGAACATAAGGGCCAGATGGATACAACTTGGAAGAATCAAGAAATTGATCCAGACTAGGAAACACTCCCAGTGAAAACTAAACTATATCCATAATGGGGCTCACCCACCTTTCGAAAAGTTCTTCTACATTGCTCTATGTAAATGCTCTTCATCAAATATAGAGGACCCAAGAGCCAAGCTTTCATCACATCCCTCCTCTCAAGACCACCCAAAGGAAAAACAAAATCCAATCCCCCAAATCTCTTGGGACAGCACAATGCCAAGAATGTCAGAAAAGGTCCATCAGCCATGCACAGACAGTAATTAAACTAATCTAATCTCTGTATCGTCATCAATAGTCAAATCTTCTCCTGGGCAGCATTCACAGATCACCCTAGATGATAGGCCTATAGGTCAAATGCTCATCCATGAGAAGTTTATCCACCAATCACTCGACGACGCCCCATAGAAGGATTTCACTTAAAACTACTTGGTTAGGAAACAAGCTAAAATAATAAATCCTCAACAATCTAAATCTGTTTATTATGACAGGACGGAAGAGTTAAAGCATCATTCTACCAAGTCAACCCCACAACACACCTTGATCGCCATTAGTCACAGTTATGTTCACCGCAACGGATTCAGAATTCTGTAAAATTATGTACCGAAATCAGAAATGGTTTCTGTTTCCTTTTCCAGCTTTCACTAAACACTGTTTTCCAAACATTGTGAAAAGCTCTGCTGAACTAGTTCCAACAATTAAAATTTTCAAGCCTGGACTCGGTTTCTATAAGAACAACTTGCAGCAAAACTATCAATAGAAAACACTTATATGGAAGTTAGGCATATAAAAACAATAAATGCAAGAAACAACCAATAAGCAAGATGAGTTCAAAGTTTGTTGGATGTTAGCCATTACTCCTTGCTAACTGGAACTAGAAAAAATGAAAGGCCAAGTAACAAAAATAAATGAAAATAATTAACGTCAACTCATTCTCACCTTCAGAAGGTTCACGGTGTTAAGACCAGATGGCCGAGTTTTGCACTCTTGCTTTTGTGATATACCAGTTACTTCCACCATGCCATCCTCCATTATCAACTTGTGAAACATCTCAGCAACCTGAAACAGAAAAATAACTTAAATAAGCAAACAATATCAAGAGAGGTATTAGATGCATATGGTGAGAAGCTAAATCTAATTGTGTTCTTAAATGAAAAGCATGTAAAGCAGGAATAACCTTACATCTAGGTCAAACAGCTTGCAGCGCTCCCACTCCAGCTTAAGTTCATAGCCCTTTAGAATTATGTAAGGATGCACAGCCCAAAACTTTTCTGGCTTAAAAGTAGTGATTTGCAAATAGCGTTGCACACAAAATCCAAGTGTAGGTGTTTGACATGGTCCATAGCTGAAACAAGGAAAATATATAAACAAATAAAAATAAAAATGTTATAATTCAATCCAAGAGAAAAGAGCGCACAAGAGGATAGCTGGGAAAGTAACTCATTGACAAGTGAAAAAAGTTGATGGCTAAATACTAAATATAGGACCAATCACTATAAGAAAATGCATGAATGAAACAAGAAAATCTTATCCTAAAAGGGAGCCAACCTAATTTGTGTCCAGAAATGCAACACATAATATCATGCTAATTGGATTAGAATAACTAAATTCCTGAAAGAAGAGAGGAAGTAAACTACCCAATTCAACCAAAAAAAACATGAACAAGCTCAGGTAAAACATGTACAGCATTGGATATAAGAAACATACAATAGCCACAAGCAACAACCAGATTAGTGCCTTGTAAAACAGGTTCTAAAGCTACCTTCTTCTTAAATAGTGGAAAAGAACACAACAACAATCACACAACAGGTTCTAAAGCTACCTTCTTAAATAGCGGAAAAGAACACACTAACAATCACAAACCTTAATTCTAATGGGTGGGGACATTCTTAAAAAGCAGATATTAGAAGAAAAAAGAGAAACTGAGACAGGCTCAGAAGTAGCCAGGTTCTTGTCCGTGAATGGACCAGAAATATTCATGAATAAAATATTTGGGTAGATCATGAGGTTAAGGACCTTGCTTTTTTGATAACATGACAAACAACTAACTCACACAGATAGGTGGCCCTAACGCCCTATTATAGAAGATTCCCAGTTCATTATCTTCTCCATTGCCCCCCTCCCAGATATAATTCTGCTTCCCCTTTTTATTTTCTTTTTAAAGTACAGAAGCCAACATAATACTAAAGCAAGAAAGGTCTTTGGCTTAAGTCTCACTGCCTCCTTAACTCCAATTGAGCTATTTATGTCAGTCCCTAACAAAGTTATTCATGAGATACTTAACTTGAATTATCCAATTGAGCTGTTATATTCTTTTGTGAAGAAAGGGAATTCTCTTCATACATAATTGACTGTACATAGCAGGAGTATATATATACATACAAGGAGATTCCAAATCACATCCCTAACGGATTGTGATCTCCTAAGAATCATCAATCAATTAAAAATGGAAACAAAGAAAGTCAAAGAAGCTGTAAATCCTCCTAGCTGTATGTCACGAACCTAGGGTTCGTGATAGGTTAGAAGAAGAATTGGGGAAGAATAAAGAAGAAATGAAGGGGGAGATTGCAGAGAATTTGGGAGAGAGGAATGGGATAGTGCTGAACGAGAGAGAGAGAGAGAGAAGAGAGAGAAAATAGAGATTCAATTATCAATTCAATTTTAGCATACCTCCCCTCCATTTACATCAGCCTTATATAGGCATATTTGTCCCCTAACAGCCTTGCACATGCAGCCATGTGCACCTAACTAATTGCTAGAATATCCCTAACAAACTATTTATGAGCCTATTACAATATTACCCCTTTTATTATATCTCTACCCAATATTATCCTTCTACTACTCTAGGGACATGACACTGTAATCCTAACTGTAAATAGCCTAGAATAGAGAAGATTTTGAGATTTAAATGCTGAGATATTCGATCATCTACATCTTTCTTTGTCTTTTGTGTCAAATTTGTTGTACAATTTCTCATAAGCTTTTGACCTTACTTCACTGACAGATAGGCACCAATTTGTGTATTTTGTGACAGTTATCATCTTAGTGAAAACACTTCTACACACTTTTTTTTTTGGGGGGGGCTAAATTATAAACACTTAACAGACACTGTTTTAACAATATAACAAGTTATCCCTGCTAATTTTCACTCAAATTTTCAGCTCAATGCAACGCAACCCAAGGGCAGGTGTCAAGAATTAGAAGTTCTAATAACCAGCAAGGGCATGGTGCAGGTCAAAATTAGTAGAAATGTCTTTACTTTGTAGAATCAGAAACTCAAGGATCAGAAGTAATAAGCAGCAAAAGATTGTGATTTCAGTTTAACATCCCATTATAACCAATTTCCAGCTCCAAATAAATACTTATGGAGGAAAGGGTAAGTATCAAACCATCCTATTCCTTGATCTGTTAAATTTGGACTTGAAATAATTCACCATATTTCAAATTTTCACATCTTAACTAAAATCACAAATCATTAACTCCAAAGAAATACTATAAAAGTCTGCGTCAAAATCAAAATAAGCAATGATAAAAACAAGACAGAATAAAAAAGAGAGAACAGTAAACGGATAGAGAAAAGAGATTGATTTAAATAAGCATGTTAAAAGAAAATAGTCAGAGAAATATTATATAGCATATCCACAAAAGAGAAAACTGACGAGATAACTCTAGAATCGAGATTCCCATATTTTCCCTGGAAATAACTAGTCTGATATCGCGTAAATGCAACACCAACTTTCAAGTCTATTTCTTGGCGAGCATCCACAGCCAAAGCTTCATCCTCGTTGGGTTCAATAAGGTTATTCATTGCCTTCATGATATCTTTCTCCGTAACAGAAGAAAACCTCGCACGATAAACTCTTTTACCCTTGTTCACACGAAATCCAGTGCAATCAATAACTGAAATGAAAATAACAAACTAAAGATAAATAACAGTGCTCAATGCCTTTAAATTTGTGTACTGTTCATGAGCTCAACCACAAAACTAATAGATTGCAGCAAAAAATGTTTTCAACACTCTTTTATCATGCACTTCACCAGTCCTTTAACACATAAATAGATTGGACAATGAAGATTTCCCTTCAGCAGTGCTGATATTGAAAAAACAGACACATCAGATTAACTCAAGATTCATAGTCTAAGGAGGGCTGGAAACAACATTATGTGAGATGCTCAAAAGTAAGCTCTTGCTCTACAGGATACAAGTGAGCAAATATATATATATATATATACATACAAAAAAAGGCTCTTCCTAGTAAATATTTTTAAGTGTATATAAGTACTTATGGCTGTATTTAGCAAGTATGTGTGTGTTCCTATAAAGATGTATGTTTCTGTATTTTTCCATGATTTGGTTTCTTTCTTTTCTTTATTGTCTCATTTAAGTTCTAGTACAGTATAGTATTTCTGTACCTCGCATGTTACTTACATAAATCACCAATGTGGTCTCTTCCCTCTATCTTTTCTTCCTTCTTCTGTCTTTCTTTTTCATTTTTATTTTACTGGAAATTTAACTTGATCCCAACATGACGTGTGGATGATCTAGTGGTAAAATTGGAAAGCTAGAATTCATATAACTGACCCCACATAGTGGGATAAAGGGTTGATATGTTATTGTATCATAACTTGATCCCACGTTCATTATTCTCAGTTAGAAAAAAAAGAATCAAGATAATTTCAAATATTAGCCCACAAGCCATAAGTTTACATATTTATTATATATATTCATTTAGATAATAGATTACAAACAATTTCCCTTTAAATCTGTTTGGTACTACAAACCTAGTTCCCACAGATTAAAGTAGAGAAATTACTTTGAACTGAACTTGAGGTCAACAACCATGAACATTTTATAATAATGAAAATGGGATACCTTCAAAGCATATGTTTTCTCCTTCCCGATCACAGTCCAACCATAAGACCAGATGACTATAACCATGAGCTTCTTGGCTTAAATGCCTGCAGATAGCAGCCTTATTTCCAGGAATTAAAAATGAGCAAATATATCTTTAAAAATAAAAGAAAAAAAAGGAAGGACAAAAGAAGATGGAAGCAATTCTAAGAACCAAAACTCAAAGCAATTCGTAAATGTTTAAATAAAAAGTATACCTAATTCTATAAGCAAGCAAGAACCACTAGAAGAGTATAATTTTCACAAAAAAATAAGCAGACACTATAAGTTTGGTATAAGAACAAGGATGAAGCTCCTTGACCAAACAATTAGACCTAGAGGCATAAACATAAAGATAATTCAATAAAAGAACATCAAATTACCACTAACAGCATTATTATGAGTTATGTAAAAAACAAAAAATTGGCTTGTAATATATACTATCTCAAGATGAGGATTAATATGCCCAATCAGTGAAGTCTTTGCTAAACACTTATGCACATATGGCTTGTAAAAGAATATACACAGCACCAAATGGAGAAAGAACTAAGAGAGAATTTTTTCATAGAAAAGTAGCAAGAAACTCCAGGATTAATAAGCACCAAATGGCACTAGTAGTCACATGTGAACTAAATTAGCTGGTCAATCTTGACGGGTTTCATTAAGTGTATGGCTCAGCAAATCCATATATGTAACTCTAAACAGAAGTGAATTTTTTAGATCACTTTATTTTAACTAAGTGCTGTGCATAAAATTGAAAACATAAGTATAACACAAGGAAGTTGCATATTCATAGTAAAACAAAACTCAGTCTACAAGAAAAGAAAAAACAAAGCACACCTTTGGATTTGATTCCGCCTTACGAATTGGAGCTTCGAAAAGATCAAGAGGATCAGTGACTGTCCAGTCTTGAAAAGCTGCTGGAAAATCCACACTAGACTTGCACAAATAAAAAATTTAAGGTTCAGAGCTCATTCAACTAAATGTATGAAACTCAGCCAGTAAACCATCAATTTCTATATGAATTAAATTCTGAGTTTCAAACAAAAACTGGTGAATTGGAGTTAGCTCACATTCCCATAGGTTGCATATCTTTTGGACTAGATGCAAGTATGGAAAATCTAATATTTAAATATTATGAGGGTCTGGAATCACATCATGTGATTGCTCAGAGACAGATATAATTTAATTATAAAGATTGTCAAATGAAGAAGTAAGTTCCAAGGTTATATGTGCAGAAGAAACAAGGGAGAGGGGGACGAACTCTCCTAGAATCAGCATGTTTTATCTTTTCTATGAGTTTAACCTTAGGCCAGAAGTTCTTTATTGGAAAAGAAAGATAAAAGTTAAACTAAGGGAAATGTTTATTAGGAATTATATTAATTTATCATTTATCTAATTGCCCGTTTCAAGAACAGAGCATTATGTTACGATATAATAAAAAATAATGCAGGACAGTTCAAGATTTATTTACATCCATAAACAACACCATTCAGACTTCATGCACTGAAAGGTATTCTATTACAAAGGATTCAACCACGTTTTGAGGTGCAAAATAGATAATCCTTGATGAGCATGTGAAACATTCTTTTGAGCATAAAATTTGGGAAGCATTCCATAATCAATGTGACATCACAAATATTAAAAAGGGGTTAAAGAATCACATTCAGAGAAGGTAATACAAATCAAAAAACTTTGACCTGGTGGAATTTCAAATTTGCAAAGATATTCACATGGAGAAACAGAAAAAAAAATGAGTTTGCAGCCAAGGATATGTATGATGCAAACACATTATACAACAATTAAAATCAGATTGCACAATTATATATAAACAGAAGTAGTTACTAAAAACAAAAAGTATATAACTAGAAGTAGTGTTTAATCATGGTCCTGATGTTGATGGGGGTAGACCTGAAAACATGCCCAATAACTGATGTCACTTTATAATGTGCAGAAGAAAATCCCAGAAAAGTTCCATCAAATTCATGGACCTCAGTACTGCCCCTTCGGGTTGACATCTGTAGCAAAATATGTTTGTCAAATTAGTTTTTACCTTCAACTCATCATGAAAAAGGCAGCGTTGAAATAAATAGAGAACAACTCACTAAAAGAATTTGCAGGTGGAATAAAAAAAAAGATGCAAGTATACCAAAATTCCCAACATCCTAATTACTAGTTAATTTCCCTTTAAGAAAGTTAAAATTTTCCCTCTATATCTTAGTAAAGAATACATGTAATGCCACATAACAAAAAGATATGTATAGTGATAGTGACTTAGGGGGCCAGCTATGACTACCACAAGGATGTCATTATCCCCCGTTAGGCTTTATACCTGGCAGGCAATGTTACAAATAGCTAGGAAGGCCAACATTAGGCAATGTCGTGTAGCCCATGTTCCAGCATACATTGAAACTAGGCCACAGACGTGCCATCAATGACACACGTTAGTGATGGAGAAGACAGTCAGTGTGATATTTTGCATGTCATGTGCTGTGTATGGGACTTTTGCTTGGGTTCAGCCTCATCCTAGCAGTCATGAAGCTTGCTTTGCATTCACCCCACTAGGGATCACTACTTCCCCAGTAATGGCATCTTGAAAAGCTAAAAAAAAGGATGCAGTTTGGCCACAAATCTCAACTTTCCAAATCCAACCAATGCCACCATCCATGGAACCCGCTAGTAAAGGAGCAATTCTATGATCTCAAACACCCAATTGATGCCATTAGTTAGAGAACCCTGTCAACAATGGAGCACTTCTATGATTCAAGAGGATATTTATGCTTCACACATGTCGTCGTTTGTAGAACAATTGCCACCATGAAAGATAAGAAACAAGCCATAATGCATGCTTTAGCAATTCAGTGTAGTCAGCACCAGAGAACCCTTCATATCACCCTAGAAGACCTAGAAGTAATACCCACCAAAAAGAAAGTAACCAAAGCTAGCCCTAGAGCTACTTGCTTCACAATCAAAAGAGCAATTGAACTGCTAACATCCATGTCAAAGTGGGAGTCTTTCAACACCAACTCATTGGCACTAACCAAGTAGCTCTGTACTGTTCCATTAATCATTTCGCTCAAATTATCTACCTACAAAATAAAGCATAAGAGATGGCAAATAACAATGACTAAACCTTTTAGAAGTCCAAAAGAAGCCTGAAGGTGTCCTAACTCATGGTGTCACCATATAAATGCATCTTTAATATGTTTTCCTACAATTTTCTCCAAAAATTCATCCTTTCCAACAAACATAATATTAAATTCCAACTTCAATGATAATAAGCATGCTCTACATTCAATTTTGCTATCATCTCTGGCTACCCACTTCTCAACCTCCAATATAAAATTTCACTGGCCAACAACACCCCCTCTAGAATACAAAACTAAGAAAAATCCAATAATATATCCTTCTCCTCCACGTTTGCTTGCTAAACAAACAAAAAGTTAAGAACGAGACAGAAAAAAGAAGGCAAGGGAAATGGGGGGGGCGAGAGGGGGGAGAAAGAATTTGTCGTGTAACGTAACTGAAAGCAATAGATTCAAGGTAAAACGAGATGAAATTGTTTAGTCTCTTCTGATTCCATAGTGCCCGACAGGTAAACCATTGTTGAAACTACAAGATACATTTTTCTCTTTTGCCAAATCAAAATCAGTTAGTTGAGGAAGACATTTATATTCGAACTCGGCTGTTGAATCCCATTATTTCTTAAATTTTCTTCTTGTTGTGCCATAGAATTCTTAAGCGTCCACCTAGGGGTATTTCAGTCATTAAGCCCAAAGCGGGCGGACCCTAGAAGTGGTCTTGAGCCTGGACGTGTTTGCCAAGGAGAAATCGCGATTAGCTAGCAAAAGGATTAGTGGTAATGGTCGTTAAGTGAATATCCAAAGTTTGGGAGTAAAAGTGGCATAAGGCAAGGGGGGGTCTCCCCTATAAATAGCATGGTCAAAATAGTCAAAAGGGGGCTGCCCCTAGAAGACCAAAGCTCTCTCTCTCTCAGCAAGAAAACGGTCCTCTCGGAGAGGGCAACAAGTCTCTCGAAGAGAGCTAGAAGTCTCTCAGAGAGGCCTGGAAGTCTCTCAGAAAGGGCAACAAGTCTCTTGATGAAGGCTATAAGTCTCTTGGAGAGGACAATAAGTCTCTCAGAGAAGGCAGCAATGTCTAGAGTTATCCTTTGCCAACCTAGGACTTTGCCCGATAGATTGCCTAGAGGCCAAGAACCTGCTTCGGCAGTCCGCCTAAAGACTCACCTTCTCTCGGAGAACCCCCTAGACAGTCCGGTCCTCTGGGAGGGATTCTTCTTAAGTTCGTTCGATTGCTACTAACGTGCAGGTCTATCCCCGACTCCTTCCAACATTACTATGACTGACCCTCTCTTGTTGAGAAGGTACAGTATCTTATACTCAATGACAACATCATTTATCTATGTATCGCATTGCTTTCCTACTTGTACTTACTTAAGCATCGAAGGGCATACACGGGTGAGAAATCCCCGCGTGCCTTCAAACATGTTCTTGTGAGCGCAGTTACGCCTTGAGTGCCCGAGAGACCACTATCTGATAGAGTAACCCATTACCGAAAGTGCCCTCAGAGGTCTATCTACGACCTCGGCCAGGATACCGCGAACCGGAGCTACCCAACGCCCATCTCCACTAGCAACTCATGCGAGCTGTCCACCTCGCTCTACCTCATCTCCATCTCTCCCGCATTATAAATTCCAATTGTTGTATTTTGGCAACAACACTTCTCGTCGACAAGTTACCCACACACATCCCTACACAAAAATTCTAAGCACACATTAAAAAAAAAGAAAAAGAAAAAACGTAATTGCTATCCTTTCGTTTAACCATGTTTAAACTGGGCAACAATCAATTCGTTTCACTTACCAGTTAAACTTACAAGACAATCAGAAACGTATAAATGTCAGAAAATGGATTTAAATAGAGAAAGAAAGGTGTCTCTTACTCGGCCAGCAGACAGAACAGAGGCAATGGACAGTGCAATACTCGGCTTCTCAGCTACCTTCGATTAGTTCCAAAGAAGAATAAGTAAATGGAAAAAAACATAAACGTCCCGGAACCAAAATAACGAACAGTTAAATTAGATTTCTTCGCTTTTAGGGTTTCTCACCATGAGAACTTTCGTAGCCATGTCTCTGAGGGTGCGTTCGGCCGAGGAAGCGGCAAACCTATTGCATCTTCACTGTTTCTCTCGCTTATTTCTTTTTGCCGTGTCTCCGTTTCGTGGAGGATCTCCCGTCTTCTTCCCCAAGTTTACGCTTGGGTGAGTTGCACCGACCTCTTAACACCGTGGAGCAAGGAGCAGCGTAAAATTCCCCACTGTTATCTTTCTGTAAATTACACTCGTGCCCCTGAGGTTAGTTCTAATTCGAAAGTTCTTGTATTGATTTTGAAAAATTATACGACATCCAAATCTTTTTGTAAATAACTTAGGCTGTTCTCTTTAATGTTTTCAGCTCGTTTTTTATTTTTAATTTTTTAAAATATTTAAAACACGTTTTACAAAAAATCACAATCATATATTGTTGTATTTTTCAATAATTACACATTGCTCTAAGAGTAATGTTATAAGTACGTCGTGAGCTACACCCACGGCTATCGAAATAATTTAAAATAAATTGTTACATTTCT
Source organism: Diospyros kaki (assembly GCA_036245055.1). Lineage (NCBI taxonomy): Eukaryota > Viridiplantae > Streptophyta > Magnoliopsida > Ericales > Ebenaceae > Diospyros > Diospyros kaki. The sequence goes on along the minus strand of BSEG01000016.1, from coordinate 7,503,445 downwards.
TTTTTCGTATTTTCCTTTTGCGAGACCCCACTCGCCCAAAACCCCTCTGCCCAAATCCATATTTTCTCTCCTCTACTACTCGTCCAAACTCATCTTCTCCATCTTCATTCTCTATCTTCTCTGTTGTTCTCGTTCTCTCTCTGAAAAACCTCTCTCACGACCAAGTCTATATTATCTCTCTCGCTCCATCCATGTTGCTCTCCCCTACTTTCGATCACCATTGCCCCAAACCCATATTCAATCTGATAAAATTATAACAAGTTTTTATGCAAATACTAATGTGTTTGTATGAACAGTGAATAAGGTTGACATGAATTTGTATTAAGTGTGGATTTTGTAATTACAGTGAACTATTAGATACGTGTTTGTGGTTGACATTTGAGAACAGTGATAAAAATATAATAATGTGTTTGTGTTTTTATGTAGATATTAATGTGTTTGTATGAACAAGTTTTTATGTAAATATTAAAATTATAACACGAATAGTGGGAGATTTGCCAATCAATAGTGGCTAGACACAAACAGTGGGTTGCATGGTTTGTGCATCACCCTTAAGCATTGAACCACAAAACCAAACAACAATGACAAATATGGGTTTGGGGCAATGGTGATTGGAAGTGGGGGAGAACAATAGAGATGGAGTGAGAAAGAGAATATAGGCTTGGCTGTGATAGAGGTTTTTCAGAGAAAGAGCGATAGCAATAGAGAATATGGAGAAGGAATATGAAGAATATGGGTTTGGGCGAGTAGCAGATGAAGGAGAGAATATGGATTTGGGCAGATGGGTTTTAGGCGGGTAGGGCCTCGCAAAAGGAAAATACGAAAAAAAAAAATTAACAATTTATTTTAAATTGTTCTGGTAGTCATGGGTGTAGCCCACGGCGTACCTATAGCATTACTTTTGTTTTAAATTACACATTGAGGGGTTGGTATTGTTGTATTTTTCAAAACGCATTTTGCAAAACACACAAAAAACCCAAAACGCCAAAAATATGTTTTGGTTGTTTTCAGCCAAACCTAACATCTCAATCTAAACCACGAAAAACAACTAATGTTTTCACATTTTCTCAATCATTTCTATTCTCTTTTTTATTTCTCTTCAAATTCGGTCGCCACTATCATCCATGCCACCACCATCATTGTTATTCGCGCTCATTATCACCACTGCCCATCATAGTGATCACTACCACCATCCAAATCCAGCCGTCTACCACGTCTAAATCTGTCCGCCATAGCCATCACCCTCACCTACTAATGCTCTCCAAACCCAGATCCACCATCACTATCGTCCTCTACTGTCTTCCATGCCCAGATCTGCCACCATCATCACCATCACCCTTTACCCGCCACTACCCTCAAAGCCCAGATCTGCCACTAACTTATACGCCCAAATCTGCCACCACCACCTCCCCTCCTGCCACGCCCAAATATGGCCGGTCTCTGTTAAGACACATTTTTGTAACACGCCGCATTGAGCGATAGGAAGGTCCGGAACAACTTACCCTGATGAGCCTACGCGAACTTTCCAGAGGGGTCACCCATCATTGGATTACCCCCGGTCAAACACGCTTAACTTGGGAGTTCTCTGCCTACATTCAGCCCAAAAGGTATCCAACTGGTGTTGTTTCCTTTCTTACTTATCTTCGATATATACTACCCTTCTTTGGGCTCTTGGGGTGTTACACACATCGTGTCATCATCATGGGGCCCACAACTATGGGTCAGCTCTCAGCTATCGCCCTTAGACGACCAGGAGGCCCACCGCACTTACGAGCCCCTCAGTGGTTGCCCTCTGGCAACTGATGTGGGACATATCCGGTGCATCCACACCATAAAATGTCGACGTTCTGTTTCGGTCGAGTCTGATTCGTTTTGGGCCGCAATGAATAATTAAAGGTCACGGTAAGAAGAGAGGCTTTTTCGGATGCTAATGAAGAACACTTAACGATTTTCACGTAGTTCAACCAGAACGATGCCTACTCCACGCCCGCACTCTAATTATTCATTCAGAATGGCGGTTTTCTGATTATTCCTCTTGTCGCTTATGTTACCTTTGCCCTTTATTTATAATCGAGGGGGCTTTTACAATTAGGATAACATATAGAAATAAAAAGATGATATAATGGGGGATAAACAGTCCTTATCATCTGTACAAAATTGTAAGTGGGATCTTCATCTCGAGAAGCATGGGTTGTTGCAGTGAACGGTCCCTACCTCTGACTCCTTAACAGCTTTTACCACTTTATGCGAGCTGATTGTTTTTTAGGCTAGCGACCTGGGTGGTCCGACGATCTGAAGGATACTTATGGGAGCTCGTTAGTCGATTGTGGGGAGCTCACTAGAGGCTCATCGGGAGCTCGTCAAATGTCTGCGTTATGGGCTTCGGACTTTGGTAGTGGCTAGACTCCCTTTCGTGAGGTCGTCCGGGCCTTCTTGGTTTCAGGTGATTGGGCCGGCCCATCAGATCGAGTCTGGTCCATGCGAGAAATATGTACAACATAAGCCCCCCAGTTCGTGGTACGATCTTCGTGCTGGGAACTGACACATGCCAGCTATTCTTTCGCCTCTTCGATGTCTGCCCAATCGTTTTAAATCTCGTCGTTCTATGCAGCACACATTGTCTGAGGCGAATTTAATGTGCACATTCTCCTATTACGGCGCATGATTATATCCATAGGGCCCACCATGAGTAGTCGTGCGGTCGTTGGATGTGGGGCATGCGGTAAGTCATTTTTCGATCCGACGATAGGGATTGATTAGTTTAGAGGTATAAATAGTCTGGGATGTCCCCCCCCTTTCCCTTCTTTCACGCTTGCTTCGAAGTCTTACCTTGCTGTTGCCTTCTTCTCTCAAGACTTTTGTGCTTTCAGACGCCGGTAACTTTTATACAGTGCTTGTTCCGACGTTCCATACAGGCATCAGGCTCAGCGTTTGGTAAGTCTGCTATGACTCCTTTTCTTTCTTCTCCTTCTTGGTGGGGGCCTTCCCTCGCCAGTTGGCTTGTTAACGGTCTCGCCGATCAATATTGTCTCCGTTTATGGGGAAACAGTTCGATTTGTTTTAGCATTAGCTGGGCCTTTGGGTACAATAACCTTAGGATTAGCTTCGATTGGAATACCGGGCTTGCAGCTCCAGCCCCTCCGCTTTAGGCGGCATCCTTTTGTGAAGTGCTCGGCCTGAAATATTTTAGGAGGTGTTTTTAGGGTTTTTCTGGATTCTTGATGTCTGGTCTGCGATTTGCGACCTGACTGTTCTTTCTTTTTCTTTGTAGATGTCCGACCAACACAGCGAAAATTCAGATCAAAAGCGTCGCAACTACATCATAGGAGAAAACGACACTTCAAACTCTGAAGATTGTCTTATCATGGAGGGTCAAGATTTTGAGGGTGCGAGCTCGCGATCTAGGGAGATCGTTAGCATGGCTTCTTCTGGTGTCGAGCTGGAGGTCGAAGATCAGCTCGCTGACCAGAGAGTGGGACGCGAGGTTTTTAGGAGATTTCCTTCTAAGGCCAAGTTCCCAGAGGTGGGGTCCTATACTCGGGAGTTTCGCCTTTCAACGAGCTGTCATGTATACGTCCCCGCTTCGACTTCTCACGTGGCCTACCCCCTGTAATACCCGAGAAATTCTAAAGGACTCAAGGGTAATTTACCTTGGGGTAAAAAAATAGAATTTAAGGATAAATTGAGGGTAAAACGGTAATTTATTACCGTATGGATGACAGAATCGACTGCCGGGAGTACCCTGGAGCCGAGAGGCCAAAGAAAATTGATGTGGCATTAATGATCACCCCGAGATAGAATTTATGGTGTAGAAAGAAATGAAATCGGGAACAATTTTCGGTACAGCTAAAAAGGCAGCTGCCAATTAGGCTGTAATACCGAATTTTCATAGATGACTTTTCGAAAGTCAAGGGAAGCTTGAGGGGGTTTCGGTTTTTCATAAGGAACAACCCTTCAGAGGTTTCAGGAAGAAACGAATGGGTTTAAGGCCAAAACGAAGATTCGGGCCTAAGTGCAGTTTTTAGAAATTGCTAGAGGGAGGTCGAAACGAAGTTGTTTCGAAATTCTAAAAGGCCAAAATGATGTTTTAGGTATTTTGGGGCCTAAATGCAATAAAAGAAAGTTGAGGGGTTAAGTGAAATAGGCTAAAATGTAATAGCCAAAAGTAAAGGGACCAAAGTGCAATTAAAGGAAAGTTTGGCCAATGGGAATCGACCAAGAGGTCTCTGGTCATCGATTTCGGCTGATCCAACCACGAGGTCACGTGAGTCTTGGTCGGGGGAGCAAGGTTTGTAAAGGGCTTGGTCGGAGATAGCCACCGTGGTGGCCGCAAATCGAGAAAAATCGATCGAAAGTTTCGGTCGATTGGTCGCGACCTGCAACTCGTGATTTTGGTCGGCTTGGGTCGATTCAAGGCTCATCTTAGGTAGGGTTTTTCTCCTAACGTGATGGGCAAGGCGGCCAAGGGCTTTTGGTCGCTCGACATAGCCTATAAATAGGTGTTTAATGGTGGCCGAAAGTTAGGGTTTTGAAGCTTCAAATTAGCCGTGTTTTCGAACGAATTGAGCTTCGATTTTAAGGGGCTTTTGAAGCCCATGAGAGGTATAGTATTTCTGGAAACTTTGGTGCATTTTGGTAGAGGTTTAAAGGGGTTTCGAGCCTCGCCGGAAAAATGAGGCGGGCGGTCTGGCCGAATGTTCAAGGCCTCGATGGGAGGTCTTTCGGTGGTCCTTTGAAGCTCAAACTTGGCCAAGAGGATCGACTAAACGAGGGCTTGAAGATGGCACCATTTTTCCAGGTCGCTAGTGACCGGAGCGCTGGAGAAGACGACCGACGCGTGCCGGTCACGCGCCGTGCTTCACGCAAGCCCAGTCGCCCTAGCACGTGTAGGCGCGTGCGGGGGCGTGGGCCAGTGGAAAAAGTGGAAAAAAATATGAAAAAATCAGGAAAATTATTTTATGGAGGTTTGTGCAAAAAGATTTGAAGTTGGGATTCCTGATGTCTTAATTTCTGCACCAAAGTGCCTCGTTTTGCATGAAAACGCAATATCCGGGTAAGTCCAGTATTTTTCCTTGAAAGTTCATAGCATATAATGAATTGTTGTGAAGTTAGATTTGAGGAAATAGTCTCGGTATATTTATTGGGATTTTTAGAAGGAAAATGAAAGGAAATAGGAAATAAATGGAATATTGAGGATATTTAGTGATTAAATATTATTTTATGATTGAGAAGATCGAGATGATGAGGTTGGTGCAACTTTTGAGAGTTGGCACAAGAATCGAGGCGAGACACACATATCGAGGCGATGCACGCTTTTTGAGGTGTCTTGATCTTTGGGCAAAGGTGAGTCGTCCTATCCTAAGTATGATTAGTGAGTGATATTCTCACAAGAACTTATATTCATGATATGTTTGTTATATATGCATGCTATTTATGAATTGCAATATTCATTTGTCATATTGCATTGAAAGTCGTGACATTTACATTGCACGATATTATTCTCATATTGAAACTTGTGCATGGGGTTGGGATGATACCCTCAGAGTGTAGCCGTAATTCCCCTAGGGCATTGAAGGAATAACGTTAGGCCTATCCCGCAGAGGTTCGGGATTTGCCTAGGATTCCTAGCCGGGCTGGGGATGCCTGGAAAGTTACATTATGGGTATATGTTTGTTCATATTATTGCATCATACATCATATATATGTTTTTGGACCCTCACTATAAGTTTTATCTTCTAATGGGTTATGCCCCTGGAACATTCAACGTTCCAGTTGAGACTTGCTGTAACATCCCGCTCGAGCGATAGGAAGGATCGGAACAACTTACCCTGATGGGCCTACACGAACTTCCCAGGGGGGTCACCCATCCCAGGATTGCCCCAGGTCAAGCACGCTTAACTTGGGAGTTCTTTGCCAACATTCAGCCCAAAAGGTATCCAGCTGGTGTTGTTTCCTTTCTTACACTATCCTCGATATATTCTAACTCTTCTGGGCTCCCGGGGTATTACATTCTCCCCCCTTGAGCACATGACGTCCTCGTCATGTGACCTTACAACTGGTCCCAGACCTTCTCCCCTTGGGGCTGCCATCCTAGAAGCCTGCCAGAAGCCGCTCCTTGTACAGGACCTCGAGCCCCGGCGCCACTCCCCGCCCTCGTCGGACCGCTTTCACCAAGGGTTGGCTCTGATACCACCTGTAACATCCCGCTCGAGCGATAGGAAGGATCGGAACAACTTACCCTGATGGGCCTACACGAACTTCCCAGGGGGGTCACCCATCCCAGGATTGCCCCAGGTCAAGCACGCTTAACTTGGGAATTCTTTGCCAACATTCAGCCCAAAAGGTATCCAGCTGGTGTTGTTTCCTTTCTTACACTATCCTCGATATATTCTAACTCCTCTGGGCTCCCGGGGTATTACATTCTCCCCCCTTGAGCACATGACGTCCTCGTCATGCGATCTTACAACTGGTCTCAGACCTTCTCCCCTTGGGGACTGCCATCCTAGAAGCCTGCCAGAAGCCGTTCCTTGTACAGGCCCTCGAGCCCCGGCGCCACTCCCCGCCCTCGTCGGACCGCTTTCACCAAGGGTTGGCTCTGATACCACCTGTAACATCCCGCTCGAGCGATAGGAAAGATCGGAACAACTTACCCTGATGGGCCTACACGAACTTCCCTGGGGGGTCACCCATCCCAGGATTGCCCCAGGTCAAGCACACTTAACTTGGGAGTTCTTTGCCAACATTCAGCCCAAAAGGTATCCAGCTGGTGTTGTTTCCTTTCTTACACTATTCTCGATATATTCTAACTCTTCTGGGCTCCCGAGGTATTACATTCAACTTAATAAATTAAATTTAAATTAAACGACTCAAAATTTCATAATTAATAAACGGGCCGAAACAGACGAAGGGAGCGTATAAAATATGAGAAATCACAGGGTTTCTTATGGGAATTAAAGAATACGAGAAAAGAGATTGGAACTTGCCTGGAACCAGCTGATTCCGACCTCACTCAAGCTCCCGATGCAAATTAAATCATTTCCTAGCAAATAACACAACCGGGACTCAAATTAATCGCGTAAAATTTATAATTTAAACATGACATGCTTCTACTAATTTTTACTCACGTACCTGGTCACTTCCCATGCCGAAAAATTAGTAGAAATCTGATATGTTTAAATTATAAATTTTATGCACCTGTAACATCCCATTCGAGCGATAGGAAGGATCGGAACAACTTACCCTGATGGGCCTACACGAACTTCCCAGGGGGGTCACCCATCCCAGGATTGCCCCAGGTCAAGCACGCTTAACTTGGGAGTTCTTTGCCAACATTCAGCCCAAAAGGTATCCAGCTGGTGTTGTTTCCTTTCTTACACTATCCTCGATATATTCTAACTCCTCTGGACTCCCGGGGTATTACATTCTCCCCCCCTTATTAGAATTTCGCCCTCGAAATTCGTGCTCAGTCCATATCCTCAAAATACACTCACAATTCTCATGATATTACTTAGCATATCTTCCGAGACCTTCCATATCATCATTTTCCAGTTCCCACAAGTCCAAGTCTATTACATACCCAACTTAATTTACTACATCAGTACGACTCCGCAATCTATTGCCTCACTTGGGCCACGTTTTGACCACTAATACCTTAATCAGCTTAAGGAACGTCATCAATCATATTACACACACCAACATGGTTCGCCCAGAATAACCTCATAATCTAACCGTTCCTCAAGGCTATCTCATATATCAACCTAAACACAAACTCAAAATTCAAAGATATTAAATCTCAATGATTAACTGGTTTGCAACACAAACCTCGATGCAACTGCAGCTAACTTCAACTACAAATAGTAGCGACAAGAGTAGAGCCATCCTCTTACACATCGAGAAGCTAATACTCGGTGACGTGACCGAGAAATGAGACTACAAACTCATTCAAGGATTCAACAGCAATATCCTTTAGTCTGACTTTTTCAACTGATTTTTAACCAGATACACAACATTTCCCCGACAGTACTTTTTCCCATAATTTGTCGCTTATGCTCGAGGTTCTGTCAATAAGTAGGGGTAATCATCTAATCAGGACTATCTAAGAATAGACGTTATCCACTCAATACACCTCGAGATCTAAAATGTCACCAGGTCTCTCCTCCTTAAAGGAATCGACACATCCAATTGGGACTTATTCGATGACCACCAACCCTCAATCTTGTCCTATCGCCGATCTTAACTCCAAATAGTTAAACGACCATACCTTTTTTAGATCGCTAAATACTATCCCTGACCTTATCAAGGGCTCAATAGGCTAGCTAAAACACGAGCTCCAGAACTAGTGTTATCAACTCCATAGCCTACTCGATTATAGCACCTCACCGTATCAACAACTGTCTAATCCCCAAGGCATCTCAGAAGTCTCCTAAAAAACGGAAAGCAATAAAGATGGGGGTTAAACGGTCTTCTGGTCGGCATAACAAACCATCTCATGCTTCCGTCGATGTACCACTTGACCAGCACCCAGAGGAATCTCATCTCCTCAACCAGTCAATAATCAACCCTAGGGCAAGTGGTCCACAATTAATACTGTGTGTACTCATAGCAACCACTGTCCTTATGATAGAACCCATCAGTGATTTAGACATGCAATTAACTACGGTCCTAGCCATACACCCGAGTATCTTCTACAATCTTAAAGGGGTTTTCTTATTTCTAATTCACTTTATTACGGATACTCCACGACAGCCCAAAACATCTGCTACTACCTTTAATTTACCCTATTTATTATAGAATCTCACAGCCTTAGTCGCGGCGTCACCTGAACCCCGCTCTACCTATGAGAACTAAACCCCTACACCCTAGCCAGGTAGTGATGCCGAATCTCCAAGCAGCATAACCACTGTAAGCTTCAAGTCCACAATTCCGTAGTAGTCATTCAGTCAATTCCCATCATAAATCTCTCTTGGGATAAGCTTGACCCCAAACTAACCCCAAACTCATCATGAATACATCTACACCAAGCACACATCTCGATACCTATGGATCTACCATTAACCATCGGCTCCTATAACACGTTCCCACATGGTGGGACCTTTTCGTACCACTCCTAGCAAAATCCAATCATGGACCTCCAACTCACATGCCACCACGACCTCAACTCTCAAGAAATTGACACAAGCCTTTGCAAGGCGTCGACAACGCCTGGCGAGACCAAATGAGACTCCAAACCTCTTTAGAAAACACCTCAGAGTTAGCCCGACAAATCATTAGCTCGGGAGAAAAGACTTTTATGCCTCAAGGCTACCCGGCTCAATCGCAAGGTCAATCCCTCACTAAGGTAACCTTCCTGATAAATCCTCAGGAAAGTCATGAGCATCCCACACTCATACACAACCGGGGAAAGAATCAAGCCATACGCACCCTTATCATGAGCAATGTGTGCCTTAAACGCAGCTTTAAAAGTTCCCTTAATTACTTTTCTTAAATGAGGTACGTGTCATCCCTGATCCGCATCACTAATAGACAATGGCTAGGGACCAAACAAATCCACCGCAAATCAGGTGTTTAGTCCACTCAGTCTTAGCGAACACAGCCCGCAACTAAATGTCCATCGCAGGTCAAACCTATGACTTTCCAAGTCCATACTATTCATCACATCAAGTCACTAGGATACTCTTTGCTAATAGCAATGGCTACTTGATTCCTAAGGATCCCAAGACTCATAAATTTGCTAAATACCTCTCAGCACATAATACCCTCAAACATTGCACATGATTCCTCACACCATTCCCATCCTTACAAAACTCATTAGTTACAATCATACACTTACATTATAGCCCTCTAATAATCTCACTAACTAGAACTCACCTCATCATACCTGACAACCGAGGTAGCTTCATTTACCAAGTAAGCTAAGTCCTCACTGCTAGCTATGTTGGGGCTGGGTCCAACAGGTTCCTCTGGTGGCTATGACGGTGACGATTCACTCCCAGTAGCTTGGACTAACTAGGTGTCCAGTAGTGCTCCAATCCTGGGCACGTCCTATACCGATCCCTGACAAGGCTCCCAAATGGCAGCTTGTTGCCTCACAGCTCTGGAAAAAGCAACTTAATGGGAACAAAGACTCCCATCATCATCATTACTTCAGTCAGCCGCCTCCACACGTCATTCATGTGCTCACAGGCGAACATGACTTGTCTCTGACAGTCTCCAAAAAGATCTCGTGAATCGTCTCTTGAAACAACTCGTCAAGTCGATACGTATAACTCACTAGGTACTTTTCTTTGTCTTGCCTGCCTCCTCATCCCGAAGCAAACTCTTGTTCCCGCCGACACCATAAATGATCCAATACTGGGAGGTCATCCGAATTAGGTAGGGGTACACCGAAATCTAGACCTCCGAATTCCATATTGGGAATACACAAAATCACCAAATATCAGGCAAATATATTAAGGCTAAACCAACCTCTTACCTAAACACCTAGGGTAAGCGCAAGTCCTAAAGAAATCCCATTCATGCCACCTCACGGTCCCATCCTAACGTGCACTTCTCACCCTTGCACGAATATAAATTTGAGACACCATCTGTCACACGAATCAGCGAAACTTAGCTTGACGAAGCCTGACCCTATTCAATTCACACCTAGACCTCCATAATTCTACCCGACAACTTTGGTGTACAGGACCTCGTCCCTCAGAATTAACTAAAATTACGCTCTGATACCACCTGTAACATCCCGCTCGAGCGATAGGAAGGATCGGAACAACTTACCCTGATGGGCCTACACGAACTTCCCAGGGGGGTCACCCATCCCAGGATTGCCCCAGGTCAAGCACGCTTAACTTGGGAGTTCTTTGCCAACATTCAGCCCAAAAGGTATCCAGCTGGTGTTGTTTCCTTTCTTACACTATCCTCGATATATTCTAACTCTTCTGGGCTCCCGGGGTATTACATTCTCCCCCCCTTGAGCACATGACGTCCTCGTCATGTGACCTTACAACTGGTCCCAGACCTTCTCCCCTTGGGGCTGCCATCCTAGAAGCCTGCCAGAAGCCGCTCCTTGTACAGGCCCTCGAGCCCCGGCGCCACTCCCCGCCCTCGTCGGACCGCTTTCACCAAGGGTTGGCTCTGATACCACCTGTAACATCCCGCTCGAGCGATAGGAAGGATCGGAACAACTTACCCTGATGGGCCTACACGAACTTCCCAGGGGGGTCACCCATCCCAGGATTACCCCAAGTCAAGCACGCTTAACTTGGGAGTTCTTTGCCAACATTCAGCCCAAAAGGTATCCAGCTGGTGTTGTTTCCTTTCTTACACTATCCTCGATATATTCTAACTCCTCTGGGCTCCCGGGGTATTACACTTGCAGTTAGGACAAGGAGCAGGTTGAGATATGACGGCACGTGATGGCGTGGCCGATGGATTCAGCAGGAGATTCCAGTATTTAATTTATTGAGAAATGTGTTTGATGTATGCTCGAGGTTTCATAAGATTTGCACCTAGGGTGTTAGATGTTATCTCGGGAGACGTGTATTAATGTATTTATGTAATTGAGGATTTGATGGTAATATATGATACGAATTCTTTATGATATTATATAAAGCGAATTCAGGTATGTACTGTATCAGGTTTCGATTATCGCTTCCGTAATTTTTAATGATATGCTGGGGGATTTCCCTTTGAGATACGGTATTTGATGTATGAGAAATGTAAAAGGAAAGGGATTATGTATGTATACGATGGGCCCCAGCATAGTGACACGCCATTCGATGGGACGGGGTGTTACACCCCCTCCGGCTTTATAGCCATCAGCCCCAGCACCTTGAGTCTGGTTTTAGGTTCTCAGTCCCTTCCTATCTTCTAAACCTCTTAAACGATCTCAAACTCGCGCCTTTTCAGTTGACACCAAATTCATACGCCCAACTTACTTCCTTAGCCGTTCTTCTTCTGTCAAATGGCCTTCCTCCCCCTTCGCCAAAATTAGTTAGGTTTCTTTTTTCTTTCAAAAATGCCAAGGAAGGGCTGTACTATTTGGCAGCTCGTCCTTCACAGTTCAAGTTCGTCATTCCTCAAGGTAGGGCAAAGGGCAAATCCAACGTGGGTGACTATAAGTCCAGTTGGTTCTTTGTTACTTGCCCTTCCCTTTCGTCACTCATGAATAATAGCTTCGTGCTTTCTCCAGGTAAAGGGGGCTCGTGGGCCGGTCTAGGTTGTCCATTTTCTGCTTCACTTTTTTAACATTTCTCTTCGTTTATGCAGATCTTGCGGGCAGGAGGCCACACTTGTCCGCTGAGGAGATTGAGGTTCTGGACAAGCTCGCTGCTGCGAGTTTAAGCTCAGAAGAGTTAGAGATTACCGACGAGCTGCTCAGAAACCTTGAGCTCGCCCCCCTCTCGACGTCAGGGTTATCAAGGGGAACCACATCGGGGTTCTTGGAGCGAAGGTCCTTCCGTCTGCCTTCCAAACACTCGCATCGAGTAGCCAAGGCGAGGACATGGTGAACCTTGACCTTGTCGAGCGAAAGAGGCCAGGGGCTAGGCCCGGTGCTACTCCGGCTGTCGCTTCGTCTTCTAGAGATGGGAGGTCGGAGATGCCGCAACCTCAACCGCGCCCCCAACAAAAACAGCTCGCCCCTCAACTCCAGCAACAAAGACTTCAACAGCGGCAAGAACAACGAGCTCCGACTGTCCATAGTCAGGGCTCAACTGGAGCTCGGGGAAATGAGGTCGCGAGGGAGGCCTCCAACCCCCCCGCTGCTAGGCCAAAGAGATGATCGGAGTAGCAACGGGAGGCCGGCAGGGAAAAGAGGGCCAAAGCTTCTGAGGAAAGGGCGAGTCGAGAGCCCGCGCAGGAGCCGATACCCGGATCCGTTTTCTTCCACTCCCTCATGGACGAGATGTTCGAGATCGTGGGCACGTCTGCGAGGTCCTTGGACAAGGACGAGATGAGGGGGGACGTGCTTGACAACTACATCTCCCGTCATAGCTTCCTGGTATACCCGAGCTTCTTTTTTCTCAAGTCCTTATTTGCTTTCTTCTCTTCCTTTTTCGCTTTTAATACTCTGTATTTTGCAGACTTCTCTTGTCGCCATGAAGGCAAAAAAGTGTCAGCAAGATGTTGAAGGGCGACTTCAGGCGGCAAAGGCCGCCTACGAGGCTGAAATAACGAAGCTCGAGAGGGAAAAAGAAGCCCAGCGGGCCGAGCTCCTCACTGCTCAAAAGGAGCTTGAGAGCTAGGAGCGCGCCTGAAAGAGGCGATCCGGAGGAATAAAGAACTTGACGAGGAGCTCGACCGCTCGAGGAATCGGTGGGAGTTGGCCAATTCGGAGCTCACCAATGAGCTCAATAAAGTTAAAGAACGTCTGAAAGATGCCCTGGACAAGCTGAGGTCGGTTGAGGCGAAGCGGAAACAAGCTGAAGAACGAGCTTCCCGGTGCGAGGAGATCGCAAATAAGGTCATCGACGATATCAAGGGGGAGGTTGAAGCTCGGATGGACTTGACATGCCAAGAGGTTAAGTCCGACACTTGCTCGGCGTTCTTGTACACCTTGTGGCTGAATCACCCTGAGATGGACTTCTCCTTCTTTGGTGCAGAGGCCGACGAGGAGGTGAAACAGTACGCTGCCGAGGCTGTTGAGGACGCCGTGACTGCCACCCCGCTTGATTCATTGATGCTAATTGCTGAGATCGAGTCGTCCGGGACTGCTGACGTTCAGATCGGGGGAGATGTCGAGGCTCAGCCTTCGATTTGTCCTACTAAGGCTGCCGGCTTTCAGCCGACTTCGTCTACCGCATCCCAGTTTGTCGAGGTTTATCCTTCAGAAGCAAACGCCCCTCCGAGCTAGGACTCTTTTATATGAATTTTTTTTTTTTTGTAATACTAGCTTAATAGAATGGACAATTTCCATACTTTGTGCACATTGCTTCAGATATCTTGGTGAGCTCGAGTTAATTTAACTTTTAACAAAGTATTTGTTAATAATAACTCAAGCCACTCTTCATGATATATCTCAGAAATAATTGATACCTTAAAAACAATCGTCTTGAGGGAAGTCTTCATAATCATAATTTAAGAATGAACATAGGCTCGAAGTAACTCCTCGATGATAGTTGTAATGATCAACATGAACACTTATACTTAGGCAACTGCCAAAAAAACCTTTCTTCAGCATGTTTTGATAAAATAACAAGGATGTTTGCAAAGGCAGATTGCCTCGCTGTCTGGCATAGTAGTTGAGCAGCCCGTGATAAACGGTCAGGAAGCGTATTCAATAGGTCGCGAATGAAAATTGAGACGGATCTCGGCTGACCCGTTTGAATATGAAGAATTCGCCTAAATATGAGATTGTATCACGCCCTCGACTGGCATATTGAGATACTTGACAATTTTGACAAATTGGGAGTAAATACCCAGGTAGGTCGTAGTCCAATGCTTTGTGCCAAGATAAAGGGACCCCTGGTTAGAGAGAACTCGACCTGCATCGCCAGGTTATATGTTCAGGCAGGTCATAGGGTGACCCCCAGCTAACATACCATGGTTTGTCATTTCATTGTCTTGCTGAACCAAGACATGTGTCCAGGTAGGTCGCGTTATGACCTCAGCTGACACATCGTGGTTTCTACAAATTTTAATTTGACCAAGAGGGAACACCCAGGTAGGTCGCAGACCATAACTTTAGGCTAAGATAAAAGGACCTCGGCTAGCGAATCCAGCTCGGAGTTACTCGTGGAGGTGGTTGCTCGGAAATTTTCAAACCATGACATTAAGTCAAGATGAATGATTCCCGGCTTCAGACAAAGACCTGAGGGAGGGACCAAGATGAGTGCTCAGTTAAGCCGCAAACCGTAACGTAGTGGTTAGGTTGTCTAGGCCCCAGCTCACAAACCATGGCTTTTCAATTCCTCCTTCAGGGATATTCAATCGAAAACCGATAAAGATAACATGCAATGAACGGATATTCAATCGAATACCGATAAAGATAACATGCAATGAACGTTCATGAATCTTAACCAGAATCACGAAAGTTATTTGTAATAAAAAAGACAAAGCATAGGTAAGAACCATTACACTTATTTGAAGTAAGGACGAAGATGTTCCGCGTTCCAAGCTCGTGGGAGAGGGAAACCGTCCAAGTTTGCCAGATGATATGCTCCGTTACTTAGATTTTCCTTGATGATAAATGGACCTTCTCAGTTAGGGCCTAGTGTGCCGTCACTTGTCGCCCGCGCTCCTGGGAGTACTAAGCGTAATATCGGGTCCCCAACGTTGTAACGTCGGACTCGGACCTTCCGGTTGTAGTATCGTGCTACCCTTTGTTGATAAACGACGACCTTTATGCGAGCCATATCTCTTGATTCCTCGAGCAGGTCTAGGTTAGTCGTTAGTAGCTCGTTATTGCAATCCGAGCTGAAGGTGGCCCTTCGGTGGCTGGCCACTTCATTCTCGGCGGGGACCATAGCTTCCGACCCGTATGCCATTGAGAATGGAGTTTCTCCAGTGCTGCTCCGAGCTGTTATTTTGTAGGCCCACAACACTGTTTGCAATTCGTCCACCCAAGCCCCCTTTTTGGCTTCAAGTTTTGTTTTCAAGGTCTGCTTGATTATTTTGTTAACAGTTTCAACCTGCCCATTGGCCTGGGGGTGATCAACGACGGTAAAACTCTTTTGGATCCCCATCGATTCGCAAAATTGGATGAACTGCTCACTGGTGAATTGGGTTCCGTTGTCCGTTATTATCTGTCGTGGCACCCCGAACCTGCAGATTATGTTATCCCAAGTAAACGCTTGTGCCTTCGCACTGGTGATCTGTGCGACCTTTTTGGCCTCTGCCCATTTAGTGAAGTAGTCAACTGCTACTATGGCGTGCTTACACCCCTCGCGAGCCATTGGGAGTGGCCCGATTAAGTCCATCCCCCAAATGGCGAATGGCCACAGGCTACTCATCTGCTGCAGGTAAGCTGGCGGAGCTCGCAGAATTTTGGCGAACTTTTGGCACTTTTCGCATTTCTTGATTGTTTCCACGGCGTCTTGCTTTATGGTGGGCCAATAAAACCCTTGTTGGAGGGCCTTTTGTGCCAGCGAAAGTGCCCCTGCATGATTACCGCAGTGACCTGCATGAATTTCTTTAAGCACAGTCCGGCAGTCGGTGCCGTCAATGCACCTCAAGAGTGGGGCTGAGAACCCCCTCCTATATAATCTCTCGTCGTAGATGCAATACCGAGCTGCTTGAGCTCGCAGACGATGTGCTTCCAACTTGTCTTCAGGTAGCTTGCTGTTTTGTAGATACTTTAGGATAGGAATCATCCACGAGTTTTGGGATACGGTGATCGCCATTGTTTCAGCTCGTTGTTCTGTACTCGGGGTAGCTAAAAAATCTATGGGTATGTCTCCTGAGAATTCTACATCCCGGGCAGTTACTATGAGAGCTAATGGGTCCGCATGGGAGTTCTGAGAGCGGGGGATCTTGTGTATTTCATATTTTTCAAAAACGGCAAGTAGCTCGCATACCTTTTGCAAATATGCAAGCATTTTTGTATCTCTGGCCTGGTATTCTCCCCGTACTTGGTTGACAACTAGCTAGGAGTCACTGAAAATTTTTCAAGGATTCGGCTCGTATTTCTTTTGTCAGGCGGAGTCCGGCTAATAAGGCTTCATACTCGGATTCATTATTGGTGGCTGGAAAACCGAACCTCAGGACGCAGAGGATTTTGTGACATTCGGGACTAATTAGCATAACTCTGTTCCTGCCCCCTGTTCGCTTGATGACCCATCGACGTATAGCTCCCAAGACGGTCCTTTCAAGCTTTCCGTATCCTCGTCAATTGGCCCAGTAAACTCGGCGATGAAGTCTGCCAATGCTTGACCCTTTATCGCCGTCCTTAGTTTGTATTCTATGTCAAACTGAGCGAGCTCGATAGACCATTTCAGTAAGCGACCCGAGGTATCTGGCTTTTGCAAGATTTGCTTCAGCGGGTATTTGGTCATTACTTCGATCTTGTGAGCTTGAAAATAAGGTCGCACCTTTCTTGATGCCACTATTAGACAGTAAGCCAATTTTTCGATTGGTGCGTACCTTGTTTCTGCGTCAATCAAGCTTTTGGAGATGTAATAAATGGGGTGCTGAACCCCCTCTTCCCCCTGGACCAGAGCTGCACTGAGAGCCTGTTGGGAGACTCCCAGATATAAGGTCAGCTTCTCTCCTTCCTTTGGTTTGGCGAGCAGTGGGGCTCGTCCCATGTATTCTTTCAGTTGCTGGAACGCGAACTCGCATTCTTCTGTCCATTTGAAGTCCTTATCCTTTTTTAATAGCTCGAAGAACGGGGCACACTTATCGGTCGCTTTTGAAATGAAGCGGCTCAAAGCCGCGACTTTCCCGTTGAGACTTTGTACCTCCTTCTTTCTTACGGGCGATCTCATATCGAACAAAAGCCTTTATTTTGTTTGGGTTGGCTTCGATGCCTCTGTTGTTTACCATGAACCTAAGGAATTTTCCGGAGGCAACCCCAAACGCACATTTGAGTGGGTTTAGCTTCATTTGATAGCTCCTGAGGATTCCAAACATTTCTTCCAGATCGGAAACGTGGTCCGTTACTTTCTCAGATTTTATCAACATGTCATCAACGTATACTTCCATGGTTCTTCCGATTAGTGCTTCGAACATCATATTGACTAGCCTTTGGTAGGTCGCACCAGCGTTCTTCAATCCAAAAGGCATTACCTTATAACAATAAAGCCCCCGATCAGTAATGAACGAGGTGTGCTCTTGGTCAGTGGGGTTCATGGGGATCTAGTTGTATCCTGAATAAGCATCCATGAAACTAAGGAGCTGGTGACCAGCGGTTGCATCCACGAGCTGATCAATTATAGGGAAAGGGAAGCTGTCATTAGGACAAGCCTTGTTCAGGTCGGTGAAGTCGACGCAGGTCCTCCACTTTCTATTCTTCTTCTTTACCAGGACCGGGTTGGCCACCCAGGCCGGGTAGTGGACCTCTTTGATGAATTTGTTTGCCAAGAGTTTGTCCACTTCTTCCTTAAGGGCGGCATAGCGTTCTGGCGTCATTGGCCTCCTCTTCTGTCGCACTAGCATGTAGCTTGGATCTATGTTAAGCCTGTGTGACATGACTTCTGGGCGATTCCCACCATATCCTCGTGGTTCCATGCAAATACGTCAAGGTTAGCTTTAAGGAAATTTGTAAGCTGCTCTTTTACTTTAGGGGCTAAATTCTTTCCTAGCTTGAGGTGTCTTTCTCCGTCTGCCTCATTGACTGAGATGTCTTTGAGCTCTTCCATGGGACCGGTGGGCTTGTCGCAGTCGACCTCGCGGGGATCCAGGTCGTGATTGACCTCCCATTGGCTGGTTGGTCGCGGGTCATCTTTTGCAATGATGTTCACTTTCTTTCCTTTTGCTCTAATTTTCAGTGCGTCTTCATAACAACGCCTCGCGATGTGCTGCTCGCCCTGTACACATCTTACTCCGTTCAGGGTTGGGAATTTTACTGTAAGCGACCTGATTGAAGTGACTAGATCAAGATCGTCCATTGCTGGTCTTCCGAGCACGACGTTATACGTTGAGGGGCAGTCTATGATTAGGAAATTCGCCAAAATGGTGGCCTGGCGCTTTACATCCCCGATGGTGAATGGAAGGCTGATCCGTCCGACAGGAATCACTGTGTCCCCTGTAAACCCATAGAGCGGCTCAGGGGACGAGCTCAACTGTTCTAGTTCCAGACCCATCTGATCGAATCATGCTCTATACATTACGTTCACCGAGCTTCCTGTGTCTATCATTATCCTTCGTACTTCGGCATTACCGATCTGGGCCCGTACAACAAGTGCATTGTTGTACGGCCAATGAACGTCTCTGGCTTCTTCTTTTGAGAAAACCATGTTCTTCGGGGTTGGGCCACCCCTGGATCGCTTTGCAGGAATTGATTGTTCGCCCGACCTCGCCACCAGGACATGGTTTGCTTCACGTACGTATTTGTCGAGGGACTTGTGGGAGGATCCCGCGAGGTGAGATCTACCATGAATTGTGTAAATAGTTCACACGGTCAGCAAGCGTTCATCATCAGAAGGGGGTGGCTGCTACGCCGGTTGCTGGCTCAGTTGATTGGTTGGTCGCACTACGTAGTCTTTCAAGCGACCTCTTCTTATTAGATCTTCAATGGCGTCCCTCAAGGCCCAGCATTCAGAGGTGGTGTGACCCGCCTCGTTGTGATATGCGCAGAACTTCTCTTTGTTTTGGAATTTGTTGGGAGTTCTCAACGAGTTGGGTTTCTCAAATTCCTCCTTGTTTCTTTCCATGGTGAAGATCCTATCTTGGGAGTCAGATAGGACACAATAACTATCGAAGCGTTGCGGCCTCAGAGGTCGTTCATCCCGCTCTGCCTTGTGAGCCCGTTTGAACATTTCACTGCTTAAGCGATCCCCTCGAACTTTCTTTCCGGTGTCTCCGCTATTCCTTCTCTTATTCTGGTTGGAGCCCCCTGCTTCTTCTTTTGGTCCTATGGGCTTCTTTAACCCAAAGGCGTCTTCCCATCGGACCTCCTTGGAGGCTCGTTCGTAAAACTCTCACAGGTCTTTGATCGGGGTCCTGTAGATGCTCTCATAGAGCTTGCCATCTTTTCGTAGCCCGGCGGAGATCGCCGTCAGGATGCTTTCGTCAGAGGGATCCTCGACATTGCTCACCTCACGCCTGAATCTAGCGATATAATCCCTAAAGGGCTCGTTCGCCTTTTGGAATACGGTAGCGAGGTGGCACGGTGGCGCGAGCTGCTTTCTTAGGGCCCTGTATTAGTTGACAAATCTCTGTTGACATTCCTCCCAACTACTGATGCTGCAAGGCGGAAGGTTTCTGAACCAGGCGCGGGGAATATCACCCAAGACTGCTGGGAAGGCGCGGCATTTAACCAGCGAGCTGGTTGTTTGTAAGTCCATTTGTACGTTATACGCATCCAGGTAATCATAGGGGTCGCTGTCCCCGTTATACTGTGGCATGCTTGGGACTTTGAATCTTCAGGGGAGGGGCTCAAGTTCGACCTCTCTGGTGAACGGTGTCCTATCCCCACGGCCATTACTCTAGCTGCGGACCCCTTGTCTCTCCTCCAGCTGTCGAACTCTCTGATATAATTCCTCCACAGTCGAGTCTGGGCCCACCAATTGCTGGGCCTGCGACCGCCTGCTCCTTTCCCGGTCCGGGGAGCGGTGATTTGGGAACGGGTAGTTGTCTCCAATATCTTCTTCTTCAGGCGGAGGTCGTTCTACCCGCGGTTGGCGGATCCTTCGAGGCGAAGCCGGTGGGTCATTGGTGGCTCGTACTTGGGCTTGGGCCATAATTCTAATCGCATCGGTGAGATGCATCACCGTATTTTCTAACGCCTCCTGACGTTGCTACTAGTCCCGGATCGTTCCGGTCCCGGCAATTTGGCTCGCGGGTTGAACAAGAATCTGCGGTGGTATTCCAACAGCATCTCCGACGGGTGGTGGTAAAGGGCTGTCTGCTGTCAGAGCAACGGGCCCTCCGTTTAGTGGAAAATATCGCGGTCTGTCGTTGTGATTTTCTGGAGGGTCGACCGCTGCCTCGGAACTTCGAGTATTCCTTCCTCTTGCCATGGCTATTGATCAGAGCGCGCCCTTCCTCTAGTGCCAATGTGTCGACGTTCAGTTTTAGTCGAGTCTGATTCGTTTTGGGCCACAATGAATAATTAAAGGTCACGATAAGAAGAGAGGCTTTTTCGGATGCTAATGAAGAACACTTAACGATTTTCACGTAGTTCGGCCAGAACGATGCCTACTCCACGCCCGCACTCTGATTACTCATTTATAATTGCGGTTTTCTGATTATTCCTCTTGTTCCTTATGTTACCTCTACCCCTTATTTATAATCGAGGGGGCTTTTACAATTCAGATAACATATAGAAATGAAAAGATGATATAATGGGGGATAAATAATCTTTATCATCTATACAAAATTGTAAGCGAGATCTTCATCTCGAGGAGCATGGGCTGTTGCAGTGAACTGTCCCTACCTCTGACTCCTTAACAGCTTTTACCACTTTATGTGAGCTGATTGTTTTTTAGGCTAGCGACCTGGGTGGTCCGGCGATCTGAAGGATACTTATGGGAGTTCGTTAGTCGATTGTGGGGAGCTCGTTGGAGGCTCATTGGGAGCTCGTCAAATGTCCGCGTTATGGGCTTCGGACTTTGGTAGTGGCTAGACTCCCTTTCGTGAGGTCGTCCGGGCCTTATTGGTTTCGGGTGATTGGGATTGGGCCGGCCCATCAGATCGAGTCTGGTCCATACGAGAAATATGTACAACAGTCTCCATCATTCTCTGCTATTTCTTCCTACGACCATCGTCTCCACGTCTAATGTAATAATATAGTTTTTTTATTACAAATTTTCAATGTTATTTTTAAAACTTTTAATAAATTAATATTTTGTTATTTTATGATTTATAATTTTTTTTAATATTTATGTCGTGGATAATTTAAATCTCCAAATTAATATCATATTTTAATTTATAGGTGAAAATAAATTTATTATGGAATTAATAGTTAAGTGAAATTAAAAATGAGTTAGAATGTATTTTATAATTTTAATATATTATATATGATTAAATTATATAACTTATATTATATTTGAAATTCTTTAAATTAAATTTATAATTTATTAATAAATATATAAAATTTATTTTGAATCAAATTTCTTAAATAAAATATAAAAAAATAACATTTTATGAAATTTCAAAATAAACCCGTTTTTCAGTTTTCCGTTTTGAAAAATAATTTTTCAAAATGACAAAAGAACATGTTTTTTAAAATTTTAAAACAGACACTCAAAATACAAAAATGAAAATGAATTTAAAACTCAAAACTTAAAAGTGAAACACAAAAAGAACATCACCTTAAATTTTCTCTTTTCGAAAATTGTAGATTTAATACAATCTCAATAGTCATCATACTCAGTTCATTTTGTATGCCATGAATACAAATTTTTACAATTTGCTCGATTATTTAAAATATATTTTTTAGAATGTTTAACTTAAATTTGACAACTAAATATGTCATAATTTGTATGTTCTAAAAATCAATAACATTCAATTTTAAAATAAAATTAGAAAATATATATGAAAGCTTTACAATTTATATTATGAAATTTTAAAATTAAAATTTTTAATTTATAATTAGAGATTTAATCATCAAATAAATATGAGTTAAAAATTAGAATATATTTTTTATAATAATTGAACAAGTCGTTATATTTTTTGTTTAGTTTAATATATACGGTAGCTTCTCGATAATTAAAAAATATGGCTTTTGGTTCGTAAAGTATAAAATGTTAAGTTTCAATATTTCAATTATCAAAAATTATAAAATAAATAGAATTGTTATCTATAACATATAGGATGTCATATTGTAATATAAAAAAAGTCATATTGCCCGCATGGGCAGTCCAGTTGGTTAAGAAATGGGGCACAAAGTGTCTTTCGTGGTGAATCTTGGACTAATGACCAGGGATCGAGTCTCACAAGCGGCAGTGTGGGGGTACCTCTCTCCAAAGTGAGGGGGGCTCTTTGTGCGCGGTGAGTACGGATCTAGCCACTGCGTCCGACTGGGTCACCATAATTTACCTCCTCCTCACGTCCTGTCGGGCCGGATGTGGGACGCCCCGAGTGAGCGATTTCACCTTTTGGACAAAAAAAGTCATATTAATGAAACGCTTAAATTAAACTTAATACATAAATATGATATTTGATCATTTAACAATTAAAAAAAATTAACATTAATTATTGTTACAAAAAAAACAAAATTTTTAAAAAATGATAAAAATATACATAAAATTTTTTATAAAAACTTATATTTTATTAAAAAACCTAAAAATTTAATAAATAATGCCTAAAAATATTAAAATATACCTAAATTCATAAAAATGCCTAAAATAAAACGTATAAAATAATTTTTTTGATTATTTTTATGAAATTTAAGTATTTTCTTTGAATATTTTTAGGTATTTTTATGTATTTTTATAAAATTTAGTTATTTTTGTATATTTTTAGTTATTTTTATGAACTATAGTTTTTTTCATCTTTTATGAAAATTTTAAATCTTTTATGAAATGTAAGTTTTTTTATTAAGTTTTATATTTTTTTACTTTATAATTAATTTTTTTAATTTTTAAAGATAAAATATCATATGTATATATTAATTTTAATTTAACGTGTTTTATTAACGTAAATTTTTTATTTGATATGACGTCATATATAATGTTGATAATAATTCTATTTATTTTTAATCATAATAAGGATTTAAAATAATAAATTTTAATAGAGAGTTATGATATTTTATATTTTAAAAATTAAATATTATATTTTTATTTATTAAAAAACTATCGTATATATTAAACCTTTTTATTTTTATTTTGATAAAATCCTTAGTCGGCACATGCTAAGCACGCGCGCCACCATCCGGCGTGAACAAAATGCTGGAGGACGGGAACACAGGCCGTGTTCCCGCCGGAAGCGACTGGAATGTTCTATTCTTTTCGTGGCGCCTAAGCGTCGCTCGAAAGACGTATATAAGCCATAGATGTAGCTCGAGAAGTCGCACGAGAACGCGATTCGGTTACTACTCGGCGGGAATCTGTGGGAAAAGGCGCTGTTTGCTTCGTTGTTATGATGGAGGGAGGAAGAATACGCAATAGCAGGGTGTCGTCCGGGATGCTTCCGTTGCTTGCTCTGCACGCGGTCACCGAGTACTGGAGGCTTGACCGGAAGCCGCCTGTCACCGCCGGGCTTATCGCCGCGAACACTCTCGTTTATTTGAGGCCTGCTTTCATCGATCGTCACCTTCCTACGATCGACCAAGTCTGGTTCAATCCCTATCTGATAGTCAAGGTAACCAAAGGGTTAATTTTAATTGGGCTAATTATGGTCACTTTCCTACGAATTTTGGTATTTATGCAGAGCAATTCGTTGGTTTATTGCTTTAATTGCGCTAGTTAGGCAAAGGATCTCATTGAAAGAAAACACAAAAAACAAGCAATCTATCGATAAGCAGATTTGGTGGAGAAATGGTTTTTAGCATAATCGGGTAGGAAGTATCTGTAGAAGCTGATTTTGGAGGTTAATTTTAATTTCATGCGTCCGTGTTTACATCTCCGTATTCTTCTTATTTTGGGGAAAACTCGCGTAATTTTAGTGATTTATAATGTAAGAGAAGAATATTTGGAAATATTAAGTTTTATGCCCGTATAGGGTAAAAAAACCCAAGGAGCAAATGGTATAGGTAAAATTACAACTTCACATTGAGGCTGAGGACAACAGACAAGTTTCCGAGATAACCAGTAGTGGACACACTAAGAAGAGGTGCAGTGGATTTGTTCTCGTCAATTTTGAAACAACCTTATTTGGGTCTAGCTGTTATAGGAGTTTTGAGGCTCTTTTTGGAGTAGTTATTTTCACTGCTTTCTTCTTTTAGGTATTTATTCGGATTCTTCCCCCCTTCTTGTTTTCCCCGGGGGGGCAGGACCAAGAAACTGCAAAAAGAGGTTTCAGAAACAAAATGTATTTTTCTAGCCACATCTCTTACAATGGTTCATTGGCTTAATGCCCAGATTACCGTCTTGATTACCTGTAAGGGTTTTGAGACCTTGGTTAGTGGACTTGTTTGATCAATTAAATTTAGAGATGCGGTGCCAGTACCACCAGGACCTTCACTAATGAAACCACCAGTACTAGGATAGCCAGATCTGAATTTGGTTCTGATGGAGGAAAGGGCCTCATCAAACTGGCCTAGCCACAAACTACCATTAGCCTCTCTATACATGTACATGGTTCGGGTGCTCTTTAGCCTGTAGGTCCACCTGATCTCATTGGAAGTCCACTTTCACCTAAATATGGTTGTTATGGGGAAATGGATTTGGAGGTATGCCTATGAACTAGTCAATCTTTGGAGTAGAGTGATTACTTCTATATATATAGGAGTGAGAGGTGGGGTCCTGGATCTAGGCTATTTTGCCTGTTTATAGGGTTGGCCTGTGGGCTTTCATGGAGGTTTCGGTTGATTTTAACCACTATGTTTGTTTCAAAGGGTGGGGGGTTGGGGGGGTAGGGTTAGTTTTTGGTATGGCAAGCAGTACAATAAGTCAATAAGGCAATAACAGGCCTTTAGTTGACCTTTTTCCTAGTCCTTTTTGTATGGCTTCTAACTAAAGAGGCGATGGTGGCCGATTATTTTGCCATTTGCTCTTATTAGAGCTTTATGAGGATAGGGTTAGATTTTGGCATGATTGGTGGTGAACTGACAAGCCTTTGACTTACCTTTTTCCTAGTCTTTTGGAATTGGCTTCTAAAAGAGAGGCTTAACTTGTTCCAAGGCTATCCTTGATAGAGCAAGGAGAGCACAGATGGTATGGGACCCGTTGTGCAAGGGGATCTTTGTTGTTTAGTTTGTTCCTTTAATGGTGCACGTTGCGACAAAAGTCTCTGGAACTTCCCTTAGGAAGTAGTGTAGATATGAGCACCCATCCCAGTTACTTTTAATTAGCTAGATACTTTTGGGGCCATCATGATCTAACTTGGGCTGAAACTGTTATTGCAGCCCGTAATGGGCAAGGGTAGTTACATGATGGTTATTTGCTACAAAGGCATTGTAAAACTTGTAGAAATGTCTCTTAGGCAAGGATGAATTGGATCGTGGAGAATGCATAAAAAATGATTAGATGAGCTTCTTTCTTCCCCTCCCATCACTTTATCTAAAATCTTATCTATCCAATGTCTTTCTCCCCCCATGTTCTTTAAATTTTTTTTTTCTCTTTCTTTTGTTTCCTTTGACTCATGAAACAAACCCATGTATTTACAGCAGCATCCTGCACTCGAGTAAGTAATTGTGAGAACTAGGTTGCATTTCTATCATACAAACGTTCTTTGACCACATCATGATTAATGATGTTAAAATAATCTAAAAGTTGAAGAATCAACTTGAGGTCAAGTTTTTCTCCCAAAAGATGGACTGATGCAAGTTGACAAACAAGTTGTTAGGAGTCACTGAATTTTTATTGTAGTCTTTTGAAGCTATATTTTGAGTTTTTTCTTTTTTGTCTTTTTGATATTTTATGCTTTTGGCAATATAATATAACTCTAATATTACTTATAACACTGGGGGAGGGAGAGGGTCCTTTCTCAAAAGTTAATACATGTGGATAAGATGTTATGAGATAATGTTTTATGATAACTTCTGGTCTCAAGATCACATGTGAACATAAGTGGACTTTCGCAATGATGAAAGTACATTTACCTGTTAAAGTGCAAGTGGTAGTTTGATCATTTCTTTGCTAAGTGCTGGACTCGAACCATTCTACCTATCCCTAAATGCTGTTTTCTCTGCTATAAAGTTCTTTGATGGTGCATGGTGACAATATTTATATCATGATTGTTTTTCTGCCTTTTTACAGGAAAAAAACTATTTTAGATGACCAATAATGAGGAAGATTCTGTACGCTTCACTTCATATTCTGTTCAAAATGCTCTTTCATTCAACAATTGGTTTTTAGAAACAAACATTTTTGGTCCTTTTTCCATCCATTAAATTATAATATCCATCTCCTGGGAAGTACACTAATGAAATAATTGTCTCATCGCATTTCTATCTTTTGTAACCTTCTCACTGACTTATATCTATTACTTCTCGCCTTTGGGTAAGCAGCACAGGGACATGAAGCGCTTTGTCTTGTCAGCTTTCTACCATTTGAATGATCCTCACTTGGTATACAACATGCTATCACTCTTGTGGAAGGGGATCCAGTTGGAGACTTCCATGGGGAGTTATGATTTTGCTACCATGTTGGTTTCACTACTTGGTTTGTCCCAGGGGACTACACTATTACTTGCCAAATCCCTTTACCTGTTCTTTGGTTATGAAAAAGCTTACTATCAGGAGTATGCTGTTGGATTTTCTGGCGTTCTCTTTGCCATGAAAGTTGTTCTCAATTCCCAATCAGATAACTACACTAACGTTCATGGCCTGATGGTACCGGCGCGTCATGCAGCCTGGGCAGAATTGATTCTCATCCAAATGTTTGTACCGGGGACCTCTTTTCTCGGCCATCTGGGCGGGATACTGGCTGGTATATTCTATGTAAAGTTGAAAGCTTCATACTCTGGCTCGGATCCACTGGCAGCTATTTTCAGAGGTTTTACTGGTCTATTGAGCTGGCCTTTAAGATTCGTGATGGGCTTTTTCACACTCAGAAGGCGACGGATAACGGGTAGGGGAACTGTTGGTCGAGGTCAGAGCACATCTGGCGTTTGGAGATGTCAATCGTGTACGTTCGATAATTCTGGGTGGCTGAGTGTGTGTGAGATGTGCGGGACAAGCCGTGGCGGCGGTGATGGACTTTTGTTTTTTGGGTCATCAAATGAGACTCAATCTCATGACCTCTCGTTGGAAGAATTACGTCGGAGAAGGGTTCAAAGATTTAGTAGTAGGTGATGCAATCCAAATGGATTAATCATTCGAATATATAGCGGTGTTTTAGGTTTGTGTCTTTTCACGCAAGTGAGAGAGGATGTGGATTCTGTAGCTCATCGCATTCGCAGTATATAATCTAGGTTCACTTCTCTCCTTATCTGGCAATGCATTTATCTTTCAACAATGATCTTCTGTCGTTCGAAGCTTTTTATTTATTTATTTTGGTTGGACTGATGGTACAATTTGTTCCCATAGATCGCTGGGAATTTGGTTTGCATGGTCTACCATCAAACAATGCTTGGTCTGTGCGGGATGATTTGTAGTACTCGATTTTGAAGGATGACTATTGACTAACCTAACCTCACTTTTGGGCGGTTGGATCTTGGATGGAATGATTGATTGGTTTTGGAGGTAATTGAGAATTGGAATGAGAATGAGAATAAATTTGAGTGGAATTGGTTTCGTTTTAGAATGAAAGACACCATTTGTTGATAAATTTTATATAATAATCATATATTATACTATATGACATATGAATTTGAGAAGAAAATTTATATAATAACCATGTGTGATTATATATAACATACATGTTAAGGCAATATTTTTTTTACGAGAAAAAAAAAAAAAAGAGCAGGTCCACCCTACTAAAGAGGGATAAGGTGGGAGGGAGCACCGATACGAGCATGCACCCAAGATAAGAATGTAATAAATTGTAACGCAGAAAGAAAGCAGAGAGAGAGAGGTGTGGAAGGCTAGAGAGATAAGGGAGGGTGAGATTGTGTGACGGAGGATGTCGACTTCACCGTCGTTTCTTCAAGCTGGCTGGGCTTATGCCCAGCCGCGGCAGCTGAATTGCCTGCGAACGAACGAGTTGAGCGGTGCAGCAGCGGCGTCCAACTCCTACCGGCCGCTGATTCTGGAAGCCAAAGCTAAAACCAGGAGAGAAAACAGAGATGCTCGCCATTCTCGTGTCCGAAAGAAAGTATGATATTTTATCCCCTTCTTTCTCACTATTTTTTTCTTCTTTTTCCTCTTATTTTAGTTGGCTTAATTATTGTTCAAGTTGGAACACTCGTCTTGAATTCTATTAATCGTTAAGGGTTATGATATGCGTGGCATTTTAGAGATTGGGTTAGGGGATGGTATCGATATGGGGTAATGGAAACCCTAATTCAATTGCTCTAATTAAATTGGGTTGAAATGGAAATTGGGACATGTTCAAATCCGAATGGATTTGACGATTATTCTGGAAATGAACAAAATCAGGAGGAAAGAAAGCACCCTCTTTGGGTCCATCACCTGCATCTTCCTCTATTGTCAAGCTATTTGGCTGTTGGACTTGAGAATTCCATCTGAGCTTAGTTTTGCTTCTTTGCACTGATGCATTTGGTGAAAGAAGCATGATAAATCCTACTCGGCTGGTAAGAGGCATTGAGGGGATAAGGTTTGGTGGAATGTGGGTGTCCATAATTCCTCCAGCCATCATCTAGCATTGTATCTTCGGTTGAAGGGCACTCTAAGAGGTATAACAGTCTGTCCTCTAAGAGCTTCCTCGAGAAAGAATGATCTGAAAATTTACATTTTCACTGATGATAAATTCTTGGGGGCTATAAGTGGGAATGTGAATGGTCTCCAAGCGTGAGACAGATTATTCCTCAAAAGTGTTCAATGGGTGAAAATAAGCTTTATGCTAGATGTTGGCATGACTAGAGTACAGGTGACCCATATTAGCCTTGACAGGGGCAAGTTCCTTCACATTTATCATTCTTAAAGGCAGCATTATATTGGGCCAAATGAGAGGGTCTAGGGAGCTTGCTAAAGCTTTGCAGTGTGCTTATAATGTGGCTGTTTAGTTTGTTTTAGTTGCATTGGTGAGGACCAGGGGCATAGACAGAGGAAAAAGTGGAGTGGGAAGTTTGTTCTATCAAACGATTTGTGTGTTGGATATGTACTCACAGGAATTATATATTATGTTTATGCTAATAATCTTCTATAATGAAGCTAGAAGTAAATTTCTTCCAACTAAAACTAGTGCGACACAAATGGTGAACTGTAAATAACTAAAGATAAATAAGGCATCTAAATAACTAAAAATAAATGTATTGAAATATTCTGGAAAAACTAGGTTTATTTATTTTTTAGCTAGTTAATAAAACTATGGTTTATTAAAAATAGTTTTTACCTATGAAATTTTTTCCTTCCTACGTATATCATATGGTAGGAGCAACAAGGTTGTTCTCCTTTGTGACTGGAGGTCACAAGCTCAAGTTGCGGAATCAATTTTGTTGCAAAACAAAGTAAGGAGTAGGTTTCATACGAGTACAACCCTCTTCTCACCGTTGCAAAGCAGGAAGGCTCCATGCATCATGAACGCCTTCTCTGTAGCTCACATGTGTCGCTTTCTAATGTTCTATATTTTGAAGTTTTAAGTTCCATATGAAAGTGGTTACTTGCCAAGTCTAGTATTTTTTTATCTATCTCATTTTCTTTTTTAATCTATAAAGGAGTTCGAAGTTAGAGGAGTTGCATTTGTTGTAAGTTCTATTTATACATGAAAATTTGTACCTGTGGGTACATTAAATCACTACAAACACGAAACCTAGATTTTACAGAATAAAATTCTAAATGTATCGTATAAAGGTGAAATTCTGGTTCTTTCTCTTTTATTTTTTTGCTTGTGAACGTCTAGTTCTTCAATTAAACTTAAATTTTACAACCATAAACTTCCAGTTTTTGAGTAAAAAATCATTTCTTAAAACTCATTCTTAGTTTTCAAATCAAATGGATTTTTGTTGGTTTTATTTTGTTTTACTAATTCCTTATGCCAAACATATATTTGTTGTCGCGATGTTGATATGAAAAAATATGATTGATAATTAGTTTTTGAATCACTTTGCTAAGGGAAAATCCTAGCTCAAGGCTGGTCGTTGGAACATCATTCGGTTTTATACTTACAGGATTGAAGCATAGCTGGCTCTGTGCTTCTTGGTTTTATGGTTGAGTGCTTGCATTAGTTCTGTTTCTGTCTGCTAAGGTCTCTTACATTGTTCTTGACCACCCAATGACTGGTGCCCGCCCATTCTCCAATGCAATTTCCATTTTCTCAGGTAGAAGGGACACCGGAAAGGCCAAGATTATGTGTCTTCCGCTCTAACAAGCATATCCATGTCCAAGTGATCGATGACACCAGGATGCATACACTTGCTGCAGCTTCGACAATGCAGAAAGCCATCTCCGAGGGGTTCAACTACAGCTCTGGTCCCACTATTGTAAGTTCCCATACGGTTAACAGTTCCTGAAAGAGAAAAACAAATGTGGTAAATCATAATTTCCACAAGAAAATGTATACTTACTGTGGCATATTGTCTACCAGCTAAACCAAGACATTTGACCTGAATGAGTTCACTGGATTTCCTAATTGCTAAGCTCTAATTGATTCAATGACTGCAAGTTATTGTAAAAAATCTCTACATGAACTAAACTTGTGTTGACGTAGTGCACTCCTGTTTAATTGTTTGTTTCTTGGGTAAAGCATAGCCAGGTATCTTTTCTGCTGCTGAGCTTCATCTAGGGGTTGCCATTTTGTTGTCACTGATTATTTAACCAACCACCTTAAATTTGTTTTAGGGTTGATTTAGATTCTCTTGCAAACTTCTTTCCCACTAAGATTGATCAACTGAAACATGGATTATTGTGATATTTGAAGTGAGAAAAAGTATTCCATTTTACTTGTAGTGGAATAATAGCGTGACAAAAATACTTTTGGTCCACTTGAAACCCAAAAGCAAATCCAAAAAGCTTTACATTTCAACTTTGCAATTTCCCTGGTTTGAATATAATCTTTCCTGGAGATTTTTTTTCTCATGCACTAAATCAAAATCAAAGAGTTACATGCATAGCTCTGGTCAGTGAATTAACTATGTATGTATTCCAGACGAGCATAAAATCTGTGTGATCATTAATTGTTTGCTTTGCTTCTGAACATAATTGACAATTGCAAGCTTCTGATGGCAGGATGTTGCGAAGAAAGTGGGAGAAGTTATAGCAAAGTCTTGTCTGGAGAAAGGGATTACAAGTGTTGCCTTTGACCGAGGCGGATACCCTTACCACGGACGCATACAGGCCCTTGCTGATGCAGCTCGGGAAAATGGACTTCAGTTTTAGAAGCTGGACACTGGAGTTGGCAGGGCTTTCAGCTTTTCGCACTTCTTTACTTCTTCTATTAACTTGGATAATCTCATTTTATTTCTTCTGCTTCGCTTCTCCTCCTTTTTGTGAGGAGGCGAGAATGTTCCGTTTGATTAAGGATGAGAATGTGCAGCTTCATTTCTATATCTTGAGTCTTGATTGTGGTTAATTTTGTTAAAATATAATTTTATTTTGTTCACAGCTGCAGGGTAAACTCCAAATTTCTACTTTAAGAAAAAAAAAGAAAAAGAAAAATGAATGGTCAAATACTAAGATTGGGATTTGGATTTGGGAATTGAATTAAAAAGGTTTAATTAGTAGTTCACATATTTTAAGATTGGGAATTGAATTTATAAACTTAAAACTTCTGGCTCAGACTTGTCAAAAATCAGAAAGAATAATATTTTTTCATGTAATGGAAGTCTTGCGAATTCAGTCTAATACAAAACGGAATAAAATACTTAGATCGATAAACGTAATGGCTAAGCTTTGATGGTTCCCACTTTCGAGAAAAGCTCTCTCTCGTCAAGGGTTTTGATTGAAGAGCGACGAGCTGAATGGAACTGGCCAAAGGAATGGAAGGAGAGGGATGGCGGGGGAGGAAGGAGGTGGAGGGGCGGCCCAAATGCTCCTTGCTGTCCATCTTCCTCCTAATTCTGCTGCTTCACTGCATCTCCATTCTGTTTTTCACCAGGGGCTTTCTCCTCACCCGAACTGAGCTTCCCCATTACAGCAATTGCTCTGATTTTTCTCAATCTCCTTGCCTCCAACCCACCATTTCCTCCACGGCCTTGCCCCGTCGCAAAGAAGAAATTCTCAATCAATCCAACTCAGACCAGAGATGCTGGACGAAACCCGCCATTGATCGCCTTGTTATCATTGTTCTCGATGCTCTCAGGTATTTTTTTCACTGGTTTTTTGCGGCCAATCAGTCAGATATTCTTCTTTTGTCTTCTCCTTAACTATATATTCTTGTGCGTATATTGGATGCTTATCGGTTTTGTCCTTCCAGATTTGATTTTGTCGCACCAAGTACTTTTTTTGAAGGTGAGCATCATAATCCATCTTCCCTGACTCATTACCCAGATCGATCCACTTATTGGATGTAGTTTCCTTTATATTCTCTCATTTTCTTTCTCCACTGAAGTAGGAAATATATTAATACAAAGAAAGAGAATGGGGCCGTTGTAACCACGGTATTTGAGTCAAAAGCTTGAAATGCATAATTACCAGCAGGGAATATACACAATATGAAGGACACAACCTTTTTCTGTTAATTTTTGTTTCTTCTTTTTCCATTCTCACTTTCTAAACTTATCTCCGCTTCAATTTGCTTGGAGTGCTAATTTTATGAATTTTAACCATGGGTGTCCCTGCACAATTATAATTTCCCTTGTTGCATCACTTACTAGATAAGTTTTTCAGAGAAAACACCATGGATGGACAAATTACAAGTGCTTCATAAGCTGGCATCCCAAGAAGGATCATCAGCTAGAATTTTCAAAGCTATTGCAGATCCACCTACAACTAGCTTACAAAGGTTGAAGGTGAAGTGATTTTCTTTCTTATTGTATTTGATACTCGTTTGGAGATTTTTGTGTCATTCTTCTTCTTTTTGCAGTTTAAGTAGTTATAGGTCAGTCATTTGAAAATTCAGAGTTTCTTCTTCTTCTTCTTCTTTTTGCAGTTTAAGTAGTTATAGGTCAGTCATTTGAAAATTCAGAGTTAATTTGATGGTATTTTTATAATATTTAAGAAATTCCGTCTCAACCATTTGAGAGTGTGATGATATTGTTATAATTTTTAAGCAATTTTGTCTCAACCATTTGATAATTCAAAATTAACTTTGATGATATTGTTATAACATTGTATTGTTGGTGTGCATGCTAAACGGGAGGAAACCCAGCGTTGTCTCAGCTAAAGTGAGAAATTTGTTACCATGCCATTAGCTGATTGAAGCCTATTTAGGCATACAAGTTTCTATATTCCTGTTATACTAGCAATTTGGAGCAATTACAAATAACTATGTTTGAATTATTCAAAAGAGAAGAAAATATGTCACCATCACGTCCTTCCTAATTATTCTATGGCTGTCTGCTGATATTAGTCTTGGAACTTCCTTGAGCCTTATTTGAGAAAATTTTTAGCTGTATTCTTTTGATGAAATCCTAAGTTTATAGTGCCTTTCTGGAGAGCATTGGGCAACATCTAGATGCAGGGCTACACACAATGGAGGACCATTGCCTCTATTCTAAGCTCAGCAAGTGTGTTTCTAGCCAGCCCTTGATATATTATTTGGGGATTGGAGCATGGTCTTTGCGAAAGAGGGGAGGCTGATAGAAAAATGGTAGCAATGCCAAACTGCTCCACAGGCACAAAAGCAACTTGGAGAAGTCCTAGGCCTCACTAGTTTATTGCAGAAGATTCATTCAACATTATGCTTCCCTTGATGGTTTACTCATCAACCTCTTGATTGCATGCTATCACTCGGGTAGTACAGAAATGGAGGCAATATCTGTTGGGCAACAGGTTCACCATTTTCAATAATCATGGGAGTTTAAAGAGCTTGATGACTCAGGTGATTCAACCCCCCGAGCAACTACATTATTTAAACAAATTGTGCGGGTTTGATTGTACCTTTCTCTTTAGACAAGGTAGAGAAAACTGAGGGATAGATGCACTTTCTACACAATATGCCTCATCTGGCAGTGAGGACGAGTAGAAAGTAGAAAAGGGGAATTAATGCTAGTTGCCACCAACTTAACCTTGGGCTCTTTGATCGGATGAAAAGGGAGAATGAGATTAATCTGGAGTTGTTAGCACTGCACAAGCTACTGCAGGAATGGAAACTCAGAGCTGATTGTTATTCTCCCAATGAAGGCCTATTATGTTATGAAGGTAGGATTAGACTAAGTGAAAACACCCCAATGAAACTTGCCATACTTCCAAGAATTCCACGGATCACGTGTAGGAGGGTGTGCTGGAGTGCAGAGGACTTTCATGAGAATCTCTGCGAATTGTTTCTTGTCTAGCATGAAGAAATACGTCCAGAAGTTTGTTAGGAATGTCCAATCTGCCAGAGTGTCAAGTATCTCACCACAAAGCATGTTGGCTTACTGCAAAATCTACTCATTTTGGATTAAGTGTTGAGACCTAACTATTGGCTTCATAACTGGACTGCCAAACCTCAGAGCTATTTAGTGTTGATGGTGGTGATTGACTGGCTGACCAAGAATGCCCATTTTGGGGCTTTGCCAGCAAAATTAACTGCTTTTAAGGTCTCTCAGCTATTCATGAGGATGGTGGTGAAGCTGTATGGCTGTCCCAAGTCCAATATTTTACTATCTAGTCTTCCTAAGCCATTCTGGTTGGCTCTCTTCAACACAATGACACCACCCTCAAATACAAGTCAACTTACCATCCCCAAACTTGAAGTCCTCAACAGATATTTGAAGCACTCAGATCCTTTGTAGCTGACAATTCCACACATTGATGTTCCTGTCTACATTGGGCTGAACTCTGGTACAACACTGCCCATTGCTCTACCATGGGCTCCGTCCCATTTTAAGCCCTTTGTGGCAAACTCCTGCAATGCAACCCAGACTATATGCAAGGAGCTATTTCTGTTGAATCTGCGGACTAAGTCCTCACTGACAGATCTGTCCTTCAGCAGCTAAAACTCAGCCTGCAGAGAGCACAATCAAGAATGAAGGCACAGGCTGATTATCATAGATCAGACAGGGTTTTAGCTCCAGGGGACTGGGTTCTGGTCAAGCTTGAACCTTATAGCAAAAATCAGTAGCCAATAGGGTGAACTGTAAGCTGGGCAGGAGAGTTCATGCTCCCTTCCAGGTTATCTAGAAGATTGGGAAGGTGACCTAAAAGCTAGAGCTGCCTAGAACCAGTAGGATCAGTCCTATCTTTCACATCTCCTTACTTAAGCCTTTCAAAGGCCCTGTGATCAAGAATCTCACAACCCTATTCCAGAACTCAGCAGTGATTACCAACCAGTCTTGCTCCCACTGGCCATTCTGAATTACTAGTGAATACTTCAGAGGAGGCGACTGATCAAGCAAATTTGGTTCAATGGGAAGGATTGCCCCTATAAAAGGATCATTGGGAGACCTTTCAACAATTCTTCAAGCTATACCTGAACTCACCCTTGAGAACAAGGTTGTTTTTTGATGGAAGGAGTGATGCAAGGCCGAGAAGACCCATAGTGTTGGATCAAGCTGACGTATCAAAACAAGTGTAGAGGTTCCTGATGAAGCCAATTCAGAGTCTAGCCCACCTTTTGAGAGAGTCAGCCAGGTTGAAGAAGGCTATTTCAGAGCCCAACCCCCCTTTGAGAAGGTCAGCCAGGTTGAAGAAGG
The DNA here is from genome assembly GCA_036245055.1 of Diospyros kaki. Lineage (NCBI taxonomy): Eukaryota > Viridiplantae > Streptophyta > Magnoliopsida > Ericales > Ebenaceae > Diospyros > Diospyros kaki. The sequence continues at coordinate 7,467,415 of BSEG01000016.1, read as the reverse complement.
AACATGCTTGAGTTCACTCCATTTTCTAGAAGGGAGTAGTTCAAGAAGAGGTTGTTTTCTGAAGGGTAACTAGCAACTGGGAAATAGGTTGGTTAGCTAAAGAGAAATAGGCATTCTTTTAGCTGATAGAAGTGTTAGTTGCAGGCTCTCTAACTAAGCTGCCAGAATGAGAAGGCTATTCATCTATTCAAGCGTTTGTTCTGTCATTTTTCTTTGAGAGCTGATTATTGATCGGAATTGCCAATGTTTGAGCTGACTTTGACATGCACTATGGAGATTGGTTCTTTTGACTAACTCAAGCTAAACAAAACTTATTCAATTCTCACTGTTAAGTATGCTATTATGGGCTTGGTGTGCATTGTGTGCATTTAAATTCTTCAAAGTTTTATTTGCTTAGCCTGAATAGAAGAGAAAATTGTATGTTGTTTTCTTTCCTGTTTATATACTATTCTTGCGATGACTTCCTTTATGTATATGTACTTATACCTCCTTGTTTGTGTCCTGTTTTGTTAGTATTAGAAAGATTTGATCATTAAAGTGAAAGGTAAACTGTGGTCTAATTCCATAATAAAGACTTTCAGCAAGAATAGAATTTAACTTCAGCTGATTGTTACTATTTCAGGGTTTGACTACTGGTGGACTTCCAACTTTTATTGATGTGGGTAATAGCTTTGGTGCCCCTGCAATCATTGAAGATAACCTGATATATCAGGTTCCCCTCCTCTTGGTCATATTTATATGAGCCATAAGTCAAGTTTCAACTTTCAATACAATTATTTGTTGCATTGTTGTAAGTTTTGGTTCATTAAGATTCATTGTGTGTGATGTACCACTTACAGTTGGTTCAAAATGGAAAGCGGGTGGTGATGATGGGGGATGATACATGGTTGCAGCTGTTCCCTCACCATTTTAATATATCTTATCCTTTCCCTTCCTTTAATGTCAAAGATCTCCATACAGTATGCCTTTCTTAGCTTCTTTTCGTATGCTGTAAATGAAACTGATAGTTTCCTTAAGTTCTATTGTTTTGTTAGTTCTTCCTTCTTCCTTCCTTGATTAAAACAACTACATTTTTCAAGAACTTTTTTTTTTTTTAAGGTTGATGATGGGTGCACTGAACACTTATTCCAATCCTTGCATGAAGGCAATTGGGATGTTCTCATAGCACATTTTCTTGGTGTGGTATGTTTCTGTCTTGCTTCATCTACTATAAGCTGTTGTTTCTCAACGTTTAGCATCTCTTTAGGCTAGGTTCCTTCATATCTTTCTTTTCAATTCTCTAATACCCCAGGTTTTTATTTGTTTTTATCTCCCGGTACATTTCTGTGTGTCATTTGCTATTTGTTCTACCTAAAAATTTGCATTAAGATACTGAAGTTTCATGAGCTGCATAGGTTTTCTTTTTCATATTTTTTTTCACTATTTTGTGAGTACCATATCAGCAGAACTTAAGAGTAGCATTTGTAATTTTTTTCATGTGTTGCAGGATCATGCTGGTCACATATTTGGCATTAATTCCGTTGCAATGACAGAAAAATTGGAGCAATACAATGTTATTTTAGATGTAAGTTTCTGGAATATATGCTTATAACATATCTAGATGGCATTTGGTATTTGACAAATATCAGGAAGAGAGAGTGAAGGAAACACTAAAAAAAGGACTAATTTCATTTCTAAAATTGGATTTTGCTCAGCTGTTCTCACAATAGCAGGGCATATGAGAGCTTTACTCTTGCCTTTCGCAACTTTCTTCAGCTCAGACTTGATTGTCATTTGGTTCTCGATGGCCTTGGCATGCTGCTTTGTTGTACAATATAAACTTGTCAAGTAAACCATTTAAATTCTCTAATGACCATATGTTATTATTCTTGGCCTTAGTTGTTTGTCATAGGAGAATAGTCATAAGAACAATGGGGGGCTCAATCTAATTTTCAGTTTTTCTCCCATTTTGGTTTTTTTCATGGCCCTGGACTTGCTCGTTTGGAATATAATGTTCAATGTTGGTCCTCAAAACAAATATCATGTTCTAACAACAACAACAACATATCCAGCCTTTATCCCACTATGTGGGGTCGGCTACATGAATTCTAGACTTCCATGTATTTCTATCGTTTGTCATATCTTCATTTAGATCCATATACTTCATATCGAACTTTAATGTCTCTCCCAAAGTCTTCTTGGGTCTACCTCTACCTCTTTTTGTGACTAATTGTTCCATTTCATCAACTCTCCTCACATGAGCGTCTCTTAGTCTCCTTCTCACATGACCAAACCATCTTAGTCTAGTCTCTCTCATCTTCTCCTCGATTGGCACTACTCCTACCTTATTACGAATAACTTCATTTCTAATTTTATCCTTTCTTGTATGTCCGCACATCCATCTTAACATTCTCATCTCCGCTACACTCGTCTTTTGCTCATGCTGGTATTTGACTGCCCAACATTCTGAGCCATACAGCAAAACTGGTCTTATAGCTCTCCTATAAAATTTTCCTTTCAATTTTAATGGGATTTTACCATCACATAACACTCCCGATGCATTTCTCCATTTTAGCCAACCTGCCTTAATTCTATGTGCGACATCCTCGTGAATTTCTCCATCTTTTTGAATCACTGATCCCAAATATCGAAAATGGTCTTTTCTTTGTAAGATTTGGTCTTCTAATTTTATTATAACATCATCCACTCTTGCATTTTTACTAAATTTGCATTCCATATATTCTGTTTTCTTTCTACTTAATTTAAATCCCTTAGATTCTAAATTGTTTCTCCACAACTCAAGCTTAGTGTTCACTCCTTCTTTTGTTTCATCCACCAACACTATGTCGTCTGCAAATAGCATACACCATGGCACATCTGTCTGAATATCTTTAGTGAGTTCATCCATTACTAAGGCAAATAAGTATGGACTTAGTGCAGAACCTTGATGCAGTCCTATTGTAGTTGTAAATGGTTCAGTATCCCCTCCGCATGTTCTGACCCTTGTCTCTACACCATGATACATGTCCTTAAGGGCTTGTATATAGGCTATTTTGACTCCTTTCTTCTCTAAAACCCTCCATAATACTTCTCTAGGGACCCTATCATAGGCCTTTTCTAGATCTATAAACACCATATGTGGGTCCTTCTGATGATCCCGATACCTTTCCATTAGGCGCCTCAGTAAATATATAGCTTCCATTGTTGACCTACCAGGCATGAAACCAAACTGATTTTCTGACACATTTGTTTCTTTTCTAAGTCTCTGCTCTATTACTCTCTCCCAGAGTTTCATGGTATGACTCATTAACTTAATTCCTCTATAATTTTCACAGTTTTGAACATCTCCTTTGTTCTTGTATATAGGAACCAATGTACTCTTCCTCCACTCATCTGGCATCTTTTTTGATTTAAGGATCGCGTTAAATAGTTGCGTTAGCCAGGAGATGCCCTCTTCTCCCATGCATTTCCATGCTTCTATTGGTATATTATCTGGTCCCACTGCCTTATGATTTTTCATCTTTTTTAAAGCTTGCCTTATTTCATTTGAACTTATGCGTCGATAGAATGCGTAGCTCACATTCCCTTCGGAGTTACTAAGATGTCCCAACCTAACTCTTGTGTCACCACCATCATTAAATAATTTTGTGAAATACTCCTTCCATCTCTCCTTAATTGCTCCCTCATTTACTAAAACATTTTGATTGTCATCTTTTATGCATTTCACTTGATTTAAATCCCGTGTTTTTCTTTCTCTTGCTTTAGCTAATTTATATATATCCCTTTCTCCATCTTTTGTATCAAGTCGTTTATATAGATTCTCATATGCTTTTGACCTTGCTTCACTAACAGCTCTTTTTGCTACCTTTTTTGCTTCTTTATAATTTTTTTGATTTTCTTCATTATTGCATTGATATACCGCTTTATAGCAAGTTTTCTTATTTTTAATTTTCAATTGTACATCTTCATTCCACCACCAAGACTCCTTAAGGTTAGGGGCTCTACCATTTGTCTCTCCAAGGACTACCTTTGCCGTGCTTCTCAGAGCATTAGCCATTTCTTTCCACATTTGGTTTGTTTGTCTTTCTCCATTCCATTCCCTTCTACCCCTTAATTTTTCTTTGAAGATTAGTTGTTTCTCCCCTTTTAAATTCCACCACCTGATTCTTGGATTTTGTTTTATATGGTTTTTTCTCTTCCAATTTCTTACTTGGACGTCAAGTACTAGAAGTCTATGTTGAGTAGTCAAACACTCTCCCGGTATTACCTTACAATCCCTACAACATAACCGATCCTCTTGTCTCATGAGGAAGTAATCTATTTGGGTGCTTGAGCTGATATTTTTATATGTGATTAAGTGTTCGTCCCGTTTTTTGAACCTCGTATTGGTTATAATGAGCCCATATGCCATAGCAAAATCTAGGATAGATTTACCCTCATTATTAATTTCCCCGAATCCATACCCTCCATGTACCTCTCTATATCCGTTTCCGTCTCTACCCACGTGCCCATTTAAGTCACCTCCTATAATCACTTTCTCTCCTCTTGGTATCATTTGTATAAGTCCCTCTAGGTCCTCCCAGAATTTTGCTTTTATCTCATCACCTAACCCCGCTTGTGGTGCATATGTACTAAAGATATTCATAGTTATTCTTCCTAGACTAATCTTCACCATAATAATCCTATCCCCTATTCTCTTTACATCCACTACCTCATCTATTAAGCTTTTATCCATAATAATCCCTACTCCATTTTTCGCTCGATCAGTTCCTGTGTACCATAGTTTATATCCAGCTTCTGATAGAGTTTTTGCTTTTTTCCCAACCCATCTCGTCTCTTGAAGGCACATAATATTAATTTTTCTCCTAATCATCACATCCACCACTTCCATAGCTTTGCCTGTTAATGTTCCTATGTTCCATGACCCAATCCTTAATCTATGATTTTGTTTTTGTCCTTGACTTTGGATTTGATTTTGTTTTTGGCCTTGACTTTGAATTTGATTTTGTTTTTGATTTTGATTTTGGTTCTGATTTTGATTTTGATTTTGATTTTGGTTTTGATGTTGATTTTAATTTTGGACTAACTTCTTTACCCACATCCGTCCAAGCAAATGCGGGAACCCTTGCTCATTTATCACTACATCCGGGCGCCGATGCAGCGGCCCTAGCTCACTTGTCACTACACGGGGGCAGTGTAGCGCGTCGCTATGAAGGGTTACGCCCACGCCCAAACGTTTTTTCATAATTTGTCTAGAGTTCATGTTTTGGATCCGACTAAGTTTTACGTTGGCTGTCGGCTACCTAACACAACCCTCCTCCTTTATCCGGGCTTGGGACCGGCAGTGGATAACATCCCCAGGCGGAGTTCAAATATCATGTTCTATTTCTACTTTTATTGTCAATTAATTGCTGGCCTTACTGGTACTTGATTCAGAAAGTTGTTGAAGTGCTGGAGAGCCATTCTAGACGTGGCGGCTTACATGAGAATACTTTACTTCTTGTGATTGGTGATCATGGGCAAACTGTAAATGGTGATCATGGTGGGGGAGCTGCTGAAGAGGTGTGGTTTTATATTCCTCAAGAATCTTAATCTAATTTTTAAATTGATTTAGCTTACTATTATCACAATGTGCAGGTTGAAACAGCAATTTTCGCAATGGGTATGAAGAAGCCTCCATCTTCCCTGCTGTTGGAACGTGATGATTCATCTTGTCAACTAGATTTGGTACTATGTATCTTTTCAATTGATCACATATCTACTGGTTAACAAAATGCCAAGAATAAAAATCAGATAAAGAGGCCCGGACGTCATTTGAAATTGATCCCAGGACTTTGTAACAATTGCAAGTAGACTTTTCCTATCTGGTGCTCTAAATTATGTGAGAGATTTAGGTCTTGGATAAATTCTATCTGCATTAGCTATTCTCCTAGATTTCCTGAGTTGTGTGCCTGGAAGAGAAATTTGAATAATTTGAAATTTGAAAAATTGATGGAAGTTGGGGAAAAAGGTTTACTCAAAGTTGAGTTAAAGAATCACTTAAGGACTGCACAAATGGATTCTTGGATTTGGACTTTTGGCCTCTGATTGTTATTAGGGGGATTCAACAAAGCCAGTGTTTCCCCTTTCGTGTTCAAGAGCTGGGTTATGAGATATCAGTATGACCCATTACTTAAATGAGATACTTGGATCAAACCTATTTTCTAAAAATATTTGAAGAAGAAATATACTCTTGCTAGCCAAAGAATCATTACTAGCTTTTATATTCAATTTTAATTATCTTTCTATTGTTTTTTTGGTTGGAATCTTACGAATTTTTAAAACAGTAGGTACTTGTGATTTGAAAAATTTATTTAATTGACACTAAGTTAATGAGGTTGAATTTACTTGTGATTATTCACAGAAAAAAAAAAAGAATTTACTTGTAATTGTTAACTTTTGATATTTTGTTAAAAGGATGCACGTACATTTAAATATAGTCAATTATTTAATTTTGAGCTTTAACAAATATTTAGAAAGACTTCAGTTTGTTCTTACCAATAATTTTCTGATATTTTTACTGTTTCCCTCATCTCTTTAAAATGATTTTTAAAATATTTACTTTTCCCATTTAACAAGAACGGCACAAGAAACGAAATTTCTGATCCTTTCCTACCACCAATGACTTGGTCTCTTAATTGTCTAACATACTTCCTAGAAGGTTTGCATAACCATCTAACTAACTGTCAATGGTCCTGTGCCAGGTCTGAAATTACGTTCCTGAGTTATTTCTCAATAACATAACATGATGAGATATTGCTTTCTTAAATATTCATGTCTTACTTTCTTGTTGGATATGCTCTAATGGTTTATTACTGTTATATTTCCTTTCTTGTTCTGTATATCAGGATGGGAAGATGATGTGCATTAACTCCATCCAACAGGTTGGAACTTCCATTCCTCTCTGGATAGTGGATTTCTTGAACTTTTATGCTTGAAATATATTCAATTATATGTTTCTTTTATTAACTTCACTTACTCAAGCCAATCCTTGCAGCTTGACTTTGCGGCGACAGTGTCTGCATTGCTTGGCATTCCCTTTCCTTTTGGAAGGTGCAGTGTAAGCATTCTGTGATTACTGGAAACATCATTTTCGTTTCATAGTTCTTTAGAATAAATTTTTTCTTGAATTTCACAATTTGTTATAAACAAGTCATTAGAGGTTGTCTATAGAGTCTATACTGAACAATAGGTTTCCATAATATCATTAACTATCTCTCCATTAGTTCCTTTAATGATGATGAACCTCTGGGCTAGTGCGAATATTCCTAACCAATGCAAAAATTCCTTAGGTATTCTAGTGGAGGATCACTTGTAAAGATACGAAAAGTAGAGTTGAAACCGTAAATCTTCAAATGCTTTCTCCGAGTAACTTGAAGATGTGGACCTCTGAGTTGTCTTTTTATTGCTTCAGATACTTATTTTTTCCCTGGTAAATTTTAGAACACATAGGGTAGGTCTATTCATGCGGGCTCCATATCTGGAAAAGCTAGGCTTCTTTTAACATTGCTTTTTACAAATTTATGAAGTAAAACATATTTGTGATAAACATTCATACTGGATCATGTAATTTAAGTAGCTTCTGGCAATCAAATGAGATGAAGCTCAGTGGAAAGTTTTATTCATATTACTACATTTTTTAGAGTTACAAAATGTCCTGGATTTGTTTCCAAAGCTAGTTGGTTAAGTTGTAGTTTTTTTTTTCCTCCCCATGACCAAACAGGAAAAGATTTTGCTTGGGTTGGGGGGGGGGGTGGATGTGGTTCTGACTTTGGGAAGTTGGAATTATTCCATCATAAGAGCTTTGTTTCTATTCTATGGCTGCTTCTCGCAAAAGTTGAAAGTGGGTTTGTGTTGCAAGACTTGCTCTCTGGAACTGAATAACTCTAGAGATTGATTTAACTTAGCCCAGTGGCTGTCCCTTATGGTATTTTAATGTCTAAAGGTGAGTTACTATTTTTATTTTTATTATCTTGACTCCTGGGGTGGTGGTTTCTAAATAAGGTCATCCTTAGTGCATGAGGCTCCCGGCTGTGCGAGGGTTGAAGGAGAGTCACTTTTATCTGCAGTCTTCCCCTTGCTTTTTTGAAAAGGCTGTTTCCACAACTTGAACCCTTGACCTTCCAATCACGAAGGAGCAATCTTGCTGTTGTTACCAAGGCTCACCCTCCTAGGGTAGTTGTTTCTGTCTTTAAATTTTTTTATTACATTTGAGAATTATACATAAACTAAAAGCTTTCTGTCAAGTTGCTGTATTGTTACCTCTCTTCGCCCCCCCCCCCCTCTCTTCTCCCAACAATATTGTTGTCTGATTTATCTTTGTTAAGCAATTTTGGTTACTTTCTATACAGCATTGGGCGTGTTAATCCTGAACTGTATGCTTTAGCTGCTGGGACGTGGAATTTTAAAGACTCTATGTATGATGCTTGCAAAAATCAATCAGAAACAGAAGTATGGATGCAGAATTACGTCAATGTGCTCTGCATCAACTCTTGGCAGGTACTTTTTGTAGTTTTCTTGGACTATGCAGCATATTGATTGAAAATTCTTTATAATTTTCTTCCCAAACTTTTGTTCATCAAATCAACCTTTATTCAAGCTGGAATCAAGACCATGGACATTTGATAATGAACTGATTGAGGGGTCTTATTCTTTGTTATGGTTGACTATACACTCCCCCATATTGGTGCTTTACATGTTATAATTTGTCCCTCATGGATCTTTCTGTTTTCTTTCTTAGGATTAGTAGGAAATATAGAATTGGTTTTTTTATTACCAATGATGCAAAACTATATTGCATAACAGGGTTCATTGCCAACTCGATCTCAAATTTCATTGTGTTTGCTAGTGCTTGTGACAGATATTAATAAAACGTTTTCTTATATGAGATTTTGATGATTGCTATTTGCAAATAATGGTGCATATGAATATCATTGGGATTATATCTCCATATTCTGCCATATGGTTTCTATCTCTTAAATCAATTAAAATAGGATTTGTTTGTGCTAGAGGGATATAACTGTTGAAATCTTCTGCTATGTTGTTGCTATCTCATGGATTACTATGTCAATAAGTTTTGGATGGGTGGAAAAAGGCTCTAGTTTTTCTGTTGATGAGAGACCTATTTGTCAAAAGTTGCAGGTTGCTTGATTCTCAGCAATATTCTTATTGTCAGGACTGAGATTCCTTTCATTTCTTTTTTTTGGGAAGAAAGAACTATATCTGAGATAGCATGGGCTCAGTATTAAATTGTGTCAAGATTCAATATGCTAGGACTGTAGGCTGGAATAACGTTCTTGAAGCCTATGCATGAGTGGCATAAATTCACTACTTTGTGGAGGAGAAAAAATAGGAGAATGAAGCAAAGCTATACCTCACTTGAAAACTGATATTTGCCCTTGTATTAAAATTGAAAGAAAAAAAAAAAAAACTGACTGTGGGGAGTTTCATAGTTAGGTTAGAAAAACTAATGGTTTACTGGGGATTGTTGGATTGAAGAGTATAGAAGCTTGAGCAAGTCGTGAGAAGAATGGAGATAGACAAGTAGAAAAGAAGAGCAAGGGTGTATATCAAGGATACTAAGAGATCTGTCATTGTAAACAATCTAGGGCTTAGCTTAATGCTGGAAAGAAATAAAAAGTCTGTCCTGCCAGTGGATTTCCCTTTTACAATTTCGTAAATTTTCAAGTGGATTTTGTGCATCTAGTTTCAGTAATAATCTTTATGATTGGAGTTACCAATTGAGAAAGAACTTTATGGAGGGGCTTGACCAACCCTGTAGAACTCCTGTGGGTAATATAAGAATGAGGGCCGCGGTTGTCAATTATGTGCAGTTTGGGCAGATTGTTGTGGAGGACAGAAATTGGCATTGACAATTGTTTCACGATGAGGATCTGGCTGAAGCCTCTATTCTAGATGGAATATTCATTTTCTTCTTTCTTTTGTTTTTGTTGATAAATAACTATTGTCATAAAAGAGATTTACGGTATGATTCTTCTAATGGCAAAGAAGCAATGGTTTTATATTAAGAAGTGGGGAATCACAGCTTGTCAGGCGTATGATGATATAGGTTTTGATTTCTTGTCAAATGGACAGATGCTGATTCTGGTTCAAGTTAAAAAGAATATCCCTAAACCAAAATCCCTAGGGGAAATGTTGTACATAATAAATATTGCATGACATTTCTTGTGCTGAAGTTTTCTAGTACGACATGTCCTTGTATCTAAAGGTTTAGGGTTGAGGAATATCTGATTTATATAACACATGTTCAAGATTGATATTCACACCAAATCTTTATGAGATAGGTGTGCTCGTCCAGGCTGCTAATGCAAGCTCCTAGAGTGTGGATTTTTAAGTAAACACCACTTCATATATTTTTATCATGTTTCTTTATCATTTGGCACCTCCAGGTATGCTATGAGAATGCCACTAAGCTCAAAAGAAGCACATCAACCATTATCTATTTCAAGACAAGTACTCTTTATTGAGTTTTATCTAGCTGCATATTTTTCAAGGTTTAATTTCACTTTTCCACTTCTTTTGATGAGAAAATGAACTACTTATGTAGGTGAAGAGATATATTGATGTTTATTCAGCTTCATCTGTCATTGGATTTTCAAATGAAGACTTGTTGCATTTATCAGCAATATATGCTGAAGCAATGGAGAATTGGTCAAATACTGTGATGAATTTAGTACAACATAAGAATGAAAGTTGTCATTCATTGTTTCATGATCTAAGGAAGCAAGTTGATGCATATTTCAGTTTTCTGGGAAGTGTTGCTGAGCTAGCACGCTCAAAGTGGACTGAGTTTGATTTGAATATGATGGGCATTGGTCTAGCCATGATGTTGATTTCACTTCTTGTCCATTTGCTTGCTGTCAGAAGGCTGGATAAACTCTGTGGAGTTTATTTTCCATCTCTTGTCAGCTCTGGGAGTTCTATTGGACTGTCTTTCTCTTGTCTGATTGTGGCTATTCGTGCATTCAGCTTCCTTTCCAATAGTTATATTTGTAAGTTCTGGCTATACGGATTTTCATGGCTTCTTGATGTGCAGTCCTTTTTTCTTCTTTACTCCCAAGAAGATTCGTGCAGTCCTATTTCATTACTAACATTGTTTTTTGGTGTTTTTGTTTTTAAAATTTCTCCCAATGTAACCAGTGGAAGAAGGAAAAGTTGCATGTTTTCTAGTTGCCACAACTGGGATACTCAACTTCCGTTATTCAATAATGAAAAAAAAGATGTCAATGGAGGTACAGTGTTGCTCTGGTTGTCTTTTTTTTTTTTTTAATAGAAATTTTACTGGTGATTTATATGGCTTAAATATTCATCAAATCATCCTTCTTTCTCTTTTTCTTTTTTTTGTTGTTGTGTGGTGATAATACATTTACTAGATATAGCATCTACAATTTCTCTGTGTGCTAAGTTGCATGGTGGTCATTTTTGCAGGCACTTCTGTTTCTTCTGTTAATATCAATTCTCAGATTTTCAATCCAACACAGGCTATCAAAGCAGGATATCAGTTCAGTATTGCAAGATATAAGTCCTTCATGGATGCTTGGCATTGCTGAAGGCTATTCTTTTTGGGCACATGCAGCTGAATTTGTGCCAGTCTTAGCTCTGATCATATTGGCATTCATGCTGCATAAGAGTGTTTCTTGCTGCTCATGTTCGAAAATTCTGAAGTATGTTATAACAGGAACAATGTTTAGTTATCTGCTCATTGCAGCATATTGGGTCCTGGAAAGTAAATTACTAAATTTGCCTCTCTTGCTGAAAGGAATAGAAAGAAATGTCATTCCTCGAACAATCTATGTCATTGGTTGTACACAACTGTTTGCTCTGGCACTTCTTCAATTTCTTGGTGAAGAAAACACTTCAAATTGGGAAGAAAGCATGGTTATTAAAATTGTGGCCATGTTATCTGCATGGAGTTCAACAGTCATTATTCTGTCTGGAAGACAAGGTCCCTTGGTAGCTTTAGCATTCATAATCGGAGGTGCTTTCTCTATGTTACACCTTTGATGTTGTAATATTGTACTTAAGCTACATTTCTCTGTTTATGGTTCTCTATGCCACACGCATCATGGTTAGTGGCATTCAGATTTTCTGCAAGCCACTGGAACATGCCTCGTTGCAACTTGAATTCTTTAGTTTAGCTAGGGATTTCTTTTGCAAGATAAAAGTCATGTTAGGTTTTGACATTTTCAAGCATATTGTAACTTGAAACCCTTGACCATATTTTGTCACTTTGCTTATAGGTTGGTGCTTAATGAGGCTGGAGAGTGTGGAACAGGACTCCAAAACTGTCACGTTTGGAACTTTATCATTGAATTCTCACTCTGTTACACAATGGAGCCTTTTATCTGTCTGCCTCTTTTTCTGCACTGGCCACTGGTAAATTATACTGCTTGCCTCTTGCATTTTTTTAGCTGGAGCTATGGCTAGTCTAAGTTGTGCTCTGCAGAGTGGATCGAGGGTATTGCATTCATTTTAGCCTTAAATTTGTAATTTGCAATCATGAAGTCTTGCTTAAAACCATTATTTGTTCAAATGACATCTATATCTTTTTTTCGTATACATGAACTAACTCCAGTATTATTTTGTTCAGGTGTGCTTTCGATGGTCTCCGTTATGCCGCTGCATTTATAGGGTTAGTGTCTACTCCTTTTGATCCCTTATATACGTCTCAACGCATATATTACACATAATTCTATTTCTGCTTGTATATTTTTGTTACTTTTTGCTGTTATTCTCATTTTCCTTTGTCTGTCTTTCTTTTTGTGTGTGTGTGCGCGTGAGGGCTGTAGGCAACTGGTGGCTTTGTTCTTTTTAGTTATCATACGTTCCTGATTGAATAAAAGAATAAACAATATTAATTAGCTAGTGATGAGACCTTCATCCTCTTAAAATTCTTGGGACATGGCTGCACTTATCTAGTGATGAAAATTCTCTCTGGTTGGGCTTCTGATATGGAGATTTAAGGGCTATTTAGTTCTGGAAAATAGGCCTTGTGCTTTGGAAATTTTTTTCACAGAAAACAGAAAACTAGAAATCAATATTCAAATCTCAAAAGAAGAAAAATTTTCAAATGGGAAACAAAAAATCTGTAACATCCCGCTCGAGCGATAGGAAGAATCGGAACAACTTACCCTGATGGGCCTACACGAACTTCTCAGGGGGGTCACCCATCCCTGGATTGCCTCAGGTCAAGCACGCTTAACTTGGGAGTTCCTTGCCTACATTCAGCCCAAAAGGTATCCAGCTGGTGTTGTTTCATTTCTTACACTATCCTCGATATATTCTAACTTCTCTAGGCTCTCGGGGTATTACATTCTCCCCCCTTGAGCACATGACGTCCTCGTCATGCGACCTTACAACTGGTCTCAGACCTTCTCCCTTTGGGGGCTGCCATCCTAGAAGCCTGCCAGAAGCCGCTCCTTGTACAAGCTCTCGAGCCCCGGCGCCACTCCCCGCCCTCGTCGGACCGCCTTCACCAAGGGTCGGCTCTGATACCACCTGTAACATCCCGCTCGAGCGATAGGAAGAATCGGAACAACTTACCCTGATGGGCCTACACGAACTTTCCAGGGGGGTCACCCATTCCTGGATTGCCCCAGGTCAAGCACGCTTAACTTGGGAGTTCCTTGCCTACATTCAGCCCAAAAGGTATCCAGCTGGTGTTGTTTCTTTTCTTACACTATCTTCGATATATTCTAACTTCTCTAGGCTCTCGGGGTATTACATAATTGTAACATTCTAAAATTTTGGAGATAAATAATAATTGTTAATTTTGACATTTTAGATTGATTAATGATTTATGGAATATTTATGACTTAGAGAAATCTAAAGAAAAATATTAGATGGGAAAGTAATTGGAAGTTTGGAGGATTTTTAGAACTTAGATTACTATTAAGTGTTTAAAATAAATAAAATATTATAACTATTAACATGTTTATATAAACAATAAAATAATAAATTAATAAGTGAAAGCATTTGAGAAATTAGGGGCTGCACGTATATATATATATGTATAATATAGTGTATAAATATATATTTTATATAATAAGATAAAATAATTTTAAAGAAGATAGTTTAATTATAAAAAATAGAAAATGGGCAGCAGCCTCTTGGCTGCAACGTGGCTGTCTTCCAGCCAAGTTTTTTGTGGCATTTAAGCCACTCAATTCTCCTCCAAAATTGGAGTCTTGGGCAACAAGCCATAACCCTTTAAAAGGTTTAAAAATTAAGGCAGTTTGGGAGAGCAGCACGAGCACGCAGAGGAGGAAACTGGAGGAAGGAGAAGACGCAGGCAGCAGTTAAGGAAGAAAGGAAAATGGGAGAAATTAATGAGATTTGGGAGGTTTTTGGTGTTTAAAATATTTTGATAAGTGGGTAAAATTTATATAAGTGTTATATGTTTAAATCATGAATTTTATACGGTTAGATTATACAGTTTACGCGTTAGAATTAACCAATTTAAGTCACGGTTGTATTATTTGATAGGAAACGTTTTACTTCGCATCGGGAGTACAAGAGAGGCTGAAATCAGCCGTTTTCAGGCAAGTTCCTAACCCTCTCCTCGCATTATTTATTTCCCGTGAAAGTCTTCGAGGTTTCTTATACTCTAAACCCTCCCTCACCTTGACTCGGTTCCACGCATCAATAATAATAATCTGCGTGGTGACCACTTAATGACTTTTATTTTACGAATGAGTTTATTGTTAATGGAATGAGCTAAGCAATGGTGTCATGATATCTTTCATTTCAACCGTCACGGAGTCTCGTATCGCTCCGCTTCCCTTGGGAATGATGCCGAACCCGTTGGGGCTAGGTTCTTAGAAAATGATATGGTTTAGATTATAGAAATATGATAAGAGTTTGTTTTGCATGTTGAGATGGTTTTATAAAAATTAGAAGGAATGAGATCAGGCATGGTGTATTAATGGTTATGTTACAAGTGCATGAGATGTCATGGGAATGGTTTAATAAATGTTAAGTTGGAAGTGTATAAGTTGGATGTTGTCAGTAAGTGTGTCTAAGGGTATGGGGTACAAAGCCACTGACTATCGACCGTGGGTCGTGGCAGTTGATGGCTGGATGTATGGGCGCCAGTCATCGACTGATACGATAAGCACTAGACGGGCCAGAAGAGTTGGTACTGCCAGATTCCCGCCTTGGCTTGTGCATATCATGATGTGTGTGCTACAGGGGGCTGGGTTGCATTCACTTGGGGACATGCTTTGTGTGTGATGGGATGTGTGAGCATTTGCATGACCCGATTGGTCTAAGAACCAATTTGGGTATCCTAGGTAAGCATATGCATTTAGAACATGTCGCATGTGTGAATTCTTATGTGTGGGCGTAGCAGGGCCTGATGCTTGGTTTATGGGGGCCTTGTCATCATGTTTATGCTACAGAGGCCCTTGCATTTCTTATGTGTTGCATTGCATGGTTCTAATGTTACTGTTGTTCTGGACGGGAGTACCGTGCCAGGTGTCGGGAGTACCGACTTGGTGAGCTTCGGCTCGGCTTAGATATTAGCTCGGGGTTGGCCCGAGGGAGCTTCGGCTCGGCTTAGATATTAGCTCGGGGTTGGCCCGAGGAAAGACCAAGATCGCGAAAGTATATGATTATGTGATGTATGACATGAAGAATGTATGAGAGTATGATGGGTATCAGGAAGAGCATGTAACGAGTATCAAGAAAAAGAAAATGGTTGAATGTCAGGAAAAGCCGACCGTGTCAGGAAAAGGCTGGTCTAAGAGAATGATGATATGGTAGCCTATGTTAGGCTACGACAGGTTTGTATGCAGGACCTGGGTGCCAATGTGTGACTTATGTGGGCCCCTGGCTTCTTATGTGCAGTTAATTTTATGTTATGCATGTAGAAGTAAAGTACGTATAGCTCATGACATGGCGTGATTGCATTGGCATGGGTTGCATGGGGTGTCAAGGGAAGAGTCCTATCTTAAACCCTCAGCCTTTCTTTCATGAGCTTGCTGAGTCTCGCGACTCATGTTTACTTTACATCATTCCAGGTAAGAGTATTCCCGAGATAGCAGATACGTTCAGCGGGGTTTGGGTCCAGGCCGTCGTGTCAAGGTAGCAAGTGCAGAGCTCTCCCGAAACTAGATCCTGGGTATTATTGTGCCTTTGTTAAGGTTAATGTTTACGATTTTGAGATTGACGTATGTTATGTAAGCCCAGGTGGGTCCAAGTGATGAATGATTTTGTAAAACTGATTATGAGATGTGGAATGATAAAAAGAATATGATTTTAACAAGGATTTTACATGAGTTGTAGTTGTGTTTTGTTCTGTATCATTTTAGTAATGACCCTCTCACGGATCCTCTTTGTGCATGAGGAGGCTCCGGGAGGCGGGCCGTTACAAAATCTGTTTCTGTTTTCTTTTCCCCCCAATAGAAAACATCTAGCCCAACCAAAATCAATATTAATTATATTTTAATAGTAACATAAGTAGTAAACACATAAAATTGGCTATTAATAAATAATTTTGTTATATAAAAATATTAACAATATTAGTTCTCTAAGTAGTAAAAAAGTCAATAAATAGCAAAAGTAACTAATAATAAATAAAGATTATAATATTAGCAATATTGGTACTTTAGTATTTATATTATTTATAAATAATTATAAATGGTAAAATTCACTAATGTAAATAGCAATGACAACAATAATAATATTATAAAATTTCTGAAATTATAGAAAAAAATAAAATTGTAATCAATATTATTAACGATTATCCTTAATATTATAATATTTTAAATCTAATAATTTGAATTTTAATAATAATAATAATAATGTTACTAATAAATTATAATCATTGAGAATTATAATATTAGAAATCTCCTGAAATTGTAAACATTATTAATTAGCTTCAGAAATGACCTCCCTTGACCCTTCAAAGCGGAGAGCCTCACACAATGGGGACATCTTAACAATATAATTATTAATATTTTAGTATTGCAATATTATTATTAATAAAATAATATTGCATCATATAACAATTAAACTCATTTTTTGTATTGCTATTTTGAACACTTTTTTCTATTTTAGAGATTAAGAAGATAGTTTTTTTTTTTTTGTATTCAACAATTAGACATCCTTTTCGAATTTTCTGTGGAAAAGAAAATCTAGAGAAGAAATGAAAAAGTGGAGTTAAAGAACTAGAAAATATTTTCTAAAACTAAACTGACTCGCAATATCTTAATATCAATCAACCGACCAGGTTGAATAACCGAGGCTCCGTCTTCCTTTCAGGTTTGAAGAATTCACTATTGTTCCCCAAGCTATTCTTCTTAGCATAGATACATTTGGGTTTTCTCACATCCTTCCAATATTTGGACTTCCATTTCTCGTTATATATAAACTTGCATTTGGTCAGCGGAAGCAGAGAAAACAATTATTTTTCTTGCAATTATCTCAAGTAAGCTTATCCCCTCAGATTTCAATGGCTTTAAGTAAGCTTACCTCCTCTAATTAGAGGCAGCTTAATGATGCTGTTCTATGTTTTAGGCGTATTTGATGTATGGACTCATTACGGCCACTGCGGCCACATTTACAGTATTTTGTGTCACGATTCAAAGGCGGCATCTGATGGTATTGTTACTTGGATCACAAACTCTGAATACATCTCTATCAATCTGTGCATGTGTAGTAGCATGTAGTCAGTTAAACCACTGAAATTTTCTGCAGGTTTGGGGATTGTTTGCTCCTAAATTTGTTTTTGATGCGGTGGGGCTCATTCTAACAGACGTCCTGATCATCTTGGCATTGCTTTACTATTTTGGGCGGCAAACGGGTGGCCAACTTAGTAAAAAACTAAGTTCTGTTCCTCTTTAGCATTGCAGGTTTTGTACTTAAAGATATCGATGGGTTTTTTTTATTTTTTTGATCGAGCTTGGAAAAGGCTTAGTTATACATTGCATCATTTAGTTCATTAAAAATAATTAAACACCTCGGCAGGGGGTTTTGATCATCGTAGCCTCAGCCTTAAGGTATGCCAACTCTTTTCACCCGTGAACGTAATCTGCAAAGCAAATCTTAGAAATTCTCGTTCGAGGCTGATAAAATGTTAGTGTTATCTTTTTATGGAATTATGTGACACGGGATGATAGTTTCAATCATCAATTAGACAGCTCTGATTCATGCTTCCTTGATTGTGCATGTTTTTCTTACATGGTAGTTGATTTGAGGGGAGGTTGTTATATATCTATTTCTATGTATGTATGCATAGAGGAATGATATGTTGTCTGCGGGCTAGGGGGCGTGTGGGTGTCAAATTCCCCCCCCCCCCCCCCCGCCCCGCCCCCTCCCCCTCCCCCTCCCCCCATGGGCCCTCGATCTCCTCTCAATTTATCTGCATCAAGTAAATATTATATAATATGATACGAATAACATAATAAATTCGTGTGTATGCATGTATACATACATTTGGCTGTTTGGACAACCTACAAACCACGAATGGCCTGTGAGCAGTGTGTAAATTCGCCTTTAAAAAGATTTGTTCTTTGACTAGTGGCTATAGAAGAGATCACTATAATTTTTACCAGGGTAAAGGTTACTATTATTAAATTAATAATATAAAGGGTTTCTTCTCTTCTTTGTTAAGAGTTGTTTTACATTGAAGGAATGTTTACAAGGCATTAAGAAATTATGTACGAATAAAAAATATAGAAAAATGTAACTTTGCCTCCTGACCCTAGTGTGTTGGGTGTGAAAAATCACCACTTATAGATATGATTGGTGCCAGCAATTAGTTGGTCGATTACTGATATTGTGTATGTTGCTCATGCTGTGATGCAAGAAGTGGCTTGCCTTATGCTTGATCGAGATGTTACCTTTGAATCTTCCTAATAAAAGAAGAAAAAAAATTATGTTTCCTGAAGTGCGGTTTTAATTAAGATTGGAAATGAATAATTAACTATAATAAGATGAGTAATGGTATAAAATAACAGATTTAGGAAAGCTAATTCATTTTAATTTTCAGGGCAACGCAACCTCTTCATTCTTTCTCTGAATCCTCTCATTCGTGACTATTTTTTCACTTGAAATTGATGACTTTACAACACCAAGGTCTAAGGGCTAAATTACTAGATTGGAAAGAGGAAAGGAAAATAGACAGAAAGAAAATAGGAGACGTTAACGTGGAGGGAAGAATGATAAATAAAAATTAAAGTACATAAAAATCTCGCCATGATTTGTCATTGATCATCACGGGGATTCACTCTCCCTCCTTCCCTCCCTAACATACAGACAAATGGACATCAACCACACATGTTGGAACCAAAGCCAAACAACACGTACGAATACGATATCAATATTACAACCATCCATCCATCTCTTCTTCTTTTATTTTTTTTTTCAGGGTTCTTTTTTCTTCTCTGTTCATCTCGTCATCAGTTGTAAAACAAGATGAGGATGAGGAGGAGGATTACCACAGAGCAGCAGAGCTCGCCATATATATATCTACAGATTGATGAAGACGAAGGTGGAGGAATATAGAGATGATTTGAATAATTAATTATATATATTAAGAAGAGATGTTGCAGGTTCTGGGCTTGGCGGGGTTGGACTTGTCCAGTATGGACCACATCACCTGCACATCTTCATAGCCGCAGGCCATCACTTCTCCCTGCAGACCCATAGTCCTATCCTCATGCTCCGCTACTTCTACATATATATATATATATGAAGCCATATAAATAAAAATTGTAAATATAAGCTTATATATATACAGAAATACATAATTTAGCTCAAATCTCTTGATAACCACATACAAATTTTTATGAGTTTATTTGGTGTGCGAGAGAGAGAGAGAGAGAGAGAGAGAGAGAGAGAGAGAGAGAGTACCTTGGTGGTGGTGGTGGTGGGACTTCTTGTTGGGATCCCTGGCGGAGGTGGGCTGGTGATTGAAGAAAGTGCAAGCTTTTTTGAAGGGAGAAGTGATGGTTCGGACCCAGGAATTTGAAGCCATTTCCCTCCCCCTCTATCTCTGTGAATATATATATATATATGTTGGTATATTGCTATATGTATCGCTCTTGGTGTTGCTGCTGCAGGATGCAGCCTTTGTTGATTGATCTATCTGTATAATGGCTCAACTGATCATCCCATCTTGTACTCTGGGTGTTGTCTAGTGTGTGCATATATATATATATATATATATAGAGAGAGAGAGAGAGAGAGAGAGAGAGGGTGGGGGGAAGGTTGAAGATGGAGAGGGGAGGGGGGAGGAAACAGGAAGGCAAGATCCGCGAGATGAGGCATGGTGGGCTTTCACTTCTTTTCTTATCCCTCTGTCTCTGTCTTTGTCTCTATCTCTATCTCTCTCGTCTCTCTCTCTCTCCCCCCACTACCACTGGGTGGGGGACTTTGCACATGCTTCTCTCTCTTTCCGCCACGTGAACTCTTCTTCTTTTTTCCCTCTTCTTCTTCTTCTTCCTCTTCCTCTTCTTCTTCTTCTTCTTTTTTTGTTTTTTTATAAATGATTTTTTTGTTGAAAGGCTAATTTCTTCCTTTGCTTCTCGATCGCCTTCTTTGCCTTCCATTTCATTACCGATCACAAAAATAGACAACTCATTTGGGAGACAGTCACAAAGAAAGTTATGGGTTTTTCTTAAATTCCATTGACTTCTTTGTAAGTGCTGGATGGGTCAAAAGTATATTGATTACGAATTAATAATTTCGATAAAGTTAGAATTTATTGGACTTAATAATTTCATTATTACTTTACTGGTGGCCAAAAATTAATTATTCAGTCTATGAATTTAGCTGCGAAATTTGACCATATATATATATATATATAGTCTTAACACAAACTGACCGTCCCAATACCAAATCAATTGGTTGATGTTCTAACAAAAGGACGGCTTTCCTCTCTAAGTCTTAAAAAGAGGTTTTGGTTGGTTTCCTTTGAAATCAAATTGACTTTAGTTTGGCGTTGGCTATTTCACACTGCCGCAGGTCAGTCATGTGCGTTGCACATGCCTTCACAAGACATCCGCATTGGGGCCCGCCTGCCTGTTCCCTCCCCATTTAATTTAACAAGATAATATTTAATGAACTATTCTGAACGAATAATTCATTATCGTAATTTATTTTATATAAAATTAAAATATAAATATACACAATAACAAAATAAAGAAGGGTATTTTAGAAAATTGCATTATAAACAGAATTGGATAATATGTTATTGCTGTGGATGTTTAATAATTATTTAAAGATAAATTTTATTTTTATTTTAAAATTTAAAATTTAAAATTTATTAAAAATAACAATTATTGAGATTATTATAACAATATAGAATATTGTAATATAATATATGTAATAATATGGAGATTATAGAGATACCTTCTCCAATTTAACATTTTAATTATTTTATTAAAGAAAAACTGGGTAAATTTGTTAAATACAACTAAACTCTTATTGGTTAATAGTTATTACGAATCACGTGGTTTGTATAAATGTTGTCATTACTCCCAATCATGATCATGAACTGACAATGACACCATAGAATAATATTAATAACTAATTATATATGTTAATAATAACTAAAAAATAGTTTTATAAAAATGCAAACAATTCTGTTATATATATATAAAAGAAAGTAATTGAATTTAATTAATAATAGTAAAAGTAAACGGCTCTTAAACATCCCACGTGGGTCAGTGTTTTACAATTACAAGTAACTTATGCTTCAAGGCCTCTTTAAACTTACATAGCAAGAAGCATAAATATATATATATATATATGTATGTACCCAATTAAGTAAAGTGTGGCTTATAGATTAAAGTGCTCGCTTCCTCCAATAAACGTCTGTGTGCATCCCCCCCAATAGTGATGTGTTTTAGACTACAAATTTTGTTCTGATCGATGAAACTTTGTACTAATTTTGTGTTTTTTTGTTTAATAATAAAAAGAATAAACTTTCATTCACATCATCTAAATTTAATTTGGTCATTTTTACAAGTATTTTATGTGATTTATTTCTTATTTTGATCTTATGTTTTCTTTTTTTTTTTTTAATATATGTATCTTAAATGTTTTATTATGAAATGTGGAATATACTTTCTGGGAAGCATATTCACCAGAGCTAGAGCTAGTGTCGTGGTTTGTTTTGCTAAAAATTAATTAATAAATAAAGAAATAAGAAAAGATCTCACAAAACGGAATCCATTTTCAGAGCTTAATTAAGAAGTCTGGCCTTCCTGGCCCTTTATTATTAGAGTCTAGAGATCTATTGGATTAATTACATTTACGCCCCCCCTTCAATTATATATCTCGTTTTCACGGGAAGCCCTTGTGACGACGACAATAATGAATGATTCTACCTCAAAGGCAGCTCAAACGCCTGCTGCTGCTGATATGCCATGACTCGTGTGTCTCATAATTGTAGATTAAATTAAATACTATAATAATACTATATGTTATTTTTAACGGTATTTTGAATAAAATATGATATTGGAAAACAGAAAAGTGCATACATATATATATATATATATAGCGGAAGCCAGTAGGTCAAAGTAAAGCCAGCCAGCCATTCAAAAGAATGGCATGCATTGCCTTTGAAAGGGGCTTGAATTAAATGAAGTAAAAATAAAGGGAGATGCATGCAAAAAGGAAAAGCACTTGAGTCCACACATTTTGATGGGCCTTCTTCCATTCAATTCAATTCCAGGCAGCTAGAAAGAAAGGTAAAAGAAGTGAACCCTAATGGCAATGATAACGGTAGATGTTTAGTTTTCTTTTTAGCTGGCAGCTGGGAAGCGCACACACATATATATATTAACTATAATGAGTAGCTTCACATAACCTCAGAAATCAAATTAGAGTTCTTTAATGAGTAGTGTATGAATTGTTTTCTTTACATTTTTAATTTTAAGCATTAATCCCTCACTATATATATGCAATGCTCCTGGCTATATAGCTAGTTATGCCCTTCTTTCAATTAATTCAATACTTTTGGGCTATATATATATATATATATGGAAGTATTTTATTTGGTTTTATGGTTCTGTTATAGGCTTATAGCCACAAGTACAGCTTGGAGACAATGGTGTGCATGGAAGAAGGCAACTTCCCATGATTTCTAGTCCGCCCAATATGGGTCAAAACCATGGCCATGAATGGGATTTTTGCTTGAGTTTTGCCATCCAGTATCGTTAATTAATTTAATTAATCTACGTACTTCATAGAGCATTATATATATGTGTCTATGCTATAATGATTAAACCAAAGAACACTAGTAATATGAGTTGGAGAACATTACTTTTACAAGTCGAGATTGTAGTTTTAGGTTCGATTTTTCTTTTTCATTAGTTTCATATAAACTGACATAATCATACTCGCTAACTAAATTAAATTAATGAGAACATAATCTATCAAAGTTTCGATAAAGTTAATTGTTGAAGGTATTCCTTGTTATCATAACAACCCAAAGCATGAATGAAGGAATTTTTTTTTCTTTTATTTGTAATGGAGAAAAATTTTATTAGATAATTCATAATTAGTTAAAGTAAAGACTTCGATCTTTCTAGTGAAAACAAGATATATGATTCAAATGATAGAATTTATTAGATTAAAACTCGTAATGATGATGATTAAGCTAGATTATGTTCATTACATCTTTTTATTTTATTTTTCATAAATTCGTTATCATCCTGACTAATAGAAAAGCAGATTTGACACTGAGGCAGCCATAGAAAAAAAAAAAAAAAGGTACTTAAAGCGACCATAACCGAACTTGCAATGCAGTTTTTCGTTTACGTGGAATGCAGATTTGATCAGTAAGTTCAGCATAACTTTTTATTAGCATATCATTAATCCAAACTCTGTTACAAAGCCTGACTCTAATTTTGTAGAACAATCTTAAAGATAAAGGAGATACAGAGAGATGATTTACTAGTAAGAACACAATGGACCAATTAGCTGTATCGTTATTCTGTTCAATGAGATTCAGGACTTGGAAACAAGCACTGCTAGAAGAAGAAGATGACGACGACAGCCACATGACGAGATTCATACCGAGTTTATTTTTTATTAGCACATATAGCATTAATCTAAACTCCATTCTGAAAGCCTAAACCTAATTTATTACTAAGAACTCGAATGGAAAAATCAGCTGAACTGTTATTCTTCAGGTCAATGAGATCCAACAACAAGTAGCAAGCGAGGACTGCTAGATGAAGTAGAAGAAGACGATGACGCGACGAGATTCATACAAATTTGGCGGTCAGGAGTGACGAGATTCGTAGAATTTGGCGATGAAGTCGGAAGCCTTCCAGTCGATGCCAGGCTCAGCGATCCAGCTTCCTCTGTCTTCGTCGCTGGCATATATTCTTCGCATATTGGAGGTTTCGTCCCGGTAGATATCGTCGGCGCCGCCGCGAGAGCAACAAGACTTGAAGACGTTGAACATGGAGAAGAAGGAGCGGGATTTCCTCTGCCTCCTGTAACCTACCATGATTGATATATCAGTCCGAAATGCGCAGTGGCATGGCTCTTGGGCTACTACTTCTCCCTCTATTTATACAGTTGCAGAAATTGTTAAATTACTCGTCAGTTGTCACCAACTCACAACTTGGCTTTATTTATTCATTTCTATTCAAAAGAGAAAATTTACTCGTTAGCCCACACATATAAGGTTAGTTTGGTGGGAACAAGTTTTGTATCAGCTTGCTCCCACTGCACTTCGAAAGGTCGTTATTTGTGATTAATAGTATGTTTGTTAATTTTTTGTTTTTAAATTTAAAATAATCTCCCATTAGACAATCAATCAATTTTAAGACTCAAATGATAAAGCTACACTACGCTCAAGACTTTACTAACGGACGATAGTGTCACTCTAGTAATGGTGTTCTAACGAATTTAGATGCTGAGATGAAGATGGAAGAAAGGCTAGAACGGTAGTAAAACTTGTAGGTAGGTAGGGAAGGCACAAGCGCTGTGGTCCTCTACTTTGGAAATATTGGGCCACCACGGCCTTCTGTGAAGCTACAGGGCAGTGCCCCACTTGGTTTTCATTAAAAGGTCACGACCGGCGAGTGTTTTACCAAAGTGTGTACTTTTAACTTGGACCAATTGGAAAGCATTTGGAACCAGCTAAAAGTTTTATAACTTAAAAAGCGATTTAATTATGATGTGGGTTGGATTGGAGGTGAAGCAACGTGGTTACTTAGGTAAGATGGTCCTTAAGGAGGAAGGACGTGCAAGCCGTATAATAAGGATATATATGTTTATGTGAAAAGCAAAATTTGTGTGCTTTTGTTGGGTTTGTTTATTTTTGGTTTCGGCCAACTTTAATTTTTTTTTCTTTTTAATTAACGAAGTCTGTTGGCGTTGGCTGGCTATGGGCCAAGAACCATTCTCCCAACAGTGCACTCAAGCTGTCTCCCTTTCAGGCATCTAAAGATAAAAGAGATCGCCCCTATGATTTCCCTTTCTAGATTTTTTTGATCTTTTGGACTCTTCTTGTACTTGCTTCAATGCATTGCATCGTATCTCTCTTTTTTCCCATTTAACATTATACATATGCAAATAAAGAATATATTTTTATTGAATAATCTTTTACCGTTAACCGCGGGGAAGGAAGCCCCGACAATAACCTATGATTGATTGATAAAATTTCTCTTTTTTTAATTAATAAAAGACAAAAGATTATACGTTTGAGTAATAATAAGAAGGGACCCTAGCTAGCGTGTAACTGGGTTCATGGTTTAAATGGAATCCCTGTGCTGCCATCCCCGGGCCAAACTAAGGAATAAGAATCTCACAATGAAAGGCCTAAAACGGAGCAGAAGGGAGACAAAAATATTGTATGTAGAGCTGCTCTGTTCATTCAGTCATTCACAGCTACTAGCCCACAAGCCTTTTCTTGCCTTGTTTAGTATTTGCTTGTTTTATTCCCAAGAAAAGCGTGATTCACACTCACTTGTCGCGTTTTCGGCCGTACTGTGTAGCCTGTGGGTTGTTAGAAATTTTCCAAGTACTTTTTCAGTACATAAAAGCAAGCATATTTCTACAGGCTTTCCCATAACTCATTAAAAAATAAAGGACAATACTTTAACAAGTAAACAAAACATATTCTGAAAGCCGGTGATGATATGTTGCACATCCTGTGCGGGTTATAATGCTGTTGATCAGTGTCAGTTGTTAGTTCTTTGGGAAGATATCAAAAAATTTATACAACATTTTCCATTCAAATTTAATTTTCATTAAACTTACATAAAAATATACTACATTGTGTTCACCTAACAAAGACGCGGCTTAGTTTCTCACTAAGAAACTTAGCCAACAGCTCTAAAATCTCATTATTAGGAGATGGATACAATTTATTCGAGTAAACAATAAATATAGTAGCAGTTTAAAGGATTTCATATATATATTTACAACCAACAAGAGCCTAAGCAGCACTCTTGGCAAATCCTACTTTGAGGTTGCCAAAGTCGAATATGGTGTGGTATGCTCCAAGGAACAAATCCCCAAGAACCCTGCATGAATTATTATCCCAATTTTTAATAAATATTAAAACTATATTTTTAAAATTGGGTTCAAAAACAGTAATAATTTCAAAACTTTACTTACCAAAGAGGGCCTTTTGAAGCAGGCACATCTAAAGCGACAAACCCACTCATGCAGAAAGTCGAACAACCATCTTCTACTCTGATTGTGTACTGAAAAAGTGAAACACATACATAATTACTTACATGAGTTATAACTCAGTCAGTTGTCATTCACCCTCATCTATTATTACGTTTTCTATCCTAAGACAAACCTGTTGTGGAGAGAGGGGGAAGGATTTGTTTCCAATGGTGAAGGAAACAGGCGGCAAGTCATCGATCCTTTCACAGTTAATAAACGATTTTTTCCTTGGATTCGGCAGCTTCTCACAGAGCTTCACAAGAGTCAAGAGCAATACCCATGTTAGATAACGAAAATTATTCTTTAATAAAAGTTTTACATACAAATACGAGTGAAATTTCATTAAGTAAGATTTCTTTTCACAATTACAAATCACTTTAATAAATAATAACTGTCGTTTCGAGAGAAATGAAATGAAGACGGATTAAAAACTATACATTAAGAAAAAAAAGTAATAATGAAAGAAATTAAATTACAAAAAAGAAAGAAAAAGAAGAGAAAATTACCTCATTAACATATTTGAAAACTCTTTCCCTGGCTTTTTGTTTGTTAAGTTCCACTTGGATCCAGAAAACAGTCATCTCACAGAAAGTGCACAGAGCACTGTCATCTATTGGAAGCCCTTCTGAGTCTTCCCTTCCCACCACTGTTTCAATACCCCCTCTGCATGGACTTTTGCTGCTCGTTAATGAAAATTTTTGAAAAAAAAATATATTTTTTAATTTAAATTCAGTTTTCATGCAGTATGTGGACAGTTCTCGAATGAAATCACTTTCTTGAAATCAGTTCACTAAACACACCATCTAATCAATTGTATATGATCTGAATGTGTGCGGCAAGAAAGAAAGATCTAACCTTGAATGTAGAGATGCGTTATATAGGCAAAGTCCAATATTTGAGCATGCTCTTTCGGGTTGTAACTGGCAGCGAAAAAATGCCAGAAAAATGTAAGAAATACTATTTCATGCACTCTCATAACTAAAGAATATGAAGACAATTAGATAGGAGAGGAACAAACAAACTAATTACCCCTCTTAGTAAATATTCCCAGATCAGATCTCCATATCTGGAAACAACCTTCTTACATTCCAAGCTTACAACACCATCTGCTCCAATGGCATGGTTGATTTGAGCGATAACACTCTGGAACAGAGATAGGAATAGTTAGGTAACAAAAAATCATGTCTGACTCATTTAATGATAAATTGGTTGCGTAAATGACGTGATATGGTCTCTCCCGACCTATAATTTTGTAACTAATATTAGTTTAGCAAACAGTTTAAGGTTGGTGAACACGTACAATAGGACCTCCTATGAAGGACGAGCCCGAATCAATGATGGCAGGACATCCACCCTCGCAGATACCTGAACGAATACCAAAAAGGAACTGCAATTTTATCTTTTATACTATTATTTTTACTGTTTAATGTGTGAACAGTTTTAAAAACTAGATTAATGGGAAGAACTAAAAGAACGAAATAGGGCATGGGAAAGATAAAATGGCATCGTCATCACCTGTTGGATTATTTGCAATAAGAATGTCTCCAACATCAATCTGAAAAAGTTCAGGCAAATGTTATTCACTTCAAGCCACTATGTATTGGCTTGAAGTGAAGTAGAAGGAATAAATAAATTATCCAGAATTTTGAATACTTAATTGATATAGATAACATTACCTGCCAGTAACCAGCTTGGGTGACAGGCACATAAGTGTGGTCACCCCTAAAATACCTCCAATCTACACCACCAAAGACAATCTCACCCCCTACATTGGACTTTGGATCTCTATTCAGCCATAGAGAAAATATTTGCCTGTCTACAAGACCTTGCTGAATCATGTTGTACCTAAGAATGAAGCCACAAATAGACATATTGGATTATTTTGCCTAAATTTTTGTGTTCTATTGATTGTTTTATTCTTAGAATTAAAACTTTTGAGAATATATATTTTAGTTTCATATGATTTTTATCTTGCATTATAATGATTATTTGAACCAGTGAGAACATCTACTTTATTGGTCATATTTTGATTTTGTAAAACAAGTTCAATTAACACAATGGTCTACGGGTTTAAGAACGGATGATATCGGATCACCGGTGCTGACCTCTATCCGGTTAGAAGACAGTATATTGTGTCCTTCCCTATTTCATAGCAAAAAGAATAGAAAAAGAAAGTATACCACAATGGAGTGACATTCCCAACGGAAATTTCCTGAAATCCAAGTCCCAGAATGCCATCGAACTGTGCAAGCAAGAAGGAAAGTAATCCTTCACTTGTAGCTTCGGCAAAAACCTGAAAAGAAGTTGCAGATTTCATCAACATTAGGTCAGTCTGCAGCCATATATGATCAGACGAAGAACAGATCAATAATAATAATGGCGCACCTGGTCTTTGACGATGACATTTCCGACTCCGACATTGTCTTGGCTGAAAAAGCCACGTACCAGTCCCGAACCGTACCGGATTTTGCAAGATATTCCTGCACAAGAACGAAGAACAAGACAATAAATTAACCTAATTAGGGCTTCATCGGCGGAAGCGCGAAGCCATTATCGCTGTATGGATTAATTGAGTATTCAGAGTAATCTACCGATTTTGGTGTAAGTTCGGGATAACCACGCCCTGTACTTCGAATGCACATAGCAGGGAACCTGCGTCCATGGAGTTGGAATTTTGTGGAGTATGAAGAAGTTAGCCAAATCAGAACTTATATAAATATATATATATATAATTTTTTTATATTTTTTATATAAATTAAATTATAAAAAAAATAATGTTATTTATATAAATTGTAGATGGTCTTCACTCTAATTGACACTTTTTTATTTTTTATTAACACCTTCTCTTTAAGAAATGAAAAGGTGTATATATTCATATTTATATTGTATTTTTTATTTTTTAATAAAAATATACCAACTAAATTAAACATTCAGTCTAAATAAATAACATTATAATGCTAAAATAAGTTTATTTATGAATATAAAATAAATATAATAGTCCACTCAAATTCCAGTTAGATACTAAAAATAATTAAATTAATCTTAAATTTAAAATTATAATAATTAAATTTAACTCGGATCAAAGAGTAGTGGCACAACTACTACCACTACTACTACTAGATTTGTTCAAACTTACAGAAAAGTGGCACTTCGAAGATGGCACCCAGAGATTGGAACTGGTGGTATCGAAGACGACGGCGAACTGCTGTGCAGGCGAACCGATGCTGATCTCTCCGAAGTACTGCGTGTCCCAGAAGTTCTTTAGATACACAACCTCCTCTCTCAGATTGCCGGCGCCACCATCTTTGTTGACGTAATGGATGAATTTTCCGGCGACTGTTTCGGCGGGGATGATGTTGTAGTTCAAGACCCGCTTCTTCAGCCCAATCCTCACCAACCCATCGGAGGAACCGTTGGATGCGAAGATCCGACCCAAATCCGCGAAGCAGATAACAACTAGTAGAAGTACTTCGGTTCCCATTCTGATCACCCGGAGCCTCCCAAAAAGAAAGAGAGAAAGAAAATGTAATGTTTTGATGTATATGTCCAATATCCTATACATACATATACATAAATGTATATTGCTTGAGAAGCTTTCATTTGATCCATATACATACAGTCTGAGGAGGGAAGAAGCTTAATTTGTGGGCGACCCGACCGATGGATCGTTGTTTGCATATAGTGGGACCAATGAATTGAGTATATATTGAGTAGGTGTTGTTAATTTAGCAATGGCGTCGTTTTGCGCCATATCTTTCAGTTTTGAGGAAACCTGCGCGCAATTTCCAGGCCGTTAATCCGACGCACTGCAGTCGTTATGATATTAGCCATCCAAGGAAGCAGCTCTGCGAGACTGCGACTGCCTTAATTCTTCCACACCACGTTTCTCCAACTCCGAGGCCCTTGAGGGGGAAGCCACCAGAAGTAGTCTCGATCGATCGAGTACCTGCGATGACGTCTGGAAGGTACCAAGACATCAGGTTGCAGCAACGAAGATACGAGGGATCCCGTCCTGCTTTTGTCTGAGTTCAAAACTGGTGCCTGGTATTCAAGTAGGTTGGAAACTTTCTCACACAATCCCATATCCATATATTTCAAACTTCTGTCACACGGGGTATTTATTTATGTTTTTATAAATATATTATTTAACTTAAAATTATTAAATTTTAAATATAATTCCCTTGAGTTCTCAAATTTTTAATATATTATTTAATATTAATACATCAATTTATTATATTAACATAAAATTATCAAATTCCAGTGTTCTCCTCCCTTGTAGAGTTCTTTGTCTAATTAATTATTGTTTATCCAACAAGCCAGCCCTACTCATTTTCCCAACACCAACCTGTTTTGCCTTCTATCTCCCTCCAATAATGATCATCTCAAGCCTTAATAATGGCAAACTGAAGGCCTCAAAATCCAACCCCCTCTATTTGTTCGACAAAAGCGATAGCCACTATCTTAGCCAAGACATTGACAGCACATGTTCCACTTCTTACGTCAGTGCGCCTTCGAGCCCTAGTCATGGTCTGATTGGCTATTTTTTCAGTACATCAGCAAGTCCAATGCATTTTGTATTGTCCAAACCTCCATTTTCATCCAGTCACTTAAGCCGTCATCCGACCTCCTCCTCTAAATCCCAGGCCATGGTCGTTGTCGCTAATCTTCATTCAAATTCCTCTATGCTCGACATTAGGTTCGAACTTGCATGTGCCTTAGGTTTTGGCTCCATTGTTGGATCTTATGGTCGAAGAGGGTGATGGCCAAGATCAAGCCCGAGACGAGCCTAAGCTTAGCGAAGTTCAGAGTTATTCGATTCGATTGCAACCCTAATTTTGTATCACATAACTTAGAACAATAATCTTTAATATTTGAGATATGAAATATTGACATTTTTATACATTATGAATCAAACACAATATTTTTTTTAATTATTGAAAAAATACAATAAACTAATCAATCTATTTAAATACTATCAACTGATCATTCACGTAGCGTGTCACTCACAGAAGTGGACGCATTCATATATGCTTTAACGTTCTATCATGATAAATAATAAAACAATAACTTTTAATAGTTGATACATTGAATATTGACGTTTTGTATATCAATAACTAAATGTCATCATTTTTAATTGTTAAAAAGATGTTGTATGTATTAAGCCATTTGAATTACATAGAATTGACCAAAATAATTCAATCACTCAAAATACAACTTAGTAAATGACCAACATACCTTTTATCTTTTCTTATATTCCTAACTATATTGTACCAACTTAAAACACTAAACTAGAGTTTTTATGTCTTTGTCAAAATAGTCTTTTTTATCTGCAATATCTCATAGCAATCGTAAGGTGTATTTCTTAATATATGATATAATAGTTTAAATTTATTTAATTTGATAAAATAATTATTCACACACAATTATTTATATCATTTTGATGTGAAATAATTATGGATATTTAGTAATACTTTTTTTTTATTTTAACAAAATTATTATAACATGGGTATTTTAGGCAATGGAAACAAATGTAACTTAAATGATTGATTCATTTCGAACATGTATTTGTGAAATTTAATTAAATTTTATATTCAAATTATACCATTTTAAATATAAGAATTAAAAACAAATTTAAACAAGATGTTAGTCTCAAGTTTAAAAGGGAATATATATATATATATTCATGATAAATTTTTTAAAAAAATGATGTAAAATTCAATAGGGCGTTTGTCTTAAGTTTAAAAGAGAATATATATATATATATTGCTAGGTTAAAAAATAAATTTAAATTATCCAAGCAGTTTGATGGCTTATAAGTTATTGAAATATTTTATAAATTATATAATTTATTTGTTTCCATATTTGAAGAAGTTAAACACTATCTAGTTTTTAAATTAATTCAAGAGCATATTTTAAAAGCTCATTCCCACTTTTCCAAATAATCTATTCGTAACTTATTACATTGATTAAGTAAATTACGAAATTGCTCTCATATAATTCAAATATTTATACTCTCTTATTATTTCTAATATCTTTTTTTAGTTGTCGGAGATATGACTAGTTATTTATTATCGTCTCCAATAGATCGACTGTCACCTTTAGTCTAAAACTACTCCTATCTCCCTTATCTTCTCATTCTATGTCCGTTGTCATCTTATGTCATCTCCTTTTACATCCATCGCTTCCTCTAATCATGTCAATTGTTGCATTGACAATCATCATTAGTCACATTTTACTATATATATATAACACATAATATATATTAAATTTAATAAAATATATAATATAACATAATAAGGAATAGATTAGCTTTAATAAAATAATATATTAATATATTTTTTAATAATTATATATAATTTATTAATATTAAATGATAAAATTTTATAGATAAATATTTATATTTTTTATTAAAAATTAATATTATTATATATTTTATTTACATATATAATTATATATATTTATATTTTTATCAAATTTTAATAATTTATGAATTATTTTAAATTAAATTCATAATTTTATAATTAATAATTTAAAATTAATTTATCCAAACATATTACCAATATAAACGTATTTAACCTTTAAATCTACCCAACTTAAAACTGCTTTTAGAGGGTGTTTGGCTTACCCTTTTTAAAAACCTTCCCACTCGAAGGGTTCCTCCCAGTCGAAACCCCTTTTGGCCGAGGGGTTCCTTTCCCCAACGAGAGTGCTTTATTCCAATCCTCAAATGAAACCCCAATTTTTTCTGGAATTCGCCGTTGCTCTATAAGAGCACTGCATTCCAAGTTTCGGAGCGAAGTTTCAGTCGACGAGGAGAAAAGAGAGAGCCAATTCAGCTGTGGGTGGAGAAGGGAAAGTGTGATGGAAATAGATGATTGGGAGTTGAGCGCTGAAGAGCTCGATCGCCTCGAAAGGGACGCTCTCAAACAAATCGCTCGTAAAAATTGTTCTTCTACTGCCACTGCCACCACTACCGCTTCGTCGTTTCCCAGCGCCAATTGTTCTTTTAATGCACTGTCTACACTTTCGCCCGCCGCCAAACCCACTGGCGAGTCTCCACACAGTAAGGTCGTCTTCTTGCTTTAGCCCACATTGTGAACGTTCTTCTGCTCGTTTCGTTTCCTAGGTTATATGCACTTTACTTTGGGTTTTATCTGCAAGCATTAGTTATTTTTGCTCCATTTTGTTGATTGTTCACCATGTTTTCTGCAATTTCCAAAAGAACGGATATTAGCTTTTACACTATGCTTGGGAGAGGGGGTATGGAATGGAAATGGGTGGAAGAGGGCTCTTGTCGTTCGGGAGAAACAATAGTAATGGAATGACTTGGAAATATATGGGAAAACTTCTCATCCATTTTCTTTCAAAGCCTTATTTTTTGTCTCCCTCAAATTGAGGGAGAATGGATGGAAAACTTTATCTTTGTCCGTTGATATCATTAACCCTAATCATTTTATAAAAGTTCAAATTTGCCCTTTACAAAACCCTATCTTCCATTGAAAAGGCATTAATTCCCGTCTGTTCTTAAATTTATTTCCATGCTATCTACCCATTGCTCTCCCTAACAAGGAAAAAATGTTTCACATACTTGACATCCTCCAATTTCTAAAAAAAAAAAAAAATTACATTCTATTCCACTTGTTTCAATTCTATTATGTTACCAACTCTCTCCCAACCGTAGCCTAAGGGAAGAAGAAAAGTTTGTATTCCACACGTTTCTATATTCACGGTTGTATCTATTCTGATTGGCTTGTGTGATTGCACTTTAAGGCTGTACCTTTGTTTGTGATGTTGCTTCTTTCTTTGGAAGGCATACTTAGATGTCTTTTGGGTAATTGAACAGCTCCATTTGATTTCTTCTCCTAATAGTTGGAATTTGCAAAACCCACCATTCATATTGTTTAGATGCACTACTTATAGTACTCTATATCTTTAGTGCACATAAGCACAGAGAGACATTTGCTCAAATTATTATGTTTCTTCAATTGGGTCGTTGACTCATTTTTCATCTCTGTTTTGCAATGCAGGTTGAGCCAAAAGTACCCGGTGAGTTACTTTCCATTGTTTACCACAGTTCCATAATTGTTGGCCTTCATTATGCTGTCTTACCACAGATTTCTCTCTTTTTCTTCTGCATTTCTTAACCCCCTCTCACCCCCCCAAAAAAAGAACAACAAGATGGTAATTGCTTGAAGGAACGCCCAAAGGTATCTGTTAAGCTTTTTCTACATGCTAGTGGAAATATTGCTGCAAAATTTGTTTATGACCAGGTACATGTTCTATCTGTTCTTAACTTATTTTGTATGAATTTTATTTTCATTGACCTGCACCTACATTATTCTTTATTTTTGACCAGGTACTTATAGGAGCTTTTCGCAAGATCTCCAAGGCTAGCTGGAATGCTAAGGAGAGGTCTAGTCTCCGTGTGTGTGTAGAAGAAAGGATATTGAAGTGTTGTTAATTTGATTTGTAATTATGCTTTTGTTGTTAGAGTGCAGCCTTGACATCGAGTTTCTGTTACTGCAGATTGTGGATGTTCCCCATCTCATCCCTGTCATCAGTAGAAAAATCACTAAGTGAAATACCTGGTTTTAGTGTTGAGGTAATAGTCAGTTATATTTTTTTTAAAATTTTTCAGCCTAATCTCATGTCTCATGGATATCTTTTCTATTTCAAAATTTTATGCTCTTTGAATTCTGGGTAATTGAGTGAAATGCATAAGCTGCTTATTTGCGTTTATAATAACTAGTATTGGTAGGGGTTAGAAAGGATGGTAGAACCTTCCCAAGTCCATTTTTGTTTTCCAATTCTTAAATTGGGCGTTGTTGCCCTGGCCTTGTTTCTCTTTTTCTTTTTATCTTTCTTTTTTTTGTTAGAAGGGGGGGCGGGGGGGGGGGGGTTGTGATGGAGATACAGATTTCCCAATTTGCCACTAGTTCTAATAAAAAGTGAATCATGTTTGTGCTTTATTCTGTTTAATGAGAATTCAAACTTGTAGTTACTTCCCTTCCTCTCCTTTCTCAAATAACACTTTTTCCTTTCATTTCCTGAACAAGAGAGTGAGTAACCCTACTTGTTGTCCTACCTTCCGCTTCACATTAATTACGGTATCTCGGTACTAGCCCATTTGCTCTTCAAGTAGGTAATCCACTTGTATCTGTGTTTGGTTGGAAGTTGTGAACTTTTATTTGTCATGTTTGATGTGGATCTAGTAGGTAGAGGGTCTTGATCCATTGGTACGATGTGCAATTGTTGCTGCCTCTGCCATTCCAGATCTTCAAGGTAAGTCTTAACTTTCTAATTCTCTAATGAATATGCCTAGCTAATGATTGACCTTTTTAACTCTTTTTTTCCACCTTCTTTTATTGGAATGTAGTATTCTAACAATATATGATGATTCATCCACGTGATAGAAAGCCTCATGCGTAGTCTATGTGTAGAGTTGAAATGATAAATTGCATTGCAACTCATAGTCTTGCATGGGTCTTATCTTTACTAATTTTTGAAGTGTACCCAAATTTATTAGCTTCCTTCAAGACTTCCATGACCAACGATCAACCAAGTTTAATTTCTATAACAAGATGCAACTTGAGATATCACAGCTTATGCTATTTGTTGATGATATTATTCCTTTGGATGAAGGAAAAGTAGTGTTAAATATTAAGTTAGACTTGGGGAAGATAAGTTTTAGAATGAAGAGGTTTTGAGATAAATTGGACTAAGACATCGAAGGATTTTAGAAAATATATTAACTATAGAGCGCTAAAGTGAGATGTTTCAAAACTTTGAAGGAATTTGTGAAAACATTGGTATGGATGTTTCCAAAACTTGAGAGGAATGTTTTGGAGCCTTGGGGAGATGTTCTGAATCTATATTTGGAATGTAAGAAATGAGGTTTCCTAAATGAAATGAAAGAGTATCCAACTCTACTAAATATGAGGTATGATTAAGCAAATACAAGGTATGATCCTGAGCAATTCTTAAAAATGTTATTCATCATTAAACCAAGATTAAGATATAATGGGGGATTAATTAAGGGTGCAACCTACTAGAGGTTAATTTTCTTGGACTTTAACAGTTGTGGTATCAGAGCACAACTGTCAATACCCCAAAATCTAAGGATTTTTTTATTTTTTTAAACAAAGCTAATGTCTTGGGTCATGATGGGGCTAGCGAACAAGTCCTTGCCTAGTAAGTATAATAAAGAAGTGCATAAATAATTTATATGACCTAAGTGATAACCAAGATGGGGTTACTGCATTGTATTTTTATTTTATAAGATATTTAGTTAAGGACATGCTGGCAAATGAGGAGGATACATAATCTTCTTCCTTTCCCTTTTTTTTTTTCCCCTATTATTTAACTTGAGACATTATATTTAAAGAATAAAAGATTTAATGTACTAGGACTGAGAGGTTTAAAAAAAAAAAAAACATAGGACAAGACTACAGTTTGACAATAGACTTTTCTCTTAAACTAAACTTATACGTATTTATATAATATTTTTCCCCCCCTACATAGTGTCTGAAGTGCATATATGTGTATTATCTTCAGGCTCAAGTCCTTAGGTTGTGGCATGTGGGGTGTTACCTGAAAAATCTAAACAAAACAAACAAGTGAGTTTTTATATAACTCAGTAAGTCAAATACAGAAGCATATTTGCATACACATGTATGTCATTGTATGGGGGAGCAAATGTTCACATTTTTTTTTTCTTGGCCACTGATCGCCCCTACATGTTCCATACCATGAATCAAAATTCGTACCATGAATCAAACATTTTGGCTTACTTGTAGGGGCCATACCATGAATTAAACATGTAGGGGCCACTGATCGCATCGTGCCCAGCGGGACAGGCATTACATTGTAAAGTTACAAGTAAGCCAAAAGCTTCTTGCAAAACCCTAAGAACAGTTAAATATTCAGAGCTTCATTCCAAAACCCTAAGAACATTTAAATATAAGGAAATACAGAACACAAGAAAGAAAGATTGGTTTTTATTATTCTATTGAGATCAGTTGACAATTTTCCTGCAAATAATTCAATAGCCTGGCTGCATCAGGTATAACTGGCATCAATTGAAGGCAAATCAGCAAAACTCAATTGACTCAATTCAGATTGTTCGCAATGTAGCCTGTTTAATGCGTTGACATAGGGCATAATATTACCCAGCTAAAATGTGCCATGACAACAGAAGTCAACCTGAAAAAATGCATTCTTGATGTGGTACAAGAGTGCAAGTGCATTGAAATGGTTTTGCACAGAGATAATTGGAGTAAATGGATTGATGTTGTTGAACCAAGTGATTGGTGTTAACTCTTGCTGAGTACATATGTATACAATAATCTGTTTTCTTCTACATGAGTGTGATGCATCTTTTTGTAGTTTTATTCCAATGACAAAATACTTTTTGTTTTCAAAAACCTTTTACCAGATCGATATCACAGGATGCCAAGTAATATTGAAGCAAAGCTTCTGCCCTTTCAGCGTGATGGTGTGAGGTGAGCAGAGAATTATTTTCCTTGTTGGACAGCAGTTCAGTGACATTTATTGATCTCTTGGGTTTACACTAGTGCTGAAACCGTACATTCTTGCTGCTGTTAGGTTATCAATTGTCCTTTTCTTTTCAGGTTTATATTGCAGCATGGAGGGCGTGTCCTCTTAGCGGATGAAATGGGATTAGGAAAAACACTTCAGGCAATGGATCCTTTACTTGATCATATATCATTTCTTTTCTATATATTCAGAGTTGCACAGTCACTTGTGGAGCCTTTCTTTTTGGTGTTCACAGTTGCACTCTCTTTTGTGGAGAACAATCTTTTTATGTGCTTTCCGTTCATTGGTTTTTACCATCCACTTTGGGAACATTCTTGCATGGCAAGATGCAAGGCTTACCCTAAAGTAAATACAGACTAATATTTTCTTCTATGCATTAATATATAGAAATTGAGTCAAAGAAAAACAATAACTGTTGAAAGGTATATTGAAACATGTATTGCACATGCATTCATTGCCAACAGAAAATCTTTAAACTAAAATGAGTGGACAATTATGAATGGGCTTTCTGGTAGAATTAACTCTTCTACAATAGCAACACTGGGAGCAAAATTTAAATGCGTATGAAGTGGGATTACAGGAATTCTAGCTCTCCAGTCTTTGTATAAAATTCATGTTGAAAGATTTGACGTTTTTTCTGTTGGTTGTTGGCTACCTGACATAACCCTGTTGCTTTATTCAGGTTCGAGACTGACTGTGTTACAGAGCATACCTTTAACATTACTAGTCTTGAAGGGATTACTTAATTCATAGGTAGAGTTATTGAAAGCAAACATATCAAAAAGAAAAACTTTACAAATACACACGTGTGAACCCGCACACACATATATATGCATATAGGTAGTCCTCTGTAATATAAAGTTGCACTTTGCAGTGGTAGTTCATAGAAAATGATGAGAGAGAGAGAGAGAGATGGGACCCTCAAAGGGAAGATAAAAGAGCTATGTAATTCAAGGGCATTTGAAGAAATCACCCTCATGACTAGCCTTAATTCCAATGGACGAAGCCAATTGCATAGATTCTAGCTCTCCAATTATCTCAAAGAAAGACACATAAAAAAGGGGAAGAGGAACAAAATAAAGAGTTTAAATTTTTTTTTTTAGTTTTTATAAACATTACAATATCAAATAGAAGAGAGCAAACATATATAACAGATGGACAAAAGCTGTTTGATTGAACAAACAAAAGAGCTAACGTATCCTTTTTTCAAATTTGCAGGCTATCGCTTTTGCCACTTGCATTCGTGAATCTTGGCCGGTTCTTGTTCTCACCCCATCTTCTCTGAGGTTACATTGGGCTTCAGTAAGTGGTTTTCTTGACGTATTCTTTTGTTTTGAACATTAAAGGATATGTCTGTTCTTGGACGAGGAGTGATAAGTATAAATCATCGCATGTTCACTTTTTGTGTCGCTTTTAGAAGTGGGATATTAGTTATTGAGTTGCCTCATATTCTTTACACATGGGATATACATATCTGAAAAAAAATCTTCCAGATAATTAGTAAATATGACATCATGTCATACACACAACTATTAATATAGTACGTTATATATTATCTAATTATCTTACAACTAATAGTATATCATTACATTGTACACACAACTAATGATATTGCATGTTATATGATATGTGTTATATAATTATCATACAACTACAACATGACATGCTTAATCTCACTATGTGGGGTTGGCTGCATGAATTTTAGAACTTCAATTGTCTATCTAGCATTCATAATATATGATTTGACGAGTTTTATGCTAACGGAGTTATAATTATGTCATGAACCTAGGGTTCATAACAGGCTGAAATTGGCAATCGGAAGGATTCGATTGAATTAAAGTCAAGAACAGAATGTATAGAGGGAAAATTGAAGAACAATGGAGGAGAAATTAGTAGAAAGGGTGAGAGTAATAGAGGGAAACGAGAGGGAGATTTGGAGAGAAATGTAGAGAGGAAAAAAACAGAAATTCAATATCAATTTCCAGCCTGAAAAATCCCATCCGTTTACATAGCCTTATATAGGCATATTTGCTCCTAACTAACTGCATAAGAGCACTCATGTGCTTGTAACCAACTTCTAAAATATCTTCTAACAACTATTATCAACCTATTTCTATATTTCCCTTCTGTAGATTCTTGGGTCATGACAAATTATCACCTAACTATTAATATAATATTACAATATACATGCAAGTATTAATATATTATATATTTTCTCAAAATTGCAAATTGTATTGCTTTTGTGATGTATTTTATAATTTATAGTTGCAGTATTATTATCTATGTTTAAATTTGGAATTTTACAATTTTTGTAATAATTAATGTTGTAAAGTGTATTATTATGAGTGTATGTTTTATAACTATCAAACTTACTTATGAATTACTTATAACTATATGTTAGAAACTATGACACTACATTAACATCATAATTGTATGAGGGTAATATGTGGCACAATATATAGTATACATGGTATATTAATATGTTGTCATAAATGCATACAATTTTATGTGTAAAATTCTATATAACATTCATGGTATAATTAAAATTTAGAAATACACATGAAATAATCTAGAATTTGTATATTATTCTTTACTATTATCTGTTATTTATAACTATAATATGATTATATGTAAAGTAATTTTGTATAATTATATTAGCATATGCATATATTTGATACTATAAAACAAACATATAATAATATGCATTGTGTAATACAATAACTTTCTGGGCAAATATTTTGTTTTAGTTTTACCTGTACTTGGATAGACACAAATACACACATTTAATACTTATTCTGTCAATTTATCCCATTCTTACAAGCTGGACAGAAAAAGTCAACAATTTATGCTTTCTCCTACATATGACCTCCTTAACATATTATCAATATTTATCTCATATTGTTTCATGCTGTGGATTAAATGTGAACGTGCATGAAAATTTAATGTACTCTTGTCTACTTTGTCACAGATGATTCAACAATGGTTGAACATACCTTCTTCGGACATACTTGTATGTTTACTATAGCCTGTTTCTAAGTTATATTACCTTTCTTGATTGTACTTGTAATATCGAGCATTTGTTTCAATGTTCATTTACCATGAACACTGCCAATGATTTCCTAATTGTGATTTTATGTTTAAGCATGTTTTTGGTTGTTTATTTCCTTCTAGTCTTGACATTGCCAACTGGGTTTT
Organism: Diospyros kaki; assembly: GCA_036245055.1. NCBI lineage: Eukaryota > Viridiplantae > Streptophyta > Magnoliopsida > Ericales > Ebenaceae > Diospyros > Diospyros kaki. Next base: position 7,425,982 of record BSEG01000016.1, on the reverse strand, counting down.
AATTGTGTCTTCCACATATTATTCTCAATGGGTTCTGACCTTATTATAATCATAAACATGTTGGTGCTGAACTGCCCACATTCCATGTAATATGACATAATTGGTATCATAGTTGTTGAATAAAATTTTTATTTTAGCTTCATTTACAATCACATAAAACACTGAAAATAGTTTGTCCATTTTAACCATTCTGTCTTAATTTTATGAATAATATCCCCAAGATTTTGTGAAACCCCCCCCCCCCCCCAAAAAAAAAAAAAAAAAAAAAAATCCTCAAAATTTAATTCAGAATATATGAATTGATCTAAGTGTTTAAATTGATCTCTTCTTAGAATGACTTGATCTTCAAGTCTTTCAATAACATAATCCACACTCTTTTATTAAAAATATATTTTATATGTTCAATTTCAATTTGGAATATGGCCATGTATAGAGAGGCATGGAGGTTTAGAATTCATGTATCCGACCTCACCTAGTGGGATTAAGGCTTGGGATTATTGTTGTTGTCGTTGTGTGTTCAGTTTCAATTTGCTTAATTTGAAGCCTTTGGATTCTAATGTGTCCCTTTATGAGGCCATTCTTGGAGATAATCTCAGAGAGTTCAATCCTTGGTAGAGACTCACATGTCACCACACATGACTAGTACTTGTAGGTATGTCAAGAGGGCTTGATTTTGAGAGAGAGATTGGAGATCCACATGCCACCTTTACAGGTTGGCATTTGGAGATTCACATGGACTCAATCCTCAGGGAGAAACTAAAATGATCTGGATAGATTACTCGGATGCAATGTGCCTTGCCACATCAGCATACATGATTCATGCACCCACAAAACAGAGACATTGGCATAATCAGACATAAAGAACATAATTAAGAAATTTAAAATTTAGAATACGTTAATTTAAACCTTGTTCTTATTTAATTTATTCATGCCTGGGTACTTCTTGATGTTCTGTGCTTCTTAAGATACAATGTTATGGGATCTTCAATTCTGATGTGGATTTCTGAGCAGGTAGTTTTATCTCAATGGGGTGGGTCGAACAGGGGAGGATTCACAGTGGTGTACTCAAACACCAAGGGTTCTATTCATCTTGATGGCATTTTCAATGTTATATCCTATGACATTGTCCCCAAGTTGCAGAACACTATTATGGCTTCAGAATTTAAGGTAATTCTAGCTAGTAGGTTGAATATTCCAAATATTGCGTTGGTTCTACTTTGGCATTTCATTTTTCTGCAGAACGTGGTTAGCATGTTGCACCTATGCATGGGCATTCACTACTATTATTTATTTATTTGAATTTCATAGAGAAAGTAGGTGGGTTGTATCTTTATTGTAGCTGTAAACCTGGTGTAATGTGACAATATTTTTTAATTTCTTTGTCGTTTGCCATTCCCTTGTGTGCTATAGTGCTGTTTTTTCTAATTTACATTTCTTATTTGTGTATACTGCAAAATCTGAACAGCTTAATTAGCTGAAGAATTGTTTGTGTATTCTTACACCATTCCCTGGTGTAAGAATTGTTTTTTCTAATTCCGTTGTGTCCTATAATTTTCGTTTCTTATTTCTAATTTTCGTTTCTTATTTGTTGTTTCTAATTTTTGTTTCGAACAGCTCAATTATATTCAACTTTCAATTTTGAATATTGTGGAACCATTGGATAAGTTGGAACATGGAGATTTCAAGCTCGTACTAGATCATGAGATGAAGAATTGATGCCTATGAAATTTGTCCCTCTTATCTCTGCATCAAGTGATAGGCCTGCTTGGTCTTGGATTTCAATGTGAACCACTTTTGAATTGTGATATGATCGAGTCCTATTATCTTGGAATGTCCTTGGTGTTATGGTGATTGAATCCCAAGGGATGAACATTTTCTGGTAATATAGGTTTGAGATAAGTGAAAATGAGCACATTAGAAAAGCCAACTATGTATTTGATACTATTCATAGTCTAGAATTGGGTTAATTACATCAATAATTACTGAACTTTGCATTCTGTTACTAGTTGGTCACTAAACTTTAAAATGTTATCCGTTACTCACTCATCTTTTAAAATCGTTTCCCATCCATCACTCGTTAGCTAACTGTTAGTTAAGAGTTAACGGTGTCAAATGCAAAACACACGTGGCGCTAATGTGGACTGATAGTGGCATTAATTGCCAATCATAGTCTGCCATGTGTCCAACCCCCCTCCTCCCCCCAACCCACCTCCTTCTCCCTGCCTCCCCTTCCCCCCTCTCCCTCCCTCTCTCTCTCTCTCTCTCTCTCTCTCTCACTATATATATATCTCTCGCCTTTGGTTTCGCCGACAGTAGCAGATCCGTCGTTCGCCACCGTTGCACCCATCGCAGCCTTTATCGAGCAACGACAGGAGACTCATTTTCTCTGTTGCTACCTTTCTTCATCATATTTTCAATAATCTTTTCCACCATTTCCATATTCGATTGAGCCTTAGCCGAACCAGCTAAGCAGAGCAAAGCCACTTGCAAAAGCGCCACCATCTCCTCGTCCATCTCTCTGTACCTGAGTAGCTCGAAATCAAGCAATTCCCACAAACCCTTCTCTTCAATCATAAGTTCAACCCACTTGGCCAAGTCAATTCCTGCTCCGTTGTCGCCGACGATTTTCCCCGTCAAGATCTCCAGTAGCATTGCCCCGAAGCTGTAGACGTTGCATGCTTGCAAGAACTTGGTGTTGTGAGCGCCGCTGGCGGGGGCGCTGTGGGCCAGCTCTGGCCCTCTGTAGGCATCGTTTGAGAAAGAGGGGGGTGGGATTGGGAAGAGATGGAGGCTGACATCTGAGATGCAGGCGTTGCCCAAGCGGTTGACGATGATGTTGGAGGTTGTGAGATGGCCATGGAAGAGCTTGCCGCCATTTCCGAAATGGAGAAAGTCCAGACCTCTGGCTGAGCTTTCTGCCATTTTCAACCTTCTTGTCCAATCCAATGGTGTTCTTCTTGGTCCCCTGTTTCCTGCATAAATTTAAACAGAACATGAATTAATTAAACATTAAATCATCAAGATTGAAAGGGGAAACATCACAAAATTTGTCCATGGTTAACAATTGTAATCATCTCTAAAATTGTGAAGATGTCTAGAGTTTCTAATTTTACAAAAACTAAGTTCTCAGCCTTTTCATGTAAAACTTACAGTTGAGTAAATTATTCTGTTGTTATGATATCATGAACCCATGCATTCAAGTTTAATTAGGTTAAATTTTTGTGTGTTTTATACTCCTAATTTTAGTGTGTGATTGTGAACAAGCTATCTCAGTCCTATCTATGTGCTCTCAAAAGATAATGGTAGTGACTTATTATAGAGATGACGAAAAAAAAAAAAAAAAGAAGGGAAGGGAAGGGCCGAACCATGTAAGAGGGAATGGAGGCTGCAACTGGGGAGAAAATCACATACCAAAAGCAACTCATCCATGGAAGGACTGTAAGCTTTGAGGCTCACCACATTGGGGTGTCTGAACCCACCAATGACCCTCAAAAACCCATCAACCACCTTTTCCTTCTGGGGAAGGGCCGAACCATGTAAGAGGGAATGGAGGCTGCAACTGCGGAGAAAATCACAGACCAAAAGCAACTCGTCCATGGAAGGACTGTAAGCTCTGAGGCTCACCACATTGGGGTGTCTGAACCCACCAATGACCCTCAAAAACCCATCAACCACCTTTTCCTTCTGGTGCCTCGCCCTCACCCGCTTCACTACCATGGCGTTGCTGCTGTCCAACACCACCTTGTAGGTAGTCTCGACAGCCCCCTTCCCCAACATCTCCGCCGAGGCCTTCAGAAGCTCATCCACCTTCGTGAAACCCTTGCACCCTTCAAAAAGCACCATCCGGCGACAATCGTTGATGGAGGCTGCGGGTGCGGGTGCGGGTGCAACGATGGCGAAACTAGAGGCGATATATATATATATATATATATATGGAGAGAGAGAGAGGGGGGGGGAGGCAGGGAGGAGGTGGGTTTTGGGGGGGGGGTTGGACATATGGTAGATTATGATTGGCAATTAATGCCACTATCAGTCCACATCAGCCTCACATTTGTTTTCCGTTTGACACCGTTAACTCTAACTAACAATTAGCTAATGAGTGATGGATGGGAAACAATTTTGAAAGTTGAGTAACGAGTAACAATTTAAAGTTTAGTGACCAAGTGGTAATAGAATGCAAAGTTAGTGATTATTGGTGTAATTAACTCGTCTAGCAGTAGTATAGAGAATAGTGATGTTAGAAGAATCTGTTAACATTGCCCTGTACCAGTGAAAATGTATGTGCCACAGATGGGATATTGGAAAACATGCCATATAAGTGCGTACTCCACCATTGTTACTGTTAGAAAACCATGTATTCCTGCACAAATACTCATTTCATCTAATTAATATGATGCTTTAGATTAGATATGTTTGGGTAGGGCTTCTTGAGCTGTCTTGTTTCTAATATGTTATTCAGGTCGTTATTGCAGATGAATCACATTTCTTGAAGAATGCCCAAGCAAAGCGAACAAGTGCATCTCTTCCTATATTACAGGTTCTTCCCCCTTCTCCCTGTCCCCTTCGTTTACATTGCAATTATTATGGCTATGAGACTTACAAGTTACCAATTTTAGAAAGCTCAATATGCAATATTGCTCAGTGGAACACCTGCTTTATCGCGACCAATTGAATTATTCAAACAGGTACTTTCTGATATCACTTTGCAAGCAGTGTCATTGTTATGCTTCAAAACTCTACAAATAATATTGTAATGACTCATTTATGTTTTTTTCTGGGCAGCTGGAAGCTTTGTATCCTAATGTATATAAGAATGTTCATGAGTATGGTAACCGATATTGCAAGGGTGTAAGTTAATATCTGCATTCTATTAGCGCCTATTTTGATATTTAATTTTGTCTCTGGGGCACTATAATCAATGCTTTTTCTTTTTTTTTTTTTTGGGGGGGGGGGGCTTCTGCTTCCAATGCTCTAGGGTATATTTGGTATATATCAAGGTGCCAGTAATCATGAGGAACTTCACAACTTGATGAAAGCAACAGTAATGATCCGCAGACTCAAAAAGGATGTCCTTGCTGAGCTTCCTGTGAAACGCAGGCAACAGGTAAATAATTCTTCTGGCCTTTTCTCAAGTTAGGAGTATTTCCATTCTTTGCAATGTAGCATTGTCAGGACCTCGTGTCCAGCACTGTAATTCTCCTCGTGAGGGAGAGAATTAGGGCTGAGAGAGGGAAAGAACAGGGGAAAGAGAAGAACTGAGAGGTAGAGACAGAGAATGGAGAATGGAGAATGAGAGAGAGAGAGAGAGAGAGAGAGAGAGAGAGAGAGAGAGAGAGAGGTTTTCTGTTATGTATTCAAGCATACTCCTCATACAGTGAGAGTTCTTTTATAGCTGCCTTTTGGTGCCACTTACAGGCGGTTAAAGCTGTTTTTAGTGTAACAGTTTCTACAACCAGTTTAACAGCCTCTTTAACATCTCAAAAGACAGAATTACCCCTAATACAATTGTAGAGTCCTGACAATTGCACCCACCACCCCAAAAAAAAAAAAAAATTCTTGTCCTCAAGAAAGGGAAAGGAGTCTGGCCACTCGAGGAAACTGCTGCAACAAATCAGGAAGATACTTCCACATGTTGTTGTCAGGATGCAGCCAAGTCCACTGCATTAGCACTTGTGTAATAGGGGATCCTTGTCTGTGAATCACCCTCCGATCCAACATCACGGCAGGTTCCGCTGCAGGAGAAGTTGGGTAGAGTAGAGGAAATTGGCTGAGCTCCTACAGACTTCTTGAGCAAGGAGACGTGGAAAACAGGATGTATATGGGCCATGGCAGGAATTTGCAGCTTGTAGACTGCAGTTCTGATTTGGCCACAAGAGGAAAAGGCCCAGACAACTTAGGAATGAGTTTAGATACTTGGCTGTGAGTAAGAGCCCGTTGGTGGGAGTTCCTCAACTTTAAGTAAACCATATGCCCCACTGAAAACTCCCGTTCACTGCGCCTTTGGTCAGCAGATTGTTTCATTCGATGCTAGGCAGTGGCCAATTCCCTTGACAGCACCTGTAACACCTCCTGTTGCTGTTGTAAATAGTCATCAACAGCAGCCACGGATGTAGATGGAAGAGTGGCAGGAAGGAGAGAGGGCTTACAACCATAAGGAGCCTGAAAAGGAGACATTTTGATGGAACTGTGGTAACTTGAGTTGTACCACCATTGCGCAACAGGTAGCCAGTTGTGCCAGGCCCGCAATTGAGTAAAACAAAGGCACCATAGATAGGTCTTTAGGCATTGATTTACAAGCTCCCTTTGCCCATCCTTCTCTGGATGGTAAGTCGTAGACATGTGTAGGCGGACTCCCAAAGATTTGAGCAGCTCCTGCCACGTAAGGCTGGTAAAAACCTTGTCACGGTCCGATACTATAGTTCGTGGTACCCCGTGCAAGCTGATCACTTGGTCCAAAAACACTCGTGCCATTTCTTGTGTCGTAAAAGGATGAGAGAGAGCTAAGAAGTGGGCAAATTTAGTGAACCGGTCGACCACCATCAATATACAATCCTTGCCCTCCAACTTGGGGAACCCTTCTATAAAAATCCATTGAGAGACACAACCAGGCCTGTTCTGGTCTTTCCAGCTGCTGTAGCAGCCTTGGTGGCCTTGCCACTGTTTCGTGTTTGCAGCGGTGACACACATCACAAGACATGACATACTCCTGCACACTTCTCTTAAGACTAGGCCAATAAAATAGCTGTTTTGACTTTATGGCAAGTGTTCCTTATGCCCGAATGCCCCCCTACAGGCCACCCATATAAGGCTTGCAAAATTTGAGACCTAAGCTGGTTGTAGTCCCCGATCATAATTTTGCCAAGAAATCGACTCAGTCCATTAGTCAAGCTGTAACCTGGTCGGCTAAAGGGATTGAGCAGCAACTGTTCCAGCAATCCTTTAGTCAACTTTGCCAGGGAACAGCTTGCTGTCACCTCTTGCATCCAATCCGAAACCACTGTGGTAATGGTTGTAACCGTTCCCCCCTCCACACACTGCGATAGAGCATCCACTGCCACATTGTCCCTTCCTTTCTGGTATTGAATCGTGTAATCCAAACCCATCGACTTGCTTATTCCCCTCCGCTGAAGCTGAGTGTGCTGTTTCTACTGTACAAGGAACTTTAGACTCTCATGATCAGTGTGTATTACAAAAGTTCCTCCCTCCAAGTAGTGCCACCATTTCTCCACCACTAACAGTACAACCAATAGTTCTTTATCATAGATGCTTAGTCCCTTATGTTTGGGAGCTAAGGCTTGACTGAGGTAAGCTATAGGATGGCCACCGTGCATGAGAACAACACCAATTCCTGCATTGCTCGCATCAGTTTCCAAGTTAAAAAGGCTGATTGAAATCAGGCAAGGCCAGCACCAGTGCCTCACTCATTGTTGAAGAAATTGATGCTGAATAGTATAGTGAATTGGTGTAATTAGTTATGTTGTTTGTTGTAATTAGTAAAGCATTAGTTAAGTAGCTAAGTTGGTTAGTTAGTTTGTTGTCAAGGATAGCTGGATTAAATAGTTAAACTATTTCTTATACTCTTATTTCATTTTGATTAATTCACCGATCAAGGCATTCTTCAGAACCTCTCATTCTCATTTTTCTCCTTGTGTGAGTTTCTGTATTTTCATTTCACATCTAAAACCCTAGTTACATGGTATCAGAGCCTTTGACCTATGTCCATTGCATTTAATCAAGATTGCAATGCCTCCTAGTTACCTCAATCAAACTCTTCTTTATCTTCTAACTTGCAACTCGATTTTCTTTTAGTTGCGAAATCTTTCAATTTTGTCCCAATCAAACTTGATACCAGTAATTACTTATTTTGAAATTTTGATCTCCATTTGAGTTACTTTATCATAAACAACCTAACTACATTGACCTTTAACCTTTTGGGTGCTCCTACTTTCCCTATCTCCGACTTTATAACCGATACAAGTTTGATTTTCATTCTTCCAAGTGTGTGTTTCTTGGTTATAACCATGTTCAAAGCGGGGTATAAATGTTTACATCCTTCGGGTAGAATATATGTCTCTAGACATGTTAAATTTAATTTAGATGAGTATCCCTATCCTAGCTTGTTCTTACCCTTGGCTTGTTCCTCATTTGCAGTTCAGTCTCATGGTCCTTCAACCTTTATCCTTCATTTCCTTCCTTCTCTTCCTTTTGATGTTCCTCGAGTAACATAGTCTTCAGTTCCTTCCTTATCACCTTCTGATCCTGCTGATTCTGTTTCCTCTCCTATTATGTTTTTAGAGCCTTCTTCGAATCAACAGTCTTGTCAGCCTATTCAGGGCCTGTTTGGCTAAGTGGTTTGACTGCTTATAAGTTGCTTATGTAGCTTATAAGCTATCTAGCGTTTTTCCTTAAATGTTTGGCAACAATAAATAGCTTAAAAGCTATGTAGCTTAAACACTGGAAGACAACGTTTGAAAAAAGCTTATACCACCGAGCTTTTGCAAAAACGCTATCACCAGCTTTTTGCATTGACCGAGTCATTTACTATTTTGCCCTCCAACATGTTTGGGTGTATTATTTAGCGATCAATCTAGTTTTGTACCTTTCAAGTGTGCTATCTACTCTATACCTAACTGTGAAGACCCATCCCACCGGTTTCTTTTCTTTTGGTAAATCCACAATCTCCCAAGTATTGTTCTTCTCCAGGGCCTGGATTTCAACATTCATGGCATTTTTCCAATTCTCATAGTTTAAAGCCTCTGATAATGTTGTGGGAATGTATGTTGTGTTTATGTTTGCAAGGAAACTTCTATGAGATGGAGATCATCTTTTAAAGGATACAAAGTGAGATATTGGGTATAAGGGATGTTTTGTGCACTCTCTGGTTCCTTTCCTGAGTGCTATGGGCAAATCAATGTTAGTCAAGGGATCAATGTTTGAATAAGAGCTAATAGATATTACCTCATTTCCATAAGTTGGGTCTAATGATTGGTGTAGCCTTGGTTCGAGTTCTGGATTTGTCCTTCTTGAGTAAATTTTTGAGAATCGATTGTCAGTAGTGGCCTTTCCCCGTTTTGTTTGTGAACCAGGTTGTAGGAAGGGCTCATGTTCATGGGTTTTTTGAAGAGGGCTCAAGTTCAGGTTCAGGTGTAGGTTTAGGGGATGATGATGGTTAGTTAAGAAGGAAAAAATCATCCTTATCTCCCATAATTGATGTCGCCCTCTAAAAATAAGGTTGGGTAAGGTAGGGTTCAATTTCAACAATGGCAACATTCATTGGAATAAGGAATTTCTTAGTCGGTGGATGATAGCATTTGTACCTGTTAGAATTATTAGTATATATTATAATAATTATATGTGTGTTTTATTTTGTAATTACATTAAGCCCATAGGTTTAAGACCTATTATGCTAATTATAAATAACAAGTTAAGAGAGGCTAGTCTCTTAAGTTTTTTCTTTCGTAATTATTTTTTCACATGGTATCAGAGCCATCAGTGAGAAAGAAAAAAACCCTAGCCGCCGCTGTGTATCATTTTCCAGCTACTTTTAAACCCTAACCGTCACTACCCATATCGAAACCCTATTGTCCGACCGCCACCTCACCACACCGCCACTACCTTCGAGTTCGCCGCCTCCAAATCGGCTGATCGCCGAAGAATCGCCGCTGCCGGACCAGCCACGCGCCCCCACACACCGCCACCATGCGCTGCCTCCGCCTCCACGCGCCAGCGCGTGACAGAGCGTTTGTTGGTCTTCTTTCGCCAGATTCTCTAGATCTGACCGCCGACGACCCCTAAAGCTATTTCTGGTGTCAAAGTCCTCGTCATGTTTGACTTCAGTGATGCGGTTTTTGCTGGTGCTACTCTCGCTTCAGTTTTTGCCGTTGCCCCTACTGTCTCTCAATCCTTTGCTGTCTCCAATCTTGGGATAGTCAATATTACCACTATCAAGTTGATAGGGTCTGTGAATTATCTCTCATGAGCAGCCTTTGTCAAAATGTGGTTCAAAGGGCAAGGTCAAACGGATCATCTTATCATGAAGGCTGAAAGTGTGCCAGAAGCTAATCGGGCGAGATGAGAACAAGTTGATGCCCAGTTATGTAGCCTCCTATAGCAGTCTATTGATCTATCCCTCATGCAGCTCTTTCGCCCCTTTGAAACTTGTGTTGATGTGTGGAAGGAAGTTGAAGAGTGTTATACAAACGACATCCAACGTTTGTACACTGTGGTCTCTAATATCAAGAATCTCAAGCAGGAGTCATCCATGGATTCTTATCTAGGGCAGGTTAGGGCTCTCATGCAAGAATTTGATGCTCTTCTTCCTCTTACTACGACCCACACCGAACAGATTGCCTAACAAGAGAAGTTTTTTATGGTTATTGCTCTCTTTGGTCTGAAACCGGAGTTTGACGCTATTAGAAATCAAATCTTGACCAGCTCCGCTAACCCTACCATGAAGGACTCTTTCAAAAGGTTGTTGAATATGACAGGTGCACATGGTATGTCTTCTTCTTCTCATGTTGTTCCTCCAACCGAATCTTCAGCTCTTGTATCTTAGGCTCCACTGTTGGAGGAAATAGATGATGCAATAATAATCGCTCACGTCCACAATGTACCTTTTGTAAGAAACTGGGTCATCTTGAGGACAAATGCTAGAAAAAACATGGTCGGCCAGATGCTCCACCTGCATCATCTACCAGTACAACTCATGTATTTAAGAGTGATCCTAGTTTTACTCAATCTCCAGTAGGTTCACAATTGGTACCTATGTCTGCAGCTGAGTATGATGCCTTCCTGAAATTCCAGGCCACGCAGTAGTCTCATCCTGGTAATCCCATTGTTTGTGTTGCTCAAGGCTCATCTGTTAGTCCTTGGATTATAGATTCTGGCGCCACTGACCATATGTGTGGTAATGAACTTCTTTTTTCCTCACTTTCCTATTCTGATACTTTATCTACTGTTACCCTGGCTGATGGTACCAAAACTGTAGTTAAACGGATCGACCAACTCACACCCACCTCTTCTTTCTCATTAAATTATGTTTTATATGTTCCTGATAGTCCTTTTAATTTGATTTCAATTAACCAACTCACCAAAACCCTAACTGTTTTGTTCTCTTTACTCTTACCTCTGTTTGTGTTCAGGACCAGGGCATGAGGCGGACGATTGGCGTCGGGCGTGAGTCACAGGGTCACTATCATCTTGTTGTGCCTAGTTCACCGGTAGCTTGCACTAGTGCCGTTTCCCCAAATCTTCTCCATTATCGTCTCGATCATCCTAGCCTCTTCAAATTGAAGAAATTAGTTCATAGTTTGTCGTCATTGTCCATATTTAATTGTGAGTCGTGTCAGAATGGTAAACATGCTTGTCATTCTTTTTCTCGTTGGGTTAATAATAGGGCTGTTGTTTTCTATTTTTCAGACATTTATTGCTGAAATAAAAACACAGTTTGGAGTTTCTATATGTGCCTTATATAGTAATAATGCCCCTTAGTATTTTTCTTCTCCATTTACTACCTTTATGACTTCTAATGGCATATTGCATCAATCCTCTTGTCCTTACATACCTCAAGAAAATGGTGTTGCTGAGCGTAAGAATCGCTATTTTATTGAGACTGCACGAACGCTCCTTTTACATACCAAACTTCCCACCAAATTTTGGGGTGATGCTGTTCTAACTGCATATTATCTCATGAATCGCATGCCATCCTCAGCGTTACAGGAGCAATTCCTCATTCCCTTTTGTTCCCTACACAACCACTTTATTTTGTTCCTCTTCGTGTTTTTGGATGTATCTGTTTTGTGCATTTTTTTTCGCCTGGACAAGATAAGCTTGCTGCAAAATATCTCAAGTGTATCTTCCTTGGCTATTCCTGATTGCAAAAAAGGCTAAAAGTGTTACTCTTCTCAGCTGAATCACTATCTTTTGTCTGCTGATGTCACATTCTTTGAACACGAGTCCTTTTTTTCGGTTGCTCAAACCTAATTCACAGAGTCTTCACCAGGTTTTGCCTGTTCCTTTTTCTTTTCTTTCGCTGTCCTCCTCGAATCCGTCTGTCTCCTCTATGGCGTCTACCCTACCGTTTTCTGGTCCACCTACCACGACTCCACTTCTTACATATCACCGTCGTTCTCATCCCGCTACCGGTGCCAGCATTCTTCCAGCCCAGGACTCTCCTGACTCGCTGTCTCCGTCTGTTGTCCCTCTTGCCCCGGATCTTGAGCCCGACAATCTCCCTATTGCTCTTCACAAAGGTGCACGGTCTACCTCATAATCCCCGTCCTATTTATAATTTTTTATGCTATGACTGTTTGTCTCCTTCTTATAATGCCTTTTGTTTCGAGCCTTTCCTCTGTTTCTATTCCTAAAACCACAGGTGAAGCTCTGTCTCATCCTGGTTGGCGCCATGTTATGTTAGATGAGATTGACGCCTTACATTCAAATGGTACTTGGGATTTGGTGTCTTTACCACCAGGAAAAACTCCCGTTAGTTCTCGTTGGGTATTCGCACCCAATGTGGGTCCTAATGGCCAAGTGGAACGTCTTAAGGTCCGATTGGTTGCTAAAGGCTTTACACAGATCTATGGGCTGGATGACAGCGATACTTTCTCTTCTGTTGCGAAAATTCGCCTCTTTCTCTCTTTGGCTGCTACGCGTCATTGGCCACTCTATTAGGTTGATATTAAAAAATCATTTCTTCATGGTGATTTGCAAGAAGAGGTATATATGTGCAACCACCTGATTTTGTTGCTTAGGGGGAGTCCAATGTAGTCTGCAAACTCAGGAAGTCTCTCTATGGTTTGAAACAATCTCCACGGGTGTGGTTTGACAGGTTCAACACTGTGGTTCAAGCCTTTGGTCTCACTCGAAGTGAGGCTGATCATTTGGTTTTCTATCGACATTCTTCTTCCTTATGTATCTACCTTGTGGTTTATGTAGATGACATTGTTATCACAAGGAGTGATCAAGTTGGAATACAGAAGCTGAAGGAACATCTACATCAACACTTTCAGACCAAAGACTTATGCTAACTTCGATATTTCTTGGGTATTGAAGTTGCTCAATCAGGAGATAGTATCTTAATTTCTTAGAGAAAGTATGCACTGGACATCTTAGAAGAAACTAGTATGGTGAATTGCAAACCAGTTGACACCCCCAATGGATCCGAATGTCCGACTCTTGCCGGGACAGGGGGAGCTTTATTCAGATCCTGGAAGGTATAGGAGACTGGTAGGCAAGTTGAACTATCTCATAATCACTCGTTCTGACATTACTTTTGCTGTGAGTGTACTTAGCCAGTTCCTTAGTTCACCATGTGATTCTCACCGGGATGCTGTTATCCGTATTCTGAGATATATATCAAACAAGCACCGGGTAAATGGCTACTCTATGAGGATATGGGGCACACAGATATTTGATGTTATGCAAATGCAGATTGAGCCGACTCTCATTCTGATCGTCGGTTGACCTCTGGATATTGTGTTCTTGTGGGAGGAAATTTGATTTCTTGGAAAAGTAAGAAACATAATGTAGTAGTTAGATCCAGTGCAGAGGCAGAGTATTGGGCTATGGCTAATACACCTTGTGAGCTCATCTGGCTTAAACAACTCTTGCAGCAACTCAAGTTTTGTGAAGTGTCTCCTCTGAAGCTTATTTGTGATAATCAAACTGTCTTACACATTGCTTCAAATCCAGTGTTCCATGAGTGGACTAAGCATATTAAAATCGATTGTCACTTTGTTAGAGAAAAACTGGTTGAAGGTGTTATTGTTACAAAGTTTGTTAACTCTAATGATCAACTTGCAGATGTCTTCACCAAGTCTTTAAAGGGTGCTCGAGTGAAATCTATTTTAACAAGTTTGGTGCATATGATATCTATACTTCAGGTTGTGGGGGAGTGTTAGAATTATTAGTATATATTATAATTATTATATGTGTGTTTTATTTTGTAATTAGATTAAGCCCATAGGTTTAAGGCCCATTATGCTAATTATAAATAACAAGTTAAGAGATGCTAGTCTCTTAGGTTTTTTTTCTCTTAATTATTTTCTCACAATACCTTTTATGTGTTGAAAAGTATACCGCAAAGACACACTTAATAACTCTAGGATTCAATTTCCCTCTATTTGGGTTGTGAACATGAACAAATGAAACACATCTGAATACTATAAGGGTAAGATAGTTTGTTGTATGAAGACCTAGATAAAACTAGGACAAGACTACCAGGGAACTCTGAAAATTTAATTTGGGATGGTAACCGATTTATGACATGTGTGCCTGTAAGCACTGCTTCCCCCAAAAAATATTTTGGCATTTTTTTTTTTTTTAAACAACAATGGTTGAATAGTATCTAAGAGATGGTTGTTTTTTCTTTTTGCAATTCCATTCTGTTGGGGAGTGGAAACACAGGATGACCCATGAATAACCCTCCCTTGATGGAAATATGTGGAAAGGGTTTGGTTGAAATGATCCATTTCTTTATCCGACCTAAACCTTTTGATTTGTGCCCTAAATTGGATTTGTATAATGGAAAAGAAATTGGGGAGGAGGTCACTCACATCAAATTTGGATTTAAGAAGAAATACCTAGGTAACCCTTGTACAATCATCAATAAACGAAACAAACCACCGTGTCCCAGAAACATCTGGAATGGCTGATGGACTCCATATATCACTATGAATCAACTTCGAAGGGAAATGATTTCTCTTATTGCTGACAGGGAAAACAACACGTATGTGTTTTGCAAGTTCATAGACCTCACAATGAAGCTGTCTAGTGGCTAGTTCTTTAAATAAAGAACAAAACATAATCTTAAGAGTTGAAAAAGAAGGGTGTCCTAGCCTGTAATGGTGCAGCCAAACTGTGTCTTTATTAGGTAGATGTTGTTCAGAAAGGTAGGTTAGGGGCTGGTTCCACTTGCCAACTGTTGGTTTATCAGATTTCTTAAGATAGTCTAAACCATCATGTTCCTTAGCACATCCAATCATCATTCCCGAATCTTATTTCTGAAACAAACAGCAAAATGGTAGAAAAATCACCTTGCAATTCACATGATAGGACAATTTGGATACTGATAAAAGATTGGTGGACAATTTAGGCACATGAAGGACATTCTTTAGTGTAAGTTTAGCATTGATTTTTATCTCTTCTATCCCAACTACTGTGATCAAGAAACCATCAGTAGTGGCAATTTTCGTACTGCTAAAACAGGGTGAGTATGAGTGGGAAAACTGAGAGGAATGAATTATATGGTTAGTGGTTTCGGAATCAATAATCCATGAGTCTTTAAATGATGTATTTGAGGCATTTAAAGCATGAGAGATTGAAAGTTTACTTGAGTGCATCAATGAGCGATTATCTGAAGATAATAGTTTTTCAAGAGTACTTAGAAGATGTCTCAACCTCTCAATCTCTTCCTTGTTGAACTCCTTTGGTTCATGGGTCTATTCTTCCACTTGCGGCGCTGACATATTGGCTTGCCCCTTGCTCCTTCGTTGTTGTCTGCCTCTATTTCCCCACTCTCTTGGTGGTTTACCATTCAGCCTCTAGCCCATCTCCCGAGCATGTCTCGGTTTTTTGCAAAAAGTGCACCATAGGTTATCACGGTTGTCATTGCTTGTAGATTTGGAGTCTATTTCCCCATTGTCCCCGTTTGGTTGGTCCTTCTTAAATCCACGACCGCCTCCATTAGCCACTGTTGCTGAGGCTTCAACTGGTTTAGGTTCTAGCATTACACCCCACCTACTTTCCTAAGCTAGTATAATCGAAACAACTTCATCTAGTGAAGGTAAATCATCTTTTCCTAAAATTTGAACCCTCACCTGATCGTACTTCACGTTGAAGCCTGCTAGGAAGTTGTAGGTTCTACCCTTCTTTATGAAAGCCTTCAACATTGCTGCGTCATCACTATTTTTCATCTCAATGACTCAGTAGTGATTCATCTCCTGCCACAGTCCTTTCAAGATATTGGCATACTTTGTAACAATCTTATTCTCTTGTTTTGTTGAAGTTCTTTTGAACTTCAACTCATAGATTTGAGTTGCATCCTTAACCTTCGAGTAGGTCTTCTGGATAGACTCCCAAACATCTTTTGTCGTCGGCAGAAACATGCAGGTGCCACTTATTTCGGGTGCCATGGAACTCCAAAAGTCATGCAATTATCATGGAATCTTCTTCATCCCATGCTACATGGGTTGGATCTTCCTTCGTCGGTTCGGTCCCCATGATATGACTAATCTTTCCTTTCCTTTTCAAAATGGTCCGGTTCAATTGAGACTATTTTATATAATTCTTCCCATTCAATCGATAGGCATTATTGATTTGTTGCAGTTCTTCTGACGGTAGATTCCTTGAGATTGCTGGTGTTTCTCCTATGCCATGAGAATTGACCTCACCTATCTGTTGCAGCAATGAAGGCTGCCGGTGATGGGGTTGTCGACAGCGACAGTAGATGCTGTCGGTGATGGTAGATCTGTCGGCAATGAATGCTTGACAAAGAAAGTCCTAGGTTTCTAATCTAGGCTATGATACCATGTGGAAAATTATGCTAGAATTTTTTGTCTTCTATTCATTGAATCAGTAGGAATATATACACAATAGATGCTTGCACAAATATGGAAACAAATCTCCTAATCTCCTAATAGTCTATATACAGTAATATAGACATAATCACAGCCTAATTACAACCTTAATTCCCTATAGAATGTTGACTAATTACATCCTATCTCCTTCCTTGATTCCCGACAGTTTGGAATAACTGCTTTTTTGTTTCATTCAAATTGAAGCGAGAGCTTTACGATGGAAAAGGAAAGAAGAAATGAGAGAGAAAAATTAATCTCACTGAATTGTATTGAAGGAAATGAATTACAAGATACAAGAAATCAACAGTGTGACTAGGTTATATACTAGCCTCAAACTGCCTAACCACATTAACAAAAAACATAACCGCCTACTGATAAAATAAATCCTCTACAACAGAACACATAATCCTAACAATACAATCACTGCTGATGCTATCAGCAGTCAACCGACACCAGTCCTTCCACATGCCTCCTCAAACTAGACTCCATAAAATAAATCCTCTACAACAGCACACATATTCCTAACAATATAATCACTGCTGATGCTATCAGCAGTCAACCCGACACCAATCCTTCCACATGCCTCCTCAAACTAGACTCCATATTAGACTTCCTTGAAGTAACTTGCAACTTATCTGTAGCTACTGAATCCTGATGCATAGACACTCTAAGTCCAAGCTTATCACACAGATACAAAAATCTATCCTTTGGCAGCCCCTTAGTAATTATGTCATCCACTTGATGCAGCGTAGGAACATACCAAATCTCAACTTCAGCACGGTCAACCTTCTCTCTAACAAAGTGCACATTAATCTCGATGTGTTTAGTTCTAGAGTGAAACACTGGATTTTCTGCTATTATCACACCAAAGAATAGGAGTATATGAACACATGGATAATCTAATTCTAAAAACATAGACTTCAACCACAACACCTCAGTCACTCCTTGTGCCACTGCTCGGTATTCAGCCTCACCAATAGATCTAGCCACAACAGTCTACTTCTTTAAACCCTAAACCAATAGGTTTTTACCAAGAAAAACACACAAGCCATTAGTAGAATGTCTAGTGAATTTGCACCCAGCATGATCAACATCAATGTACATTGTTAAAGACAAGTCTTGAGGACAAGGGGTAAATACCAGACCTAAACCAATTGTTTCCTTGAGATACCGAAGCAACCTCTTACAACCCAACTAGTGTTGGACCGTAGGAGAAGACAAAAACTAACTTAATTTGTTCACCACAAACGCTACATTAGGTCTAATATGAGTCAAATATTGAAGTGAGCTAATAACAGTCCTATAAAGTGAAGGATCTAAAACAAATCACCCTCATCGGTCAAAGAGGTACCCGGACTCATAGGAGTGGCACAAGGCTTGCAATCTTGCATTGCAGCCTTCTTCAACAAATCCAGTTATATTTGGATTGGCTTAAGTATACTCGTAGGGTCTCTATAAGCTTCAAACCCTAAGAAATAGTTAACCAAACGAAGAGTCTTGAGGGCAAAGTAGGTGTCTAAATCCTGAATACATGCATGCAAAGCTGTAGAATCAGATCTAGTGACAAGAATGTCATCCACATATACCAAAACAAATAACACAAATTTTGGAGTCCTCATAATGAACAAAGAAGCATTTGAAACAACTCTTACAAAATCCCAATCTTGTAGGGCTAACCTCAACTTAGTATACCAAGCTCTTGGAGCTTTCTTAAGCCCATAGAGAGACTTCCTCATGCGACACACATGAGAAGGAAACTACTGATACACAAACCCCTTAGGTTATGACATAAGCACTACCTCATGTAGATCTCCATTAAGAAATGCATTATTGACATCAACTTGCTGGATATCCAAACCAAATGTGATAGGCAAAAAGAACAAGACTCGAGTTGTAGGAGCCTTGACAACCGGGTTGAATGTTTGAGCATAATCAACCCTAGGTATTTGGAGGAAACCCTTAGCAACTAGTCGAGCTTTGTACTTGAGAATAGAGCCATCAGAATTTGTACTTGACCCTAAAAATCCACTTGCAATCAATGAGGTTCATATTTGAGGAAAAATGAACAAGATCCTAGGTGTGATTCTTCTGTAGGGTAGAATGTTATTCCTCCATAGCTTTAATCCAATTGGGATCTAATTGAGCTTCTTGAATAGAATTGGGCTCCAAGGAGCTCATTAATGCATGGGGAGAAGTAATAGCAAGCTATTTTGCTTTGGCTCTAGTGATCATTGGGTGAATGAAAGGTGCTGGAGCAACCTTAGATTTAGTTGACTTAGGTGTAGCAGCACACTCAATAGGAACAAAAGAAGAAGGTTGCTCAGCAGTAGATAGAATAGGACTAGTGGCAGGAGTGACAGAGGAGTTGAGTGGTGCTACTCGAGGAGAAGAATCAAAGAAGATAGAAGGAAGAGACGAATGTAGAATAGTTGTAGACAAACCATTAGATAAGGTCTAAGGTATGGAAAACAAGTACAACCAAATGGTTGCAACTACATGTAGTTAAGCTGTTTATGATAGAGTTCCTCAAAAGGGGTTTGAAATTGAAGTGGTGAAGCCGGTAACAAATTAATGATGTAGACAGCTATTCGGAAGGCTTCTATCCAAAATTTTAAGGGCATGTGGGTATGGGCTAAGGGAGTAAATCCCATCTCAGCTATGTGTCTATGTTTTCTTTCGGTAACACCATTTCAGTATCATTAATTAATTTAATTAATCTACGTATTTCATAGAGTATTATATATATGTGTCTATGCTATAATGATTAAACCAAAGAACACTAGTAGTAATATGAGTTGGAGAACATTACTTTTACAAGTGGAGATTGTAGTTGTAGGTTCAATTTTTCTTTTTCATTAGTTTCACAAAAACCGACATAATCATACTCGCTAATTAAATTAAATTAATGGGAACATAATCTATCAAAGTTTCGATAAAGTTAATTGTTGAAGGTATTCCTTGTTATCATAATCAACCTAAAGCATGACTGAAGGAATTTTTATTTTTTTCCTTTATTTGTAATGGAAAAAATTTTTATTAGATAATTCATAATTAGTTAAAGTAAAAACTTCGATCTTTTCAGTGAAAACAAGATATATGATTCGAATGATAGAATTTATTAGATTAAAACTTGTAATAATGATGATTAGGCTAGATTATGTTCATTACATCTTTTTATTTTATTTTTCATAAATTCGTTATCATCCTGACTAATAGAAAAGCAGATTTGACACTGAGGCAGCCACAGAAAAAAAAAAAGGTAATTAAAGCGACCATAACCGAACTTGCAATGCAGTTTTTCGTTTACGTGGAATGCAGATTTGATCAGAACTTCAGCATAACTTTTTATTAGCATAGCATTAATCCAAACTCTGTTACAAAGCCTAATTCTAATTTTGTAGAACAATCTTAAAGATAAAGGAGATACAGAGAGATGATTTACTAGTAAGAACACAATGGACCAATTAGCTGTATCGTTATTCTGTTCAATGAGATTCAGGACTTGGAAACAAGCACTGCTAGAAGAAGAAGATGACGACGACGGCCACATGACGAGATTCATACCGAGTTTATTTTTTATTAGCACATATAGCATTAATCTAAACTCCATTCTGAAAGCGTAAACCTAATTTATTACTAAGAACTCGAATGAAAAAATCAGCTGAACTGTTATTCTTCAGGTCAATGAGATCCAACAACAAGTAGCAAGCGAGGACTGCTAGATGAAGTAGAAGAAGACGATGACGCGACGAGATTCATACAAATTTGGCGATCAGGAGTGACGAGATTCGTAGAATTTGGCGATGAAGTCGGAAGCCTTCCAGTCGATGCCAGGCTCAGCGATCCAGCTTCCTCTGTCTTCGTCGCTGGCATATATTCTTCGCATATTGGAGGTTTCGTCCCAGTAGATATCGTCGGCGCCGCCGTGAGAGCAACAAGACTTGAAGACGTTGAACATGGAGAAGAAGGAGCGGGATTTCCTCTGCCTCGTGTAACCTACCATGATTGATATATCAGTCCGAAATGCGCAGTGGCATGGCTCTTGGGCTATTACTTCTCCCTCTATTTATACAGTTGCAGAAATTGTTAAATTACTCGTCAGTTGTCACCAACTCACAACTTGCCTTTATTTATTCATTTCTATTCAAAAGAGTAAATTTACTTGTTAGCCCACACATATAAGGTTAGTTTGGTGGGACCAAGTTTTATATCAGCTTGCTCCCACTGCACTTCGAAAGGTCGTTCTTGTGATTAATAGTATGTTTGTTAATTTTTTGTTTTTAAATTTAAAATAATCTCCCATTAGACAATCAATCAATTTTAAGACTCAAATTATAAAGCTACACTACGCTCAAGACTTTACTAACGGACGATAGTCACTCTAGTAATGGTGTTTTAACGAATTTAGATGCTGAGATGAAGATGGAAGAAAGGCTAGAACGGTAGTAAAACTTGTAGGCAGGTAGGGAAGGCACAAGCGTTGTGGTCCTCTACTTTGGAAATATTGGACCCCTACGGCCTTCTGTGAAGCTTCAGGGCAGTGCCCACTTGGTTTTCATTAAAAGGTCACGACCGGCGAGTGTTTTACCAAAGTGTGTACTTTTAACTTGGACCAATTGGAAAGCATTTGGAACCAGCTAAAAGTTTTATAACTTAAAAAGCGATTTAATTATGATGTGGGTTGGATTGGAGGTGAAGCAACGTGGTTACTTAGGTAAGATGGTCCTTAAGGAGGAAGGACGTGCAAGCCGTATAATAAGGATATATATGTTTATGTGAAAAGCAAAATTTGTGTGCTTTTGTTGGGTTTGTTTATTTTTGGTTTCGGCCAACTTTAATTTTTTTTTCTTTTTAATTAACGAAGTCTGTTGGCGTTGGCTGGCTATGGGCCAAGAACCATTCTCCCAACAGTGCACTCAAGCTGTCTCCCTTTCAGGCATCTAAAGATAAAAGAGATCGCCCCTATGATTTCCCTTTCTAGATTTTTTTGATCTTTTGGACTCTTCTTGTACTTGCTTCAATGCATTGCATCGTATCTCTCTTTTTTCCCATTTAACATTATACATATGCAAATAAAGAATATATTTTTATTGAATAATCTTTTACCGTTAACCGCGGGGAAGGAAGCCCCGACAATAACCTATGATTGATTGATAAAATTTCTCTTTTTTTAATTAATAAAAGACAAAAGATTATACGTTTGAGTAATAATAAGAAGGGACCCTAGCTAGCGTGTAACTGGGTTCATGGTTTAAATGGAATCCCTGTGCTGCCATCCCCGGGCCAAACTAAGGAATAAGAATCTCACAATGAAAGGCCTAAAACGGAGCAGAAGGGAGACAAAAATATTGTATGTAGAGCTGCTCTGTTCATTCAGTCATTCACAGCTACTAGCCCACAAGCCTTTTCTTGCCTTGTTTAGTATTTGCTTGTTTTATTCCCAAGAAAAGCGTGATTCACACTCACTTGTCGCGTTTTCGGCCGTACTGTGTAGCCTGTGGGTTGTTAGAAATTTTCCAAGTACTTTTTCAGTACATAAAAGCAAGCATATTTCTACAGGCTTTCCCATAACTCATTAAAAAATAAAGGACAATACTTTAACAAGTAAACAAAACATATTCTGAAAGCCGGTGATGATATGTTGCACATCCTGTGCGGGTTATAATGCTGTTGATCAGTGTCAGTTGTTAGTTCTTTGGGAAGATATCAAAAAATTTATACAACATTTTCCATTCAAATTTAATTTTCATTAAACTTACATAAAAATATACTACATTGTGTTCACCTAACAAAGACGCGGCTTAGTTTCTCACTAAGAAACTTAGCCAACAGCTCTAAAATCTCATTATTAGGAGATGGATACAATTTATTCGAGTAAACAATAAATATAGTAGCAGTTTAAAGGATTTCATATATATATTTACAACCAACAAGAGCCTAAGCAGCACTCTTGGCAAATCCTACTTTGAGGTTGCCAAAGTCGAATATGGTGTGGTATGCTCCAAGGAACAAATCCCCAAGAACCCTGCATGAATTATTATCCCAATTTTTAATAAATATTAAAACTATATTTTTAAAATTGGGTTCAAAAACAGTAATAATTTCAAAACTTTACTTACCAAAGAGGGCCTTTTGAAGCAGGCACATCTAAAGCGACAAACCCACTCATGCAGAAAGTCGAACAACCATCTTCTACTCTGATTGTGTACTGAAAAAGTGAAACACATACATAATTACTTACATGAGTTATAACTCAGTCAGTTGTCATTCACCCTCATCTATTATTACGTTTTCTATCCTAAGACAAACCTGTTGTGGAGAGAGGGGGAAGGATTTGTTTCCAATGGTGAAGGAAACAGGCGGCAAGTCATCGATCCTTTCACAGTTAATAAACGATTTTTTCCTTGGATTCGGCAGCTTCTCACAGAGCTTCACAAGAGTCAAGAGCAATACCCATGTTAGATAACGAAAATTATTCTTTAATAAAAGTTTTACATACAAATACGAGTGAAATTTCATTAAGTAAGATTTCTTTTCACAATTACAAATCACTTTAATAAATAATAACTGTCGTTTCGAGAGAAATGAAATGAAGACGGATTAAAAACTATACATTAAGAAAAAAAAGTAATAATGAAAGAAATTAAATTACAAAAAAGAAAGAAAAAGAAGAGAAAATTACCTCATTAACATATTTGAAAACTCTTTCCCTGGCTTTTTGTTTGTTAAGTTCCACTTGGATCCAGAAAACAGTCATCTCACAGAAAGTGCACAGAGCACTGTCATCTATTGGAAGCCCTTCTGAGTCTTCCCTTCCCACCACTGTTTCAATACCCCCTCTGCATGGACTTTTGCTGCTCGTTAATGAAAATTTTTGAAAAAAAAATATATTTTTTAATTTAAATTCAGTTTTCATGCAGTATGTGGACAGTTCTCGAATGAAATCACTTTCTTGAAATCAGTTCACTAAACACACCATCTAATCAATTGTATATGATCTGAATGTGTGCGGCAAGAAAGAAAGATCTAACCTTGAATGTAGAGATGCGTTATATAGGCAAAGTCCAATATTTGAGCATGCTCTTTCGGGTTGTAACTGGCAGCGAAAAAATGCCAGAAAAATGTAAGAAATACTATTTCATGCACTCTCATAACTAAAGAATATGAAGACAATTAGATAGGAGAGGAACAAACAAACTAATTACCCCTCTTAGTAAATATTCCCAGATCAGATCTCCATATCTGGAAACAACCTTCTTACATTCCAAGCTTACAACACCATCTGCTCCAATGGCATGGTTGATTTGAGCGATAACACTCTGGAACAGAGATAGGAATAGTTAGGTAACAAAAAATCATGTCTGACTCATTTAATGATAAATTGGTTGCGTAAATGACGTGATATGGTCTCTCCCGACCTATAATTTTGTAACTAATATTAGTTTAGCAAACAGTTTAAGGTTGGTGAACACGTACAATAGGACCTCCTATGAAGGACGAGCCCGAATCAATGATGGCAGGACATCCACCCTCGCAGATACCTGAACGAATACCAAAAAGGAACTGCAATTTTATCTTTTATACTATTATTTTTACTGTTTAATGTGTGAACAGTTTTAAAAACTAGATTAATGGGAAGAACTAAAAGAACGAAATAGGGCATGGGAAAGATAAAATGGCATCGTCATCACCTGTTGGATTATTTGCAATAAGAATGTCTCCAACATCAATCTGAAAAAGTTCAGGCAAATGTTATTCACTTCAAGCCACTATGTATTGGCTTGAAGTGAAGTAGAAGGAATAAATAAATTATCCAGAATTTTGAATACTTAATTGATATAGATAACATTACCTGCCAGTAACCAGCTTGGGTGACAGGCACATAAGTGTGGTCACCCCTAAAATACCTCCAATCTACACCACCAAAGACAATCTCACCCCCTACATTGGACTTTGGATCTCTATTCAGCCATAGAGAAAATATTTGCCTGTCTACAAGACCTTGCTGAATCATGTTGTACCTAAGAATGAAGCCACAAATAGACATATTGGATTATTTTGCCTAAATTTTTGTGTTCTATTGATTGTTTTATTCTTAGAATTAAAACTTTTGAGAATATATATTTTAGTTTCATATGATTTTTATCTTGCATTATAATGATTATTTGAACCAGTGAGAACATCTACTTTATTGGTCATATTTTGATTTTGTAAAACAAGTTCAATTAACACAATGGTCTACGGGTTTAAGAACGGATGATATCGGATCACCGGTGCTGACCTCTATCCGGTTAGAAGACAGTATATTGTGTCCTTCCCTATTTCATAGCAAAAAGAATAGAAAAAGAAAGTATACCACAATGGAGTGACATTCCCAACGGAAATTTCCTGAAATCCAAGTCCCAGAATGCCATCGAACTGTGCAAGCAAGAAGGAAAGTAATCCTTCACTTGTAGCTTCGGCAAAAACCTGAAAAGAAGTTGCAGATTTCATCAACATTAGGTCAGTCTGCAGCCATATATGATCAGACGAAGAACAGATCAATAATAATAATGGCGCACCTGGTCTTTGACGATGACATTTCCGACTCCGACATTGTCTTGGCTGAAAAAGCCACGTACCAGTCCCGAACCGTACCGGATTTTGCAAGATATTCCTGCACAAGAACGAAGAACAAGACAATAAATTAACCTAATTAGGGCTTCATCGGCGGAAGCGCGAAGCCATTATCGCTGTATGGATTAATTGAGTATTCAGAGTAATCTACCGATTTTGGTGTAAGTTCGGGATAACCACGCCCTGTACTTCGAATGCACATAGCAGGGAACCTGCGTCCATGGAGTTGGAATTTTGTGGAGTATGAAGAAGTTAGCCAAATCAGAACTTATATAAATATATATATATATAATTTTTTTATATTTTTTATATAAATTAAATTATAAAAAAAATAATGTTATTTATATAAATTGTAGATGGTCTTCACTCTAATTGACACTTTTTTATTTTTTATTAACACCTTCTCTTTAAGAAATGAAAAGGTGTATATATTCATATTTATATTGTATTTTTTATTTTTTAATAAAAATATGCCAACTAAATTAAACATTCAGTCTAAATAAATAACATTATAATGCTAAAATAAGTTTATTTATGAATATAAAATAAATATAATAGTCCACTCAAATTCCAGTTAGATACTAAAAATAATTAAATTAATCTTAAATTTAAAATTATAATAATTAAATTTAACTCGGATCAAAGAGTAGTGGCACAACTACTACCACTACTACTACTAGATTTGTTCAAACTTACAGAAAAGTGGCACTTCGAAGATGGCACCCAGAGATTGGAACTGGTGGTATCGAAGACGACGGCGAACTGCTGTGCAGGCGAACCGATGCTGATCTCTCCGAAGTACTGCGTGTCCCAGAAGTTCTTTAGATACACAACCTCCTCTCTCAGATTGCCGGCGCCACCATCTTTGTTGACGTAATGGATGAATTTTCCGGCGACTGTTTCGGCGGGGATGATGTTGTAGTTCAAGACCCGCTTCTTCAGCCCAATCCTCACCAACCCATCGGAGGAACCGTTGGATGCGAAGATCCGACCCAAATCCGCGAAGCAGATAACAACTAGTAGAAGTACTTCGGTTCCCATTCTGATCACCCGGAGCCTCCCAAAAAGAAAGAGAGAAAGAAAATGTAATGTTTTGATGTATATGTCCAATATCCTATACATACATATACATAAATGTATATTGCTTGAGAAGCTTTCATTTGATCCATATACATACAGTCTGAGGAGGGAAGAAGCTTAATTTGTGGGCGACCCGACCGATGGATCGTTGTTTGCATATAGTGGGACCAATGAATTGAGTATATATTGAGTAGGTGTTGTTAATTTAGCAATGGCGTCGTTTTGCGCCATATCTTTCAGTTTTGAGGAAACCTGCGCGCAATTTCCAGGCCGTTAATCCGACGCACTGCAGTCGTTATGATATTAGCCATCCAAGGAAGCAGCTCTGCGAGACTGCGACTGCCTTAATTCTTCCACACCACGTTTCTCCAACTCCGAGGCCCTTGAGGGGGAAGCCACCAGAAGTAGTCTCGATCGATCGAGTACCTGCGATGACGTCTGGAAGGTACCAAGACATCAGGTTGCAGCAACGAAGATACGAGGGATCCCGTCCTGCTTTTGTCTGAGTTCAAAACTGGTGCCTGGTATTCAAGTAGGTTGGAAACTTTCTCACACAATCCCATATCCATATATTTCAAACTTCTGTCACACGGGGTATTTATTTATGTTTTTATAAATATATTATTTAACTTAAAATTATTAAATTTTAAATATAATTCCCTTGAGTTCTCAAATTTTTAATATATTATTTAATATTAATACATCAATTTATTATATTAACATAAAATTATCAAATTCCAGTGTTCTCCTCCCTTGTAGAGTTCTTTGTCTAATTAATTATTGTTTATCCAACAAGCCAGCCCTACTCATTTTCCCAACACCAACCTGTTTTGCCTTCTATCTCCCTCCAATAATGATCATCTCAAGCCTTAATAATGGCAAACTGAAGGCCTCAAAATCCAACCCCCTCTATTTGTTCGACAAAAGCGATAGCCACTATCTTAGCCAAGACATTGACAGCACATGTTCCACTTCTTACGTCAGTGCGCCTTCGAGCCCTAGTCATGGTCTGATTGGCTATTTTTTCAGTACATCAGCAAGTCCAATGCATTTTGTATTGTCCAAACCTCCATTTTCATCCAGTCACTTAAGCCGTCATCCGACCTCCTCCTCTAAATCCCAGGCCATGGTCGTTGTCGCTAATCTTCATTCAAATTCCTCTATGCTCGACATTAGGTTCGAACTTGCATGTGCCTTAGGTTTTGGCTCCATTGTTGGATCTTATGGTCGAAGAGGGTGATGGCCAAGATCAAGCCCGAGACGAGCCTAAGCTTAGCGAAGTTCAGAGTTATTCGATTCGATTGCAACCCTAATTTTGTATCACATAACTTAGAACAATAATCTTTAATATTTGAGATATGAAATATTGACATTTTTATACATTATGAATCAAACACAATATTTTTTTTAATTATTGAAAAAATACAATAAACTAATCAATCTATTTAAATACTATCAACTGATCATTCACGTAGCGTGTCACTCACAGAAGTGGACGCATTCATATATGCTTTAACGTTCTATCATGATAAATAATAAAACAATAACTTTTAATAGTTGATACATTGAATATTGACGTTTTGTATATCAATAACTAAATGTCATCATTTTTAATTGTTAAAAAGATGTTGTATGTATTAAGCCATTTGAATTACATAGAATTGACCAAAATAATTCAATCACTCAAAATACAACTTAGTAAATGACCAACATACCTTTTATCTTTTCTTATATTCCTAACTATATTGTACCAACTTAAAACACTAAACTAGAGTTTTTATGTCTTTGTCAAAATAGTCTTTTTTATCTGCAATATCTCATAGCAATCGTAAGGTGTATTTCTTAATATATGATATAATAGTTTAAATTTATTTAATTTGATAAAATAATTATTCACACACAATTATTTATATCATTTTGATGTGAAATAATTATGGATATTTAGTAATACTTTTTTTTTATTTTAACAAAATTATTATAACATGGGTATTTTAGGCAATGGAAACAAATGTAACTTAAATGATTGATTCATTTCGAACATGTATTTGTGAAATTTAATTAAATTTTATATTCAAATTATACCATTTTAAATATAAGAATTAAAAACAAATTTAAACAAGATGTTAGTCTCAAGTTTAAAAGGGAATATATATATATATATTCATGATAAATTTTTTAAAAAAATGATGTAAAATTCAATAGGGCGTTTGTCTTAAGTTTAAAAGAGAATATATATATATATATTGCTAGGTTAAAAAATAAATTTAAATTATCCAAGCAGTTTGATGGCTTATAAGTTATTGAAATATTTTATAAATTATATAATTTATTTGTTTCCATATTTGAAGAAGTTAAACACTATCTAGTTTTTAAATTAATTCAAGAGCATATTTTAAAAGCTCATTCCCACTTTTCCAAATAATCTATTCGTAACTTATTACATTGATTAAGTAAATTACGAAATTGCTCTCATATAATTCAAATATTTATACTCTCTTATTATTTCTAATATCTTTTTTTAGTTGTCGGAGATATGACTAGTTATTTATTATCGTCTCCAATAGATCGACTGTCACCTTTAGTCTAAAACTACTCCTATCTCCCTTATCTTCTCATTCTATGTCCGTTGTCATCTTATGTCATCTCCTTTTACATCCATCGCTTCCTCTAATCATGTCAATTGTTGCATTGACAATCATCATTAGTCACATTTTACTATATATATATAACACATAATATATATTAAATTTAATAAAATATATAATATAACATAATAAGGAATAGATTAGCTTTAATAAAATAATATATTAATATATTTTTTAATAATTATATATAATTTATTAATATTAAATGATAAAATTTTATAGATAAATATTTATATTTTTTATTAAAAATTAATATTATTATATATTTTATTTACATATATAATTATATATATTTATATTTTTATCAAATTTTAATAATTTATGAATTATTTTAAATTAAATTCATAATTTTATAATTAATAATTTAAAATTAATTTATCCAAACATATTACCAATATAAACGTATTTAACCTTTAAATCTACCCAACTTAAAACTGCTTTTAGAGGGTGTTTGGCTTACCCTTTTTAAAAACCTTCCCACTCGAAGGGTTCCTCCCAGTCGAAACCCCTTTTGGCCGAGGGGTTCCTTTCCCCAACGAGAGTGCTTTATTCCAATCCTCAAATGAAACCCCAATTTTTTCTGGAATTCGCCGTTGCTCTATAAGAGCACTGCATTCCAAGTTTCGGAGCGAAGTTTCAGTCGACGAGGAGAAAAGAGAGAGCCAATTCAGCTGTGGGTGGAGAAGGGAAAGTGTGATGGAAATAGATGATTGGGAGTTGAGCGCTGAAGAGCTCGATCGCCTCGAAAGGGACGCTCTCAAACAAATCGCTCGTAAAAATTGTTCTTCTACTGCCACTGCCACCACTACCGCTTCGTCGTTTCCCAGCGCCAATTGTTCTTTTAATGCACTGTCTACACTTTCGCCCGCCGCCAAACCCACTGGCGAGTCTCCACACAGTAAGGTCGTCTTCTTGCTTTAGCCCACATTGTGAACGTTCTTCTGCTCGTTTCGTTTCCTAGGTTATATGCACTTTACTTTGGGTTTTATCTGCAAGCATTAGTTATTTTTGCTCCATTTTGTTGATTGTTCACCATGTTTTCTGCAATTTCCAAAAGAACGGATATTAGCTTTTACACTATGCTTGGGAGAGGGGGTATGGAATGGAAATGGGTGGAAGAGGGCTCTTGTCGTTCGGGAGAAACAATAGTAATGGAATGACTTGGAAATATATGGGAAAACTTCTCATCCATTTTCTTTCAAAGCCTTATTTTTTGTCTCCCTCAAATTGAGGGAGAATGGATGGAAAACTTTATCTTTGTCCGTTGATATCATTAACCCTAATCATTTTATAAAAGTTCAAATTTGCCCTTTACAAAACCCTATCTTCCATTGAAAAGGCATTAATTCCCGTCTGTTCTTAAATTTATTTCCATGCTATCTACCCATTGCTCTCCCTAACAAGGAAAAAATGTTTCACATACTTGACATCCTCCAATTTCTAAAAAAAAAAAAAAATTACATTCTATTCCACTTGTTTCAATTCTATTATGTTACCAACTCTCTCCCAACCGTAGCCTAAGGGAAGAAGAAAAGTTTGTATTCCACACGTTTCTATATTCACGGTTGTATCTATTCTGATTGGCTTGTGTGATTGCACTTTAAGGCTGTACCTTTGTTTGTGATGTTGCTTCTTTCTTTGGAAGGCATACTTAGATGTCTTTTGGGTAATTGAACAGCTCCATTTGATTTCTTCTCCTAATAGTTGGAATTTGCAAAACCCACCATTCATATTGTTTAGATGCACTACTTATAGTACTCTATATCTTTAGTGCACATAAGCACAGAGAGACATTTGCTCAAATTATTATGTTTCTTCAATTGGGTCGTTGACTCATTTTTCATCTCTGTTTTGCAATGCAGGTTGAGCCAAAAGTACCCGGTGAGTTACTTTCCATTGTTTACCACAGTTCCATAATTGTTGGCCTTCATTATGCTGTCTTACCACAGATTTCTCTCTTTTTCTTCTGCATTTCTTAACCCCCTCTCACCCCCCCAAAAAAAGAACAACAAGATGGTAATTGCTTGAAGGAACGCCCAAAGGTATCTGTTAAGCTTTTTCTACATGCTAGTGGAAATATTGCTGCAAAATTTGTTTATGACCAGGTACATGTTCTATCTGTTCTTAACTTATTTTGTATGAATTTTATTTTCATTGACCTGCACCTACATTATTCTTTATTTTTGACCAGGTACTTATAGGAGCTTTTCGCAAGATCTCCAAGGCTAGCTGGAATGCTAAGGAGAGGTCTAGTCTCCGTGTGTGTGTAGAAGAAAGGATATTGAAGTGTTGTTAATTTGATTTGTAATTATGCTTTTGTTGTTAGAGTGCAGCCTTGACATCGAGTTTCTGTTACTGCAGATTGTGGATGTTCCCCATCTCATCCCTGTCATCAGTAGAAAAATCACTAAGTGAAATACCTGGTTTTAGTGTTGAGGTAATAGTCAGTTATATTTTTTTTAAAATTTTTCAGCCTAATCTCATGTCTCATGGATATCTTTTCTATTTCAAAATTTTATGCTCTTTGAATTCTGGGTAATTGAGTGAAATGCATAAGCTGCTTATTTGCGTTTATAATAACTAGTATTGGTAGGGGTTAGAAAGGATGGTAGAACCTTCCCAAGTCCATTTTTGTTTTCCAATTCTTAAATTGGGCGTTGTTGCCCTGGCCTTGTTTCTCTTTTTCTTTTTATCTTTCTTTTTTTTGTTAGAAGGGGGGGCGGGGGGGGGGGGGTTGTGATGGAGATACAGATTTCCCAATTTGCCACTAGTTCTAATAAAAAGTGAATCATGTTTGTGCTTTATTCTGTTTAATGAGAATTCAAACTTGTAGTTACTTCCCTTCCTCTCCTTTCTCAAATAACACTTTTTCCTTTCATTTCCTGAACAAGAGAGTGAGTAACCCTACTTGTTGTCCTACCTTCCGCTTCACATTAATTACGGTATCTCGGTACTAGCCCATTTGCTCTTCAAGTAGGTAATCCACTTGTATCTGTGTTTGGTTGGAAGTTGTGAACTTTTATTTGTCATGTTTGATGTGGATCTAGTAGGTAGAGGGTCTTGATCCATTGGTACGATGTGCAATTGTTGCTGCCTCTGCCATTCCAGATCTTCAAGGTAAGTCTTAACTTTCTAATTCTCTAATGAATATGCCTAGCTAATGATTGACCTTTTTAACTCTTTTTTTCCACCTTCTTTTATTGGAATGTAGTATTCTAACAATATATGATGATTCATCCACGTGATAGAAAGCCTCATGCGTAGTCTATGTGTAGAGTTGAAATGATAAATTGCATTGCAACTCATAGTCTTGCATGGGTCTTATCTTTACTAATTTTTGAAGTGTACCCAAATTTATTAGCTTCCTTCAAGACTTCCATGACCAACGATCAACCAAGTTTAATTTCTATAACAAGATGCAACTTGAGATATCACAGCTTATGCTATTTGTTGATGATATTATTCCTTTGGATGAAGGAAAAGTAGTGTTAAATATTAAGTTAGACTTGGGGAAGATAAGTTTTAGAATGAAGAGGTTTTGAGATAAATTGGACTAAGACATCGAAGGATTTTAGAAAATATATTAACTATAGAGCGCTAAAGTGAGATGTTTCAAAACTTTGAAGGAATTTGTGAAAACATTGGTATGGATGTTTCCAAAACTTGAGAGGAATGTTTTGGAGCCTTGGGGAGATGTTCTGAATCTATATTTGGAATGTAAGAAATGAGGTTTCCTAAATGAAATGAAAGAGTATCCAACTCTACTAAATATGAGGTATGATTAAGCAAATACAAGGTATGATCCTGAGCAATTCTTAAAAATGTTATTCATCATTAAACCAAGATTAAGATATAATGGGGGATTAATTAAGGGTGCAACCTACTAGAGGTTAATTTTCTTGGACTTTAACAGTTGTGGTATCAGAGCACAACTGTCAATACCCCAAAATCTAAGGATTTTTTTATTTTTTTAAACAAAGCTAATGTCTTGGGTCATGATGGGGCTAGCGAACAAGTCCTTGCCTAGTAAGTATAATAAAGAAGTGCATAAATAATTTATATGACCTAAGTGATAACCAAGATGGGGTTACTGCATTGTATTTTTATTTTATAAGATATTTAGTTAAGGACATGCTGGCAAATGAGGAGGATACATAATCTTCTTCCTTTCCCTTTTTTTTTTTCCCCTATTATTTAACTTGAGACATTATATTTAAAGAATAAAAGATTTAATGTACTAGGACTGAGAGGTTTAAAAAAAAAAAAAACATAGGACAAGACTACAGTTTGACAATAGACTTTTCTCTTAAACTAAACTTATACGTATTTATATAATATTTTTCCCCCCCTACATAGTGTCTGAAGTGCATATATGTGTATTATCTTCAGGCTCAAGTCCTTAGGTTGTGGCATGTGGGGTGTTACCTGAAAAATCTAAACAAAACAAACAAGTGAGTTTTTATATAACTCAGTAAGTCAAATACAGAAGCATATTTGCATACACATGTATGTCATTGTATGGGGGAGCAAATGTTCACATTTTTTTTTTCTTGGCCACTGATCGCCCCTACATGTTCCATACCATGAATCAAAATTCGTACCATGAATCAAACATTTTGGCTTACTTGTAGGGGCCATACCATGAATTAAACATGTAGGGGCCACTGATCGCATCGTGCCCAGCGGGACAGGCATTACATTGTAAAGTTACAAGTAAGCCAAAAGCTTCTTGCAAAACCCTAAGAACAGTTAAATATTCAGAGCTTCATTCCAAAACCCTAAGAACATTTAAATATAAGGAAATACAGAACACAAGAAAGAAAGATTGGTTTTTATTATTCTATTGAGATCAGTTGACAATTTTCCTGCAAATAATTCAATAGCCTGGCTGCATCAGGTATAACTGGCATCAATTGAAGGCAAATCAGCAAAACTCAATTGACTCAATTCAGATTGTTCGCAATGTAGCCTGTTTAATGCGTTGACATAGGGCATAATATTACCCAGCTAAAATGTGCCATGACAACAGAAGTCAACCTGAAAAAATGCATTCTTGATGTGGTACAAGAGTGCAAGTGCATTGAAATGGTTTTGCACAGAGATAATTGGAGTAAATGGATTGATGTTGTTGAACCAAGTGATTGGTGTTAACTCTTGCTGAGTACATATGTATACAATAATCTGTTTTCTTCTACATGAGTGTGATGCATCTTTTTGTAGTTTTATTCCAATGACAAAATACTTTTTGTTTTCAAAAACCTTTTACCAGATCGATATCACAGGATGCCAAGTAATATTGAAGCAAAGCTTCTGCCCTTTCAGCGTGATGGTGTGAGGTGAGCAGAGAATTATTTTCCTTGTTGGACAGCAGTTCAGTGACATTTATTGATCTCTTGGGTTTACACTAGTGCTGAAACCGTACATTCTTGCTGCTGTTAGGTTATCAATTGTCCTTTTCTTTTCAGGTTTATATTGCAGCATGGAGGGCGTGTCCTCTTAGCGGATGAAATGGGATTAGGAAAAACACTTCAGGCAATGGATCCTTTACTTGATCATATATCATTTCTTTTCTATATATTCAGAGTTGCACAGTCACTTGTGGAGCCTTTCTTTTTGGTGTTCACAGTTGCACTCTCTTTTGTGGAGAACAATCTTTTTATGTGCTTTCCGTTCATTGGTTTTTACCATCCACTTTGGGAACATTCTTGCATGGCAAGATGCAAGGCTTACCCTAAAGTAAATACAGACTAATATTTTCTTCTATGCATTAATATATAGAAATTGAGTCAAAGAAAAACAATAACTGTTGAAAGGTATATTGAAACATGTATTGCACATGCATTCATTGCCAACAGAAAATCTTTAAACTAAAATGAGTGGACAATTATGAATGGGCTTTCTGGTAGAATTAACTCTTCTACAATAGCAACACTGGGAGCAAAATTTAAATGCGTATGAAGTGGGATTACAGGAATTCTAGCTCTCCAGTCTTTGTATAAAATTCATGTTGAAAGATTTGACGTTTTTTCTGTTGGTTGTTGGCTACCTGACATAACCCTGTTGCTTTATTCAGGTTCGAGACTGACTGTGTTACAGAGCATACCTTTAACATTACTAGTCTTGAAGGGATTACTTAATTCATAGGTAGAGTTATTGAAAGCAAACATATCAAAAAGAAAAACTTTACAAATACACACGTGTGAACCCGCACACACATATATATGCATATAGGTAGTCCTCTGTAATATAAAGTTGCACTTTGCAGTGGTAGTTCATAGAAAATGATGAGAGAGAGAGAGAGAGATGGGACCCTCAAAGGGAAGATAAAAGAGCTATGTAATTCAAGGGCATTTGAAGAAATCACCCTCATGACTAGCCTTAATTCCAATGGACGAAGCCAATTGCATAGATTCTAGCTCTCCAATTATCTCAAAGAAAGACACATAAAAAAGGGGAAGAGGAACAAAATAAAGAGTTTAAATTTTTTTTTTTAGTTTTTATAAACATTACAATATCAAATAGAAGAGAGCAAACATATATAACAGATGGACAAAAGCTGTTTGATTGAACAAACAAAAGAGCTAACGTATCCTTTTTTCAAATTTGCAGGCTATCGCTTTTGCCACTTGCATTCGTGAATCTTGGCCGGTTCTTGTTCTCACCCCATCTTCTCTGAGGTTACATTGGGCTTCAGTAAGTGGTTTTCTTGACGTATTCTTTTGTTTTGAACATTAAAGGATATGTCTGTTCTTGGACGAGGAGTGATAAGTATAAATCATCGCATGTTCACTTTTTGTGTCGCTTTTAGAAGTGGGATATTAGTTATTGAGTTGCCTCATATTCTTTACACATGGGATATACATATCTGAAAAAAAATCTTCCAGATAATTAGTAAATATGACATCATGTCATACACACAACTATTAATATAGTACGTTATATATTATCTAATTATCTTACAACTAATAGTATATCATTACATTGTACACACAACTAATGATATTGCATGTTATATGATATGTGTTATATAATTATCATACAACTACAACATGACATGCTTAATCTCACTATGTGGGGTTGGCTGCATGAATTTTAGAACTTCAATTGTCTATCTAGCATTCATAATATATGATTTGACGAGTTTTATGCTAACGGAGTTATAATTATGTCATGAACCTAGGGTTCATAACAGGCTGAAATTGGCAATCGGAAGGATTCGATTGAATTAAAGTCAAGAACAGAATGTATAGAGGGAAAATTGAAGAACAATGGAGGAGAAATTAGTAGAAAGGGTGAGAGTAATAGAGGGAAACGAGAGGGAGATTTGGAGAGAAATGTAGAGAGGAAAAAAACAGAAATTCAATATCAATTTCCAGCCTGAAAAATCCCATCCGTTTACATAGCCTTATATAGGCATATTTGCTCCTAACTAACTGCATAAGAGCACTCATGTGCTTGTAACCAACTTCTAAAATATCTTCTAACAACTATTATCAACCTATTTCTATATTTCCCTTCTGTAGATTCTTGGGTCATGACAAATTATCACCTAACTATTAATATAATATTACAATATACATGCAAGTATTAATATATTATATATTTTCTCAAAATTGCAAATTGTATTGCTTTTGTGATGTATTTTATAATTTATAGTTGCAGTATTATTATCTATGTTTAAATTTGGAATTTTACAATTTTTGTAATAATTAATGTTGTAAAGTGTATTATTATGAGTGTATGTTTTATAACTATCAAACTTACTTATGAATTACTTATAACTATATGTTAGAAACTATGACACTACATTAACATCATAATTGTATGAGGGTAATATGTGGCACAATATATAGTATACATGGTATATTAATATGTTGTCATAAATGCATACAATTTTATGTGTAAAATTCTATATAACATTCATGGTATAATTAAAATTTAGAAATACACATGAAATAATCTAGAATTTGTATATTATTCTTTACTATTATCTGTTATTTATAACTATAATATGATTATATGTAAAGTAATTTTGTATAATTATATTAGCATATGCATATATTTGATACTATAAAACAAACATATAATAATATGCATTGTGTAATACAATAACTTTCTGGGCAAATATTTTGTTTTAGTTTTACCTGTACTTGGATAGACACAAATACACACATTTAATACTTATTCTGTCAATTTATCCCATTCTTACAAGCTGGACAGAAAAAGTCAACAATTTATGCTTTCTCCTACATATGACCTCCTTAACATATTATCAATATTTATCTCATATTGTTTCATGCTGTGGATTAAATGTGAACGTGCATGAAAATTTAATGTACTCTTGTCTACTTTGTCACAGATGATTCAACAATGGTTGAACATACCTTCTTCGGACATACTTGTATGTTTACTATAGCCTGTTTCTAAGTTATATTACCTTTCTTGATTGTACTTGTAATATCGAGCATTTGTTTCAATGTTCATTTACCATGAACACTGCCAATGATTTCCTAATTGTGATTTTATGTTTAAGCATGTTTTTGGTTGTTTATTTCCTTCTAGTCTTGACATTGCCAACTGGGTTTTAATTGTGTCTTCCACATATTATTCTCAATGGGTTCTGACCTTATTATAATCATAAACATGTTGGTGCTGAACTGCCCACATTCCATGTAATATGACATAATTGGTATCATAGTTGTTGAATAAAATTTTTATTTTAGCTTCATTTACAATCACATAAAACACTGAAAATAGTTTGTCCATTTTAACCATTCTGTCTTAATTTTATGAATAATATCCCCAAGATTTTGTGAAACCCCCCCCCCCCCCCAAAAAAAAAAAAAAAAAAAAAAATCCTCAAAATTTAATTCAGAATATATGAATTGATCTAAGTGTTTAAATTGATCTCTTCTTAGAATGACTTGATCTTCAAGTCTTTCAATAACATAATCCACACTCTTTTATTAAAAATATATTTTATATGTTCAATTTCAATTTGGAATATGGCCATGTATAGAGAGGCATGGAGGTTTAGAATTCATGTATCCGACCTCACCTAGTGGGATTAAGGCTTGGGATTATTGTTGTTGTCGTTGTGTGTTCAGTTTCAATTTGCTTAATTTGAAGCCTTTGGATTCTAATGTGTCCCTTTATGAGGCCATTCTTGGAGATAATCTCAGAGAGTTCAATCCTTGGTAGAGACTCACATGTCACCACACATGACTAGTACTTGTAGGTATGTCAAGAGGGCTTGATTTTGAGAGAGAGATTGGAGATCCACATGCCACCTTTACAGGTTGGCATTTGGAGATTCACATGGACTCAATCCTCAGGGAGAAACTAAAATGATCTGGATAGATTACTCGGATGCAATGTGCCTTGCCACATCAGCATACATGATTCATGCACCCACAAAACAGAGACATTGGCATAATCAGACATAAAGAACATAATTAAGAAATTTAAAATTTAGAATACGTTAATTTAAACCTTGTTCTTATTTAATTTATTCATGCCTGGGTACTTCTTGATGTTCTGTGCTTCTTAAGATACAATGTTATGGGATCTTCAATTCTGATGTGGATTTCTGAGCAGGTAGTTTTATCTCAATGGGGTGGGTCGAACAGGGGAGGATTCACAGTGGTGTACTCAAACACCAAGGGTTCTATTCATCTTGATGGCATTTTCAATGTTATATCCTATGACATTGTCCCCAAGTTGCAGAACACTATTATGGCTTCAGAATTTAAGGTAATTCTAGCTAGTAGGTTGAATATTCCAAATATTGCGTTGGTTCTACTTTGGCATTTCATTTTTCTGCAGAACGTGGTTAGCATGTTGCACCTATGCATGGGCATTCACTACTATTATTTATTTATTTGAATTTCATAGAGAAAGTAGGTGGGTTGTATCTTTATTGTAGCTGTAAACCTGGTGTAATGTGACAATATTTTTTAATTTCTTTGTCGTTTGCCATTCCCTTGTGTGCTATAGTGCTGTTTTTTCTAATTTACATTTCTTATTTGTGTATACTGCAAAATCTGAACAGCTTAATTAGCTGAAGAATTGTTTGTGTATTCTTACACCATTCCCTGGTGTAAGAATTGTTTTTTCTAATTCCGTTGTGTCCTATAATTTTCGTTTCTTATTTCTAATTTTCGTTTCTTATTTGTTGTTTCTAATTTTTGTTTCGAACAGCTCAATTATATTCAACTTTCAATTTTGAATATTGTGGAACCATTGGATAAGTTGGAACATGGAGATTTCAAGCTCGTACTAGATCATGAGATGAAGAATTGATGCCTATGAAATTTGTCCCTCTTATCTCTGCATCAAGTGATAGGCCTGCTTGGTCTTGGATTTCAATGTGAACCACTTTTGAATTGTGATATGATCGAGTCCTATTATCTTGGAATGTCCTTGGTGTTATGGTGATTGAATCCCAAGGGATGAACATTTTCTGGTAATATAGGTTTGAGATAAGTGAAAATGAGCACATTAGAAAAGCCAACTATGTATTTGATACTATTCATAGTCTAGAATTGGGTTAATTACATCAATAATTACTGAACTTTGCATTCTGTTACTAGTTGGTCACTAAACTTTAAAATGTTATCCGTTACTCACTCATCTTTTAAAATCGTTTCCCATCCATCACTCGTTAGCTAACTGTTAGTTAAGAGTTAACGGTGTCAAATGCAAAACACACGTGGCGCTAATGTGGACTGATAGTGGCATTAATTGCCAATCATAGTCTGCCATGTGTCCAACCCCCCTCCTCCCCCCAACCCACCTCCTTCTCCCTGCCTCCCCTTCCCCCCTCTCCCTCCCTCTCTCTCTCTCTCTCTCTCTCTCTCTCACTATATATATATCTCTCGCCTTTGGTTTCGCCGACAGTAGCAGATCCGTCGTTCGCCACCGTTGCACCCATCGCAGCCTTTATCGAGCAACGACAGGAGACTCATTTTCTCTGTTGCTACCTTTCTTCATCATATTTTCAATAATCTTTTCCACCATTTCCATATTCGATTGAGCCTTAGCCGAACCAGCTAAGCAGAGCAAAGCCACTTGCAAAAGCGCCACCATCTCCTCGTCCATCTCTCTGTACCTGAGTAGCTCGAAATCAAGCAATTCCCACAAACCCTTCTCTTCAATCATAAGTTCAACCCACTTGGCCAAGTCAATTCCTGCTCCGTTGTCGCCGACGATTTTCCCCGTCAAGATCTCCAGTAGCATTGCCCCGAAGCTGTAGACGTTGCATGCTTGCAAGAACTTGGTGTTGTGAGCGCCGCTGGCGGGGGCGCTGTGGGCCAGCTCTGGCCCTCTGTAGGCATCGTTTGAGAAAGAGGGGGGTGGGATTGGGAAGAGATGGAGGCTGACATCTGAGATGCAGGCGTTGCCCAAGCGGTTGACGATGATGTTGGAGGTTGTGAGATGGCCATGGAAGAGCTTGCCGCCATTTCCGAAATGGAGAAAGTCCAGACCTCTGGCTGAGCTTTCTGCCATTTTCAACCTTCTTGTCCAATCCAATGGTGTTCTTCTTGGTCCCCTGTTTCCTGCATAAATTTAAACAGAACATGAATTAATTAAACATTAAATCATCAAGATTGAAAGGGGAAACATCACAAAATTTGTCCATGGTTAACAATTGTAATCATCTCTAAAATTGTGAAGATGTCTAGAGTTTCTAATTTTACAAAAACTAAGTTCTCAGCCTTTTCATGTAAAACTTACAGTTGAGTAAATTATTCTGTTGTTATGATATCATGAACCCATGCATTCAAGTTTAATTAGGTTAAATTTTTGTGTGTTTTATACTCCTAATTTTAGTGTGTGATTGTGAACAAGCTATCTCAGTCCTATCTATGTGCTCTCAAAAGATAATGGTAGTGACTTATTATAGAGATGACGAAAAAAAAAAAAAAAAGAAGGGAAGGGAAGGGCCGAACCATGTAAGAGGGAATGGAGGCTGCAACTGGGGAGAAAATCACATACCAAAAGCAACTCATCCATGGAAGGACTGTAAGCTTTGAGGCTCACCACATTGGGGTGTCTGAACCCACCAATGACCCTCAAAAACCCATCAACCACCTTTTCCTTCTGGGGAAGGGCCGAACCATGTAAGAGGGAATGGAGGCTGCAACTGCGGAGAAAATCACAGACCAAAAGCAACTCGTCCATGGAAGGACTGTAAGCTCTGAGGCTCACCACATTGGGGTGTCTGAACCCACCAATGACCCTCAAAAACCCATCAACCACCTTTTCCTTCTGGTGCCTCGCCCTCACCCGCTTCACTACCATGGCGTTGCTGCTGTCCAACACCACCTTGTAGGTAGTCTCGACAGCCCCCTTCCCCAACATCTCCGCCGAGGCCTTCAGAAGCTCATCCACCTTCGTGAAACCCTTGCACCCTTCAAAAAGCACCATCCGGCGACAATCGTTGATGGAGGCTGCGGGTGCGGGTGCGGGTGCAACGATGGCGAAACTAGAGGCGATATATATATATATATATATATGGAGAGAGAGAGAGGGGGGGGGAGGCAGGGAGGAGGTGGGTTTTGGGGGGGGGGTTGGACATATGGTAGATTATGATTGGCAATTAATGCCACTATCAGTCCACATCAGCCTCACATTTGTTTTCCGTTTGACACCGTTAACTCTAACTAACAATTAGCTAATGAGTGATGGATGGGAAACAATTTTGAAAGTTGAGTAACGAGTAACAATTTAAAGTTTAGTGACCAAGTGGTAATAGAATGCAAAGTTAGTGATTATTGGTGTAATTAACTCGTCTAGCAGTAGTATAGAGAATAGTGATGTTAGAAGAATCTGTTAACATTGCCCTGTACCAGTGAAAATGTATGTGCCACAGATGGGATATTGGAAAACATGCCATATAAGTGCGTACTCCACCATTGTTACTGTTAGAAAACCATGTATTCCTGCACAAATACTCATTTCATCTAATTAATATGATGCTTTAGATTAGATATGTTTGGGTAGGGCTTCTTGAGCTGTCTTGTTTCTAATATGTTATTCAGGTCGTTATTGCAGATGAATCACATTTCTTGAAGAATGCCCAAGCAAAGCGAACAAGTGCATCTCTTCCTATATTACAGGTTCTTCCCCCTTCTCCCTGTCCCCTTCGTTTACATTGCAATTATTATGGCTATGAGACTTACAAGTTACCAATTTTAGAAAGCTCAATATGCAATATTGCTCAGTGGAACA
Source organism: Diospyros kaki (assembly GCA_036245055.1). NCBI lineage: Eukaryota > Viridiplantae > Streptophyta > Magnoliopsida > Ericales > Ebenaceae > Diospyros > Diospyros kaki. Next base: position 7,383,831 of record BSEG01000016.1, on the reverse strand, counting down.
CCTGCTTTATCGCGACCAATTGAATTATTCAAACAGGTACTTTCTGATATCACTTTGCAAGCAGTGTCATTGTTATGCTTCAAAACTCTACAAATAATATTGTAATGACTCATTTATGTTTTTTTCTGGGCAGCTGGAAGCTTTGTATCCTAATGTATATAAGAATGTTCATGAGTATGGTAACCGATATTGCAAGGGTGTAAGTTAATATCTGCATTCTATTAGCGCCTATTTTGATATTTAATTTTGTCTCTGGGGCACTATAATCAATGCTTTTTCTTTTTTTTTTTTTTGGGGGGGGGGGGCTTCTGCTTCCAATGCTCTAGGGTATATTTGGTATATATCAAGGTGCCAGTAATCATGAGGAACTTCACAACTTGATGAAAGCAACAGTAATGATCCGCAGACTCAAAAAGGATGTCCTTGCTGAGCTTCCTGTGAAACGCAGGCAACAGGTAAATAATTCTTCTGGCCTTTTCTCAAGTTAGGAGTATTTCCATTCTTTGCAATGTAGCATTGTCAGGACCTCGTGTCCAGCACTGTAATTCTCCTCGTGAGGGAGAGAATTAGGGCTGAGAGAGGGAAAGAACAGGGGAAAGAGAAGAACTGAGAGGTAGAGACAGAGAATGGAGAATGGAGAATGAGAGAGAGAGAGAGAGAGAGAGAGAGAGAGAGAGAGAGAGAGAGAGGTTTTCTGTTATGTATTCAAGCATACTCCTCATACAGTGAGAGTTCTTTTATAGCTGCCTTTTGGTGCCACTTACAGGCGGTTAAAGCTGTTTTTAGTGTAACAGTTTCTACAACCAGTTTAACAGCCTCTTTAACATCTCAAAAGACAGAATTACCCCTAATACAATTGTAGAGTCCTGACAATTGCACCCACCACCCCAAAAAAAAAAAAAAATTCTTGTCCTCAAGAAAGGGAAAGGAGTCTGGCCACTCGAGGAAACTGCTGCAACAAATCAGGAAGATACTTCCACATGTTGTTGTCAGGATGCAGCCAAGTCCACTGCATTAGCACTTGTGTAATAGGGGATCCTTGTCTGTGAATCACCCTCCGATCCAACATCACGGCAGGTTCCGCTGCAGGAGAAGTTGGGTAGAGTAGAGGAAATTGGCTGAGCTCCTACAGACTTCTTGAGCAAGGAGACGTGGAAAACAGGATGTATATGGGCCATGGCAGGAATTTGCAGCTTGTAGACTGCAGTTCTGATTTGGCCACAAGAGGAAAAGGCCCAGACAACTTAGGAATGAGTTTAGATACTTGGCTGTGAGTAAGAGCCCGTTGGTGGGAGTTCCTCAACTTTAAGTAAACCATATGCCCCACTGAAAACTCCCGTTCACTGCGCCTTTGGTCAGCAGATTGTTTCATTCGATGCTAGGCAGTGGCCAATTCCCTTGACAGCACCTGTAACACCTCCTGTTGCTGTTGTAAATAGTCATCAACAGCAGCCACGGATGTAGATGGAAGAGTGGCAGGAAGGAGAGAGGGCTTACAACCATAAGGAGCCTGAAAAGGAGACATTTTGATGGAACTGTGGTAACTTGAGTTGTACCACCATTGCGCAACAGGTAGCCAGTTGTGCCAGGCCCGCAATTGAGTAAAACAAAGGCACCATAGATAGGTCTTTAGGCATTGATTTACAAGCTCCCTTTGCCCATCCTTCTCTGGATGGTAAGTCGTAGACATGTGTAGGCGGACTCCCAAAGATTTGAGCAGCTCCTGCCACGTAAGGCTGGTAAAAACCTTGTCACGGTCCGATACTATAGTTCGTGGTACCCCGTGCAAGCTGATCACTTGGTCCAAAAACACTCGTGCCATTTCTTGTGTCGTAAAAGGATGAGAGAGAGCTAAGAAGTGGGCAAATTTAGTGAACCGGTCGACCACCATCAATATACAATCCTTGCCCTCCAACTTGGGGAACCCTTCTATAAAAATCCATTGAGAGACACAACCAGGCCTGTTCTGGTCTTTCCAGCTGCTGTAGCAGCCTTGGTGGCCTTGCCACTGTTTCGTGTTTGCAGCGGTGACACACATCACAAGACATGACATACTCCTGCACACTTCTCTTAAGACTAGGCCAATAAAATAGCTGTTTTGACTTTATGGCAAGTGTTCCTTATGCCCGAATGCCCCCCTACAGGCCACCCATATAAGGCTTGCAAAATTTGAGACCTAAGCTGGTTGTAGTCCCCGATCATAATTTTGCCAAGAAATCGACTCAGTCCATTAGTCAAGCTGTAACCTGGTCGGCTAAAGGGATTGAGCAGCAACTGTTCCAGCAATCCTTTAGTCAACTTTGCCAGGGAACAGCTTGCTGTCACCTCTTGCATCCAATCCGAAACCACTGTGGTAATGGTTGTAACCGTTCCCCCCTCCACACACTGCGATAGAGCATCCACTGCCACATTGTCCCTTCCTTTCTGGTATTGAATCGTGTAATCCAAACCCATCGACTTGCTTATTCCCCTCCGCTGAAGCTGAGTGTGCTGTTTCTACTGTACAAGGAACTTTAGACTCTCATGATCAGTGTGTATTACAAAAGTTCCTCCCTCCAAGTAGTGCCACCATTTCTCCACCACTAACAGTACAACCAATAGTTCTTTATCATAGATGCTTAGTCCCTTATGTTTGGGAGCTAAGGCTTGACTGAGGTAAGCTATAGGATGGCCACCGTGCATGAGAACAACACCAATTCCTGCATTGCTCGCATCAGTTTCCAAGTTAAAAAGGCTGATTGAAATCAGGCAAGGCCAGCACCAGTGCCTCACTCATTGTTGAAGAAATTGATGCTGAATAGTATAGTGAATTGGTGTAATTAGTTATGTTGTTTGTTGTAATTAGTAAAGCATTAGTTAAGTAGCTAAGTTGGTTAGTTAGTTTGTTGTCAAGGATAGCTGGATTAAATAGTTAAACTATTTCTTATACTCTTATTTCATTTTGATTAATTCACCGATCAAGGCATTCTTCAGAACCTCTCATTCTCATTTTTCTCCTTGTGTGAGTTTCTGTATTTTCATTTCACATCTAAAACCCTAGTTACATGGTATCAGAGCCTTTGACCTATGTCCATTGCATTTAATCAAGATTGCAATGCCTCCTAGTTACCTCAATCAAACTCTTCTTTATCTTCTAACTTGCAACTCGATTTTCTTTTAGTTGCGAAATCTTTCAATTTTGTCCCAATCAAACTTGATACCAGTAATTACTTATTTTGAAATTTTGATCTCCATTTGAGTTACTTTATCATAAACAACCTAACTACATTGACCTTTAACCTTTTGGGTGCTCCTACTTTCCCTATCTCCGACTTTATAACCGATACAAGTTTGATTTTCATTCTTCCAAGTGTGTGTTTCTTGGTTATAACCATGTTCAAAGCGGGGTATAAATGTTTACATCCTTCGGGTAGAATATATGTCTCTAGACATGTTAAATTTAATTTAGATGAGTATCCCTATCCTAGCTTGTTCTTACCCTTGGCTTGTTCCTCATTTGCAGTTCAGTCTCATGGTCCTTCAACCTTTATCCTTCATTTCCTTCCTTCTCTTCCTTTTGATGTTCCTCGAGTAACATAGTCTTCAGTTCCTTCCTTATCACCTTCTGATCCTGCTGATTCTGTTTCCTCTCCTATTATGTTTTTAGAGCCTTCTTCGAATCAACAGTCTTGTCAGCCTATTCAGGGCCTGTTTGGCTAAGTGGTTTGACTGCTTATAAGTTGCTTATGTAGCTTATAAGCTATCTAGCGTTTTTCCTTAAATGTTTGGCAACAATAAATAGCTTAAAAGCTATGTAGCTTAAACACTGGAAGACAACGTTTGAAAAAAGCTTATACCACCGAGCTTTTGCAAAAACGCTATCACCAGCTTTTTGCATTGACCGAGTCATTTACTATTTTGCCCTCCAACATGTTTGGGTGTATTATTTAGCGATCAATCTAGTTTTGTACCTTTCAAGTGTGCTATCTACTCTATACCTAACTGTGAAGACCCATCCCACCGGTTTCTTTTCTTTTGGTAAATCCACAATCTCCCAAGTATTGTTCTTCTCCAGGGCCTGGATTTCAACATTCATGGCATTTTTCCAATTCTCATAGTTTAAAGCCTCTGATAATGTTGTGGGAATGTATGTTGTGTTTATGTTTGCAAGGAAACTTCTATGAGATGGAGATCATCTTTTAAAGGATACAAAGTGAGATATTGGGTATAAGGGATGTTTTGTGCACTCTCTGGTTCCTTTCCTGAGTGCTATGGGCAAATCAATGTTAGTCAAGGGATCAATGTTTGAATAAGAGCTAATAGATATTACCTCATTTCCATAAGTTGGGTCTAATGATTGGTGTAGCCTTGGTTCGAGTTCTGGATTTGTCCTTCTTGAGTAAATTTTTGAGAATCGATTGTCAGTAGTGGCCTTTCCCCGTTTTGTTTGTGAACCAGGTTGTAGGAAGGGCTCATGTTCATGGGTTTTTTGAAGAGGGCTCAAGTTCAGGTTCAGGTGTAGGTTTAGGGGATGATGATGGTTAGTTAAGAAGGAAAAAATCATCCTTATCTCCCATAATTGATGTCGCCCTCTAAAAATAAGGTTGGGTAAGGTAGGGTTCAATTTCAACAATGGCAACATTCATTGGAATAAGGAATTTCTTAGTCGGTGGATGATAGCATTTGTACCTGTTAGAATTATTAGTATATATTATAATAATTATATGTGTGTTTTATTTTGTAATTACATTAAGCCCATAGGTTTAAGACCTATTATGCTAATTATAAATAACAAGTTAAGAGAGGCTAGTCTCTTAAGTTTTTTCTTTCGTAATTATTTTTTCACATGGTATCAGAGCCATCAGTGAGAAAGAAAAAAACCCTAGCCGCCGCTGTGTATCATTTTCCAGCTACTTTTAAACCCTAACCGTCACTACCCATATCGAAACCCTATTGTCCGACCGCCACCTCACCACACCGCCACTACCTTCGAGTTCGCCGCCTCCAAATCGGCTGATCGCCGAAGAATCGCCGCTGCCGGACCAGCCACGCGCCCCCACACACCGCCACCATGCGCTGCCTCCGCCTCCACGCGCCAGCGCGTGACAGAGCGTTTGTTGGTCTTCTTTCGCCAGATTCTCTAGATCTGACCGCCGACGACCCCTAAAGCTATTTCTGGTGTCAAAGTCCTCGTCATGTTTGACTTCAGTGATGCGGTTTTTGCTGGTGCTACTCTCGCTTCAGTTTTTGCCGTTGCCCCTACTGTCTCTCAATCCTTTGCTGTCTCCAATCTTGGGATAGTCAATATTACCACTATCAAGTTGATAGGGTCTGTGAATTATCTCTCATGAGCAGCCTTTGTCAAAATGTGGTTCAAAGGGCAAGGTCAAACGGATCATCTTATCATGAAGGCTGAAAGTGTGCCAGAAGCTAATCGGGCGAGATGAGAACAAGTTGATGCCCAGTTATGTAGCCTCCTATAGCAGTCTATTGATCTATCCCTCATGCAGCTCTTTCGCCCCTTTGAAACTTGTGTTGATGTGTGGAAGGAAGTTGAAGAGTGTTATACAAACGACATCCAACGTTTGTACACTGTGGTCTCTAATATCAAGAATCTCAAGCAGGAGTCATCCATGGATTCTTATCTAGGGCAGGTTAGGGCTCTCATGCAAGAATTTGATGCTCTTCTTCCTCTTACTACGACCCACACCGAACAGATTGCCTAACAAGAGAAGTTTTTTATGGTTATTGCTCTCTTTGGTCTGAAACCGGAGTTTGACGCTATTAGAAATCAAATCTTGACCAGCTCCGCTAACCCTACCATGAAGGACTCTTTCAAAAGGTTGTTGAATATGACAGGTGCACATGGTATGTCTTCTTCTTCTCATGTTGTTCCTCCAACCGAATCTTCAGCTCTTGTATCTTAGGCTCCACTGTTGGAGGAAATAGATGATGCAATAATAATCGCTCACGTCCACAATGTACCTTTTGTAAGAAACTGGGTCATCTTGAGGACAAATGCTAGAAAAAACATGGTCGGCCAGATGCTCCACCTGCATCATCTACCAGTACAACTCATGTATTTAAGAGTGATCCTAGTTTTACTCAATCTCCAGTAGGTTCACAATTGGTACCTATGTCTGCAGCTGAGTATGATGCCTTCCTGAAATTCCAGGCCACGCAGTAGTCTCATCCTGGTAATCCCATTGTTTGTGTTGCTCAAGGCTCATCTGTTAGTCCTTGGATTATAGATTCTGGCGCCACTGACCATATGTGTGGTAATGAACTTCTTTTTTCCTCACTTTCCTATTCTGATACTTTATCTACTGTTACCCTGGCTGATGGTACCAAAACTGTAGTTAAACGGATCGACCAACTCACACCCACCTCTTCTTTCTCATTAAATTATGTTTTATATGTTCCTGATAGTCCTTTTAATTTGATTTCAATTAACCAACTCACCAAAACCCTAACTGTTTTGTTCTCTTTACTCTTACCTCTGTTTGTGTTCAGGACCAGGGCATGAGGCGGACGATTGGCGTCGGGCGTGAGTCACAGGGTCACTATCATCTTGTTGTGCCTAGTTCACCGGTAGCTTGCACTAGTGCCGTTTCCCCAAATCTTCTCCATTATCGTCTCGATCATCCTAGCCTCTTCAAATTGAAGAAATTAGTTCATAGTTTGTCGTCATTGTCCATATTTAATTGTGAGTCGTGTCAGAATGGTAAACATGCTTGTCATTCTTTTTCTCGTTGGGTTAATAATAGGGCTGTTGTTTTCTATTTTTCAGACATTTATTGCTGAAATAAAAACACAGTTTGGAGTTTCTATATGTGCCTTATATAGTAATAATGCCCCTTAGTATTTTTCTTCTCCATTTACTACCTTTATGACTTCTAATGGCATATTGCATCAATCCTCTTGTCCTTACATACCTCAAGAAAATGGTGTTGCTGAGCGTAAGAATCGCTATTTTATTGAGACTGCACGAACGCTCCTTTTACATACCAAACTTCCCACCAAATTTTGGGGTGATGCTGTTCTAACTGCATATTATCTCATGAATCGCATGCCATCCTCAGCGTTACAGGAGCAATTCCTCATTCCCTTTTGTTCCCTACACAACCACTTTATTTTGTTCCTCTTCGTGTTTTTGGATGTATCTGTTTTGTGCATTTTTTTTCGCCTGGACAAGATAAGCTTGCTGCAAAATATCTCAAGTGTATCTTCCTTGGCTATTCCTGATTGCAAAAAAGGCTAAAAGTGTTACTCTTCTCAGCTGAATCACTATCTTTTGTCTGCTGATGTCACATTCTTTGAACACGAGTCCTTTTTTTCGGTTGCTCAAACCTAATTCACAGAGTCTTCACCAGGTTTTGCCTGTTCCTTTTTCTTTTCTTTCGCTGTCCTCCTCGAATCCGTCTGTCTCCTCTATGGCGTCTACCCTACCGTTTTCTGGTCCACCTACCACGACTCCACTTCTTACATATCACCGTCGTTCTCATCCCGCTACCGGTGCCAGCATTCTTCCAGCCCAGGACTCTCCTGACTCGCTGTCTCCGTCTGTTGTCCCTCTTGCCCCGGATCTTGAGCCCGACAATCTCCCTATTGCTCTTCACAAAGGTGCACGGTCTACCTCATAATCCCCGTCCTATTTATAATTTTTTATGCTATGACTGTTTGTCTCCTTCTTATAATGCCTTTTGTTTCGAGCCTTTCCTCTGTTTCTATTCCTAAAACCACAGGTGAAGCTCTGTCTCATCCTGGTTGGCGCCATGTTATGTTAGATGAGATTGACGCCTTACATTCAAATGGTACTTGGGATTTGGTGTCTTTACCACCAGGAAAAACTCCCGTTAGTTCTCGTTGGGTATTCGCACCCAATGTGGGTCCTAATGGCCAAGTGGAACGTCTTAAGGTCCGATTGGTTGCTAAAGGCTTTACACAGATCTATGGGCTGGATGACAGCGATACTTTCTCTTCTGTTGCGAAAATTCGCCTCTTTCTCTCTTTGGCTGCTACGCGTCATTGGCCACTCTATTAGGTTGATATTAAAAAATCATTTCTTCATGGTGATTTGCAAGAAGAGGTATATATGTGCAACCACCTGATTTTGTTGCTTAGGGGGAGTCCAATGTAGTCTGCAAACTCAGGAAGTCTCTCTATGGTTTGAAACAATCTCCACGGGTGTGGTTTGACAGGTTCAACACTGTGGTTCAAGCCTTTGGTCTCACTCGAAGTGAGGCTGATCATTTGGTTTTCTATCGACATTCTTCTTCCTTATGTATCTACCTTGTGGTTTATGTAGATGACATTGTTATCACAAGGAGTGATCAAGTTGGAATACAGAAGCTGAAGGAACATCTACATCAACACTTTCAGACCAAAGACTTATGCTAACTTCGATATTTCTTGGGTATTGAAGTTGCTCAATCAGGAGATAGTATCTTAATTTCTTAGAGAAAGTATGCACTGGACATCTTAGAAGAAACTAGTATGGTGAATTGCAAACCAGTTGACACCCCCAATGGATCCGAATGTCCGACTCTTGCCGGGACAGGGGGAGCTTTATTCAGATCCTGGAAGGTATAGGAGACTGGTAGGCAAGTTGAACTATCTCATAATCACTCGTTCTGACATTACTTTTGCTGTGAGTGTACTTAGCCAGTTCCTTAGTTCACCATGTGATTCTCACCGGGATGCTGTTATCCGTATTCTGAGATATATATCAAACAAGCACCGGGTAAATGGCTACTCTATGAGGATATGGGGCACACAGATATTTGATGTTATGCAAATGCAGATTGAGCCGACTCTCATTCTGATCGTCGGTTGACCTCTGGATATTGTGTTCTTGTGGGAGGAAATTTGATTTCTTGGAAAAGTAAGAAACATAATGTAGTAGTTAGATCCAGTGCAGAGGCAGAGTATTGGGCTATGGCTAATACACCTTGTGAGCTCATCTGGCTTAAACAACTCTTGCAGCAACTCAAGTTTTGTGAAGTGTCTCCTCTGAAGCTTATTTGTGATAATCAAACTGTCTTACACATTGCTTCAAATCCAGTGTTCCATGAGTGGACTAAGCATATTAAAATCGATTGTCACTTTGTTAGAGAAAAACTGGTTGAAGGTGTTATTGTTACAAAGTTTGTTAACTCTAATGATCAACTTGCAGATGTCTTCACCAAGTCTTTAAAGGGTGCTCGAGTGAAATCTATTTTAACAAGTTTGGTGCATATGATATCTATACTTCAGGTTGTGGGGGAGTGTTAGAATTATTAGTATATATTATAATTATTATATGTGTGTTTTATTTTGTAATTAGATTAAGCCCATAGGTTTAAGGCCCATTATGCTAATTATAAATAACAAGTTAAGAGATGCTAGTCTCTTAGGTTTTTTTTCTCTTAATTATTTTCTCACAATACCTTTTATGTGTTGAAAAGTATACCGCAAAGACACACTTAATAACTCTAGGATTCAATTTCCCTCTATTTGGGTTGTGAACATGAACAAATGAAACACATCTGAATACTATAAGGGTAAGATAGTTTGTTGTATGAAGACCTAGATAAAACTAGGACAAGACTACCAGGGAACTCTGAAAATTTAATTTGGGATGGTAACCGATTTATGACATGTGTGCCTGTAAGCACTGCTTCCCCCAAAAAATATTTTGGCATTTTTTTTTTTTTTAAACAACAATGGTTGAATAGTATCTAAGAGATGGTTGTTTTTTCTTTTTGCAATTCCATTCTGTTGGGGAGTGGAAACACAGGATGACCCATGAATAACCCTCCCTTGATGGAAATATGTGGAAAGGGTTTGGTTGAAATGATCCATTTCTTTATCCGACCTAAACCTTTTGATTTGTGCCCTAAATTGGATTTGTATAATGGAAAAGAAATTGGGGAGGAGGTCACTCACATCAAATTTGGATTTAAGAAGAAATACCTAGGTAACCCTTGTACAATCATCAATAAACGAAACAAACCACCGTGTCCCAGAAACATCTGGAATGGCTGATGGACTCCATATATCACTATGAATCAACTTCGAAGGGAAATGATTTCTCTTATTGCTGACAGGGAAAACAACACGTATGTGTTTTGCAAGTTCATAGACCTCACAATGAAGCTGTCTAGTGGCTAGTTCTTTAAATAAAGAACAAAACATAATCTTAAGAGTTGAAAAAGAAGGGTGTCCTAGCCTGTAATGGTGCAGCCAAACTGTGTCTTTATTAGGTAGATGTTGTTCAGAAAGGTAGGTTAGGGGCTGGTTCCACTTGCCAACTGTTGGTTTATCAGATTTCTTAAGATAGTCTAAACCATCATGTTCCTTAGCACATCCAATCATCATTCCCGAATCTTATTTCTGAAACAAACAGCAAAATGGTAGAAAAATCACCTTGCAATTCACATGATAGGACAATTTGGATACTGATAAAAGATTGGTGGACAATTTAGGCACATGAAGGACATTCTTTAGTGTAAGTTTAGCATTGATTTTTATCTCTTCTATCCCAACTACTGTGATCAAGAAACCATCAGTAGTGGCAATTTTCGTACTGCTAAAACAGGGTGAGTATGAGTGGGAAAACTGAGAGGAATGAATTATATGGTTAGTGGTTTCGGAATCAATAATCCATGAGTCTTTAAATGATGTATTTGAGGCATTTAAAGCATGAGAGATTGAAAGTTTACTTGAGTGCATCAATGAGCGATTATCTGAAGATAATAGTTTTTCAAGAGTACTTAGAAGATGTCTCAACCTCTCAATCTCTTCCTTGTTGAACTCCTTTGGTTCATGGGTCTATTCTTCCACTTGCGGCGCTGACATATTGGCTTGCCCCTTGCTCCTTCGTTGTTGTCTGCCTCTATTTCCCCACTCTCTTGGTGGTTTACCATTCAGCCTCTAGCCCATCTCCCGAGCATGTCTCGGTTTTTTGCAAAAAGTGCACCATAGGTTATCACGGTTGTCATTGCTTGTAGATTTGGAGTCTATTTCCCCATTGTCCCCGTTTGGTTGGTCCTTCTTAAATCCACGACCGCCTCCATTAGCCACTGTTGCTGAGGCTTCAACTGGTTTAGGTTCTAGCATTACACCCCACCTACTTTCCTAAGCTAGTATAATCGAAACAACTTCATCTAGTGAAGGTAAATCATCTTTTCCTAAAATTTGAACCCTCACCTGATCGTACTTCACGTTGAAGCCTGCTAGGAAGTTGTAGGTTCTACCCTTCTTTATGAAAGCCTTCAACATTGCTGCGTCATCACTATTTTTCATCTCAATGACTCAGTAGTGATTCATCTCCTGCCACAGTCCTTTCAAGATATTGGCATACTTTGTAACAATCTTATTCTCTTGTTTTGTTGAAGTTCTTTTGAACTTCAACTCATAGATTTGAGTTGCATCCTTAACCTTCGAGTAGGTCTTCTGGATAGACTCCCAAACATCTTTTGTCGTCGGCAGAAACATGCAGGTGCCACTTATTTCGGGTGCCATGGAACTCCAAAAGTCATGCAATTATCATGGAATCTTCTTCATCCCATGCTACATGGGTTGGATCTTCCTTCGTCGGTTCGGTCCCCATGATATGACTAATCTTTCCTTTCCTTTTCAAAATGGTCCGGTTCAATTGAGACTATTTTATATAATTCTTCCCATTCAATCGATAGGCATTATTGATTTGTTGCAGTTCTTCTGACGGTAGATTCCTTGAGATTGCTGGTGTTTCTCCTATGCCATGAGAATTGACCTCACCTATCTGTTGCAGCAATGAAGGCTGCCGGTGATGGGGTTGTCGACAGCGACAGTAGATGCTGTCGGTGATGGTAGATCTGTCGGCAATGAATGCTTGACAAAGAAAGTCCTAGGTTTCTAATCTAGGCTATGATACCATGTGGAAAATTATGCTAGAATTTTTTGTCTTCTATTCATTGAATCAGTAGGAATATATACACAATAGATGCTTGCACAAATATGGAAACAAATCTCCTAATCTCCTAATAGTCTATATACAGTAATATAGACATAATCACAGCCTAATTACAACCTTAATTCCCTATAGAATGTTGACTAATTACATCCTATCTCCTTCCTTGATTCCCGACAGTTTGGAATAACTGCTTTTTTGTTTCATTCAAATTGAAGCGAGAGCTTTACGATGGAAAAGGAAAGAAGAAATGAGAGAGAAAAATTAATCTCACTGAATTGTATTGAAGGAAATGAATTACAAGATACAAGAAATCAACAGTGTGACTAGGTTATATACTAGCCTCAAACTGCCTAACCACATTAACAAAAAACATAACCGCCTACTGATAAAATAAATCCTCTACAACAGAACACATAATCCTAACAATACAATCACTGCTGATGCTATCAGCAGTCAACCGACACCAGTCCTTCCACATGCCTCCTCAAACTAGACTCCATAAAATAAATCCTCTACAACAGCACACATATTCCTAACAATATAATCACTGCTGATGCTATCAGCAGTCAACCCGACACCAATCCTTCCACATGCCTCCTCAAACTAGACTCCATATTAGACTTCCTTGAAGTAACTTGCAACTTATCTGTAGCTACTGAATCCTGATGCATAGACACTCTAAGTCCAAGCTTATCACACAGATACAAAAATCTATCCTTTGGCAGCCCCTTAGTAATTATGTCATCCACTTGATGCAGCGTAGGAACATACCAAATCTCAACTTCAGCACGGTCAACCTTCTCTCTAACAAAGTGCACATTAATCTCGATGTGTTTAGTTCTAGAGTGAAACACTGGATTTTCTGCTATTATCACACCAAAGAATAGGAGTATATGAACACATGGATAATCTAATTCTAAAAACATAGACTTCAACCACAACACCTCAGTCACTCCTTGTGCCACTGCTCGGTATTCAGCCTCACCAATAGATCTAGCCACAACAGTCTACTTCTTTAAACCCTAAACCAATAGGTTTTTACCAAGAAAAACACACAAGCCATTAGTAGAATGTCTAGTGAATTTGCACCCAGCATGATCAACATCAATGTACATTGTTAAAGACAAGTCTTGAGGACAAGGGGTAAATACCAGACCTAAACCAATTGTTTCCTTGAGATACCGAAGCAACCTCTTACAACCCAACTAGTGTTGGACCGTAGGAGAAGACAAAAACTAACTTAATTTGTTCACCACAAACGCTACATTAGGTCTAATATGAGTCAAATATTGAAGTGAGCTAATAACAGTCCTATAAAGTGAAGGATCTAAAACAAATCACCCTCATCGGTCAAAGAGGTACCCGGACTCATAGGAGTGGCACAAGGCTTGCAATCTTGCATTGCAGCCTTCTTCAACAAATCCAGTTATATTTGGATTGGCTTAAGTATACTCGTAGGGTCTCTATAAGCTTCAAACCCTAAGAAATAGTTAACCAAACGAAGAGTCTTGAGGGCAAAGTAGGTGTCTAAATCCTGAATACATGCATGCAAAGCTGTAGAATCAGATCTAGTGACAAGAATGTCATCCACATATACCAAAACAAATAACACAAATTTTGGAGTCCTCATAATGAACAAAGAAGCATTTGAAACAACTCTTACAAAATCCCAATCTTGTAGGGCTAACCTCAACTTAGTATACCAAGCTCTTGGAGCTTTCTTAAGCCCATAGAGAGACTTCCTCATGCGACACACATGAGAAGGAAACTACTGATACACAAACCCCTTAGGTTATGACATAAGCACTACCTCATGTAGATCTCCATTAAGAAATGCATTATTGACATCAACTTGCTGGATATCCAAACCAAATGTGATAGGCAAAAAGAACAAGACTCGAGTTGTAGGAGCCTTGACAACCGGGTTGAATGTTTGAGCATAATCAACCCTAGGTATTTGGAGGAAACCCTTAGCAACTAGTCGAGCTTTGTACTTGAGAATAGAGCCATCAGAATTTGTACTTGACCCTAAAAATCCACTTGCAATCAATGAGGTTCATATTTGAGGAAAAATGAACAAGATCCTAGGTGTGATTCTTCTGTAGGGTAGAATGTTATTCCTCCATAGCTTTAATCCAATTGGGATCTAATTGAGCTTCTTGAATAGAATTGGGCTCCAAGGAGCTCATTAATGCATGGGGAGAAGTAATAGCAAGCTATTTTGCTTTGGCTCTAGTGATCATTGGGTGAATGAAAGGTGCTGGAGCAACCTTAGATTTAGTTGACTTAGGTGTAGCAGCACACTCAATAGGAACAAAAGAAGAAGGTTGCTCAGCAGTAGATAGAATAGGACTAGTGGCAGGAGTGACAGAGGAGTTGAGTGGTGCTACTCGAGGAGAAGAATCAAAGAAGATAGAAGGAAGAGACGAATGTAGAATAGTTGTAGACAAACCATTAGATAAGGTCTAAGGTATGGAAAACAAGTACAACCAAATGGTTGCAACTACATGTAGTTAAGCTGTTTATGATAGAGTTCCTCAAAAGGGGTTTGAAATTGAAGTGGTGAAGCCGGTAACAAATTAATGATGTAGACAGCTATTCGGAAGGCTTCTATCCAAAATTTTAAGGGCATGTGGGTATGGGCTAAGGGAGTAAATCCCATCTCAGCTATGTGTCTATGTTTTCTTTCGGTAACACCATTTTGTTGGTGTGTATAGGGACAGGAAAACCGAGGTTGAATGCCACTGGCATGTAAGTAAGGTAGGAAGGCCTTAAATTCTCCACCATTGTCCATTTTGAAAGCCTTAAGTTTTGATTGATATTTCAATTCAGCAAATTTGTGAAAGGTCCTAAAAGTAGACAAAACATCAGATTTTAGTCTCAAGTGATACAACCATGTATGCCTAGTGTAAGCATCCACAAATACAATATAATAACGATACCCCTCAGTAGAAAGAACAAGAGAAAGGCCCCACAAATCTGAGTATACTAATTCCAAGGGACTCTTTGTTGTAATTTGACAACTAACAAAAGGAAGTTGATGCATTTTACCCAATTTACAAGAGTCACAAAATGAAAGATCAGTAGTAGAACAAGGAACATTGACTTTATTAAGAACGTATTGCAATACACGGAAAGAAGGATGTCCCAACCTAGCATACCACTCTTGACACACCCTATCAACATAAGCCAATTGCATGCTAGGCAACCCACTAGAAGAGGACATACTCTGTCCTTTACAATTATTCAAACAAGACACCAAAGACTCATTAGACTATTTGAGAAACAACAACAGTAGGATTGCTAGACACATGAGAAGCAGCGGCTTGGGATTCAGCATGAACAAATGTTGGAGCTAGCTGGTAGAGACCATCCTTAAGGATTCCTCGAAGTAGCACTTGGCCTGAATCCTTGTCCTTGATCAAACAAAAGTTAGAGTGAAACTTAGCAATCACATTATGATCATTAGTAAGCTGAGAGACACTAATCAAGTTCTTGTTCATACTAGGAACATGAAGAACACTTGGTAAAGAAATGATAGAGGTAGGATTAGTCTGAGTAAGCATTTGGCTAAGCCCAATAGTAGCAATAAAAAGAGTCTTACTGTTGCCTACTGCAACTTTATCACTGCCACTATAGGGAGAAGAAGAGAAAGGTTACTCAAGTTGGAGGTGATGTGGTTCGCAGCACCAGAGTCTATGCACCAAGAAGGATCACCATGATGATAAGGTGAAGAAGAAGAGAATTGGGACTGTGTTTTTGAGGATCGGGGTGAACAACCATAGTGAGTCTCAGGTGCAAACCCTAAATCAGTCGAGAAAGCTCCATTAGACTCATGTGAAGCTATAAAAGCCTAAGGATCAGACTAGACCATACCACCACCTCTACCAAAAGAATTCATATTATGCTGAAAGGTTTTATCAAATCAATGAAAACACCTATCAGCAAAATGATCGGGTTTCCCACACAACTGGCAGTAGATCCGCCTGCCAGAGGACCTGCTTCGACCTCTACCTCCTCTATAACCACCTCCTCGTGGAACAAAATTACTTCTACCAGAAAAATTTCCTCTGCTAGAACTACTGCCACCTCTAGATAATTGTGAAGCCACATTAACATGCATAGTTGCAAAATCAAAACCACGCACATATGACAAATTAGATACACTTTTCACAGCAAGTCTTTGTTCAATATTGAACATTTTCTATGTTGATTTCATCATTTGACAGGTAATCAAACTTATGACCTTTTCATAAAACTTATGTCCGTTTCATAATCATCATCCAATCCATGTAAGATAGCCATCAACAAGTCTTTATCACTTAGAGGGTCGCCAATAGCCGCTAGGGCATGCCCTATGGTCTTAATCTTCAAAATGTAGTCATTTATGGACTTATCATTCTTCTTAATAGATTTAAGAAGTTGCTTTAATTGAAAAAATCTTGCTACAGTCTATTGAGAATAAAGGTTCTCGAGAATTATCCATACCTCAGCCGCTGACTCACAATGAATTACTTGTCCGAGAACCTCCTTTTCTATGGTAGAGAATAGCCACCCTAACAACAACTAGTCTGACCTGATCTAGCTGAGATATTCTAGATTGACAACTGGTTCTTCATGATCGGAGGAAATGTATTTCGGAGGTGGAGATGACTTGTTGATGAAAGGCAGTAGATCAAAAGCCCTAATTGTGGCCAAGATTTGCGCCTTCCAGTACAAGTAATTGTCGGAATCTAGTTTCATAGGGATGAAATTGAAAGCTTTTTCCACTGCTGAGAAATCAGACTAAGTGGCCGAGGATAAGGTAGAAGAAGAATAAGGAAGCGACAGTGAGCTGGAATCTCGAGAGGCCATTGACATTAGTTGCAGGGCTCTGATACCATGAAGCGGGAGCTTCACAATGGAAAACCAAAAGAAGAAATGAGGGAAAGAAAAATTAATCTCGCTGAATTGTATTGAAGGAAATGAATTACAAGATACAAGAAATCAACAGTGAGGCTAGGTTATATACTAGCCTCAAACCACCTAACCACATTAACAACAAATATAACCGCCTAGTGATAAAATAAATCCTCTACAACAGAACACATAATCCTAACAATACAATCACTGCTGATGCTATCAGCAGTCAATCTGACATCAATCCTTCCACACAGATTATATGCTTCTTGGAAAACATATGAAAGCATCCATCACCATCATAAATTAATTTATTTGTTCTTTGGGAGTCACTCCCATCAGAAAAATGCTAACTCCTTTCGTTCCTTGTGACCCTAAGTGGTTCAAACTGTCTTGTCACTTTTGCCTATATGTGGTTCACATTCCTTGTTCTCCAATATTATTTTAAAACACACACACACACACACACACATGCTGAAACAAGAAATACAGCAAATTTCCTATAACATGGTAAACTTTAAATTCAATAATAGCTAGGTCTCATACAGTATACAACAAAGGAAACCACCTGAAAAAAAAAAAAAAATCCCTTGGAAAAATAATTATAATAATAAAACAAGAATTCCATCTATAGACTACCGATATATCAACTTCAGTAGCAGATAGCAATATGAAGACTTTTCAACTGAATGGCAATAGATCTCATCCATTCCGTACCAAAAATTCAGCCGGAAACATAAACGATTAAACAAGGGCGTCAGAAGTGGTAAAATTGTAGAAAAACCTTGATAATATTTACATGAAATGATTGCTGTAAAAAGCCTTATGCTGATCCTTGGCAGCTGGACATTCTTGAATGTAGTTCTAGAATTCAACTCTTTACCTTCATTTATTTCTTGAACATTGATTAATATGTTGATAGAATTTTCAATAAAGTTCACTTTGTTGTCTTATTATGCTTATTTGCAGGTTTTCTTAGATTTGGCCGAGAAGGACATGCGACAAATTAATGCTTTATTTAGAGAGGTGATCTAAATTTCTTGATATTGCTACTTTCTTCAATATTCTTGACTACATTAATTTGATTTCTTGTAAGTTTGAGAATAAATGGGTAGTGGAAGTTTAATGTGTTGCTGTTTCAGTACATCTGCATGGTAAACCCTAACATCCTTAAGCTTTGCCGGAATATTTCTCTGGTTGTAATCAGGAACTGGATGTTAATGTCATGCTGTGTGTGTCTAACTTGCTGTTCAGGTTAAGAATCAAGTTATGCTATGATTAAATGTCTTATTGTATTTCCTGTGTTGATCAAGAGGTGATAGTTCCTTTGCTACACTATAGTTCCTCATTTTACTTGTTATTTTGTCTATAAATGAAATTTGGCTATTTTCTTCCTCTGCTCTGCTCTCTCTTTCTCTATGAACTTCCTATACTTCTCCTGATTGAAGTATGCACACTTTTCATAAAATGTCAATGTGCATTCTAAAGATGCACTCAAAGGGTATTTTCCTTTCCTGGGAAAAATGAGAATGTAAAAAAAAAAAAAGATGAAAGTGCCGCTTATAATAATGTTTTATTACTTAGTTGGAGGTTGTGAAAAGCAAAATCAAGGCTTGCCAATCGAAAGAGGATGCAGACTCACTCAAGTTTTCTGAGAAGAATCTTATTAATAAGGTATGTGTATGAGATCGAGACACAGGTTTTCTGTATTTCTTATGTTATTGATAATTTTTCTTTTGCCTATTGAGGCAGGGTTCTTTCACCATTTTGATATTACATGATATTGTGCACTGTAATAATTGCCAGCTTTCCTGTTCTCCTTCAATGCATCATTTTTGTGAATGAGTTACTTATAAAAGTCATACCAGGGTGAACTTTGTGTTTAGGCATCCCTAATGCACAAGGCTCATGCTTTGTGAGGGCCAGGATAGAGTTGTGTTTGTATGCAACCTTCCCCTTGTATTTGTTCAAAAGAGAAAGAGGTTGCTTCACAACTCTTAGCTAGTCATGGGTTCAAATTGTAGAAAGTATATTTGAGTTGTGGAAACTACATTGGGAAAACAATGTCTTCTCATACTTATTAATTATTGCAATGATATTCTCGTATTTCATAACATCATGTTATTAATATTTTGTCATCATATTAAATTTTAATAATGATTTTGTTATTGTTATAAGATTTAACACTACCAATACAATACTCAAAATAAATATTTATATTATAATATTAAATGGTAATAACTAATAATATTGGTAAGAGATTTATTCCTATATTACTATTTAGTCTATTTTTGTAGTTTACAGTACCCATTTATGATGTTATTTAGAAGAATATCGTAGTATAATTTAATATTACTAAATTTCTGATATTATTTAATATTATCAGTACAGAATTTATTAAATTGTTAATATTTTGTAATTCTAATTGATGATATTTATGATTGTTATATTGATAATAAATATTAATTGTAAGATATAATGATAATTAGAAAAATGTTATAATGTAATATTAGCATTATTAACATAATAATAGTGATTACTAATATTACAATATTAATAACAATTATTGTTATTATGATTAAAATAGCACAATTAAAATTGCAATATTTACAATATATGGGTAATGCTATAATTATTTTATAACAGTATATATATTTATATTGTTGATAATATTGTTAACCAATTCTAAAATTCGCATTTTTCTTATTAATGTTGATATTGATATTTTGTATTTGTTAATTTTTATAATGCTATCATAGATATTATTATTTTAACAAGTATTATTACTTTGTAATATCAATATTGATGTTATAATTAATAATAATAACATTAATTCAATTCATTAATTGTAATAAAATATAAGACCGGTTTGTTTATAATACAGAATGTTGGGCAGCAAAGCATCAAGTCTTTAGCAAAAGAGTTAGGGGAAAACTAAGAAAAACTTGGTGGAAGATTCATAGGTATGATATGAGTTAGAAGGGCCTTATGGAAGATGTGAGTCCATATATTGAAATGATTGGGAAGTCAAATTTCATGTAGTTGATCTGACATATCGGGATTAAGGCCTAATATGTTACTATTGTTGTTTATTAATTAAGAATGCTGATAATTTGGTTGAAACATTTTGCAGAATTATTGGTGTCCATTAATTAATTGAACTCAATGCTAAAATTAACACAAATAATGTTAGACTAACCAAATTACCTAATTTTTTCTTGTCAAAATTGGAATTAATAATATACTTCATAAAAGGGCATCCTTAGTACACAAGACTCCCAATTTGTGAGAGTTGACAGAGGGTTTGGTACTTAGCTTTCCCCTTGCTTTTTTGGTTTTTTCTAAGAAGCTGTTCCCACAATACAAACCCATGATCTTCCAATCACAAATGAGCAATCTTAGCACTGGAATATATTATTATAATTGAAACTAGTTATAAATGGCATTTTGACAAGTTACTATATATGTCTAACCACAATGTATAACAAACAAATGTGGATGTATCTAATATATTTTGATATTTCCGTTTTCAGTTTTAGAAAACAGAATGTGTTATTAAATGCCTAGTTCAGATTTTGCCCTTTTTTTTCAGTAGAAAATGAAAACTGAACACAAAAAGCTGAAAAAGATGTAAAATATAAAAGGTGATAGCATTGTCTAACATCCCTAAGCAAATGATATAAAATCTGAACCCTTCCTGGATGTATATTTTTATGAAATTCATGGAATCTGTTTGAACTCTTTTGTACTCCAGATTTATACTGATTCCGCAGAAGCAAAAATTCCAGCAGTTTTGAATTACCTGGAAACCGTTGTAGAGGTATCTATTCTTTCTTCACTTGGCATATATTCATTAGGCTTCCTTTTATTTAATGCCATCAGCGAATGCATGATTTAAGCTGTTGCAATTTCATTGGTTGTGTAATAGATTCCATTATTCATTATTGTGCTCAGTTTTGTGAAGAACACTAGGAATGCTGGGTTTGATATGATATTTTGTGGGTTTTGATTTCTGTATACCTATTGGTCAATTAGGGTTTCAGTGTATAACAGTGCTGATGGAACATGGTTTGTGGCCACTGAAGCCCACAATGGTGCCAATGATGCCTCTGGCAATGAATGCCGCTGCCAGTTGGGCTTTGTTTTTTTTTTTTTTTCTCCACTTTTTTATTTTTTTTAGTTAAAGAGATGATTAGCAAAATATTAATTAAATGTAACTTATTTGGATTTATTTAACAATGTTTGTGTTAAAAACTAATGGAAGGGGTGTCCCGCCCAACACAAAAGAAAAACCACAGGGATCTCTAGGGAAAAAAATAAACCACAGAGGGTCTCCATGCAAATAACCCAAACCACAGGGGGTTTGGGGGCAATTTATCCTTTTATATTTGTATTTTTTTGGTTATCAGTAAAGGTTCAAGAAGAGAGTGATTTGAATATCAATTGTGACACATTAGAACCTGCCATGGTTGGATAATCTACATTAATTAAGGTGGTTGGTTTTAGAATCTAATCATAGCATAATGTTCTGTGGTTTCTAGGTCAGGTGCAAGTTTAAATGTAATACAGCTGTACTATTATTTTATGAAATTTGAACTTCCTTATTGACCGTACAGTTTTTTGCTGTCAGGATTAGTTGCAAATGCATCTATATGTGTTTAACCGTTGTATTCTGATTGTTAGGCCGGTTGCAAGTTTCTAATATTTGCTCACCATCAATCCATGATTGATTCAATACACCAATTTCTTCAGGTAATATTACCTAATTTAGTTGATTTCCTCTCTGATGCCTTTCAATTTATTCTGCTCTCATTATCTCTATGAAATTCCAGAAAAAAAAAGTCAGTTGCATACGAATAGATGGTAGCACTCCGGCAGCATTAAGGCAATCTTTGGTAACAGATTTTCAGGAAAAGAATGCAATTAAGGCAGCAGTGGTAATGCATGTTGATTTTTGACTTTTTTTTTTTTTTTTGTTCAATATAATGTTTTCTGCTCTCGGGCCTCTCATAATTTTCCCACTTGTTCAAAGTGGATTTACCATCACTGTGATGTAAGTCTTATGATCTTCAATTAAGCTTTGTGATTGGCTTTTCTACAGCTATCTATCAAAGCTGGAGGCGTTGGGTTAACCCTGACAGCTGCAAGCACAGTCATTTTTGCAGAGTTATCTTGGACTCCAGGTGACATGATTCAAGCAGAAGATCGTGCTCATAGGATTGGCCAGGTAACCTAATTCAATGATTATACAACATTCTGGATTTAGAAAGGATCTGATTGTTATTGTGCGTGCTTCTTTACTCTCAAAAGGATCATTAACCTTCCTGCTTTCACGTTTCTAGCTGTTGTTTGCATAGTTGTTGAAAGCTCAAGGTGCATTGAGGCGCCATAGTGCTTGGCGCTGGGCACAAGGCACGGGCCTTTGTATGTGAGGCGCACATTTAAAGTCTTTATAAAAGTACTCATCCGTTGTTATTTTCAATATGTACCTTAAAGAGGCAAATGCAAACTTATAAACTCATAACAAATAACCAACACTATTTAACTAAATTATGGGGTGTTTTATTATTATTATTTTTTTTATCAAATTTCATTTAATTTTTTCTGGTTATTATTGGTTAGATTTTAACGAGTCTATCAAAAAACAACAAAAAGATTACACAGAAGAGAAAGGCATGCACCTTACACCTCAGGGTGAGGCTCACCTTAGCACTTTGGCATGCGCTGCATAGAGCGAGACACCCTGAGTTGAGCCTTGAGCCTAGGTTCACCTTTGACAACAATGGTTGTTTGTGTGGTAAACTTTGTTGCTGGCCCCAATTGATGTTCACCACCAAGATATTGCCCCACAGTCAACTGTGATCAGTGGCTAAATATAAAACCTAGTTGTATAATTCTACTATGTGTTTATGAATGAGCTCGACTTTTCTGACAAGTTAGGTCCGGATTTCAGGTGTCATCAGTCAATATATATTACCTGCTAGCAAATGACACGGTTGACGACATAATATGGTACTTTTATATCCCATTTATTTTACTGGAACAGTTGCCTCTGATAAGAGGGTGGTTATTTGGAGGAGTTTTAATTATAAAACAAGATATTGAAAATTTCGATATGTGACTTGAGCCTTATATTTCTCTTGGCAGGGATGTTATCCAGAGCAAGTTGGAAAATTTAGGACAGGTATGGTTACTCTTTTGTCTCAACTTTACTGCTCTTATGAATTTGAATTTCTGTAGTGCTGTGCTTTTATTTCATTCACATGTAAAGAGCATCACCAATTTGCCCTTACCTCCGCAAGGAATATGGTTTCATATAGAACCCGCCCATCTGATATTGAGTCAGGGCCAGTTCTCTTGAAAGAGTCTGGCTTCTTAACTGAAATTTGGTCCATGGGCTTGTAGATGCTTGATGGCCAGGAGAATACGTTGGAAGTTTCCACTAGCCAGCCGAAAAGCAGCCCAGCAAAACAGAAAACACTAGACTCCTTCATCAAGCGCTGTGACACCACGAGTAACCACGAAGATCAGCCCAAGCTAAAATACCCCAGGCAATGAGAGATTGATCCCGCAAACTGCTGATGTGCGATCAAAAGTATATATGTAAATATGTATGGCAGATGAGAGTTGATTGACTGGTCGAATTTGTATACTAAGCTCCTTTTGGTTAGTTTGGCAGCTTGAATGGGCTGGAAGCTGAATGACAAATTCTGTAGTTATGTTAACCTGATAGCATTATCTTTTCAAGTGACCCTTAAAAGTGACGGGGGTCCATCTTATAAATGGTCATTTACCTTAGGAGCTTTTTGGCGGTGATGATGGCATTAAAAAAAATCCTACTTCAGCATCTGATGAAATAACTTGAAAGAAATAGAAGACTACAAGTTTTTCTGATGAGTAACACGAGCAGAGGACTAGACATTGATGGAAAGCAAAATCCCTTAAAAGTTTAGGATAGGTTTTGATTGCAGAAAATGGAAAAGTCAATGAAGCCACTTCAGTCTAAATTTGTCCTCGCTGGGATTCTTTTTGGCTGGTTGTGCTTTCGGAAACCTGTTTTTCCATTCCAGTTGAACTACAAACATCACTTTCTTGGAGTGTTGTTTTGCTCCATTTCTATAAATGGTCAAATTTGTAGCACAATGTTGTGACCAACAAGGACTGATAAATTAGCATGCAAGGTCCTCGTCAAGTTATAGTAGAATTACAGCTTAAACCAGTAGAATTTTCATTTGTAGATTTAGTGATCCCCTCAACCACTCTTTAGTTTTAAAGGTTGATCTCCTTATTATAGTCAAAAGTTCGAATAAAAATGAGTTGCTTTTGGTGGCTGGGCTAGTGTATGAATGATGAAATCTTTTTCACATGAATTCTAGACTTGACGAGTCAGAATTTATGTAACCAAACCTATCTAGTAAGATTGGGGCTCAACACTTCACACTCCTCATTCTTGATCCGTCCATGCGGGTTTAATTTGGTTTCTGTAAAGCACATAGGAGCCAAAGCCAAAAAGACAACCAACACCAGAACTAAAGAAGTAAAAATTAAAATAAAAACTACCTGCCTTACCAAGGAAAGGACAACCTACACCCAATTAAAGAACATAAAGATTCCTCTAATAACTACAACAAGTGATACGTGCAACAACTATGTAGCTCATGCAAGACACCAATTAGAGTATGGTTAGTGGGAAAATGAGGGACTAACAAGACTTGATCAAGTTTGTTTAACTTTTTTAGTGAGTGTTTAGTTGTTTTAGTGGGTTAGTATTGTGCTGATTTTCAGCATGAGTAATAAATGTTTTTCCTATTTTATAGCTTTATTATACCCTCTAGATCGTATTATTCGAGCGTCAATCACTTCACACCTAATAGAATCGTGTCAATAACCACCCCGAAACAAACCCTTTTGCTCCTACTAAATTCTCCCAACAAGTTAATCTACTGTCAACTAATCACCAACTAATCACTCCCAACTCTTCATGGACCATAATTATCATCTCAAACTGAATTTCACCAAATTTAATGAAGAAGACCCGTAAGGAATGATCTATAAAGCGGAGCAATATTTTGACTTCAAGGAAATGCCTGCCAAACAACAAGTCTAACTTGCCTCATTTCACCTTGAAGGAATA
This sequence comes from Diospyros kaki, assembly GCA_036245055.1. Classification (NCBI taxonomy): domain Eukaryota; kingdom Viridiplantae; phylum Streptophyta; class Magnoliopsida; order Ericales; family Ebenaceae; genus Diospyros; species Diospyros kaki. The sequence continues at coordinate 7,358,881 of BSEG01000016.1, read as the reverse complement.
ACACTTCAATGGAATAGGTGGCTCGCCAAGTTCAGATGATCAGTAACCTAAATAGAATTCACCAAGGCCCTGTTGCTTCGTTTCAGTCTAATCAACTATGAAGACCCCTTTGAAGCACTCACTAGACTCAAGCAAATCACCATCGTTTCAACATATCAAGAAGAATTCGAGAAGCTCTCCCACCAAGTCGATGACTTACTAGAAAAGTTTTCAATCGGTTGTTTTGTCGTAGGGTTCAAAGATGAAATCAGGATGGACGACAAAATTAAATAGCCCCACTCACTAGCTGATGCTATTTGAGTGGCCCAATTAGTGAAAAAACATAATGTCTTGCAAAGAAGAGAGGATAATTCCTTTAGGTCCTTTATTCTCAGCACCTCACCCATGTCAGGGAACAACAACACAACTAGAGTTTTCAGTCCCCAACCAGCGCTCAAGACCGACACCAACGCCATTAACAATGTTAGTCCTTCCAAAGGTGTAATATCCCATATTTCATAGTGTTAAGTAGGTTCATGGAACTAGAAATTAGTTTAAGAATTTAGTTAAGTAATTGTCGAATCGATGGAAGAGAGTATCCCAAAATGTAAATATCTAAGGAAAAAGGTATGTCATTGACGAATGTCTTAAGTTGGGATTTATGATACTGAAAGCAATCAAAACAGAGATAGTTTTCGGTACAACTAATTTTTAGCTTAAAAAATCGAATGATCATAAGAGATGTAGTACTCAAGATTTTTAGATTCAGATACTTGAGGAAATATGTTATTTCAAGTGATTGTGGAAGTTTAGAGACAAAAGTTCAATTTTTGAGTCAGGGATAAAATCGTAATTTTTGAGGTTATGGTAAAAGTATAATCTATCAAAAAATCAGGGGTATTAGCTTAATTAATCATTTCTTCATAGATTAAAATGCAATAAAAAATTGACCCGAGACCAGGTTGAAAAGAGTCTAAATGCAATTACCTAAAAGATTTGGGCCAAAAGTGTAATTCTTGAAACTTTACGACTGAATCATTAGGGTAACGAATTGGGACAACTAACCATCCGAAAGTGTTAAAGAGGAGTATTCATCTTTAACATATCCTTTCTTCTTGTAATAATTACAAACCAGATTGGATTTATTCTATCGTCTCTGATTACTTGTTGGAGGAAAATCATTTAGCTTAATTGTGAGAATACCTTTAGTACCTTGTATGACAAGTGCAGAACCCTTTAGTCTTTGATCCATAAGCATCACATTGCGTTAGCTTTCTTTATCCCTGACAATAGCAATTGTCTCATTTAACAATGGTAACTCTTCCTTTCCAAATATTTGCACCTGTACTTGATCAAACTTTGGCCTGAGGCTAGCAAAAAATTCATAGATACAATATTTTTCAATATACTGACACACTATTGTGGCATCTTCTTTGTCTTTCATAGGAAGAGAACAATAGTGGTCTATTTTCTGCCAGATATTTTTTTAAGTGAATTGACATACTCTGTATAAGACATATTACCTTGTTTAGCAGTAATTAGTTTAACCTTAATTTCATATATTTGAACAAAGTCATTTTTCTTAAAAAAAGTTTGCTGGATGGTATCCCAAATTTCCTTTATAATAGATAGAAACATACATGTATCACTAATTTTTGGCTCCATAGCATTCAAAAGCCATAGCTTAACCACTGAATCATGCTTATCCAAATGGTGGATTCCTAAATTATGTCCAGTACCTAACAAGTGGTTGAGCAGTCCCTTTCCCTTATGGAAAGTCTTAACCAACTAGGACCACTTTAGGTAATTTTTTCTATTTAGCCTATACGAAACAGAAAGATTCTGTAACTTACCAAAATGGGAATGGTTCACCAATTCATTCATTAGCACAAAATTGTTGGGACTAACAACATTATCGGGACTGACAACATCGAAAGCTGAAGGGTTAGCCATGGTTGAAAAGCTACAGTAGAAGATGACAGCCCACACAACCCAAGCAATGACAGATAGTCAAGGAAGCCACTGTTGGCAGATTTGGAGGAAGCGAAACAGCCGTCGGCGGAGCCGATAAGAGATCTAGCAGCCGAGATCTAATGAGATCTGTTCTAGATCAGACAAATCTGGTAATGGTGACTAGAAGGCAATTGAATCTGACAGCGCAAGCGGTAGTGGAAACGACAGGGGACGTGAAGAAGAAGACGATCGTAGTTGTGGCAGCGGGGATGGCAACGACTGCCAAGTCATCGGCCGTTACTACGTTCGACGAAGGGTTGCGGTTGACCAAGCAAAAGACGAATAGCAGTTGGCCGACGACAAAGACTTTGTGAGCGATCCACGACGAGAAAACATGAGATTTGAGACAAATTTTTTAAATGAATTTTTTTTGTCTCAAATTCGAAACGGATTTGAGATAAAAAATTGATATGAAAAAAAAAATTCATCTCAAATTTGAGACGAATTTTGAGACGAAGACAGATTTTGAGACAGAAAATTTTTTGTCTATAAAATCTACATTTTTTATTTATAAATAAATAAATTAAATATATTTATTTAAAATAAAATCTCAATATATTTATTTAAGTTCTAAATATATAAATTAATATATTTCATGTGCATAAAATATAAAATGAAGTATATATAAATGTAAACTAAATATATAAAAAATTATAAATTAAAATATATATTAAATGTTAAATAATTAACTATTGATAATATTTATTAAATGCGTACAAAATGTAAACTACTCCCATAGTAATCAATGTATCATATGTCTATGTTCATTTATATTTTTTTATAAAACATACACAACATTTTAATATTATAAAACTCAATAAATAAAGTAATTATTTAAAATATCATTTATATGTTTTATATAAAAAATTAAAATTTATCGTTATTAAAAAACTTAAACTTAAGACTACTAACATAGATTTAGTGGTTAATGATAAATTTTTTAAAGTCTATATGAGTATTTATTTAAATTCTAAATATGTACATAAATATGTTTCATGTGCATAAAATATAAAATTAAATATATATAAATGTAAACTAAATATGAAAAAATTTATAAATAAAAATATAATTTAAATGATAATACATTAATTAACTATTGCTTCTAGTGTATTAGGAGAACTATAGCTGACATTAGAAGGTGCCATTCTTGTCCTTTCATTCAATATATTTTGATTTATGCAATAATTAATTAATTATTTACTTCAAAATCTAAATTACTAGATATTTTTTTCCTCTGCTATAGTTTAGTAATACTTAAGGTGCATGTGTTTCTATTTTTGAACATAACATAAATATTTTTTTTTTCTAATTAGTTAGCACTTAGAATAGAAATATCGATTTTATAATTTTTTAAATTAAGAATAACAATAAAAATTTGGTTTTGCTTGTCAAAGTTAACTTTTTGGTGTAATTTACATACACTTGGTCTGTTCAGAATGAAACAATTAGAACACTGTCGTTCCCCACTTCCTCGATCCACAGTTCCAGTGTCACCACTGTGTTTGTCCTTGTTCACTGTCTCAGAGCAAATGAATACAAGGATCTCTGTGCTTCCATCTCACTGAAAAATGTCGCCCTCTTGAGAGCAACCTGATTTTGTTCGTGGGGGCCCCTTTATAGCTTTAACAAAGAGGTCCAGTTCGTTGCAGCTAAATTTCCTCTCGTACTCGAACCTATCAGACTTAAAACCCAGAAGACAAAAGTTCTTCAGATTGGGTGTTTTGAGTACCATTACTCACTGTAGAACCATCTAATCCGATGTCTTTAAATATACAAAGCTTATGTGCATGTGGGATCCTCACAATCCAATCCAACTGCATCCTGCCTGCTTCATCGCCCCATGTCTCTTCATCAATTCCCTCGCATTTTCCGCTTCTTCCCACTGCCCTGCGGTTGCATAGATATTTGACAGTTGAACATAAACAGCTGGATCATTTTCTTCTTTGTCAAGAAGAATTCCAGCAACAATTCTTCCTAATCTTATGTTTCCATGAGCAGCACAAGAACTGAATAATGTCCACCAGGTGCTGGAATCCACTTCAATGTGTTTGCTCCTTACGAGTCTTTCTGCCTCATCAAGATATCCAGCTCTACCTAGAAGATCAACAATGCATGAATATTGATCTACTCCCGGTTCAAAACCATAACTCTTCACCATAGAGTTAAAAATCCAAGTACCCTCGTCAACTAAACCTGCATGATTGCAAGCCGAAAGGACTGCTGTGAAGGTGGCCTGATCTGGTTTGACACCACCTGACCCTTGCATCACCTCAAAGCAACTCACAGCTCTCTTTCATGCTCCATGCTGTGCATAAGCAGATATCAAGGAATTCCAAGAGACTGTGTCCTTATCAATAATCATAGTGAACGCACTCAAAGACAAGTCTAGGTTCCCACCTTTTGCATACATTGCAATGAGGCAATTACCTAACAATGTCTCTGAAAAAAGCCCTTGTCGGAGAATGCAGCCATGGACTTGTTTCCCATGTCTCAGTGACGAAATAGTGGCACATACATTCAGAACAATGCTTAGAGTATAAGCATTTGGTCTCATTGATGAATGCAGCAGCGCAGAGAATTGTTCCAGGCCTTGCAGAGGAAAACCATTTGAGTGAAACCCCAAAATAATTGTATTCCATGAGATTAAATTTCTGGAAGGCATGTCATGAAAAATTTCATAGGCTTGCTTTATGTTACCATGCTTAGAGAGGGCGGAAACTAAAGCATTTGAAACTTGGATTTTAAAGCTAAGCCCATTTTTTGTAACTAGTGCTTGAATCGTCTCAACATTCTCTAACAACTCCGAGCTTGCTAGTAGACTTCCAATGGTAAATTCATCTGGTTCAATTCTTTCCGTCTGCATCTCCAGATAGGTCAAAATTGCAGCTCCTCCTAAATTCACCTGAGCATAGCTAGATATCATGGTATTCCAGGAGACACGATCCTTTTCCTCCAATTTTTCAAACACAGTGCAAGCTGCATGTAGATCTCCGCAACTAGAATACATAGCCATAGCCGCATTACTCACAGATGTACACGCTTCCAAACCCAGTTTAAAAGCATGGGCATGTATTTGGTGGCCAATTCTAGCATGTGAACAAGAACTCATAACACTAACAAAAGTCAGTTCAGTAGGCGTTAGACAAAAATTCTGCATCTCTTTGAACATAATCAATGCCTCTTCATCTCTTCCCACATTTACTAGACCAGCAATCATCGCATTATACGTAATCTGATCGTGCACTGCACCCTCTGCTTCATGAAATACTTCATAGGCATCAGCAACCTTGCCACAGCTGAAGTACATTGTAAGCATTGCATTGATCACGGAAGCTCTAATCAAAAACCCGGTTTTAATCACCAACGAATGCACCAGCCTCCCAAAATCCAGCAACTCTGGATTGCACGAGCTCAATATACTAGCAAAGGTGTAATTATCATGGCCAACACCCAAGCAGTGCATTCTCCGAAAGAAATCTAAGGCAATCCCTGCGTACCCATTCTCGGCACATCCCGTGATCATCGCATTCCACACAGCAACATTCCTCTGAGGCATTTCTTCAAACACTCCGCAAGCATACCCAACATCACCAAGCTTCGCACAGGCCGACAACAACGTAGTGCAAGAATAAACATCTGGGTTTTTAATTTCATCAAAGACCCTCTTCACTGAAGATAAGTCTTCCGATTTCCCGTAGAGGGAAAGCAGCGTGTTGGCCACATGTGGATACTCTTTGAGTCCCGCCTTGATGGCCTGGCCGTGGAGCTGAGCTCCGGCAACGACACTGCGGTGGTATGCGGAGGCGGCGAGGGCCGTGGAGAGGGTGTAGTGGTCGGGCCTGAGGCGGTGGGAAGAGTGGATTTGGCGGAATAGTTGGACCAAATCGGAGAAATGGCGCGAGCGGGCGAGCTCCGCGAGACGGCGGTTGAGTTTGATGAGCTGTTGAGCGGCCTTGTCGGTCATCACAGTTGGACTCTTCTGACCTCGTTGCAACTCACCAGTCCGTCACACTCATATATGTGTAAGGACCTTCCTACATTGCCCAAATATAGATGACGCACAGGATGATTGATCAGATTTTATTCGGGATGAAGTCCGTTCAGGCTTCATCCAAGATGAAGCGATTGGGCTTCATCGTGAGGCGATAGCAGTGAAGAGAAGGCGAGACAATGTAGTCGCGATCGGCACGAGGCGAGGTGGCGAGGCAATGCAACGGTGGTCGACGTGAGACTAGGCGACAAGGCAGCTATAGGAAGGGGAGAGACAGAGAGAGAAGAGGTGGCCATGGAAGAAAATCAAAAGCATTTTTCTTAGGTGATGGCAATTTTGTCATTTCGACACCTTCAATCATCTCGTGCCCCAACCACATTAGGACAAAGTAATACTTTCCTTTATGTAAATTTAGAATAAATCCTTTAATATTCTTACATGCTATAATGTTTATTATATTCTCATATTAATCTTAATAATTAATAATTATCAACCCAATCAGTCCATTGAAGTTTGGCAATCCAATTGGATATGTATATTTCTTGGAAAGATGTGAAAAAACATACTACAAAACAATTTGATGTTTTATATTATCTGTATTTAAGGTTGAATAAAAATTTTGTTGTGGTTTATTAAAATGTTTCTTAAAGTATTATTCTAATTTTTCAAAAAAAAATTTAGAAAGTCCAACGAGCTTATCGATCGAGTTACCAAAAGGGGGCAAAAAGATGATTTTGCCCCCATGCTCTGTTCTCTCCTTTCCCCTCCCCATTGATTTGCCCCACTCTTACTGCTCTTGTCTCTCTTGTCATGGTCGTTGTCGTCGCCTCACCTTGTTGCCGTCACCTCGCCTCGCCTCTCTATTATTGGCGTCTCGTCTCGCCGACAGTCGTTATATTGACTGTCAGCGAGGCGGCGACGACAGTGATCATGGTAGGGAAAACGAGAGCAGTAAGAACGGAGACAGTGGCCTGTTTTATAAATTTACAAAATAGACAGTAAAATTATCTTTTTATCCCTTTGAATAAGGGGCTCAATAGACCTTTCTGTGACCAGGTCGATAGGCCTGTAGACCGACTCATTTTCTAATAGCATTCTCCAAAAGTTGACATTTAAAAAGATTGGAGCCAACAGGCCCAAAGGGCCAGGCCGTTTGGCCCGTGCCAGCCCCATCTCCGTTGGGAGTCGGCTCGGCTCGACCGGCACAGTGCGGGTCTACCCTTTTTTTATGGGGCGGGTCTACCTAATCATCATCAAATCTCAACTGCATATATAGCGATCGGCGTCTTCAACATTGCAGATTTACCAAATTCAATTTCGCGAAACCCTGATTCAATTGGCGTCTTCAACGTTGCAGATTTACCAAATTCAATTTAGCGAAACCCTGATTCAAAAACCTTGCAGAATGAATTCCAAAGCCCCTAAATTTCAGGTATTTGTTGAAGCCCCAGAGCTCCAGATTCCTCGTCGCGCCCTAGCCCTAACCCTCGATTCAAATCTCACGCTGTGCCACCTGAAAAGCTCTCTCTTTCCCCAAATTCAAGCCCCGGATTCCGCTTTCTTCACCTCCAATGGCCGATCCCTCCCCGACGCCACCACACTGCAGAATTCCCGGATTGCCCCTATGTCCACGCTCACTCTTCGCCTCCGCCTCCGCGGCGGCGGAGGTGATGGCGGCGCCACGGGGGCGGAGTCCCGCGACTGTTATCTTAACATGTACGCCATCAAGAAGCCGGATAAAGTCGACCCCAATGAGCAGAGGCTGTCGAAATGGCTCAACTGCGCGCTGTCGAACGAGCCATTGAAGCATCCGGTGGTGGTGGATATGCTTGGGAATCTGTTCAATAAGGAGGCGCTTGTGAAGGCTCTGTTGTCCAAGAAATTGCCAAAGGCTTTTGGGCATATCAAGGGTTTGAAGGACATGATCGGAGTTCATCTTTCGGTGATTCCAGGGTTAGAATTAGATGAGAACGTGAACGGTCAGACCCAGTTCCAGTGCCCGATCACAGGATTAGAGTTCAATGGAAAGTACAGATTTTTTGTTTTGAGGTCTTGTGGCCACGTGTTAAGTGCCAAGGCCTTGAAGGAAGTGAAGTCCTCGGCATGTTTAGTTTGTCACAAAGAGTTTTCTGAAGCCGACAAAATTGTGATCAATGGGAATGATGAAGAGGTAGCTGCTTTGAGGAAGAGGATGGAGGAGGAGAAGGTGCAATTGAAGGAAAGTTTTTAGAAGAGGGAAGTTTTTAGAGGGAAAGAATTCTGTTATTTCACAAAGAATTCTCTTCTTTCAAGTAGTAGCCTATTTATAGGCCTTGTAGCTTCTAGCTTTTAGTTGTACTAGTTATAACAGCAGCAAAAATATTACAGCAAGGTACAATGCAGTAATTGCAATATACTGTAATTATTGTTATAACCCTATGACCGTGACAGTATGTTCCTCCAGCTTGTGTTGTATTGAGGATTTTGGTTATCGTTGTGGTTAGGCTTGATGCAAGGCCAACTCATTCTAATTCAACTGTTTAATATGGTAGTCCCCCCTATGTTATGGATTTTTGTTATTTTCATATATTCAGTTTGTGTGAGTAATATCTTTTAAAAGGCAAAGTTGGCAAACTATAACAGAATTCCCTATTGGAAATCATCTGATGGACAGTTCCCGACTTGCCACTTCCTAATCAGTGAGTAGCATCCAGCTCATATATTTTGTGTTTTATTTAGCTGTTCTGTTCCAGTTCTTAAACAAAGAATAGAAATTCCATAATTAATCTCAAAACACTGACATGATTCGAATTCATATTTGCATGATAGTGATATTTGATTGGCTTTGATACCATTTGCGAGACCAAGGTTCCCACCTAAAAGTGGGATATGGGAGCTCTTGCTCATGGGGGGATTCATATTCAAAAGGGTTACAATCTTAGGATGGAGCGCTGGTGTGCAGGGCCACCAAAGAGGCATAGATTCCATCCCTGACGTTGATCAAAGTATCATGTTTTCCCGCCTCTGCAATGGCTCCGTTTTTAAGCACAGCAATGAAATCCACGTTCTTGATTGTCGACAGCCGGTGAGCCACTACCACCGTGGTTCTATCCACCATTGCTCGATCCAACGCCTCTTGAACCACCTTCTCGGATTCGGCATCAAGAGCACTGGTGGCTTCGTCTAGCAGCAACACTCTTGGCGACTTCACTAGGGCTCGCGCAATGGCCACGCGCTGCTTCTGCCCGCCGGATAACTGCATCCCTCGCTCCCCAACAATTGTCTCGTATCCCTAAACGCAATTGATAAGAAAGATTTTCCATCATTCATGGCGCTTGAACAACTTTTCTGTTCCTTGTTTGGACTCACCTGCTGTAAGCTGCTGATGAAATTGTGAGCGTTTGCCAATTGTGCTGCTGAGATGATTTCTGCCTCTGTCGCGCTGCCGGCTTTTCCGTAGGCGATATTGGATTGGATGGTTTCGTTGAACAGCACAGGCTCCTGGCTTACCAGCCCCATCTGCTGTCTCAGCCATTTCAACTTTAGCCTCTGGATTCCAACTCCATCCAGTGTAATCTCGCCCGAAGAGGGATCGTAAAATCTTTGCAGCAGAGCTATTACTGTTGATTTCCCGCTTCCGCTTTCGCCAACCAAAGCCACCGTCTGATCAAAACCCTAATTTCAGCGTCTGAGATTCAGATTTGATAACTAGTAAGGTATTAGAATCGGCGCCAAGTTACCTTGCCGGTGCGAATGGTCAGGCAAAGATCCCGGAGAATTTGAACATCAGGTCGAGCGGGATACTTGAAACTCACGTGCCGAAACTCAATATCTCCCTTGACGTTTTCCATTGTTGTGCCATGTTCATCGCTGGAGTCTATCTTGGATTTCTGGTCTAGAATCTTAAATATAGAGACTGCAGCGCTCTTGGCTTTGCTGGAATCGGGAGCTAGGGCTCCCGATTGAGAGATGCCAATGGCTGACATACTGAGACCGAAGAAAACCTGCAAGCCAACGTGAAGAAGCCATCGAATGAAATCTCCATTGTCAGTTATCAGAAATGGTAAGCAAACAATCTGAATTACCTGAAGAACTTGAGGGAAGTCCATCTTGCCAGCCTCCATAAGTCGAGCTCCAGCATAGAAACTGGTTGCATAGACTAGGTAGAGGAAGAGCAAGGCCAATCCGAAAGCCATCCCGCTAATTAGGCCTTGCTTTATTCCTGCCTTGATCGGGCCCTCGCATTTCATCTGGTATAGCTTCATCACCTTCTCTTCAGCACAGAAAGATGCAACTGTTCTAATGCTCCCTACTGCATCACTAGCGATCTGACTTGCTTCTTCGTATAATTTCTGCGGGATTTGAAGTTCTTTTAGCAGTGTCAAGTTCATCAAATAGATTCTATCTGGCTTCTGATATTAAGCAGTTGCAGCAACGGAATGATTTTGTCTTCTGCAGAGGAGGATTTAGATGTATGGTAAATCAAGTTCTAAGTTTGGAGATAATTACCTTTGCATCTGCACTGAATCCACTGACGAACTTCATATGAGCGTATCCGTGGAGTCCTATTAGCGGTACCAGGAAGAGGATGATAAGAGACAATTGCCAGTTTGCCTGGAAAGCGACAAACAACCCGGCAATTGCTGTTGCAGCATTCTGAACAGCCAGAGCAAGTGTGTCCCCAACCAAACCTCTCACCATAGTAGCATCTGCAGAAAGCCGTGCACCAATTGTGCCGCTGGAGTGCTCTGCTTCATCGAACCAGCTTATCTCCATGTGAACCACTTTCTCGAAGCACATTAATCGCAGCCTCCTTATCAACCTGCATCCTGCCACGCTGAAAAAGTATGTTCTTGCTGGTGTTGCCAATAAATTAGCCACACCAAGAACAACAAACATCAATGCCCAGAATTTGGAATCCTCTTGGAGCTTGTGAGCGGGCTCATAGAAGATTTTAATCATGTTGGCCATAAGTACACTAAAAATTGGCATAACTAGACCACTTGCCACTGCAGCTATTGAACCAAGTAGCAGAACTGGAATCTCTGGCTTGTTCAGATATGCTAAGCGGCAAAGTGGGGCTGCTGAAGCTCTAGTTCTTGGTTCTGCAGTTTCTTTCTCCGGGACATTGATTGCAGTAGGTACACCAGAAGAAACTGAGGACGAGCTATGGCTACTGTTGCCAATTCCAGGTGAGCATCGACTAACAGATCTTAAGATGGACATTCCTTGACCTGAATGTCTTCCAGAATCAACACCTATATCTAGTCTGTCCTGGTCATCTGCAGTTTTAGGTTCTGACTGGTTGCTAAGTTCTTGAAGGCGAATAAGCTTGGAATATGCTCCTTCCGGATCCTGTACTAGCTCCAAGTGGGAACCTGTTGAGTAGAAAGCAATTACCATTAGCACTAGAGATTATCTACTGGGGGATGTAATAGCCTTTTCTTAAACTTAGCTCTCAGTTTACAATGTCGAGCACCTTGGACTGCTATAACTATCAAGCTAACCTTTCTCGACAACTTTTCCTTGATGAATCACAGCGATCACGTCTGCATTCTTCACTGTAACTAATCGATGGGCTACAAGTATGGTAGTTCGGTCGATCATGACCTTGTCCAGTGCCTCTTGCACGGTCCTTTCAGATTCTGCATCAAGAGCACTTGTTGCTTCATCAAGAAGCAGAATCCTGGGGTTCTTCAGTACTGCTCTAGCTATAGCGAGCCTTTGCTTCTGGCCACCGGATAGTTGGCTTCCATGTTCACCAACCATTGTATCCAGTCCCTGAATGCATTGAATAGCAAGAGAAAAGATTTGATGCAATCACTTTCTTAAACAAAAATATGCAAAAAAAGTTCCAAATTTAGACCTTGGGCAGTTTCTCTATGAACTTGGCAGCATTGGCAAGCTCTGCGGCAGCTTTAATTTCTTGTATGCTTGCCCCTTCCTTCCCATATGATATATTGTCTCTAATGCTTGAAGCAAACAGTGCAGGCTCTTGGCTAACAAGACCAATTCTCTCTCTGATCCAGCGAAGCTGGAACTCCTTAATATTGACGCCATCTATTAGAACTTCACCGGCTTGAGGGTCATAAAACCTTTCTATCAAGCTGATTACTGTTGATTTTCCGCTTCCACTTTGTCCAACCAAAGCTGCAGTTGTTCCCCGCGGTATACAGAGGCAGAATCCACTGAAAATGGGCTCATCTGGTCTTGATGGGTAACTAAAATGCACATCCTTTAGCTCGATATCACCATAGATATTTTCCAGTTTCAGCCCATTGTTGTCATAGGAATCAATCTTTGGCTTCCTATTAATGATCTCAAACATTTTGACAGCTGCAGCTCGTCCAGAAGCAAATGCATTGAGGCAGGGCGATGCCTGACCAAACGAGCTGCAAGTTCCAGGCGGCTTGTTGAGTATCTTTGTCATCCCCCAAGCATCGATATCACATTAATCTAGTGCGTGTAAAAGTATATAACCAAATCCATATATAATGACGATAGAAATGAGAAAAAAGGGCAGAAGGCAACTCACAATGAACCAGTCAACACAGCAGAAACTACATTTATCACTTGTCCTCCTGTGTAACCCTTGTGTATAATCATTTTAGCACCATACCATACTGCCAAGGCATAGCTGCAGAATATGAGAAACATAAATACACCCGAGCCCAAGCCGGCTGCCAGACCAGATTGTACACCAGCTCTGTAAGCTTTAAGAAGAGCCTTGTCGTATCTTTCTATAGCTTGCCCTTCCCCGGTAAATGATGCAACCTGCACAGAAAGAGCCACTTTCCATGAAAAATAAAAAAAAGTTAAAGAAGAGCAAGGTGGGAGGGGGAGGGGGTATTTTAGATGCTTTTGTCATACGGTTCTAATTGAGCTAATTGTCTGTTCAACTACAATTCCAGCTACAGAATAAGCACTGTGTCCCCGAGACGTTAGCTTTGCTATTAAAAGAGTCAGGATGGCGGCAGAGATGATTAGCAGTGGGATTGAACAGAGCATGACCATGGTGAGAAGCCACCCTTTGATAAGAGCAATTGCAAAGCCTCCAAAGAATGCAGCCACCAACTGTATAAACTTCCCAACCTGCAATGAACGGATATCACTTATAGATTCTTGAAAGAAAAACTCAACACCAATGAATAATTTTGCTCTTCCATGTCTCCAAAGCAGACCTTCTCACCCATGGCATCCTGAATCAGGAAGGCATCGTCTGACATCCTCCCAATAATTTCTCCTGTACTAGTTTCCTTGTCAAAAAATCCAATATCTTGTCTCAATATGGCTCGCAAATATATACATCTGATGCGTGCAGCCTGTCTTTCCCCGGTAACCATCCAGCAGACAACCTCTGCCAATCATAAAACTCAAGTTTCTCAATTAATTCTCTTGGCTGAAAGAATTATCCGTCTTGTGAAAATAGGATACTAAAAAGTTTGTACAACAGCAAGGAGCCCCATGCACTTACGAGAAAATGCTGTAAGACCAGCTCCCAGGGCCAAGTAGACATACTTAAGAGATACCTGAAATCAAGTTCAGAGGAGCAGTAAGCCTAAAAAAGTAAGTTTACCTGCTTATTTAATGCTGTTATATTCGATTTTTTTCAGTTGATATGGGAAAAACGTTAGATAATCTGAGTAAGGACCGAAATTATCCATAGAAAACCATTATCCAGGACAAGATTTGGGAGAGATCAAGCCAGATCTCCAAATTTAGGAGAGGATTTTGTCTCAAGCTATGCATTACCTTCGAAACTTGGTGGACAACTTGTTTGGAGTTCACGCTCTGTCCAAAGGAATCAATTATCTCTCCTAATAGCACAGCCACTAGGGGTAAGCAAATCCCACTTCCAATAGCAGTTACTGTTCCCAGGAGCATTAATATGTAGTCAATGTAGTCGGCAAAGGAGAAGAGCTTGTGGAATGGAATAGTTTTAGCGTCTTCCTCTTTCTTTTGCGATTGTCCCTCTTGTAAGCTGTTTGGCTTTTCTGGGATTTCCTCTTTCTCCATTTCCAGTGAATGTGGTGTTGTCGCAATGGACTGCTCTGCGCGTGTATCTCCATTGAAACCATTTTCCTCGGGCATTTTTCCAATTATTTGATTCAGAACCTACAACTAGAGCTGATTAGCTTTGAAGTACAATTCGAAAGACAAACCTTGTTAGCACCCTTTAGGAACTCTGTAGTGATTCCAACTCCTAGAAACAAAAGGCAGTCGATTGTTTCCTGGAAAGTAACATCTGGAATTTGAACCAAAAATGTTGAAGTAGAAGACTGCAACTGCTTGCTTAGGAAGTGTGCTCAATTGGGAGCTAAGTAAGAAGATCGAAAAGCAAAAATTCCTGAGCTGCTTCAACTGACAACTTGATAGTGGAGTTAGTGAGCTTGCAATTAAATCCGTACGAGGTGGTAGTTTTAGGTCCCACAAACATTAAACTCCTCAAGAAGATCATTGAAAGGAACAAGGTTAGCTGTGATTCCCACTTGAATGCCAAGTTTCCTCCTCCTCAAGTGAGACACAGAATCAAAAACCCTTATATTTTAATCCTCTGTTCTTTATTCCAAGCAGCCGAAATTGGATTTAGAAACTCCGTGTAAAGAAGTTAAATTTCATAATCTCAGAAAGGTTTTATTTGGTTAAAAATATGTTCTGGACAATGGTCATTTTTCAGCTTCTTGTTCTCTTCTTCAATGGTAATGGCATTCTGCATCTATCAAAGTCAACTCATCTTGCCAGCTTAAGGTTCAAGCGCTTGCTGCTAAAATTCAAGGTGGAAGTGCATGATGCAAGCTGCTGCCCCCATCTCCTGATAGTTACATACGGTTTTGGTATTAGCTATATTAATGTCCTTTCTGGAGATTAGGTTACTCAATAATACAGATCTTACTTAATCAATTCAAAGGATGGTCCAAACTAGAGATCTTGACGATGGCTGTAAGAATCAGTTTGGACAGCCACATCGAATTCGTTTAAAACATTAACAATTGCACTATGTCTTAATTTCACGAGATAGGTTTGGCCATATGAATTTTAACTTGCTAAACGTCACGAAAATTATGGCTAGCCTAAAACGAAAGCAACAGAAGCTTTTCGAGTTACTTTGAACATGGACATTGCTGATTATACCTAGCAGCTGTACCAAAGCAAATACGAAGCGTCAGGGCAAGAACAAAGCTTTCAAATGCATGCGCAGCGAAAGAGATCAATCCAAATTAATTTGAAAGAACAATGACAACCACCCAGAATGCTACACTTTTGTTTGTTTATCTCTTATTGTTTTTTTTTAAAAAATGGGATTGGTTGGAATCACATCAAACAAAGCGGACAAAAGCTAAATTCTTCAGCTCCATCCTCAGATCAAACTGTAAGCAAACCTGGCATATTCCTTTCTTTTTCAAGAGAAAGGAAGAGTTGTTGGTGATGTTATATTGCTCAAAATCACTTTGAAAAATATGATTTTTTTTATGTAAATTAAATGATTTGGTAATGACGTTTGTAATATCGTCAAGTGGGGCGTCTTACTTAATATGTTCAGTCGGTGATTGATTTATTAGCAAAAGCTTTGATTATATAAATCCTTGGACTAGGAACCTAAACGTTTGGCCTTTTCCATTTCAACTTGTTTAGGCCCATTAACAGTCCATTTCATGGCCCAATTGATACTCCATGTAGTTAGGGTTTCTCTAATATTTTTGACCCTTCAGAGCCCATTTTCCAAGTACAACTGCTTGGCCCATTTCTCAAGCCAACAGAACCCCACAACACAAAAGCCCCACATCAGGCAATAATTGATCACGAAAATATAAATGTATTTTATTTTTATTTTAAGTATTTAGATTTTTTATTGATAAAATATTTTAAAATATAATTTATTATCAATCAATAAAAATATTTAAAGATTAAAAATAATATATAATAAATACACATCATGTATAAATACGCATGTGTATTTATATTACCTATACATTACCTATATAATATAAATAAATACATTTGAATACATATGACCAAATATAGAAAGTTAAAAAGAATATATACGAATCATATTGTGTTTTGTTATCCTACGTTTGTGAGTATTTATTCTTTTGACTAGAGATTATAGACCGAAAGAGAGAGAGAGAGAGAGAGGCGGGGGCGGGGGCGGGGGCGGGGGCGAGGTGATTTGGTACGTGTGGCTGACCATTACTAGCTAAATTAAAGGTCAATGTAACAAAATTTAATTTCTATTTATCCCATCAACCAAACTCCCAATTCAGAAATCAGAATTGCATTTCAGGATTTATTACAAACCCAATAGGTTCCATTTTCAGTTCTGAATCCGTTCCCTTTCGCTTCCAACGCACAGTGTGAAAGCTCGAGAAGCAGCGAGACCAAGCAGTCTTCTTCCTCTTCCGCGTCGCTGTCTTCTCTCTCCTTCTCGTGGTTTCTTCTTCTTCTTCTCCTCCTTCCTCCTCCTCCTCCTCACAGGACACAGTCCTCTATTGTGTATTTGGTTCAATGGAGGCCGCAACCTATGTGAGGAACCCTCTTCTTTGGAGGCAGAAGCTCATTCCTCGCCCTCCGCCTCAGTGCAAGTACACTATCGATTGCAGTAACAGTAAGAAGAAGAAGAATTTTCATTGTATCAGCGCTGGAAAAAGATGCAATCCGATTATTTGCCGCTGCTCCGTCGCCGGAGAGGAGGTCTTCTCGGTCACTTCGTCCTCCAAGTGTGACGTCGATTATCTCGGCCAGAGCACCAAAGGCGACTTGAATCTGAACTCCGGTACTCCTAATAGTTCCTTCTTTGGTTTTCTCTGCGCGTAGAAAGAATTATACGGCAATGCGTGCCTGTTTGCTTCTTCTTCTTCGTCCGATTAGGTTGTTTCTGAACGTAGGGATTGATGCTCAAGCAACCTTAGAGGGTCCGATTGAGGAGGTTGCCAGGATGGAAGCTCAAGAAGCCGAGGATTTGCTCAACCACTTAGGCATTCCGGTGCAGTATACCTACCCGTATTTCTTTCGCATTACTCATTTCTCGTTGTTGTTGGTTCTCACGTGTAGGCTTTTGGTAAGTTTGCTTGGGTATGAATTCAAAATTAAAAATAAAATTTGATCAGACAATGTCGTCAATCATCGACATTCGCTTACTGAAGCTTGGATTCCTTCGCGTTAATACCCCATTCCCTTCCCGCTCTGCTTTGTTTCATCCTCTTTAGCAAGAATTCACTACGACCTTCTTTGGCCAACCGTTTGCAGTATTCTTATTTTTCTTTTCCATCACTTTGACTGAAGTTAAGTGTGGATATATGGTTTCCAAATTAGGCATTTTGATGCAGAATTTAAAATGCTTGAAGGTTTCTGTCGTTTATTACTGTATTCAATATGTGTGAATCTTTTTCACTTTATTTGTGCTAACTAGTTTTCTACATGTCAATTTTATTGGCTTGGACTTGCTGAATCTACTTCTTGCATTGCAATTTGCAAGCATCATCACTTGCAACCTTTGTTTTATTCTAATGGAAATGATTCCCTTTCTGTCTTATGATATCAATATTGGTGTGCAGAGTCCATTTTCCTCAAGGCATTCTCCCCGTGGCATATTTTGTAGCCGCACATTGAATCTTCGGTCAATAAGCGCCATTGGATATGACATGGACTACACCTTGATGCACTACAATGTGATGGTAATCATCAGGCATACTATTTGATTGGAATTAAGTGCAGTGGCCCTAAACAGTTCTTGAATTAGTTGATCACTGTATGGAAAGCAACATGTTTGACTCTTCATTTTCCTCTTCTTCTAACTTGTAAGCATATAAAGAGGGTAAAACCACCTGAAGGCTGTGAACAGTGTACAAGAAGATAAGCCTGTTAATTTACTTAAAAGGATAGATCATCTAAAACTAAAGACTCTAAGGCAAGAGATAAGGCTGGTCTTACACACACAGGAAAAAAGGGGAAAGGAGAATAGTTCCCTCAAAGCAAAATTTTTGACTTCCTATATCTGTGAAAGCTCTTGTTTGCTCTCATGCTATACATGCCAAATGACACAAAAAGGAATGATATATCAAATATTAATCTCCTTCAATTTGGACATGCCCAACTTGTGGATTAAGTCAAAAACAGCTATGGTGGGGAGTATATGTTCAGTCTTGAAGACCATAATTGAATTATGAGGACCAAACTGAAAAATCTAAATGGAGTGAAAAATGCTCACAATGACAATTCTCATCTCTAGATAGCTGATAGAGGTCAGAAAAAATATCTGGAAAGGGATGATGCCCACACCAATTTTCAAGCCGAAATCTCACTCTAACCCAAAAGTTTGACCAAAAAAGAGACAAATGTTAAGTTCCCCAGTAATCCTTTTCCACAACCCTGCCTTATAAGATGACTGAATGCAGCCTGTAGACTAGCCTCTCTGCTAAGAATGGTACATTCCAACGACGATGCATTCCTGAAGACAATATCTCTCATGCATGAACCTCCACAGCCATTAAGACCAGAGAGCTTTGTTGAAGTCCCTCAACATTCTAATCTGCAAACCACCCCTAGCCATAGGCAAGCAAATTTTGTCCCAACTAACTAGATGGTCACCCTAAAGAAACTCTCTGTAATTGCTCCATACCATTCACCATAAAAGCAGGAACTGTGAGCGAAGGCATGGTGTATGGCTTGAATATTGTGCATTTGGTTGTTCTTATACGTGAATACTGCCTATGAGTTCTGTGCTCCCTTCTTTATGTGTACATTATGGGGACATGTGCATTAAGGATTCGCAGGTCATGGTTTTAATGCTAATATTGGACTTCCATGTTTCTCTTCAAGTGTCTTAGGCTCTTAGCATGAAAAATAAGAAAGTGGTTGATGCAGAAACCAAACCAACAGCAATATTCAATATTATTCATCAAAGTCTGTCCTTCACTACTTCACTAAAGGATTATTTATAAACAACTAATAGATAAAAACCTATTCTAACTAGGATTCCTTGATAGGATTATAAAGATAACCCAATGTAATTAGGATTCTAGGAAAGAAAAGAAATTAAAAGATACTAGGAAACAAATTAAAATAAAGAAACTAATACCAATATTAATTTCTACTTTTATGTCTAAAATATTGTTTCCCAAAATAGTTGTCTCTTTGATCTTCATCAGTGGTTATTTTCTATCTTGCTTCTGGCAGGAGGGATATTCTTATGTATTTATTAAGCTGCTTCAAATTTGATTTGTTATCCTAGTTGAAGAATCAAGGATGACATGGCTTATGGTATTGCAGGCTTGGGAGGGACGGGCTTATGACTATTGCATGGATAATCTTAAAAACATGGGATTTCCTGTTGCTGGACTTGCTTTTGACCCTGAATTGGTGCTGTCTTTGTTCATGGAAAATTGTAGAGCTCATAGTTTTATGAATTTTGTGAAATATGAATTGTCCAACTTGTTTTTGAGGGGCTGCTGCTCAATTGTTTTGTTAGGTAATCAGAGGCCTTGTTATAGACAAGGAGAAAGGTAACTTGGTTAAGGCTGATCGATTTGGTTACGTGCAGAGGGCTATGCATGGCACAAGAATGCTATCAACTCGGGCTGTGAGGTATATTGAATCCTAATGTTATCAACATGAGACACGAGAAAATCTGTGACATTCACATAATACTGTCAAATGGTGGAAGCAAAGTGCACGGTCTATCTGACCATCCAAACATGTTCATTAATTCTCCTGAAAATCTATTAGTGCTTTGCCAAGGTGATGGTACCAAATACTTGTACATCCTTGCATGTGCATCATATGTGATGCTTCTTTGTGATAGACTGCCCAAACAAGCAGCTGTATAGGTAGCTTTATTTCTGGATGCTTTGTATATGTGTGGCAAATTTGGGTAATATTTTCTATAGTGCCTGTTAACTTCCTGTGCATGTAAGTGAGATGTATGGGAGGGAACTAGTGGATCTGCGGAAGGAGAACCGATGGGAGTTCCTTAATACGTTATTCTCAGTTTCAGAAGCAGTGGCTTATATGCAGGTAGACTACTCATTTGGTTAAGTTACTCTATGGAAATCATGCAATGTTGTGAACTTGAACTGTGTTCAGCCCTCATTGCTGCTGTGACCATGAATTAGTAGTCATGCACTGTGATGGCTTTCTTTTCTTTTCTTTTTAGTTTGAACAGATCTCTCTCTCTCTCTCTCTCTCTCTAGATACTTGTGGCAGAGTGCTTTTCTTTACTAGGAAAACCTACACTGTTAAATGACTATACCTGTATTAATGAATGTTCAACAGCCTACAACAACAACAACAACATATCCAGCCGTTATCCCACTATGTGGGGTTGGCTACATGAATTCTAGACTTCTATATGGGTTACATCGCAACAGATAGTTTGTCTAGAATTCATATTTGGATCCGACTAGATTTTACGCTGGCTGTCGGCTACCTAACGCAACCCTCCTCCTTTATCCGGGCTTGGGACCGGCAGTGGATAATATCCCCTGGCGGAGTAATGATGAAATGAAGTTTGAGCACCATCTTCACATGGAGAAATTTCATGAGATGGTGGTGAATGAAGATAATTGATATAGTTGTGTTCCATAACTTAGTTGACATGGTGAAACCAACAAGTACAATATGGAAACACAACAAGAATGTTCAACAGCCTATCAGGAAAAAATTATGTTACTGCATGTTCAACAGCCATATATGTTTGACTGTTGAATGTAGCAAAAAGATTTAAGTGTATGTTTATTTTACACCAAAGCTTCCTATTATTGGTGGACGAATTTTATTAGGTTATCCGTGAGAGGCTTATGAGAAGCAAAAGATTCTTAATTAAGCTTTGTCCTTGTACTATATCATTATATGGTTTGACCCTCTATTATGAGCTGTTTAGTTCTTATGATATTATTTTATTCAGCTCAAATAAAGTCCCTATATCATTTCCCTGCAGATTGTACTGAGAAGATGCTTATGGTAGAGTTAGAATGCTAAGACAATTTTTTACAGATTTGACCTGTTTAACTTTTATCCCTCTCCGTTTCACTTGTTTTTTGCTATAATTTTAAGAATTGACCTCCATGTCCCATTATACACGGTTGACAACAATACTATGTTGAAAAGTTTCAATTAGAACCCTCATTGTAATGGATTTGAATTGACCGTCTTTACCTCCTCACTTAAATCTGCTTACAGGAAGGGCCTCAAATCCTCCATCTAAATTTCTAATTTGTTGATATCTAAAATGCCAGTCATCCACTATAAATTGAACCCATTAAGTATGTGATAATTAAATTGATACTCATCCTAAAAGTAAGTAATCTGACGTTGATTGAATATGTCCTTCTGTTGCAATAAAAGCTCAACTGGAAAATTTGACCCATGAATAGAAATGCAGTTGAAGTTTCATTTAGTTCATACTAAATTATAGTGTTTTTGTTTTCAGATGGTTGACAGATTGGATGAAGGAGTTATACCAACAGATCTTGGTCCACTTGATTATAAAGGGCTTTACAAGGCAATATATGTTTGTAAGTTCCATTTGAAATCATCACATTAAGCAGACATCATTTATTGATAAGATCTTGCTACTGGTTTTAGGCAGTTGGAAGAGCCCTCTTCAGAGCACATGTAGAAGGTCAGCTTAAGGTAGATTTTTATTTTTTATTTTTGATAGTTAATTTTCTAATATTATGTTTTAATTTACCAAGAAATTATTAACTTTTCTCCAGAATGAGATAATGTCCAAGCCTGAACTATTTGTGGAACCTGATCCTGAGCTTCCTTTGGCACTTCTAGATCAAAAGGAGGTATGGAAATATTGTTGTCATCAGTTTATGATGTATTAAATTAGTCTAGTCTCCATTCTAGAGATCAATAAGAAAAAAGATCATGTTCAAATTTTCTTATTGGTTTGGGAATCTTTTGCATCAGGCTGGCAAAAGACTCTTGCTCATTACCAACTCAGATTATCATTACACAGACAAAATGATGCAGCATTCATTTAATAGATTTCTTCCCAATGATATGGGGTGGCAAGATTTATTTGAGATGGTAAGTATACTTGTATTCTAGATCTCTACCGTAAATGACAAAAAGGTGATTCTCTCCATGTCACATTCCAAGGGTAGTATTTGTAATTTTGGTTTTATTTTCTGTTTTTAAATTCTATTTTTGTTAGGTCTATTTGTCTTGTAACTAGAGGCTGTTAGGATATTTTCTCTTTTTGTCTTTTCCCTTTTTGTCCTGGAGCTAAGGCGGTTACAGCCTTTGTCCTGTAGCTAAAGTGGGTGCAGCTGTGACCCTATATATTGAGCCACAACCTGATGTTGGATTTCATGAATGGTATTAATGAATATTCTGTAATTCTCTCTAATCTTCTTCTTCTCTCAGTGATCTCCTCTCCCTTTCTCTCGAATACTCTCATCTTCTTGTTGTTTCCCTTCCTTCCATCTGATATCTCCCTCTAAACTCTTCTATTCATCTTCCCAAATTCCCTTTCACACCATAGCTCAACCTAGGGGTGTGACACTCCCCTTTCTCTTGCAATTTGGTTTAGGAAATAATATGAATTCTTGTCTTTCTGCATTGTACATACTTTTTTAGGATGACACCTAGTTGTTTTCTGAAGCAGATGAGAGAGTTAAGAGCTTTGAGGGGTTCTTTCCATTGTTTTATAGCTTGCAAGTGAAGATCAACTCAGCTCTCTTAGGTTGTAAGGTGCATAGTCAGGCATGAGAGGTTCTAAAGAGTTTTTTTTTTTTTTTTTCTTTCCTTTTTCTTTTGGGATGGGGGTGGGCAGGTGGTGAGTTTATGTACCTTCTTGTCAACTAGGGTCAGGTTGTCTCCCCAGCTAGGTTGCGTGTTTGGGTGTGGGAAGTGTGAGTGCTTCCAATAAATCCTTGCTTGGTAAGTGGCTGTGGAGTTTTGCCAAGGATAATCATTATAGTGGTGGCTACTAATATGGGTGTGCTAGGGGGTTCTGTCATGAAAGTCTGCGGTGAGTTCTATACCCCAAACCCTTTTTTGCATTGGCAATGGGACAAGGATGAGGTTTTGGGAGGACAGGTCACAGGTGGTGAGGGAAAGACTCCCTCAGGAAGTCTTTTCTGGATCTTGTTGCCATTGCCTTGGCAAAGATTGTGCTTGTTAGTGAGTGCTTCTCCATCTAGTTTAGACAGTCTTCAGGACTGGGAATTTGACTGTACGATGGCTTTTAATGGTTTATTGAAATGACTCTCTCTTGACTGGTCAAGGGGAGGACAAGTTTGGTGTCCATTTCCTGGAGAGAACTTTGTTGTCTGTTCCTTCTTCAATGCTCTCTGTGACAAACGAGATTAGCCTTTCCTTGGAAAGTTATTTGGAGTATGTTTTTCCCTCCTAAAGTTGCCTTTTCCTTTTGAACATTTTCGTTGGATGCTATTTTCACTTGTGAGAACCTTAGGAAGTGAAAATAGTTTCTCATGTGCAAAAGAAGTGATGACTATGTGGATCATCTGCTCTTAATTATTGGTAGCTATAGAGAAGTGTGGAGCTTTGTGTTCTTGATCTTCAGTTTACAGTGGGGCTTGGAGGTGGAGCTGCCAGTCAGCTAGCCTTTTATGCTTCAGTTGGTAACCATTTCTGCTGGTACTGCCTTTGGAAGATTGCAAACAATTCTGTGAACAACAGCATATTAGTAGTTCTTGACAAAGCATTGAAGCTCTTTTGTGATTGTCATGGCTTTTTATTTTTTTTAGGTTATTGTCTCAGCAAGGAAGCCTGAATTCTTTCAAATGTCACACCCAATGTATGAAGTGGTGACTGGTGAGGGTCTAATGCGTCCATGTTTCAAGGCTCGTCCAGGTACTTCATTGCATAATGCTTAGCCTCTTTGCTAGCTAAATATCATTCTCATATCTGTATACGTGTATTATGTGTATCCTATTTTCAAGCAAGTTAAAAGGCTTGTTTATCTCTCTTCTGGTCTGAGCATGTTGCTCTGGTTGGCTCTATTGTAAGATATCTTGAAAGCATCTGTTTAATATGGAGCTTACTATGATTGCACCACTTAAATATCATGGACGCAATGGGACTAAAAACATCTCTTGTACTTCAAATTTATACTGATTGTCAGAGAGCATCTATAGTGAGGAGCTCCATACGTTTGCCAGGGTAGAAAATATCTTTAGGATGTTTTTCACTATTTTATTCACAAAAATAGAGGGAATTTTGCAAATAGAAAACATGAGCTTCAAACCCAACCAAAATCAATATTAATTGTATTTATATTAATACCAATATAAATAATAAAAGGAGATTGACTATTTCCAGTTCGGACTGCACTTATTTTTTATAGTCCGAGCTATGAAATGTTTTAAATGCCTCTAACTCCTCTTTGTTCCTATACACCTTATTAAGGGGCATTTAAAATATTTCATAACCCGGACTACAAAAAAAAAGTGCAATCCAGATTAAAAGTAGTTTTATTCTAGTAAAAATTTAAAATTTTATAATGCTAATATCAAAATATTAGTATTATAAAAGTTCTAAATTGTAGAAAATAATTAAAATTGAATGATAATCATTAATATTTTAATATTAGTAATATCACTAATATTGTATTAATAATATAATCTTATGATATTATCAATCTATTTTATTCACTATTTTGATATAATAATATTATTAATAAATTATTATAACCAAAAGTAATATTAGCAATGCCAATAAATATTACACTGGTAGCATTAATTTTATAATAATAATACAATTATTAATGTTTTAATAATATTTTTAACAACAAGATATTACATTTTTTCGGAAAGATATTTCATTATATAGTTAATTGAAGACTTGTTTTATTTAACTATCTCGAACCCATGTTTTAGTTTTCAAAAAAAATAATAATAATAATTATCCATATTTAGCAATTGAATGCATTTTTTAAATTTTCTGTGGAAAGGATAACTAGAGATGATGTGAAAAATTGGAGATGGAATGCTGAAAAATATGTTCTGTAACTAAACACTAAACAGCCCCTAGATCTTGTCCTCCACACCCCCCCCCCCCTCCCTTCTCAAACAACCACCAACAAAAGTGAAATATATTAAAGGATGCTGAAGGGGAAGCAATCTATATGAATGACTTGGTCAAAGTCAAAGTGCCAAACCAAAAGGGTAAAGATGTTCTATATGACGAAAAAGCTCTGTCAAAACAGAAAAAGGGAATCAGAAGTAAAAGTAGTAGCCTCCCTAAACCAATAAGCGATTAAACCAATACCATACCTATTAAGTTATACATTATGTGGTATACTCTATCAAAGGATCCATGGTCTGGTCCTCCATAGCATTGCATCAAGCATGAGGACCACTTCTTGGGCTTTGTTATGACATCTTATATCCATCCCTTCTCCATGTTACAAAAACATCTTTCATCATCTGCAAGATCACACCTAGACACTGAAAAGTGACGCTCTGTGCATCCCTCACCACTTTTTTCCTGTTATTTAAAAATATGAAGGATCAACAATATAAGTATTATATAAATAGTAAAAATGTGAATTTTAAAATTTGCTTTGCTAATAATAAATAATATCATAATATTAGTATTATAGAATTTCTAAAATTATTGCATTTAAAATTTGTAATCAATATCATTATTGATTATCATTAATATTTTAGTATTAGCAATATCATAAATATTTTATTGATAATATTAATTATAAAATATTAATATAATTTTTAATATTTTAACATTATAATAATATTATTAATAAGAAGATATTGCATTCTATGACAGTTAAACATAATTATTATCATTTTGAACTCATTTTCAGTTTTCAAAATAAGAAAATAGTTATCTATATTTAACAATTTAATGTGTTCCATACTTTCTATGAAAAAGAAAAATTGGAGGTGGAAAACTGGAAAGTGTTTTTGTGACCAAACCGCCCTAAGTGTTTTTATTGATTCCAATTGGGATACTCATTCAGATTTTGGTGTCTACACATTCCTGCTATACATAGATTTCTCTTCATGAGAACCTGGATATGGACAATTAAGGTATATATAGTTGGGTAACTGAAGCTTACAATTTTGAGTTTGGCAAAGGGAATTTAAACTTTAAAGTCGGGCTTGGGGAGGTGTAAACTTAAGGTTAACCTTGATAGGACCCAGCTTAAGTTGCTGTGCGATCTTTAGGCCTAATTATGCAAAAAAATCTGTTGTTTGTGAGAAGAGCATGGGTTGGTCTGGAGCAATGGGTCTTCGAGTTTATGTTTCTGTTTTTGAATATTCAGAGCTTCAAGCAACAGGTCAATATGTCTGGCATCACCTGGCTATATTTCATTTTCGGGGGGTTCCAGTAGCACTCTGCCACTAGATTCTGTTGAATCTGTTCATATTGCTGGAGTGTGGTGGTGAACTCTGATTCATTTTCTGGCAACAGTGCGGTTTAGGCTTTGGGGGTGTTGAATTCTTGATGTAGTTTGGTAGCATTTTCTGTTGTCACTGGGGTTTTGATTTTAGCATCTCATTCTCTGTTAAGTTCAGGTTTTCTTGGGAATTGTTCTTATTGTGTAGGGTTGTCCATGTTGCTGCTGCTAGTGACCTTGCTTTTATTCATTAATATAATATAATCAAATCTTCTTTCAAAAAAAAAAAAAATTCTTTTAGAAAAGAAATTATAAGACAAAACTTATAGTGTGCAGAGCTATACCAATTGACACTTTTCTTTTTTTGATAATTGTGTCTATTCTTTTATTATTGGTTCAGCCATTGCTTGTTAACGAGATAAGGCTTCTAGATGTGTTTGAAGTAACAACCAGTGCATGAGCCTTGTGACAAATATAAATTTGCTTTGGCTGGCTCTCTCTCTCTCTCTTTCTCTCTCTCTATTTACATATTTTAGTCTGTTCATTATCTTACTCATTCTACAGGGGGCTTGTACTCCGGAGGTAGTGCTCAGATGGTAGAGAATTCCCTTAATATTCATGGTGATGAGATATTATATGTTGGCGACCATATATATACAGATGTGAGCCAATCAAAAGTCCATCTACGATGGCGGACTGCCTTGATTTGTAGAGAATTGGAAGAAGAGGTTAGTTATTACTGATTTCATCTTCATCTTATGGATTATTTTGGTGGTGTTCAGATTTTCATTAAGATTGAAAATTTCTGTTGCAAACTTGCAACAATAAACATACAATAAAACCAACTATAACATGGAAACTGTTAAATCTGGGACACTAGGGTGGGCTGAGCATAATATTTTGCAACAAGTGGTTATCTAAAGAAATGTTCTATTTGAAATTAATTATTTATGTTACTTCTAATGCTGTGTGTTATATATTTATATATATAAATATAAGCATCATTTTGAAATTGTAATCCATCAATTTCAAGCTTAGTTTTTTGTTTGATATTTATAGTGCCTTCATTAATTTGATACTGCAGTATAGTGCCTTGATTTTCAGTCAAGGTCATCGAGCTGCCCTGATAGAGCTCATAAATCAGAAGGAAATCGTTGGTGATCTCTTTAACCAACTCCGGCTGGCTCTGCAAAGAAGAACCAAGGGGCGTCCTGCACAGGTAATTTCACAGTGCTCTACTTCTCTTCTCATAGATAAGTTAACAGTACAAAAACTTGATTCTGTTTATTGGAACAATGCATCCGAATCTACCGATTTTCATCTATGGGACAGTACTCTATTGATCCTTTATACAGTTTTTTTTATCTATACTGCACAAGCAATGTAATGTTCTGCTCTCCATCATATTGATTATCCTATTTTGCAATGTTTGTCGTTATAAGGGCCTTACAGAAGATAAGGTAATAGATAAAAATGACTAGTGAGCTAGAATTCATATATCCAACCTCATAGAGGGATAAAGACTTGATATGGTGTTCTGTTTCCCTTTGTTAATATGTTCTTTTTGATGCTTGTAAGGTGTATTATTGCCATTTTCATTGTCATCTGGATCAAGAAAGTTGTTGACACTTCTTTTGTTTTCTCCCTAACTTCATTAGTCTTACTAATCATCATAACATTTCTGCTTTTGTTCTTAAGAACTCCTAAGCAAACGTTTGATCTCTCAGCTTATTCAGTTTTTACTAACCTTTCTACGATACACCCTTTTCATTGTGGCTGAAATTGTAATAGAACCAAGATCCTCATCAGAAGGACAGCCAATCATATTTTCCTTATCTTAATTGAAAGGAAAAAAGAAATTGAAGGAACTATCCTAAAAGTATCAATTTATTCTACTAGACTAACCATTTGCAAACCTTACCGTGTGGCAGGTGTTTCTTTAACTTATATGGTTCTTATGGGTACTTCCTTTTTCCCTTTTTTTTTTTTTGCTTGTAGCATATTTTTTCTTTTCTTTGCCTTCAATCAATTGTGATTCTAGTGCCTTGTATATGGTTTTAGAGCAAAGTTTTTAATCTTAAGAACAATGCACAGGGTAAAAACCACACCTGGGGGTGGGGAATTAGATGCTCGGCATGAGTATGAAGGCTGGGAGAAGCCGGAGCCTTCATGGGCTCAGCTCATTTGTTTCCTACCAAAAGAAGCCCTCAACACCCACAATCATCAATTCCTTCGGTTTTGTTCTCCAAGTTCCATACACCCCCCCCCCCCTCCCCTCCTCCCCATTTTCTCTCCATTTCCCACGCTTCTCTACATCTGATTACTTCGGAAGATTTATCGAATTTGGTCTTCCCCAGTTTCTCCCCTTCCACACGTTTTGGTGATGGTCCTCATCCATTTTTTTCTTTTCTCTTTTCTTTTCCACATCCCTTTTTTGTTTCCAGATTTCAGGTGTTACATAGGTGAATTATAGGAGATCTAATGCTATCATGTGAAGGCCCATGCCTTATTGGGGGAGAAGTTTCAAGCCATGTAACGTTCCTAGTTTGTGTTGTGCAGTTGAAATGCATGTCTCCACAGTCACCAAGCATTATGGATGATTTAACCTAAGCAGTGAAAATATATATATATATATATATTTTGCTGGAAAAGTAATGAAAATAACTAAGGTCTTGCTCACCTCAAGACCTATTTACTTGTTTTTTGTTGTAACTTAAAATCTCTTGATTCTCAGACATTTTTTGTCACGTGTTTCTACATTGGTTTTTAACCCCTTGATTTCTTCTCGCACATTATTTGTTTGCCATAATTATTCAAGAGTTACTTGAAATCGGTGCAAGACTCAGCATTAGCTGTTTCATTGTTTGTAAGGATAGCTCATGGAATGGAAGAATTTTATTCCTATGAAGATTTTTTTTCTTGAAAGGGAAAAAATTAAGAAATATTTATAATGCTTTCCCTCTTTCTTTGCACTTTACTTTAGCTGTAAAGGCAAACTTGATTTTTTTTCTTTTTTCAAATCTCTTGGCTTTGTGGTTAGTCTCATATGCTGCAACCATTTAGTTTGTTTGGATTTGTAACACAAACGCTGTGGGTAAGAAACATTAAATTTAAGCTATCCTTTATTAGGTTATTAATGTCTCTGCCTGTGTATACAGACCCTTGCTGCAACCAATATGGATGATCAAGAACTCACCGAAAGCATGCAAAAGCTACTTATGGTTATGCAAGGACTAGATGAGAAAATTGCTCCTATGTTAGAATCAGATGGAGAGTGCTTCAACAAAAGGTTAGTCAAACTTGGAGAACTTTTGGATTTTAATTATTTGCCTTCATCTGTACTTTATCTTCAGGGTTGAAAACTTCACACCTCTCATTGCAAAATCCCAGATTGTTTTGTATGTTATTCAGTTGAATTCTGTAGATTAATATGTTGTGCTGGTGAAACTTTGCGAAACATGATCGATTCATGTCCATGGCTTGGTTACTTAGGCTAGTAAGGTACATAAAAATGGTTGGTTAAGTTGCCTTTGCCTCACCTGATGGGATGTAAGAGCTGATCTCACTGAACTTATCCATTATTATCCTCAAGTTTCAAATGGAAAACAAAGTCATTCACAGGGCTCTCGTTTTCAGCCTCCTTTCATGTTGACAGGCACAATTAGTATGAGAAATTAATTTCTCAAAAGTCTCATTCCATGGACGGATATGACAAAATTAGCGTGGAAATATATATGTACATAGATTAGAAGAATTTATTTATGTTTATTTATGAATATTTATTTCAACTTCTCAATGCTGTATTTAGTGGCCAAGGTGGCATTTAACATGAGGAAAAACTTGGTTCTTTGAGGCCCCAAACTTGTCTTCCCTTGTCGCATCAGCAATTGAGGAATTAACAAGACGCTTCCCTTTTCTCCATTTTCAGTATCTACACCGTCATTTACATTATAACCATCATAAAATTTTATGTAAAACAATTTTATTATGAGACTCAAAGATTCTTTGGTATCCTCTATGATATACAAAACGAAATTTCAGGAATATAGTTGCTGATATTTCTGTAGGTTTCTCTCTCTTCGCATTTTGTGTATTTTGATGCATTTAGAATTTTAGTTGACCTGCTGACGCTTTGGTGTCAGGTGGGGTTTTCTTTCACGTGCAGGTCTATGGGACAAAAGCCACTTAATGAGACAGATTGAAAAGTATGTGGTTCTCATCTGATAACTTCGTTCATCTCCTGAAATCTGAAAAACCAAGGGGCTGTTTAGTTGTGGAAAACAGCCCCAGTTTTTCAGAAAATTACTCACACAGAAAATGGAAAATTAGAAAACTTGTTCAAATGCAAGAATTTTCTCTTAGCAAAAAGGAAAAAAAACAAAAATTTTCCAAATAGAAAATGGAGATTTGGTAAACGTGGTTCTCCAAAATTATATTGAACTTGAATAACTCCTAAAATGAGTCCAAAGTTTTCCTTACTAATTTGGAGATTCGGAAAATGCAATTCTCTACAAAATTGTTTGCAAACCATCTCATCTCCTTTTCTAACACAAGTTATACATGTTTCCCAAGTCTCGCTCTCTCTTTTAAACGTATGCTCCAATTTTTTAGATCAAAACTTAGTTTTCTGTGCTTTTAACATTTGAACATATTTCTCAAATTTGCTATGAGAATGAAACCTTGAGATCTTATAGAAAATTAGAGATAGAAAATTGGAAACATTTTCTACAACGAAGCAGCCCCCAGAGTTGCATAAGTTGAAATAAAGACTTCAGCCTTTTCAAAAAGAAAAAGAAGAAGAAAGAAATACAAATTTCAGTGATCTTCATTAGATTTTAGTTATTTTCTTTGAATTGCAGGTATGCTGATATTTATACTTCAAGGGTCTCAAATTTTCTTCATTATACACCCTTCATGTATTTCCGGTCACAGGAGCAGGTATTCAATTATATGGTTTTTATTACATGTATATTCCTCCTACAAGCAGTATGCCTGTGACCTTGTTTAGCAGATGCTAGAGAATATGTAACTAGGATTCTTTCTTGGATATCTTTTTATCCCTTGCCAACACCTCCAAAGTATATATCACATATATTAGTCTCACAACAATTTATGTAATGTATTTGAAATGCGATGGTATCTATTACCTCTGATGCCATGTAGTTGATGCATTAGCTGAAAACTTTGCCCCCCCGGGGGGGGGGAGAAAGACTTCTTTGCGACTGCAATCACATGTCTGTACCTCCTAAATATCTTCACCTCATTTTTCCAGTTGGCACTACTCCTAGCTCCTCCTCAGATTTGATTATGTTAATATGGAAGCTAAACATACATTGTACAACAGCCCAGCACAATATGAATGTTTTTTTTGGAGTTCTCCTTTTTGCATATTGATGCTATTTCCAACAAAAGAGAGAAGCTTGTAACATGGATTTTTCTCCCACTACGTTGGTTCTCTGCCTCCTGTTCACTAGGAGCATGGTTTTCTTCTTCCAAATCTAGTTTCATGTTTTTGCAAGGAAAATTTGCATGCACCTCTCTCTCTCTCTCTCTCTCTCTCTCTCTCTCTCACGATGGAATCATCAATCTAGTTTGCGATTTTCTGATCAGTTTCATGTCTTACATTTTGTTTTGTGATGCAGACACTTGCTCATGATTCTTACTCCCACCTGCACCTGCACCCGCACCCGCACCCCCATCCAGACCTTAACTAGCCAGCCATCATGATGCTGCTGTTGACAGCTGCAGCAAATTAATGGTTGTTCTGCCTCAGCTAAACCCCAAGAAGGCATTTTTCATCATGAATTCTTTCAAACTCTTTTTAGTGGTAACCTACCTAGTGCCAGGGGAAACTAAAATTACTTAAAAAGTACCTCAATCTCCTGTATTAGTATTTCCAAATTATACAAGGAAATGATGTAATCTATGTTTCCTTTGCCCTCTAATCTGCTGGATTTTTTATTTTTTATTTTTTTTAATTATGACGAGGAGGGGAATGGCCTCTTACTTGTGACAATTCACTACTAACTGGGGTTCATATGATATGAGGTTCTCTTGCGTGAATGATGGCATTATGATGATACAAATGCAGCACATGCAGGAAAATGAACACCAAACGGTAGCACTGAGAAATAGAAGATCAAAATTAAGATCAACTTCTTGTATGAAAATAGCTATATGATATGATTTATAGCATTAAAACTTATTAAGAAATTGAAATTAAAATAGTAATTTTGTTTGTTTTCAAGATTTACAAATTAAATTAAATCCTCCTGCATTATGAAGGAACATGGTAACTCTAAAATGCTGTTTTTATCTAAGAAAAAATAATCTTGCTAACTCTAAATGCTAGGTAACCAGTCAAGTTTAATGGATCTGGCCCGGATCTAAATTTAAATGGATGAATCTTACAAATATGTGGTTTAAGTCGTCGGATCTGATCTGATGATTAACTATTTATTCCAAACCAAAATATAATAGTAACTGTGATTAAAAATAATAATAAAATTCCAAACACGGCCTTGCAAAAGCTGTAGATAAAGGAGGGAGAGAATCTGCACCATGGGAGTCCCAGGTTTTGGAGAGGTTTCTTCTGAAAGACACGAGAGAGCGAAAAGGCGGAAAGGATGAAGAAGCTGAGATGGGTAATGGACGGAGGTGGAGGAGGATTTTGGGAACTGGATGTGTCCACGCCCGTCACCCTCGACGGAGTGGCCCGACCGGTGCCGATGGCCGGCTCCGGCGACAACCACCCTCTCCCTCTGCCGCTGGGCATATCGCGAGGGGCGACCTTGTCGAGACCTAAGCAGATCGACTTCTTCCAACGCTTCATGGCGGCCCCCTTCGTCCCTTCCTACTCTCCCGCTCACGGCTTCTCTCTCCAGCGCGTTCTCACCTTCCCCTTCGGTGATTTCTGGTACTTCAACTGCTTCTACTGTTCTGTTGAATTCCGCTTTAATTCGTGTTTCTGTCTGGTTTGTTTTTGTTTTTTCGCCTTTAATTCTGTGTCTATTTCAGAATGTCCTCCGAAAGCATACTGTTGAACGCCATTCATTGGTGCTTTATGGGACCGATGTTTCCGCGGTTAATGTTCTTGAAATGGTTGGAGTTTCCGATTTCTGTGTATGTCATTTTGGGATTGTATGAATTATTTCGTCCACCCTTTTGTTTGGCTTCAGAAACCAATTTTTTAGATTTAAGCTAAATGAGAATTGGTGTCCAATTCCTTTTCCATGTTTCATTCTTCTCTCTTTTTCTTTCATAAATATTCGTGCTATCATGAACTTTCATGTCTTCTGAAGTTCTCGTGCTGGTGATTCCACTTACAAGAAGAATTTTTTGTTTTTTTATTGGTTTTAACTATAGTTGCATGTTTAGCTTATACTGTTAGTCTTGTGGATCTCGCAATCATCCTCATAGCATTACATTTGATATTGACTGATGTGCTTTAGAAGCCATTTTTAGGTTTGCAACTTTGCTTGGCCAGTTCAATTTGCAGAAGTTTGTATCCTCCATCACAGAGAATGGACTGAAGCAGTCCTCTGATTCATCATGGGTAAAAACACTCGCGAGACAGCTTTGCAATAAGTCCTTATATGCGCTTAATTTATGTTCAGAGGTCTTGGTAACACCTGATGATACAGTGCTACTTAGCATAGAAGGCTATGGTGATAAAAGGGCAGCTAGGAAGAAAGCAGTTCTTCATCATAAGGCAAGCCACTGTGATAGTATGTCTATTGCACATTTAGTATCAGCTGATGAAACTTTTCAATTGATTTGTCTTATTTCTTGGTTGATTCTTTTCAAATTCTTATTTTCTGATTACAGTTACTGAAGCTTGTGACTAATACATAGGATGATGCTAACTTGAATAGTCCTATTATGGGGGAATACAGAAGGAAAAAATGAAAAAGAAAGAAAGAACATTCTGTATCCAGCTAAGCTTATTCCTATTCCAAGTTATTGGCATTTGTCATCACTTGATGTGGATATAGCAATACTATGCTTGTGACCTGTTCCTGTACTTGTCATACGTCACCTGATAGCTTTTACTTGGAGTCTTAGAAAATATCAAGGGAGTTACATACATGTTTAACAGTTTGGCTTACAATGTGAACTTTGTCAATGATTTTGTTTGGAAATGCATCCTACTGGTTTGCTTGATGAGTGACAGCAGCCTATGCCTTTGGCAGTTTTTGCATCACAATTTAACCGTGGAGGCTGCTTGGCCAGAACTTTTTGTTGATGGTCTTGGTACATACTGGGATGTACCATTCTCAATGGCTATTGATCTAGCTTCCACTGCCTCTGACTCTGGGGCAAGTTATCATTTTAGCATCAATCATAATGCAGGACGGCCTAAGCAGCATGAAGATCAAGTCACCAATGGAGTACCCACAACTCTTCTCCCTGGTTTGTGCATAAAAAATGCATTTGCTTTCAAGAAAACTGTCGACTTTTGGAGAAGCAAAGCTTCCAAGTTGAAACTGGTGCAGCCATTTGACATGTTCTTGTCAAATCCTCATATCTCAGCTTCAGGGGTACTTGGTAAGATGCATCCTGTTAACTTCCTCAACCTTTTTGCCAATTAACAGTGTGTTAAAAGAGTCATTTTCAGTGGTTTTAGTTGGACTTTATTCCTTACGAACACTTAAATTTTCTGTTTGAGCATCATCAAAGCTATTGTAATTTAGCAAAATTAACATCAATGTCCTCGTTACCTGAATCTGCTAAACCCTTACTATTTGAACATTTTTGCTTACAGGTGCTGTTCTGGCAGCATGCCTTGGCAACAATTCTGTCGGACAACAAATAGCAGACGATTCACTGCATTTTAAGCCCATAAGTCTCCGTGCTGCTGGAGTGAACTCCACCATTTTAGCTGATATGTTCGCATCTGCGTCATTTTCCATGCAACATGGGAACTTCCAGAGATTATTCTTCGATTTTACTCGCTTTTATACCCGCCTGGATTTCCCTTCTGGCTCCAAATTCGTTTCAGGCACCATTCAGCTGGCTCAGCATCTTTACAATTCTCAACAGCTTAGTTTGGAAGCAATTCAGGCAATCTGCCCCAAAGCAAGCGTTTCACTTCAGCAGCAGGTATCGTAACATTCCAAGCATGGATGGAGCCATAAATTTAAATGAGTGAAAAGCTTACTCACAATACTTGTTGAGTTAAATGCCTTTTTTTATTACTGTTGTAATATCTTGATTAAATCAAATGCAGATTGCTGGGCCATTCACCTTCCGAGTCGACTCAGGAGTAACAGTTGATCTGAAGAACAGCGGCGGTTGGCAAGTAAATGTTAATGATCCTGTATTTGCACTTGAATACGCATTACAAGTTCTTGGATCGGCAAAGGCTGTGGCTTGGTATTCCCCCAAGCAGAAAGAATTTATGATAGAGCTTCGGTTTTTCGAGACATAAGCCATTCTTCTAGCTACCCATCAAGTGTTCTTCGTTCACAAGCATCTGAAACCATTTGATTTGTGGTTTTGAACTCTATATAGTGCAAATTGAGACTCCAAAATTTTCAATTTTTTTTTTTAAATTCCCGAATGAATTCGTTACAAATTTGGAAGCTTGCATTTGCGTATAGTATGATGCCTACCAAAACTAGTCACAGGGCATCCGTTCGGAAGCCGTAAGTGTTCTTCATTATACTTGACACCTACAAGACAGAGACCATGAGGGGGAGCTGATAATGCAAACTTTGCCAGCTCCCTGCGATCTCGACTTGCCAATATCTTGGGTACAACGTTGGGAGGAACTGCCTCCCTCCCAATTTGCAGCAATAATGCAACCTGTGAAAGTTGATTGTCAAGAGAGAGATGTGAGTGTCGTGATTAAAACGGTTTAAATGTGTGAAAGAAAGGAGGGATAAAAGCTCATGTAGGATGAGTGTATTAAATAGAGAAAATTTATAACAAAAAAGGAAAAGGAAGATCAACGTGGTCATGGATGGAGAGGTGGA
This sequence comes from Diospyros kaki, assembly GCA_036245055.1. Taxonomy (NCBI): domain Eukaryota; kingdom Viridiplantae; phylum Streptophyta; class Magnoliopsida; order Ericales; family Ebenaceae; genus Diospyros; species Diospyros kaki. The sequence goes on along the minus strand of BSEG01000016.1, from coordinate 7,322,610 downwards.
GAGCTTTACAATTTATAAAGATTTAACTTAGTGGTAGGAAAGAGCAAAAATTTGATTTATCTAAACTAATCGAATTGAACTAACCGCATTTGCCAGTTCGATTTAGTATATTTTCTTGTATTGATTCGGTTTAATTAATTTTCTTTTAAATTTAATTTCTTATTTTCAGATAGATTTTTTTATTAAAATAACTAAACCAATCGATCGAACTTTAAAACGATATCGTTTTAATATTTATAAAATAACTTTATTTTTAAAATTTTGTGTTTTTTACCGATTATTTTGGTTTCCTTCATTTTTTTATATTTTTTTAGTTTAATTAATTCAGTTTAATTTACACAATTTGAGTTAGATTTTTTTTTTTTATTATCGATTTGTTCAATTTTTCGGGTTAATTGGTTTGATCGGTTTGGTTTTGTTTCTCAATTTAGTTTAATCGGTTAGTAAATTTCAATTGATTCAGTAACTAAACCAATTGTTTACGCACCTTTACCTAATGAAACAAAGGCTTGGGATTGAGTTGGGGGTGGAAATTGTACCCTCAAGTGCCCCTATCTCACTAGCTCATAAGCTTAAATGTATCTTACTTGGGGATCAGGACACCCACAACTTGATAGTAACAAGAATAATTGTAGTGATAAAACACATCATATGAGCAAATAATCTTTGAATTGGGATTGGAAATGAAGGTGTTATACCATACCATATTTCTCACTTGTCTGTATAAGAACCCAGAGCCTTCAACTTCAACCTGTAAAAGAGGCCCCTACACAACACAATCAATCAGCAAATTAGAAGCATTCACTATTATCAGCGCAGAGAAAAGGAAAATCAAAACGGAAACATTGAAAGACGATGCAATCTGTGGTGGAACTGCAATGCATCCAATCATCCAGGAGGAAAAAAGGATGAAGCAAAGAATTCTAACCACCATTTTTTGCAATTACCATTTCAGTTACGTCAACGCGGAAAACATTCTTCACTGGATTCAGTGATCGGTCATTGCGTGATGCATTGACAAAAGCGGAGAAGTCGTGTTTGCCAACGAAATGCTTTGCTGCTTCCTTCATGGCATCACAGTTGAGTTTATAAAAACTATGGTAAGCATAATGACGCTGGAATGGGTCCATGAAGGTATCATTATAGATTTTGTAGTGATAAAGCTTGCTTTTTGCAGAAAAGCGAGCATGAAATTCAGGCACTGCAGGGCTAATTTCTCTAACTCGTATATCTGAAGGAAGAAGACCATTTAGTGCCGCATGAACGCTTTCCAAGCTGTCGTAGTTAAAAGGCGTAACGAAGTGTGCCACCTGAAAGCAGAACCCAGTTAAGTTCATGTGTGTTACTTATCGTCAAATGCTTACACAAGAACTAGGAAGATGGAGTCAGACCTGGCCCCAAGCATGAACTCCAGTATCTGTTCTACTTGCTCCAACTAAACAGAGATCTTTTCGTTCTAATTTTGTTATTTTACTTAAAGCTTTCTCCACAATGCATTGTACAGTTGGTGTAAACTGTTGATACTGCCAGCCTGAAAGAAAAAATGGAACGTTCAAGAAACAGGAAACTCAAAGCACAAAAGATTGCAGATTTCAGGATGGTAGACATTTGCAGCTGGTGGACCGCACTATTAATTCATATGAGCATTGGAGAAGCAAGCCCACAAGCTACCTGTCTAATTCTCTTACCACCAAAAGAAGAACAGAATAATATGATTTACTTATGCCACGCAATGTCCATGTAAGTGTGAGAGTTCTATATCTTATCAAAACTTAGTGTTGTGCTATATCTTCCAATTTATTTGTTTTAAAGAAGCAAAAGGCCTCATTAACACAAACCCTAACAGATCAGAATTGAAGTGCAATCCGAATCACCAATGCACGATGCTCCGCACTCGGTGAGGAGATGGCGGGTCATGTTTGTATGTTGCCTTATCCTTGTTTCTAAAGAAGCTGTTTTGGAACTCGAAGCCATGACCTTCCAGTCCAAAAGGAGCAACCTTACTCTTAGTACCAACCCTTGACCTAGAGCCTAAGTCACAAAAAAATCTCTTAATCTTCTCTGCATTCAACCCTATATTCTCTGGTCTTCCATATCTAGGCCTCCACTGCACTCTTTCCCCTGCTCTACAATTTAAAACTGTTCTCATTCAGCACATTTGATGCCATATCAGGAACCATCATCCTTCACTTGAGGCTCATCATCATCTTATATGGCATCCACCTCACTTGTTCCACTCCATGGTAAAGCTGGTGCCTCCTTTGTATGGTTCCACCAAAGAGGTAGTACTCCATGCTCCCGACCTAGCTAAGGCAGCAAATCTCCAACAAGCAACCGTTTATCCTTCTCACAAGAGGATAACCATCCACCTCAACCTCAACTTGTAATTCAGTTAGCTATAAACCAGCTATCCATGTATCAGCATAGAGAAGTCCGCCAACTCATGTTTGAGGCTATCTTGACCTATGTCCTCTTTTAGATGCTCAACATGCTAGTAAGCCATGATGAAGACACATAGTATCAAAGTTTGCATGTTTTAATGTAAAAGGATTATGCATATGCTGTATTTCATTTACACTCTTGCATTACAATTTAACCTTCATTCGAGGGAATTTGCCAAGTGCTTCACGGATAAGACTTACACTCTTGCATCCTAACAGTAAAGTTGGGAATCGGAGTAGGCAACGCATAGAAACTGTAAAAGCTGGGAAGGAAAAGAGATAGGCAATCACCAGAGAGAACAACAATGTTGGTACTCAGTGTGAGTAATGAGAAGACCCATGTTCCGATTGGACTCTCTTTTTTGTGGCTCATCGAACCCAAGCTCCTTCGAGAAGAACCAAAGCCTTGACAAAATCCATTGCCTCAAATGCACAAGTCCCTGGAAGTCTGGTGCAGCTAGAGACCTAGATTATGCCTTAGCCTAAGCTGTAAGTTGAAGATCCGTGAGAACTCAACATCCCGGAGGCAACATAATTAAAGACCTGACCTCCACATGGTGAAAGGAGTACATGACTATAATTGGGAAGTGTTCCATCGGTTAAGCCATGGGCGTGACACAAGTGTCAACTAAGTACTGATTCCAGGAAGAAGAGGTGGTGGCAACACAATGTGCCACCTCACAAGACTAGCACTCGAAGCTACAGTGTGGAGAACACCATCATCAGAGGGATAGGTTACTCAGATTCATGTCATCTCAAAAGGCTGATACTTGGAGACGCATTGTAGAGGGCTCAATCCATTAAGTGAGGAATTGATGAAGATTCACAGGGAGGCTCAATGCCTGAAGGGAGAAATTAAGGGGATCTTGATGGCTGAGAATCTAAAGGCTTTCTTATTAGCTCTATTTCTTCGAATAACAAACTTAGAGGTGGGAGCAAAGCCATAGGATAATACCCATGTGAATCAGTTCCACTAGAAACCATAGACATGGAATACCCTTTGTTCCTAACTAATCCGGCGAAGATCTGCAATTGAAGGGATGCTTAGCAAAATCAAAACACGATAATCACTTTGCCTTGCCAACTAAATCAAGTGCTTTTAGGTATTGAAAGTTATATAAGGAAGACGAGTAAGCGGTAACCTGAAAATCGAGTGCCGTCATAGGCTATGACCATGCGCCAATTGTAACCTAGTTGGCCGCCATCATCGCCTCCCGAACTCTGCCCATTTATCCAGTTAAAATCGCCGAAGACACAAATATGCGCGCATATATATATATATATACACACACACACGCACACACATTGAGAGAGAGGGGGGGAAGAGAGATTGGAGAAGACATACCTGATAACCGGAAGAGAGAGAAGTGGTCGTGAGATTGAGAAGAGGCGGTGGAAGTGGAAGCGGAAGGCCTACCACCGCCGCAGCTGCAGAACTCATCATGATTCTCTCTCCTCCGCCTAACACATAACAGGGAACACCCCCCCGCCCCCCTCTCTCTCACACATAATCACATTCCATTTCGCACACCACGTTACTGTATTTCACCACCAATATACACTTTCATATTATTTTTAAAAAAATTTATAGAGGCTGTTCGTCTTATCTTTTTTTTTTCCTAACTTATAACGCTTTTTACTTATAAATTATATAAAATTTAAAAATTATAATAATATATTTTGTTCGTTAGTGTTTAGTTTAAAAGAATTAATAAACTATTTGAATTAGATAAAAAAATTAAAATACCCTTATTATTGAATAATATAAATAAAATTAATAAAAATATTAATTTTTAATAAAAAAATTATAAATTAATCTCTAACCGATAAAATTATTATCATTATATGTTGATAAATTATATGTAATTATTAAAAAATATATACTTATAATAATTTATGTTTATAAAATAATTTATGTTTAAATTTAAATTTAATTCAAAAAAATATTAACTATGTGTTGAGACATTATATAATTTTTTTATTTTTATATTTTATCAATACATATAAAGTATTAATATTTAAATTAATTATTTCATAAATTTATATTTATTTTGTCCATAAATTTGATATATATTTATAATAAAATTTGATAATTACATAATAAGTTTAATAAGACATAATAATTGAATTAAAATTCAATATTTCCATGCATATACAAAAATCATTAGTATAACAAAATTAAAAATTTACATACAATTATCATAAGTGTCCAATACATAGCGCAATAGTATCATGCATTGCTATCTAATAATTATCATCTTGATCCACTTCATTGTCAAATTGGCTTTCAGATGTCATGAAAGATTATGTATCGAGAATATAGTTTTCATTTTTAACTGTAATGAATGTATTATCTTGTACCCCTTTTATTCCTAATATAATTATGGTTAGTCATTGTAGTTATAATTATGTCTAACTAAATATTAATATTGTATGTAGTCATATCTCCCAGAATCCTAAATCTAGCATTAAATACTCAAAAAGTACACTTAACAATCATTTTATATAAAGAATGTAAGTAATTAAATAATTCTTTATATCTTATTGGTGTACATAATTGTGATATTTTTACACGCTAAAAATATTTAATGTGGTATCTTACATTCTCATCTTTATAAGGGCTTATGTATTTAGTTATATGATAGCATCTTACATCTGTTAAATATTATTTATCTCCTATTGGGTGAGAAAAATTAAAGTTCGGCTTCACTAGAAAATTTGGAATGTTTTGAAGATAAATTCGTAATTTATTTGATCCGTGATGAAAAATTGGGGGATAACTTATTGAACACATTGTTAAAATAATTTATAAGTTAGGCAACTTTAAAACTCTAAAATTTTAACAAACGTGTGATTAAATAAGTTTGATAGGTTATAATCTCAAATAAGAGTTTATAAATGGTCAACTGCCAAACACCCACATAATATACATATATACAAACCTTATCATATCACAAATAAATTTAATAAATAATTTTTATAAATTAATCTAACATACATAAATTTATAATAATTTTATTTAAAATAAACAATAATTAATAATAATCAATATATTTATTATTAATTTTAAATAAAAATTATAAATTTGTGTTTTTATTAATTTATAAGAATTATTTATCATATTTATAAAAAAACTAATGAGTAATTTGTGAGTGTGTGGTGTAAATGATTTGGAAAAATTCTATCGATAGCCCAATGAATTACGCTTTACAGTCCGGTCAAATATTACCTCAACTACCCTCTATTAAAAAGCCTTTATTACCCTTACCTAACTACTTTCTCCCAACTACTTTTTCTTTTTATTTACTCTTCACGCAGCCATCTTCGATTACTTTCACTGTGAAGGTTTCTGATCACAGTGATTATCTTCTTGTTCTTGTTTCTGTTAGTTTTAATTTTATTCTTTTACTTTTCTATAATGGATGATTATATCTAAAAATTGATGAGATGGGAAAAGTTTTATGAAGAAGATTATGGAGAAGATGATAAGCAGCAGGTCATGCACAATGAGCAGCATCTCGTGAACTACAATGAAGCGCAAACCCTAAACCAGCAGCACGTCAATATTCTGGTAACTCATTTTATTTCTAATTTTGAATTGCTGCATGTTTGAAAATGCTGAGAATGATAATCAAAGAGTTGGAGTAGAGGCCGAATATTGAGGAACCCAAGCTTCCCCGACACATTGCAGTCGGGGATACTCAGATTCCTCGACCCCGAAGAGTTTTAATCGGGGAAGTCGAGCTTCCCCGACTGTTAGTCGTCGAGTTCCCGAGGATTCCCCGACCATTGCGAGTTGGGGGACCCTTGGGTTCCCGACTCGCAGCGATTAGGAAGCTAAGGATCACCTGACTCGCAGCGGTCAATGAAGCCTCAAATTCCCGATTGTAATGAGTCGGGAACCCGAGGGTCCCCCGACTCGCACCTGTCGTGGAACCCTCGGTTCTCCGACCTCTACGGGTCAAGGGACCCTCAGGTTCCTGACTCGCACCGGTTGGGAACCCGAACCTGGTGACCCGCAAGACCGGGAACCACTTATATAATCTTATTATTTTTATATATAAATCTTTTGTTTATATAAATCTTATTATTTTTAATTTATATATTTTATTTTGTTTAAAGCAAATTTTTAATTTATGTATTTTATTTTTGTTTTGATAATAGGGATTTGATGATCAAAATTTAGAGAATGAGAATGTCGTATCGTTTGATGTTAGTCAAACTTTTGTTAGTAATAAGATTCTTAGTAATAGAGAAACGCTTATTAAATGTGTTAAGACAGTTGGAAAAGAAAATGGAATGGTTATCGTTGTAAAGAGTTATGAATCTAGAGGTATAGGAAGAAAACCTAGAGTTCGTCTTGCTTGTGAACAGAGTAGAAAATATAAATCAATAAAAAAAGGAGATAAAACAATAGGAGAAACAAACCGTAAGATGACAGGTTCTAAAAAGTGTGGTTGTCTATTTGAGTTATTTGGTGTTAAATTGTCAAATGAATACTGGATGTTGAAGGTTGTATGTGGATTGCATAACTATTTACCAGCAGTTCAACTTGAGGGTCATTCATATGCTAGCCGACTTACAGAGAAAGAGAAACAAATTATAATAACAATGTTTAACAATCTTGTGAAGCCTATTAATATTTTGATGACGTTAAAGACAGAAGATGAAAAAAATGTGAGTACCATCAAAACTATATATAATGCACAACAAATATATAGAGTAATGGATAAAAGTGGTTGATCACAAATACAACACTTAATGAAAAAATTGAAAAATTGTAATTATGTGGAGTGGCATATAAGTGATAGATTATCAGATTGTATCACAGACTTATTTTGAACTCATCCGATAGCTATAAAGTTATTTAAAACCTTTCCCCATGTGTTAATAATGGATTGTACATATAAAACTAATAGATATAAGTATTCATCACTAGAGATCGTTGATGTGACGTCAACTGAGCTAACTTTTTCTATTGCTTTCGCATTTATGGATCATGAATATGAGGATAATTACACATGGATAATGGAGAAATTAAAGAGTCTAATGACTCATAATACGTATCCAAGAGTAATTGTAACCGATAGAGAATTGAGATTGATGAATGCAATATAGAAAGTGTTTTCAACCACGAGCACCTTGTTGTGTAGGTGGCATATATAAAAAAATTGTGCTTGCTAAATGTAAGAAATTATTTGATAGAAATGAGATATGAGAGAAATTTATGTTAAGTTGAAATCTGGTTGTTTTTGCTTCGACTGAGGATGAGTATGAACGTCGTCTGTATGAGTTAACACTTGAGTATCATGTATATTAGGGCGTACTTAATTATGTGAGAAAGACATGGTTGAATGATTATAAGGAAAAATTTGTTACAGTATAGACAAATAGAATAATGCATTTTGATAACGTTACTACGAACAGGGCTGAGAGTGCACATGAAAAGTTGAAGAGACATCTTGGATATTCTCAATGTGACTTAGAGTCATCATAGACAATTATCAATAATCTTATTGAGTTGCAACATGTAGAGATTAAGGGGTCGTTTGAAAAAAGTTTAATGTTGGTACAACATAACTTCAAGCCAACAATTTTTAGAGAATTGCGAGGTGTTATATCGAAAAGTGCATTTAATATGGTACTAATGCAATTGCAACTTGCTCATAAAATTGGGATAGACAAAGTTTCATGTGGATGTATGATTAGAAGCACATATGGTTTACCTTGTGCACATGAAATTACAGAGTTCATGGTACAAGGACGGTCAATTCATTTGTCAACTGTGCATCCTCATTGGACAAGGTTGTAAGTAGTGCAGTCAGCTTATGATGGTGTGTCATCGCTAGTAATGATTGAGTTAGAGATGGAAAGTATATATAAAATATTTTATTCAGAATCAGACCCAGTAAAGCTAGTATTAAAGCAAAAGTTGAGAGAAATAGTTAATTCAGACACGACTTCACTACAGGCACCAACCATGAAAGTTAGGACGAAGGGTAAGCCAGCATCGAAGAAGAAAATTCAGGTTGATACATCCACCAAATGTGATATATCATTGTATGAAATAGTTCAATCTGGTCAAGACAGTACATCCCTAATAACATGGATATCGAAGAGAAACACCAACCGACTCAAGGGGTATGATGATTGTTTTCCACCACAAATACAATCGTTCGTGCATAATATTGTTAATGTAGAATCAGATGGACATTGTGGATTTCGCGCGATAACAGGGTTACTTGGTATGAGTGAGCACAATTGGAGAAATATTCATTTTAGTCTGATAGGAGAATTGCAATCTTTTCGTGCAATGTATAAGCAATTATATGAATCAGACATACGTGTGGACGAGTTACTACATATATTGTAATGCTTTGATTGTATTATATTGTGCGAGTATTGGATTACTTTACCTGACATGGGTTATTTAATTGATTCAAAATACAATGTCATATTAGTGCATTTGTCACGGATCCAGTGTCTTACATATCTTCCACTCAGATCAATCCCTCCTCCAGCAATACAACACAGGATGATTACTAAAGGATTTGTGAATGACTGTCATTTTGTGCAAGTATTCTTACTTATTTTATTATTTATTTATATAATTATTTATTCATATGTTTGTTTTGACAACAATTTTTGTTGTATATGTCATTTATTAGGTATTCCTTAAGCTAAGCTCATCAATTCCTCTTGTCGTACTGAATTGGTACAGATTTCGATGTGATAATGCACGTGATTGAGAAAGGCCATATATATACAGAATTCAGGCATTTTTATCTCTAGTGGGTCAAGATGTCGCAACACATGAAGTTTTTAACTTATCTGACACATGATTCTTAGGTTGTGTTTCTGAATAAGACCCAAGGCAATGATGATTTTTCGAGCAAGTTTAATCTTCATAGGGTTCAGCCCGTGATTGAAATATTAACCCATATCACCACTTACTGGCAGCCCAATTTGAAGTCCATAAGCTCATTTACTATCTCTTTAGAGGAGAAATGAGCATAAGTTCATTTGCTCAAGAGATAGAGAAGCCCAGCCCATTACGTATGTTAGTCATGCTTTAGGCTGAGAGAGGAGAACGGTTGGGCGATTCGAGGCTGAGTTTCGTTAGGGCTTGGTAGTCTTATTTTTGGAGTTACCTAAGTGGTGATTTGTTGCCCATATCTGAGTCTTCCTATACTTTGTATATATTTTCGCATTTTATTTTGTGGATTATATTACACTAATATCTTATTTGACACAAGATGTATTTGATTTAATTGATCCATAATTAAAGTTTATGATATAAAGGAGTCTGATATAAAAGAGTTTCAATTTTGGAAAAAAAAAATATATATTCTGTTAGTAATGATAAAATTACTTTTTAAAATAACATAGTTAGTTATTCGAGTTATGAAAATAATTTTTAAATAAACTAACATAGTTTCGACATTTATATTTTTATTACCATTTCATCGACTAACTACCCTCTTCATCAGCCTAACTTACAATAATCAATAGCCAACTGTATCATTTTATTTTATTAATGTAACTTCTAACTATTTATCATTAATTTTTTTTAAAAGACTATCATTTTGTTAATAAAAATAATGTTTACGTTTATGCTGTTCTTACATTTTTATTTTAAAGTATTTATAGAAGCAACATTATGGACACAATATTTAGTTTTTCATTTTTAACGAAAAAATAAAAATAAATACAAAATACATAAATAATAACAAACATATGATAACTAAACGATATAAAGTAAAACATTCTGAAAGGGTAATTAGTGACATTACACTAAATACAGATAATCTCATATTACAACAAAAATATAATCTCTATCATTCATTTTTCTTGTCTCTTGAGGAGGGTCTGAGACTGAATGATGTGGATCTAAACTCGTAGGTGGTGGATTTATAATTGGTGCTGGAGGTGATGTAACCACCGTCGGTGTTTGTACCACACTAGAAGATGCTCTGCGGGATACTGTATATGCATGAGACCCAGTAAGAATAGTTAAAATATCATATACCTGAAGACATGCCAGTCTCCACGCATCTACATCCTGAGTGGATCCACCTGATATGACGTGCGTAAGAAAAGACAATGATGTCATGATACGCTACAAGACACAATTATTTTAAATATGAAAAATTAAACATAATATATTTAAAAAAATTACAATTACAAAATTAATCTCACCATATCAACAATGGTCACTTTATCTTAATCACCTCTATCAAACCCGAATCTATGTGCAGAGTTTTGTATGACTCGATGCGCAATGCGATTATACCATGCCAAGTAGTCTTCACTGCACTCTCATGGCACTCGGGCAAGTCCACCCCGTCGGTGTGCTGGCAATAAGTGAAAATCCTAAGGAGTCAAACTATCTTTGATAAAATCATAAATTACCTTATATGTTGTTGCAGTTGTACCCCATTTGGTTTCAATATGGGATAATGGAGATGGAGGTATATTCTGCATATACCCAAATTGTCGCAGAACCCTCTCCGGATGATATAGCTCAATCATGCCTCCACACTTAAGACATCCAGAGAAGAACGTAATCTCATGCAATTGGTGTTGTGCACGATCCCTGTTATATGATGTCCATATGACCTGCACATGTTTTAGAATTTCAATAACGAGTTATATTAAGTTATAAAATATAATGTGTGAACAAAATACCTGATCTTCAATCAAGTCATCAAGTTACTCTCGCAAAGATTGCAAAGAATCGTACTCACGAACATGAAGCCAACGGTGAGCCCTAGGCAACTTATCAGTATATGCTAAGTTATGTTTACTTTTAGTCAATGGAAAATGTTCATATATCCAAGCCTATGTACATTTAATATAAATAATTGTTAATATATATGAAAAGATGTCAAATATATGGACATAATAATAAAATTTAAATGATTATCTTAACTAATGTCAAATATCCACAAATTCCCTTGACATTTCTTATACTCACGATACCCAGCTGCCTATATAAATATGCAAAAGAAGTAGCCCCCCATGCATACGTACCAGATACACTTAAGTTTTCCAATAATGCAAGATAGGAAACCGAAATCATAGTACCACTCTTATCCACAAATAATGTACAACCTAATAAAAATAACAAATACGCCCTATTGGCATTGTAGATCTCTTCATTCGAAGTTGAATCTGGCACGTTCATAAACGTTATTCTCAGCCAATCTAATTTCGCATACGGTCCCCGAGTCTCCGCTATCTGGCTTGCTATTTCTACTACTGAGACCCCAAGTAAACGACATAGTAAGTTATGAGCTTCATTACCTGTCAAATGAGGGATTGATATAGGGCTGCCAGCAACTAATATCTTCAGAATAGTAGCAACATCATCTAGCGTGATTGTCATCTCACCAAATGGTAAATGAAATGTGTTAGTCTCTGGCTGCCATCTCTCTGAAAAGGCTGACACAACTGTAGGATTTGCAAATCGATATGTGCATTCTATCAAATGTGTCAATCGAGATCTGATGATAACATCATGAATACGTTGTTGATTTGCCAATGACCAATCAAAAATTCTTTGTCCATGGCTATTGCACTTCAATACACCTATTTCCTATTACACAAAAATAATAAAATTATAATAATTAATTTAAATGTAAAATTATTTTTATAATCGCTTACCTCTCCAGCCCATATGCTAACAGCAACATGATTTTTAAAACTCTTTAAAATGGATGGATCTTCGGGGCCTCCTAAAAATGGTCCAGCAATATCGTCTAGAGCAGCAGTAGATGGCTGTTCTAGAGCACTAGTAGATGGCTGATCATGACCTTTTACCTTTCTCCTTCTTGTGGAATCTGTCGGACACTGACAAGATGAAGATGGGCAAGCTCCCTTTACTCCTCTCCCTCGAGTATGTGCCATACCTATAAATGAATGTCCCATATCAGTCATTTTTAAAATAATAATAATCTATTACAAAATTAATTTAGTTCAGTCATTTTTAAAATAATCATAATCTATTACAAAATTAATTTAATTCATATAAGAAAGTTATATTAAATGTTTAGATATATGATGGCAAATAAAATTGTTTATAATAATATTAACAACAATTGAATTTATTAAAAAGGTAAAGTGTAAAAATATAATTAATATGAAAAATAACATGTGAGAATAATATGAAATCAATGATATTTTAAAAAAATTAAGAAGGCACAAAACTAAAAAAAATAACAAAAAAATTCAAGTTTGGGTTTCTCCAACCTAGGTTCAAGAAACTCGAACCGGGTTTGAACCCCTGCACCTCACGGCGTGGAGGGTTCTCAAACCCTCCACACCCCTCCCCAGAACCCTTTGCACTGTAAGGTGCGAGGGTTTCTGAAACCCCTGCCCCCACGCCGAAACCCTCCCATCCCGGCAGCGATGATGGCAACCATCATCGTCGCCTTCATCAATCGCGATGGTGGCAATTGTGATGCCGCCACCATTGCACCAGCAGCACCTGATGCGATGGTGCGGGGGTTTTTGCAACCCCTGCCCCCACACCGAAACCCCTTCACCCCGGCGACGACGATGGTAGCCACCATCGCCACCTTTGTCAGCCGCAATGGTGCGGAGGGTTTCAGAACCCTTCACATTGCGAGATGCAGGGGTTTTTGAAACCTCTGCCCCCACACCGAAACCCCCCAACCCCGGTGACGACAATGGCGATGCTGCCATGTGTGATTATTAAAGAAATATAACTGTGAAGAGAAGGCGTACCTGATTTTGCAGCCTCTGGATTTCTTCTTCCTTGCAAAAACAATGGCCGACAATTGTTAGTGTTTGTGTGAGAAAGGTGAGGAATGGTGTGGTTGTGGCTCTGAGGGCATATTTGAAAATTTATGGGTTGTAAAGAATAATTTTGTGGCTGTAAAGAGTAAAAATGAAATTTTAGTTAATCGAGCTATGAAAAGTAATTTGTCGGGCTGTCAATAGAATTTCTCAATGATTTGGCATTTTAAAAGTACGATGATGTAAATGATGAGATGAAGAATGAAATCATGGGTGATTATGAGTGTGCCAAGAGTCATTAATGATTTAGCTTAATACATATAAAGTTCTTTCAATAATAAAAAAATATAATATTTATTTTTTAAAATATAAAATGTTAAAATTTAATATTTTAATTATTTAAAATTATTAATTAAATTCTTATATTGACAAAAAAAAAACAGAATTATTATTATATCATATAAGATGACACGTTACATAAACAAAATTATGTTAATAGAATACATATAGAAATATAATATTTGATCTCTCAATAATTACAAAATTTAATAGTTAGTTCATAATGTGAATAAAAACAAATTTAATAAAGAAACCTAAATTTCATAAAAGATATAAAATTTTCATAAAAAATATTTAAATTTCATAAAAAGATCTAAAAATTTATTTAAAGATAAAAATAATTAAAAAAAACATAAATTTCATACAAAAAAGAAAAAAAAATCAAAAAACACTTAAATTTCATAAAAAAATCTAAAAATGTTATAAATAATAAAAAGACCTAAATTTTATAAAAACCTAAAAATTTCTTTAAAAATACCTAAAATATTCAAAAAATGACCTAAATTTTATAAAAGACCTAAAATTTTTAACAAACCTTAAAATATTAAAAAAACACTTAAATTTCATAAAAGACCCAAAAATTTAATAAAAATGACCTAAAAATAATTAAAAACATCTAAATTTCATAAAAAAACCTAAAAATATTAAAAAAATACTTAAATTTCTTAAAAACTACCTTAAAATTTCATTAAAATGATCTTAAATATTCAAAAAATAGCTAAATTTCATAAAAAGATCTAAAAATTTCATAAAAAAGATCTAAAAATAATAAAAGACCTAAATTTTAGTTATATGTTTTATTTGTAGGTTTTTTATGAAATTTGTAAGTCTTTTATGAAATTTAAGTTTTTTAATATTTTTTGTGAAATTTTTATGTTTTTTCATGAAATTTATTTTTTTTCATCAAATTTGTTTTTATTTTCATATCAAGAACCAAATGTCAATTTTTTAAAATTATTTTGTGATTAAAATATCATATTTATTTATTAAACTTAATATGATGTGTTTTCTTGACGTGATTTTTTTATATGACATAGCATTTTGCGTAACGTTAATAATGATTCTGTTTATTCTCAATTATAATAAAAGTTTAAAATAATAATTTTTAATAATTAAAATATCGAGTCTTGACATTTTATACTTTAAAAATTAATATTATATTTTTTAATTATTAAATGCTGTCGTAAGAATTAAACTTAAAAATTGCTTATAGTTATAATTGAGAAAGGAACAAAATTGTGATATTGCTAACGTCGAATAAAATAACGTTTGTTTGATTATGGTTAAATGAGGATGGGGCGTGGGCCCCATTCCTTGCAAGCACGTGGCAACCAAACAAATATCGGGGAAGGGAACTTCTAGTATTAATAATATCTTGCAGCATCGTGCAAGGGGTGATGTGTCTTGCTATCATTTGCATCGCTCGGAAGCTCGCGTGGCATGATTAATGTTACGTGCGCATGCACGTTGCTGAATCAATCCCCTTCCCCCCCTATTAATTTAAAATCCCATTTCATAAACCCCACTAATTATATGCTCACTGGCCATGCATATATTGTTTCAAAAGGTGAAATCACTCACCTCAAATGTCCTTCATAATTGGTTCGACAGTACGTAGAGAGGAGGTAAATTCATAGTAATTTAGTCGGACACAATGGCTAGACCCGTACCTACCGCGCACAAGGAACCCCCTCACTTTAAAAAGAGTTACTCCTACTCTATCGCTTGTGAAACTCAATCTCTGATCATTATTTCAAAATTCACCACAAAAATATTTTGTGCCTTTTTCTTAATCAACTGAGCTACCATGCGGGCACTGGCCATACATATATGATGACACTACAATTCCAATTCCCCTCCCCCCTTAGAGGGTGGGACCGGGACATGCAGTAAATTAATAAATTAAACAGAGACGGACGGCTTCATCAGCGCTCATTGCCCCACCCGAATTAAATTAATTAGATGAGGCAGGCCCCCTCCCTCCCTCTGACGCCTAGTAAAACAAATAAGGACCACTCTTCTCTCTCCCCACCCCCACTCAAACCATACGTACATATAAATTAGCTTTATATACTCTTTTTTTTTTAATTTTTAATATGGGTGATTTTACTTTATTGACCCCAGTGGTTGAAAATAATAAAAAATTTATTATTATATTATTCTATAACATGTTTAATTAAAAAGAAGTTGAGAAAATAACTTGGTTTCTATTTATTGACGGCAGCTGTGGTGGTGGTGGCTCCCATCATTTTCTATTTATCGACAAGACGCGTTTGTTTGCGGGCAACTTTTGCTAAGCCAAAAAATGTACAACAATCTGAAGCGCCAGAATGTTGAACCCAAATCTGGTAAAATCGGGGGCCTTGATCTTGCACGCATATTCATGCTCGTCGCGTGCACCCAAATCCTGTCACTTTCTTCCCCAAATCCTCTGAAATTCTGAATTATATTTTTGCTTTTTGCTTGGCTTCGTGTTTACAAGGTCGGTTTTCGCCGACAAAGCAAGGCAGAGAAGAAGAGAAGAAAGCTAGCTAGAGCCAGATTTCTAGAAGCCGATTCTGTCCACGAGGACCAACTGATTACTCACGGTTCTTCTCATCACCCGATCGTCACTTCGGGTACGAGTTTGTTTCTGACCCTACTACTTCGCGCTTTAATTCAATTCGTCTTTCTTGTTCCCTTTCGTTCATCTCATTCGCTGTTTTTGGTCGGGAATTTGGGATTTTGGTGGTTCCTAGGGTTTCGCGAGCATCTGAATGGTTTTGTAGGGAGGGGCAAAAGAAAAGGAAGAGCTGTTTCGGGTCTCGGCCTGGTTTTTGTTGTGTTGCGATTTTGTTTTTGGTTTGATTTGGTTTGCTTTGGTTTGTGATTCTCGTGGTCTCTCCCTCTGTGTGTTTCTTCAGTGTCCGGTTTATTCATTCTGATATGCCTTTGAGAATATTTTAGTGAAAGGGCACACACACGTATATGCATAAGCATAGACATGTATATGCAGAAGTATGACTGTATGGCTATTAATTTAACCTTTCGAAACTGTTTTTGGATTTTCAGGTATTGAGGTTAGTTTTTTGAGTTCCTGAAGGAATACTTTCAAAGGGCTACTGTTTTATTTGCATATTTTTCTTCTTAAATATGATTACCTCATTTTTTTTTTTAAAGATTGTAATAGTTGTTCAAGATTCTTGGGTTCTGTTGCTACATTGTGAGGATTGTTATGATTTTTTCTCTTTTTGTAGAAGGAAGTATTTTCTGATTTGCTTATGTTCAAGTTTCTTTGTTAATTTAGTTGATAGTTGATGTTGCTGTAATACTGTTTGTATTTTACTCTATGGATTGGTGTTGTATCAGTTAGGCGGTTATGTTGTATCGGTTGGTTAGCTTGTTGTCTCGCTGAGTATAAATATAAACTCGGCAGAGTTCTTGGTTCGATTCATTCATTTTCATTTCATCTGAGTTTAATTCAGAGAGTTACAAGAGCTTTCTTCTCTCTCAATTGTGCCCTAGTCTGCTAATTTGTTTGCCCTAGTATACTGTTTCACTTTTTCCTTCCGAGTGAATATACATATATGATTGATGATTTTGAGGGGGGCAGAGTTTTTATTTTTTTATTTTTATTTTTTTTGTTTCTGCTAAAGCTTACTGATCAAATTCTTGTATACCTGAACCCAGATACCGAGCATGTCTGGGCGTCATCCAGTGGAGCAGCCAGCTGATGATGACATGGAAGAAGAAGTAGTAGTAGTAGAAGGGGATATGGCAGAATTTGAAGATAGGGAATACTACCATGGTAGAGCTGATGATGGTGAAGAGATGGGACTCGATGATTATGATGTGGTTTAGTTTCATTCCTTATTTTTATTTGTTGATCAATATTTTTGTTGTACCTTATAGACTGCTGAACTACTTCTATTTTACGCTATTTTTGGGACATTACACAACAGTTAATTATTTTTTTTTTTGCATTTTTGGCTGTTCTGGTATGGACTTTGAGCAGCTTACCAGGGTCACTGACACATCATCTGCACAAGCAAGGAAAGGAAAAGATATTCAGGGTATTCCTTGGGAAAGATTAAATATAACAAGGGAAAGCTACAGATTGACGAGGCTTCAACAGTATAGGAATTATGAGAATGTCCCTTTATCTGGCGAAGCTGTAGGCAAAGTTTGTCTCTCTCTTTCTCTTTCATTTTTGGTTATTTTCTTTTTCGGTTCACATTCACTGAATTTGTGGGTTATAATTCTTGGATGATGATTATATTAATTCTATTTGTGTATTGTGAGGAAAAAGAATATATATTATTTTATATACATAAAAAAATAATACATAAGACGATGAGATGGATTGTGAGTTGGATGGATCCCTTTCCGGTATTCAATTTCTGACTAATTTAATCCCAACTACAGTGCACTCGAATAAATAAATGGAAAATAAAGCACTTATTTGAACAACCCTGCACAAGTAAATAAATAACATATAGCACGAGGTGATTTTCATGGAAGCTTGAGATCCAAGCAAAAAAATCACGGAGATCTGCTGAAGGAGCAAACAAACACTACAAATGTAAAAGCAGATGTCTTATGCTTGCAACTATGCCTATTTTCCGATCTTGAGTAGCCTCAACCAAGTTTGAAGACTTTGCTTGTTAGATAGCCATCATTAATTGCTACACATGTTAATTCCTCCCTCTCTTCATGTGCACGTGTGCGAGCATGCACTCGCTCTTTCGCTTGCTCTCATGAATGACTTTTCAACTAGTCCATCTTTTATTTTAAATTTCACGAGAATCACATACTCTACTTGTTGTAAAGAAATTTGTATATATATGGAACATGTGTCTTTCAAATTAGAATTATGTTTGTGAGTTTGAATGGGACGTAAGGGTGTTAAATGACTTGCAGCTAAACCGAATTTCCCTTGTCTCTCAACTTTGTTCAAATAATTTGCAGTGTGTTTGAACTAGGTCTGATTGAATGGTCTTCTTATGTGTTAGATGCATTTGTTTGAGCTCTTTAGAGTTTGTTTGGACATCCTTTAGTAGAATAGATACTGATATCAAATCTTCCATCTGCTGTTAACAGAAACAGTAACATTTTATTTTCAGATGATTTGCATATTTGTACTTTTTACATTACATATTATGCCAACTCTAAATTCCTAAGATTTGATTTACTTATTTACTTGTTTTTAGGAATGCAAGCAAATTGAGAAGGGTGGGAATTACTATGAGTTTTTTCTCAATACAAGAGTGGTGAAACCAACTATTCTCCATTTTCAGGTTTGTGGTATTTGTGTATGGTAGCTTTTGCTAATAATTTAATGTCATCTTATTCTATTGTATGGCATTGGTAGTAAATCCATTATCTATTTATTTATTTTTTGCATAGATTTCTATTGTCACTTGACTTTTAGAAGTTAATTGACGTTATGAATATCATACCACCAACCCTAATTGTCACATTCCTAGGGTTACCGAAGGTTGAGACTGGAATTAGGGGAGAAATCGGAATGAGAGAATTGAAAAGAGGGAGAGAAATTAGCAGAAAGGGAGGGAGAAATCATAGAGAGCTGAGAGAGGGATAGAGAGAATTAGGAGGAAAGAATTTCAATCTCATTTCGCATAATATCCCATCCTCTTACAAGTAGCCCTTTTATAGGCATAGCTGGCTACTAATAGAATTCATAACAGCACCCATGTGCTCCTAACAGATTACAAAATATCTCCTAACAAACTATTGTAACCCTATTACAATATTGCCCCTCTATTGCTTCTAGGGTCATGACACTAACTTGGTTAGGATAAGACGCAATTGGTGATTGGAAGTAAAACCAACAATTACAACATGTTAAGCCTTTATCCCACTGTTTGGGGTATGGTGTAGGTAGTAATTCTTCCTTTTTTTCATGTACTTGTATGTAGATTGATATTGCTATATGGATATTAAGTGCATTTAATTTCTACTTATGTGTTCTATCTTATGTTTAACACTTAACTCTATCCTTCTATCAAATGATATGGATGTCCAACATGTAGTCATTTGTTGGCCAAGTGGTTGCATGGATATGGGAAGACAATCCTCTCTGTAATCTTGGTACTTTTGCCTTTCTTCCTTTTTTGAGGCTTTTGATATCAGTGCAACTCTTGCTCATTTTGTTCCATTCAGCCATTGTTGATGTGAGTTTTGTTTTTCCAAATAGCTCTGCATTTTCTTTGCTAAAGTTGTCTTCTATTTTCTTACTAACCTTGTTGAGATTGAAGATATTGTGATCAAAATTAATTTGGAAGCGAGCAATTTGAGCTATGCCATGTATCTCCAAAGTTAATTATGCTGATTTTGTCTGTGTCATAGTTTATCTCCTTAATCTGTAGCCTCTCTTTCTTTCTACCTTTTAAATATGTGGAGTAACAAGGTTGATGGTTCAAGGTCCTAAGCTTCATATTTGTGGTACTAAAATGTGGCATGTCTTGAAGCAAATGAAAGATGAGTTGGAATGAAGTTTATTTCTATTAGGTTCAAAAAGTAACTTCTAACAAAAGTTGGGTTGCATGGGGAACAGCAGGCCATAAGAAGTTCATTTAAGTTCTTACGAAAATCCCTCCTTCCAGTGCCATGTATGGGATTACAGCATCTCTTACCTTGTGTGTTCCATTGACCCATGTTCATTTGGCACCCCAGTACCACAAAGGAGCACTAGGGAAAAGAGAAAAAGCGAGAACCAAGATGACATGGGAATGAACGATTACTCTACTTGTTCTCATTGTTTATTTTCTTTTGTGATATTGCATCTTCATAGTTTCCTTCCATCCATTATGATTGTAAGTGCTTTTCTAATATAGAATTTGTAAGACGCTTTCTAGTTTCTTCTTGTATCTATTTTATTGGCTTTGGTTATTTGTCTACTTTTAGAGCCAATTTTCTCTTATATTACTTTACTCTAGCTTACTCTGCATTCTGACATCTCCCTTTTGGCATTCCGTGTGCAGCTTAGGAACTTGGTATGGGCCACTTCAAAAC
This sequence comes from Diospyros kaki, assembly GCA_036245055.1. Classification (NCBI taxonomy): domain Eukaryota; kingdom Viridiplantae; phylum Streptophyta; class Magnoliopsida; order Ericales; family Ebenaceae; genus Diospyros; species Diospyros kaki. The sequence goes on along the minus strand of BSEG01000016.1, from coordinate 7,302,055 downwards.
ATGATGTATATCTCATGTCTAATTATTCCGTCATGCACTGGTCATCATTATCCCGCAATCTGTCAGAGGTCCTAAATTTTTCTGGACATATAGCCCCTGCTGAGGTATTTTGAAATTTTATGTTAACCTTTGTAAATGTACTAGACTGAGGGTTTTTTTTGAAAATTTATGAGTTCTGTCTTTCTTTTGGTTCTCTATCTAAAGTTGATTCAGGGAATAAAAAAACCTGTGTAGCTAACATTTATGACTTCATTGTTTCAGAAACACACAGGAAGCTTGCTGGAAGGATTTACACAGACTCAGATCAGCACACTAGCTGTGATGGATAATTTGCTAGTTGCAGGGGGGTTCCAAGGTGAACTAACTTGTAAGGTTAGTTGATATATCCTTAGTTGTTGTTTTTCTCTTCGCCTCTCGATTAGTGTGTTAATGGTATTTTATTTTAGTTTTTGTTGTCAATATTAATATTTTTGGAGGGGGTGGTTTTGGGGAGGATGTCCCGGTACATTATACTTACCTGGCTTGGACAAGCAGTTGTATAGTATACACATGACCTTCCTGTAATAGAGCTTATATTTCTACTTATTTAAATCTTTGCTGATTGCTGTTGTGGCTGATGTGGTAAAAGTACCTTGCTGGCTCTAATCTTTATTGTCCTTATCTGTAATGATGGAGGCAACTAGGCATTGGAAGAACACTTCCCATCTGCCTGTACACTCAATACTGATGTAATTAGAACTACTTCCCTTATTATCTGTAATTCAAAAATCAAGTTGTCCTCACTTCAAGCATGATAATGGAAGTGCTATTTTGAAATGCAACTTCTAGCATAATAGCAAACCTCATGTCTGTGTGCTTGTAGTATGCTGTTATACATTACTGGTCCATGTAAAGAAGCATTGCAGATCTCAGAAAGTTCTTGATTGTTCGTCATTTGAAGCATGTGTATGTCAGTTTCAATGTTATATTCTTTTCCTTTTTTGTTTTTGAAATATTCTCAAAAGAAAATATTCTAGCGTGCATTCATGTCATGCACGTGCTCACAAGCACAAAACAATTGTCGTGTATCTAGGGTTTAACCTAGGGTTTGGATTGGAATCGTAAGGATCCGAGTGAATTAAGGCCAATAACAGAACTGGATTGAGGGAGAATTGGACAGCAGGAGGGAGATTATAGACAGGAATGAGGGAGAGTTGCAGAAGAACAGAGAGGAGGGGGAGAGAAATTAGCAAAAGGGGAGGGAGAAATCAGAGGGAATTTGAGAGAGAATTCATGAGAGGGAATTTGAGAGAATTCAATATCAATTCAAAATGTACCTTCTCATCCTCAGCTGTGGCTTATATATAGCCTAACAGCCTCCCACATGCAGCCATGTGCAGTACAAATGGTAAGCCTAACTGCCTATAGCTAAGGGCAATTATCTATAACAGAAAAGAAGGAAAATTACAATTATTGAGTAATGCATGTGAGCTAACTACTATTATAATGGCAATTATAGCCTTGGGGATCCTTGGGGTTGTGGCAACAACTAATTCTACTAGTTAGATCAGCATAACTTGAGAATGGTTCAGTTTTGAGGTATGTAAATTGTTCAAATTTGAAGTTTTATTATATTTGCTCATATTACCTTGGCAACCAAATGCAATACAAAAGGTTTTTGGTTAGCAAATTTGAAATTTTAGTTCGTCAATTTCAACCACATTTAAGTTCAAAACCCTGAGTAATCACAATAATTGATTATTATACGATAGCAATCCAAGATAAAAGGACTGGTATCCAGTCCATAGTTTAATTATAAGTTAAGCGGAAAACAATTCTGTGGGAGCTGAAAAAATGATTAACATAGAAATAGACTGGCCAATTTGGAGATATTCTTCGAGATGATGAATGTTTCTAACTACATTATAGCAGAAAAAGTAGATTTAAGATGGGAATTCTTCTTCCAGACCACCCTGGAAGGCTTGGTAAATTTTGATTACTTGCTTGGTTAATGGTTTACAACAAAATTGCTTGCTTCATGAGGGATCCTGGATTTTTGTTCAGTGATCTCACATGAATTTGTTTTTAATTGATAGGTGAAGATAAGGAGGCAAAGCTGTAATAGTTTGTACTTATCTTTTGTTTAAATAGGCTACTTGATTCATTTAATTCACTGCTTTATTATTCAAAAGAGAATTTCTGTTTGGATGGGTTGTTGACTGGAAATCTCAGATAACCTTTTCACTTGTGCCCAATGTTTTGCTTCTTAGAAATTTTTCAAGTTATTTGGCCTTTTTTGATGAGGGTGAAGCCTCATTAGTTGTCTTTTCTCAATTAACATCTTTCTTTGATCATGTGATTCGGGAAGGTCCTAATCCGCAACCCCTGGGGCCCCCACCCAAAGACAAAAATGCAGTTTCTTGTCTATTTAGCTACTGCAAAATTGGCAGTGGCAGAGCCAACTTTATATGAATTGTAATAGTTAAAGGGTCTCTACTGTGCATTAGGCTCCCCACTTGTGAGGGTCATAATAAGATAATATCCGTAACAAAATGCCTTGCAAACCCTTTAGATCAAGATAAAACCTCTCAAACTAGAAAAGAGAATGTTCCATTGAGATGAATGGAAGCCTTCTGAATTTTCAAAAACTCTTGTTGACGTAGGATATGACCAAGAACTAATCTCAAACCTAAAACACTACTGAGAACAAATCTTAAAACCTGAAAACACTAAGACACAAGTCTCATCTTAGACTAAATATTTGTATTCAATAATTAATCTGCAAAAGCTGCTTTTAGAAAATAAAACTAATTAGGAAATATAATCAAGTTACCAATCTGTTAACTTCATAATTTGTACCTTGATTAGATTTTGTTAAATCAAGGATAGACTTTTCAAAAATTTGAAATCCCTAGGTTTAGGTTCTCTATCTTTCTCCCTTTGCTGAAAAGATTTTGAATCTAGTGAGTTGGGTTGCAAGGATCAACTTTGGAGCTTCGGGTTGAAAGTTAAAGTAGCTATAATGAACTAAATAGCAAATGAATTAGGACAACCTTTCAAGTGGACTAAGAACCTTGGGAAGTTATCTTTTGTGAGATGAATCAATAATATTTGCCTTGAGCATAACCACATTGACATCCTAAGCAACGAAAAAGCAAAGATCTAAGAGTCCGATGACTTGAAGGAACACAGGCTTACTGTTCTAGATGTAAGTTGATGTCACGACCAAGACAGTTAATTTATTTCTACAGCAGTTTTATTTATTTTTGCAGGAGGAGTTAGTTATTACTGTAACTCTCAGTTGTGGATTGATTTAGGAGGATATAGAGTCATTTATGAGCAGTTATGTGGATGGCTTATATATAAAGCTATAACCACATGGCCAAGAATCATTATGATTATTGTGAATTAAAGATCTTCCTTTTTCTCCGCAATTCTCCCTTTCTCTTGGATCTCTCTATTTCTCCCTACTCCCTGTCTAAATTCTCCTTTCTCTCTCTCAATTCTCAGTTCTCCCTCTTAATCAGTCTGATGTTCCCCCCTTTTTCTCTCTATTTCTCCCCCTCTTTTAATTCTCTCATCAAAGGAATTATAGTCAGGCTTGGGTTCCTGACAGTTGACAAGTCTTTTAAATGTAAAACATGATTAGTATTCAGGTTATCAAGTAAATTGAGCAAATATGCATTAAGTTCAAGTGTTCTCATTTTGAGAAATGGTCTACTTGCTGGAGGGTGTGGTATTTTAAAGAATGTTTTTGGTATTGTTCAAGATGAATTTGGATCATTGCATAATTATCTTTATTAAAGTTGTTTGCTTTATGATGCACATTAATAACAAGTTCTAGTGTTGTTAAAGACCCAAGGCGCACTAAGGCGCAAAGGGTCTTGGAGCCTGAGGCGCGCGCCTGGCAGGTGCAAGGCGCATGCTGACTAAGAAGAAAGAAAAATATACTTCTTAATTGAATAATAAGTCATAAAATAGATCCTAATCACATATCAACATTTATGTTATAAAAAAATACAAGAATTCAACATATATTAAATAAATCACAACATAAACATACTTCATGACATACCTGTAAATTTCAGCAAATTAAATCCCAGCATATTTCAACAAATCAGAAAAAGGAATCAACATTTAAACACCACAAATAAAAAACAAAATTAGTATTTGACATGTATAATTAAAAGACAACAAAATAGTACTAAAAATGTCATTAAACTTAAGCAAAACCCACCAAAAAATGTTAGTTTTAAGACTTTAAGTCAACAGTCAGCTTAAAAGAAAAAGTTAAATGATCAACCTTAAACCATTAATAGGTCCTAAATGGCTAAATTTGAATTAGGATTAACTAGATATACATAATAAACTAGAAATCATCCTCATCATCAAGATCAAATGTATCCATATTTTCATCATCAGAAGTATCATCTCCAATATCTTCTTCTACATCATCTCCCCCTCCATCTTCTTCTTCCTTGTCAAGATCCATTGGAGCATTTGAAGTTGATGCCCTTGTCCCCCTCCCCCTTGTCAAATTTGAAGTTGAAGTCAATTTTGATCTAGTTGAGTGATTAGCTTCTTCAACACCAGAGGAAGAGAAGAAGAAGAAGAAGAAGAAAAAGAAGCAGTCTAGCAGTAGCAGCAGCGTAAGAAGAAGTTTAGCAGCAGCGGAAGAAGAAGAAGAAGAAGGAGGATAGCAGAAGAAGAGAAGAAGAAGAAGAAGGAGCAAGAGCAGGAGGATAGCAGCAACGTAAGAAGCAACCGTGTAAGAAGAAGAAGAAGGATAGCAGCAATGTAAGATTAAGAAGCAACCGCGTAATAAGAAGAAGAAGAAGAAGAAGCAACAAGGATTGCCGAAGAAGAAGCAGTCTAGCAGCTGCCAGCAGCGGAAGAAGAAGAAGAAGAGAAGAAGCAGGGATTGTTGATATGTTACCTTGGCCTGGAGAAGCAGTGAAGCACCTCAATCAGAACTGGAGAATTGGAGAAGAACTTGAGGAGTTGCAGTTGCTGCATTGCGTGAGAGAAGAGAGTGTTCCGTAAGAGAGTTGGAGCCTAGGAGGTGTAGTTTCTTGGCCTTCTATAAATCAGATGAGGTGGAGCACGATATTTTTGAGTTTTGTTGACTTTTCAATATTGTATTTTATTATTTTCTTTCTCTTTAAAGTTTTAACAGAAAAATGTTTAAAAAATAAAACATGCTGAAAAATCAGTGGCACCTCATGGATGTGTGCCTGAGGGGGGTGCACCTGAAGGGCCTAGGCACGCCTGGCTGGATCTCGCCTCGCCTGGGCATGGCAAGGTGAGATGGCTGCGCGTTGAGGGGCCTTGTGCCTAGGCGTGCCTTTAACAACACTGACAAGTTCACAGTCAACATTGTTTATTACAATTTTTTGCTTGATTTCAACATGAAATCATGGTTGTTTTGGCAAAGTTGTCAGCAATCTTAGGTGTTTAGACAACAAGAGATATGGTACAAGGTTAATAGGTGGGTAAGGAGAGTAGCCATGAACAATCTCAAAGGGACTTCAAACTATCTCTCTGTCTATAATGGCTGTCTCCCATCCCTCTCACAAGCCTTTTATTTTAGGAGATGAAATGCTATAAACTTGTGGGGGGGGGGGGGGGGGCTAGTTGAGACTGGATCCTAGTGTTCTTACTTATCAGTTTGGAAGATGTCGAGGTAATCTTCTTACCCTTGCAGTTAAAGACAGATATTTTCTATTCACTATTGTAACAGACCCGAATCATAAAGTCATGAGCAACCTAAAAGAATATGGGCAACATCTGTTGTTAATGCATCACAGTAAATCTCTGTCACAACATCCCTAGTTGAGACTTGATCCTAGTGTTTTTACTTATTTTGGCAGTTGTCAAGATTGTCTTCTTACCCTTGTAATTAAAGAAGTAAATATTTCTCCTCCATAATGTGCCCCACATAGTGCAATAGATGCTTGTTATGTTGTTTTTGTTGTAATTTATCACTCTCAAATCATAAAGTCACAAGTGACCTAGAAGAATATGGGCAATATCCATCAATAATGCATTTGCATTAAATCTTGTCCACAATATTCACCTCTAATTGAATAGGAAAGAGACACATCTTAGTGACTGATACGTTTGTGTTGTTTACCCAGGCTACCTGAAATGTGGCTTTACCTTAAAAACAACATTCAGGGTATTTTTCCCTTCAATTTTGAATTTACAAGTTCTCTTTGTATGTTTGAAAAGCATTTGTGCAATTCTTCTCATTATTATCTACGATATCCCAACACATTACCATCTAGACATGTGAGAATCACTTAAATATTCACCTTTTTCCTCATCCTTGGAGTAATCTAATAGGCCAATGGTTTATCCTTCTTCTAGGTATATCACTAGATTCATTGGAATGGGGAGGTTCAGTTAAATCATCTCTTATAATGTGTATACCTAATTGTGTTAAGGTCTTGTGCCATCTAGTCATGGAGTTGTTCTACAGAACCTTCAAGATTGATCATTCTAGTTTTAAAGGCAGTTAGGATATTTTGTGAAGAATGGGTATTAGCAAGTGGATGGGAAGATTTCTCCATGCCTTTATTTTAGGCCATGGTAAATGCTGAATAAGTGAATTCTAGAACAAGATGATTTACTGTGAATTACAGTAGTGGATAAATCAATTAAACGTGTTAGTTAAGTCTGGCAAGCGAAATAAATATGCTCAAGATGCAACAATTAAGGTTAAGGGTTGGTGCAGTGGGTTTTTCTTTTCTTTTCTTTTTTTGAAGATATGGAAAATTATAGGTAAATGAATTCAATAAATAAATAATAATCAAGTTTCTAGTAAAGCTAGGAGCATCGTGCCCTTAGCAACAACAAACTGGTATTGGTGTGTATTATGGGCTCAAGGTTTAGTGGCTGGCAATGGATTAGGTACTGGACTTGGGCATTGGATTAAATTGGTTTGGGTTTGAATGCTAGAGTAATTGCCTGGTTGCTGTTGGGTTTACTCTTGTTGGGTTCATGAAAATGAAAAGTGTTGGGTTGGACAGGTTGTACACTAATCTCCAAAAGACTGATAAAATTACTAATTCCTTGAAGGTGTGTTGGGCATTGCTGAAGCTCAAACTTTACCAACTGGACCATGACTCAGGAATCTCATGTATAGGTGCTGGCTGATACTGACAGCAATTTCATGTCAAGCTTGAGGACCTGTTTTTAACAAAGGCATCATCAATCTCTTGAGGGTTGCATGGTCAGAGCCCAGGCAGTAGATGCTGATGAGATATGATTGTGTGAAGTCTATGGATCTAGAGTGTGAAATAAAGCGTTGTCAAATAACAGCTACTGCTTTAGTTCAGGCCAGGGATGGCCTGCACTTGGTGATCTACAGCAAAGGCATTATGTAATGTTTTGCAGCTACTACTAGCCTGTAAGGGATCTAACAATAATCAGGAATAGGCAGAATTTACTTTTTTATTTTTTATTTTTTATCTGGGAGATAAGTTGGTGACACGGGAATCTAACAGCAACTTGTGATCTCTCCTTCTCCACCCCCCCTCCCCCCTCTTCTATGTGACACACAATTGGTGGACATAAATAACATGGTATATGAGATTTGGTTCATTTGGGAAGGTTTTCACCTGCTTTTCTTCCGGAGAATACAACTTCTGCTTAGAAGTGATTACTCTTTTAATTGTACCTTGTTGGAAGCAAGAATGAAAATTGGTGGTTGTTTGTGAATGCTTGTTAATTAAATTCCTCTAGAGTTGCACTATTTGCGAAAAGCTGCCAGTAGTTCTTTTTCTTGGCACTTGTCACCATTGTGCATGATGTTATTTGTGTATGGCAACCTTTTGTATTTCTTCTTTCTGACCGAGTGTGTACAATATTTTGTGTATTTATTTTTAGTAAGGTTTCTTTAGTAATGGTTATAACATAAGTTGTTTGATGAGCAGCGTTTGGATAAACCTGGAGTGAGCTTCTGTACAAGGATTACTTATGAGGACAATGCCATAACAAATGCTATCGAGATATATGACAGTTTGAGGTAGTGCCATTGTTGTAACTCTCTTTCAAACGACATTTAAATTCTTATGACATGTCTTCTGATCTACAATTTTTTTACAGTGGTGGAGTCCATTTTATGGCATCTAATAATGACTGTGGTGTAAGAGAATTTGACATGGAGACTTTCCAACAACTGAGTCACTTTAGCTTCCCTTGGCCTGTAAATGTTAGTTTTCCTCAACTTCAAAAATGATATGTTGATATTTCTTGGTTTGAGGCTTTGAGCAGCAAGAACTGCCTGAGCTTCCTAAATTACTAGCATTATGTTGTTAGTACCATTCTCATCTATAGATGTTTGTGTTGCATCAGTTATGCGACAATAATTTTTATGGCTTACAGACTCTTTTGACAGTTCAAAGTTGTGCTTTGACTACCATACTTTGACCTTTTTACCTGAGTGAGTGTTTAGAAAATAAATGTGAAATTCAGATTTGTAATAGTGATTTCAATTATCTGCTTTTCCCCAATCCCTTTCTGAAATTAAGTGCTTTCACAATTGGCTTTGCATTACCCTTCTGGTTATCACCTATTGTCCAATAGATCAGAATTATGCTTGTGGTAATTGTTTAACCAATTTGATATTATGGCAGCATACATCTGTAAGTCCAGACCGCAACCTTATTACCATCGTTGGAGATTACCCTGATGGATTGCTTGTGGATTTGCGGAGTGGAAAGGTAAAAATTTTTCATAGATATTCTTATTTAGAAAATGTTATCAGTTTATAAATTTTTTCTGCACTAGTTGGATTTCTCTTTGCCCTTTGGTTTTTTAGAGCTCTTTGAATCAATTCTTAACATGCAACTTTCAAATTTAAACTATGTTACCTGGAGTTTGATCTGACAATTGTACAGAGATTTTTGAAGAAATCAATTTCCTATTTTTGAAGATTCATGTTTACATTCATGCCTGGAGTGTTTTTCATGGGGAGGAGGAGAGAGCATGTTTTAAGTGGAAAAGGCCAAATAAATTAAATTGAAACTTTATGTGATTGCTGCAGAATGTTGCCTCAGTGGTAGGTCATCTAGACTATTCATTTGCGTCTGCATGGCACCCAAATGGATATACTTTAGCCACTGGGAATCAGGATAAAACTTGCCGAGTTTGGGATTCGAGAAAGTTGGCACTGCCAACCGCAATCCTGAAGTGCAACATGGGCGCAGCACGGTCAGTCCGGTTCTCATCCGACGGACAGTTTATGGTGGTTGCTGAACCTGCAGATTTTGTTCATGTCTATAGCACGAAGGCTGATTACGGGAGGCGGCAAGAGATTGACTTCTTTGGGGAGATCTCTGGAGTCGCCCTGAGCCCAGATGAGGAGTCTCTCTATATTGGTATATGGGATCGAACATATGCTAGTTTGCTACAGTATAATAAAAGGCATAGATATGGGTATCTTGATTCCTTTTTGTAGTACTCGGGTGGTGGTGCCCCCCCCCCCCCTCTCTCGGTCTGGTAAACCTAGATGAAGGGGTGAAGTTGACTTCTATTTTGAAGCTGACCCAGAGGACCTGTACAGAAATTATATGCTTGCATGACAAGCATAAGTAGTTAAGCCCGGACCTCAATTTCTAAGACTCCATCGCGCTCTGTGCGTATTGGGGCAAACCTGAACTAAATGGAATCAACATATTGATGGATGAAATACTTAATGGGACAAACCTTAAGGCAGTTGCTTTGGTCTGAGTTTGTAGATTTGTATTTTTGAGCAGAGTGGAATGAAATGTCAAAAGCACTCCACTTCCTGTGTGGAGTTGTATGTGTTTTCATCTGGATGGCATTATTGAAACCAGGAAATATGAATGAAAAAGAAGTGAACTTAGGATAAGAATATTGTGAGGATTTTATTAGGATAAATTATGCGAAGGCCTCCGTGTGATCTACTTTTGGTATTTTGGGTTCTTATGGTTAGTTATTGTCAAGCAACCCTTTTTTTTTTTTTTTCTTTTTTATTATGGAGAGAGTTGCGAGTCCCAATATTATGCTCTAAATAGAGCCCATCTTGACCACTAGACTGGAAGATTTTTATTGATGCCAATACCCCCTCTTTTCTAATCAATCCTTGAAAAAATTTTCAATGCAACCATTGTACTACCTCACTTATTATTGAATCGTGTTACAACAATACCACCACAACCACGCAAACGGCGAAATTTTGATCCCTCTACCTGCAATTTCAACTGGTTTCATCCTCAATAATCATGGAATTGCACGGAAAGGATTAAAAACACAAAAAGATAAAGAGAGATCCGCGGGGACAATCAAAATGTGATGGATGCAAACTGGGCCAAATTTTCACACCATGCCGATTGTTGCACATAATACAGACAAATGCCAGTGGGGCCTCGTGCCCTAATGGCCTCGGCCACAAGGCAGCAGCCCGTGACTCCAGTTTGGACTTTTTTTGCAGCCCCGAATGCGACGCCCTACATTCTCACGCACAGCAAGGTGAAGTTGAGTGAAAAGATTCCCCATTTCAATTGGAGGATTAGATGACAAATAGAAGAGAACGGTCTGCTGCTGGCTCTTGAAATTGCAGATGGACCGTTCCATATTACTACTAACATTACGTTGCCCTCTAATTCTATTTGTCCTCATCTGCGTCTTTCTTCATTAGTTCCTCTGTAAAACTTGTAGTTGCTGTGATTCGAACGTAAGTTTGTTTTATTTGGCGATTTGTTCCTCATGTTTGATTAACAAAGTAGTCTCAAATCACTCGAGGTTTCATTAATTAATTAATTACCCCGGGCAAGAAGAACCCCAATGGCTTGGGTCGTCGTTTCGAGTGTCGCGTCCCATTAACAGAGTCAAGACTCACAGATAGGGCTTCTGATAGCCGATTGAAGGTTTGTTAAGGATTGCGATATTGTTATAAATTAATTGATAAATATTATATTTTTGTAATTTAGTAAAATTCATTATACAATTATTATTTGAAAGAATTTACAGAAATATATGTTAGGGTTGGGCAAAATTAAGACTAGGTAATCAGGTTTTGGGTCTCCATGCACGTGTGTGTCTGCTCAGAGCTCAAGCCTCTTAATTCGGAATCAATATCATTTTCCATATATATAACTAAAATATCATTTTCCGAAATAAGTCGGTCAAAAATCTCGTGACATGGGCAGTGACTTCCGAAAGTCAAGTCGATCGTACACTAATTGATGTTCTGTTTTCCAAGTCTCTGAAGATTTATTGATCTGTGAGTGCATAGTGTACCTTTATTTATTTTATATATAAAAAATTAAAAATCCACTAAATAATTAAAACTAAAGAGTATATATCACTACTTTCCACAATTAGATAGACCCATCTGCATCTACATTTTATTGTAATTAATTAATATATATATATATGGGTTATCATTTTAAGTAAGTTTTTAAGTTAATGGTTTTGATATGCAAATGCAAAATTAAAATTAAAAATGTTGAATCCCTGCAGGCCGCAGTACAAGTAGAAATTCTCCTAGGATTTCCCCAATTTTCATTTCAGAGTTTCCCCAGTATCACAAGACAGACAGACAATACGGCTTCTTAGCAGCCATTTTTACTATTAACACTCTCTCTCTCTCGTGAGCTCGACACAACAGTTTCGCTTTCGTCCAGGGCTTACTGCTGCAGCACCTCCTTCGCTGTGCTGCTCTCTCTGCGGAGCTTCAACTGTTCCCCTTCCACTCATCATGCATATATATATAATCTCTTGAGGTTTTCTTCACACACACAGAGAGCGAGAGAGAGAAGAAGGGGAGAAACAGACATATGTATAGCTAAAGAGAAGAAGATCATGACGATGGCTTTTCTGCAACTATCCTTCGTCTTTTCACTCATCTCTGTCGCTTCATTGAGATCCTGCACCGCGACTGACCAGCTGAACGACGACGTACTCGGCCTCATCGTCTTCAAATCCGACCTCCACGACCCCAACTCCCACCTCGCCTCCTGGTCCGAAGACGATGACTCGCCATGCTCCTGGACCTTCGTCCACTGCAATCCGGCCACTGGCCGTGTCGCTGCTCTCTCCCTCGACGGCTTAGCCTTGTCGGGAAAGATCGGAAGAGGCCTTGAGAAGCTGCAGTCTCTAAAGGTACGTACATCTGTAGTAACGATGCCTTTTTGCGAATGCATCAAATACATTGAGAATGATTGTTGTTTCATCAGGCGCTTTCTTTATCCTTCAACAACTTCTCCGGCGAGATCTCTCCCGATTTGGCACTGATAGCCGCCCTCGAACGCCTCAACCTCAGCCACAACAGCCTCTCCGGCCGCATTCCGACTTCACTTTCCAACCTCAGCTCCCTCAAGTTTCTCGACCTCTCCGATAATTCACTGTCCGGCCCTGTCCCGACCGAAATGTTCACTAACTATTTATCTCTTCGGTTCCTTTCTCTCGCCGGCAACTTTCTTGAAGGCCCGATTCCTGGCACCCTTACTAAATGCACCGTTCTGAATAATCTCAATCTCTCCAACAACCACTTTTCCGGCAACCCGGATTTCAGCAATGGAATGTGGTCGTTAACTCGGCTTCGAACTTTGGATCTTTCGCACAATTCGCTTTCTGGCCCGGTTCCAGTTGGGATCTCGGCCCTACACAACTTGAAGAAACTCCATTTGGAAGGGAATCACTTCTCCGGCACCGTTCCGGCGGATATCGGCCTATGCCCACATTTGAATAGCATCAACCTTGGCGATAATCTCTTCACCGGAATTCTCCTGGAGACATTTTCGAGGCTGAATTCTTTAACTTTTCTCAGTTTGTCAACCAACATGTTGACCGGAGACTTGCCTCCCTGGATCGGAAACCTGAAAAGCCTTGAGTATTTGGACTTTTCGAGCAACGGCTTCACGGGGCCGATTTCAAATTCAATTGGGGAACTGAAATTATTGTCTTTCGTAAGTTTTTCCCATAACAAACTAACCGGAGAAATTCCGAATTCCCTGTTTGATCTTGGGCTGGAAGAAATGGATTTGTCGAATAACGAACTCACCGGTTTCATTCCCGCTGGTTCGAGCAAACTGTTTGAATCCGTTCGAATGTTGGATCTGTCGGGAAACAATCTGACCGGAGTTATTCCGGCTGAAATGGGTCTTCTCTCCAAGTTGACGTACCTGAACTTGTCGTGGAACCATCTTCAGTCGAGAATGCCGCCGGAGCTTGGATTCTTCCAGAACCTAACTGTGTTGGATCTTCGAAACACTGGGTTGTATGGGCAGATTCCCGGCGATATATGCGATTCAGGGAACCTGCAAATTCTTCAGTTGGATGGCAATTCATTGACTGGCCCCATTCCTGATGCTATTGGAAACTGTTCGTCCCTTTCTTTGCTGTAAGTCCTATTATTTTTTGCTCTAATTTCTGCATTAATTTGGATCTTCAAAACCATATACATATACATACAAACATACATGCATATATATATAAAGTTCGATCTTTATTAGATTAACTCTTATGGCCATTTGTTAGGCAGTCTGTTTTGATAACATTTTTAGGAAAACTCTGATACTATATTGTTAGGCACCTATATATTATAATTAACAGAACGGAAGAACAGGAACCATAATATCAAATCAATAGGATAACCCCAGTTAATGTTAGTTTTGTATAAATTTTGCTTGAATAAATTCATCTTCAACATTACACCAAATAACTAGTCACATGCTATTTAAAATCTTTGTCTGTCTCGTTGTGACACACTTTGAACACAAAACTATAGCAGTCTAGATCTACAATGTCGCACAAATTATTGATGCAATGAACTAAGGTAGGCTTTTTTCTGAATGACAATTTTAACGGGACCTATCTCTATTTCAAGTCACAATCATATTAAGTTTCATGAGTGGTATCTGTATTTCAATGTTTTTTGGTGAAATATGGTGCAGAAGCTTATCCAGCAATAATTTGAGTGGTCCCATTCCCAAGTCCATGTCGAAGCTGATGAAGCTCAAGATCCTCAAGCTGGAGCTGAACCAGCTGACCGGAGAGATTCCTCAAGAGCTCGGAAAATTAGAAACCCTTCTTGCAGCCAACATATCCTACAACAGGCTTGAAGGCAGGTTGCCCAGTGGAAGCATATTTCCATACTTGGACCGAAGCTCTTTGCAGGGAAATCTGGGCATTTGTTCGCCGTTGCTCAAGGGCCCATGCAAGATGAACGTCCCAAAGCCTCTGGTTCTCGATCCCAACGCCTACGCCGGTGAAATGGGCGGCCGTCAAAGGGGCGATCACTCCTCCGGCAGCTTCAAAACTTTCCGGCACCATAAGTTCCTCAGTGTTTCATCCATAGTTGCCATCTCGGCAGCTGTTTTGATTGTGGTTGGAGTGATTGTTATAAGCGTGCTCAATGCTTCTGCAAGGAGGCGGCTGGCTTTCATCGACAACGCGCTGGAGAGCATGTGCTCGAGCTCTTCGAGGTCCGGCAGCCTGGCCACTGGGAAACTGACGTGGTTTGATTCAGAGGGTGTTCTGGAGTGGCCGGCAGCCAGCCCGGAATCGTTGCTCAACAAGGCGGCTGAAATTGGGGAAGGAGCCTTTGGCACTGTCTACAAGATGAACTTGGATGATGGGCAAGGTACGCATGATATGAGAAAATGATAGATGTTCCAGTTAACCGGCTGATGGGTGGCTGACAGGAGCAAAATCGTCATTTCACCCCTCTTGTTACCGATTGGTTTAGCACAATTACAATATGTATTATTACCATATATATTAATGAAAATGTTATTGGCTTTGCAGAGCATGCTAAACTTTGGCAAGGAGGAAGAGTGGTGGCCATCAAGAAGCTGGTTTCCTCCAACATAATCCAGTACCTGGAAGATTTCGATCGAGAGGTTCGAATTCTAGGCAAAGCCAGGCACCCAAACTTGGTTGCCCTAAGAGGGTACTACTGGACTCCTCAGACTCAACTTGTAGTCTCCGATTACGCCCCATCTGGGAGCTTACAAGCCAGACTCCATGAACGGCCCAATTCAAGCCCACCTCTTTCCTGGTCCAGCCGGTTCCGTATCCTGCTTGGAACGGCGAAGGGCCTGGCTCACTTGCACCATTCTTGCCGTCCGCCGATCATCCACTACAACTTGAAGCCCAGCAACATTCTTCTGGACCAGAATTTCACCCCCAAGATCTCAGATTTCGGGCTGGCGAGGCTGCTAGCGAAGCTCGACAAGCACGTCATAAGCAGCCGGTTCCAGAGCGGGCTGGGGTACGTGGCGCCGGAGCTGGCGTGCCAGAGCTTGAGGGTGAACGAGAAATGCGACGTTTACGGGTTCGGGGTGCTGATTCTTGAACTGGTGACCGGAAGACGGCCGGTGGAGTATGGGGAGGACAACGTGGTGATACTGAGTGATCATGTGAGGGTTTTGGTGGAAGAAGGGAATGTGTTGGAGTGTGTTGATCGGAGCATGGAGGAGTTCCCGGAGGAGGAGGTGTTGCCGGTGCTGAAGCTGGCGATGGTGTGTACTTCTCAGATACCTTCGAGCCGGCCGTCCATGGCGGAGGTGGTGCAGATACTGCAGGTTATTAAGACCCCAGTTCCACACAGAATGGAAGCATTTTGATTCTTAATTACAGTTAATTACCTTTTATGAGGTTAATCAAGGCTGTGTTTGCTTATTTAATTGCTTGTTCTCTTTCTCTATATATTTCCATTGACAAAATCTGTACGTTATCATATATATTTCTTCCCTTTCATTTCATTTGCTTGCCATGCATGGATTCCCGTGGTTCATGCACCTCCTCCTGTTCCTCCTCTAATTTCTTTCTTTGTAAACTTTCAAGCTCAAAAACAACTTTTATGTTTGGAAAATGATACTTTTACAAAATGGTTGACAATCACAGTTCAAATGAAAAAAATATACCTCACTCAATTGCAAATTCACCATCCTTACCCTTGACTGGCTCCCCTCTCCTCTCTCCCTGTCCCATGACAGCTCCAACAACTACTGTCCGTCTCGCCTTGTCAATGCATCCTTGTCACTGTCATCGACTCGGTGCATTCTCGTCGTTGTTGTCGCCTCACCGCTACATCCTCGCCTCCTAACCGCTATTGCCTAGCATCGATCAAGCTTCATCGTGGATGAAGATGAGAGATGAAACCCAATCGGATTTGTTTTTTCACGGACAGAAGAGAGAGAGTAGAGAGGAGGCGGCAAATAAGTGAAATTTTTTCGTCATTTTACATGTGTGTGTAACCTTGTATGTACATATAATACGATCTTTTAAATTTTGATTGAAGAGTCAGCGCGATACAGTTTTATTCTTAAAAAAACTTTTTTTAAAAAGAGCGAGTGGTTCCTTATTTATAAATTAAGACTTGCCCTTATCTAAGTTTAAGAGGTAATGGTGCTATTAAAATTAGTGCATCACAACCCTTTTTAAAGAGAAAGTCATATACCTATGTGTACATTTTTGCACCAAGCACCATGTCGTTTGCCTATGCTCCATACACAAAGAGAGTGTTTGGCTTATTGATTTGATCGCTTATAAGTTGTATCAACAACTTATAAGTTATTAAGTAAAAGTTGGTGATGTGTTTAGATGCACCTCACCAACGTTTAAGTTAGGTAGTTTAAAAGTCACTACCACAACGTTTTGCAAAAGCTCTATGCAAAAGCTAGTAGGGGGAACTTTTGCAAAACGTTGCTAATTTATAAGCTGTGTTGATCGATCATTTTATCATTCTACCCTCATATTTTTTACTAATTTTCAGTCATGCCCTTCTTCTTCAACCTCTGCCTCCTGTCACCTATCACCCCAACTCTTCTGGCCACCACCGTCACCCCCATTGGTAGCTTCCCGTTAGCCATCGCCCCCATCGGCACCATCGATTGCTGCCCTATCGTCTCCTTCGTCAGTTATCACCCCCATCTGCTTCAACTTCTCCTCTGTTGCTGTCCCCACCCCTCATTTTCTCTGTCTATGCTTCTCGTCCTCACTCTCATTATCTCTGTGTATGTGTGTATATATATATATATAACACATATAACAATATTGTATGAATAACTTTTAAATATTATGTATAATTTATCATCTAATGTAAAATTTTATATCATTCAACACTATGTTTATTTTAATTTTTTTGTCAAATTTTAATAGCTTATCAATTGTTTCAAACCAAACACATAATTATTAACTGATACGTTAAAAATATATTTATCTAAATATATTATTAACTTAAATAGTACCTAACTTTTAAGTTTTATACAACTTAAAAGGTATAAAAAAAAAGGTAAGCCAAATACCCCCAAAGTGATGTGAAATAATCAATGAAGCTAAAGACAATTCAAATTCAAACAAACAAGAATTCACATGATTTAATGAAAAAGGTTGTTTCAATATAAAATGTCAAGCGAAGATACGATTAATATTGCTTTCAGGATACAGATTAAATAATTAAATTATTATAAATTGAGATTTATACTAATAGGTCATGAGTTCAATTTATTTTTCTGTGTAGTGAGGTAAAAATTTTGTTTATAATTTAATTCTTATACCAAAATTAAGGACACAAAAGCGTAAAATCATGCAAAGACGATAATTTTAAGATATAATTAATATTAATGGACTCATTAAGTCATTTCAAATTTGAAAAATTCTGTATTAGACTCGGCAGACGGATAAGAAAGTGTCACGTCACATGAGATAAAGGGCTGTAAAAATTTTTAAAAAATTTAAATTTCCATCGTCTTCTTATATGACATTACTTTAAATGTATGTGAGCTGGTCTATATTAATAAAAAGTCATTGCGGAATGAAACAAAAGTAGGGAGGTGGCAATCACATGCAACATGGCTGTGCATGTGTCTGCGTGATGATGGGTCATGAGTCATGAGCTGCACCGTCCTACCTCACGGGGGGTCACCGTTGTCCCCTTGACAGAGGAAAGCATGGCCACTGCCTTCAACGGGCTTCCATATATTCTATTCTATTATAGAAAACTTGATAGTACATCTCAGGCTCAGGCCCCACAATTATTTTTTTTTTTAATTTTCTTTTCCTCTTTTTCCTTGTCCGTTTCCTTCTTCTCCGTACCATGTCTCGTCACACCCCTTGACACATTCCCATCTCCTTTGTTTATTATTATCAATAATCGGACTGATAAACATCCAACAATTCGCATACAATTTTTGAATAAACCAATACGACTAGCTGAGCAATTTCTGGAAAAAAAAATAACCCACTGTGGATAATAAGAAATCGGACATAATGAACAACCAACAATCATCATCTCGACCCTATCTCTTTGATCACGAAGCATGTTTTCAGCTGTATTTAGTCATCTCACTGCACGTTTTCACAATGGTAAAATAATATTACTACGAAGAGAATCATACAGCCGATCAATTCAAACTCTAAGTTAATAAACGGCCTAACAATGACGTAAAAATAAAAAAATCCGAGCCGTATTCTTTCTTGGGCGGGGGGAAAAAGGAAGCAAAATCTAGATATCAAACCTGAAGATTCTACTCGAAAGAAAAACCAGAAACAGGAAATTACAATATAAAGTAAAAATGATTCATTTCTCTGACCGCAACAAGAAGGCACTAATTTCTGAATTTAACATTCCAATGACTACTATTCATGCATTACTTCAATTCTCGTGCAACGCCTTCATCAGATAGAGTCTGCTGAAACTCTGGCCCGTAGCCCTGCAATGATAGTCCATAAAAATGCTAATTTTAGACAGAAATCCATAATGTCAACTTGAATCTTCGTGACTGGAAGATCAAACGAAAGAATGTTTGAATTTTTGGCCCAAAGCCATAGGACTAGCTAATTCAATGTTCTTTAAATCACAATATCTTAATCTCGACCACAACCCCCCCCCCCCGGGGCTCTTGTTTTTTTGGCCCTGGCAATTATTTTGTCCGCATCTTGATCTCATTTTTGGGTTCGGTTACGTGGGTGATTCTGGCTAGTCATCTTTAACTTTGGCCTGCAACCGTTGATAAGTCGATCATTCTACAACCTAAGGTGTACTTTGTAGTAGCGTATAGCTACTACATAGTCAATGCCAACAACAAAATTGCTTGATTTTTGGCCCATAGATCATTGTCATTGCCCACAAAAAGCAGACAACATATTGAATGACATAACTCACAGCCAGGAAAGCATGTAACATACCCATTAATTTGATTGCAGTAGTTTGCAATTTGATTTGTGATGAGAAAGCTCTCCAACCGTGATGGCTCAGGGATAGTCTTAAAAATGGGGTTGGAAGGATCCTCCTCTGGTAAAGGCTCTTCTCCAGCAGCTTTACGTGCCATGTTCTCTGACCTATTAGATCCATAGAAAAACCAAATAATGAAGCTAAAACAAAATATCAAAATTGTAAATAATACATAAATGCAAAGCCTTGAACAGGGGCACATCCAAGCCTTATGCATCCCAAAACCACTTTATTGTCTAAGATTTACCTACTTGAAACAATTCTGGCTTGAAACAAGTAATATTTAGTCATTAAAGAAGCCCTTGCTGTTTTCCTTGTTATTTTTTCTCCACTTTCTCATTATATTTTCACAACTGTCATATCACCACTGGTGGACAGTTGTAACTCGTTAGGTTATTTTGTCATGGTTAAAAATTTATTTTATAAAACAAAAGATCCAGAAAAACTCAAAAAATTGAGTTTGATGAACACATATTGAAAACAATTTTCAAACGACTTGTACCAAAACACCTAATTTCAGGAAATAAAAATATCTTTCCATAAGTTCCCAGTATCATTTCCATAAAAAAATGAGAAGCCACATAAAAAATAAAAGAAATTTCAAAGTTTTGGTTATTTCTTATTCTAAAAATAATGAGAATAATAACATGAAAAAAATAAAAACAAAACAAGAAGGGTCATGATCCTTGCACAACAGCAAGGTTGCTCCTTTGTGACCTTGAAGTCACAGGTTCATGTCAGAAACCAGCCTTTTTGCTAAGTAAAGGGTAAGGCTGTGTAAAATTGACCTTCCCCAGAGCCTGCAATAAGAGCCTCATGAACTAGGTTCACCTTTAAATAAAAATAGAACAAGCCCACAGAAGCTGTGAGCCTCAAGTTTGTTTTGACATAAACTCGTATGGTTCAGAAACACATACATAACTTCTAGCTGGAGCTTATATATTCCAATGAGTAAAAAAAGAAAAACAATAGCACATAAGTCAAACTGCAAATGTACCTTCTCTTCTGGAGCCATGCTTGCTGCTGTGCTTGTTGACGTGACAAGTTCCGATAGTAGAATTGGAACTGAAAATTAAATGATAATGATGTCATGCTAACAGCCAACATAATAATAGGACACTAAGAAAAAATAAGAGAACCTTCTGCTGTTCCATTGACAAGTCGTCCATGCATTCAATTAAAAATTCAACATTCCTCTCCATAAAGGGATTGGTTGATAGTTGTAGCCTATCCAAATCACACTAGCAAAGCAAGAAAAATGGACTTAGTATATGGCATACAGTAAGATACTAGTGATAAAGTCTCCACAAACAGATACAAGACTACCTGGGCAACGGGTGTATCAGCTTCCAGCTCCGTCATAAAGGCACTGATAAGAGCAGAGTTGGAAACCTTGATCTGTTAAGAACAATGAGCAGCATAAAAATCTCAATGAAACCATAACACATGATATATTTTAATTATTGAACCTTTAAATAAGAAAAGTGATTCACAAGCTCTCAAGTTTCTTTATTGGGGAATCAAGCCTAAGCTGTTGGTCCATAATGGAAAAGGATATCAAAGAAACATCATTCCACTTATCAATTTTTATTAGACATGTCCCACACGATCAACTATGAGTATCGATAGAAAATGGCATATTTTTAAGTCGGCTTCTATATAGGAAAACCCATAAAGCTCATTGAAATGGTAGTAGATTTCTTCCAAATGATAGCTGAATGTTTGTGTCATGACCCTATGAGCAATAAAGGGGTATTATTGTAATAGGGTAGAATAGTCTATTTTGGATATTTTAGCAATTAGTTAGGTGCATGTGCAGGGCTGTTAGGAGACAAATATGCCTATATAAGACTGCTGTAAATGGATGGGATTCTCATGTTAAATGATAACTGAAATTCCAATTTATCTTTCTCTCTCTCTCTCTCGTTCTCCATTGTTCCATCCCTTCTCTCCCTAATTTTGTTCAATCTCCCTCTTCAATTCTTCTCTGTTTCTTCTCCAAATTCCTCCCAATTACTTCTAAGACCCTAGCTAAACCCTAGGGTCATGGCAAATGGTATCAGAGCCAACGATTCTCGGCTCTTGATAGGTGAGTGCAAGCAACAATTTCGATCAGATTCTGAGGAATCAACGGACGGGTCATAACCGAGAGAGAAAAACAACTCTCGGTTCACGATTGGTGACTGGAGGCGAGCGCGAATTCAATCAGTTGTGTTGTTGGTGTTGTTGCTTTGATTGGTCGAACATTCCGACCCAGACGGTGAGAAGTAAATCTGGGTGACTTCTGGAACCCATCACAGTTATCAGATTTTTGGATATACCTAGCGAGAGTAAATCCGGGGCCGTCGACTCCTTCTGCTTGATTTAATCGAGCCTAGATTGAGAAGGCTTGAATGGAATGAATTCTTAAATCAAAGCTGATTTGGCCAGATCGAGTAGGCTTTGAAGGCGATTTGGGTGAGGCGAGCGCAAACTGCGATGGTGATCAAAGCCGGTTTGGCGAAACTTCGGCAATCCTGGTTCGTCGCTTGAAGGCGATTCAAGAAGCAACAACTTCCAATCAAGACGCGAAGGAGAAATAAGAGGATTGGATCGTGGCCAAGACTCCAGTAATCTGGACCAGACTTGAAGACGACCAACCCAGGAGAATTCGCGAACTAGAGCGAACGACGGGTGCAGGGATTCAATCCAAGTTGACAACACTGATAGGTGAATTGGTTGTAGAACAGAACGGATCGCAGGAAGCACTTCGGGACACAACAAAGAGTGGAGTGAATAACGAAGTCGATCCGTTTTGGTGGTGCGATTGGAGTCTATCCATTCGAGAGACTATGTTAGGGGCGACTTGGCCGATTGATTCTGACAGTAGGTGTTCGGATCTCCGCAGTTGCAACAAGAGGCAACTCCCTGTTGGGATTTCGACGCTACTCGGACGGTGATTGGGTGAGCAATTTTTCTAGGCCATTGATTCTCATGGTTAGATTTCGATGCATGAAGGTGATTGACGACGGATAGGCAGTTGCTTCCAATCTTATTGTGAGGGTTATTGTTGGCCGACACTCTGCAAATTTAATAGAGCCGTTACTGCTCGAAGTGGAAGGCTGAAGTAGATTCGGCGGATTTATAAACCAATTCATAAAATTATTGCATCCATCAGGTCTTAATTACGAGGAATTCCTTTGGTTACAGCACAGTCCAACAAGGGAGGCGAGCAGCCCAAGCCATTCTAGTACTGAATTTCAGCAATCTGGCAGAACTCCGACAGGTGGAAGGAATACATTTAGTTTTAACAATTTGGGGTGCAATTGAGTGGTTGGGTAAGGCAAGTTCTACGGTGATTCCAATAAGTATAAGGAATTATAACAACAGGCGTGACAAAAGAATTGATAGCCCTAGGCAACTCTTGAAGGCCAACCAAAGTTGTTGTAACGGGCAAATTATCCGATATCGGAATCAGTTTGATTTTCGGACAGTGAATCCGATGCCTGGGGTGATAGACGGCTACCATATCATTGAGGATTGAAGTTTGGGAGGAAGACTTCGTCAACAAGCTAGTCAGGTGAATTATAATCCGTTTAGGCTATTGCCAGCTGATGTTGTTAATTTTCAAGCAAGAGAGCAGCCTCAATTGCAGCAAAACAATGTTGCATTTTTAGTGAGATGTCCTACTCGAGAGGTTTTGGGAAGCAGTGCCCACATCAGACAATCAGATCCTCAATGGCAACAGAAAAATGCTGCATTTTTAGTTGACCAGAAGCATCAAACATGGGGAAAGAATCTTGGGAAGGAGATCAGCCAAGGGGACAAGGAAACAAGAAGTGGGATTCATTAAGAGTGCAAGGAATTCGATCGAATGTTCCGCAAGAAGCTGCAGGAGTTTGCAATGATACTAATTAAGAAGTATCATTACAACTTTCCGATGAAATATTTTGATGATTATCACGGAAATTTTAATAAGGAGGAATTCCTTGGAATGGAGCAGCCGAAGGAGGAGACAAGATTACGAACAACCGATTCACTGCCTACTCTAGACTTTGGGCAAAAAAAGAAGCATTCTAATGGAGGCAACAATGACAAGAAGGATGACTGGCATTATCCAAAGAGAATCGGTAACAATCAAGTGGATAGGATAGCAGATGCAAAAGGAGAATTAAAGGAACACATTAGTTCCTTTGGAAATGAAGTTCCTGATGAGAATGTTCCAAATGATACTCATGGAAGGCCAAAACTAGAGTTGAATGATGCAGCTACCTGGAAGATAGAAGAAGAATTAATACATCAAAGGGCAATTACCAAAAGGTTGCAAGAGGAAAGCTAGGAAGTATTTGATCAAGTGACCAACAAAACCAAGGCCAACTTGTTACCCTTGGCATCTAATGCATGGATTGAAGGATTAGATAACGTGGAGGGTTCTTTATTAAACGATAAGAGGAAGACAACACCAGCAGAAGGAAGACTTGCTGATCCTAAATGATGCCACCGTATTGCTGCCAATTTTGAAGATGATGAGAAGAGGGGAACATATGTGGTAGCTGGTCGGTTAGAGTTTCGGAATGATCGACATTTAAAGGTTGTAGGGTTGCAGATTTCAGCTGCTACCTGCAACAAGGAGGGCTAAATTCATTGAAGGCATTTGATGTGGACACATTGACAGGTTTTGGCATTATATTGGATCCCCAGACTATGAGTACTAGCAACCTTAATTTGGTAGCTATTACAAACCCAAGGGAAATAGTATGTTACTCTTTGGAGAAAGATGCAGCCTTGTCTGCAATGATTATCATTTTTGTTCAATTGAGAACCTAAAAATGAAGAAGAAGAGACCTAGAAGGAGGAAGAAGGAAAGAAGGATGAACCAGATAAAGAAGGTTGGAATTGGATGAAGAGCCATGGCTACTTGTTGCAAGTTCTTGGGGACAAGAACTCTTTTAAAGAGGCGGGAATTGTCATGACCCTATGAGCAATAAAGGGGTATTATTGTAATAGGGTAGAATAGTTTGTTTTGGATATTTTAGCAATTAGTTAGGTGCACATGACTGCATATGCAAGGCTGTTACGAGACAAATATGCCTATATAAGGCTGCTATAAATGGATGGGATTCTCATGTTGAATGATAATTGAAATTCCAATTTCTCTCTTTCTTCCCTCCCTCTCTCTCTCTCTCTCTCTCGTTCTACACTATTCCATCCCTTCTCTCCCTAATTCTGTTCAATCTCC
This sequence comes from Diospyros kaki, assembly GCA_036245055.1. NCBI lineage: Eukaryota > Viridiplantae > Streptophyta > Magnoliopsida > Ericales > Ebenaceae > Diospyros > Diospyros kaki. Next base: position 7,277,648 of record BSEG01000016.1, on the reverse strand, counting down.
CTCTTTAATTCTTCTCATTTTCTTCCCCAAATTCCTTCCAATTACTTCTAAGACCCTAGCTAAACCCTAGGGTCATGACAGTTTGATCCATAATAATTAAATCTAGAACTATCTGTTTTGCATGATAACTCCTAAAGAGCAGGTATCCAAGACCCATGATCAACAAGTGCCATAACTGAAACCCTCAAGTTCTATATACAGATAGAAAGAACAATCATATAAATATAAAAATGAAAAAGAAAAATAGAAGGCAGCCATAAAAAGGAAAGAAATTAGTATTATAATCTTGATAGGGATACACACAGGATGTGATACAGGAAGAAAAGTAAGGCATCAGAGGCATACAGGTATCTCCTCAAAGATATCCACCCAGGAAAGATTTTTCTCTCTCAACCTGCGGAGCAGATGCATAAAAGGATTAGACTCAATGAATAATCATTTTTCAATAAAAAAATATTTACAGAAAGAGGAAATCATACTTCTCTCCTGTAAAATTGTTGTTACGGTGCAGATCCATGAAAGAATCTGACAGCTTCAAGGCCTTCAGAGCTAAGATACCTTGGTTAGACTTCGAAGGATCATAAATAATGCAGACACACCGTCTTATATTCTCCTGCAACCACATCATAATATCACACAGAACAAACGATCAAATGAGAATACTGAAATAAAAATTGACCTGCTCTAGCAAATGACTGTGAGCATATGAATAGCGTATAAATATCAAACGTGCACCTAGGGTAAACAGCAAGTAAAAACAAGTCATGGTGCTCAGGTTCAAAATCTACAAAGATCATTTGCATCACTTCTCCAGAACTATTTTACAAGAGTAAAGAAAAACTAAGCATATGGTAGTAATTTATTCAGAAAAGGTGCTCTTGAGAAAACGCTTCAAATATGAATATACAGATTGAATCTAAAACAAACATAGGAAGGCATTTGAAAAACATATAATGTAACCATAGATAAGTACAACACATATCACAGACCACCGTATCAAACCAAACCATGTGCACAAGTCCATGTATCAAAGCAATAAGCATAATTGCTGTCGCTGGCATATTTTAAACTACCAACAAAATAATCTAGTCAAAAGAAAAGGATGATGTTGAGAGAAAGCAGAAACTAGACAGCATCTTAAATTATGAAGCTACATACAATTGAGTACTAAAACAATAAAAACAAGAATCAATACCTGGTAATTCATAAAGGTCTCAATCAGTTCCACAGTCTGAAAGGAACCTAAAAGAGTTGATTGATACCTGGAAATTTCAAACTCAGAAACATTAACCTCCCAACTTTTAATTCATAGCTAAACAAATAAGTTTAGTACGCTTGCTGGAAGCATCCATAGGCATGAAATATGAGTATCACCCATTGCTTTGAGGCACAGATTATTCCTAAGCAACCTAAAATTCATTATACAAGTGCACCATGATAATATTAAAAATCATGTAAGTAATATAGAAACCTCTACCTTCTTAACATATATCTTGTGAGGAATCAGAATCAAATGATCGTATGCACATCAATCATGCTTGAGATGAAGGAAATACATCACTTTCAAAGCAATCTTATGTAGGCACAGTGATGCAGGGTCATATTTGTTGATTTATTAATGTTTTTTATCGTTCTTATTTGTTTGTTAGCTTACGGTCAGTATTTATATTATTACGTTTGATAAGTACATGCAACTAGCATGTAATTTTTAATATATTTAAGGCTGAGATTGGAACACTTCCTTCATGACCAAAAGCTAAGAGGATGTTCTTTTCATGTTTCAGTTTTCAGTTTTCAATTTTGAATTCATTTTCAGTTTTGTGTTTTGAGTTTCTGCTTTGAGATTGTTGAAAACAAGTTCTTTGTATCTATAACGTTTTCTGCGTTTTGGAAATTTTGAACATGTTTGTGATGAAAACCACCAAAACGACTTTTTGTTGTTTTGAGTTTTCTTTACAAAATCTTTCTTTGTTTTCAAAAATGCATTTTTGAAAATATGAAAGTAAACATGTTTTCACTGTTTTGAAAACTGAAAACGGCCTAAAAACAGCAAAGAAAACAGAGCCTAAGATTTTATGACTGCAGCAAACCTAGTATAAATAGTCTTTTACGACACTTTGTAGGAAGCTTTATCATCACAATCAATGTTTCAGGTTTTCTTATCACACTAATTTTTATATCAATGTGTCAACTTTGATCTTTCACAGCTTTCAGCTTTGTGATATATGTCTCTGATTACCTATATATAAGCAAACTAGACTCTTTTCTTCTGTAAAACCTTCCATAAGACTTTCTTGGAGATTCCGCTATAGACATTTTTTAAATTTATGAACATCAAATTTACATCCCTCTATCTATAGACCTTTCTATCAGATGTCTCAGCAAGTAGATAACTCCCATTATTCATCAATACGGCATGGAAATAAATTAATTTCCAAAAACCTTAATTTTTCTTGTAAATAGACTAGATTACCTTTCACCTGACACCAAGCATCCTCTTCCATTTGACCATGTTAAATAATAAGTGCAAATACAGGATAAATGTAATTCTAGTACATATCACCATCATTATCAGTTGCACCTTATCCTAGCCAAGTTAGGGTTGGTGACATGGCAATCATAATGTCAATTGACTTCTAAAAGTCACATTGACAAAATAAATCCATGTAAAAGAACAATTGGCAAAATTTTACATCGGATACCCTTACCAATGCAACTGTGTAGTGAGGGAATGATGAGATAAAGTTATGACACATTTCCATATGGAAAAGTTTCATGAGATGGTGGTGAATAAAGATAATTCCAGTGCACATATATGCATAAATACAACAACATACAACAAAAACTTTGAACTACGGGCTCAAGAAGATGGCACTTGAGGAAAAACAAGTTATTTAAAATGCCCAACCAAAACAAAAAGTTGAGAAACATCATTCTCCTAATACACGAGTGGAATCAAGCCTACCCTTATCAAGTCAAGGATAAAACATAAGAAGTAAACATAAACAAAAGAAAAAGGACTTGTATGACACCATACACCAATTCTAACTAAGCTAATAATATTGGTTCAAGATGCACCTACATTGTTAATAATTCATTCTTGAGGAGCAACAAATATGAAACAACTAGAAATAAACATTAGAGGCATACATACTGCCTTGTTATTCTTTTACATAGTTTTAAATAGTTCTTTTCAGCAACAAATAAACAAACTCACCATCCAACAGTATTATTATCAACATTAACTTCTCTCAAACATCTCATCATCTCCAGCTGATAATTTGCACCATCTGCTTCAATCTCCTCATCTTCATCTCGAATCTAGCATGTTTTATACAAGCAGAGAGTTGAAATATCAATGAAATGAAGAAAAATATTCATACAGTCATTGCTCTCAAAATAAAACCACCAATTCCTGATAATTAACAAAAGAAAATGGTACTAAGAAAAAAAAAGAAAGAAAAAGAAACATGGTGAAGTGAACGAATATGACAAAACATACCGGGAAAGGGAAACAGTTAGTTACTTCCAGGACACTACCAACATCCAAACCAAGAAGTTGCCCTGTGACAAGAGCTGGGGAAAACTCCTTGCAGTGTTTGATGATTTTCAGTACCACCTGTTTTAACCAATGTTTATAGTAAAAGTATAAGAAATTGAGACATGCTTAAACTGTAACATCTGTATGCGTGTGCATTTTTCAAGGTACTGTATGTTGCTGCATTCATTGATGTTAAGCTATATACTTTCATCTCAGGAATTCCTGATTCTCTGACATTCTTAAAATGTTGCATGAATTTCTCTCATACATACACCAAGAACTATTAAAGTTGCTTTAACCCATTTTGTAAAGTAATCGGTAGACACCAAGATGCATTCATGTCCATTTGATGCTTTGGGTGTCCACTCTGATGTCCAATTGTCAATTCCCCAATGGATAAATGTCATAACACAGTGTTTAAGAACAACAAATTCTATGAAGTGCCTCTAGCTCTACGCATTGAAGAGAATGAAGAGGATCCCAGAGGGTTAGGGAGAAAGGAAAGGTAGCATAAGTTCATGCATTCAATAGGGTAAGTGATGGAGAGAGGGGGAGAAAATTAGCATCCGTTTGCAGAAAATTAGCATATGTTCATGCATTCAATAGGGAAAGTGATGGAGAGAAAGGGAGACTAGGAGAGAATGATAGAACTAATTTTCTGCAAACGGGAGAATTAAACCAGAATATATTGCCAGTGAAACTGAAATAAATGCAATTATTAAGTTGAGTAAAATATGAGGATGCTACTTCCCAACTAAAACAACAAAGAGCATCATTGTCATTAACTGCACGTTATTGTAACCAAGTTAAGGATGGCAGGATGACATTCAAAATGTCAGTTAACTTCTAAAAGTCACGTTAACAATACAAACCTATTAAAAAAAAAAGTGTGGAAAAATTTTACACCAGATGCCCTTACTTACACAACCCTCTAGCAAGGGAACCATGTAATGAAATTCCAACACCATCTCCATACAGAAAAGTTTCATCAGATTGCGATGAATGGTGCATCACATAGTTGACACTGTGAACCGACCAGGACAACAAGGAAAAACAACATAAAACAAAGCAACGCGTTTGAATTTGCAGCTTTAAAGCAGAACAAAGGGCACCAGAACAGCATAAATAAAACCAAAAAAAAAAAAAAATAGCACACAGCGCGTGAAAGGGAAAAGCTCAAGAGTCGGAAGTACCAGTCCCTCGATCTGAACGACTCTGAGGGGAGGAGCAACCTCTTCCGTGGATGCCACTTGCAGAAACGATCGACCACCCATCGTTGCTGCCGCCGCTGCCGCCAATAATATTTATCGTTATCAGCACGCCAAAAAGAAAAAATAAAACCTAGTACTTTCAAGAAAACAAACACGAAGGAGAGACATGGTGAATCGGTAATCGGTGATGTATACAAACCGTTCGCCATGGATGGACGCCGCTGTTATCCGCGAGAAGTAAGAGACGTTTCAAGCCCTCTGTCCCCGACGGATACTACCAGCCCTCCTCGCTGTTGTTCCTGAGAGAAACCCTAGCTTATGAATAGCAGCCGGAACTTGCCTTCTTCTTTTTCCACTTTTTAAATTTTTTTTTCTATTAAAAAACACGCAACATTAACAAATTATTTTAATTTTAAATGTTGTCACTATCTTAAAATATTAAATATTCTCTACAAAATATATAACTGTCTATGTTATATACTCTTGTATATAGAAAATAATTTTAAGATATTCAATATATTAAAAAAAATAACTTGTATTATCCCATTTTTATTGTTAAAAATATTATAAATATAATTTCAACAATTTTTTTCATAACTTTCAATTAAGATAGAATTAGAAAATTAACAGTAAAAAAATGATGAAAAATAATAAAGAATAATAAAATGAGAACATTTTGTAAAAGATTGATTATTTTTAATTTTGACTGCAATTATTTTTTACAGTATAAGCTATGAAATATTTTAAATACCTCTTAACAACTCTTTATTCTTATACACTTTATTAAGAAATTATCTAATAACTCTTCATTTCTATACATTTTATTAACGGACATTTAAAATATTTTATAATTCAAACTACAAAAACACAAATGCAATTAAGGAAACAAGTAAGCTGGGGGTCAATTACATGACTCAAAAGCAATTCAGAACATTTATAATCAACATGAATATTCAGTCTTGGTAATCTCTTGCTTTTGCTGCCATTCTTGAGTAAACAATATGTCTCTGATAATATGAAATTCCATCGACACTCCCAAGGCCAAGGGTTGACTCCCACCTCCTCAACCAAGGCAAGGCAAGAGGGGATGGGGCTTTATTCAAGAGCTCGAGCACTAAAGCCGCGCAAGGATGATCATTCCAAGAGGGGTGGGGCTTTGCCAGGATGGATCGTTTAGCCATCCTTAAATAATTAATTAGAGTAATTTCAGGCATCGTTTCCATGTATAACCTGTGCTGAAATTTCTGACAAGATGAGCATCTTGTAACGAGTATGTCATGTAGATACCGGAGCAGGACTCACTTTGCAAACCTCAGCATTGAAGCCACAATCCATTAAAAACAGCAGCCAGGCTCTCTGCTGCTCCGAGAGTCGATCCCGGGGTCCTTTAACCTCAACAAGTTTGGCTTCTCCTCTGTAATCATCGTGGAAGCGCCATAACAACAAATCAGGCATCCCGCTGGACCAGCTTCGGTAGTCTTGAGCCAACTGTCGGCAGATCCCAGCAAGACATGGACCGCCAATGCAAGAGATAGCTGCCCGTAGCTCAGCTAGGGAATGTCTTTCCCAGTTGACTCCCCGACAAGCTGTTCCTAAATGTGATTCCCATGCCATAATAAGGATTTCTTCAGCCATTCCATCACGAATTTTTTCCAGTACAGGTTCTATGATGGTCTTTCTAGATTCGTAGAAGCTGTCCGTCTCCAAATCTAAGGGTGCAGTCTGCAACATGAATTTTACTTTGATTTCGAAAACCAAGTAACAGAATAATCTTTTGAAAAGAAGCCAAGATGTCAGCTTTAAAGAAATCCAGAATATAGCAACACTTGGAGTAGTACCTCAAGAGGGGGAAAGGTGGTCTAAGAAAGTGCATCTAAGGAAAAGCAATGTAGCTTCTTTTTTTTTTTTAACATTCCAAATGCTTATGCTACAGATTTCCTTCGAGTAAGAAAGATGCCAAGCCACAACTTTGTTGGAAAAAGAAAATAAATAAATAACAAGACCGAGAAGAAGAAAGAAAGAGAACTATCAAGGTTTCTTTCGAGATGTTACCTGAAATCTAGTACGGAATACTTCTGGAACGTCAGCAAAAATAACATCCCACATAAGAAGCCCAAAAATAGTCAACCAGATACCAGTTTCAGCATGTACACCGTGCCAACCTCCACCTTCTTCTCCAGCATAATACTGCAAAGCAACCTGCTCAACTCCACACAGTTCTCCGTCTTCACCATAGAACCTGCTCTTGACCCCTGCTTTACAGTTCAATGGCCTCCCTTGAACATAAACCTGAGTTTTAGCCAATAAAAACGTAATTAAAGTCACCAACAAAAACATGAACATATCAAACCATTAACACTAACAGAACCAATAAACATGACCAAGGACTCAAAATTCAATCATTACGAAGAAGGTAAAATAATCTTGAAGGAGTCAAATACTCAGCACCTCAGAAATCTTCCTCTTGACGGAATCAGAAAAACTAGGCGTTTTCCAGCGCCTTGGTGGTTTTCCCAAGCGTAGAACCCTCCTTTGCAAAGCTATTCTTGAACCAGCACGAACCCATGGATCTAGCAGACCATTCTCAGCAACCAAAAGGCTCTCACTGAGGTAACCTGTGTGCTCTAAATCAATTGACAGCCTCAAAGTCCAATATCCTCTTCTCCTGTCAAATTTAAAAATTGCTAGCAGCCGCTTCAGTAAAATAACTGCATCACTATACCTATAAACAACAAACACTTTGTTAAAAATACTAAATCATAACAGGTTAGGCGCGAAACACAAATCCTAGCAAGTTATCAGAACCAACTGCAATCCACTATTTGTTTATCAGGTAGAGAAAATAATGATTGGAGGCCATATCTGTTCCCACCAGCCCCACAAAGCTTCCTTCTTTGAAGTTCAAATTGACTTTTCCAGAACCTAGACATGGTTCTTTTAGCAATACACATATATATAAGCATATATTGCTTTTCCTATTACTTTCTTCTCAATGTATAAAGTGTAAACCATATGTGGTTTGTTAAGTCCATGCAGAGTAGGGTCAAATACTAGAACACTAACTAGAACCTTCTCGGGTTTTCATGACATCTATGTTCTTCCAATAAATGCAGGGTCATAAACACATGGTTTTATAACGCCCTTCAAAGGACTTGGTGTTAAAATGAAGTAGTATTCATCAAAGTAAGTTCAAAGGTTAGGTAGTCCAACACAAGATCAGCACACAGTTCAGTACGTCTATTTATTCCTAAAAGGATCTCCACCCTGGGAGACTACTTTTATACATAAAATATGAATGGTCTCTAAAATGATTAGTTTGGTAGTGTAAACATGTGCCCTAATGCTCTTCTCCAATTCTATAGTTCTATTTTCCTGCATCATTTTCTCTCTCATGTTTAAGACCCACTATTGCACCAGTTGAAGTTCGAGCAGGTGATAACTTAAGCAATATATAGGAGTTCTACAATCAAATGGTTACACTTTTAACTCCATCCTTCATTACTCTGTATTTTTTATCTCTCATGGTTATGCTTAACTCAACATTTTAATGCAATTCCTCCCCTATTTAAATTATGAAATATATTTTATAGCAGTGCATTGACAGCATCTATACTAAAGAAAAATTAAAGAAATGAAATAAAAGAACACGATAAAGAAATGATCTTATGATAACTCAGAATACAAGCATCACAAAATGCAGCAAACATTTGGCACTCCTAACCTCTGCTCACGCTCAAGAAAAGAAACACCTAACAGAGCCACCTTTGAGTAGACCCATGAAGCAGAAAAGCATGAAAAAAAGGTCACTGGTAATTCAGAGGAGTGATTTGCTTTTGAAGAAGACTTAGATATTCGCAAGGTAGATATATCTAAACATCTTAACACCAACTCCGTGTTGTTTTCATCAAGAGACTGATCCATAATTTGTGCCACTTCAATTGCCTGTCAGGTAAATGTCAAAATCGGTAAATGTAGAATATGAGAATAATATTCCAGAAAGAAATCTGATGATACCTCTTCATAAGCAATTAAATCATTGCGGCTTGATAAAATTTGGTCTGACATAATACAGTTATAATTTGGATATTTGACAATTCCCAAATCAACAAGTAAAAATGCTGACAAATCCTGCTCTCCACTCAGGAAGAAAAGCCTCTGCATGAAGCAAAAACCTGGAAGATTTTTTATATGATAAACTACATACTGCATTAAAATTTCGAACTAGTAAATTTTTAATAATCACCTCAGCACGCCAAACAAGGGACTCAGCTAATGAAGATATTTGAATGCAGGTTCCTGTTCGTTCCAAAACTAACTTTGGTAGGAGTGCACTGCATGATTGAAAAACCAAAAGCAATAACACTAATATGAAACTCAACATAACACACCAACAATTAACAAACTTAATCATCTTTAAAGAAAATCTTGTATACCATAATCCATCAGCAAATGAAGAAAGCAGTGATGCGATCAAATCTTTCTTTCTTACACCCAAATTGTATTTCTGATGGGTCAACAGGAGCAGGAAGAGGGGGGGAAAGGGAAAAAAATATTGAAGTTCATAAGATTAAGAACAAAGACAAATACCAATCACAATTTGTTCCAAATAGCACCACAATTTCATGATACAAAGTTGAGAAGGAAAGAAAATTGCAGCACAGTCAATTGCTAATGCCAAAATCACTCAGCAAGTCCAGTAGAAGAGGCAAAATTGTCTTTTTCCTCTTTTCTCTTTAAGCGTATTGTTTGGTTCACATAGGATATATGATTAAGAAGGCAAGGCCTCATCCTTCAACAGGCAATTTTAGGATAAACAAAGTTTATTAAGACATACCTTCTTCAATGTACACAAAATTTCATGAAGTTCAGAAACAGTAAGCATACTTAGAATGTCCTTGAAGTCATTATCCTTTAGTTCACTCCTGGGACCAACAGAAGAAATATAGCCACTTGCTGTTTTCAGACATTTCCCACGTGAAGTTGCAAGCAAACATCAGAAACTTGAAATTTGGTACACGAGATATTAAAGCTAATAATGAAGTAAAATGAATCTAATTACCAGAGAGCTCCTTGACTCCTTTGTCGCAATCAAATATTTCAGGGTAGGAAATGTTCGACACCCGAAACCATGGCCCTGGATTTAGAAAATATATAGGTATTCACCAAGTCTAAAAGAGATTATCACTTAATTTATGCTGGGAAATGAACATTTGAACTATATTCTTCCCAAACATCACAATAAGCAAACAGTTCAAATGGCAAATTGAACAGTATCATAAAACCACACTGGTAAAATGTATTTGTGCAAGTTACTTTATCTTCATGTATATAATATAAAGCTGGTAGGAAGAGAATATCATAAAACCACACTGGTAAAATGCACAATAAGTAGACAACCCTTTCTGGTATAAAGCCGAATAAAGAGTCTCTGACTATCATCAGAAAGTGAGAAGAAACTCTCTGTCAACAAAAAAAAAGAAGAAGAAGAAGAAGAAGAAGAAGAAGAAGAAAATGAGATCAGCATATTCAAAACTTATTAAATAATCAGTAAAATTTATTTATAAGAGCAGTACCCAAGAAAATCTTTTCATCATAGCTGAAAAGATGAGTATAGCTTCTTAAAACCTCTTGTATCAGCAAAGAAAAATTCTGCTGATATTTTTTCATGCTTAATGGACAAGTCTTTGTAGATTCAGCTATACACATAGCATTCGCCCATAAAGACTTGAACACCTGAAGATCAACAGACTCCTTTTCACCAAAAGATGCCATGCTTTGACACACGATTTGAATAGGAACAACATCAAGAAAACTTTCTGGAACAGAAGTTATGCAGCCCTGTAAAAAGCCCATTGAGACAACATAAAATTAAAGAAAAAAAATTTGAAAACACCTGCAAAACAAATATATGTATATAACCAAACTGAATGCTAAGTCTAACCAGGATCTACGTTCAGAAATAGATTTCAAATTCAATTTAACAATCAGAAATTAGAAGGGAGTAGATATGCCAGTTTGGTGCAGATGCAGTTCACAGGAAAGTGTAAAAGAGGATAGATATGCCAACTTCGATGCATATTCAGTTTACAGAAATGTGAGTGTACAAGGTAATTTAAGGAAGACCAAAGAAGGAAGAAACCTCAAGAAATCCCCATGATTTTCTGCCATTGCTTCAATGGAGAGTGCAACATCAAAAGAAGAAATATCTATTTCAAAAATACATTTTTCAGCCTCAGGATCTCCTCCTATTAATCTGGGCCTAGAAGATGTTGACCTAGGAACCTCAAGAAGGTTTGAATTTATCTCAAATATGAGTTATGCTGTGTATCTGGGCGCCGGAATGAAGGATCTTAGATATAGGCATTCCCAATATAGAAGTGGAAATCAGTTTTGTTGAGCAAATTTTGAAAGCGCACATTCCAATTCCCTAGAGTAGGGGCCACCTACAGAGGTGAAGCTTGAGTTAAATTAGTTTGTGTAACCTGCGGGTGGACCTATTGTGGCTCTATCTTGAATTATTTCCACATAGCAAGCTGAAAAGGTCCTATATGTGGAAGAACATGTTACTTGAGTCTGTTTCTCAATTATGTTGCTGTTAGTTAGTTGTTGTTATGTTATATATATGTTGTTGATTGCTTTGGTGTAACTTAGTTAGGCGGTTTGACATTCTGGCCTTAGGCTCGCTAAGTATATAAACTCAGCAGTGCCTCTTCTCTTGTATCTTTGATTCATTTTAATCATTTCAGTTCAGTGAATTACATGAGAGGATTTTCTTCTCTCTTGTTGTACCTTTGTGCCCCAGGTTTCTTTTGTTGTCTTAGGTTCCTATTACATGATATCAGAGCCATCGACTTGTGTCCATGGCGTCTAATCCTGATCTCAGTTCCTCCTCCTCTCTTCCACCTCATTCCTCTTCCACCTTGTCATCCGCCTCGCAGTCTGATTTTGCAGCAATGGCAAAGGCCTTCAGTTTCATACTGATCAAGTTGAATTCGAGCAACTACATCTTCTGGAAGGCTCAGATCTTGGCAACGATTAGAGCCTTTGATCTCTTACCATTCCTCAACAAGTCACCGCCTCCACCTAAGTATGTGTTAGATCTAATTGTCGATGAAGTTGGATCTCCGGTGGTGAATCCAGAATACTTAAATTGGATGAGGTCAGATCAAATGCTGCTTGGCTGGCTCTTTTTTACAATCAACAAGGAGGTGTTAGAAAGGTGATTCATTGTGAATCATCTATCGAGGTATGGTTTTTTCTTGAAAGTCTTCATTCTCACCAAACCATAGCAAAATCATTTCGATTAAAGCAACAGTTAAGGTCGGTTAAGAAGGATTCATTGTCTATCAATGACTATATTCTAAAAATCAAGACCATAGGTCATGCGCTTGCTGCTATTGGTGAGCCTCTAAATGATAAGGAGTAGTTTCTTGTAATACTTAATGGCTTAGATCATGAGTATGAAACTGTTGTTAGTCTTATCACTTATCAAATGGATGAAATTGACCTAAAGAAAGTACAGTATTTGTTGTTTATGCATGAACAGAGGTTAGCCTCTAAGAATATGCCACAATCATATGTGAATTTTGAATCTGTTATGACTGCTCCTATGCATGTCAACATCACTTCATATGTGTCCCGAAATGTTAACAATAGAGGCAGGTTTGTACAAAGAGGAGGTGGATATACGAACAGAGGGGGAAGAGGTCATGGTAGAACATCCGATAGAAGGATCTATTGCCAATTGTGTGGAAAACCAGGGCACTTTGTAGACAAATGCTATCACCGTTTTGATAGAAATTTTCAGAGAGCATCTGGTCAAAATTTTGGAAAATCTCATGTTGTTTCTCAATCTAATTCTAGAACATGTTTAGCCTCTCTTAGTGATTCTAATGAAGCCTTCATGAGTGACATAGGATCAGCTCAAGGAGATCACTATGGTCATTTTTCTCAACTATCAGAAACCTTGTCTCAAGCTTTCTTCCCAGCCCTCTTGGTTTGTTGATTCTGACCCAACAAACCATATTACCTCAAATCTCAGCAACTTGTATTTGCATGCTCCTTACAACAGTGGTGATAAAGTCTCTTGGTAATGGTAAGCAGCTTCCCATTTCTAATATTGGTCTTGGACAATTATACACTCAAACTAACCCTACATCTATTATTTCTCTACCTAATGTTCCTCATGTACCTCATATGAAGAAGAATTTAATAAGTGTATCACAACTTACAAGAGACCACAATGTGATTGTTGAATTTCATTCCAACTTGTGTTTGATTAAGGATAAGAGTTCAGGGCTGGTGCTACTTCGAGAACATCTTAAGGATGGGCTTTACCAGTTGATTCTAGCATTTGATCATGCTCACACCTTTCTAGCCCAACTTGTCAAGCCTAAACAGCTTAAATCTTTTGCTGACAATACATTTTCTTTGGACAATTGTAATGAATTTTCTTTGAAAGATTGTAACAGACAGCATTCATTCTATCATGGATTGTCTCCTAGAGCTAATGTAGCCCAACAAAATAACACATGTTAGCAATGGCATGCACAGTTACGGTTAGGGCATCCTACTTTTAATGTACTGCAATTGGTTCTCACTAAAATTCATATCCCTTGTTCCCGTTCAACTTGTTCCTTTTGTGATTCTTGTAAAATTGGGAAACTTCATCAGCTTCCATTTGTTACTCATGAAATTATAGCAAATAGACCATTGGAATTGATCTATTCTAATTTATGGGGTCCCTCTCCTACTGTTTCTATTAAAAGATATAGATATTATTGTTAGGCCTCCGGTATTGCAGACTTACCATAGGCGTTACAAGCAGCAAAGGGATATTGGAGACATAGCTGGAGGGCGTAACAACCAGCATGTGCGCCAAGGGTAAAGTAGGCATTTGGCTGGTTTGTGTAACAAACCAGCATGTGCAGGTGCATAACCAAATACGATTATGGAGGAGGAGGGGGGGGAAACAACCTATAAAAGGAGAGTAGAAGGGGGAGATTTTGGAGCCTTCTTGCAGGAGAGTTCTGGGCCTCTCGAATGCCCAGTTTGCTGTTTGTTTACATTGTTTCCTTGTAATCGAGAGTTGTAATACAGTCAAAACGCATCCAATTCATTGGAAATCCTACCTATTGTGTTGAATCTCATCATTTTGGTATCAGAGCAATTCGTCGATCACCATGGTAAACTTAATCGAGAGAGTGGGGGACCTGGAGGGGAAGGTCGACACGATGAGGGGAGAGATTCAAACCATAAACCGGAACGTAGCAGAGATGCTCGAGCAGTTCGCTATCATGCGAACAAGGTGGGACGAACAGGAACGGGAGAGGAAGGCTAAGGCCCATGGGAGCGAATGGCCAACGGAATTTACCCCAGATTTCGAAGTGACCCCGGGGGGCAGTATGAACCACAGAATGGAGGGAAGCATGAGCGCTGCATGGCGACAGGAAGGGAGAGGTAGGCGACTGGAAATGTCGACCTTCGAGGGAGACAACCCGGACGATTGGATTTTTAGGGCGGAGAGGTACTTCGCAATCAACCAGTTGTCCGAGGATGAGAAGATCGAGTCGGCAGCTTTGTGTTTCAAGACAGGGGCCCTCGCTTGGTTCCAGTGGGAGTCTAGGCGCAGGGGGATCCGCAGTTGGGAAGGACTCAAGCAGGGAATTCTTAACCGATTCCGCCCAACTTAAGAGGGGTCGCTAGAGGAGAGGTTCCTAACTCTGCGACAGGATGGTACTGTTAAGGATTACAGGTTGATGTTCGAGACTTTGGCCTTTCCAGTGTCGGATGTCTCTGAGGCATTTTTGGAAGTCCATTTCATCAACGGCCTCAAGCCTGAAATCAAGGCTGAGATCAGGGTATTGCAACCTAGGGGGTTGGATCGAATCATGCTGATGGCGGAATGTATTGAGGATAGAAATCCAGCCCTCCTCAACTGCAGTAGGACGAGTGGACCAGCGAGGAGTAATTTCCCTACTTACTCTAAAACCAATGTCGTTCGAACCCCTCCCACACAATCACGTAGCCCGACTCCTCATTCGAGAGTTTTTGGCCAGGTGAGCAGTAAGCTACCAATGGCTGGGAGTGATAGCAACGCTCCTTTTAAACGATTCAGTGAGGCCGAGTGGAAAGCCAAAAGGGAGAAGGGATTGTGTTTTCGTTGTGATGAGAAATATTCGGTTGGCCACAGGTGCAAGAACAAGGAGCTGCACGTTATGATGATTTATGATGAAGAAAAAGAGAGGGAAGGAGTCGAAGGGGAAACGACGAAAGTAAGGGAAAAAGAAGAAGGAGAGGAAGTGGGGCAAGGCAGTGAAGTCATTGAACTCTCCATGAATTCAGTAGTTGGATTGACAACACCGCAAACAATGAAGCTGCAAGGGGTTATAGAAGGGCAACCAGTGGTAGTACTTATTGATGGAGGGGCGACGCACAATTTTATAGCAGCAGAATTGGTGCAACGCTTGGGGCTGCCGCGAACAGAGACGACTGGATATGGGGTTATCATGGGGACAGGAGTGGCAGTGCAAGGGGCCGGCATTTGCAAAGGGGTGAAGTTGCACCTACAAAACTTACAAATCGTGGAGGATTTTCTACCCTTAGAGTTGCGTAGTTCTGATGTAATCCTTGGGATGAAGTGGTTGGCAACAATGGGGAAGATGAGAGTGGATTGGAAGGCTTTGACTATGAAGTTTCAAGTGGGGGGATTGGCCGTGACTTTGCAGGGAGATCCCAACTTGAGCAAAAGCTTGGTATCCTTGAAGGCTATGATGAAGGCCTTCAAGGAGAATGGAGAAGGAATGTTGCTTGAATTGGGAACGATGGCAGCTGAATACAGTGACAAAACAGTAGAGGTTCCACCGTTCCTAAAAGAGGTGTTAACTGAGTTTGAGGAGGTGTTCACAGCACCTGAAGGGCTGCCTCCTTCCAGAAAAAAAAAAATCATGCAATCAACCTGCTAGCAGGTACAGTACCGGTTAGTGTACGGCCCTACCGTTATCCATACCTACAGAAAAATGAGATTGAGAAGATAGTGGGAGAGATGCTTGCAGCTGGGATCATACAACCAAGTTCCAGCCCTTTCTCTAGTCCGGTCTTGCTGGTCAAGAAGAAGGATGGGGGATGGCGATTCTGTGTAGACTATAGGGCTTTGAATAAGGTGACCGTGCCCGACAAGTTTCCAATCCCAGTGATCGAGAAGTTGTTGGATGAGCTTCATGGGGCCAAGGTCTTTTCCAAACTCAACCTTAAATCTAGGTATCACCAAATTCGCGTTAGGGCTGAGGATATTCCAAAGACAGCCTTCCGGACGCATGAAGGCCATTACGAATTCCTCGTAATGCCTTTCAGATTGACAAACGCGCCAGCCACATTTCAATCACTAATGAATGACATCTTCAGGGAGCAAATGAGGCATTTTGTGCTAGTATTTTTCGATGACATATTGGTTTCCAGCAAAGATGTTGAATAGCATGTACAACATTTGTGCTGTGTTCTGGAGGTGCTGGCAACTAACCAACTGTTTGCGAATAAGAAGTGTTCGTTTGGACAACTGGAAATTGAGTACTTAGGCCACATTATATCACAACAAGGGGTTTCCGCTGATTATAGCAAGGTAAAAGCTATTTTAAATTGGTCCACTCCTTCCACATTGAAGGATTTGTGTGGTTTCCTTGGTCTCACGGGATACTATAGGCGTTTTGTTAAAGATTATGGCAGGATAGCATGGCCACTCACGGAGCGTCTTTGGAAGAACAATTTTTTTTGGGATGAGGCAGCTGAGCAAGCTTTCCAACGACTCAAGGCTGCCATGGTGTCACTGCCTGTTTTGGCTTTGCCGAATTTTGACAAGTCATTTGTAGTGGAGACGGATGCTTCGAGACATGGCATGGGGGGCGTTTTAATGCAAGACCATAGACCTATTGCTTATTTCAGTCATGCCTTTAATCAGTTGGGAAGGAGGAAATCAGTTTATGAGAGAGAATTGATGGCTATTGTATTTACGGTGCAAAAGTGGCGGCATTACTTGTTGAGACAGAAGTTTGTGGTTAGGATTGACCAAAAGAGCCTCAAGTTTCTAATGGAGCAAAGGTTGGTGAGTAGAGATGGCAATTATAACCGAAACCGTGGGGAACCGAACCAAAACCGAACCGGTCAACGCGGTTAAAAACCGTTTGACTGGGTAATGGTTTGGTTCGGGGAAAAACCGAACACTGTTTCAATGGGTATGGTTTGGTTATGGTTTTCACTAAAATCAAACCAAAACTCGAACCGAAACCGAACCGAATAGTGGGTAACCGAACCAAACCGAACCAAACCGAACCGAATGTATTATATATATATAAAATAAAATAGGTATAATATATATAATATATATTATATAAAATTAAACCCAGCCCACCCAACCCAACCCACCTGCGCCCACCCCAGCCCACCCGAGCCCAACCCACCCGCGCGCAACCCACCCCAGCCCACCTGATCTGGCCTTCTTTCTCCCCCTTCTCTTCTCCCTTTCTCTTCTCCCTTTCTCTCCTCGATCCAGCTCTCGCTCTATCTCGTCCGCGCGCCCTAGCTCTCCCAATCAGACTTGGCGACCATGCCTAAGAGCTTGGACTTGCTGGTTCCGGACTCGGTAACCAGAACGCAGGGCGACGAACCAAATTCATCGAGTGAATTGACGGAATCCGAAGATGATTTGAAAACGAGATCGGAGTGGAAGGGGAGGCGGTGAGACTTGGCAGCGCGGACAGAATCTCTTCTCCATTTCTCTTCTCCCTTTCTCTTCTCGATCCAGCTCTCGCTCTATCTCGTCCGCGCGCCCTAGCTCTCCGCATCTCTCTTGCTCTCGCTCGCCCGCGCGCCATAGCTCTCTGCATCTCTCTTGCTCTCGCTCGCGATCGCTCGATCTCTCTTGCTAGGGCTCGACTCGGCCCTTCTTGCTCTCGGCTCTCGCTCACCCTCGCTCGATCTCTTTTGTTAGGGCTCGGTTCGGCCCCTCTTGCTCTCGGTCGCCCTCGATCTCGGTTCTAGCTCTCTGCCATTCTCGCTCAACCCCTCTCGCCCTCGCTTGCCTTCTGATCTCGCTCGACCCCTCTCGCCCTTGCTTGCCTTCCGACCTCTCGCTCGACCCCTCTCGCCCTCGCTCGCCCTTGTTGCCTCTCGGTTCTCACCCTTGCTCGCCCTTTGCCTCTCGATTCTCTCCCTCGCTCGCCCTCTGCCTCTCGACTCTCGGCTCTCGCCCTCTCCCCCACGCTTGCTCGAGGGCTTGACCAGTCAGCCTCGCCTGCCCTTGCTCGCCTTCTGCCAGTCAGCCTCGCCCTTGGTATGTTTTTTTTTTTTTAATTTTTTGGTCATATTTTGTTTATTTATTTATGCTTGATTTGTTGTTGAGATTGTTGTATTTTTTGCACAAATTTTTACAAAATATGGCATGCTCATTTGTTGTCGAGATTGTTGTATTTTTTGTGCAAATTTTTACAAAATATGGCATGCTCATTTGTTGTTGAGGTTGTATTTTTTGTGCAAATTTTTATAGAATATGGCATGCTCATTTGTTGTTGAGGTTGTTATATTTTTTGTGC
This sequence comes from Diospyros kaki, assembly GCA_036245055.1. Classification (NCBI taxonomy): domain Eukaryota; kingdom Viridiplantae; phylum Streptophyta; class Magnoliopsida; order Ericales; family Ebenaceae; genus Diospyros; species Diospyros kaki. The sequence goes on along the minus strand of BSEG01000016.1, from coordinate 7,259,313 downwards.
AAATTTTTACAGAATATGGCATGCTCATTTGTTGTTGAGGTTGTTGTATTTTTTGTGCAAATTTTTACAGAATATGGCATGCTCATTTGTTGTTGAGATTGTTGTATTTTTTGTGTAAATTTTTACAGAATATGACATGCTCATTTGTTAAGACTTTAACATTTTCATATTAATTTATTTTATATATTTATAATTTTGTTAGATGGAGTTGGCTCATTCATTTCAGATGGATATGCATCAATTTACGAAGAAGATATTGATGTTGTTGATGAAGGTATTAATTTTCGTAGCTAAATTTTTTTAGCTTAAATTACAATTTAATTATGCAAATATTAATTTATTGATTTTAACAATTGTAGGTTTGGAGATGTGATTTTATATCCAAGAAGTTTTGTAACTTTATACAAGAATAAGGTAACTTTATTAGTATTTATTTTTATTTGTTGTGAAATTATCAAAAAATTTTATGAATGTTATTTGTCTTTGTTTGTTAGTATGGATTAAACTAAAAAAATCATGGTTAAACCGAAACCGAACCGAAACCGAATGGTTTGGTTATGGTTTTAAATTTTTAAAACCAAATGGGTTTTGGTTTGGTTTTGGTTTTAGGAATTTAAGTTTGGTTTGGTTATGATTTTGGCAAAAACCGAAACCGAACCGAACCATTGCCAACCCTATTGGTGAGCCCCGAATATCAGAAGTGGATGGTCAAGTTAATGGGATTTCAGTTCGAAATTCAATATAGGCCTGGGCTGGAAAATAAGGCAGCAAATGGGTTGTCCCGCATCAGCCACTCTGCTGCCCTCTTAGCCTTAACAGTCCCTCAGGTTCTCCAACTTGATCAGCTGGCTCGGGAAGTAGCAGACAATGAGTGGCTGTAAGGTGTGGTCAAGGATCTCCAGCTTGATCCTACTTCTAGACCCCATTTTCAGTTGGTGGACAGCCACCTCCTTTATAAGGGTAGGTTATATCTACCGAAGGGTTCTTTTCTCATTCCATTGCTCTTACATAAGGGACATGATGGGAATGTGGGGGGGACACTCGGGATTCTTGAAGACTTACAAGAGGATTGCGGCAAATGTATATTGGCTGGGAATGAAGAAGGACATCCACAGGTATGTGAGTCATTGTGCTGTTTGCCAGCAAAACAAAGTGCTAACCCTTAAGCCGGGAGGGCTCTTGCAGCCTCTCCCTATCCCAAACCAAATTTGGGAAGACATTGCTATGGACTTTATCGAAGGCTTACCAAGGCCAGACAAAATGGACTCGATTTTGGTGGTGGTGGATAGACTCAGTAAGTATGGGCATTTTATTAGGTTAAAACACCCTTTTACAACTGGAGAAGTGGCAGGAATTTTCATCAAAGAAATTGTGAGGCTTCATGGTCTACCACGGTCCATTGTATCCAATAGGGATAACATCTTCATGAGCAAATTTTGGGAGGAATTGTTTCGCCTCCAAGGTACCAAGCTCCACCGCAGCACAGCTTACCATCCACAAACGGATGGTCAAACGGAGGTGCTGAATAGGACATTGGAGACATATCTTCGCTGTTTTGCTTCCTCTAAACCTAAAGCTTGGTTTGTGTGGCTACCTTGGGCTAAACTGTGGTACAACACTTCATACCATACAGCCTCGAGAACTACCCCATTCCAGGCAGTCTATGGGCGAGAACCGCCAGCAATACTGAGGGTTGAAAAGGGATCCACTCCGATTTCAGTGGTGGAGCAGCAGCTGGTTGAAAGGGATCACATTTTGGAGGAACTTAAGGCACAGCTACTAAGAGCTCAAGCAGTAATGAAGAAGGGGGCTGATATGAAAAGAAGAGCAGTGAAGTTTAAGGTAGGGGACTTAGTTTACTTGAAACTAATTCCCTATCGTAGAAAGACATTGGCTGGTCGTACCAATGAGAAATTGGCTCCTAGATTCTATGGTCCATTTGAAGTTGAAAAGGAGATCGAACCTTTGGCTTACAGGTTCAAGCTGGTTTCATCCTGCAGCATCCACCCAGTCTTCCATGTGTCCCAGCTGCGAGAAGCCAAGGATGCGTTGCAAGCCACTGTGGATATTCCCAATCATTTAAGTGCAGAGTTGGAGATGTTGGTTGAACTGGAGGCAGTGCTGGGGGTCAGGCCAGGAAAAGGAAGTAATTTAGGGAGATTGGATGTTCTACTGCAATGGAAGGGGTTACCTCCATTGGAAGCCACTTGGGAGCCTTATAGCCTAATTCAGCAGCAGTTTCCTTGTTTTCACCTTGAGGACAAGGTGCAAGTTGGGGAAGGGAGTGATGCTAGGCCTCCGGTATTGCAGACTTACCATAGGCGTTACAAGCAGCAAAGGGATATTGGAGACACAGCTGGAGGGCATAACAACCAGCATGTGCGCCAAGGGTAGAGTAGGCATTTGGCTAGTTTGTGTAACAAACCAGCATGTGCAGGTGCATAACCAAATACGGTTATGGAGGAGGGGGGGGGAACAACCTATAAAAGGAGAGTAGAAGAAAGAGAAGGGGGAGATTTTGGAGCCTTCTTGCAGGAGAGTTTTGGGCCTCTCGAATGCCCAGTTTGCTGTTTGTTTACATTGTTTCCTTGTAATCGAGAGTTGTAATACAGTCAAAACGCATCCAATTCATTGGAAATCCTACCTATTGTGTTGAATCTCATCAACTATATCATATTTGTTGATGCATACACAAGATATACATGGCTATATCCATTGAAATTAAAGTCTGATACTTTGTCTATTTTTATCACCTTTCACAAACTTGTCGAACTCCAATATCAGACCAAAATTAAGGCCATCCAAACTAATAATGGGGGGGAGTTCAAAGCCTTTTTTCCCTATCTTCAAAGCCATGGGATACAGCCTCGTTTTACTTGTCCCTACGCTCCCTAACAAAATGGTGTAACTAAAAGGAAACATAGACATATAGCTGAGATGGGACTTACATTGTTAACTCATGCTCATATGCCTCTAAATTTTGGGAAGAACGTGTTACTCAAGTTTCTTTCTCAATTATGTTGTTGTTAGTTAGTTGCTATTATGTTATATATATGTTGTTGATTGATTGCTTTGGTGTAAATTAGTTAGGCAATTTGACATTCTGGCCTTAGGCTCGCTGAGTATATAGACTCAGCAATGCCTCTTCTCTTGATCTTTGATTCATTTTAATCATTTCAATTCAATGAATTGCACGAGAGCGTTTTCTTCTCTTTTGTTGTACCTTTGTGCCCTAGGTTTCTTTTGTTGTCTTAGCTTCTTGTTACACCATAAAGCACAATTGATTTCCAAGACGTGGCAACACCAAACTATTTGAACCATTTGCCTAAGGAGCACTATGCACTCAACTCGTGAAGTGGTTCATAGAATCATAGGTCACTTGGCCTCTCTTCCTCAAGCCTCCCCTCAGAAAGGGCCCTCAACTAGGAAAACTTAGAAACATCTCATCTTCAACCACAACCATGTCAATATCCACAAAAAGCATCATAAAGACTTCATCCCCTCATGCTATTCCCTCAAACAAGAAAAGAAAATGAGCAAAAATTCTTTGTGGCTTATTTTCCTTTCTTTGAAGTAATTTTGAACACTCAATAATCAATATGAGCATTTTACTCTCACCTAATACTTGAAAAAATTAAATTATGTAGCCTTAAGTGAGTTAGCAATGTTAAAAACACCTATGAAACAGGAAAGAAAAGCAGGGTGCAAAAGCAAAGTGATCATTAAAAGAAAATACTGTGTTCCTATATCCAATGTTTTACTTTTCTATCAACAATGACATGATATATGTTGAATCTAGGACTGGTTTCCTCACAAGAATAACTACTCTCTCACACCCAACCCTCACTCGATATGAATAGAAATAGAGTAACACAAGTTAGAAGTAAATCAAAGCAATAACGGAAAGTAAAAGAGTCAAGGACTTATCCTGCTTCAGGCATGAAATGCCCTACATCCAAACTGCCGAAGCCTTTAAGAAATCCACTAGAAAGCGGTCAAGATTACAGCATTCCCTCTCACACACTCCTGACTATGAATGAATAGCCTTACCTCTCGAGAATACAAGGACCGAGCCTTTGCTCTCTCTCAATTCTCTAGAACACATGCAAGATAAAAAACAAAGAAAGATGAATGCTGAAAAAACTCTGCCTCCTGAGAGCCTATCCGCCTCTATTTATAGGATATAGAAGCGGTTACAACTTAAGGACTTAAAGGTAAATAAGAGGAAATAAAAGGACTATCGGAAATAAGTTTAAGCTAGTTATTTCCATTATATTCTAAACACATAAAATATAAACATACAATTATTTCCCAACTATATACAAAGACCTTCATCGAGACTTAACAGCTAGACTAATACAAATTCTAACAATATATAAAGAGGAAAATTGCCAAAAGAGAGCAAAACCTGCAATAAAAGGAGCAAACCTGTCTAATCTACAGGCACGAATAATCCATCCAAGAACTACAAAATAGAGGAAACCGAAAAATAGCCAGTGCACAAGCATGCAAAGCCACAACATAGAAATAAAGGGAATTTAAATATCAAATGAAGGATACAACATAACAAGCCTTTATCCCACTAAGTGGGTTCAGCTACATGAATTCTAGTTCACCAATCTTTTCTATCTACAGCCATATCTTCTATAAGACACTAATAACCCATATCATTCCATAGAGTCTAACTACCAAGTTTTTCATAGTCTTCCACCGCCTATTTTGCTAAAACTTCTCCATTCCATCTAGTCTACTCCCATGAGCCTCTATTGCTCTTCTCACATGAACAAACCATCTTAATATCAAATGAAGGCTGGTCAATCAAAATTGAAATCCATAAAAACGTTGACAAAAATAATGTAGCTTAGTGGCATCTTGTCCTTCAAAATAAAATATAGATGGGGGGTTGATACACTCTCCAAAAAAGAAAGTTAGTATTAGTGACAAATAAAATAACTGAAGCATTAACAAGAAGCACCACCACAGTACATCAGAACCATTATATGAATGAGATGAGGCACGTCAATTGATTAGACATATAGGGGTATAATGCTATTTCAAAATAGATTTCTTATAATATATTGAAATTTTTAATATTTGTAACTTTTCATACAGTTGGTTCCCCTTTTTATTACAAAATATTAACAATACATCACTATAAACTTCCTTAAAAATCCCTAATAAGGTTGACCAACAAAAAGAGGAGTTAGATCAGGTACATCTTACTCAATCAAAATTAAATGTAGAAGAGAAGTGTAGATAACTTAAATCTATAAGTAAATAAGTGTCAATTGTAACATCCTCAAAGGTGGCTAATTTCTTTCTCTGATTAACCACATCCAGCAAGCAGGACACCGTCCATGCCTTCAACTCCCTTGACACAGAACCCTAAAGCAATAGCTATATAATAAGTGACACAAAGTCCAAAATAATCTAACTTATTCAAATGTATATACAAAATAAGTGCATAAAATTGCAGCAACACTCAAAATGTATATCCATAGACATAAAAAGATATGCTGACGCATTGCTTTATTGTTCGCATGCTTGTGTCCTGTGTGTTGAAAACATACCTTATCAATTATGTTTGTATCACTCAATCAAGTCACCCTAATCTTACTACACAAACTCATTTCAATTCTCTAACATCCTTAATCTTGCTCAGTTCTGGTATCATTAATCATGGTATTGAACTCAGGCGTGCAACATAAAAAACAAATCAGCAAACTCTATCATTCATAATATTCAGATCATGTAAACCAAAAACTGTTAGTAATGTTGTCAATAAAACATCTAATTATAACTTGTGGCAACAAACAACATGAAGTGTAACATGGTTACAGAAATATATAGAACAATGTAGTCTTACTTTATACAATGAGGCGAGAAGAGATGCAAGAATATGAAACAAAATTATGTAGCAATTTAACAATTGCTCCTCATTCCATTAAAATTTCAAATACCTCAAAACTCAAGCATAACTTATCCATTAAAGGAGACAGGTAACGAGCCAACTGTCGAGGAAGAAAACCAAGCACTTTGCATCCAGAATCTGCAGAAAGAACCTGAAATTGGAAGGACCATGCAATTTTTAAAATGAGTGAACCAACATTATGAAAATCAATTGTATGCCAAAGCCAAAAGATAGAACCTTGATGGCATTGCAATCCTTAACATTATCAGGCTCTCTCATAAAAGCAATGGTTGCACCAGGATTTAACTCTATTTTGTCACCATCAACATATTTACGGCCAACAATGAATGTCTTAAGAACCATCCCAGGTATTTCATCCATTGCTTTAGCCATTTCATATTTGGAAAACTCATTCTCAGGGAGCAACAATGGTGAAACAGCACTGCAGTTGATTCTGTCATTATTTACTGGGTTTTCTACTGAACCATCGTCACACAATGCAGACTCCGAATCAAAGAGTGATTTATCTTCTCCACCGTCAATTTCTTGGTCAACAACAAAGCCACGCAATTTACAGATGGCATTGCAATCAGGAGCCATTTGACCCACATTACCCCCTCCATGATCTGACTCATACAAGTGAGTCTTCACTTTTGACTCTGCAAAGAAGTTTAGTTGAAGAAGGGTGCGCTGGCTTAATTTACGTTTGGTTCCTCTTGCAATGCATGTGTCTGAAACAGTGAATACAGACCATTAGAATCCCTGAAGTGGTGTTCAAAAGTCAACATAATGACACACTCAGAAGCTTGGAAATAAAAATAAATAAAGAAATTATGAGAACAGCATGCATCCTAATCCAAAATAGGAAAAGAAAAATAAACGCTTTCTTCCCTTCATGCTGGCTGCCATTGACAAAAAGTTAATAATATCAACATCCAAGAAGTTCAAAGTAAGAAACACAATTGACTGCTTTGACAGTATTTCACGTCGCCATCCTATGCCATTTATCCTCCTGTTTTGTCCTGCTTTAGGATGCTTACATTCAAGAGAAGACACAGAATGTTGCGCATTGATTGACATATAACAAATCTACCAATAAACTGTATCTTTAATTTTTGGCAGTTCATACCCTTTGAGAAAAAGGGGATGTGTATACTTTGGCTAAAAAGGAAACACAGAAAATAGTAGGTATTGGCTCATGCATGTCTCGTTGCCTAAAATCAGTAAAGGGTATTGGAAGTTGTAAAAACCTGTATGTTCCTAACTTAAAAGTGTGGGGAAAAAATGAAGAAAAAACAAATCTTGCCAATATTACAGCTACCGCCATAGATGTTTGCTTTCAAAGGGAAGCCATCAAAGGTTTTCTGTATTTGCACAGAAACTTCCATGGCCAATATAATAGTGGGCCATAAGCAGCCTTGCAAAAGGTAGGCACGAGCCTTGTAGTCTTTTCACTTCTCAAGTTAGATCAGACTGAAATTGACTTAGATCCTAATTCACTTTGAGAAAGCTGTCCTGCATCGGTATATTCCAATTAGAACTAGCTTGAGAATCAAACAATCTATTCTACTCCAATCTAATTGAGTTATTTCATTACATAACTGTATTTTGCCGTTGCAGTTTTTCTTTTTTCAATGTTTTGACTAGATGATTCAGTTTACTGGCAAGCTGAACTGCAAATAAATTCCATCTCAAAAGACTGATTAGCATAAATCTTTTTTTTTTTTTCTCTGTATATACATATGCTATTTTGCAAGTTATGTAAGCCTGATACAAACCCAAATGAGAATTTATAGTGGAGCTTTCGCCAGGAAGTGTGTTTCCACAAACGGGACAAGTAACCAAATCAGGACGGGCAGCAGATGTGCTTTCGACCACATCATTCGTACCACCCATACGTTCCTCTGCTCCGACACTCGTATCCCCGCCATTTTCATCTTTGCTGAGACAGCCCTGGAAAATCAAGGACCAATATGATGCATCAATTGTTATAAAACAAACACAAAGACAACCATAATATATCCTGGCAATAATTCACGATGCATTGCATAATTGGAAACATGTAAAGCAAAAACATAGAGAGCGTCTCGGTGTGTATGTGCCTGAATATGACCGGAGACAACAGATTGGCGGTTGGGCAGGAATCGCCGGCGCTTGCCGATTAAACGAATCAAGCTCTCTCGTCCCGTCAGCATCTACGCGGATTTGCCCTAATACACTCTCCTGTCGATCGGTCTCCTTCCGAGCGAAAAAGTTCATTAATCGATTTACCTCAGCGGTTTTATATATACCAGTAATTCGTGAAAAAGAAAAAAATGTATGTTCCCGCCAATACCACCGTCTCTCCCATAGTTCATTTATGCTCCCTCAGTCAATACCTTTGCCCTCTGCTCTCAGCGAGTGGCTGGGCGCCATGAGCATCTGGGAATATAGAAGTTTGAGCAAATTTTTTAGGGTATAATATTTAAAATAAAAACTTTAGTGGTGCTTTCAAATTTATATTTATTTTTTATTTTTTAAATATCTACATCCACCTTATTTTTTAGTTTCAATTGTAAATTATCATTTCTTGTCATATCATTTACCATTGAATTGTTTAAATGATAAATTTATATTAAATATTATTTAATACTTATTATCTAACCATGTGATAAGATGTCAAAACTTATATAATTTTAGCATATGTATAAAGTTTGCTACCAAATTCAACATCCATATAGCTTTCAACCTTTAACTTGCAAAATTTCTTTATCTTCCACTCGCATTCTCATTCTCCCTCCAATCATTGAAAACCTAACCAATCACGAGATTTAAATGATAGGAAATATAAAAGTTTTTGAGATATAAGATCAATTTGTAAAACTTTTATCTAACTATTGTGATTGAATATTCATATCACATTTATTATTGATCTCCTCATTCCTTTAAGATTTATTTATCTCTTTTTCTTGCATCTTGACAATGAGGGTATAAATCAACATCGACAAGAGATAATCAAAATCTTATTAGTGATTCAAATTGTAACTCCCTAAAATCTCAATAATATACGAAAATTCTTAAATTCAATATAAAATCACAAAACGAATAAGTGAGAAACTCTCAAATAACAAACTAAAATATGTATGGAATCATTATGCATTACGTTGTCAAAATAATTATACCATGGTCAATAAATAACAAGATAGAAATGTAAAGTTTGTATTAAAGGAAAGAGAGTTTACTAACCTTGTCACAAATGGTGTTGTTTGATGGGGTTGAACGCCATCAATAATTAAGTGACTGCTAGTAAAATATAGAGAATATATACAAATATATATATTAGCATAAATAAAAAATACTTACGTGTCTTTTAATAATAGATCTTATCGTCAAAATGGAAGAATTTACAACTTATTTTTTATAGTTATTTTTCTACATAAATGTTTAGACCTTTTCTTGCAAAAAATCACGATATTTCCAACACAATAATAAAAAGAGAAAAAAAATGCAAGGATACAAATTATTATACAAGGTAAAATAATATTTTTATATTTTGTCAACTATAAGTGAGCATTTGTTATTTAATAATTTAAGGAGTTTTCTATTTTTGTTTGCTAAACCTCAAGGGGTCTGTTGTAATTTAATAATTATATTATAATAATACTTTAGTTAAAGTATTTTATATTACATTATTAACTTACACTTATTAGATTGTACATTATGGGACAAGCACTATAATACAAAATAGCACTATAAACATAGATGAATTCATAAATTTATATAGTGAGAGGTTTAATTTTTTTTTTTTAAAGAGTAGAACCACACATCATAGATTTTTGGGTGAGCTGTAAATTTTTTTTATTGGATTATTATTAAAAAATATTTGTTGATATTAAAAAAGTATTTTTTATGTTAAACATTATTTTTTATATTAAAAAATTAGCATGAGACAGCTTACATGTGGATCCGTCACTGACTATAAGATGTTATATATAAAAGGGTGATCTGTGTTACATAAATTATTTTAAAAATAATTAAATGAAAGTTAATTACGTGGTGTTGTACAATAATTATTTACATTTCTAAAATCCAAAAACATTTGTTATACTTTTTATCTCTAACTCTTTCAATAATATACTATTTATCTCATACAAAATCAAATTATGAAAAAAATAGATTTATGCCTATTTTTATGTCATAGATGTAAACTTTATAGAGAATAAATAACTAAATTATCATACATGCTTTAAATTTAATATAGCAAAAATCGAGTTTTCATTGCATGCATATAAAATGGGACCAAATAGTGTTTTAGTTGCAATTAAGATAAAATGTTGACCTCATTCCATTTGGTTATAGGACAAAATGGCAAGGTAATTGTACACTATCTAAGCAAATTACAAAAATTTCTCAAAATTTTGTATATAATAGTAAAAACTACATATCACGTCTTATAAAGTAATTATTTAACATTTTATTCTTTCAATTACTTTTTTTTAAGATGGCGTTTATAAAATAAATAAGATAATGTTTAAATATTTTATAGATCAAGATGTAAGGTGATTAATATAAGATTGAAAAATATTTAAATTTATTTATTAAACTATTTGTTAAATTTTTTGTACTGCACTAGATGACACAAGCATTATTTTTTTTATATGTAATAACCATTTTATGCTTATATTGAGAGGGAAGAAAAGATAAACATATATTAAAAAATCTATATAAGAAGTCACGTGACTGTTTTTTTAAAGTTGTCAAGTAAGTTTAATAAACACATTGAAAATGACAAAATTTAAATACTTTTCATATCTTATTTTTTATTATCTATATATTAATTAATAAATACTAATTAATTAAAAAAAATTACGAATCAACTGAGTTTGTCCTACACTCATGATGAACCCATGTGAGTTTCATGTCGACGTACGATTAACTTATACGTGTTCATTATTTAAATTATATTGAATTAAAATTTAGAGTTAAAGATTAATAATGAATTCATATTATTTTGGATTAAATATGGGTTTTAGAGAGAGGGACATGGATCATATGAATTTGTAATTTTCTATATAAGTTGGATTTGAATTTAAATATAAATAGTTCAATCAAATTCTATATCAGCATTTACTTTCAATTCAAATATGATAGAGAAACAAGTTATTTAAATATAAAAAAATGTAAGTTGTTTATAAATATTTAAATTAAATTAATTAATAACAAATAAAATAAAAACATAACTTTAAACCTTAATAATAATATTTATTAAATTTTCTCAAACATTAAAATAATAATTGTAATTATTTTAAATCTAAAAAATGTGCTCTTGGATATTTTGTCCATGAAAAAGAAGAAAAGAGTATCGGAATGCGGGGAATTTGGATTTCTCTCCGACGCAACCACAGTAAAAGATTCCGCAAGCAGGGTCTCCACTTTTGTGGTTAGGGTCAGGGATTTTGACAGTCGGATCGGAGGCCCGTCTTCTTTCTTCATCCCCCTCGATCTCTCCTCCTCGACAGCACACATCACCGCAATTCATCGTAAGCTCTTCTATTTTTATATTCTACATTCAATCGACTCTTGATTATGCTTTATCGATTCTCATGCTATCTTGTATACGGCCCGAATGAATAGTAAATCTATATTTATAATTGAAATCGACATGATAATAGAAGAACCCTAATTGCCGCCAGTTTGATTGCGGCGGTCCCGCGATCTTCCTGTTTTATTGATTCGCAGGCATCGTCAGGGTCGTATTCAAGTTCGATTTGGAATAGTTGTAGATTGAACTTGGGACTGCTTGCTGGGAGGCGGGATGTCGGGGCCGTTCCACGTTGGTGGGAAAGTGGTCGAGAGTGTTGATTTACTGAGGAAGAGGCACTGGCTGTGGCGCTTTGATGTCTGGCCTTTTGGCCTAATTTATGCAGCTTGGTTAGTTGCAATACTGCCCAACTTGGACTCGCTGGATGCTGCTATTGTTCTTGGTGGCCTTGCAGCTCTTCATATGCTGGTTTTCCTTTTTACTGTTTGGTCCGTGAATTTCAGATGTTTTGTCCAATATTCGAAGGTGTGAACCTTGCCTGAATTCTGTTGCAACTGATATTCTGCTTGTTGTCGTTCTTTCCCTAATAAAGATTATGATTGTATATCTGTAAATGCATTATTCTGTTATTATTTTTTTGGTAAATAGATGCTTTATATAATAAATATATATATTTTTTACTCTTCAGTTGTTTTGCTTTCTATTTCTCCTGGAAAGAGTAGCCAAGTGTAGTGTACATGTGTGTAGCTATGGTTTGTGTCTATTTGCAGCACTGATTAGTTACATGTGAATATATATCTGTATGCATAGATATATGCCCAAAGCAGCCTGTTAAACCATTGCCATTTCCATGAAGATTATATCATGTTTATGGGTTCTACATAATTCTCTTTCGATCACTGGAAAACCTTTTATGTTATTTAAAATAAGTCATGCATATCAGCAATTTTTTAGGGCATTACATGTTACCAAAGACGGACTTCTTTGATCTCAGCATTTCATTACTGCCCTCTTACTTTATTTCCCGTTCAACTTGAGATTTCTCAATTGTTTGAAAAATACTCACCTTTTTCTTCTTTATATATTTACACATTCAATTTGACCAACTTAACTGGAATAGCGTCTCAATCCACTGTGTTTACAAAGTGTCTTCTGAATTTTAGATTTTATATAACAGAACTTTGTTTATAAGTAAATTGACTTAGTTCACCAGGATCATCGCATGCAAGTTACAAGTTATGGACATTTATATTTTCTGACAAATTATTTGCTGCTCTTTTGACAGGTTACTGACATTCACCATGCAGATGCATGCAAAATAACTCCAGCTAAATTTTGTGGTTCTAAGGAAGTTGTGCCACTTCATTCTCGGAAGGTTGTAATTATGGGTTTGAAAGGCCTTATTTTGTTGCTTTCGGAAATTGTTTTTAAGTTTTGAAATTATATAAACTAGGAATAATGCATTTTGAATTGATTTTATAAAATCTTCCATGATTTTTTCTTAAAAACCACCCCTCAGGAAATAAATGAAGCCATATTTATGGTTTTGAAAGTTTTTTCACACACAACAATGGAACTATGTGAAACTGGTCTTATTTTATATATGTTGTTTATGGGTTTAGAAAAAACTGATGACGAAGTCCCTAGAAAAGTCTTATGAAGGGTGTTAGAGAATAAAGGAGTTTGAATGGCTTATATACATGTTAAATCATGTATCATAGAGCAGGAACATGTGGAGAGGACACTGAGGCTTTTCCAATTACAATTGGAGTACATTGTGGATCTACACTAAGTCCTTATCTCTTTGCATTACTAATGGATGAACTCATTAAATATATCCAGGTAGAGGTGCCTTGATGTATGCTATTTGCATATGTCATTGTCTTGGTGGATGATACAAAAAAAGGTGTCACTACTAAACGCAAGATATGGGAGACTACTTTAGAATCTAAAAGTTCTAAGTTGGGCAGATTGTAAAATACATGGAATGTAAGTGTAGTAAAAATATAAACGTGGATGATGGTAGGGTGAGACTTGAAGATTATGTAATTTTGGGAAAAGATTAGATAAGATGTCTTGGATCAATCATAAAGAAAGATGGAGAGATAAACGAGTATATTACCCATAAAATTAAGCTAAAATGGTTAAAATAGAAAAGTTTGTCTAAAGTCTTATGTGATGGTAAAATTCCGTTCAAGCTAAAAGGAAACTTTTATGGGATGGCTATAAGACTATCTTTGTCATATGCCAGATGTTGTATTATGGCACATAATATTATGTATAGCACAAACATGTTCAAAATACGAGTGTGATGGAGATGGGGATGTTACTTGAGTATTCACTTGGTTGAGGGGGAGACTCTCTTGGTCAACAGGAGAAATGATTAGTTTCTGGACTGAGTGAGTGGGTGAAGGTCAAGTGACTTTGGACTAGAGCAAGTAGGTACATACATTCTTCAAGAATATACTGGTTATTGTTTGCCATTAGAAATAAAATGAGAAAGAGGTCTTGCTTTTGTATATATATAGATTCTACCATTCCTCAGATAAATAGTACAGGAAGATGTATGAATCTGTTTTAAGATACAATTACGTGCGTGCAGCTGGCAGGTTCTTCTTTGGCGGAGGAAGAAATTTATTTTGATTTCAGAAAGCAACGGTTCATCTATTCAAAGGAGAAGGAGACCTTTTCCAAGCTTCCTTACCCTTCTAAGGAACCAATTGGCTACTATCTTAAAACTACTGGCCACGGTTCTGAAGCAAAAGTCACTGCTGCTACCGAGAAATGGGGACGCAACGCGTGGGTTTCCTTACTTGTATTACCTGCATCTACTGAGAGTACTGTTACTTGTTTGAATTTAATCCGTTTCCACACACAGAGAGTAGATCTGGGGTAGTAAATTTTTTACTCAGCTGCAAACATACCTGCTTCCTTACCTGGTGTATCTTTGCCTTTTGATTCAGTACCGAGATTATTTGGAATTGAAAACTTTGCTTCTTCTTGAAAAAAAAGATTAGTGTACTAGAAGTAATCAACAAATATGAGTCTTCTCTTATTACTGTATCATGAAGGTATTTTATGCTTTTGGCACTGGGTTAGCTTTGTTTGGTACTGGTGCATGTTTAAGTACAAGATTTGTCTACTTTTCTGGTCAAGAATATGAAGGTGTTGCAATTTTTCGTATTTCTTGCAAACTTCTTTTTTAATTCATTTAAGGTGGAATGATATTTGAAAACTAGTATATGGCTTTCTAATTTCTATGGAGAATGGTAGTTTTATGCATAATTTCACAGACAAATTTATGAACTTCTACATTGTTACGCAATGTTCAACTAGAAATGTCTGACAAGATCCCATATCCTATATCTTATTAAATACTAGAACATTCTTTCTTGTCATAGTTAGACATTAGGGGACCCTTGATGTTCAGGGATATGGTTTTACCTTTGTTGGTTCTGCTCCTCACTTGGATAGTTCTTGCCCTTGTAGATTTGATTATCCTCAACCTACATTTCAGAAATTGATGAAGGAGCACTGCATGGAGCCCTTCTTTGTATTTCAGGTTCATTATGAATGAAAATTTTTTCTGTTTTATTTCCCAATTTTTTTTCTGTTTTATTTCCCAATTTATTTCCTCTTTGTCCATCTGCTTGGTCAATTCTTATTTTTTCCCCTTCTTTATGTTTCTTTTACTCCCATAAGGTCTTCTGTGTGGGCCTCTGGTGTTTGGATGAATATTGGTACTACAGTTTGTTCACTCTATTTATGCTGTTTATGTTTGAGTCAACAATGGCAAAAAGTCGGTTGAAGACTCTAACTGAGCTTAGACGTGTACGAGTCGATTCTCAGACTCTAATGGTGCATCGTTGTGGGAAGTACGTTATCTGAAATGCTTATATCAGACTCTTCCTGTTACTATTTTTATTCTTTCACCTGTTTGCAGATTTTATGTGCTGATGTTTTGATGTTGGGTATTAGGTGGGTGAAACTCTCTGGGACAGATCTTCTACCTGGAGATGTCGTGTCCATTGGGCGCTCTACTGGTGAGAATGGGGAAGATAAATCTGTACCTGCGGATATGCTTATATTAGCTGGGAGTGCTATAGTAAATGAAGCCATTCTCACAGGCGAGTCCACTCCCCAATGGAAGGTTGTTCTCCTTTCTGTTTTCTTATTTTTATGTGTCAATCATGAAGTTTAAGATATTATGGATCTAATATTTTAAGCTAGTTAAACCTGGCTGTGGTATTTTTATGTTTTTGTCTGTGCTCCAAGGTGATTAGTTCATGTTTTCTATTTTTCTTGTCTAGTTTTTTGTTTGTAGGTTTTTACAGGCACTATGAATTATTTTTTATTGTTTCACTTGGGTTGTAATTTGTATGTTGGACATGGCAGGGATGTACAGAACAGATATAGATAGGGGACATTTCCTTTATGGGGGCACTATTTTTATTACCATCACCAAATAGCAATTACTTCTAAATTAATTATATCTTATATGTGTACATGAAAATAATGAGCTGATCCCGTACAGTGGGATAAAGGCTTGATATGTTGTTGTACATAGACATAATGCACATTCTGGATAATAGGAAATTAGGGAGATTAGGAAATGTGGAAGAGATTGTGTCGGCATAGTTACTGTTGACAGTACATTTGTGTAATCTCTTATGTTGTTATTAGTTGATTGCACTTTTAGTTTGTACTTGTAGATGTAGAGGATTAAATCTATTTACATGCTGCTGTATAAGGTGTAGGAGAGGCGGTTAAGGCTAGTATATAAACTAGCCTCTCGGTTGTATTATGATTGAGGTTGATTTTATTCCATAAAATTTCAGCGAGTTCTCTTTCATTCTTGCCTTTCTACCCTTTGTTTCAGGAAAGACTTGATATATATTTAAAACAATAATATTGATTATAAGATTCTTGAAGTTAAAAAATTTAAAGGTGAGAGGGAAAATGAATGTAAATCATATTGTTTTTATTTTGTAAGCGATTCTCAAATTAGTGTTTATTTCTAACTAAAAAGTTCTACTACAGGTTTCAATAATTAAAGACTTATAAGTTGGTTCTAAATGTTTAAGGTGTGGGCATTCAAGATCCTGTGATGAACACAGCACTGGTGTCTCACAAGTGTTTGGTCATAAAAAAGTCAAAAAATGATGAGAAACATTCTGATGAGAGCCTGAGATGCTTTTGAAAGTGTCTGACTAGTGTTGATAATCCAACATAGGTGTTGAACACAATATGACAGATATTTCTGTGCTTCTTTGACAAGGTTATTAATAAAATAGATTGCATGTAAGGCCAATAAAGAGTTGACTGATCCTTAGTTTCTTCATTACCTGATGGGTAGAGAGGTTTGGTGTTTCGTTCCCCATCTTGCTGGGCTTTCATGGGCCATGACGACTTTGGTTTAGGGCTTTTCCAATGATGTGGTATCGGTGGAAGGAGTGGAATGTTTGAGGCTTTGGATTGGACCACTTAGATTTGCTTGAAGGCTCTATTTGTCCTTTCAATTTTTGGTTATGTGGTCTTATTTTTGTTCTGTGATTTATCGTTTGCTTATTTTATAGACGAGGTGTTTTAGTTTCAGTTTCCTGTTCTTCTTTTGGCCAAGGTTTTTGTTGATTTCTACAGGGTGTACCCCCTTTATGGCAGTGCCTTTTGATATGCTTCTTATTTAGCCCAAAAAAGATAACATAAATGGATTAGTCTGACTTATGGCTCATAGCTTGCCAATGATGTTATAACACTTATCCATAGTGTGACTTTCTTCCTCGTAGTAGGCACACTTTTCTCTACCACTTACTGACACATGAGCACGGTCCTTACCCCCATAAAAAACTATTACTGTAACCTCTGAAATTGCTAGAGTTCCTTTGCAGCCTCTAATATTAAAACCACAAGCTGGAGCAAAAACTGTTGAGTAGCTGAACTAGTAATAGAGATTTGTCTTTCCCTACAGAACTAGAAAAGGAAAAAACAATTATCTAGCCCAAAAAAAAAAAGAAAAAGAAAAAAAAATTGATGATCAAGCAACCAGGCATATACATCACTAAGAAATAATCTAAAAATCTACCCAGATATTGGCTGAAAAGATGATTGAAGTGCGGATATGAACTTTTGAATCATAGTTTCCTTGAGTTATTTCAGACTTTTCACTGTCAGTGTTGAGTCTGTGAAATTGGCTAAGTGATCCAGAATCCCCCCTAAAAGCCACTGAAATTCTTGCTCTTGCCAACTGGATGGTGTAGAAGCATATTCCCTTATAACCCATGAGAACACATTTTGCTTGATATATGTCAGCTGCAGTACAATACATGCACCATGGAAGAGGCAGAGAGAGGACACAACCCACTGGCTTTATATTACTGCTGCCAAATAGACAATTACATATAAGTCCTCGGATACTTACCATATTTTTTGTTCTGTTTTCTGATAAATAATGAAATACTTACCATTTTCTTGTCTTATTATATGGGTTTATTGTTTTTGATTCTGTGAATGACCTTTTGCCCCTTTTAATTTACTTTAATTAATTAATCATTTATTATTTTGGGTTTGGGGTGGGTGGTGGTTGATGTTTTCTTCTATGTTTATCGCCATTTCTCTCTACCTTCTAAGCGATATCTATGTGGAGGGGAGAGTGGCATCTGCAACTGAGTTAGTGGGCCACTGTGTTCATGAATATCTGTGTGACTTTTAGTTGATTTTTTTAGTAGCAAAAGTGGTAGATTAAAGCCGAAAGCCAATGAAAATTTGTTGAAGACATCTTAGGCATGATATGGAATGTAATGATTTTACAAAGGATATGGTTATGGAGGGAGATTTTTAGTGAGCTAAAATCTGTATAGCCAACCTTACCTGGTGGGATTAATGCTTTGTGGTGGTGGTATTATTGTTGAGCTACATTTGCATCTAACTTTTTATGGAACGGTATAGATGACAGGCGCTACTAACTTATGCATGTGATGCAAGTCTATTTTAGAACTGATTATATCACTGTACTTTTCCTAATTCTTGACATGTTATCATCTTTTCAGGTTTCAGTCATGGGTATGGGACCTGAGGAGAAGTTATCAATTAGGCGAGACAAAAACCATGTTCTTTTTGGTGGGACAAAGATATTGCAGCATACACCAGATAAAGTTGTTCATCTTATTGTATTATTCTACTATTTGTGTCCCAATATTGGAAGTTTCTGATTCTGATCCAATTTTTATTATTATTGTTTTTCTCATTGGGGTCAGACATTTCACATGAAAACCCCTGATGGTGGCTGCTTGGCTGTCGTTCTACGAACTGGATTTGAAACAAGCCAAGGAAAGCTGATGCGGACTATTTTGTTTTCTACAGAGAGGGTAAACAACTTTTGATGTTTGGTTGGGCTTCTCATAAGAATTTTCCTTTTGTTTTTCATTAGCTAAACTTGATTGCATTTGTTGTAGGTAACTGCTAACAGCTGGGAAAGTGGGCTTTTCATCATGTTCTTAGTCGTGTTTGCAGTAATAGCTGCTGGTTATGTACTTAAAAAGGTATGTAAAAGCTTCTGCAACTGCTACTGAATAGATTTAGTGTGAGTTTTTGTTTAGCTGCCAAATTCTGCCCATGTATTTTCATGCAGTAACAGGGATATGCCTTTAATGCAGGGACTGGAGGATCCAACCAGGAGCAAATACAAGCTATTCCTGAGTTGTTCACTGATTATTACTTCTGTGATCCCACCCGAGCTGCCAATGGAATTGTCAATTGCTGTTAATACATCCCTCATTGCACTGGCACGGCGTGGGATATTCTGTACAGAACCCTTTCGAATCCCGTTTGCTGGAAAGGTAGGCAGTGCTAATTGCAAGAATGTTCTTGTTGGATTAGTAGTTAGCATGGTATGAATGGTCTAAATTACTTGGACTTTCCACATTTAATTATACTTCGATTTATGTGAGTTCGGTATTAGGGTTCAATTAGTTGCCCACTACATGTAACTCTTAATTTTTTATTTACGTGGATCTTTAATATGGCGATGGATAGATATAGTTGGAGGTTTAGAATTCATGGATTAAGACTTGTAAATGTTGTTGTATTTTATGTGGATCTTTAATGTTCCTGTGTAGGTTGATATATGTTGTTTTGACAAGACAGGAACACTGACATCAGATGATATGGTAAGGCTGTTCAAAGTCTAATATTTTGTTCCTTCATTGGTTAAGGATTTGATTTCAAGATTATTTTATATTCTTTATTTCTATAGTTATTATTGTTCTTGGTTCTTTTGCTGTTCTGCTTTTCAGGAATTTTCTGGAGTTGTTGGATTGGATGACAGTATGGATTTAGAAACAGATATGAGTAAAGTGCCTGCCCGCACAGTGGAAATTCTTGCTTCTTGTCATGCTTTGGTATTTGTGGACAACAAGTTGGTATGATTTTTAAATTAATTATGCATGGAAATTGTGCCTTTTTTTTTTTTATGGCTGCTCCACATTTTAGACAATGCCATTTGTTGTCAGACTTACTTTCTTGTTACACTTTTTCTTGCACTCTTGCCCAGAGGAAGAGGTGTTTCTTTCATGTCAGTAAAAAATACAGGTTAATTGGAGGTGCTTGTGCTAGCAGTCCTTTATCACCTCGATCCTTAGAAGTTAAGTTGGAGTTGGATGCTAAATAATTCAACTGCAGAACCAAATGTTGCCACTTCCAAAAATATACCAACTCAATACCAACATGACAGTCTCTTAACTCGAAAGCTGAGCCTCACTTCCCTGGGTGGCCTTGTGTTTCTCTTTGGAGTTAAATAATAAAGTGACTGTTTTCTCATTAATTATGAATAGTTTCCCTTGTGTAGTACTTGGAAACAAAAAATGCCTCATCTATAGTATGAATCCTTAGTGGTTGACAGAAGGAGTTATTAATTAGGTTTAAAGTTTAACCAACACTGGTTGTTGGAGCACTAAGTTAATATACCAGTAATATGTATGAAATGTATGACTTTGTCACATTTGATTGGTGGTATGTCACTATGTTTTTTTCCAGATCATCTATGAAAACAGTTATCTAAAGAACTGGACATTTTCAGGAAGGGTACCAGTTAGGTTTGAAACTTAAGTCATATCTGCAGGGAATATCTTTCCTGATTTGAACAACAAGAATACACACATCAAGGGACATTTTGTCCTCTTTCCTGCAGCTGTGTTTTACATGGCTTGGAGGATCAGGCATTATCATCATAATGCTGTACTGTACCTTATAAGCAATGTTGAAATGTTGTCTCGAGTATATGGTATAAGAAGAAGATCAGTGAAAGCAGTGAGTGATGGCAGTACGCTAGAGGGCCATTGAAGAATTAGATAGAAGTTTATATCTCAAACTGTAATTAATGGAAATTGAGGGGGTTAAACTGTAAATATTTAATGTCTTCTCTAGGAATATTCGCTCACTCTATAAATAGAGTGCTAGGGGGTGTGTGCGGCCATTCTATTCTTTTCTATTGTAACGAGTGCACTGTATTTTCTGAGAGGAAGGCTAGAGTTGTGATTTAGCTTTGTAATCTTGGGAGAGAAGTTGCTGTTTGTACTCGGGAATAGGGGGGAGATCTTGCTGCTGTATTGGTCGGATTTCTTTGGTTTAATAAGACTGCTCGGGGTGCTCTCTGAAGGCTGGATGTAGGTTTCCTCAAAGGGAACTGAACCAGGATAAATCTTGGCGTTTGTGTGGTTTGCTTTCTGTTTCTTGTTCTTATTTTCATTCTGTTTTGATTGCTTAAGTTTTCTGTTTCAATTCCTATTAACACCGAGAGGGTTTGTGAGTGTTGAGAGAGGCCTATATCATCTAAGGGTAATTCTGCATAGTCCTAGGTTAACAAGCAAAATAGTCAAGTCTGTTTGGGTTTTTTTTCAATCTTTGATGCATGTTTAATTAGTAATTTATATACTAAATTCCAGAAATGCGATTTGGACTTTCTTTTACTGTACTTCCATATGAAATAGTAATCTTTACTAATCGGTGATGTAGGTTGGTGATCCCCTTGAAAAGGCTGCACTTAAGGGAATAGAGTGGAGCTATAAATCAGATGAGAAGGCTGTGCCAAAAAAGTAAGCTGCAATACTCACTTCTTTTACTTAATTGGTGCCAAGATATCACTGGTCATTATGACCCTTTTCTTCCCTCATTCCTAATTGGTTGACATTTTCAGGGGAAGTGGCAATGCTGTTCAGATTGTGCAGAGACACCACTTTGCATCTCACTTAAAACGAATGGCAGTTGTTGTTCGTGTTCAGGAGCAATTCATTGCTTTTGTCAAGGTATCTGATTGTATGAGTTGATGCATAGATGGATGTGCAAATGAAATTTATATTCTTGATGTCCTTGGAATTTTTTTATTGGTGCAGGTATTTTAGTGGTTTTCTATCATCTCTTTCTGACAATTGATTGTGGTATTTTTTAATGAATGTGTTCTATTTCCTGCATGATTTGTATTTTTCTAGACTTTTTGTTGTTTTGTTTTTTTGCTTGGCTACATGTTTGTTTTTTTCAGTTGACCCTTATTAGGAGGTAGATGAACCCAAATCTAATCTTGGAATATGAGTGCAGAGTGTTATTTTATTACTTGAATTGTGCTGAAGATTAAATCTTTTCTTGTATCTGGTCATTATTCTTTGATTTCCTACTTTCTCAAGGCTTTTATAGAAGTTAATTCTGGATATAAGCTTTTGATTGGATGGCCCAATATTAAAGGAAGTCAAGTATTTGGTCTATTGGTTCACCTCGTCCCAACCTAAAGTGTACATATAATATTTTCCTCTTTGGTTAAATTACATTGCCCACCCTTGAGGTTTGGGTTTAACAAATAAGTTGCCGTAGTTACCCTTTGATATTGAAAATTAAACTGGAACCCCGTCTTATTAACACATCCCCCCTGAGAATGTAAGTTACGTAAGCAACAATAGGAAGAGAGAGTTGTTAGTAAATATGACCCTATTTGGTAATTCAATAAGATTTTATAAATTATAACTAGATACATGTAGGTTTTAAGCAGTTAAATATGTCTTATAGTTTCTACTTTGTTTTTAGTGCATAAGCACCAGCCACTTAAATCTGACAATTTGCTTATTGGGGTTTTTAGTTTTTAAGTCAAAAGGGATATACTTGTCACTGGATGCCAAATATACTTGGTGGAAAATAGTTTTTATCTTCAATAATAAAGTTTACAATGCCTTTTATTTTCAGTTTTATCAAGCAGTCCTAAGTAGCTTCTGGTTTCTCTAAAGTTTTATTAAACATTGGTATTGTTTGGTTGCTCTTTCCTTTTAATTCTTTATATGCTTGTGATCTGCTGTGGTAATTGGGTGTTTTAAAATCAATTTTTTACTTTGTGCAATAGAACAGTAAGTATGAAATGATGTTCGCAAAACTTGGAAAATTAGAAAGCAAAGAACAATGTTAAAACCGAACACAAATATGACCCAAGAATCACTCAATACTCTCACCGAAACCAATCACAACACATTCACAATAACAGAAAGTAAAAATTGGCAGAATTTAAAAAGAGAACATAAATGCAAACCACAATGCAAAACACCCAATTTACCCTGGTTCATGCCATAAAAATGGCACTACATCCAGCACTTTGATGAAGAGAACAATTCACTAAGAACTTTTAGAAATCAGTACAAGAATCCCTCACTCTCCTCCTCTTATCTCTCAAATACAATACTCACATGAAAAGACTCCAAGAACTATTCTATATCACAACTCTCTCTCTTTTCTCATTGCACTCGAAATAAGACAATGGAATGACAAATGATTGATGGTCCCTTTTGGCCTCCTCGCCCTTCTATTTATAAACTAAAGAGGCGGACCTTCCTAGGGGAAATAACTGACTAATACAAAGTCTAAAATACCCCTACTAATTACAGTTAATTACAGATAATTACAGATAAACCCTACATCTTAACTGCCATCACCCTCATTCTATCTGCTGATTTCTTCTAGACTTCCGGCACAATAACTCGGGCAAAACATCAACAAACAAAAATAACACAAAAGATTTATAGTGGTTCAGCTCACCCAGCCTAGTCCACTACCTTATTGTTACAATCCTAGGGTTTACCTGGGGTTTAGAATGGGATTTGGAGGAATTTGAAGGTGAATTAGCAAAAATAGGGGAGCAAGCAGAAGAAATGAGGGAGAATTTAGAAGAAAAGGGGAGAGTTCAGATGAAACAGAGAGGGAGAGAGAATTTGGGAGGGAAAACAAAATTCGTTTCATTCATCAATGCCTTAATTCTCTCATACTTTAGCCTATTTATAGGCTGTTACATCCCTTCAGTTAGTAACAAACTGCAAGTACAACACTACAACAACCTAAGGTACAACCAAGAAAAATACATGCAATAGAACAATTACTCCTATGCCCTTGGGGTCGTGACACTTAACTCCTCACTAAAGATTTCAAAATTTACTAAAACCTCCTATTTGAACTCAAGTAGGCCCTCTAGCAATCAGTTAAGCAATTACAGCCTCCTACTTATACAAAGTAGTCCCTTTAGTAATATCGGTAGGAAATGTACAACAACAAATACAAAGAGATGATCTGAGAAATACAAACTCTCAGTTACAAGATCTCTCAAATACACACACAAAGGCTAAAACAGAATAATACGAATGATATCTATAGCCTTTTGAGAGAAAAATGAAAGTATAAGCACTAATGAGAATGAATACAATTGTAAACTCGTATCAATTCATTTTCATTCATTAGCCTATCTAGTGTATCATTGGGTTGGTATTTATAGGTTTCTTCTGAGCATTGAAGAAAACTAGCCGTTAAGAGTCGTTGGAGACTTTTAGAGCCTGGAAAAACTAGCTGTTAAAACATGTCAATGAAGGAAACAGTTGATAGTTTTATGAAACCAGTCAATAGTTTTCTTCGGGAAATTGAAGCACACAATGGCTTTGGGCAAATGATTGACTTTTTTTTTATAAAAGAGGTAGTCTTCTTTGACAAACAGTCGACAATTTGAAGCAACAAGTCGACAGTTTTGAGAGAAGGTCAACACTATACAATCAATGTCGACATAAATTGAACATTTGAACTTAAATCAAAATAACAGGGAGCATGGAATTTCCTTGTCGATAGGTCTTAGGTAGGAGTGAGCAATACTTCTGGTAAACCGAACTAACCGAACTGAATCGACAAGTTCGGTCGGTTCGGTTCAAATTTTCATAGGGAGCGGTTTGGTTTGGTTACATACAACAACAACAACAACAATCCAGCCTTTATCCCACTATTGGTTTGGTTACATCTTCCCCTAAAAGTTGATTATTGGTTCGATTCGGTTACATCTTCCCCTAAAAATCGGTTATTCGGTTTGGTTAACCTGTGAACACCCCCCCCCCAAAGCGCACTCGAGGTAGAGTCACTCACATGGACCGAGATGGACGAGAGAGAGAGACCAAAACTGATAGAGAGAGAGAGAGAGAGACCCTACAACACAAATCGAATCCTAATCGATTTTGTGTCTGTCGTCACCGGTAATCGCCGCCTTCGCCTTTGACGCCTTTCCCTTTGCCGTCAACAGTTGGCTGCCCCGCCTTTCCCTTTGCCGTCCCCTTCGTCTCTTTTGTCAAACCTAGATCGACGACCAACATCAACGGCTGACCCGACCCACACCATTCCTTCACTTCCTTGTTTCTTGCTTTCCTTGTGCTTGGATGATCGACCCACACCAACGATGATCGGTTGCCGACAAAGGTTAGTATTGACAATTAGGTTAGGGTTTTGAAAGATTTTTCAAATTTTTTGACTTTTAGTTAGGTTAGTTTCTTGATGTATTTCTTCATTTGCATTACGGGTTTGTATTCTCTCGTATGTATTTCCTTCGGTTCTTCCTCATTGTAAATGGTTTTGCATTTCTCTGTATCAATTGATGTTGTTTCTCTGTTTCTGTATCAATTTCTGTAAATCTGTTTGTTTCTATATCAATTTTTGTATCAATTTATAGTTTTGGACAATCGATTTTTGGTTATCGATTCAGTTAACTCAATTTAGATTTCGGTTAGTTGGGATTAGTTGGTCGGGTCGGTTCGGTTCGATTATTACATGTGGTTTGGTTCAATTTGGTTAGTGTTTTTTGGTTGGTTTGGTTTAGTTGTAACTGATTGCACACTCCTAGTCTCAGGCATTGTCAACTGTTTTTGGCCAAAGGCTAGAAACGGTTGATTGTTTCCTTAAGGAAGACGATAATTTTGACTATTTTAAATAACCCAAACAACTAAGGCACATAACAGTCGACAAATGGGCTTGAAAGGGTCGACAATTTTGCCTTGAATTTTAAAAAGAGGTTAAGACAAATGTTAAAACTAATTTTCAACAAACCTCATATACTCATTCATTTGATTAATATATATTGAATGACAAAAAGATATTGTCCAAGAGATTGTCACTAAGGACTTTATATGATTTGACAAAATGATTGAAATAATATCCTTAGGCAATCAATGGATTTTCCATTTTCAAGAATATGTACTTTATTTTCATTTTGAAAATGAAGATGACATGAAAATATTTTTCATCATAAAAAATGAAGATTTTCATTATGAAGGAATTTTCCATCAAAGATTTTCAACATGATGAATTTCATCAATAAGTAATCATGAAGTTTTTCATCATAAAAAAAATATCAAAAGCAAAATAATTTTGACACATTTCATACAACAATTCATTTGATTTCAAAATAACTTTTCTTTGATGCCATAATGTTGTTTTCCAAGATAAAATATTTCCCACAAAGGATTTTATATTGAAAGGACATTTAGGATTTTTATCCTTTGGCATCAATGGAATATATAAAGGCTTTGAACAACAATTTTATCAAAACCATTTTAGATATTTTACAAATTAATCTCACTAATCATTTCAAATTCCAAAGAAGTTTTTCATCATCAAAACATTTTATCAAAAGCAAAACAGCATGTGGAACTTTTAAGATGATTTTGTAAGACCCTTTGATGACTGTGGGGTGACTATAGCACTGATTATGGATGTTCTCAAGTTGTAGTGGGGTGATTATGGATTGATACCTAATCTGGAAAGAAGAAATGGAGAGTGCAATTCAGTTTTGTTTGTATAATTATATTTTCTTTGCTAAATTGTTCTATCTATTTTTAACATGACATTTCCCAATTATTTCAGGGTGCACCAGAAACTATTCAGGAGAGGCTCATTGATTTACCACCCTCATATGTCAATACCTACAAGAAATACACACGTCAAGGATCTCGTGTTTTGGCCCTGGCTTACAAGTTCCTTCCAGAAATGACAGTGAGAATCTTTCTTCTTGCCCACTACCTCTTCCTTTTCCTTTAATTAAAAGAAAAAAAGAAAGTTGGTTGATGATGTCTATAGTGGTTAAGATTGACTTACAGTGATTTGTTATGCCAATAAATCAACTAGTCTCTTCATGGCTGGCCTTGACTTGGGGTTGACCTTCAGTGTGAAAGTTATATTGGCTATTTATTTAATTTAAAATGAAGACATTTAATCACACTTCAACAACATACCAAGCTTTTATCCCGCTATGTGGGGTTGGCTACATGTAATCAACTTGAAAGAGAGAAAAAAGGAAAAAGGAAAAACAAACAGACATGATGATATTCGTTGTTCAATGTTAGACTGCATGAGATGGAAATGATATTTTTCTGGGTTAAATAGAAGTTTGTCAAGGTGTAAGGCCATAAATTTTTATCTGATACAACCTGTCTAACATTTTGATCCATCATTGATCTTATTTTGGCCCCCCTTTCCCTTCTCTCTCTCTCTCTATTTCACACACACACACACACGCTTGTGTGTGGGCATGCACACTCATGCATATAGACACAGATAAAATCCCCCAACTACTACACATCCACCCACTTAACAAAACTCCAAGACTTTCTGACACATGAAGGCCCACTTCCTTATATATATTTTCATTAGTCATTTGATAGTATATGCTTATAATGCTTAATAGTTGCTGAATATTTATTTTTTCTTGCCTGAAGGTTAGTGAAGCTAGAGGCTTGGATAGAGATGTTGTGGAGAGTGGACTCATTTTTGCTGGTTTTGCGGTAAAAAGTTGATTCTATATTTTGCATTTTTCTATAATTATGTAGCGTATGTGTCTCAACCTACCTGTTAATGTTTTAAATAGTTGTTTCTAATCATTTGTTTTGGTTTTAGTTATTTACACCTAGTGGGACTAAGGCTTGTAATTGTTGTTCTCCCCCCCCCCCCCCCCATTTTTCGGCCCTGTGGGTAACTGATTGTTGTTGTTGCTGTCTGGATTTTAGGTATTTAACTGTCCAATTAGAGGAGATTCAGCCACTGTGTTGTCAGAGCTAAAAGGATCATCACATGACTTGGTGAGTGGTGTTTCTTCAGATCTACTTAGATTGATGCATTCTCTTGTATATGATATTTATATTTCAGTTACTGCAGAAGTTATGATTTGTGGGTTGAAGACTGGACTGTAAAATATATAGTTATTATTTTTTTTTTTGATAGTTTGGAAATACTTGATGATGGTAACCCAATAGCAGCATCGTCCAATAATAGCATCACTTGTTCAATAAATATCCAATCTAACTATACACAAAGTTGAAGTGAAGAAAATGGCGTTGGAAGTGCAAGTCTTATGAATTGGAGTGGTGTACGGCTGATTGATTTAGGAAACTAGGAAAAAGGTGACGTACAATTAAATCTGTGGGTGATTAGGTCATGCAAGTTTGAGGTTTGGGGTTCTGAGGGATGAAAGGGTCTCAATTTTGTCAATTAAGAAAATATGAAATTGGCTGTATTTTAAAACTGCTAGATTGCTGATTTTCTTGAATTAATGTTGTATGGAGGGCATGAACACTGCTTACTTTATGTACTACATATAAATAAATTAAAACCCAAAACATGGCCTCAATTGTCATGGTCAATATATTCTTTACTAGAAAGAGTTTTGAACCCAAAATTAGGTTGGACAAAGCTAAATACAACAACAACATATTCAGCCGTTATCCCACTATGTGGGGTTGGCTACATGAATTCTAGACTTCTATGTGGGTTACATCCCAACAGATAGTTTGTCTAGAATTCATATTTGGATCCGACTAGGTTTTACGCTGGCTGTCGGCTACCTAACGCAACCCTCCTCCTTTATCCGGGCTTGGGACCGGCAGTGAATAATATCCCCTGGCGGAGTAATGATGAAATGAAGTTTGAACACCATCTTCACATGGAGAAATTTCATGAGATGGTGGTGAATGAAGATAATTGATATAGTTGTGTTCCATAACTTAGTTGACATGGTGAAACCAACAAGTACAATATGGAAACACAACCAATGGACAAAGCTAAATATACACACAATATTATAGAAGTGAGATGGATTGCCTATGTGACTTGATTTATTTATCTATAAACATATAAATATTTTTAGTACTATAACAATACATCTGGTGTGTTCCTATTGGCATAAAATAGAATCCACTTGGAATTTGAGAATTGAACTCAAAAACTTTCATGGATTTAATTGGAATTTATGCTTAGCTTGTGAATTAGAGGGTTGGCGTGCAAGGTTAATTTGATCTAGACTAAGAGAGCCACTTTGGGACCAGTCCTTGTTCTGCAGACTGCCATCCATGGAAACTACGTCATTGATCACGCACATCACCATAAATGCTCTGCCAATGGATGCCATCCCACTTGTCTGCCAACTTAGGTTGGAAATACAAGTGTGTGCTTGCGCACACACACCAAAATAGTCACTAATGAAGAGCAAATACCGCAAGCATTAACAACACCTACTGAATGAAGATTGAGATAGACTAGCCTTGATACCATGTTATATTGCAAAAGATGAAAGGAGTGCCATGTTATGTGCTTATTACTTTAGACCTCATGCTTTGAGTTTAATAGAAAAGAAGTTACATTTGCAGCAATACCTCTCTTCGTCAACTTTATTTCTCTGGATTGTAGCTTAACATAATTTTTTTTATAGGTTATGATCACTGGCGATCAAGCTTTGACAGCCTGTCATGTTGCTAGTCAAGTTCATATTATTAGCAAACCAGCATTGATTCTTGGTCAGGCAAAGAATGGTGGAGGATATGAGTGGGTTTCTCCAGATGAGACTGAGATTATTACTTACAGGTAGGTTTTACTTTCTGTGTGGAGAATTTCATTTTGTTAAAGTCTCTCTCTTTGGGATGAGCCTTGGTCACAATGGTAAGGTTGCTCCTTTGTGACTGGAAGGTTTAAGATTTGAATTATGGAAGCCACATCTTTGTAAAGCAAGGGTAAGGTTGCATATAAAAACGATGTGGAAGGAATTGATGTCTAATAAGCTGCCAATGGTAGTCTTTGTTATTATGCTGCTGTTGTATTAAATTAATGCAACCATTATTAGTTGTGATTCTATTGTATTTGTTTTAAGCATTGTAAGGTTGTTAGGCAGTTAAGCTAAGTATATAAACTTAGCTTCATTTCAGTTTATGTATTGATTTCATTTTTCTATACAATAAAGTTTAGCGAGGTTCTTTTTCTCTCTCACGTTTTCATCTTATCCATCGTGAAGCTCTTGCTTCATGGTATTAGAGCCCTAGACTAGCGTCGATGGCCTCTAATCCTGAATTTAGTTCTTCCTCTCTACCTCATTCTTTTTCCACTCTGTCGTCGGCATCACAATTCGACTTCTCAGCAGTGGTGAAGGCGTTTAATTTTATATCGATCAAGTTAGATTCTGGAAATTATTTGTTCTGGAAGGCGCAGATCTTGGCCACTATTAGGGCGTTCAATCTGCTGCCTTTTATTAACAAATCTCTGCCACCTTTGAAGTACATCTTCGATTCAGCCACCTTTGATCACGAGGCTTCGGTTGTCAACCCTGGGTACCTCAATTGGATCAGGTCAGATCAGTTGTTGCTAGTTGGTTATTTTCTACCATAGAGAAAAAAGTTCTTGCATAGGTGATTCATTGTGAATCATATGCTGAGGTATGGACTGTTCTTGAAAACCTTTATTCTCATCAAACTGTTGCTAAATCATTTCAATTGAAACAACAATTAAGATTTATAAAGAAGAATGATTTGTCTATTAATGATTATAGTTTGAAAATCAAGACTATAGGACATGCCCTAGCTACTATTGGAGAACCTTTAAATGATAAAGATCTGTTGATGGCTATTCTCAATGGGTTAGACAATGATTATGTGACTATTGTGAGCCTTATTACTTATTAGATGGATGAAATAAATATAGAGAAGGTTCAATATCTTTTACTGATGCATGAACAAAGACTTGCTGCAAAGAATATGTTTAGTTCTTCGGTGCTTGGTTTTGATTCTGGTGCATTGCCATCTATGCATGTTAATATTACCTCTCAATGGTCTAGGAATGGGAATGGTTCTAATAGAGGAGGTTTTCTTAATATAGGTGGTTTTGTTCCATGTGGAGGTGGTTATAGAGGAGGAAGAGGTTGTGGCAGGTCTTCTGGTAGGAGAATTTATTGTCAATTATGTGGGAAGCCTAGTCATTTTGTGGACAGATGCTATCATAGTTTAATAGAAACTTCCAACGTACTCCGAGTCCAAACTTTGGCAGAAGTGGTAGTATGTTGTAGTGTGACCCATAGGTCTTTATAGCTACTCCCAATGAGTCCAATAAATCTTTCTTGATTGAAATAGGGTCTGCACCTGGGGCTTACTATGGCTATTTGCCTCAACCTTCAGAGACAAAGTCTCAATCCTCTTCCTTTTCATCCTATCACGGCGAACCTTCTTGGTTTGTAGATTCTGAAGGTACAAACCACATTACTTCCAGTCTTAACAACCTTTCTCTTCATTCTCCATATAGTGGCAGTGACAAAGTTGCAGTGGATAATGGTAAGAAACTTCTTGTTTCTAACATTGGGCTTAGTCAATTATATACTCAAAGTACTCCCACTTCTATCATTTCTTTACCTAATGTTCTTCATATTCCTAATATGAAGAAAAATCTTATTAGTGTTTCTTAGCTTACTAGGGATCATAATGTGATTGCTGAGTTTCATTCTGATTCTTGTTTGATTAAGAACAAGGATTCAGGGCTGGTGCTACTTCAAAGAATTCTTAAAGATGGACTCTACCAACTAGCTCCAGTATTTTCTCATGCTGTATCCAAGGCTGTGTCTTCTGTCAAGCCCAAAAATCTTGTTGCTAATGTTTCTTCCTCTTTGAATAAATGTAAAGGACAAAATCTGTCTTCTTCTAATGTGTCTTCTAGCATAAATGTAACCCATGTTAACAGTGTATGTCAGCAATGGCATGCCAGATTAGGGCATCCTTCTTTTCATGTACTCCAATCCGTTTTGAATAAAATCAATGTTCCTTGTTCCAATTTTGATATTTCCTTTTGTGATTCTTGCAAATTAGGAAAATTACATCAGCTTCCCTTTGCTAATTGTAAAATCACAGCAAAGAAACCTTTAGAGTTGGTTTACTCAGATTTGTGGGGTCCTTCTCTTGTTATTCTACTGAGGGGTATCGATATTATATCATCTTTGTTGATGCTTATACTAGGTATACATGACTATATCCCTTGAAACTAAAGTCTAATGCCTTGACCATTTTTAAAACTTTCCCTAAATTTGCTGAATTACAATATCAATCCAAAATTAAGGCTCTCCAAATGTATAATGGTGGAGAATTTAAAGCTTTTTTTTCCTTATCTTCATACCTATGGCATTCAGCCTCAGTTTACTTGCCCTTATACACACCAACAAAAGGGTGTAATTGAAAAAAAAACATCGAGGCATGGCTGAGATGGGTCTTACATTGTTAGCGCATGCTCACATG
Source organism: Diospyros kaki (assembly GCA_036245055.1). Classification (NCBI taxonomy): domain Eukaryota; kingdom Viridiplantae; phylum Streptophyta; class Magnoliopsida; order Ericales; family Ebenaceae; genus Diospyros; species Diospyros kaki. The sequence continues at coordinate 7,227,023 of BSEG01000016.1, read as the reverse complement.
CCCTTAAAATTTTGTGTAGAGGCATTTCAAACCACTGACTACACCATAAACCTTTTACCAGCCTCACCTCTCAAGTTTTAATCTCCCTTTGAACTTCTTTACCACAAACAACCCAATTATATGCAACTGCAGCCATTTGGATGTACTTGCTTTCCTTATCTTAGTCCCTATAACAAGCACAAATTCGATTTGTACTCTATCAAGTGTGTGTTTCTTGGTTATGGCCATGTTCAAGCTGGATATAAGTGTTTGCATCCTTCGGGGAAAGTCTATGTGTCAAGACATGTGTAGTTTAATCCAGAGGAGTACCCCTTTCCTCTCTTGTTTTCAACTCCTCCTTTTTCTTGTCAATCTCAGCCAGTATCTAATAGTAATTCCACTACGTTTCTTCAGTCTCTTCCTTACTTCTCTTTTACTTCTTCAACTCAAGTAGCACAACTCTCTATCCCCACCTTATCTCCTTCTATTTCTCTTGATTCCTCTCTTGCTCATTCCTTACCCACTAACACTGATCAGCAGCCAATTCCATCCAAGTTATCTAAACATAAAGCTGCTCCAGCACCTTCGTTCATCCTATGGTCACCAGATCCAAATCCAAGCAGCTTGTTGTCACCTCTCGTCATGCCCTAGTGAGTTCCCTAGAACCCAATTCTGTTCATGAAACTCTCTTAGATTCTAATTGGGTTAAAGCTATGGAAGAGAAATTTTCTGCACTACAACGTAATCATTCATGCGAGTTTGTTCCTTTTTTTTCAGATATGAATCTTATTGACTGTAACTGGGTGTTTAGAGTTAAATACAATTCTGATGGGTCTATTCTTAAGCATAAAGCTCGGTTAGTAGCTAAGGATTTCCTCCAAACTCATGGGATTGACCATGTTGAAACATTTAGTCCTGTTGTCAAGGCTCCTACTATTTGGTTTTTGTTTTCCTTAGCTGTTACCTTTGGGTAGGATATTCAACAAGTAGATGTCAACAATGCTTTTCTTAATGGTGATCTAAATGAAGAGGTGTTCATGTCACAGCTTGTTGGCTTTGTGAGTTCTCAATTTCTTTCTCATGTTTGTCGGTTGAAAAAGTCTCTTTATGGTCTCAAACAAGCTCCTAGAGCTTGGTACACAAAACTAAGGTTTGCCTTGCAAGATTGGGGCTTCATAAGAGCTATTTCTGATGCTTCTCTATTTATTAAAAGAACCTCCAAGTTTGTGTTGTTTGTTTTGGTGTATGTGGATGATATTCTTGTCATGGGGTTTGATTCTATAGCTCTTCAAGCCTGTATTTGGGATTTGGACACCCATTTTACTCTTAAGACTCTATGATCTGTTAACTACTTCCTAGGGTTTGAAGCTTATAGAGACTCTACTGGTATATATCTCACTCAATCCAAATACACTTTGGACTTATTGGAAAAAACAGCAATGCAAGATTGCAAGCCCTATGCTACTCCAATGAATCCGAGCATTTCTTTGATTGATAAGGATGATTTGTTTTTTGAGCCATCTCTCTATAGAACCATCATTGATTCTCTTCAATATTTGACATATACTCGGCCAGTCATTACGTTTGTAGTGAATAAGTTGAGTCAGTTCTTGTCATCTCCTAAGTTGCAACATTGGTTAGCTTGCAAAATGTTGCTTCAGTACCTTAAAGGGATAGTTGGTCTAGGCCTGTTGTTTGCTTCTTCTCCTAGTGATTTGTTATTAACCGTGTATATTGATTCTGATCATGCGGGTTGTAAGGTCACTAGACGATCTATCAGTGGGTTATGTGCCTTCCTTGGCAAGAACTTGTTTGTTTGGGGCTCAAGGAAACAATCTATGGTGGTTAGGTCTGTTGGTGAAGCTAAATATAGGGTTGTAGCACAGGGGGTGACTGAGGTTTTGTGTCTCAAATCTCTATTTTTAGAGTTAGGTTATTCATGTGTTCGTACTCCAATCCTATGGTGTGATAACCTAGCAGCCAAAACTATAGCTGAAAATCTAGTTTTCCACTCTCGTACCAAGCACATTGAGATTGATGTGCATTTTGTACGAGAGAAAGTAGAAAATGGTGATGTTGAAATCCTGTATGTTTCCACTGTTCATTAGGTGGCTGATATTTTCACTAAAGGATTGTCAAAGGACCGGTTTTTGTTCTTATGCAACAAGCTTGGTCTCAAGATGTCACCTATGTATCGCAGCCATGCTGCTACTCCAGAAAGTCTACAGCTCAATTCTTTTTCATCTGCTATGGAGTCTGATTTGAGGGGCAATGTGGAAGGAATTGATGTCTAATAAACTGCCGATAGTAGTCTTTGTTATTATGCTGCTGGTGTATTGAATTAATGTAACCATTATTATTTGTGACTCTGTTGTGTTTGTTTTAAGCATTGTAAGGTTATTAGGCGGTTAAGCTAAGTATATAAACTTAGCTTCATTTCAGTTTCTGTATTGATTTCATTTTTCTATACAATAAAGTTTAGTGAGGTTCTTTTTCTCTCTCGCGTTTTCTTCTTATCCATCGTGAAGCTCTTGCTTCAAACGACCCTCAAAAAGTTGGAAGCCTTGTGCAATGGGGATGCCCTCTCTCTCTCTCTATCTATCTCTCTCTTTATATATATATCTTTTCCTTTACATTCATCTCACTTAGCATAAGGGTTTTTTTAGTCTTCATATTTGCTTACAGTTATTGCAAAAGAATTTCTTTTAATTGCTTTGTTGTGAATTACTGGACAAAATAGTAGAGAGCCTAACTCTACCTCCCCTCACAAATGTTTTCACAGCGAGAAAGAGGTTGAAGCTTTATCCGAGGCTCATGATCTCTGTATTGGGGGTGATTGCATTGAGATGTTGCAGCAGACTTCTGCTGTCCTTAAAGTCATTCCATATGTGAAGGTCCTAGCTTTTTGCCATACATTTGAAACTCATATATGACAGTGGCTTCTTCCTGACAAAATTGTCTGTGTATCAGGTTTTTGCAAGGGTTGCTCCTGAGCAAAAAGAGCTCATTATGACCACCTTTAAAACAGTAGGGAGGATAACACTGATGTGTGGTGATGGAACTAATGATGTTGGAGCTTTGAAGCAGGTAACTTACTCCTAATGAATTGGTAATTACTAATTTTCAGTTCAACTTTATTCAGAGGTATATGTTTCATTCTTAACTGAAATATCTACTGTGATTGACACATGCTGGTCAATAAAACTTAAAACATCCAGATTGCAGATTTGCTAGCATTGAATTTCTCAGATTGCTAGACTAGCTGCTTCTTTTTGCATTAAGAGTAGGTTATGTGTACATAGTTTTTTATTTTGTATCAGAAATAAAGAGATGGTAAAAGTGAGATGCTTACAGATAGGAAGGGCATTTATCTTATCCTTAGCAACTTCCATTGGTTGTATAATAATAACATATCAAACTTTATCCTATTATGTGGGCTCAACTACATTGATTCTATCTTGTCAATCATGGCTCTATCTTCTATAAGGCCTTTGTAACTCATATCATATTTATCTGCCTCACATCAAGTTTTTCTTAGTCTTTCTAAACCTCTTTTTCTAGATACTTCGAGTGCATCCACTCTACTCAAAGGTGCCTCAACTGGTCTTCTTTGCATATGAACAGACCATCTTATCATGTCTCATGCATCTTACTTTCAATAGGAGCCATGCCAACCTTATTACAACTCCCATTGGTTGTGAAGCAAAAAAATAAAAATAAAAATAAAATAAAAAATTGAATCGGACTGATAGCAATGGTAAGTGTGCTCATTTGTGACTGAAATGTTATAGGTCCTAGTTGTGAAATAGGCTCTTTACAAAGCAAGAGTAATGTTCCAAACAGAAACAACTCTCCTTGACTCTCAGAAAGTTGGGAACCTTGTGCATTGGGGATGTCCTTTTATATTATAAGTGAGATGCAACAACTTGCATGAGCTATTTCCATGCTAGGAATGGCAATGGACTGGATGCACCTTCTCTTGTTCCCCTACCTGTATCTCCTTCCTAATACATGTACTTGTTTAGTAATATACTTTAGTCCCCTATCCTCCTCCCATAGGGTAATGGATATCCATTCAATTTAAATTAAAAAGAATCCATTTATTCATTTCTGATCTCATTTCTCAATTTCTTAATCAAACTTTGGGTTATTGCATTTTTAGGTTAGAGTTGTTGAATTTTGATTTTTTATTTGGCTAAAGTAGATTTCAACTGTGAGTTGCCCAACGAGTATAGGCATTAGCCTAGCCAGTATCCAGCAACCAACAATGGCTTAGGTAAGCCACTTGGGCTATCTTTCTATGCATAATGCACTGGCACAATGCTAAACAAAATAATATTTATATATATTGATTAATACATGCATGGGAAGCCTTGTATCTGTACTCTTCTAGGTTTTTTTTTCCACTCATACCTACCCTGTTAGATAAACTTTTAGGTTCTTGCCTGGCTCAAGTGGACCAGATTTGTTGAATATCTGTTGGGTCAGGTAAAAATTGCCATCCCTGCCCATGACCCAAAATGCTATGAGCTTGGGTTCCATTTTTTGCATAACTGATACTGATCAAGTCCATTCTGGATTGAGCATCAACCTGGTCCAACCAAACCTGTGTGCACCTATACTTTTGTCTTTGCCATTGTTTTGTTTTCTAATTTTCTACTCTTTACTTTCTTAGGCACATGTAGGAGTCGCTCTGTTGAATGCAATGCCCCCAGCTCAAAGTGAAAAGAAATCGGATGCTTCTACTAAGAAAGAAACTACATTGTCCCCAAAATCAAAGAAACCTAAGTCCACAGTATCTGGGAAGTCCATTGAAAATGGAGAAGGGCCTTCAAAGAACAAATCTGTTTCAAAGTTGCAATCTACCAGTAACGCTGCCAGTAACCGCCGTCTGACACCTGCAGAGATGCAAAGAGAGAAGCTGAAGAAGCTCATGGATGAGCTAAATGAGGAGGGTGATGGTCGATCAGCTCCCATAGTCAAACTTGGTGATGCCTCAATGGCTTCACCATTTACAGCAAAACATGCATCAGTTGCCCCCACCACAGACATAATCCGTCAGGGTCGTAGTACCCTAGTGACTACACTCCAGATGTTCAAGATTCTTGGTCTTAATTGCCTTGCAACTGCATATGTGCTGAGTGTCATGTACCTGGATGGTGTTAAATTGGGTGATGTTCAGGCTACAATCAGTGGAATATTTACAGCTGCCTTCTTTCTGTTTATCTCACATGCTCGTCCACTTTCCACCCTCTCAGCTGAAAGGCCCCATCCCAATGTATTCTGTTCCTATGTCTTCCTCTCTCTCCTAGGACAGTTTGCAATCCACCTGTATTTCTTGATTTCATCTGTGAAAGAAGCTGAGAAGTACATGCCTGATGAATGTATTGAACCCGATTCAGACTTCCACCCAAACCTTGTGAATACGGTTTCATACATAGTAGGCATGATGATCCAGGTGGCCACTTTTGCTGTGAATTACATGGGCCATCCTTTCAATCAGAGCATCACAGAAAACAAACCGTTTCTGTATGCACTGTGGGCTGCAGTTGGTTTTTTTACAGTTATCACCTCGGATATGTTCAGGGACTTGAATGACTGGTTGAAATTGTGGCCCATGCCAATCCCTCTGAGGAAAAAGCTCATGGTTTGGGCACTCCTGATGTTCTCGGGCTGTTACCTGTGGGAGAGGCTACTGAGATGGGCTTTCCCTGGTAGAGTTCCAGCTTGGAAGAGGCGGCAACATGTGGCTGTGGCTAGCCAAGAGAAGAAACGTGTCTAAATGAATAGCTGATACAGAGCGTAACTAACTGTATCGTCTTTTTTTGGGACAAAGGTAGTTGATTGAATATTTTTGAAAGAGTTGGAACAGCTATGCTACAGGAGTGAGAGATAATTGAAATTGAAAGAACAACATTGTTCTATGGTTTTCTACTCTAGCAGCTGGAGTTCTGTTTTGGGAATGTTCCCTGTTTTGATCGGAGGGGGTGATAGTTATTGTTGGCTGAAAGCCATTGAAAGTTGCTGCCTGCTCAGGCGAGATGCCTTAAAAATGACCCCTCTTGAGTTTATTGTATCCGGTTGATGCTTAGATAAATTTTAACTGATCATTTCCATTTCCTTTCAGCTGATTGAATCTCTCTCTTTTCTGTTTCAATACAAGTTCTCATGAGATTAGCTTTTGCATCTGTTCTTTGGATTGGTAGTTTGGGTTGGGTCGGGCTGGACCTGTAGAATTATCTCTTTGCCTCTGAAATATAATTAGGGTGTGTTTGATTGGCATGAAAAATATAAAAAAAAATATTTTCTAGCTAAATTTGAACTTTAGGCGTTTGATTGGTTACTTTTTTTTATGCAATTTGTTTTTCACGCAAGTACAAAGATGTCATATTTTTCACAAAATTAAAGAAAATCAATTCTTTGGGGGGAGGGGGGGGGGGAGGTTGTGTTGGTTTGGGTTTTAATTTTTCATGGAAGTTGAAATTTATTTTCTTTTTCACCGCACAAGCAAACACGCCCTTGGAGACATTTGTTTGTTTTTTTTTTTTCTTTTTTGGTCCCTTTTTGTTTGGCTGTGTTTTCAGAAATAGAGGCGACATTTGGCTGGTTGGCCGTTGTAAATCCGTCCCTTTTATTTGTTTGCCAAATCTCTCCACAGTATCCTTGTAAGGGCTTTACTTCTTACTACAGAGGGAAGCGCCTTCTGTTCTTAGAATTAATATCCCTGAAAATTTCGGCAACTTTTCAGGTTTCTAAAATTGTGGTGTGAATTAGTCTTGAGAGTCTAATCTGATTTTGATGAACGAACCACTTGCTTTTTTACGTCTCCATTTTCCGCAAGTCTATTATGATTTCGAAATTAATTGTTTACATTAACAGGTGAATTTCCCTGTTACGAGTTATTTATTTAAAAGCTATTCAATCTAAAAAGTGTCACGCTCATATATTTAATTATGGATGAAATTTTGTATTTTATTAACAGTTTTTTCGCTTATAAATGAGAACCCGTTCCTCTCTTGCGTACGGTTAAAATTGAGACATCACTAATTTCACACTAATTTCTTGCTTCAGCACTACATTTCACATTTACATGCTATCATCTTAAAGGTCAAACATGCCAATATATTGGTTAGATTACCTCAATTTTTAACACTTACCACAACAGGCAGATTTCATCTCACGATCCACCAACAGATTGACCACCTCAACCATAGTAGGCCGCACCCATGGCTCATCACGAGTGCACGCTCTCGCAACTTCAAGAACACCCAGCATTTGATCTTTCCACATCTTGAAACCAGAGAGGCATGAATCCACCAACTCTTCCTCCCGGCCCTTTGCAGTCATCCACCTCACCCATCCAACAAGATTGCCGCCTTCACCATCAGCCTGGCCGGTTGGCGGCCTCCCTGTCACGAGCTCGAGCATCACCACTCCGAAGCTGTAGACATCGCCCTTGGTTGTCGCCACCATGGTCTGGCCATACTCGGGAGGAATGTAGCCAAAGGTGCCTGCCAGCAGAGTACTAACATGGCTCTCACATGCGCTGATGATCCTTGCGAGGCCAAAGTCTGATACTCGGGGTTCAAACTTGCTATTCAGCAGTATGTTGCTGGACTTGATGTCTCGGTGAATGATGTGGGGAACGAAGCCATGATGCAGAAAGGCGAGCCCCCGGGCTGAACCTAGACAGATCTCGAACCTTGTCGGCCAGTCAAGTGTCTCGACTGCGTCTGCCCGGTTCCTCAACCACATATCAAGGCTGCCATTCTCCATGTATTCATATATCAAAAACCTGTCCTCTGCAAAGACACAATAGCCAAGAAGTGAAACCAAATTTTCGTGCTTGACCTTTCCAAGCGTCTCCATCTCGGCCAAGAATTCACGGTCAGCATGCAAGTGTTCTCCATTGAGCCTTTTGACTGCTATGGATCTACCTCCTGGGAGTGAGGCTTTATACACTGTGCCAAACCCGCCATCGCCAATAATGTATGTCTTGCTGAAATTTTCTGTTGCTGACACGATATCTGCAGGGTCTATCCGCATTAGGGATTGCTCAAAAGTTGCAATATTGATGCTTAGTGGCTCCTTGAGTTTTTTACCAAGAAGTTCGTCAGTGGACTCTAGCTCAATTTCTGCAACAAGCTTACCCTTTCCCTTGTCAAGGATTAAAACTTCTTGTCTCAATTTACTCCATCTGAGAAGACAAACAAGAAGCAGCAGCAGGGAAATGAATATGGCACTAAGAGCAATACCCCAAACAGAAGCACGGCTAAGAAAAGATGGAGGCGGGTATCCCTGAGTGGAAGAAAAATTCGGTTGGTTTGGTATGCAGTGTTTGACCTCGGTGCAACTCTCCGGCACATAGCCGGTGAATCTGTTGCCATTGAAATTGATAAAAGCGAGGCCTGCTATATCACATATATTGCAAGGCACAGATCCTCGAAAATTGTTGCTGGAGAAGTCTATATATGTCAAGGCATCAAGATTAGAGAGTGAAGGAGGCACCATGCCAGTGATTGAATTGTTGTGAATGTCTAATATGGACAGGGTGGTCAGATTAGACAGAGAGTCGGCAAGCATACCAGAAAAGAGGTTGTTGCTTGCATTAAGGACCAAAAGAGAGCTTGTGCTTCCAAAATCAAAGGAGATGGGTCCCGAGAATGAATTTGAACTGATGTCTAGGTAGGTAAGACTCTTGATACCAAAAACTGAAGAAGGCAATGGACCTGTCAACCAATTATTTGACAGGTCAAGCTTGGCTAAGCTTGGGATTAGAGCAACTAGATTATCAGGAATCAAGCCAGTTAGCCGATTGTGTGAAAGTATGAGCCCCTGAAGGTTTCTCATTGAGTATAACTGGGGAATAGCTGGCCCTGTTAAATCATTGAAAGACAGATCTAGCAATGCCAAGTTAGCCAGACCTGAGATCTCGTCAGGAATGCTCCCATTGAGCTTGTTTTGCTGTAGTAATAGTTCTGTCACAACAATACACTGCTTAATTGACGCTGGAATAGGCCCAACAAACTCATTATTGGACAAATCAAGCATGCCGTAGTGCTGGGTAAACTCAGAGTCCGGTAGGGGCACTTTCTGAAATGCTGAGCAGATCTCCTCAGGTATTGGACCAGAGAAGTGGTTGTTTGATAACACAAGGTTGTCAAGAAGTTTCAACTGGGATATGGATCTTGGAATAGGACCAGTAAGCTTGTTTCCACCAATGTCCAGAGACACCAATTTTGTACACTCAAACAGTTGGAGGGGGATCCTTCCTGTCAACTTGTTACCATGTAGGGACAGATTTGTCAGATTTTTCAGTTCACCAATGGAACTTGGAATGTTTCCATCAAATAGATTATTTTCCAATTGCAACCTCCGCAGTGAAGAAACTTTAGCAATATCACCAGGTATCTGACCTTCAAGTAGATTGTCACTGAGTGAAATCTCCATAAGTGTTTTTGAATGCCATAGTTGATCAGGAATTCTCCCATAGAATTTGTTTTTTGACAGTTCCAAAGTAACCAGCTGAAGCTCCCCAAGATAGGGTGGTATCTCACCAAACAGATCATTTCCAGACAACACCAGATCTGTAAGATTCAAACAATTCTGGAATGTGTTGTCTATGGTACCAGTAAAGCGGTTACCTGAGAGAAACAAAATGGCCAATGACCTGGCACTGCATATTTCTGCAGGCAATTCACCAGACAGCATGTTGGAGTTGATATCAAGTACAGCCAACAACGGCAGATTAAGAGGAGGAAGAGACCCATTGAAGTGGTTCTTTGATAACAGTATGGCCTCTACCTGCTTCCAGTTGGAAAGCCAGTCAGGCACTGGACCCGCTAGGTTATTTGAGTCGAGTATAAGTGAGTGCATGGATTCAAGGCCAGCAAGAGTATCAGGTAATAGACCATATAATGAATTGAAGGACAGATTCAGAATCTTGAGTTTCTTGCAGTTTCCTAGTTCCTCTGGAATTGGTCCACTCAGACCCGAATTAGCAGCTAGTAGGTTAACTAAATTTGACAGCTTGCCGAAGCTCAATGGAAGTTCTCCCTCAAAATTATTCTGTGCTATATTCAAGTAGGTCAAGCCGGTAAGCTTGGAGATCTCTTCTGGCAGGTTTCCGGTAAATCTGCAACCCTGGAGATTAAGGATATTTAGGTCTCTCAGCCTGCCAATTGTTACTGGTATTGCTCCATTGAGGTTATTGTTTCCCACATTCAATGTAGTTAAGCTGGTCAAATTTCCTACTTCCTGGGGCATGTTTCCAGTCAATGAGTTCCATGACAAATCAAGAACTCTAAGCATACCCAAATTTCCAATTTCAGGCAATAGTGGTCCTGTAAATCTGTTCTCACTTGCATCAATGTATAGCAGCCCAGTAAGATTACCAACACTTGAAGGCAGGTACCCAGAGAAGAAATTTGCACTAAGGTCAAGGGACTGCAAGTGTTGTAGATTTCCTATTTCAGCTGGAAGATCTCCGGAAAATGAGTTTGCATGGACTGAGAGTTCAAAGAGTTCTTTGAGTTGACCAATTGTTGGTGGTAAACTACCAGAGAAACTATTGTCATCAAGCACAAGTTGTCTTAGATTTCTAAGGTTAGACACTGTTGGAGGCAGCAGTCCAGACAATCTGTTATGGCTCAAGTCAAGGGTCTCTAAATCCTGGAGGCTCCAAAGATTTGCAGGAACATGGCCACTGAGGGCACAATAGCTGAGATTAAGATGCTTCAGATGCCTAAACTCTCCAAATTGGTTAGCAAAGGGAACATCCAAGGGGAATGATGTACAAGGTACATGTATTTGGTGAACTATGGGCCCCTCACATTTTATGCCAGTCCAGTTGCATGGGGAAATATTTGCATCAAACCAACTTGGAATAATATCTTTTTTTTGCACAAGAGAGTCTCTAAGAGCAACTAATGACTTAATGTCACCAGAATAAATTGTGTCTGAGCAAGAAAGTTGCAAGAAGCACAAGAAGATGCTGGCATGAAGGTGAGAATACTTCCATTTTGAATATGACATGTTTATTCTGCGCACCAAGTTACCGAATGATACACTTCTTTGTTCAACAGAATTTCACCTTTGAACCTCAGGCGAAGGATTCTGCAAGGAGAATAAAGAATATGTCAGAGTTACGAGATTCTAGATCCAGTTCACCTCTAAGTCATGATAATAATCTCCAAATCTATGAAAACTTATAAATTTTATTTACGTACTATATGCATCAATTATGGAATACATAGGTGAAGTCCAAGACATTCCTAAAGTGAATAAAAAAAAGCTTCCACTCTCGTATACATATGATTTGAAAGAAGGTGGTCTCTTCAGATACTAACCAAAGAGAAAGACACGATGGCGATAATTGGAAGAAAGAAGAAAAGAAAGAAATAACTTCACATTATAAATTGTGCTGATTTAAACCAAGTTAAATGAAATATACGTTGTTGCTTCCCATTTTCTTCAATAAAGCATTGCTAGGATAGACAACTAAACAGAATAATGAAGTCAAATTCCTTAAATCAACTTAGGCCATTTGAATCAGTAAATTGCAGGAAGCTGGAGAAGAATGTCTGAAACCTAAAAAACCACCGTTAAACATTCAAGTGGTACAAGACTGCATCGGACAGAGAATTAACAGGTGTCATGAAACGAACTTGGTACAGTATCGGACAGAAAACTAACAGGTGGGAATCGACGACATTGAAATAAAGATGAAAACATAAGGGAATTTTATTTTGGTTGCCTTAAATTGAAAAGAAATAGCCCAAAACTTAAGTTCTGAACTCTGCAACCCAAAAAGAAAAGTAAAATGCAGAAAAAATAATAAAAAACGGTGTCTGTTGATTGCAAAAGATAGAAAGGGCCGGGGCATAATTAAGATCATTTTGTTATTCACGGTAATAGAACATAGTCAACGTACCCAACAACAGGACCTACTAGAAGTAATAGAAACTGCAATTGCACTTAAGAAGCCACCATAATAGCAGTAGCCAGTAGGAATAGTGACGGTATTGAGAGAAAAAGAGGTAACATGCACCCACCACATGAATCAACCACTACCTAGCAAAAAAAACAAAATGTATCAACCACTTAACCTCGCCTAGCAAAATTATATGAATCAACCACTTCTTAGGAAATATATAAACCTAGAATGTTGCAACTCCACGTTATCGCCAGAGGTAGTTCGGAGCTTGAACTCAACGATATATCATATTTGGCATAATATATAGTAGCGGCCTTTTGAGGCTATAGGTACCCTTAAATACATACCATCGTACATAAATAAAAAAACCGAAGAAGAAAAGAAACTTAAAGAAAATGAAGATTAAAAAGGGTAGCTAACTAGCAAACAGCAAGGGAATAGCATTGTCCTTGTGCCGGGCAAGCTTGTCACTTTGCAGTTTACACAGAGGGAGGGGATTGGGCTCGAGAAAGTAACTGGCAGAGATAGCTAATTAATAGGTATATAAAGCTACATGTCGAATTCTCACACATGTTCTATGATCAACCCGTTAATCTCTTCTTTCCACAAACAATCACGCAGCACATGTACATGTAATAGTAAAAAGAGGAGGGATTAGCCGGGAGAACAAGCTAGGAAGATTAGAAGCAGACAAATGCTAGACCTCCTCCTCTATATCCATAAGTAGAGAGAAAATCAGAGATCGATATAAAAAACAGAAGCTTATTAATATTCCAGAATAATAATCACAAAAAAAATTTATAATTGTAAAGGTAGTTAAAAAAATAATAAAAATATCACTCACAACCACGCACGTATATATAAATATAAACACCAAATCAATTTAATATTCATCATTCCGTGTTTCTGTTCTTCTTCTCCTCCTCCAATAAATCACTCGCAAAAGTAGCATTTCCATAACAAAAGAAAAAAAGAAAAAAAATACTCGCGAAAGTGCATTTTCACTTCTATCTTTGAGAGGAAGAGTTCTATCGATCGTCTCTGAAGCTTGAGAATGTGTTACTTTCTGCTTACAAGATTCAGTCTAAAAGCAATCGCAAGAGGCTAGCAGTTTAGCGCGCAAGCGCTTGAAGGTTGAGATAAAAACTCGATCGACGCGAGAGAGAGAGAGAGAGAGAGAGAGAGATTGTGCATGAAAATGAGGAAAAAAGGAAAAAAAGAGATGAACAAACCTGACTAATTAAACGAAGAGTTCTTGGGATCGATCAGCATAAACAATTCCCTCCAATTGTATCCCTTGTATAGAGAGGAAATTAAAGTAAGAAACGCAGCTACGGCAAAAGAAATTGGAAGTGAAGAAAGGCTGTACATATGCTACCTTCAGAATCCGCATGTACAATGATCCACACAGAGACTATGAAAGCTTATTCAAGTTCTACTTCGCCAGAAAGCTGCTGCTGCGGATATGTTGCAGAAGATTGAGATATTCGTTCCGTACTCAAAATACTCTCGTTCTCTCTCTCTCTCTCTCTCTCTCTGAAAATCTGCAGATAGGTCGTCGCGTTAGCAGGGATGGCAGCTGGTGCCAAAGGCGTGACTCTTAATTTGGCTCTCTCTCTCTCTCTCTTCACATGCTTCCAAAAGGAGACGGTTACATCCTTCATCCCTGCTTTTTTCCTGCGCCTTTTCCTCGCGCTCTCCCTGTCTCTTTCCCTGTCCGTCTGATTCGAACCGATAGCCAGCTCGAAAGGTGACGACTGACGAACAAGTAGTAGTCGCACTCGCACTGGCACTCGCTAGTGTTCATAAATAACCAGTACTCGCTCAGGCGATGCACCATTCGAAAATGATTTTGCACCAGCTAAAATGACCAAAAACCCAGCTGCTCACCCAATAATAACTTATACACACACTCGCTGTGTTTATATTTTTGGTCAAAGACTAAATATATATGGTAATGATTTATTTATGCTTACTTTTTAAGGGATAATTAAAATTTGTTATAATATACATTGCTTATTTAATTTTTTTGTTAATCTTACAGAAAAATATCTAAACTTTTTTAATCTAATAAAAATCTAGCTAAGATCTAGTTTTTACGAATAAAAATACTACAAAAATAATCCATACACTTCTAAAAATCAATGAAAATGTTGATAGAATTTAATAAAAAAATATATATTATAACAAATCTTAAGTAAATTTTTGGTAATTCTCCTAATTTTTAAATATAGTGCGGGAGTAAGTAAGAGATAAATGAGACTATTAAATAAGTGTCCTAATAGGCTCTTGATGTCGATCTTGTCTCGTGCAAAACTTATGTTTCAAGTCTTATACTTTTAATATTAGATCGTAATTTCAAAATGATACAATCCAAATTAAATTGGGTCTTTAGTTCGATTTTTTAACTAAATTTTGTTTCTTACTCAAGTAATATTAAATATAAATTTTTTTTAATGTATCATCTGCATCTAGATTTGTAATTGAATTTAAATTTAGATTATTTTAGTAATTACATCTATGCTTAATACTAAACTCAATTAAATAGATAGGATTCAAGTTTGCATTTAGTTTATTGATAGACATAAGTTAGATAAATTGTCTTATGATATTAAACATCTAGATTTAAGTTTAATTTTATACATTTATAATTTAATATGACATATTTTCATTACTTAATTAAGAAGAAAGAAGCAAAACAAAGTAATCAGATAAAATAGGTAAACTCGTACTCATCACCATGAAGCAAGGGCAACTACCATTATTTGTATGAATTTTAATTGAATCTTATAAATAAATTGTATTTGATACCTTTGATAAGTGAGATAAGTGTTTTTTATACACTTATTTTGATATGTAAATTTCGTATTTATTCATTTAATGAGCATATTTTTTACTTAATTTGGTTCTATATGTGGTTATGTAGGTGATAAACTCATTTGAAGATATTTAGAACAAAAATGATTATTTTAGTGCATGATTTGAGCTGAACTTGGCATGGAAATCATGGATGAACATCTATTCAAGGTCGATATTAAGGAAGTCACAAAGTGGTGAGATGAAAATATAAAAGTTGAAGAGTTGAGAGACCAAGTTACTATACTCATTGTCCTAAAGCAAAATGCATTTCGCGGTAAGACCATTGTGGAAGGAAGTTGTTGGAGCTCACAATTCTAATACGGAATGCATTTCACGGTAGGACTACAATTGAACATCTTTGCTGAAGCTCACGGTCCTGTCGCAGTAAGCATACCATAGTAGGACTATGGTGGGGTTCAAAGTTTCACGAAAAAATCGTTTTGAGCTTGCTTCCTTTCAAATCAAATGGGGATGGACTCCTTCAATGTGCATGACTCTAAAACCTAAAAAACACTATATAAAGAGAGATTCTTGGAGGAGTTGAGGACGTTTTTTGATGAAGATAAAGAAAAGTCGAAGAATAAATAATGAGACTTTAAATAACGCAACTGTTTGGTTGTATTTTTCTATTCCATCTTTTATTCTACATCATGACTTCTATTTTTATTGTTCTTTCATTGATTGAAACCATGTTGGGTTAGGTGTTTTGAAACAAAGGTGAATGATGAAACCTCGTTTAACTTTCATGAAATTTATTTTCATAAATGCCACAAAGGTTAAAAGGAGATTATTTTTTTTTAAACACTAAGGGAGACTAATTTTACACAAAAATAACTCCCGACACTAATCTAACTCTGTTAATTGTAAAAAATAAAAATAATTAAAACTAAGTGGTGCTACATATATCTATTTGCGTAGTGACAAATTTATGTACTATTATAAGAGGGGTTATGTGTGGTGGGATCAAACTTTAAGGGGAAAACTGAAATTATATTTATAAGTAGTTTATTCACTAAGCTGGAAAATACCACTTTCTGCGGAGCAAATGGCAAGTTGACAACCAAACGATACCACCCCACCCACGCCCGAGAGGAATCAATCCTTTTCGATTCCGTTCGAAACAATACAACTTGAGCCTTTAGCTATAAGTTGATTGATACTCTCTCCGTCTCTCTCTCTCTCACACACACAGACATGGCAACGTCTCATCTCCCTACAAACCCTTTCTCCTCCTTCTCTGGCTCCCTCACCAATTCCAACACTAAAAACAAATCAGCTTACAAATTCAATGCTCCTTTGTTTTTCCTGAAGGAGGAGAAGAGGAATATTCACGCCATCTCTCAATTTCCATTGCCGTATCGCCTCGCAACCTGCCGCCGGAAGGCAGGCACTTCGGAGATCGGAGAAAAGGGCAGGAGTCCGGGCGAGGAGGAGGATGAGCTGAACGTTCCCCTTCTTGTCGGGGAGGATTCTGCGGAATTCGATCTCGCCAAGCAGAAGATTTCGTCTTGGATTTACTTCACTGGAATCTTGGGGGTTGTGCTCTTTATACTTGACGCGGCCTGGATTGATAACTCCACTGGCTTTGGCAAGCCCTTCATTGATGCTGTTTCCAGTATTTCTCAGAGCCATGAGGTTAGTTCTACTTTCCAATTGCTGTCTCCTGGTTGATGATGATTCATTAAGCTGCCAGTCGATAATCTCATCTATTAATCTCAACCTTATCTATCATCTTTGCGTCTTTACGTATATAAAGGCGAGGAGGACACGCACTTTTGTTCATCTATTAATCTCGACCTTGATATATATATATATATATATAGCTTTCCAATTATTAGAATTGCAATAATGTTGTCATCATTGTACCCTTCTTTTTAAGATATAGAGAAGGAGAAGAAGGCTAAGGAGAATGGTAATAAAACTGTACACATTCATATTTTGGTATACGAAGAGTTTGCCTGTCATGTCTATTGCATATCTGTATCATTTAAGGATAAAACTGCCACAAAAAACTGTGGCACAGCTTCAAGTGGAAAAACACCAACCGGTGTTCTCCCTTCATCCAATGGTATGGTTATATTCTTCTTCTGGCTGATCAAAAGGAAGGTTAGGCCAATTTATAAGCTAATTAACTTTTTCCATATATAAATTTGGTTTTTGGGTATTTTTATGGGTAGCTGTATGCTAGTATTTTGTTAGATGATGATGCGTTGACAATGCAATTCCTCAAGAAATCAATAGCCTGGGACTGTGTGGAGACACCTCAAGCTCAGCTGTGTGACTTGCTAAGATGCTCCTTCGAGACACCACAGCAGAAAACTACCCCGGGGCCCTCCGGGATAGACTCTCTGATGGTTAAGTTATGATGGATTTCAGGCTAGAGGGAATCTTAAGAAAATTGGGGAGCATAAAATTGTTGGGGAAGGAGAGAAAAATACACGGTAAACCTCTGGAAAAATCAAGATTATGCCCTTTTATACTCGTTTTATCCGTCATGGCCCCTGCCCATAATGCCACACTTTGCTCACCGTCCTGGATTTCTGGTTATGTATCCTGCATGCCAAGACTCTGTTGAGATAATTAGTTATTATGAGAGTGGGTTAGGGCTTTACTTTTGTCTATGCCTTCGTATGTGAAGCTCAATGGGTCAGCAACATGTAGAGGATTACTGATGGGAGTGGCGCATCAGGGCTCATCATTCCTGCCCACGCATCGGGTGGTGGGCCCATCATATCACATGTCATTTGTCATCCACTCACACTTCAATGAAGTGCAGAAGAGGGGCTTTTTTTCTTCTTTTTTTTTGGGGGGGGGGGGGGTGAGAGGAACCAATAAGAAGCAATTGATAAGCCTGCTGAGAAGGTTTTAAAACAGTTTGAGAAAATTGCCACTAGAAGCCTGTGGAATTTCCCACTCAGGCTTTTAGAGTTTGGAGGTCAAACTTGAAGGTTGGTAGGGGTATTATTCCTCCACACTAGGGGCTTTGACCCACAACAGTTAGTTACTGGAAAAAAAAAAAAAAGAAATCAAGCAACAGTTTTGCAATATCTACTCATCATTTTAGATCCTGCTGCCTTTAAGCTAGCTTTCTACTAGATACCGCCCCAGGCTAAGTTTCCTATAGAGATGTCTTAATAAGCATTTTGCTATGAACAATTGTTGTAAATTGAATTGAATTGAATCTTAATGCTTGTTTGGCACCTTGTGGAGGTTACTGATATACTGGTCTCCTGACTGGTATCATAGTTCTTATTCATTTATGATAATGTGATCTGGAATCTGGTTCTTTTTTTGCGATTCTGTTCTGAACTATGAAATGAATTTTTTTTGATAGTGCTACCTCTGATGTTTATGATGAATATTCACAATGGAAACCACTTCTACTCTATTTATATAGTCATAAGGGCCTATTAATTCCCCATGCTGTATTGTGACATATGAGGATAGGGCAGCTGGGTTTCTCTTTAAACTTTTTGTATGTTTTACTGGAGGGGGTTGTTTGGTATTCCATCCCTGTATTGTTGTGGGGTTTTGATGCTGAAAGCTGAGCCTGTAAACATTTTTGTGCAGGTTGTGATGCTTTCTCTAACATTCATTTTTGCCATTGTACATAGTGGCTTGGCAAGCTTCAGAGATGCAGGTGAGAAACTCGTTGGAGAACGAGCATATCGTGTTTTATTTGCAGGGTTATCTCTTCCATTGGCTGTTAGTACTGTTGTGAGTTCTCAACCCTCTACTGTGGGCAGGAATATCCTGTTTTTGTGTTTTACATTTTATTCTTTAAGATTTTGTACTTTCATTGATTTATGGCCTCAATAAACCTGCCTTTTTTTTTTTTATTTTAATTTGAAACCAAACATGACTGAAGTTTTTCTTCCTTGTAATTCAGGTATACTTCATTAACCACAGGTATGATGGACTGCAATTGTGGCAGCTGCAAAGTGTTCCTGGGATTCATCAACTGGTTTGGCTATCTTCTTTCATTTCGTTCTTCTTCCTCTATCCTTCAACCTTTAATTTATTGGAGGTAGCAGCAGTTGAGAAGCCTAAAATGCATCTTTGGGAAACTGGTATCATGAGAATAACCAGACACCCACAGGTATACAACAATCCATCTCTACTCTAATAGATGTGTTGTTACCAATCTGAGTAGTTATATTTGAGCATTTAAGGAACATGAGATTTTATACATCAGTTTTATCTTGGATAACATTGATAACTTGGGATTTTATCCTTCTCCAACTGCTGGTGCTGTTGGTAATGGGAATCTTTAATAAACTATACTTGACTCATTTGGTTCTGTTGCATTTAATTTTTTTGTTGTCGGCAAATATCTTTTGGCTATACAATCTGAATGATAAATGGAAGTTATTTTCTCCGTGTTCTTTTTTTTTATTGGATGAAAGATATAGAAATAATATGATTCTTGATATTAATTTTCTTGTTTTGTTGGTAGTTTTCTCTTATGTTTCTTTTCTTTTTTTCAAAATCCTTCTCATCTCTTATCTCAGCTATAATTCTAATATATAGTTTCTGAGGTTAAAGCAAAGCGCCCCCCCCCCCCCCCCCCCAAAAAAAAAAAAAAAAAAAAAAGGAAAGGAAAGCAAAAAATAATGAAGTTAAGTTGGACAGCTTGATCAATGGTAATCCTTGCCACTTTTTGTATATGCTGGTGGAAGTAAAATCTTTCATTTTGATTGAATTGTGCTTGAAACTATAATGTCCTTCTAGGTGAAGCTTTTGTTTATTCTGACCAATTTCCTGGAGGAAGCTGCTAATGTAATCTAAATCTTTTAGCAAATTCCTTGAAGATTGGGACTCATGACTGTGGTGGCAGAATATCTTATGGGATTTTAGAATCCCCATTTTGCCTGATCCAGTTCTCATTCCATGTTTCACTTGATATATTGATTTTCTTGTTATTTTTGTTCTTTTGGCTTAAATAGTCACCTTACACTGGGTGTAGATTGAGTTGAAATTAAGTCATTGAACCAAATATGTGAACAATAACAGCGGCAACTAGAGCCGTTAAACAGCTAAAGAGCTAAATTGACTAAAGGCAGGGAGGTACAATTTAAATCTCTGTTCTCTTCTCTGCCCTGTTCTCTTCAAATGTGTCACCAACCTCAATCAAGTTCAATAAATCACGGGAAAAATAAATAAATTCAGTTGTTACAGGAAGTATTATGGGATCTAGAAAACCAAACCTCAATCAAGTTCAATATTCATCTCTCTACATAGTGGATTGGTTTTTTTGTCTACAGATGGTCGGGCAGGTGATATGGTGCTTGGCGCACACAGTTTGGATAGGGAACTCTGTTGCAGTGGCAGCCTCAATTGGCCTGATCGGTCACCATCTATTTGGGGTTTGGAATGGAGACAGGAGGCTGGCTACCCGATATGGCAAGGTTTTCGAGTCTGTTAAGAGCCGAACAAGTGTTGTTCCATTTGCAGCTATCCTTGACGGTCGTCAGAAGTTGCCGAATGATTACTACAAAGAGTTCATTAAATTGCCATATTTATCAATCACTGCGCTGACCCTAGTGCATACTTTGCTCATCCACTTATGCAGGCCGCTAGTTTTAGGCTTCATTGGTAGGTAGGTTAGTGTGAATAGTGTTCCCTTCATCCCAATGGAGCAATCTTGATTTGTACGATTAAATGTGCTTGCTTATAGGATTAATTTTATGTCATTTCAGCAGAGCTGATTCCGAGGACGTTGTTTGTAATTCTGTATAATATTGGGAAGATTGCTTGATCAAAGTCATGGAGAGTAAAAGTTAGGGAAATTCTATTTACAACCATCCAATTTACTCATCGCAACCATTGTAATAAAAATTTAAAATTTTACTATTTACAACCCTTGAATTTACTCTTTGCAACCATTTACATACCAAATATACCCTCTACACACCCATTCCTCAAAACACACACCCACGCGCTCAAACCCTAGTCGTCTTCTTCTTCTTCTTCAAAACAGCACCGCCGACCTCGAAATCGCAAGTAAGCCATATTTGATTTATTTCATGTAGAGGCAACTGATCTCTTCGCTCGCGAAAGAATTTCCAGTTCGAGAAGTCCCAATTTTTGGAGGAAAATTTTTCCCTTGAACATCGCTGTTCAGGGGAAAATGTTTCCCCCGAACAGTAATGTTCGAGGGAAAATGTTTCTCCCGAACATCGCTGTTCGGGGGAAAATGTTTCCCCCGAACAGCGATGTTCGGGGGAAAATGTTTCCCCCGAACAGCGATGTTCGGGGGGCGGGGTTCCCCCGAACATCGTTGTTCGGGGGAAACATTTTCCCCCGAACAATGATGTTCGGAGGAAACATTTTCCCCCGAACAGCGATGTTCGGGGGGCGGGGTTCCCCCGAACATCGCTGTTCGGGGGAAACATTTACCCCCGAATAGCGATGTTCGGGGGCAGGGTTCAAAAAGCCAAACGAATTATAGATGAGAAAATTTAAAACAACTATAAAAGTAAATAGAAACATATACATATACATATGCACTTTCTTTTGTGTCCTCAACATCTTACCTAATTTGAAAATATGAAAGCAAATGATATATAAAATTAAAAATCGAACTTACCTAATTTGGATCAGATTAAGTTGAGTTATTGGTATCAAAAATTAAAATTAATTCAAAAAAAATTAAGATTAAAGCAACATTAATTTAAGAAAAAATAAATATAATATTAATCCAAAGATTCAGAACATAATAATTCAAAATAATTTATATATATTTGAAATATTTTACATACAAAATTATTATATATATGTATATAATTATAATATATATAATAATATAATATAATATATAACAATATAATAAACATATAATAGTATAGTATAATATTATATTATTGAATTAAATTCTATATTATATTATTAAATTATATAATATATTATAATTATAATATATTATATTGGATTTCGGGAGGAATTGTTTCTCCCGAATTCCGGATTTCGGGAAAATTGTTTCTCCCGAATTCCGGATTTCGGGAGAAACAATTCTCCCGAAATCCAATATAATATATTATATATATATATTATATAATTCAATAATATAATATATTATATTATATTATTATATATATATTATAACTATATATATAATAATTTTGTATATAAATTATTTCAAATATATATAAATTACTCAGAATTATTATGTTACGAATCTTTGGATTAATATTATATTATGTTTTCTTAAATTAATGTTGCTTTAATCTTAAAATTAATTAAAATTATTGGTATCAAAAATTAAAATTAAGTCAAAAAGAATTAAAATTAACTCAAAAATTAAAATTAATTAAAATTATTACTTTAATTTTTGAGTTATTGGTATCAAAAATTAAAATTAACTCAATTAAAATTATTGGTATCAAAAATTAAAATTAACTCAAAAAAAATAAAATTAACTCAAAAATTAGAATTAATTAAAATTATTACTTTAATTTTTGAGTTATTAGTATCAAAAATTAAAATTAACTAAAAAAAAATAAGATTAAAGCAACATTAATTTAAGAAAAAATAAATATAATATTAATCCAAATATTCGGAACATAATAATTCAAAATAAATTATATATATTTGAAATAATTTATATACAAAATTATTATATATATGTATATAGTTATAATATATATAATAATATAATATAATATATTATAATATAGTATATTGGATTTCAGGAGAATTGTTTCTCCCGAAATCTGAAATTCGGGAGAATCAATTCTCCCGAATTCCGGATTTCGGGAGAATTGTTTCTCCCGAAATCCGGAATTCGGGAGAACCAATTCTCCCGAATTTCGGATTTCGGGAGAATTGCAATTCTCCCGAAATCCTGATTTCGGGAAAATGCAATTCTTTCGAATTCATGATTTCGGGAAAAATAATTTTCTCGAATTTATGAGTTTGAGAGAATTGATTTTTCTCGAATTTATGGATTCGGGTGCTTATCGAATCCTGAGATTCGGGGTTTCTCGAACACTCAGAACGTGGGGTTTGGCCGGTTAGGAGTTCCCCGAACCTTGAGGTTCGAAGAACTCCAAATCGCCAGAATTTTAGGGTTCGGGGCATCTCTTAACCCCCAAAACAGTGTATTTTTTATTTTTTAATTAATCTTATTTTTTTAATTTATTCGTCATATGTAAATTATGTGATTGAACTACTCATACATGTTATAAATTGTGTTTTTTGTCGCCGAAACAGGAACACTCATTTTTTTTTGTCAAACACTGCGTAATAATGGTTACGGAATGTTAAGTTGTGAGTGAAAAAGTGGTTATGGCGATGGTAATCGAGAAAGTGAGTGTACGCGCTTGAAGAATGATGATAGATGGTTGAGCGTCAAATGTTTAAATGAAGGGCAAAAATGAATTTTCATTTTAGGGTATTTTAGGAATATTAAAAGTGGGTTACAGAGAGCAAAACGTATGATTGCAAATAGAATTTCCCTAAAAGTTATTATAAATGGTAGTGCTTTTGGTAGTGGATGTGATGGAAATGAGTGGACGAGGTTCCCTGTTACCAGAAAAGACCTTAGTAATATAATGGATGGAACTATGGGATGGTACCGTCCATTTCCATGCAAACCCTTTCTCCTTGTCTCCTTGAGTTAGGGAAGAATAAATAGAATGAAAGTGGATGGAAAATAAATTTGTGTTTCAACAATATTAATCTTTAATTAGAAAAAACATTTAACCTTAATAAATTTTTTTATAAATTCAATTTTGCCTAAAATTAAATAAACTGTGTTTTTATAAATGTTTATTATAATATCCTTTTATTACTTTCTCATTAAAGGAGAAATAATTTTAAATATTTTCTATCCTTTTCCCTTCCAAATCTAGAAGAAATATTTTATATTTTATATTTTATTTTATTAATTTCTATTATTTCATTACAAAATTGCAAAATCTCTCCTTAACAAAGGGCATTAGCAATGTTTTAAAAATGATATCAGGATATCAAATTAGAAAAGGGCATTATCAAGTTAGAAAAGGGGATATCAACTCTTTTTAAATTTCTAAAATTATTATTATATTTTATAATATGTTAAAAAATAAACAAATAAATAAAATCAATTGATGTTTCAATAAGCAAATTTTAATTATTAATGTATATTTTATGGGTTTAAAAAAATATTTTATAAGTTTAAATAAATTATACATAGTTAATGTTTTATCTATCATCAGTTATTTCAATTATTTTTAATTTTTTACTTAAAAAAATAAAGATGTTGGAAATGTGATTTTTTTTTATTTTATCTAAATAATTGTATTAAAGAGTACCCAAAAAATTAAAAAAATTAAAAATTGATTGTTTTTTATTTTTCATTAAAATGAAAGAGATAGGGTACTAATTATATTATTTATAAGAATATTATAATAATTTTTCAGATCAAAATAACAAGCAAAAAAAGGAACACTTTTTAAACAATAAACGGTACGGTTGGTAATTTGAAGGAAATAGGGGGTAATTAGCGTATTAAAGTTGAAGTTGATCGGTAGTCGGTGGAATTTGGCTGAAATAAAAGGTGGAGGGAGTGGACCCCCGGTTTGACTGACCGACGCAAATTTTGGCAATTTCTGTTCGCCGAGAAATCTCATTCCAGGTTTCGTCATCTTCCTCCCTCCCAACGGTCCAACCTTCTCTCTAAATCTCTCTATGCGTGTATTGTTCCTGAGGTAAATTGGGGCAGGGTGGTCAGTTCGTGCGGGCCAAGAAGAAGATCGGCCATGGCAACGCAATACTCTCACCGCCTCCTTCGGCTCCGGCGTCTTACAATCGCCGTGATTTTCGCCATTCTCCTGTCGCCAACTGCGTCTGCCGATGATATTTCGCATGATGGTTCCTCCCCCAAATCTCCCTCTTGCAACAATACACTTAGATTGGTACATCTCAACCGCGAATTGCGTGCTCTCTTTGTTTTGGAATAGTTGTTCCTTAAGGTTTCCTGGTTTGGGTTTTCTTGCGAATCCGTTTCTATTTTCATGTTTGTGTGCACGAATTCGGATAAAGATGAATCTCGCTTCCCTGATTTTGTCAGACTGTCTAATCTGTGTGCGCGCGCCTGCATTTGTGGGAAACTAGCACCTTGGAAACCTTATGAACACAAGGATAATGGAGGTTCTAAGGATAATAGATAGAATAGTGAAATAGTTTCCCTACCAATTCTGTAAGATTGTGACATCTTGTTTTATTTTATTGTATTTTTTTGACAACTGGTGCTTTGGTTAAGGCTTTTGTTTCTAGAGGTGGTAATTTGACTTTAAATCCATCTTCATGCCCGCCCAAACTTGTGTATTTATTTTCTCTCACCACATTAAAATTGCTTAGTGTCACGGGAATGATTGAAATAAGGGCTCAATTGTAAGTAGCTGATTGTTAGAATAAACGGGAATGCTGGTTAGGTAGTTAGGCAAGTTGAATTCAAACATTTGTAAATTGGGCAAGTGGCCTTTGGCGCCTAAGGGTGAGCGGGAGTAGTATATGGCTCTAATGCCACCCTCCCAAGACATCTAGAGAATTATCAATACATTCACTCTCTCTCTCTCTCACTCTTTCATTTCTCTCTTTCTCTCTCCTTTCGGTTCTTTCTTGTTCTTCCTAAATATCTCTCAATTCTTCTCTGATTGAGGGGAATTATTGCCTCTCAGAATTAGAATATGGCATTCTGGTATCAAAGCAAATCTCGAGTCGTGATCTCACTGGAATTCACCATGGCCAACGGCACGCGTATGAAGCAAATGGAAGCTCAATTGCAGCAAATCACCGCTGCAGTGTTTGACATGCAAATATGGATGGGTGGTTTGGAATCGTCCATGGAGGCAGTGGTGGAAAGAAGGATTAAAGGCGCCATGGAGCGATGGAGGGATGAAAATCGGGAGCAACATAACCAATTGTGTGATCAAATGCAGATGTTTATTTGCATGGTCACGAGTTAAAATCAGGTGAGACTCTCACTGGATTTCCCTCCTCGAGAGAGATTGGTTCCCATCTTACTCGATCATATTCAGGCTTCCCGCGCCAAAGGAGCCTTTGAATTTGGGAGTGATCCGATGATGGTAGAGGGGAATCACGCGAAGAGGCGGTAGGGTAATTAGGTTGCTCCCCATCCGCATGGATTTCCAACTCTTAAATTGGAAATATCAATGTTCGATGGGACGAACTCGAGGAGGTGGGTGCGTAGGTGTGAAAGGATGTTAAGTTTTTATGGGGTGCCGAAGCAGCAGTGTGTAAGTCTTCTAGCTACTTACCTGAACGATGTAGGGGGTGCATGGTTTCAGGGGTGGATCGGGACTAGAGAAGGTTATCGATGGGCGGAATTTGTGGGGGACCTCTGCGAGAGGTTCAGGGACCGGAATATGTTGGACGTGGTTGAGGAGTTCAACTAGCTCCAACAGGAAGGAACGGAGCAGGCGAAAAATTGAAATTTGAGGAGCTTAAGTCCCTCATGCTCATTTTATACCCCCACCTGATTGAGGGATATTTCGTATCCAGTTTTGTGAGTGGGTTAGGCGAAAAATTGAGGCCCATTGTCAAAATGTAGCAGCCTAGAATGGTTAAGCAAGCCATGGAGTGTGCAAGGCTGCAGGAGTTGACGGTAGAGGCATTGATAAGGAAACCAAAGGGGCAGATGAGGGCCCTGAATGTGGGAATGGCTTAGATGGGAAGCAGAGGGGTAGGGAGAGAAGGAAGTGAGATGATCCAAGGGAACCCAGGTGGGGAACAATCATCTGCCTTAACCCCTGTGCCCCTAAATAGCGGAAGGTTTGTGGAATAGAGGAGGAGAGCATGGCTCTACTTCCATTGCGGGGATTGGTACACCCCTAGACACCAGTGTAGAAGGCAACTCCTACTCATAGAAGGAGATGAAGAGATGGAGGAACAAGAGGAAGGAACACTTCCCTAAGGTAGTGAAGAGGGGGAAGAAAGCATAGAAATATCGCTCCATGCCCTCCGAGGACTTGCTAACAACAAAATCATACGAGTGGAAGGGGAATCCAAGGATCACTAACTAATGGTCTTAATAGATAGTGGAAGCACTCATAGCTTCCTCGATGAGGGAATGGCCAAGAGGTTAACGTGTGAATTGACAGGGACTTACCCCTTGTGAGTAATGGTAGCAAACGACAACAAGGTGATGTGTTGATCTACGTGTGAAGAGTTTTATTGAGAGATGCATGAGGAGCTATTTGAAGCTGACCTAAGATTGCTAAAGTTAGGGGGCTGTGATATGGTCCTAGGAGTGGACTGGATGAAGGGTGTGAGCCCTATTAGCTTTGACTTCAATACAATGAAAGTTACATTTGAAAAGGATGGCAGGAGAATGACCTTTACAGGGAGTCTTGAAACGGGAGTTTGCAAGATGATCACCGGGAGGAAGTTACAGAAAGTCTTAAAGTCCAAATGGACTCAGGTGGCCCAGCTGTTTTCAATTGAGGCAGTGGAACATGGAGAAGGGGATACAAAGTAGGTAGAAGTAGAGAATACCACCCAACCATAACAATGACAGGTACACAAAGTAGACTCCCTCAATAAACTATTGCTTGAATTTAAGGACCTTTTTGATGAACCCTAATCGCTGCCACCTTACAAACATTTTGATCATTCTATTGTTCTAAAACCAAACACCGAGCCTATCAATGTCCGAGCCTGTAGATATCCCCCTAAACAAAAAGTAGAGATCAAGAACTTGATCAAAAATATGTTGGCAAGGTCAATTGTTCGGCCAAGTCAAAGTCCCTACTCCTCACCCATACTATTAGTGATGCGGTCACTGATCAAGACCCAGGCCAAAGCCGACTCGACCACGTCGGAACAATATTTTAATACTTCTTAAGTTTTAGAATTCTACTTGATTTAGGATTCTACTTCATGTTTCTACTTGATTTAAGATTCTACTTCACGTTTGATTAGGGTTTTATTTTTATTAGGATTGTAGTTGACTTTTATTTAGGATTTATTTCTATTAGGATTCTAGTTGGATTTGTTCACAAATATTAGATGGATTTGGATTAGCCAAATACTATAAATATGCCTAAAATCTAGAGTTTGTAATCAAGTTTTTCTCAATCAAATTTCAGCAACCTATTTGGGTTTTCTTAGCAAAACAATTTTGTTTTTGTGTCTTCTTGAAAGCCAAGATTCGGTCATTGAAGTTTGTTATTTCAAGGATTTATTTTGGTGTGTTTTCTTCGCACACGCGCTACATGCTGCGTCAGTTGGTATCAGAGTGGTTAATCAACCAATCAGATGGCCAATTTTGAACCTAACGGTAGCACCCAGCCTCGTGACGGTGATCAGGGGTTGCCCGTAGTTTGGAGAGCAATTGAAGAACAATGGGAAGTAATTCATACTATCCAGCAGCGATTGGAGCAAATCAGCAACCAATTGGACACCTTACTACGAGTTGATGATGACAGGAACCTGAATAATGGGGTGAATCAAGCCGGAGCGGGAAGACCACCCATTAATCATGTCCTTGTTAATCCTAGAAGACCAGTGATTGAAGATAGTGATGAAGATGATGATTTTGGTCGAGCAATAGCTAAACCTGGTGGTAGAGGGGTTAGGAGGAATGTGCATCAGCACAACCATTGGGGCAACGATGAGTATAAACTAAAAGTTGATATTCCTACCTTTAGTGGAGATCTTGATATTGAGGGGTTCTTGGATTGGATCACTGAGGTTGACCGTTTTTTCAAATACATGGAGATCTCAAATGAACGACAAGTCAAGTTAGTGGCTTACAGATTGAAGGGCGGTGCATCTGTTTGGTGGGAGTGATTGAGAGAGACGAGATTGAGGGAAGGCCAACAACTAATTCACACATAGAGATGAATGAAACAACTGTTAAGAGGTAGGTTTTTACCCCCTGACTATGAACAATACATGTTTGAAGCTTATTAAAGATGTGCACAGGGAATGAAGAGTGTGAATGAATATACCTCTGAGTGTCTGTGATTGGTGGAGAGAAACCAATTTTCAGAAAGTGACAATCAACAAGTAGCTCGTTACTTGAATGGATTGAAGCCTGCTATTCGTGATAAAATTGGGGTTCAGATGGTTTTGAGTGTGCAAGAAGCAAGAAACTTAGCTTTAAAGGTTGAGTTAATGTTGAGTGAGAGAACCTGTAATGACAACTATCGTCAGTATAATGGGAATGCAAATAAACAAGTAGCTTTTGATAAAGGTAAGTCGGTTTAGGGAGCGCAACCCTCCAATCCACCTCATACAATCAAACCTAATAAGGCTTCAACGGGGGGAAACATTCGAGGTACTACTTCTAATCTTCCAAAATCCCCTAATCCTTATGCAAAGTCTATTTCTTTAAAGTGTTTTAAGTGCAATGAGGTTGGGCATTGATCTAGTGATTGCCCAAGGAGGAAAACAGTTAACATTGTAGAAAGGGAGGATGAAGATGTTGCTGAAGAGGAAGTATATTGTGAGCCTGATGGGGAGGATGATGAAGAAGATTATGGACATGGGGAGTATACCTATGTAGTGAGGAAGTTAATGCTATCTCAAAAGAATGAAGATACTACTCAACGGCATAAGCTTTTTTGTATGAGGTGTATGGTGAAAGGAAAAATCTTTGAGTTGATTATTGATAGTGGAAGTTAGGAGAACATCATAGGAAGAGACGTGGTGGCGAAGATGCAGTTAACTCTTGAAAAACATCCAAGCCCTTACATGATTGGATGGATCAAAGAAGTTGGTGGCATACATGTGGATGAACGCTGCAGGGTGCCTTTCTCTATTAGTAAGTACTCCGACGAAGTCTATTGTGATATTGTTGATTTGGATGCTTGCCATATTTTATTTGGGAGGCCTTGACAATTTGATGTAGATGCTAAGCACTCGGGTAGAAAGAACACAAATCAACTTGTGAAAGAAAGTGTGCGTTATACTTTGTTGCCCATAGTGGAAAAGAACCAAACCAAAGTTTCTAAAGTGGAGGGGCAGAATTTTCTTACCATTACACATAAGCACATTGAGTTTCTGAGGGAGTGTAAGGATACCTGAGAAGTTCACTTGTTGATTGTCAAGGGAGAAAGTGTAAGTGAGCCACTGAAGGTGAATCAAATTCCTGTGGAGGTGCAGGGATTGTTGGAGGAATTTCACGATGTAGTTCCTGAGGAGTTGCTTAATGAGCTACCTCCTATGAGGGATATTCAACACCACATTGACTTGATTCCTGGTGCTATCTTGCCTAACCTACCACACAAGATGAGTCTTAGGGAGAATGAGATTTTGCGTGAGCAGGTAGAGGAATTGTTGAGAAAAGGACACATTCAGACTAGCATGAGTCCGTGTGCAGTGCCAGCATTATTGACACCAAAGAAAGATGGGAGTTGGAGGATGTGTGTTGACAGTAGAGCCATCAACAAGATAACTATTGGGTACAAGTTTCCAATTCCTAGACTCGACGACATGCTTGATCAATTTGATGGGGCTGTGATTTTTACCAAAATTAATCTCAAAAGTGGTTATCATCAAATTAGAATTCGACTTGGAGATGAGTGGAAGACAACTTTCAAGACGAGAGATTGGTTGTTTGAGTGGTTAGTCATGCCCTTTGGACTAACCAATGCACCAAGCACTTTCATGAGACTAATGAATCAAGTATTACGCCCTTTCATTGGTAAATTCGTTGTGGTGTATTTTGATATACAGTAAGTCTATTAATGAGCATGTGGGGCATATTCAGGATGTGTCGAGTGTGTTGAGGGAAAACAAACTTTATGCTAATTTGAAGAAGTGCAGTTTTATGAGTGAGAGCTGCTTGTTCTTGGGCTTTGTTATAAGCAAAGAGGGCATAAAGGTAGATGAGGAAAAAGTGCGAGCTATTAGAGAGTGGCCAACCCCTAAAAATGTCAGTCATGTGCTTAGTTTCTATGGGTTAGCAGGCGGTTTTATCGAACACTTCAGTAGTATTGTGGCTCCAATTACTGAGTGTTTAAAGAAAGGAAAGTTTCATTGGGATGAAGAACAAGAGCAAAGTTTCGCCTTGATAAAATAGAAGTTATATATGGCTCCTGTCTTAACTTTGCCAAGCTTTGACAAGTTGTTTGAAGTTGAGTGTCATGCGAGTGGAGTGGGTATAGGCGTTGTGTTGTCCCAAGAGAAGAGACCAATTGCATTTTTCAGTGAGAAGTTGTGCGAAGTCAGAAGAAAGTGGTCTATTTATGATAAGGAGTTTTATGTAGTGGTGAGGGCTCTTGAGACATGGAAACATTACCTGATTGCCAAGAATTTGTTCTTTACACGGATCACCAAGCTCTTAAGTACTTGAGTAGCCAAAGGCTATTGAGGAGTGATATGTATGCTAGATGGTCTGCTTTTATTGATAAATTTTCATATAAAATTGTGCATAAGTCGGGACAACATAATCGAGTGGCGGACGCTTTGAGTAGGCATGTGGATTTGATCAAGACCCTTAGTGTTGAGATTGCTGGGTTTGAGTGCTTGAAAGAATTATACGCGACAGACGAGGATTTCAAACACGTGTGAGAACAATGCATGTCTCAGTAACCGTCAGGAGATTTCTACATGCATGATGGGTTTCTCATGAAGGGAAATCAATTGTTGCATCCTTTGCACATCCCTTTGTGAGAAAATTATTCGGGATTTGCATGGTGGTGGTTTAGGAGGGCATCTTGGCAGAGACAAGACTATTGAAGCTGTTATGGGAAGGTATTATTGGTCAAGAGCAATGAGAGATGTTTCTATTATTGTGGTAAGGTGTTATATATGTCAAACAGCTAAGGAGTAATCTTCTAACGCCGGTCTCTACATGCCATTGCCTGTTCCCAATGCTATTTAGGAAGATTTGTCTATAGACTTCGTGTTGGGTCTACTGCAAATCCAACGAGGTATGGATTCTATTTTTGTAGTGGTTGATAGGTTTTCCAAGATGGTGCATTTTCTTCCATGCTAGGAGACGGCAAATGCAGTAGCTATAGCGAAACTGTTTTTCAAGGAGATTGTTCGACTACATGGAGTCCCTAAAACCATTACTTCAGATTGTGATACAAGGTTCTTGAGTCACTTCTGGATTACCTTGTGGAGGATGTTCGATTCATCTTTGAATTTCAGCAGCACAACACATCCCTAGACTGATGGACAGACAGAGGTGGTGAATCGTACATTGGGAAATCTGATTCGTAGTGTTTGTAAAGATAAGCCAAGACAATGGACCTAATCATCGCTCAAGCGGAATTTGCCTATAGCAACGCCGTGCATAGCTCAATAGGAAGATCACTATTTTCCATTGTATACATGAAAGTTCCTAATCATGCATTGGGTTTGGTAAAATTGCCAAAGGTACCAGGTTTTAGTGTTACAGCTAGTGACTTAGTCGAGCACATTCAAGCAGTTCAAGAAAATGTTAAGCAAAAGTTGCACAAGGCAAATAAAAAGTATAAGGTAGCAGCTGACAAGCATAGGAAGCACAAGATATTTGAGATTGGAGATGAAGTCATGATATTCTTGAAGAATGAACGGATTCTAGCAGGACAATAGAACAAACTCAAGGCAAAGAAGTATGGTCCTTACAAGATTACAAATAAGATCAATGATAATGCTTATGTTGTGGATTTGCCTAATCATATGGGTATTTCCAAAACATTCAATGTTGCTGATCTTTTTTTGTATTTGCCAGATGTTGAGTTGTCATACCCAAATCATAATTCGAGAACGAATTCTTCTCAAGTGGAGGTGAATGATGCGATCACTGATTAAGACCCAGCCCAAAGTCGACTCGACCATGTCGGAACAATATTTTAATACTTCTTAAGTTTTAGAGTTCTACTTGATTTAGGATTCTACTTCATATTTCTACTTGATTTAGGATTCTACTTCATGTTTGATTAAGATTTTATTTTTATTAAGATTCTAGTTGACTTTTATTTAGGATTTATTTCTATTAGGATTCTAGTCGGATTTTGTTTATAAATATTAGATGGATTTGGATTAGCCAAATACTATAAATATGCCTAAAACCTAGAATTTGTAATCAAGTTTTTCTCAATCAAATTTCAGCAGCCTATTTGGGTTTTCTTAGCAAAGCAATATTGTTTTTGCGTTTCCTTGAAAGCCAAGCTTCGGCCATTGAAGTTTGTTCTTTTAAAGGTTTATTTTGGTGTGTTTTCTTCACACATGCGCTACGTCAATTAGTTAAGAAAAAAAACTGGAGCTAGCGCTTTTGCATAGATTAGTGCCAACTCAATTCCCAAACTGTAAAAAATAAATTCCCTATTCCTATAATCGAAGGCCTTCTTGATGAGCTAAAACATGCCAAGTTATTCACCAAATTGAACCTAAGATCAGGGTATCATCAAATTTGGATGAACCCTGATGATGTCTCCAAAACAACCTTCTTTACTCATCAAGGACACTACGAATTTTTGGTAATGCCCTTCGGCCTAATCAATGTCCATGCTACATTCTAGGCCTTAATGAATCACATCTTTGAACCCTACCTCCATAAATTTGTGTTAGTCTTTTTTTATGACATTCTTGTCTACAACCCTTCATTCTCACAACACCTAAACCATCTGAAAACTGCCCTTGAGGTCTTGAGATTCAATTAACTATTTATTCAGAAATAAGAAGTCTTAAGTGTTCTTTTGCCCAACAAAGGGTTGAATATTTGGGATACGTTATATCTAGTGCATGAGTTAGCACTGATTCCAAAAAGGTAGCCAAATGTTATCATGGCCAAGGCCTACAATAGTAAAGGCCTTGAGAGGGTTCTTGGGCCTTATAGGCTACTACAAGAGGTTTTTAAGGGATTATGGAGCAATCAGCAGGCCCCTCACCAATTTGCTGAAGAAGGAAGGGTTCCGATGGGATGAGAAGGCAAAAAAGGCGTTTGGGAGGCTCAAGAAGGCGATGAGTGAAGTCCCTATTGTGGGGCTCCCTGAATTTTCCAAGCCTTTCACTTTGGAGACTGATGCTAGTAGCATTGGGATAGGAGCAGTGTTATCCCAAGAGGGGAGACCCCAGGCTTTTATTAGCCATGCTTTGAGCCCTAGTCATCAAGGGCTCAGTGTCTATGACAAGGAGTTGATGGCGGTATTAATTGCAGTTGATAAATGGCGTCACTACTTGGAGGGTGGATAATTCATCATCAAAACAGACTATGATAGCCTCAAATTTCTCTTACAACAGAGGTTGCACGCGCATCTCCAGGAAAAAGGAATGGCGAGATTAATGGGGCTGGACTACATTATCCAATATTGAAAGGGAAAGGAGAACAAGGCAATGGATGCACTGTCTAGATGCACTGAAAAAGCAATAGTAACCTCCATCACAACAGTTGTACTTGACTGGTATTAGGAGGTCAGTGCTAGCTATGAACGGGATACATGGGCTAAGGGAATAATGGAGCAGCTTACCTTATGCCCTGCCTCAAGACTTGGGTTCACTTTGAAGAATGGAGTATTGAGATATCAAGGAAGGTTGGTAGTGGGAGATCATGAGGAGTTAAAAGGCAAGATTTTGGAGACACTGCATAGTTCTCCACTTGGAGGCCAGTCCGGGGTGCAAGGCACTTATCAAAGGGTAGGACAGATGTTTTTCCAGCCTAAGTTGAAGAAGTACGTTATGGAGTTTGTGTTGAAGTGTGATACATGCAGGAGGTGCAAGCACGAAACAGTAGCCAAACTCGGGTTACTCCAATCGCTTCCCATTCCCACCCAAGCATGGACCAATATATCCATGGACTTTGTGGAGGGATTACCAAAGTTTGAAGGTCGGGATTGCATCATAGTGGTAGTTGACATTCACAAAATTTTCCCATTTCATTGGCCTAATTCATCCTTTCACAGCTCAGGAGTTGGCTTGCCTCTTCCTTAATACAGTGGTGCAACTACATGACATTCGCTAATCCATAGTCTCGGATAGGGATAAAGTCTTTACCAGCCTTTTCTGGAAAGAGCAATTCAAGAGTTTGGGAGCGAAGTTACACGTCCTCAGCATATCACCCGGAATTAGATGGCTAGACTAAAAGGGTGAACCAATGCTTAGGGACGTACTTGAGATGCCTATGTTTCCTACAACCTAAGGGGTGGCATCGTTGGCTATCCTCGGCCCAGTGGTGGTACAATTCTTGCCATCATAGTGCCATCAAGATGACCCCATTCAAGGTCTTATACGGGTATAAACTCCCTTTACTGCTGGCCATAGCATGGAAAGTAACGGTGGAGATAGTGGAATCCTATTTGCAGCAAAGGCAACAAGTGCTGTGTGTGTTGCGTAAGGAATTGGCTAATGCTCTGAATCGCACAAAGCAGTTTGCTGATCGAAAAAAGGGCTGACTAAGAATTTCAAGTAGGGGATCTGGTCTATCTAAAGTTCAGAAAGGCCAACATGTAAACCTTGGCTCTAGGTTAGCACTCCAAACTGAGTCCAAAATACTTTGGCCCTTATCCTATTGTGGCAAGGATGGGCAAGGTGGCATACAAACTACAACTACCTTCGGAGTCCCAAGTACATCCCGTGTTCCATGTCTCTCTATTGAAAAAGTCTATAGGAGCTCAGGTAGCCTTCACAATCCTACCAATCCTCCTAATCGATCCTACAGAAGCTTCGAAACCCGTGGCTATTGTGGATAGGCGGATTGTACATCGACACGGGGCCCCTTTGATGCAAGTCCTGGTCTGGTGGTCCAATCTCCATCCGAAGAATAACACTTGGGAGTACCTTCCCAACTTACTTAATCAATTTCCAAAGGTGGCTGACCTACTATGAACTTCTTTAGGACAAGAAGTTGCTGAAGGGGAGGGTAGTTGTCATGGGAATGATTGAAATAAGGGGGCTCAATTGTAATTAGCCGATTGTTAGAATAAGCGGGAATGTTGGTTAGGTAGTTAGGCAAGTTGAATTCAAACATTTGTAAATTGGGCAAGTGGCCTTTGGCGCCTAAGGGTGAGCGGGAATAGTATATATAGCTCTAATGCCACCCTCCCAAGACATCCAAAGAATTATCAATACATTCACTCTCTCTCCTGCCAATTCTCTCTCTTTCTTTCATTTCTATCTTTCTCTCTCCCTTCGGTTCTTTCTTGTTCTTCCTAAATATGTCTCAATTCTTCTCGGATTGAGGGGAGTTATTGCTTGTTAGAATCAGAATCTGACACTTAGGTATGGTGACTTGGGGATTTTGTTTTCTCTCCACAGTAAAGTTAGAGCAACATTATGGTTAAAGAAAGCTATATTAGAACAACACTATTTTTCCATCTCCTAGACGAAATATATACCCTTTTTGCACAACAATGTAGATAGTTTTCCTCTTGGTCTGTAAGACAGTCTACTTTGTTCATTGTGGGAAATGTTTGAGGTTTTAAATCTTTTATGTTCATATTTTGGGATAACTCTGTTGTATTTCATTGTACACTTGCATGCTTACGCAGACCAATTAAAACGCTGAGTATTGTTTTTGGCATGTATTTATGTATAGTGTTTATAAATATATGAAAGGCTTTTTAGAGAATGGTAATGGTGTGATCCAAGGAGAGCAAATGGATTTGGAGGAGTGGATAATGGGAACCATACCTCCTAGATAGTGGTGGTGTTTTAGGGGGACCACCTTAGGGAAATGCCTCCTTGTGCTCAGTGCTACAACCTTTGGGTAGAACTCACCCTCAAAAGCTAACTGTTAAGGGGAGGGTGCCCAAGAGGTTATAAACCTCACACCAGGAGCCTGAACTTCCAATGTGGGACAAATCTCATACCCTGAAGTGGATCATAATATACCACCATGCTTCGCAGGCCAACGCCCACGACGGCAGGCTGTGCACTAGCCACTGCTAGTCTCGGGCGAGCAATGCAATGTCGGCGTTATCTTCGTCGCCACTTGCTTGCACTAGGAGTCATGGGGTCGGCTTTGATACCAAATGTTACGACTCTAGGATTTGGCTAGGGCTTAGGAAGGAATTTGGTAAGAATTAAAGGAAGATAGGGCAGAAAGGGAGGGAAAGAACAGAATGGACATAATTGAGGAAGAAGAGAGAAAGACGGGAGAGAGAACTAGGAGAATTTAGAGAGGGAAAATGAGAGAATTCAAATAATTTATTAAGCTAACATCTTCTGACTACTCAAGCCTATTTATAGGCTTGCAATTGAAGATGCTAACAACAACAACAGAAAATGCAACTAATAAGGAAAACACATGACGTGTATTACTAATATATCCTTGGGGTTCCTTGGAGTCAGGACAATCCCCACCCCTTCAAACAATTCTTGTCCCCAAGAATTGACAACTGTTGACCCCCATTCCTCAATCGATTCCAGCCTTAACCATCTAATTTCTTCTTCTCCTTTTCTTGTGTTTATCTTGTATTCTCCTTTTCTTTTGCCTTTCCACGTCTTTTTCTCCAAAAACAACAGTACTAGAATTTGTTGCAACACCCAGTTTGGCCATCCACCCCTTCCCTGTAGCTATCAGAATTAATTCCAATTGACCTGTCGTACCTTCCACCATCTCATCTCCAATAGTAGAGATATATTCAAACTGCTCTGCAAGCTAAAACCAGAATTTATGCAGTTGCTCTCCAACGGAAATTTGAACAAGCATAATAGCAAGAGTCTCATTTTCCTCCACAACCAATTCCTCCACTGTCTTCCCAGCATCTGTTCCTTCCTCATCTTCAGTAGGGGTCTCCACTGGAGTATCTCTTACTTCCTGCACATATAAACTGTGATTCCCACTGATATCCTTGCTCGTTCTTGCCTCTTTGCTGGAATTTTTTGTTACAATTGGCTGGTCCAACTCCAAGTTTTCCTCAGATTTGTGTTCGACCTGATTTGCAACCATAGAGGCTCCTTCAATCTATTGGCTGCTCTTAGTAGATTTATTAGGCTGCAGCTCATTCTTTCTAAATATGACTTCCAAGGCACGTTCTTGATCCCTTGCTTTCATAGTCACTAGTTTCACAATTGTAGGCATTATCATCTTAACCAATGATCTCAATTCGTCCTTTAGACCTCTAATAAAATTGGAGACAAAATATCTCTCCGTTAAGGCAGGTTGCAAGGTCAACATCAAAGACCTTAGTTCTTCAAACTTGTCGTGGTACACTCCATCACCGATCTGATCTATTTAAGTTCGTGAAATTCATCAGTTGCTTCAGTCATTAACTTATCTCCAAACCAGTCACCTCGATCCTCCACAAACTCAGTCCAATTAACCTCCCTTTCAGTCAGAATACTGGCCTGATACATCCTAGCAAGCTGAACCAGCAATTCATCCATTCGATCTAGCTTTTGCTTGAAGTTAGCGCAACTTTTCTCCCACGATTGCACAACACTTTCCCTAGTTTCCTTAGTTCCTCTTGAGTTGAATCCAGTAGATCTCCCCATAGAGAAATGCTGAGACTGCATCATAGACATACTATTATTATGAAGCTATTCTTTTTGGTACAAGTCCATGGCATAATCAGCATTGCCACCTTTGAATCCTAGTAAAGCAGGAAAATCTTCAGTCTGGATGTTGAACGTTTGGTTTTGCTGAACAATGGGACTAACTCCAAGGCCTTGTTTACGAAGTGAACCCAATTGTCCTTGAGACCCTCGAGCAGAACTGGGATGCTTGGTTAGCTGAGGAAAATCATTTTTATCAAAGGGTGAACCATTATTTGAATTTACATCATTTAAGATCCCAATAGAGCTAAGATTGTTCATTGCCTGGACATGGCTTTGAGATAATGGCCCACTAGCAGTTGGATAGGAGTTTCCTAGCATAGAAATCACCTGCGTAGAAGCTTGTTGAAGTACACCGCTGATTAGTTTGTTAGGGCCTTGAACACTTAAATTTCCAGAGCCACTATTGGCAACTAAATTTAGGTGAGAAGCAAGACCAGGCATAGATAATCCTCCACTAGAACTCATGCTTCTCCCGATGCTTTCCCCACCTACCATATTTCCCATTGAACTGGTTATTCAAGGACCAGTATTTCCTAGAATTGGAGACACTCCAAATCTTGGAACAACACTACGGTTACCCATTGTTGCAGTAGTTGGTAGAATGCTAGGGGTAGAACCACCAACTCCTTATTGCTACTACTAAATCCAGGGCTTCCAACCACACCAATTCCGCCTCTATTTGTCATCCTTGAGTGACCATGTGAGCTTCCAAGTATACCATAAACCTCCGCCTTAGCTACTTTTAAGGTCGAATCACCCTGATCCAGCTACTCGGAATTCCCTTATGGACCATTTCTGACCACGCCTTCCTTCACAGCTTGGTCATATGCAGTGACCAAGATCCAATTGCTTTGGAACAACAGCTGATGTCACATGCAACGACCGCACCTTCTTTCTCACCTCGCTCAAGGTTATGCTTCCTAGTCTCACTTATTCAATTCCTCTAATCTGCATTTGAATTGCTAACTATCGGACTTGCTTACAACTGATCGCTATCTACCCACGGTCAAGCAAGTTCCATGATCGCCCTAGCCAACGCCTTCTTCTCCACCCAATCACCGTCCAATGATCATCAGAATTCACGTGAATTCAATAACTCCAGTGGAGTCGTCTGTCCAATGTCTCGCTTCTGAAGCTACTTCTGCCGTGCAACTCCTCTTCCTACCCGATCTAAGTTCGTCACTAGAAGCAATTGTCGATGGTTGCGCATGTAGATCACGATCCTCTCGTTTTGTATTAGATTCGTTGCGGATTCCAGCTCGCTTGGATTCTTATGGTAATCACCCCAAGCCTGCGTCCACTTACCCATTCACCGACCTCTGATTGGAATTCTCCTCAATTCTTGATTCGCTCAATGCTTTGCTTCAATTCTTTGAAATTCGTTGCTCCTTGAATTGCCTAGCTTGCTCGTCCTCAATTCGAGCCGAAATTGCTTTGCTCGGTTTCGCCACTTACAACTGATCTATAATCAACAACCTTCCTTGTTGTTAAGGGTCCCTCTAGTACGCTTCAATTTTCGTATCGTTCGAGCAACAACATTCAATTTTGAATCGTCATCGAAATCGAAGTGATTCAACGATCACCTTCCGCCATTCTGAACACCTTCTGGCGCGCTTCAATTATACCGATCAACACCACTTGACTTCAGAATCACAATCAAGGATGATCGGCTCTGATACCAAATGTTACAACTTTCGGGTAGAATTCACTCTCAAAACCTAGCTGTTAAGGGAAGGGTGCCCAAAAGGTTATAAACCCCACACTAGGAGCTTGAACTTTCAATGTGGGACAGGTCCTATACCCTGCAGTGGACCATTTTTTTTTGAAAAAAGCTCAATTATATTAAAGTAAGGTAGAAGATGTACATAAGAGACTCGGAACAAGAGAGTTCCAAACAAAACTAAACCGACCAAAACAGCCCCCCCCCCAACACAAGCCGTTAGGGGGGAACAACAACCCAAAACTGGCATTAAAGCCGTGAGGCACCAAATGTGTGGTTGTTAACTGCCGTGCAACCCCTGCAGTGGACCATAACACTCATCTTTAAGTGTGAGGCACCAAATGTGTTTACCTAGTTCTTAGAACCAATACTAACTTGTATGACAAAAGATAGACACCATATGTTAACCTCTTAGGGTTCCTAGAGCCATAGGGACGTATATGTAGTCAACAAATGCTATGTTGCTGGCTCGAGCTATCTACTTCTGTATATTAGTCAGTTAAGAATTTATAGGTATATATGGTATTGTTTTGATGTTAAATATTGGCTTTAAGTTTCTATTTTTTCCTGGACTTGCAATATGTTTTATGTTTCTCTAACTGACAGATGACAGTTTTGTCATGCATTCATTACTGTATGGTTGTTAACTTAGGGATCATTGAATTGAATCTTTAGACAGAATTAAAACTTCTCACAACCGCACATACTCACGGATTGATTGCCAATAAAAACTGGAACATAAACAACAAAATATAGAATTAAAAAGAAATAGAATTAGAGATGTAAACCAACAAGAACACTAGATTTTATCTCGGTTCAGATCATTCTTGGAACGATCCTACGTCCACCCTTAATACCTCCCACCGAGAGCAGTTCTTCTTATTGAGAATGATCAGTACAGTCTTATCCCAAGTACAGTCTTTTACCTCACCCAAGATTACAAAGACTACCACAGAATTTACAGTCTCTAACCTTTTCTCTCTACCGCATAGAATGTAGTCACAATAAGAATAGAATGCCCAAGCGTCTACCCCTTGCCCCTTATTTATAGAATAAGGGGCAGACATCCCTATATAACTGATCGGGATAGATATTACCAGTTTACCCCTCAACTTAATAACAAATTACAATTGAGTCACAAAAACCGCTTATCTAATGAAGACACTTGACACTTGCTGTTTCCACCGATCATTAGACTCTCTACTCAAGGCAAACGTTCAACAATGGTAATTAAAGTACAAAACAACAACAACATATCAGGCCTTTATCCCATTATGTGGGGTTGGTACATGAATTCTAAATTTCCATTCATTTCTATCCGTTGCCTTATCTTTTGTAAGGCTCATCTACTTTAAAGATCTTCTCATTGGTTAATCCAATCCCTTCTCTCTTTTGACTAACATCCTGCCCTCATTTGAGTGCTTCCCCTTCTAATCACTTCTGATAAAGGGTGGATCAAAAACCTAGGTTGGTCGTTAAGTCCTTGGCAATCCCCATAGAAGGACAACAAGTGATGATATGGGTCACCGACCCCATTGTATTTACTGAACTTCGGTATCTTGAGCCCTTCTGGCGGACCTCCATCTGGAGGTTGGCAAAATCCTTGAATCTCAGTTTCCTCCATGGTCTGAGCTATTTTTCTACAAGATCTCTCCTACAGTATCGTCACCACAGTAGAGTTGTGTGGTCGATGAAGTACCAAAAATAAAATAATAGGAAATATTTAGGCTGTAGTAATTGATCATTCGTGTCACATGGAGAACTGTGTATGCTTATTAGGATAACTTGAAAGCTGAACTAAACTCAACACTCTTCTACCTTGTGCTTGCCCTAGGTATCTACACAATCATGAGTTCCCTGTGGGGAAGGAGAATGGTTGGAAATTAGAGAATGTGTTAGTTCTGAGCTAATAGATGATAAGTTTAGGACTGCAGATCAACATTCTATGAGTATATGCATTTGAGCCTAAGAAGCACAAATATGGACACAAGTCATACAATGCATGGATAAAATATGACACTTACATTTCAACACTGCAATGTTTGAGAATATGAGGGAAAGGAGGAGTGTCCCTTAAGAAAGTAAAACAGGCTTTCAATGTCTTCAAAAGCTCTTCTGTTTATTTCTCTCCTTGATGTCCGTATCATGCACAAACAAATGACTTTGCACATGCTCCCAACTTTCCTCCACCAGCTGTTGCACAAAACAGGAAGATAACAGATCCATAACTATAACCAGCATCTGTAACTCTTTATCACAGTAAGTTTTGGAATTTAAGATTCTTAAACTCTAAAAGCTTGAGGACTAATAAAAATAAATCTACATTTTTATTTCTAATTGACTCTCTACTTAATGTGTTTTTATAATTAAAAATTTTTCATAATTAAAACTTTTAATGGAATTCTAAGGTGTTTTTGTGATGGACAAGCTAGATCCTGCTAAAGATAAGGGTAAATAAAGAGTTCAAAAATAATTGGGCACATTTAGACAAGTGGTTGATACTCATTTGAAAGTGGCCAATGAGTGTCAATGTCTAACCGGATATTGCACCATTATAGAAGAACCCATGCTTCTTTGGTTTGAATCCTTGCATTATTATTTGGCTGGCTACGCAGATTTTCTCATTGTTGGAGAGTCACAAATGTCATGGTGAACTAAGTAGCTGTTGTGTATGCTATTTCATGAGTTTTTCTATATTCATTACGAGAGGCAAATCCACACAACAGTCGTTGTATAAAGAATTCAAAAGCCCAAGAGTGCCTTATTGTTGCATTTACTCATGATCTAAAGATCTTCAAGTTTTATTCCTATAACCTTACAAAAGCAAAACTATGGAAAACAATCATTGTTTGTGCGTGTGTTTAGCAAAATGGCTACATGCTAATGCATCTACTTAAGAAATGGCATATTTAGGACTTAGGAGGTATACAATTAAAGAAGGTGCATGATCTGGAATGCAATTCATTTAATGTCCTTCTTAGCAATGAAGTTGTACAGCTATATAATTTGTCAGAAAAAGCTATGATAACCATTTTTTTTTTCTTTTAATGTAGTAGGATTATTAGTCACTCATCTCATTGGATGTGTTGAGTTCATTTACCATGCTGTGAAATGATACCATAATGGATGAATTGCATGGTGAAGGTACATGTAGGATGTGTACATACTTGATTGTAGATTGGAGGCAAACAAGATAAAAAAAAAAAAGCATAAGTTTATGATTCATTGGATTGGGTGCAATCTGTGCATTTCAGAGAGTGACAAATTACTGTGTGAGCAATTAACTATTGCACGTGGATCTTTTGTATTCTAACATTGCAAGGCCATGATGTTACAAATTGACTAATGTTGCTTGTTTCCTCAATTTATTTATCAGGTCAAGGTTAAGATGTGGGTTAATGGTGCTGAAGGTGAAGTTTTAGGTGGATTAACTGCAAGGTTTGGTGGTGTTTTGCCCACTGAAGCTAAAGACAACCTCAGGTTGCCTGCTGTTTTTACAAATCCCTTAAACGGCTGTTCCAGCTCTTCATCAAAGGTTTCCGTGTTTTCTTGATTGAACCCGTTTCATCTATTCCTCATGTGTTCATGGTCCTCTGCATGGTTCTGTTTATTTACTCCCTCACTGTTTTTGTTGCCAAGGAAACATGAACGGATAAAATCAAATAGAGCCAAAGCCATAAACTTCATTTTTTTTTGCTCCAAAAACAGCTACAGTAAATATGCCTAGTAAATAAACACAATAGAAACCAAGCTTACTGTTGGATCCTTCGTGTTGTTTTGAAATTTATATATGTGAAGCTACTTTTGCATTTTTGCAAGATAGAATGCCAGTTGGGAGACTCTGTTCCTTGATTTATTTGTCAATGAAAATAAATCCTGGTGGAGGACTATTTTTATCTATGTTCAATAGTTGTGTGCTGTATATATCTCAAGCCTGTTGTAAATCCATCTCCTTTACTTTTTTTCCAGTTATCCGGATCTATTGCTTTGTCTAAGCGTGGTGATTGTGATTTCATGACTAAGGCTGATGTTGCACAATCAGGAGGTGCAGCAGGCTTGTTAGTCATCAATGAAAATGAAGGTTGTGATATGTGGTGCAGTTATGCATGTTCTTATCATTTCAGAATTTGAACTCATATTTCTAACATTCAATCGTTCTTTGTGAAGTACAAATGTTGGAATATATAGTTCTCACCTCATCTCTGAATTTGGTCATCTTTCCCCGCTTCTCTTATTCTTTGCCTATTGACAACAGATCTTATGGAGATGTCTTGTGGTGAGGATAACGTTTCAAAAATCACAATTCCTGTTGTGATGATTTCAAAGTCAGGAGGAGAGATTATGGACAAATCCTTGGCAAGTGGAGGAAGAGGTGAGCCCTTACATTTCTATAAAATTTCATTGAAGTTTTGTTGTGTTGAAATTATTGATAAGGGTTTCTGATTTACCCTGTTGAAACCTATAA
This sequence comes from Diospyros kaki, assembly GCA_036245055.1. Classification (NCBI taxonomy): domain Eukaryota; kingdom Viridiplantae; phylum Streptophyta; class Magnoliopsida; order Ericales; family Ebenaceae; genus Diospyros; species Diospyros kaki. The sequence continues at coordinate 7,182,629 of BSEG01000016.1, read as the reverse complement.
AGATGGAAATTTATAGTGCAGATGATTGATGATGTAATTGGAGATAGAAAAACAGATTAAAAAAGGTAGTGACATGAATGTTGACTGAGATTCAACTTTCAAGTAGAGTCTGGAGCTGAGGGATTTTTTCTCTTCCTCATCTGAGGCTTATTGCATATGCATAATTTGGATTTTGGATATGGCTCATTGATTGATACGGTAAAATGTAATCTGCTCTTTTTAAGGGAGCTCCAAAAGAACCTTGCACAGTGCACAGTGCATAAGATATTTATCCTTTATTTATGTTCTTATAGGGATGCACCAATGAGAAGAGTGGATAGATTGAAAGAATTTTGTAGCAAAAGAGGTAGAGAAATACTAACAAAAACTTGATTGAAAAATTCCTAGGGCGCACTTATCCAAAAAAAAAAGTCTGTCTTTGTTTTATAGTTATCAGTGGTAGGGAGAAAAGCTATCCAAAAATGTTAGTATTTGAGGAGAATTCAGAGGGAAAGGTCAAGTATATTGGGAGATTAAAGTAATACTCAAGATGCCAGTCTCCCCCTCCTGCCACACAACCAGTGTTGTTAAAGGCCTAAGGCGCAAAGGGTCTTGAAGCCTGAGGCGCAAGGCGCAAGGTGAGGCGCGCGCCTGGCAGGTGCAAGGTGCATGCTGACTAAGAAGAAAGAAAAATATACTTCTTAATTAAATAATGTAGAGAAAAAGAACCGGTATTCTTTGTTATTTTATTGATATCAATGATGAAATTTATACACAAGAAGTTCCTAAGAATTCTCCTATATTTTAGGACTAGATTACATTCCTACTATCTAGGACTAGATTACATTAATTTAAATACAACAAGAAGATAAAAGACTACAAAGATAAATATAAAGATAAGACTAAAAAATAATCTAAATAATCAAACAATCATTTAAACAATCTATCACTTAGGATTATCTTGATCTTGATCTCGGCTGGTTGTTAGTTCCAGCTTATCTTGGATATTTCAACACTCCCCCTCAAGTTGGTGAGTGGATGTCTTCCATTCCCAACTTGCTGACTAGTTCCTCAAATTTCCTAATAGGCAAACCTTTAGTGAGAAGATCTGCTACCTGTTGATTAGTTGAAACATAGGAGATTTGTATCAACCCGGATTCAAGTTTTTCTTTAATGAAATGCTTGTCGATCTCAATGTGCTTGGTTCGGTCGTGTTGCACCGGATTATGAGCAATATTGATTGCTGATTGGTTGTCGGATAGCAGCTCAAGTGGATATGGTATTTGAATCTTTAAATCTTCTAGAATAATCTTCAGCCACAAGAGTTCACACACGCCAAGAGCCATAGCTCTGAATTCTGCCTCAGCACTTGACCGTGCTACTACTCCTTGTTTCTTACTCCTCCAAGATACCAAATTTCCCCCTAAGAACATGCAGTACCCGGTAGTAGAACGTCTATCAACCAAAGAACCTCCATAAGATCAAATGTATCCATATTTTCTTCTACATCAAGATCAAATGTATCCATATTTTCATCATCAGAACTATCATCTCCAATATCTTCTTCTACATCATCTTCCTCTCCATCTTCTTCTTCCTCGTCAAGATCCATTGAAGCATTTGAAGTTGATGCCCTTGTCCCCCTCCCCCTTATCAAATTTGAAGTTGAAGTCGCTTTTGATCTAGTTGAGTGATTAGCTTCTTCAACACCAGATGCCATAGCAACATCAACCCATGTCAAATCATGATCTTCATGTACCAACTCATCATCTGACTCTCCAAATTTATTAATTGCCCCAATCAACCACTCATTACTTTCATCAACTTCATCTAAAGAAATTGGATCAATTGATTTGCGCAAACTGAAGCGACGTCTCAAAGCTCTATTATACTTGACAAATACCAAATCATTGAGACGTTGCTCCAATCGATTTCTCTTTTTGTTATGAAGCTGTCATAATTAAATTAGAATCAGTAAGTTAAAAAAATAAGAAATCATACACATTTAGTGGTAAATATTAAGAATAAGAAAAAACACCCTTACATGCTCAAAGACACTCCAATTCTTTTCACAACCTGAAGAGCTACAAGTGAGGCTACATATCTTGATGGCAAACTTTTGCAAATTAGGGGTTGCAGTACCAAATTGAGACCATCATTCAACTAGGAAAAAATATACCATAATCAGTAATTGAAAATTGCTAGTTGTAGACTAATGATTAGACTTACTTAGATTATTAATTAAAAAACCATATTACCTGGTGCCAATTGATTCCTTCCTCTTATGCATATTTGTTTTCCAGATATCCCTTCAGCATTTTTATACAAGCTTAGCTCTTTAGAAATTTTGTCTTACACCTCTGCACTGGGAACCAACCTCTCTATGGTTTGATACAACCCATCAATAATCTCTTGATCTTCTCCAATGCTTGCATTTGAATAAAAAAATTCTGGATTCAAGTAATATTCGGTTGCATGTAGAGGACGATGCAATTGAATATTCCACCTCTCATCAATGATTTCAAATATTTGCTTGTATTTCCTTTCATCATCAAAAGATTTTGCAATGGCTTCTTTTGCCCTATCCATAGCCTCATAAATATAAGGCATAACAGGCTTATCCTCATTGTCTACCACTCTAAGCACCTTAACAAGTGGCCCTGACACCTTGAGAGCATAAAGAACATTTTTCCAAAATAAATCTTGTAACACTGTTTGAGATGCGAGCTTACCTCGTGCTTCTCTTGTAAATTTAGAGTTAGTCCACTCTTCTGAAGTGAACATCTTCCTCAAATTGGCTTTTTGTTTATGAAGTCTTGAAAGAGTGAGAAAAGCCTTGGCAAATCTTGTTTTCCCAGGTCTTGACATCTCTCTCTTTTTTGTGAATGTTCTCATCATATTCAACACTTGTGTAGAGCTATACAAGAATCCATTTACTGCACATGCTTTTTGAAAAGTCTTCTTCAATATAGGAAGTTTAAAAATATCTTCTAACATTAGATCTAAGCAATGGGCAGCACATGGTGTCCAATATAAGTGCTTTCGCTTAGCCATTAAGAAGTCTCCTATAAGACAAGTTAAAAATCTGTCATTAAACTAACAACATCAACATCATTCAAAGGTAAAAGTTAAAAAATAACAAACTTACCAGCTAAAACATTAGCCAAGGCATTATCAGTCACAACTTGAACCACATTTGCTTCACCTACTTCCTCTACAAACTGGTCAAGTAATTGAAATATTTTAACAGCATCCTTGGCATATGAGGAAGTATCAATGGATCTAATGAACATGCTTCCCTTAGGACAATTTACCAAAAAGTTAAGCAAAGATCTCTCTCTCTTATCCTTCCAACCATCACATATAAGGGAACATCCATATTTAGGCCAATCCTCCTTATGACTCTTCATAATTTCATTTGTGCATACCAACTCCTTCTTAAGATAAGGAACTCTCACCTCATGATAACTAGGAGGTTTCATGCCTGGACCAGCTCGACCAATAGCCTCAATCATTGGCTTAAAACTTGGATACTTGACTGCATTGAAAGACAAGCCAGCTTCATACATCCATCTAGAAAACCAAACGCAAGCATTCTCCCTCAGTTCTTTATTGACATGGGTCTCCATTGTTGTTTGCTTCCTAGTGCTCACTTTAGGTTTAGGAGGCAAAAGCAAATCCAAAGGCCTTTCATCCTTTGCTTTTTTTGTTGCATAGTTAAACCTTGACTTGAACTTGAAGACATAGGCCTTTTAACACCTCTTTCAAAAACCACTTCATCATCATCATCATCTCCAAGGGTATCAATGTCATCAAAATCTGGTATAACATCACTATTGTTCTTCTCTTCTAGCTTTTTTGACATATACTCTCTAATTTCTTCTTTAACATGTGAAGGACATTTTGGACACACTTTGGCATTGCTATACCCTCCAACAAGGTGTTGTTTAGCTCGGTAAACCCCTCCTTTCGTTATTTTTCCACAGAAATTACATTTTAAAGAGTTTATGTCCTTTGGATCTGGCAGTATGTTATATTTCCATGCTGGATCTTTTCTACCACTGCCAGAGGAGCCACTAGGAGCATTTGAATCAGATGCCATTAGGATTAGGATATCTGCTATAATCATCATAAGCAAGAAGTCATAAATTTGAAAAAAACATTGTAAAAAAATTCTGAAAAGAAGCATGGATCAATAAGTGGCTGAATTTCAACCAAGGAAGGGAGGGGTTGAAAAAGAATTCTAATTAGCAGTGGGATTTTCTGGAATGGAGAACTGATGAGGACAACAAGAAGTATTGCAAAAGATTGGAGGAGAAGAGAAAAAATTTCAGGGAGAGGAAAGAAGAAATCCAGGGAAGTAGTAGAGAATCTAGAGATCAAACTTCTATTCTATTTCTAATCAAGCATAGGATCTGATTAAGGATTAAAACTTCTATTCTATTTCTAAATGCTGCAATTCTATATGAGTATACTTGAAAATTTGTAAAGACTAAGGCTAAATTATGCCAAAAAAATGTTAAAAGAAAAACGAAAAAGAAGAAGCCAGCAGCAGGCATCAACAAATAAAAATTTTAAAAAAAATAACTGAAGAAGAAGAAGAAGAAGTAGCAGCAGCAGCAGTGTAAGAAAGAAGAAGAAGAAGTTGCAGCGTAAGAAAGAAGAAAAAGAAGCAGAGGAAGAGGAGAAGAAGAACAAGAAGTAGCAGCAGTAGCAGCGTAAGAAAGAAGAAGAAGAAGAAGAAGTAGCAGCAGCGTAAGAAAGAAGAAGAAGAAGAAGAAGAAGAAGAAGAAGAAAAAGAAAAAGAAACAGGCTGGCAGTAGCAGCAGTGTAAAGAAGAAGAAGAAGAAGAAGGGATTGTCGATATGTTACCTTGGCTTGGAGAAGAAGGGATTGTCGATATGTTACCTTGGCCTGGAGAAGAAGAAGTTACCTTGGCTTGGAGAAGAAGAAGGGATTGTCGATATGTTACCTTGGCCTGGAAGAAGAAGAGAAGAACTTGAGGAGTTGCAGTTGCTATGTTGCAGAGAGAAAAGAATGCTGCGTAAGAGAGTTTTGGAGCCTTGGAGGTGTAGTCTCTTGGCCTTTTAGAAATCAGATGAGCTGGAACATCATATTTTTGAGTTTTGTTGACTTTTCAATATTGTATTTTATTATTTTCTCTCTTTAAGTTTTAACAGAAATGTTTAAAAAATAAAAGATGCTGATTTTTCAGCTGGACACGTGCGCCTGATGCATGTGCGCCTGAGGGAGGCGCGCCTGGCTGGATCTCGCCTCGCCTGGACATTGCAAGGCGAGATGGCTGCGCCTTGAGGCGCCTTGCGCCTAGGCGCGCGCCTTTGACAACACTGCACACAACAATCATGAGCGGGGTTGAATTTGTAATTTTGAAACCTCAATGGTGGTATATGTAAATTTTTTATTTGCGTGGTAACTCAAAAGGAAAATGCAACAAAGCATTGCATGAATTGACCTAACTTGGATTCTTTTATATGCCATTGGCAGCAATAGGTATGCAGTCCATAATTGGAGTTATTGGTGCCTTGTGAACTTTCTTTTAACTGGATGGTGATTTGTTGGGCTGTTATTTTTTTTTTTTTTTTCCTTACTGTTTATGACGTAGTATATATACGTAGTGGCTTCAGTCTTGTGCATTGTCAGTATTTTAATATAACTTCTTGCTATTCTTATTTGATTTTTAGTTTCTTCCCTCTTGATATACCAGGACTAACTGTGTATTCTTCAATGCAGTGGAACTTTTGCTATATTCACCAAATCGTCCAATTATTGACTTCTCGGTGTTATTCTTATGGATGATGTCTGTGGGGACGATTATTGCTGCTTCACTTTGGTCAGAGCTTACTGCAAGTGAGGAGGGTGATGAGCGTTATAATGAACTCTCACCAAAGGTTTTAAATAAGAGAAGCCTCCCTTTTAATTTTGCAATTAAGGATTTCTGTTGCTTGCATGCCTGTCATGTGGATTATCTTTTTGCATTGCCATAAAAATTTACTTGTCTTGATACTGAATTGTCCTTGTTATCATTGTGTTTTCTTTATTCACATTCTTTAACATTTCATTGGAACTTGTTTGCTTTATGCTACTTCGTGGCGTATGGGGAGAGAGAGAAATAACGTACTAAGTGGATCAGATTTAATATAGATGGAAATCTTCTTTCTTGTCATTTTAAGTTGTGTGAAGCAGTGGTCTTTGTTCTTATGTAAGCATGCATAGAAATTTATAGGTCTCAATGTAGGTTCATAATTACCACTAATAAATCATATCTTTTGAAAAATAACTTAAGTTGCATCATACTGTATGGGCCTGCTCTATATTCAGCTTTGTGAAAGCACTATATTATGCTTCTCACTCTCTCAATTGGCCATTTTACCACCAAGAACTGTAGCATGCCCTTGGAAGATCTCTTATCCTTGTGGCTTCTGTCTTCTGGCTTCACCGCTCATGGATGTTGTTAGCTTTTTGCCATTGTCTATGAAATTATAAGCAGGTTAGATGTTTGTCAAAGAAACACTTTTGGACTTGCATTGTAAGTATAGAAGAATACTCAAGATGAATGAGTAACAAAGTTGAAAAGGAAAAAATATTCATGAGAAAGAATTGCTATTGGTTACTTGTTACACATTATTGGGAAATCAAAGAAGCATGTCAACATTCATGAGGCTCTGCAATGTAGGACGAATGATGAAAGAAAATCTCATATGAGTAGCCGAATTCACAATTGGTACCCTGGACATCACTGGCAGGGAATTGTGTGACTATGAATATTCATTTCCCAACAATCCCTTTTGATATACAATGGAAGCACACCTGTGTGGCAACCAAGTCCCTTGACTCAGCCTAGCCTTATCGAAATATTGAGGTTCTAGATTCCCCTTGTCTAGGATTTTGGTGTGTATTTACATTGCCTAAGCTGAATCGGTGAAGCACATTCACCCTCTTCTATGTGCAGGTTCCAGTCCATTCCTCATGCCAATAACAATATAGATGCCGGCCTACAAATATGATGCTTTACACAGGCAACAGTTCACAAGCAATTCTCCACCTCTGAGGATCTGAATTGTTATTGTGGTTGTGGTGTTTAGTAAAATGGTCTCATGAAAAAAATGCTAGATATAACTAATAATTGGAGTGGAGAAAAAGCGTATACCAATTATAATATTAATGAAAAGAAGGTAGTAGGACCAAGTCTTGTGGATAAGTTGTTTTTGATTATGCATATACTCTTTAGTTCTTAATTTCTTCTTTCAAATAAACTTATTTGGTTTCCAATATTTTGTTTCAATAAAATAGGTAAATAGAAATAAAGTTTGTCAAATATTCCTGATGTTGTTGAAACAATTTGTTGATTTGAAAATATTTCATAAAGTTACAGGAGTTTTGATAAGTTTCATTGAATTTTATTGGAAATATTTGAATTTAAAAATTTTCATTATCTTTTTTGTCTCCTAGGAAACAGAAACATGTTGGCCATTTTGGTGAAAAATAAGAGATATTTCATTCATTCTTGTTAGCCATAAACCTCAGCCAAGATCTGTGTAAGCTGTCATGATTGATAAGGCATTGAAATGCTGACAGTGTTTTCTGAAAATCCATGACATTTACACAGTGAAAATGTATTGACAAATAATATTTGGGAAAACCATTCAGTTGCATCATGTGATTGTTCCTTGTGATGTAGCATTATCATGCCACGTTTTTTCTCCAAGAATAAAATCTTCATGTAGCACAACTTTAATCTCTACTTGTCTTTTTTGACCATATTCCTGACCATTTCTTGATCGAAATTGGTTCTGGGGGTCACTTTTCGATAAAAAAATATCTATCTAGCATACTAGATTATGCCTGTGAACTTTAGTCAAAGTAACTCAAGCTGAGGTTGGCCCTGAGCATCTTCTGTCATCCTCAGGATTGAAGGTTGCTACCCTCTCTGCTTAAAAAACATGTATGAAATCTATGTACTAACCTTGGCATTTTCTCTCTTGATTTCTTTTTGTCCTAATTCTATTCTCGTTTTATTTTTTTGTAAATTTCTATTATTTTTATCACGAGACAGTAACATTGGGATATTTTATGGAATGAAATGGGATTTGCTTTAATTTTTCCCCTTGATAGGGCTCTGCGACTGCTGGGACCGCCCAAGATGACGAGAAGGAAACCATTGATATTACTGCAAAGAGTGCTGTAGTTTTCGTCATATCAGCATCCACTTTTCTGGTCTTACTCTATCTGTTCATGTCGTCATGGTTTGTCTGGCTGCTGATAGTATTTTTCTGTATGGGTGGTGTTGAGGTATTAATCTTTCTTCTATTTTTTGGTTTTTTTTTAAATTAAAAATAGTTGACTGCTTTCAAGACGAACACAGCTATGCAAATAATTGTTGCATTATCCTCTTTCATGGAGGTTTTACATTTATTTATTTAGGGGAGATGAGGGATATGAATGAACCATAACATGGCACATATTTCATTCCTAATGCAGAGAACTGTTCGTTAATGAAAATTAAATTGAATAGTGGAACACCATGGGGTTAGCTTAATTCTCTGCAACGGATGATGCTAATATTTGTTTCTCAAGGCTCATGGTTGAACAAATAATTTTGGAAAAAATTACTTGATTTCTTACCTCTTGCAATCGTCTGTACAATATATATATATACAAGAGATCTTTCTATTTTAGGCTATACAAGAATGGGAAACTACCAAAAAATTTAAAAAGTTGACCTAAGATAATTCCTTTGATTACTCCTCTAATTTGGGGATTTAATCTTTTCAATCATTCTCTCTAAATCAGGGATTGATTTTCGGATTCTAACACTCTTCCTCAAGCTGGTGAATAGATGTTAATTATTTCTGAATTACTTACAAATGCTTCAAGACCCACTTTTGATAGTGCCTTAGTTAGAACATTAGCTACTTGTGTCTTAGTTGGGATGTAGGATAGGTTAATAGCTCTGCTCTCAATCTCTGTTTTGATGAAGTTCCAGTCAATTCTCACATATTTCATTTTGTCATGCTGGATTGGATTATGACTTATTCTGATAGGTGATTTGTTGTCACTATACAACTTCGTAGGTCCTGTAATAATCTTCCTAGAATCAACTCAAAATCCCTTGAGCAATTGCTATGTACTCGGTCTTAGCACTACTTCTTGCCACAACTGTCTGCTTTTTACTCTGCTGAGTGACCAAATTACCCCATAGTTTAGTGTAGTAGCCAGTTGTGGATTTGCTATTCTCAATTGAACTTGCCCAATTTGCATCTGTAAAACATTTAACTCCTTTATAATCATTCTTTTGAAACAAAATCCCTTTTCCAAGGGTTCCTTTTAGGTATCGAAGAATCTGGTTTATTGTTCTAGGTGTCTTTGTGTAGGTGAATGCTTAAATTGACTCACAATACTTACGCTATAGGCAATATCAGGTTTGCTAAGGGAAAGGTATATCAACTTTCCTAGTAGGCGCTAATACCTTTCCTTATCAACAGTAGAGTCGTTTTCTATGACTTTTTGCTTCCAATTTCGTTCAGATGGAGCACCTGCATGTCTACAACCAAGTTTTCTAGTTTCATTCTAGAGATTAAGTGTGTATTTTCTTTAGATTATGAAAATACCTTTTTTACTCCTTGCTATCTCCATGCCAAGGAAGTATTTTAGTGTACTGAGGTCTTTAACCTTAAATTCAATCTGCAGTCCGTTTTTAAGTCCCTTCATCTTTTCAATGTCCTGTTATTACCATATCATCCACATATACTATCAAAATTGATCTTTTTCCATTTTCAGCCTGTTTAATGAAGATAGTATGGTCAGCAACTGAGTCATAGCAACACTAAACCTTGTGAACCATGTCTTGGGTGATTGCTTGAGATCATAGAGAGACTTCTTTAATTTACAGATTGTTACACAATATCGTCCCTCCCAAATCTCAATCTCACACTCACGATACAAACAAAATAAAAGACAAGAAAACAAGATACAATTGGCCGAGAGTTATCCTGGTTCAGATCATCAATTGCTTGATGATCCTACATCCAAACTGAAGGTAGGAAACATAATTCCACTATCAAGAATATAATTGGAACATAGTCTCTCATAACTCTTTACATGAGCTATATTACAAAGTCTAATCCTCTAGGTTTTTCTCTCACTTTGTACACGATATGTTATAATGAAATAACTCAAGCCAGCCCTTTATTTATAAAGGATAGGGGCGACTTTTACAAGAAACAAAAATAAATGGAAACCGGTAAGTACTGTTTAAGAAAAGTAGTTACTGTTATATATTCAACTAACATGAATAATCGAACTTCTTGTTGCTTTATGCTTTTGTGCTTTTGTGTAATGCTGGATGTCTTGACTTAGTGGAAACTTTAACAATTTCTCCACCATTTGCATAGTGTAGACTTCAACCTTGAGGAGAATCCTGACCCACCTTTTCCAACACACTGAGCTCATCAGCATAGTCATTTTGGGACTACTTGGAGTAGCTCCAAGCAGTGCTTCATCTTGGCTATGGAAACTGTCTTGGTGAACATGTCTGCTGCATTTTCATCCCCTGCTATCTTTACCAGATTTATCTCCTTTTTGTCCAAGATTTCTCTGATGAAATGATACCTCACATCAATGTGTTTGGTCCGTTCATGATGTGCTTGATTTTTTAACAAATGTATGGCACTTTGGCTGTCACACATTCATGTAGTTTCTACAGTAGTTCCAAGTAATTCACCTGCCAATCCTTTTAACCACAAGGCTTCTTTTACTGCCCCTGAAATCGCTATATACTCTGCCTCAGTTGTTGACAAGGCTATTACATGTTATAGACTTGCTTTCCAACTAACTGTTGAAGTGAGGAATTTAGAGGTCGGGAATCAAGGTGCAATGGCCGAGGGAACACAATTGAAGCAACTGGAGATCAGGTTAGAATCAATGGAGTTTGGGGCGACCCATACCCAGGAAACCATATGCTAAACGCGAGAAGAATTGGTCGAGTGGAGAGAAACCATGTAAGCAGCCATGGAGAAGCAACAAGAATCGATGAACCGATGCCAAGAAACGGTAGAATTACAAGAACGAAGGATCGACAACATGCTAAGCAGGCTGTCTTCCCTACCCCAATTTCGTTTACCGCCGGAATATCCCCCAAGACAAACCTCTGACCCGATCTTGCCACACCAGGGCAACCGTTCGAGCACACAGGGGATTCTTGACGAAGTAGATCAAAGTGCAGTTCAAGAAGTTATCAGAAGGAATCAGCAACAATGGATTCAAAACCATGTTCCAATGCCAAGATTGGAGATTTTGATGTTCGAAGGAAAGAAACCACGATGGTGGGTAAGAAGATGTGGAAGATTTTTTCAATTCTACCGAATCCCTAAAGATCAAAAGATAAATCTGGCATCAACTTATTTGAATGACGAGGCAAATTCTTGGTATCAAGGATGGGTCCAAGATGAAGGAATGCATGGAAGCTAGGCAGAATTTGCTGAGGGGTTTTGTGATCATTTCGAGGAGAAAAACATAGCCGATGTAGTCGAAGAATTCAGCAAGTTAAAACAAGAAGGGACTGTGGTTGAGTACCAAGGTCGATTTGAGGAGGTCAGATCTATGGTGAGTATAGTGCAACCAAGATTCACCAAGCAATATTTGGTATCGGTCTTTATTAGTGGATTGAGGGAAGAATTGCGACCAACGGTGAAAATGATGACCCTTACGTTCGTGAAACAAGCTGCGGAAAAAGCTAGACTTCAAGAATTGGCCTTAGAGGCCATCTTCAAGAAACGCAAGATTCCCTATAAACCAAGTATCTTAGCAAGACATTATGGAGGGGGAAACGCAATAATCAACCAGCTTCCAAGGCGCCAGTTAGTAACAATGGAAGTAAGGGGAATTTGATAGGGCGGCGAGGGCAGTTAGGGTTGTGCTTCAAATGTGGAGAAAAATATGGCCCTGGTCACTGGTGCAAAAGGTAGCTGATGAATATGGAGGGAGTTGATGGAGAAAAGACGGAAGAAGAAGCAGAAGAAGAAGAAGAAGTGGACAGGGAAGAAGGGCTAGGGCAAGAAGAGGAAGAAATGCAAATAGAGAAAGGAAGCCCTATGGGACAGATTATAAAAGTGAAAGGCTAGGTGGGGAAACGAAGATTAATGGTGCTTATCAACAGTGGAAGCACCCACATCTTCCTTAGTGAAGCCACAACTATAAGCCTCAAGTGTCTCATGATAGCTACAACCCCCTTGTTGTTAACTGTAGCCAACGAAAGTAGAATATACAACCACTATAAATGTATAGGATTTAAATGGATCATGCAGGGTTAGGAATTTGCAACTGATTTGCGAATTCTAGAAGTGGGTGGATGTGATATAGTACTTGGCGTAGGCTGGATGAGGATTGTGGGTCCTCTAACTTTTGACTTCAATAAGTTAGAAGTCACCGTGGTAATTGAAGGAAAGAAATTGGCCTTTTTAGGCAGTTGGGAGCAGGGAGAGTGTAAGCTAATTAAAGGGAAAAGACTGCAAAAGATGATGTTGAAGAAAGGAGGGTAGATAACCCAACTCTATTCTATACAGGCTATGGAAATGGAAAGTGATAGTCAATCGAAGGAAGAACTTTAGCCTACCAATGCTAGCATTGATTCCCAGCTCGCAAATAAGGTATGTTTTTTAAATGATTTGCATTCACTTTTGGTAGAATTTAAGGATCTATTTGCGGAACCTAATTCTTTACTACCCCATCGACCCTTGGACCACTCAATTCACCTTAAACCAAATTCAGAACCTGTCAATGTTAGAGCCTATCGATACTGTCCTGCTCACAGAGATTGAGAAGCAAGTTAAAACAATGCTAGACTCAACCATCATTCAGTCCAGCCAAAGCCCCTATGCTTCCCCAGTCCTCCTTGTTAAGAAAAATGATGGAATTTGGAGGTTTTGCATAGATTACTGACAGCTTAATTCCAACACTATCAAAAATAAGTTTCCTATACCCTTGATTGATGACCTATTGGATGAGTTATATGGTGCAAAAATCTTCTCTAAACTGGACCTTAGGTCTGGTTACCATCAAATTTGGATGGCACCATTTGACATTCATAAAACAATATTTAGAACCCACCAAGGGCTATATGATTTCACTGTTATGCCATTTGGTTTGACTAATGTCCCTGCCACCTTCCAAGCTTTGATGAACCAAATTTTCCTACCCTATTTGAGGAAGTTCATCCTCGTTTTCTTTGATGACATCCTCGTTTACAGTCCCACTATTGAATACCATCTCACACATCTCTGCACTACATTTGAGATCATTAAGTCTCACCAATTGTATGTTAAGCTCTCAAAATGTACCTTTGCTACGAAGGAGGTGGAGTATTTGGGACATATTATTTGTGGAGTAGGAGTACGAACTGATTCAAAGAAGGTGGAAGCAATGTTTGAGTGGCCTAGACCTAAAGATGTGAAAGAGTTGAGGAGTTTCTTGGGATTGACTGATTATTACTGGAAATTTGTGCAACACTATGGCATTATCAACAAACCTCTCACTGAGTTGCTGAAGAAGGAAGGCTTCCAGTGGAATCCCAAGGCTGAAGCAACATTCTTAGCTCTTAAGAAATCCATGTCTATGCCTCGGTATTAGCTCTTCTAGATTTTTCTAAACCCTTTACAGTTGAGACAGATGCGTGTGAAATCGGTGTGGGAGTTGTGTTGGTACAGGAAGGGCGACCATTAGCTTTTATAAGTCAAGCTTTGTGTCAAAGACACTTGGGGTTAAGTGTGTATGACAAGGAATTGTTGGCAGTGCTCGGGGCAATTGATAAGTGGCGTCATTATTTGGAGAGCCAGCCATTTGTGATCCACACTGACCATGAGAGCCTACAATTTCTAGGCCAACAAAGGCTGCATACCCAACTACAGAGGAAAGGTATTTCTAAACCCATGGGGCTGGATTATACTATTCAATACGAACGAGGTAAGGAAAACATAGTGGTTGATGCACTATCAAGAGGAAACGAAAATGCAACCTGCCAAGCTATTACAGTTGTAGTTTTGGAGTAGATGACGGAGTTAGAAGTTAGCTATGGGCAATCGGAGTGGCTTCAGGGTATTATGGCACAATTGGCAGTGCAACCTACTGCAATGGTAGATTATACATTGTCCAATGGTCTGATCAGGTACGGGGGCAGATTGGTAGTAAGAGATGACAGTGCCTTAAAGGATAAAATATTGAGGGCCCTTCATTGTTTGCCTTTGGGTGGTCACTCAGGGATACGAGCTACTTATCAAAAGGTCAAGCAATTATTCTTTTGGCCTAAGCAAAAGGCAGATGTGGTGAAATTTGTGATGTTATGTGTAGTATGCCAGGGGATATTATCCACTGTCGGTCCCAAGCCCGGATAAAGGAGGAGGGTTGCGTTAGGTAGCTGACAGCCAACGTAAAACCTAGTTGGATCCAAATATGAATTCTAGACAAACTATCTGTTGAGATGTAACCCACATAGAAGTCTAGAATTCATGTAGCCAACCCCACATAGTGGGATAACGGCTGGATATGTTGTTGTTGTTTATGTGTAGTATGCCAGCAATGTCAGCATGAACATGTGGCTTACCCTGGATTGTTACAGCCTTTGGCAGTGCCCCAGCAAGCATGGGAACGACTTTCTATGGACTTTGTGGAGGGTCTACGTTGATCATAAGGTAAAGATGTAATTGTGGTGGTGGTAGATCATTTGACAAAATATGGGCATTTCATTAGTCTCTCTCATCCATTTGCTGCACAAGAGGTGGCACAGACATTCTTGGATAGGGTGGCCAGCATACATGGTGTTCCTAAAACTATTGTCTCAGATAGAGACAAGGTATTCACAAGTTTGTTTTGGCAAGAACTGTTCTGGAAGTTGGGAGTAGGCCTATGTTTGTCCACTGCCTATCACCTTCAAACGGATAGCCAAACGAAAAGGGTTAACCAGTGTCTACTGTCTAGAGGCATACTTGAGGTGTATGTGCTTCACTAACCCTAAGAGCTGGAATAGGTGGTTACCATTAGTATAGTGGTGGTATAATACCAGCTACCATAGTGCTATTCGGAGGAGTCCTTTCGAAGCCATGTTTGGATATAAGCCCACTTTTTTACCCGCCATTTCAGAGTCTTCCCCTACTATGGTTGAAGTGGAGCATTATTTCCAACAGAAGCAACAATTGTTAATAGTATTAAAAAGGGAATTGGCCATTACCCACAACTAGATGAAGCAAATGGCAGATAAAAGGAGGAGTGATAGGATCTTTGAGACAGGTGATAGGGTCTATCTCAAGGTTAAGACGTTCTTGCAACATCCCTATACTTCATTACCCCCTTCTAAGTTGGGTCCCGAGTATTTTGGACCTTACCCTATTGTGGCCAAGGTAGGGCTAGTAGCATATCAGTTGTAGCTACCGGAAGGGGTGACCAACCATCCAGTGTTCCATGTTTTGCTGTTGAAGAAAGCTACAAAACCAGCTGATCCTACTGGGATAGACTTATCACCAAATTCGGAAGAGGCAGAAGAGGTAATTGAACCCTGCTCTATTGTGCAGAAAAGAGTGTTGTACGAAGGGAAATTACCTATAACTCAAGTATCGATCCAGTGGTCTCATCTTCATCCTGACCACACTATTTAAGAATACCTCCCAAATCTTTTGAAGCAATTTCTGCGGGCTATGGGACTTCTCTAAATTCTTGAGGACAGGAATTATTTCAAGGGGTGGGGATTTTTATGACCCTAGGGAGTATCTTGTAATTACTACCTCTTATAGACTGTTGGAGAGGTTAAGAGGTTAGAAGGCGAGAAAGACTGTTGTAACAACTAGATTAGGCGGTTAGAAGGAATAATTGTATGGCTAGAGGTCCTATTAATAAGAGACCTACGGCACTCAGAAGGATTACCGATTGATTGAATGAATAACTTTCTCCCTCTTGATCTCTCTGTTTTCTCTCTTATTCTCGCTCTCTCTCTCTCATTCTACTATCGAAATTACCGAATTGTCAGCCCTAATTCAAGGGCTTGACACCACTGTAGAAGACTGAGAGATCTGTGTCTTGCCAAACATATTTTGTAGCCATTCTATCTATTCTTTGCTAAACATATTAGATGTTGAGACTGTAGTGGTCTCCTTCGTGGAGGCTAGGGTGCCTCTACTCTTCCTTTCATGAGCCGACTTCCAATCTGGTGGCTTGTCGTGGATGTCCCAGCAGGTATAGTGTGTCCTGTCTTGTGACAATGATCACACAAAGGATGCCCCTTCTTTTGTTTGAATGTTGTTGGATTGCCTCCTTGGGTGAATAGGGCGGAATGCTCCAGATTTGGAGTTGTAGGTTTTAGCATGATCTTTAACCTACTTTCCTCCCTACGAACCTCAACAAACGCCTCCCTGATACTTGGTAGAGGCTTTGTATCAAGAATTCTTCCTCTTAACTCCATCTAGGTTTTTGTTCAAACCTATGAGAAACTTGTATAACCTTTTCTTCTCCACAATCTGCTTATACTTTGCTGAATCTTTTGTACACTTCCATTGGATAGTATCACATTTATTCAATTGAAGCCAATACTTATTCAGGGAGTTGAGGTACTGCGTGACATGGGATTCACCTTGCCTTAGATCATCAAGCATACTCTCTATTTCAAACAACTCAGAGGTATTCTCAATGTGCAAGTAGGCTTCCTTAGTAGCCTCGCAGATTTCTTGTGCAGTGTCATATAACAAAAAAATTTCACCTATCTCATTGGTCATAGAGTTAATAAGCCAAGACATTACCATATAATTCTCAAGCTTCCAAATCCGAAACTTTGCCTCTTCCTCCCTTGTTTTGCTTGTGGCTTTGGTTAAGTAATCATCTTTCCCTTTGTCGCATATGAACATCATCACTAACTATGACCATTGAAGATAATTTTGACCATTCAACTTATGTCTAGTAACTGTGAACATATTGTTGTCAATGGTTCCAGGTTTGTTGGTTGGTAAGGGAATGATCTCAGAGGATTGGTTGCTCTTTCCAACCATGATGTAAAATATCAAGTCTTGACGGTTGTAGGAAGAATGGATCGGGAAAAAACGGAGTTGTGCAGCGGTTAATGCCTAGGGTTTTACAAGAAAAGAAGAGTTTTGCTCTAATACCATGCAGAAAAATACTTAGGGAGAAGAATAATCTATCTTATTCATTTGAGTATGGCACATATATATACATGAGTATAAGACATCTATATAGTGTAGAAGTCTATTCTAGTTTACAAGATATCTATGTTGTCTAATAAATACAAAATAGCTATCTCTAAAATTTAATAGTACAATTAAATCTAAATGAATTATCTTGAATTATCTCCTCTCTTCCGTGAGCTTTATCTTTCCTATACTTTCGGAACCTTATCTAGCAGCATTCCTTGATCCTTCTATCCTCTTGATTTCTTCTTATTCTCCACAGAAACTAGGGTGGCCTACTCATTTATACTATAATAAAACATCACAATGAGAAATGGTAGACAATGAAATAGGATTAAATGACTTATGAGCTGATGAAGGAACCACGCTTTTGAGAAGTCTGAAATACACAATAGATAGGATAGAATGTGACTGTGCAATTGAGATCTTTAGTCAGTTTACTAATAGAAAGGAGATTGCATTTAAGACATGGAACATGAAGGGCAGAAAACAATGTTAATCCAGGTAGAAAAATAGTGCCTTGACTCGCCACGCCAGTTACACTTCCATCAGCAACTACAACTTTAATATTCTCAACATAGTATTCATAAGTGGAATTTTTTTTTTTTGATAAGCCTGTTTTTTGATCTGATGCCCTAGTGTCTATAATCCATCAGTTGCTAGAATGTGTTTGAGATAATAAAGTGGATTGAGTGTTACCTCTATGAGCAACTGTGGCTGTACTAATTTGAGGGGTCGGTTCTGTTTCCGTAGGCACTTTGGACTGGTTCAATAGTTGTCGTAAAATTTTCATTTGTTCCACTGTAAATAAAGCATCTGGCTTTCAGCGATGAAGGCTAAGTCAGTTGTATATGCTAACTTATGTTGTTCTTGTTGACTTCTTGGCTTCCAATTTGCAGGTTTGCCATGAAGTTTCCAGCATGTGTCCGTCGTTTGATAGGGTTTATTACAATGATTACACTAGAGTTTATTTTTTGAGTTTCTGATCCTTTGAATGAGATGTACTATGATGGACTGCTAAGGCAAAATTCTGGGATCCCAAATCAGAGGGCTGGTTTGAAGGGCTGTGGAGCATTACTCGTTTGTGGCTTTCCTCATGTCTAATCTCAGCAAAGGCTTCTCTGATGGAAGGGAAAGGTTCAGTACCAAGGAGACAGTCACGAACTTCATCTAAATCTTTGTTGAGGCCATGTAGGAAATTGATTGCCCTTTCCTTCTCTAGCATTTTAGTGTACATAGTACTATCCTCAGGACAATGCCAACTATTATTATAGAAAATGTCCATCTCTTGCCAAAGTTCAGTTAAAACATTATAGTATTCAATGACTTACATGTTACCTTGTCTAGCAGTTTGAAGGGCAAAACGGATTTCAAAACACTAGGTTGTGTTTTCGAGATCCTAGTAAATTTCTTGCACATCCTCCCAAATCTCCTTTGTAGTTTTTAGAAGAGGTAGGTCCGTCCTATCTTAGACTCCATAGAATTGATGAGCCATGCCATGACTATAGAATTTTTAGTATCCCAAGTTGAATAGTAAGCAGCAGTTGAAGGTGGCATAGGAATAGCACCAGTCAGGCTTCCAACTTTGCCCTTGCCTTTCATAACAAGCAACAAATATTGGAGCCATTCACGAAAGTTGGGTTCTGTTGAGTTTGAGTTGGGTGATTAAAAGAGAATAAAAATCAAGGGTTGATATGGGATTAGTTGAAGTAGTTGAAATAACAAGAGCAATGGGAGAGTTTGGTGAAGAAGAGTTAGTTTCTGCCATAAAGAACTGATGTTGTGGTTCGGGAAAAAAGAACTGATGAGATGAATGTTAGACTAGTGTCGAGCCTGGCTCTGATACCATGAACAAGTAATTTTGTAAGAAATTACTTGATTTCTTACCTCCAGCAATCAACTGTACAGTATATATATATACACAAGAGATCTTTCTATCTTAGGCTATACAAGAATAGCAAACTACCAAAAAACTAAAACAGAAAGTTGACTTACCATAATTCCTTTGATTACTCCTCTAATTCGGGGATTTAATCTTTTCAATCATTCCCTCTAAATCAAGGATTGATTTCCAGATTCTAACAATGGTTAAGCTTTAATAATCAGACTTTAGGAATGTAACTGTGCCTTCCTTTCCCTGAATTCGATAATTGGATGTGTAAATGAAAATATCAAGTTTGGGAGGAAATTAACAACAATAAAACATCCACTTTGCTCCGTGCAAAATAATAATAAAAAAAAAACCACTGTACTTATTTAGAGATGGTCTTATTTCATGACTTTGGTGCTATTGCCTATCGTCATCTTTGTTTTCCCCTGTCGATAAATCTCCATTTATCTCTATGTATATGTCTTATCATCTGATATGCTCATGGTTTAATTTGATAGAATGGTACTTTTATTTTTTATTCTTTTTTTGCTACTAATAAAAATGATGTTATATCTGAGTTTTGTTGTGAAATATTAAACCATTTTCACACCCCACTTGTTGAGAAGACGGTTTGATATATTAAACCATTTTTCACTAGAACCACAAAAGACATAAATGGTGTTGGTTAGTTTGAAAAGGGCAGAACTGCTAACTTAATATGATGTAGCTATATTTTATAAAATATCCTAATATTATGTGTTCGATATAAAATATTCTTCTGTTTATGTTTTGGGCATTTTTATTGTCTTTGTAAGGACATAATATACAGTAGTTAGACTGACTTAATGCTTTATTTTCATTACTCTTCTTAGTATATATGAAACGAAAATTACACTTATTGAACAAATTAGGTGAACTAATACTTTTGACAGCTGAAAAAGGAAAATGAGAAGAGTAAGGAAAGGACAAGGAAAGTAGACTGCACAAGGTTTCTCTGAATCTTGTATTCTAATGGTACTTACTGCATGGAAGTCAAAGATATTAAAGAAAAATGACTGGTTTAAAAATGAGGTAAATCATGTAGCACACTCCTCATGCCACTGAAAGGGATGCATGTGCCTAGCTTGCTCATTATGGAGCTTTTACTTCTCATGCCTTGGTGATTGAGGTGCCTGTAAGTTGATCCATAAGTTGATGCTATTTAAGGTTATACCCAAAGTTCCTTTTATCAAATTGCTATGTTGTTATCTGTACTGTGTTGTGTCTAGTTTCTTTGTCTATGCTTCTTATGTTCGCAAGTATCCTGTGTGATGAAATATTGTTGTCCTAATAACAAATTGTTCTTTTTAACAGGGAATGCATGCTTGTATATTAGCATTGATTTTAAGGTACACTTGTAACCTAGTTATATTAATTTTTAATCTTATGAACTTCAAAAATTTTATGCATAACAAATTATTTGCAGCCTGCTTCATTTTCTACTTTATTTGTTGTACAGGAAATGGAGAAACAGTGGGCAGAAGAAAGTGAATTTGCCTTTTTTTGGGGAGGTGTCTATTCTTTCACTTGCGGTCATGGTATTTTGCTTGCTATTTGCAATTATTTGGGCTTCTAAGCGGAAGGAATCATATTCATGGATTGGCCAAGATATTCTTGTAAGTTTCACTGCATTGCACTTCTTACCTGACTGTAGTTGCTTCATACATCGTCTTGTGGTGCTAAATGCTGTTTCATAATGTGGGCACTCTTTCAAGTTTTATTGTGCTCAAGGGTGAGTAAACTTGGAAAAGTTAGTCAATGCGTATTTATAAGCCTTGTAAAACTGTCTTTAACCAAGTACATGACTCTTATCTCCATCTTTGTCTGAATAAGTTTTCTTTCACCATGAATATGTTCAATATGAATTTGTTCTATCTGTGCTGTATTTAGTTGGTTACTTGATTAAGAATCACATCCCTAATGCAATTCAGTATGAGCTCTAATTCCACATGTTGGATTTTATTGTAGTACCTTTAGAATGCAATGTAACCATGCGAGGATGATACCCCCATGTCTTAGTTGATATGCTATATTACACAGAAATAATGTGCATTCAGTTCACATCATATGTTGAAGCATTTATTCTAGATTAGAGCTTGTAATATAAGTAGCATTGTTTATGTAATATGTTTGCTGTATTTTGTTCCTAGAAGGTTTTATTAATTTTTCTAGGGCTGACCGAGGTGGTTGTAACTGCCATTTGGGCAGTTCGGTCAGGCTGAAGTCTCCCACCTATTTGCTTATAAATAGGGGCTGTGAGGATGACTTCGGGTAAGGGGCTTTCTTTGTGAGTTAGCAATCTATCTTGGGTAGAGATTAAGCACATGGGAAGAGGGAATATCTTCTTGTATCAACTCAATATAGCTTTCAGGTTTATGGGCTAGGTGTGAGTTGTGTTTTTGAGTGCATTGTAATCTTGTACAAACTTTCAAGATAGTGGAGGCGAAAGCCAAGCTGGATGTAGGCCTTTCTTAAGGCCGAACCAGGGTAATCTCTTGTGTTTTGTGTGTTCTTGATTGATTCTTGATATTGTTTCTAGTTGCTGATTCGTGTGTATCAAGGAGAGACTTAGTTTGAGAGTTTGTGTGATCCTTTAAGGGTGAGATCTCGGTTAACATCATAGCAATGAAAAATATTATTAATGCAGGTTTCATCCATATGTGTTTTTTTTAATTAAATTCTAAATGTGACAGTACTTATTCCTAGAGTTTCTCTTTTTTCCAAGTTAACCACCTGTTCATTATATATTGACATATGTTTTTCTTCACTGGGAGTCCTGGTCATCAATCTTGCCATTACTACTACACCAGCATCTTTATCCAAGTACCTTAGGTGGTTCAACCACTGTTAGTTTGACATTTCTAATCAAATGGAAGAAATCTTCTTGTGAGCAAAAGAGATCTTCTTTGACAATAGCTGTCCTTCAACAAAAGCCTTTGTTTCCTTTAAAATGATTCTGGATAAAATCCAATTTATTCCTCAAGCTATGGAAATCTTTTTAGAAAAATTGAGAAAGTTCTCTTTCAAGAATTTCATAAATAAAGGTAGGTTGGAATTAGTGAGAGGGAATGTTGTTAGCAATCGAATCTTCTGCCACTCATATTTTACACCACTTCACTCCCTTTGCATTGTATCTGACTTTTCTTCCTCAACATTTGCTCCCCGAAAATTATGACCCGGACAATTTTTCCTCCTTTGCCAATTGGTAGAATTGCAATATGAGAATATATTAGCTAGACTCCCAAGGAAGACATCATGACCCAAGGACCACAGACCATAACATAATCTACGCCTAGCATTGAGGGTGACAAACTCAAGATCTCAGCTGCTAGAGTACTTGAAACAGAAATCAAATACCTGAACCTTATGGGTACTGGCAACCCCTTTCCTTTCTTATGTTTCTTTGAAGGTGATGAAGATCATAGAAACATATTTTGGGAAACAATACTTTAGGTGAAAAATAGAAATTAATATTGTTTTATTAGTTTATTTATTTTAATTTATTTCCTAGTTTCTTTTGATTTCTTTTCTTTCCTAAAATCCTAATTAGATTGGGATTGTCTTAATTAGATTATGTCAAGGAATCCTAGTTAGAATAGATTTTTATCTATTAGTTATTTATAAGTAATCCTTTAGTGATGTATAGTAGATCAGACTTTTATTATTGATATCAGTTTTGAGTCATAGGGATTACTCTTATTTCTTTGGTTCGAGTTCTGCATCAATAGATTACGTGATTTCCCACGGAAGAATTTTCAGGAACTAGAACTAACAAAAAAAAGAAAAAGCTAATGGATTCAAGACTACTCCAAGGATGGATGTGAACTATTCTTTTTTCCCTTATGTTATGGCTAAGGCCAAGTCATCTTTTTAACCCTTTTCTTTTGTATAGGTTTTGGACAATTTCCCTTATTTATATAGTTTTGTTTCTCTGTATAGGGTTTGCCTCTTGAAGGGCTTTTTTAGTTTAATACATTTATTTATCAAAAAAGATCATCCCCAATGCACAAGGTCCCCCCCTTCCCTTGATAGAGTTGGGGAAGTTTCATATTGGTATGCAGTCTTTTTATTGGTTTTTTGCGAGGAGACTGTTTCTATAACTTGAAACCATTCTAATCACAAAGGAGCAGCCTTACTATTGCTACCAACGTTAGCCCTCATTACATTTATTTATCAAAACACAACACAATGACATATCAAGCCTTAATCCCATTTTGTGCGATTGAATACATGAATTATAGCTTGCTAACATGGCTTTATTTTCTGTAAAACCCTTATAACTCATATCATACCCAAGAGTCTCCCACTAAGTTTTTCTTGGTCTTTCTCTACCTAATTTGCTAAATACTTTTTCCATTTCAGCCACTTTCCAAACAAGAGCCTTTATTGGTCTTTTTCTCACATATGACTAAATCATTTGAATTGTGTCTCATACATCTTATTTTATCTTCCTTTTAAAAAAAAAAAAAAACCCAATTTCTTATTTTATCTTAAAATTATTTGACACTTTTGACCTTATTACGAATAACTTAGGCTGCGTCCTCTTCGTGTTTTAGTTTTCAATTTTGAGTTTTAAATTCATTTTTAGTTTTGTGTTTTGAGTATTTGTTTTGAGATTTTTGAAAATGCGTTCTTTTTGTCATTCTGAAAAATTGTTTCTTAAAACAAAAAACTAGAAAACGTATTTACTTTGGAATTTTGAAAAAAAAAAATATTTTATGATATTTTATTCAATGAATTTGACTATTAAATAATAAAATTAACTCTTTTTAATATAACATTTTATATTAAATATTATTATACATAATATATGTAATACACTTAATAATATACTATATATTTTTTATATTTTTAATTATAATATATTTTTTGCGTTCTGGTGTTTTCAGCCTGTTTTGGTTGAAAACATCCAAAACAACAAAAAGTTGTTTTGAGTTTCTTTTACAAAACTTTTTCTTATTTTCGAAAATGCATTTCTAAAAATAGTAAAATAAACGCGTTTTCAGTGTGTTGAAAAAGTAAAAACTCAAAACAGACTGAAAACATCAAAGAGAACGCAATCTTAATTTCTAAGTTTATCTTTTTTTTTTTTCATATGGCCCCCACATCCATTGTAACACCCTCACATTTTTTACGCTCATATTAAGGTATCACAAGGAGCAACAACTCATTCACCTAGGGAGAATGCTAGATTGGGAACTATGGAATAGGTGTGTAATTGGGTTAGGAGTCAAGAATATGGTTCTCCCACTCACCAAGTTAAGGAAAAAATTCAGTGAAAATGTAAAAATCCTCCTTGGTGAGTACTTTCTTCGCATGCATCCTTGAAGTGAAGATGAGTTTTTCATGTTCTGCACCTGTAAATGATTTGATATTTCATCCTAAGCATGCACATCATAATATTTAACCATGTTGACTAACCGAATCATTCACATCTTTAGGCAAGCACATAACAAAATATTTTGCTGGACCCCAAGCTCTACATACATTGTTTACTAACTTAAGCTGAGTTTACAACTGTATCTAGCCTCCGACTAGAGCATTTACAAACTTACAATTACAAAACATGGTGTTCCTCGAGTGAAAAGTACCATCACTTGATTCATCAAAGCTCGAGAACTCCCACAAGCTAACCTATTGGGTTAATCAACAACCACCTCCTTACCTTTTGTGGTTTCTGCACTAATTTTTTAGGAAAAAGGGCAAAAATAGCGGAGAAACATGCACGAGTACATTTAACTCGATAAGGCATACCATAGGTGCATGGGTGCAGAGGTTGTGCAACATGAATGCATTGGATATGAAAAAATTTTCTTTCAGCCATAGGGCCTGACCAATCTAGCAAGTGCTTTACTTGGAACGGGTTGTCAGACTTCCAACCTTTTTTCTCAGTCAAGCATCCCAAACCACAACTAGTTCCCTCTGTTTGGCACCAGGATTTTTAAAAGAAACAGTCATAGAGTTCCCATAAGCAAGGTAAGCATAGAGGCCAACACTTTAAATCACTGTCCCAGATGTCCATGGACCCATTTCAAACCCAACATTTATGCAAACATCATCACGTATGCATGACAACAATTCAAATGCACACCAACTAGTGCCCATCTTGGGTAGTCCTAACTTGTCTCCTCAGTCCCCTGGTGCTCGTGTTCCTTTGTCATGGTGGTCTTGTGAAGTAGAATGCAACGTGCATATCAATATAATAAACTAGGTCTCAATTTCGTTATTTATCTCACCCATGTGAGTCTAGTCTTTAATTGAAATATCCTACAGTCCTAAAATTATGCGATATCAGTACCAAGATCCAAGATATTTCTATTTGACTATCATGACCCCAAATTTCACAAATTTACTCAAACACTTCAAATCATTCAAAATATTCATAGGATCCCCAATCTTTTAACGATTTACCCTTCAACACACTAGTTTCTAGAAAAGTCAATATACTCTTCCTCCTTCCTTCTTCATCTTTCTTTCTTTCCTTCTTTCTCTTGGCAAGAATGCCCGAGAACATGCGTGAATCACACACACACACATATATATATACATAACTTTTGGGTAATTATACATTTAACCACCAATTACATCCTATTTCAAAGGTTCCAAGAAATCTCATATAAACCCCTTTTGGTTCTATGTATTTCACTTGGACCGCCCCATCTCATGTCCAAAATTCAATTAATGCCCTTATCACATGCCTCGACATTTGTTAATTTTCTTATCCAAGCCCCAAACTTTTAATCCTTAAGTTCCTCGAGCCCTCGAGAATTCTTAAAATGTTCTTGGGTCCCTCATTTGTTGTTTACTCGTGCCCATTCGAGCTCCTCGAATTCTATCTTTTTACCCTTATCCCTCCTCAACTAAGAGGAGCATGCATACGGGGTATTACATTATTGCACAACATTCTTTCCATAAAAGAAAGTTGATCTTATATCTATCCTATAAATTTTTCTTTATAACTTTAATGTGATCTTATTATAACCTAGAACATTGGATGCACTTTTCCATTTTAATCATCATGTCTTTTTGGATGATTAATCCCGTATATCTAAACTGGACTTTTCTTGGTATGCCTTGATCTTCAAGTTTTGACATCATCCATGCATATTTTTACTGAACTTATGTTTCATGTATTTGGTTTTCAATTTGCTTAACTAAAACCTATAGATTCTAAAGTGTTTCTTCATATTTCATGCTTAGCATGCGCACCTTTTGTCTAACCACCAACGTAATGTTGTTTGGAAATAGTGCACATCAAGGCACCTTTGCCTGAATATATTTAGTGAGTTTATCCATTACTTAGGGCTGAGAGGTAAAGAAGACACTTGATATAATGCAATTGTAATTGGAAAAGGCCTTAGTATCTCTTCCACATGTTTTTGCTCCATGATACATGTCTTTATTAACCTGTATATTAGCAATTTTGGGCTCCTTTCTTCTCTAAAGCCCTCCATAAGACTTCTCTAGAAACTTTATCGTAAGCTTTTTCTAAAGCTAAGCATTTATATATGTAAAGGAAAAAAAATGGTGATTTTTTGTGAAGTATTACATGTGGAATGATTCTGTTATGTTAACTTTAGGTTGAATGTCCTTTAACTTGGTAATTAATCTTTGGTTGCTAGGGTATCTGCTTGATGATAACTATCCTGCAGTTGGCTCGATTACCTAATATAAAGGTTAGTGCAATATTGATATGTAATCTTTTTGTTGTTCAAAACTTAATGCTCTCATTTGATACTACTTTGCTGTCTTTGTTCAGGTTGCAACAGTACTTCTTTGCTGTGCATTTCTATATGACATTTTCTGGGTCTTCCTATCGCCATTTATATTCCATGACAGTGTTATGATTGCAGTAAGTGTTAATACGCACTCTTTACATTTTTTTTTTTTTGCTTGTATTGCTAAAGTGAGTTGTTTTTATGCATATGAGCCACAAAACAATTTTTTGACCTTTTTGGTATTATTTTTAATCTTTTAGTACTCCTGAGTCTGGACTTCTCAGTGAGGCACCATTGTTGGAACTGTTTTAGCTAGGGTATTCAGCTGGTTTGGTAAATTAAAGTGAAGCACCACCTTGAACTGATTTCTTTAATTCCTGAAGGTTAAGATTTGTTCTACAGTGGTGACTTTGTAGTAATTTAACTTTATAAGTGGCATTTGCAATAATACAAGCACACTGACAGACTAATTAAGAGTCCATTAGTCCGAAGGAGGTGATTAGTCATTTTACTAATTTAGAGATGATTTCTGATAGTGCTTCACTTGTATTTCTGTAGCTTGTATACAGTTTCCAAATAATATTCAAGTTCAACATTTGTTAGCTTAAACTCATTAAATAAACTACAGAAGTAAGCTAAAACTTCTGTAGCTTAAACTCAGTATATAAGCTAGCATTGTTAGCTTAAGTTCAACATTTCCGTACCTTATGACATGATCTTGAATCAAACAACTTTAGCCATTAATCAGTAAGCTGTCATTTCATTTCTGATTTGCTTAAACTCAGTAAATATATATGGCATTTAAATTCCCACTCAAATTATGAATTTAAATAAAGAGGATTTCTTTTTTTGTTGTTTTCAAAACTGAGAGAATAATTATTTTTAATTTTGCACAGGTTGCCCGTGGTGACAACAGTGGTGGAGAATCCATCCCAATGCTTTTAAGGGTTCCTCGACTTTTTGATCCTTGGGGTGGTTATGATATGATTGGTTTTGGAGATATTCTCTTCCCTGGTCTCCTCCTTTCATTCGCTCATAGGTATCTTCATTATTCCTTCAACCTTCTAATTAAATAATAAATGGATGTTTACTTGAAAAACCTACAAAATAAAATTCCTGAAAAATCATAAAGGGAAATATTAAACTATTAGTGATAAAGATAAGACAGGAATCTTAAGAAAGGTGGTATAGAGTTTTCTTTACAAAAAAAATTGAGGATTTGAAGGTAGAAAAGGATTTACATTTTCTCCATTTGTTAAGCCCAAGGTTCCTTTTGTTTTCTTTTGAAAACGTTACATTCACTTAATCCATTTAGATCTAGAGTCCTAGTGGGAGTTCGTGATATGCCTTTAAAACATAGGCTTTGTACCTTAAGATTGGTCTGTGCATTAGGTGCTAGATTATCATTCATGATCATTGGGTTAAAATGGGTAATTGGGTCTTCTATTTTTACAATAATCAAATCAAACTGGGGACTTGTAGACTTTCACAGCTTTTCTTCATCATGATGGCTGAACCAAATAGTTTGGCGAACCTTCACTTACCGGCAACAAGGTCGGAAGTGGTGGACGACTATAACGATGGCCAGAAACTTCTTACTACTCATTAAAAGTGAACAACAGAAAAACTGTAGAGCAAGGTGAGGCTTACCTATTTTCGCATACTGACGGAAGTTTTGATAAGTTCTTTCTTGTTTTTTTAAATATTTTTTTGCCTGTTCACTGCTGCAAGCCACCAACTCTCTCTCAATCTCAGATTTCTTGCCATTCTCTCAATGAATTCTCTGGTTGTTTGCTTGATGCTTCAAAAGTCATCATTTTAGCCTCTCCCTCGCCTCCAACTCCAACCTTTGCTTGACCCAATTGTAAAACCCCCTTATCCATGACACCATTTCCTCTCCCAGCTATGAATGCTACCTCCTAATGACACCCTTTTGTATCTCATATTGGTGTTACAACATGAATTTGATAGATTATTGAAGATAATCTATCTTGGTTTACTCAAAATGGAGAGAAATACAACTGAAAAATTAAGCAAATGAAAAGAAAGTGGACTTTCAAGAGGTCCACACTCTCCCAATATCTTCACTACTCCAAAAAATTCCCCTCTCTATTCTACTATCTTTCCTATTTATATGTTATTTCAGCTATGCTCCTCTTAACCGATTTTGTTGTCCGCACATGCCATCTGCTTTGCTCTACCCATATTACCCTTTAACCACTTTTGTTGCTTTCTCCCTTTCCCTTATCACTATTTTGCCCTTGCTTATTCCATCTTTGGTAACAGAATTGTATGGGTCTTCTATCAGAATTCTAGCTCGCCATTCATTTTTTATCTATGGCCATAACTTTTGATTTTTGAATGCTCGTATAATTTGTATTCACACCTTATTTGTTATCCACCAAGTATTTCTTGGTCTTCCTCTATCTATTAGCTTAAGTTTTTACTTGAGATGGTGGTTAACAATTTAATATGGTATGAAAGTAAGCAAAGGGCCCAAGTTTAAACCTCACCATTAACTCAATATTTAAATAGTTGCTCGTGTTTGGACAAGTTATGCAATAAAGCTCGGACTCTTATAAGGGGACGTGTGGAGAATAAAAATGAGATTGAAAATAATAATATAGAAGATAAGTTAACCATGTGTTGTGAGTAAAAATAATATAAAAGATAAGTTAACATGCTATCTACTGACTTAAGCTTTTAGATGAGATGGTAGTTAACAATTTAACTTGGTATCAAAGTAGACAAAGGTCTTGAGTTTAAGTCTTACGCTAACCTAATATTTAAATAGTTCCACATGTTTGGATTAATTATCCAGTGAAGCTTGGCCATATGTGAGGGGCTGTGTTGTGAGTAAAAATAGTATAAAAGATAAGTTAACTGCACATTGAGAGGGAAAATAATAATATAATAGATAAGTTAACTCTCTATTTACCAGTTTATACTTTTAGATTAGATGACAATTAACAATTTAATAGGAACCTCATTGGCTACCATGGATAAGAGACATGCTACATCATCCAGCCCAATCAGATGTCAACTCATAGCCTGCTGTGTTAGCTGAAACCTTCAAACGTCAAAACTTTGCTTAAACTTTTAACTGGTCCAAGCAATCTGTCAACATGTTCAAGCTACCTGTCAACAGGCATTCTTTGCTATTCTACTGTCAATAGTTTGGGCATTCTTTTCTTCAATTCTTCTTTTGATAGCCCCTCCCATTCTTTGAAATTCTCACTCTTCTATCTACAGTTCACTGTGTACTTTCAAAAATTTTACTGCACCTTTCAACAATTGACCTTTGGTGCATCCACTTGGGACTTGGCTTCATAAAAAATCTTTGCTCTTGTGGGAATTTCAGATGCTTATAATCATCCAAAAATCACTATTCTCCTTTTTTGTATGTAACTTGCTTTTTTGAAAGACGGCTGTTTTAACAAATTGGGTTATTGTGATTATCTTGTTCATTCCCTTAAGCTGCAGCCTTTTAATACGTTATTTAGTTCTCAAAAAAATAAAAGATCAGAAATCTATCCTCTTACACTGTTTACCTAATTATAGGAGCAAAGCCCAGTCCAAATGAGCTTGCACATCAACCTTTGGGTTAGAGTTTCTTAGATAATCGAATCTCATCCTTCTCAAATGACAAAAGTATCCTCTCCTTTTTCTATCCCTCAGAAAACAGAATTTCCATATGATTGCCCCTATGGAATCTCATGACTGGGAGAAATTTGTATTCTGCTCCTCTTGGGTTGGCCATAAGACTCTTGGTCACTGTTTCTAGTTTGATTTCTTTGGTGAGAGCTTCGCAACCCAATTCTACTAATTCTTCTTCTCTCTACCTCACCACTTCTTTAGAGTACCACCTTAATTATTAAAAATTTCAATTCATGCCTCACTTGCTTCTTGCTTCTCAAGAGTCCAGTACAAACTCGTAGCATGCCCTTGGATACTTTCTTTCTTTTTTTCAGTTGCATGTGTCTTTTCTCATATTTTGTAGTCTTTCTAAGATTTGCAATTCTAAAGAACTACATCTACCACTCAAGTTTCAAGGACCCAATTTTTGGTGAATACCTCTGAAATGGTTGTCATTCGTTACACTGGTCAGTTTCACCCATGCAGAAGATAAGTTCAGTTAACAAGAGTAGGTTAGTAGGTGTGTAAAAATGGTAGTGTGTTTATGATAACATTTTGCTGCTCAAATCTTAAACCTTATTCTTACCTCGAGCTAGATTTGAGCTTTTGTTAGAGAAGAACATCATGTTGTAAGGAATGCTTGACCTTTTGAGATTACACCAAATAAGTATTGTCATATATCTTTTATGATGAACTATTATAAATAGGGCAAAGTAGCAACTTTTTGGATTTCAGATGTTTTTCCCTCTTTAACTGCCTTCAGGATTACTTGCTAGTTCAAAATATGTTAATGTCATGGAACTGGTTTTTTCTTGTAAATAGTTTGTTTTGGTTTATCTTGTTTATTTTCTTCCAAGATGTGTTTATGACATATATGAGGGTGAGCCTTGGTAGCATGATAAGGTTGCTTCTTTTGTGACTCAAAGGTCACGGGTTGAGTTGTTGAAACAGCCTCTTTGCAAGAAACACAAGGGGCAGGTTGCATGCAAATACAACCCTCCCTGGACCCTTGCAAAGTAAGGAGCCTTGTGTATTGGGGACATCCTTTTTTTTGTGTTTATTACACATAATCTTGTTGGCTGCTGCAGGTTTGACAAAGCCAATAAGAAGAGTTTGCTAAAAGGATACTTCCTTTGGTTGGCAATTGGCTATGGGTCTGGTGAGTATTTCTGCAATTTGTTTTATTGTTTAAAATTTGTTGCACTTCTACGGCTTTCATTCTTTTCTCCTTACTGAAATTTAAATAAGATGGCACTGTTTTCAATTGTAAGAGAGTTCCTTTGCCTAGAGAAAAAAAAAATATTCATGTAAGATGTGAATATATATCATTCATGTTCTGCTTTGGAATTGTAAAAGAATCTCTGCCACAAGTTCAGATTAAAGATCTGTCTCCTTGGTTCATGTAAGTATTTTGCCTAGTATCCTGACTAAATTGTTTTTCCAGGTTACAACCTAGCATTTGAATCTTGTTGATCTTTCCCAGTCTAGAAGGAATACAACTTAAAAATGGCTAAGCTTTTGTGAAGTGGGAGCTCAGCACTAATTCTTGTTTTGAATAATGTAGTTGCTCATTTAGTGGATTGGTTAGAGAATTCAGGCATTAGGTCAGGTCTTGGGGGAGGGGGATCAAAAGGAAAAGGTAAACCTTAATTTCCATTAGTGCTTAATTTCTAATTTTGAATAAAATAAAATAGTAAAAACATTGGGTCTGCAGTTTTGAAGTCACAATATTGGCATAACATATTTTGTGGCATAACATAACGAGGGTGTCGCACATAGAATTAAGGTAGGTTGGCTAAAATGGAGAAATGCATCGGGAGTGTTATGTGATGGTAAAATCCCATTAAAATTGAAAGGAAAATTTTATAGGAGAGCTATAAGACCAGTCTTGCTGTATGGGTCAGAATGTTGGGCAGTCAAATACCAGCATGAGCAAAAGACGAGTGTAGCGGAGATGAGGATGTTAAGATGGATGTGCGGACATACAAAAAAGGATAAAATTAGAAATGAAGTTATTCGTAATAAGGTAGGAGTAGTGCCAATAGAGGAGAAGATGAGAGAGACTAGACTAAGATGGTTTGGTCATGTGAGAAGGAGACTAAGAGACGCTCCTGTAAGGAGAGTTGATGAAATGGAACAATTAGTCACAAAAAGAGGTAGAGGTAGATCCAAGAAGACTTTGGGAGAGACATTAAAGTTCGATATGAAGTATATGGATCTAAATGAAGATATGACAAACGATAGGAATACATGGAAGTCTAGAATTCATGTAGCCGACCCCACATAGTGGGATAAAGGCTGGATATGTTGTTGTTGTTGTTGTTGTTGTTGTTGTTGTTATATTTTATGGGTTATGGGTGCAAGCATCTAAATGGATCATTTAGATGATTTCATGGAATTTTCTGTTGGTAGAGTTAAACATGTACTTGTGTTTTAATTGCCATCAGTTCTACTTTATATTTTCCTTCTTTATATTATTTTTACTTCTTAGTTTTGATGTCTTGGAACTTTTTCATATGAAGGTTGTGTTAGAGCTTATCTCGTCATTCTCTTTCTAGAAGGTTGTGTTGAGAAAGGCATCCAGCCTAAAATTGCCACATTGATCTTTTGAATGGATTAGAATTGTCAATATGACTTTTAAAAGTCATCTGACATTATGAATGTCGTGCAACCGACCTTAATTTGATTTGGATAAGGTTTGGTGTGTTGGGTTATTTTGCTTGAGAAACCTTTCTTTTTTTTTTCTTTTTTTTCTTTAATGTATGGAACATTTTTTACCTGTGGGTTACAGGTAGACTCCAAGTGTAAGTTACCTAGGAGGAAGGGTGATCAAAAATTAATTTTGATGCTAAATAACATTTGAATTAAACGTAAATATATAACACCTAGGCATCTTGTCAACTTTCTGCCTCTTTTAGATGCCACACTACTGTCCAGAATGGCATGACCCTGAGTACATATTTGGGGTGAGATCTGTAAGATCAAACTTCTGCTCAGCTGTGAGTTCAATACCTAGGTTGCTATTTGTCACTATTGGCAAAGGAGAGAAGGGGAGAGAGAGTGAATGGGGAAGGCATTTTGAAAAATTTAATGGCATGGGTACCAACTGGTATAGTTTATAAACCACGGGGGTATTGGCTTATTTTTTGAAAATCGAAGGGTGGTCCCTCAAATTAGGTCTCACCTCCGGAGTAGTTAGTGTATTTTTCCCTTTATCTATATATGTATAGAGTAGCTATATTCTAAACATATATATACAGATGCATAAATACATACGTGTATATATATATATATATTGCAAGACTAATGCAGGTCATCTTAATGCAGGCCTCTTTTTCACTTACCTAGGCTTGTATCTTATGGATGGACACGGTCAACCTGCTCTCCTGTACCTTGTTCCATGTACATTAGGTAATATATATCTGATTGGGACATTAATCAGAGATTGCATTTTATTATTGAGATGGGAATCAGGATTTTGTTGGGGCACTTAACCAAACTTCAACGCATGTAAAATTTTGTATCTTAGGGGTTGCTACCGTCTTGGGGCTTATCAGAGGCGAGCTGAAAGAACTTTGGAACTATGGTCCAGAATCAAGCCAATCTAGCGAACATCCTGGAGAAGCGTGACGGTAAGATCGGTTCCATATCTGAAGCCTAGAGGTGAGACAACGCTGATTTGCAGATACTGGAAGAGGGGCAAGACAGAATTGTTGGCCTCGTGTAACAAGCTCATGTCAATACAGTTGTATCTAAGGGATTTGTACTATTGTACTATTTTTGTTTTTAATCATATATGATGCATTGCTCTGTTCTTGTTACTGAATTGTTATTAAATGTTTTGACATCCTTAACTTCCTCCTCCTCTGTTTGGATGTTGCATAACACAGGAACTGCCTCTGTTATGTTGTCTTCCGCAAGCAAATTTAGAGTTTAATTTATTCATATAACGAGAGCTAGCTTGCTTCTTGTTCAGTGACTATCAACGAGTATATTTAAATTATCAGGTCAAATATGCTGTCAATGTCAATGTTGAAGTACGCAAAAGTACAAGAGGAATAATACACTACGGTGGCTTGCGATTTTAATGCATATAAACCCTGGAAATTATATAAATCGACAGCTTGCTTTGGTCGGTACCGGTTTCTGCCGCTTAAAATGTTTTTTGAAGTTACTAATTATGGCAAATGAACTGGGCTGCTACTTATGATTCCAATACCAAGCCTTACAATTAGCAAAAGGGGACATCCTTGGGGATTGGTGAGGGGGGGGGGGGGGGGGTTCCATGGTTCCGCTTAAATTTGGGTTGGAAAGGATACAGGAATCAAATTGAGGACCTGTGCTTTTTCGTTTTCGGAGGCCTCGTAGACTCTTAAACGGGCCATTTTGGGGCTACACATTGAGATTGAGACTTGGACCACAGGTTACAAAAGAGGAATATGACATAATTTATTTGCATGTTTTTGACGAATCGACGATTCGTGAATCTGAACATGGAATGAAGAATTGTCGTCAAATAAATGTTTGAGATAAAAATGCATTCATTACAAACATTGACAAATAATCATATACAAGTTTTGATTCCAACCCAGCAGCTTTCTGGCTGTCAGAACTATGTTTGCTTCTAAGCTGCGAACTCCGACAAGGCGAAGGACTTGGAGAGGCCGGATGTGGTCTTGAAGGTGATGTCGCCGGCGGACGGCTTGTCGACGTGAATCTCGCTCAAGCTGATCCAAATGAAAAGCTGCTTAGCCTTGACGCCCGTGAGCTTCCTGATCCTCTTCGGCTCCAGGTAGCACGTGATTTCAGCTTCGTAAAACACAATCTCCTCCGGCTTCTGCTCTCTCCTCGGCTTCCGCT
The DNA here is from genome assembly GCA_036245055.1 of Diospyros kaki. Lineage (NCBI taxonomy): Eukaryota > Viridiplantae > Streptophyta > Magnoliopsida > Ericales > Ebenaceae > Diospyros > Diospyros kaki. Next base: position 7,147,329 of record BSEG01000016.1, on the reverse strand, counting down.
TCAGCCACACGAAGCCGGTATCGTTCTCGTAGCCGAATTGGTTGATGTCGTCGAACGGCAGCAGCCAGTCCGGCAAGCCCATCTCCGCCAGCAGCAACGCCAACTTCCTCCGGCACATTTCGTCGCCGTAGTACACCTTGGCCATGAACGGAGAGGTGGTCGATGGATTATTATGTGGCGTGAAGAAGCGGTTAACGATCGTCGAAGGGCTTGAGAATAAGTTTAGAGGTGGAGGAATCATCATCAATGGAGTGTGGTTTTCTTCTTCTGACAAGGGAATAAGCTTCGGCGAAGAATATGCTTTTGAATCCAACGGGAACGGGTGATGGCCTGTTTCTGTACTGATATAGAAATTATAAAATTGTACACATAAATTTTGCCCATACATATAATTATTAAATATTTTATAATTACAAAAAAATATAATTGGAATACTTGGGGCCCATTCAGGATCACTAATAGAAATGAAATCTTGATTAGGCTTTCAATTATGGTTCTAAAAATAAATTTTCTCACGGTAAATTAAGAAAAAAAATAAAATGAAAGGCTTTGTGATTCTATAATGGGAGCCAATTGGCCGACTTTATATACATCCATTAGCGAATTAATCTACTTTGCCTTATAGATGTACAGAAAAATTTATCAAAGGGTGTCAAAAAGACCAAATTATCTTCGTTCAAGTTACAAATTTATAAAATCTGTTACTATTTGCTACTCTTTCCTCTCTTCCTTTCCATAGCTGTCGATACAACCACCGCTGTCTTCATCTTGCTGCCTCATTGTTGTCATCTCATCTCGCCAATTATCATTGCATCCTCCCTCCATTGAGAATGTAGTGGCAGTCAGGGAGGCGATAGTAACGAAACGAGGCGACAGTGGTGAAACGGCAAGACAAAGGTAGCAGCGATTGTAACAGTGACCATAAAAAAAAAGAAGGGATAGAATAACAAATAGTGATAGATTTTACAAATTTACTACTTAAAACAAAGATATTTTAATCTTTTTTAACACCCATCAATAAACCTATGAGTGCATCTCTCGGGCAAAGTAGTATTTCTCTAGCCAAATTAAGGAAGGCAAACGTGTCCTTTCACGACCCAATAGCGTTTCCAATTGACAGCCAGGCGCAGGCCGTCCCAATAAGCGGGACCTGAAAATTTAGTGTGGCCCCCACGAAACCTCAAGTGACGGTATCGTGGACCCACACAAATGGGGCATAATAATCCGTTCAACGGATCTCGAATTTTCATCCTAATTTATTCCCATTTCTTTCCCCATAACCTCGTCGTCGTAAAACCTCAAATCCCCATCTTCCTTCTTCTTCTTGATCCAACTCGTTCGCTCGCTATCGGTTCAGTTGCAGGCGCGGACGGAATCTCCAGCGCCTGGAAGATGTAACTGGGTAAGCTTTCTTGGACTTTCTTGGTTTTTGTCGCTACGCAATCATGAATCCGCCCAACCTGAAATTTGGGTTTTTCCCCGATGAAGTAGTTGTTCAAATTCTCGCTCGATTGCCCGTTAAATCGCTCTTCAGATCGAAGACCGTGTGCAAGCATTGGTACGGGTTGGCCTCCGACAAGTATTTTATTCAACTGTACAATGAATTGTCTGTTAAAAACCCTATGGTGCTGGTAGAGGTTTCGGAGTCCTCCGAATCCAAATCGAGCTTGATTTGTGTCGATAAATTGAGGGGCGTTTCTGATTTCTCGTTGGAGTTCATGAAACATAGGGTTAAAGTCAGGGCTTCGTGTAATGGATTGTTGTGTTGTTCCAGTATACCCGAGAAGGGCGTGTATTATGTTTGTAATCCAACGACTAGGGAGTATAAATTGCTGCCGAGAAGCCGGGAAAGACCGGTTACTCGATTTTATCCCGATGGTGAAGCCATTCTAGTTGGTTTGGCTTGTGATTTGTCGATGCATAAGTTTAATGTAGTGTTAGCCGGTTATCATCGGTCATTTGGACATAGACCGGAGAAGACTTTTATATGCTTGATATTCGACTCAGAATCGTGCAAATGGAGGAAATTTGTATCGCTGCAAGACGATTATTTCACCCATATGAATAGGAACCAAGTTGTGTATGCTAATGGTGCGCTTCACTGGTTGACTGGAAGTTGTTCTTGCATTCTTGTTCTTGATTTGAATGGCGATGTCTGGAGGAAAATTTGGTTGCCGGATGAGGTCTGTGGTGGGGCTGGAAATAGGGTTTATTTGTTGGAGTCTGATGGGAATGTGTCTGTGGTTCAGATGTCAGAAGCCTGGATGACTATTTGGGTGCTGAAAGATTATGAAAGGGAAGACTGGAATTTGGTGGATAGGGTGAGTCTGAGATGTATTAGAGGAATGGTTCCAGGGATTTTTCCGATAAGTCAGGCCGGTCAATATGTGTTCCTTGCCACCCATAAGCAGGTATTGCTTTATCATCGAGACAGCAGAGTGTGGAAAGAGATGTATTCTGTGAAGAACAGCTCGACGCTTCCTTTGTGGTTCTCTGCACATGCCTTTCGGAGCACGATTCTCTCCTGTCACACTAAGGTCTAAACTGTAGCTATGGAACTTGTTTATATGCAACTGCAACTGCTAAAGATGCTTCATTGATGTCTTTTTTGTCAAACATTTTTTGTGATTGGAGAGATGTCGGTTGGAAGCTAGTACCATAGTATTGGTTCAAATTGCCAATTATCTAATCCAGCTTGTTTTTTGCCTTGGTGAATTCAATTTTCTTTGATCAGCATGCTTGATGTTGCTTAACAGCGTTAGCAATTTGAGCTTATATTGCATTTGCCTGCTAATTGTGGACTGCAATGACAGCACATGAACCACTCTATTTTAGTTTGGGAAGCTGCACTAGGCTCTCTCTTGTTGGGCACTGAGATGCTTCATCCTTTCTAGGAAATCTTATTTGGCACTTTTCTCTTATTATTTTCATACTCGTTTGTGCATCTCGGTTTGAAACCTTACATATCAAGGGCGCTTTTACCAATGTTCAACCTCATAAAAAACATCACCAATGGGTGTCCATGGGTTTGAATAGATCTGAAAACCTACCATAACCAAGGAAATGATTGAATTGATCTAGTTTGGTCCAAAACATTATACCAAATCTAGTATTGGTTGGGGTTTGAACACAAAATGGACCTTAACCAATTTGATCACCCCATATAAAAATATGGTGAAATTGTAATCCTACCTTGTACCAATATAAATATATTTTTTCTGTTTTTATTTTCAGGGATGGGGATTATTTCTTTTTCTTTTTGCTATATATGCATTAGGCTTCTCAGATTGGCTTGTCTGCATGCCCTTTTTAAGGTTGATAGATTTTGATTTTTACCATTACCCGCATAAGTTAATTTTAACAATATAATGAGTAAATGAATTTTCTCATTGCCTCGCGCCTATTTGAGATCATTTAAGATGTCAAAACAATCTGTTTACTAAATTTTTGCGATATTATCATTATCTATCTTAAACAAGCTCCTTTATTTAAATTAAGACAAGGCTTTTGAGTGTAAGACACAAATACCATATATTTGAAGAGAAAAGAGCCGCTTGAAAAGACTAGACCAAGTGGGGTTGTTTAGGGACCAAAATAAGAGCAGTCAAGTGTTAAAAACTAAAAAAAGTTGCTTAAAAGGGAAGTTCGAAATAGCACTAATGTAATCATAAAATTACTACACCATACTCAAGCAACGAAGAGGCCTAAATAAGGCTCAATGGGGCCTTAAAATGGGTCCCAGTCATTAACTCTGTAGTGGACCTAAAATAAGGGTTAGCACCTAAGCAAATCAATGGGTTCTAAATTGGGCCTAAAACCTTATGATCCAAAAGAATTTAAAGTGATCTCAATTTGGGCCCATATTTGGAGAGAGGCCCAAACCCGAAAGAAAGGAAAAAGGGTCCAAGGATCCATTGCCAGGCCGATGCGTGGAGAGTAAATTGCTAAAGGATGAATGTTATTATGACACCCAAATTCCTATTAAAAAAAAAATGATAATTTGACCAAATTGTGTGGCCAGGATGACGCTCATTTGAATGGTCTTTTGGATAATTTTATGGAAATTACAAAAATTAATTTTATCTCAAATAAAAAATTTATTTTTAACATCTTTTCTAAAAAAAAAAATTTTAGTCATTCAAATAAATTAATTATATTTTATAGTCATTTTATCAATTTTGACCCATACCAATTGTGATTATGTTAATTAATTTTATAAATTTATTATTTTATTTTAACGTTTTAATTCTATCACATTATTAGGTTTTTTTAAAAAAAATAATTATAGAGTATAATTAATTTATTTAAATAATTTTAAAATATAATTAATTTATTTAAAGGGATAGAAATATTTTTTAAAAAAAATTTAAAATATTATGTCTATTTATTTTCATAATTAAATTCGTATGTATGCTTACGATAATAGATATATATGCGTCAAATCATTAGAGTTATAAAATTCTTTTTCTTTTTTTTGATACCTCAAATTAAGCTTTACTTGATAAATCTTGAAAACGGAAGACTTTCTTTCTCAATTCGTCCATTAAATAAATTTAAATACGATTATAATTTATACATATATAAAATAAAATATTAAATTTATATTTTTACATAAAATAAATATTTCTATAAGAATTTAAATTTTAATATTTTTTTTTAGTTAAACTCCACATATTTTATCGATCGTGCGTTCAATAGAACCCTCGTTTTTCTTTCTTCTCTCCACAATTTGCTTACAGCACTCGTATTGATCGCTCAACACCCCCCCTCCCACCCCTCCCTTTTCTGTCTCTGTATAATATATATATATATATGCGAGATTAGAAATGGAAATACTACTAGGGCGGCCATCCCCTGTAACTGCCACTTGTATGTCTGTAATGCTCCCAAAACTGAGCTTCAGCTGCGCCAATGGTGGTGTGGGCGGTGGGTTGGCTGTAAACCCTAACTTTTGCTTTGTTTCCGAGAAAAATGGCCACTCTTTGTCCCCGTCTTCTTCTCGGAAAATATCTCTGAGGCTCAGCAAATCGGCGATTGTAACCGCCAAGAAGAATGATAAGAAGAGCGACGCTCATAGCTTTGCGCCTAAACCTGACGAAGCCACCGGCCCATTCCCCGAAGCTTTGCTGCTCAAAGAGGTAATTTCGCATACATAAAAACCCGAAATTTTTCCCATTTTGAACCTCTGTGGGTCTCTATTTGGGACCTTTTTTTTTTTTTTGTTTATTTAACTTTAATTCTGAAGTGCTCGTGTACAAGTATTAAGTTCGCTCTTTACTTGCTGGTTATGCGAATTTGGATAAAATACTGGAAAGACTCTCAAAACAAAACTATTATCTGTAATTATGTAGAGGAATCGTGTCAATTAGAGCTTCGCCCAGTTGAAATCAGTGTGTTTGGAACTAGAGGAAGCATGGGGAAAGGAAAGGAAAGGAAAATAGTTTTCCTTCCTGGTTCATCTGTTTGGAGCAATGTATAGTGTTGTGAAAACCGATACCCAACAAACATATCTGGATGAAGTTTCCTTCATTCTTATTCTTCAATAATGAATTTCTTTTGATAAATATCTGTGTATTTTCTTTTAAATTTTAACCCCACCAACATTGACAACAACTCAAAGCCTTGATTCCACTAGGTATTGTGCATTTTATCTTGGCACCACTTTGCCCTTATTAGGGATAACCTCTTTTTTAATTTTGTCTCATTTGTAACATCCTCCACTCAGTTATGTTTATATTTTACAGGGATTGGTGTTTAATACCCAAAATTATACAACAGAGCTGGTCTTATAATTGTTCTATAGAACTTTCTTTTTACCTTTAAAGGAATTCTATTATCACATAAAATACTGAAAGCATTAATCCACTTATTCTATCTCATTTTTTATTTTATGGATAACATTTTTTTTTTTTTTTGTCTTTTTGAACAATTAATCCAAAATATCTAAACTGATTTTTTTCTTCAAATTTTCACAAAAACTTCATCTGCACTTCTATATTTACTAAATTATTCTATATATTCACCTATCTCAACTTGAAGCTTTTAGATTTTAAGGTGTTCTTAATCTCTAGTTTTAGTATTCATGCTTTCTTTGTCTCATCTATTAAGACAATGTCATTTATAAATAATATACACCAAGATACCACTTCTTAGATGTACTTAGTAAATTTATTTATCACAAGATTAAAGAAGTAAAAACTTAGTGAATCTTTTGATACAATCCAATTATAATTAAAAAATCAATAAGTCTCAGTATTTTCTCTTCAAATCCTAATGCACATTTTTGCTTTCTTATACATGTCTTTAGTAACTTTTATATAACCAACTTGGACTTTCTTCTCTAAAATCTACTAGAAAAATTGCTCTAAGAAATCCATAATAAGCACTTTTCAAGTTTATAAGCACCATATCTTTCTGTTGATCTCTGGACCTTTTCATCAGATTCTTCAACAAGTAGATGGCTTCCATGTTTTTATTGGGATATCGTTCAATCCAATCACTATACCATTTTTCGTCTTGTCCATAGTTTGTTTTACTTCTTTCAGGAAAATTTACCAAGATGTTCTAATATAATATTTGTTTCTCCACATTTATAAATAATTTGAATAAATACTTTTAGTGGATGAGACAAAAGAATGCGTTGATACTAAGCTTGAGATGTAGAAAAACTGTTACCCATAGAATTAAAGCAGAATGATTAAAATAAAAAAGTGCACCAGACATTTTATGTGATAGTAAGATTCAATTAAAGTCGAAAGAAGAATTTTATAAGATACTTATAAGAAAGACCAACTTTGTTAAAAAGAATATTGGGCAATAAAGCACCAACATGTACAAACTATGAGCATAATGGAGATGAGAATATTATGATAGATGCGCAGCCATATAAAATATAAAATTAGAAATGATATTATAATAAGATAAGAGCGGCTCCTGTTGAAGACAAAATACATTAGACTATTAAGATAATTTGGTCACGTGAAAAGAAGACCAATAGAAGTTCAAGTGAGAAGAGTAGATAGAATGGAATAAGTTTTTACTAGAGAGCTAGAGAAAGGCCGAGAAAAAATTGGTGGGAGACTCTTAAGAGTGATATGAGATATAAGAGTCATACAGATAATAAGGCTATGGATGGAAATAATTAATGAATTAGAATTTATGTAGCCAACCTCACATAGTGAGTTTAAATCTTGATATCTTATTGTTGTTGTAAATACTCTTATTTTTCATTAATTGTCCTCTCATTTACCAACATTTTCTGGTCTTCATCTATTATACGTTTTATTTTATTCAAATCTCTTATTTTTCTCTTTTTTTAGCCAACCTGTCTATATATATATATATATATATATTTTACTTTGCATCAAGTCTTTTTTTTGTCTTTTTTTTTTATGAAATATTTTGTGGCAAGTCCTATCTACAAATTTTCATAAGTTTTAACCTTATTATTTTAGCCATAAATATGCATCTTTAAAATTTTCTCGTAAGTTATATATGAAAAGTCCTGTATCATGCTTTCTTGGTCTTATTTTTTCCTTATATTTGCTCGCCCACCACTGTGACAACTTCGTTTGGAGCTTTGGATTCATGATGTTAGTGAATTCAATTTTGAAATTCAGAAGAGAGTTCAAGAAGATGGTAGGCTTCTCCCTGAGTTTGCAGATGCTGAAGAACGTAAGTAATTGTGATCTACACACTTCTTTCTTGTTTTTTTTTTTTTTTTTTTGGGGGGGGGGGGTTGGGGGTGGGGGGGCTAAATATCTATGCACCTATTTTCAACGAGGACTATTGGTTATATGTGCAATCTGACTGAATTTGTTCTTAATTTGCAGAGGAGCTCTTTGAACAACTAAATCTTCAACTGGAAAGTGACTTGAAGGTAGAACAAAGTAAGCATGTTTCCTTGTTATATCTTCTTAATTGTTAACTTAATCAAAATTTAATGGGTGGGCTAGTGGAAGTCCAATGGGAATTGGGCAGGTTTCATTTTTTACATGTATGGCTTTCATGTAATTGATTCATGCTTTCAATTTTCAAGAAATTACCCATGCGAGGGCAACCTTGTTTCATCTCTCATTTTGCTTCCCACTTGTGTGCCTGATGTGCAGTTCATTTGGCAGGCAAAAAGGCTTAAGAAGAGAAGCCAATTAGGAATAATAACTTTGTTTTTTGGTGGCCACGTCCCACCCACGTTTAGGGATTAGGGCTTCATTTTTTTTATTTTTTTTTTTGGGGGGGGGGGTGGTATTTTCCGTTAGACATTAGATAAACAGGAAACTTGTTATTTGACAATGCTTTCATAAATGATTTTAGCTTTCTAGCCTACAAAAGGAAAAAAAAAATCATAAAACTCAGTTTCTTATTGGCCCTTCTTATAGATAGTTTCACTCTGATGTACATTTTTTCCTTGTGTTTACAGTGCGCCATTATGAAGTGGTTTATTTGATTCACGAGAACTGCGTGAAAGAGGTTGATAACGTGAATACAAAAGTTCAAGGTGACTTTACAGATTGCTTTTGTGCCTAATTTTCTTGTAGAGCCAATTTCAGTAAATTTTTACGAGATAAAAACATCATGATAAACAATATATCACTAGGTGGGTTGGCTATGATAAAACATCATCTTTCATTAAAATATGTTAAGTTTGCATTGCTGAAAATTCAATTCTCCTTTTTTCATTTTTGCTGGATAAAAATTCTATCCTCCCTTTTATTCCAATTAGAAACCTCCTACTGTCTTGAGCCAAGAAACTGGCAGTATTGCCTTCTTATTCTGCAGGAGACCATTATGATACTTATCTTCTGAATGCTATTTTGTGAGACAGCTTTACGCCTGTTGACTTTATTCATATTTTTGCAGACTTCATGAAAGAGAAGAATGGCAAGATTTGGAGATTCAGTGACTGGGGTCTTCGAAGACTGGCATACCCGATCAACAAAGCAAAAAAGGCCCACTACATTTTGATAAACTTTGAGTTGGCAGCCAATTGGATCAATGATTTTAAGAATATGTTGGACAAAGATGAGAGAGTCATTCGCCATCTGGTGATGAAGAGGGACAGGGCAGAAACAGAGGATTGTCCTCCTCCTCCTGAATTCCATACGTTACGTGCTGGTACTGATGACGATGATGATTATAATATGGACGGGGATTATGATGATGAAGATGGTGGTGAGGGTTGGAATGATGAAGGTGAGGATTGGGATGATGAGGGTGAGATAGATATGGTTGGCAATGACGATGACAGCCACGAAGGGATTATCTATGTGGACGATTTCATCGATGAGTACAGTGAAAGCAAAGATAGTAATAAGAAGAGCAATGTAGTAGGTAGCAAGGGAAGAATGAAACAGAAAGCTAAGCCTGTAAGTAGATAGTTTCTTTACATATTTTTGTTGCTATGAATGAAATTATATTCTAAAACATTCAACTTATCAGACCAAGATGTTCTCTTATACGCCTCTGATTTTCTGTTATTCAGTATTCCGTTTCGATGAGACATCGACTTTATCCTTGTGATCGTTTGAAGTTACCCAATTAATTTACAAGCCAAGCCGTGAAGCAAATTACTGCAGTTCAGCCAAGATCATGTATTTTGCTAGCATAATTGAGTGGATATACTTGCATATATACTTGAGCCTACAACAACAACAACAACATATCCAGCCTTTATCCCACTATGTGGGGTCGGCTACATGAATTCTAGACTTCCATGTATTTCTATCGTTTGTCATATCTTCATTTAAATCCATATACTTCATATCGAACTTTAATGTCTCTCCCAAAGTCTTCTTGGGTCTACCTCTACCTCTTTTTGTGACTAATTGTTCCATTTCATCAACTCTCCTCACAGGAGCGTCTCTTAGTCTCCTTCTCACATGACCAAACCATCTTAGTCTAGTCTCTCTCATCTTCTCCTCGATTGGCACTACTCCTACCTTATTACGAATAACTTCATTTCTAATTTTATCCTTTCTTGTATGTTCGCACATCCATCTTAACATTCGCATCTCCGCTACACTCGTCTTTTGCTCATGCTGGTATTTGACTGCCCAACATTCTGAGCCATACAACAAAACTGGTCTTATAGCTCTCCTATAAAATTTTCTTTTCAATTTTAATGGGATTTTACCATCACATAACACTCCCGATGCATTTCTCCATTTTAGCCAACCTACCTTAATTCTATGTGCGACATCCTCGTGAATTTCTCCATCTTTTTGAATCACTGATCCCAAATATCGAAAATGGTCTTTTCTTTGTAAGATTTGGTCTTCTAATTTTATTATAACATCATCCACTCTTGCATTTTTACTAAATTTGCATTCCATATATTCTGTTTTCTTTCTACTTAATTTAAATCCCTTAGATTCTAAATTGTTTCTCCACAATTCAAGCTTAGTGTTCACTCCTTCTTTTGTTTCATCCACCAACACTATGTCGTCTGCAAATAGCATACACCATGGCACATCTGTCTGAATATCTTTAGTGAGTTCATCAATTACTAAGGCAAATAAGTATGGACTTAGTGCAGAACCTTGATGCAGTCCTATTGTAGTTGTAAATGGTTCAGTATCCCCTCCGCATGTTCTGACATTTGTCTCTACACCATGATACATGTCCTTAAGGGCTTGTATATAGGCTATTTTGACTCCTTTCTTCTCTAAAACCCTCCATAATACTTCTCTAGGGACCCTATCATAGGCCTTTTCTAGATCTATAAACACCATATGTAGGTCCTTCTGATGATCCCGATACCTTTCCATTAGGCGCCTCAGTAAATATATAGCTTCCATTGTTGACCTGCCAGGCATGAAACCAAACTGATTTTCTGACACATTTGTTTCTTTTCTAAGTCTCTGTTCTATTACTCTCTCCCAGAGTTTCATGGTATGACTCATTAACTTAATTCCTCTATAATTTTCACAGTTTTGAACATCTCCTTTGTTCTTATATATAGGAACCAAAGTACTCTTCCTCCACTCATCTGGCATCTTTTTTGATTTAAGGATCGCGTTAAATAGTTGCGTTAGCCAGGAGATGCCCTCTTCTCCCATGCATTTCCATGCTTCTATTGGTATATTATCTGGTCCCACTGCCTTATGATTTTTCATCTTTTTTAAAGCTTGCCTTATTTCATTTGAACTTATGCGTCGATAGAATGCGTAGCTCACATTCCCTTCGGAGTTACTAAGATGTCCCAACCTAACTCTTGTATCACCACCATCATTGAATAATTTTGTGAAATACTCCTTCCATCTCTCCTTAATCGCTCCCTCATTTACTAAAACATTTTGATTGTCATCTTTTATGCATTTCACTTGATTTAAATCCCGTGTTTTTCTTTCTCTTGCTTTAGCTAATTTATATATATCCCTTTCTCCATCTTTTGTATCAAGTCGTTTATATAGATTCTCATATGCTTTTGATCTTGCTTCACTAACAGCTCTTTTTGCTGCTTTTTTTGCTTCTTTATAATTTTTTTGATTTTCTTCATTGTTGCATTGATATACCGCTTTATAGCAAGTTTTCTTATTTTTAATTTTCAATTGTACATCTTCATTCCACCACCAAGACTCCTTAAGGTTAGGGGCTCTACCATTTGTCTCTCCAAGGATTACCTTTGCCGTGCTTCTCAGAGCATTAGCCATTTCTTTCCACATTTGGTTTGTTTGTCTTTCTCCATTCCATTCCCTTCTACCCCTTAATTTTTCTTTGAAGATTAGTTGTTTCTCCCCTTTTAAATTCCACCACCTGATTCTTGGATTTTGTTTTATATGGTTTTTTCTCTTCCAATTTCTTACTTGGACGTCAAGTACTAGAAGTCTATGTTGAGTAGTCAAACACTCTCCCGGTATTACCTTACAATCCCTACAACATAACCGATCCTCTTGTCTCATGAGGAAGTAATCTATTTGGGTGCTTGAGCTGATATTTTTATATGTGATTAAGTGTTCGTCCCGTTTTTTGAACCTCGTATTGGTTATAATGAGCCCATATGCCATAGCAAAATCTAGGATAGATTTACCCTCATTATTAATTTCCCCGAATCCATACCCTCCATGTACCTCTCTATATCCGTTTCCGTCTCTACCCACGTGCCCATTTAAGTCACCTCCTATAATCACTTTCTCTCCTCTTGGTATCATTTGTATAAGTCTCTCTAGGTCCTCCCAGAATTTTGCTTTTATCTCATCACCTAACCCCGCTTGTGGTGCATATGTACTAAAGATATTCATAGTTATTCTTCCTAGACTAATCTTCACCATAATAATCCTATCCTCTATTCTATTTACATCCACTACCTCATCTATTAAGCTTTTATCCATAATAATCCCTACTCCATTTTTCGCTCGATCAGTTCCTGTGTACCATAGTTTATATCCAGCTTCTGATAAAGTTTTTGCTTTTTTCCCAACCCATCTCGTCTCTTGAAGGCACATAATATTAATTTTTCTCCTAATCATCACATCCACCACTTCCATAGCTTTGCCTGTTAATGTTCTTATGTTCCATGACCCAATCCTTAATCTATGATTTTGTTTTTGTCCTTGACTTTGGATTTGATTTTGTTTTTGACCTTGACTTTGAATTTGATTTTGTTTTTGATTTTGATTTTGGTTCTGATTTTGATTTTGATTTTGGTTTTAATGTTGATTTTGATTTTGATTTTGGACTAACTTCTTTACCCACATCCGTCCAAGCAAATGCGGGAACCCTTTCTCATTTATCACTACATCCGGGTGCCGATGCAGCGGCCCTAACTCACTTGTCACTACACGGGGGCAGTGTAGCGCGTCGCTATGAAGGGTTACGCCCACGCCCAAACGTTTTTTCATAATTTGTCTAGAGTTCATGTTTTGGATCCGACTAAGTTTTACGTTGGCTGTCGGCTACCTAACACAACCCTCCTCCTTTATCCGGACTTGGGACCGACAGTGGATAACATCCCCAGGCAGAGTTTACATATATACTTGAGCCTATGGTGGATTTTCAGATATCATGACAGACAGAGATGAACCCCCTTTTAACAGTGTGTAGCTACTTTAACAAGAACAAGAAGTTGACTAGAGATGGAGTGTGAGACAGATATGGAATAGAGGGAGCAAGCAAAGGTTACCGTAAGGCTTACCCAAATAGGAGCCATCCCTGGAATTTAGTTGAACTCTAGGCATTAGATGGTGGCATAACACACCTTTTAACCCTAAGTTATCATGGCATGGCAAGAGACCATCAAGTTTCAAACAAAGGACAACATTAGGATTGAGAAGGCCCAAACTCAATACCTGCCCTGCCCACACCAAGCGTACGCCCAGTCACTTGGATCATTACTTAAGTGGCATATGAAAGTATTAATTTAGTTATAGTGAACCAATTATTTTTGGAATAATGATAGTGGCAACAAACTTGGGAGCTGCATGGAGCAATTAACAAGGCAAAATAACACATTTTCATCTCTGCATAAAAATATGAATCAAATTATTTAATTTATCTCTTAAGTTTGTAACTCTGATCACAATTCTTATTTTTAAAATAGTGAGTTGGTAGGTAATAAAATGATTTTGGAATATGAATAGGATCTATAAATGATTTTGTAATGCTCTCTTGCGTGGATAAAATAGTATGGTATTTAATTGGAGAAAGAAATTATTAAAAATCTTAGTTTGTTGTAGAAAATATTTTTTAATTTTTTAATTCTATTTTTTATAATAAAATATGTCTTAATATTTATTATCTGAAAAGTCAATAACTTTATTTTCAAAACATTCGAAAAAACTTTTAATGTCTTTTAATTTCTCAAATTTTTTATCTAATTCATAATATAAAAAAAGTTAATATCCATTTAGAAAATGGAAATTTTAATTTTCTAATTTAATATCCAATTAGAAAATTAAAATATCGAATAAGCAAATAGAAAATTTAATTTTCTAATTTTGAACCTTATATTATGAATTAGAAAACTTTTTTTTTTTTTGAAAAATTAAAAAACATCAAAAGTTTTTTGGATATTTTGATTTGACTTTTCATACATATTTAATTATAAAATTAGAGTTTAACAACAGTTTAAGCTCTCTAAATTTTATATTTGATATAAAAGAATCAATGAATTGAGGAAAGAAAATTGGATTCATGGGAATTTAGATGAATGTTAATAAAAATATAAAATTATAAGAGGTATTAAATTTTAATAGAAATTAAAATTTAGTAATTACAGAAATTTAAAATATAGTAATTAATTTATTATAAAATATAAAATTTAATGACTAATAGTATACTTTTTCCTCCTTTCAATTCGACTTTCATCTTTGAGTTAAATTCATTTAGTTTTAAAATGAGAAAATAATTTACAAAAGCATAACCAGACGGACCAAAAGCACCAAATGTCGCTTGACCCTGATGGCCGAGGCCCAAGTCTAAGCCCAAACCTAAGCCCAAGACGAAGCCCAAGCCCAAGCCCAACTTGTCAACCGAACATCTTGTCCGCTTGATCAACTGATCAAACTCAAAGGGTGGTGAACGGTGGATACAGCGCCGGAGCAACCGCAGTTCTCGACTTGTGCTAACTCCAAATTACTGTCGATTTTACACGCAAAGAGATCAAAACCAGGTTCTTTCAATCTGAATGCTTTTAGGTTGTCGGCATTTAGTTGTTAATTTTATCCGTGTGATCTTTTCTCGTCTAGGGTTTTGCGATTCGTGGACTTCACTGCATTTAAGGATTTATCATTCGTTAATCAAGTCTGTGTTTGTTATTTGAATCTTGAGTTTCCAGTTGAGCCTGTGTGGACAATGCATTTGAAGGAGGGATGTTCCTTGCTCCTAAAAGTTTACAAACCTTCAATTCCATTTGTTCTCAACACAAACCCTCTTATCAATCATGGCCTTAATAATTCGTCGAATCCAAATCCGGCCGTTGTGAAAGAATCCGATGTTCTAAAGAGGTTGAGGCACGAACCTGACCTTACACTAGCTATAGAGTATTTCAAGTCCATAGCAAATTCTACATCTTTCAAACACACTCCCCTTACATACCAAGCTATGATTGAAAAGCTTGGGCAAAGAGGTGAGATGGATGGTGTTCAGTATCTTTTGCAGCAGATGAAATTGGATGGAATTAGTTGCTCGGAAGACTTGTTTGTCAGTGTTATAAATTCTTATCGGCGTGCTGGTGCTGCTGACCGAGCTCTGAAAACATTTTATAGGATGCAAGATTTTGGGTGTTCACCCACGGTCAAAATTTATAATCACCTTTTGGATGCATTGCTTAATGAGAATAGGTTTCATAGCATCTATCCCGTGTATGGTAACATGAAGAAAGACCGGTTGGAGCCCAATGTGTATACGTATAACATTCTTCTGAAGGCATTGTGCAAGAATAGTCGGGTGGATGGTGCTCATAAGTTGCTTTTGGAAATGTCAAATAAGGGATGCTTTCCTGATGCAGTTAGCTACACCATGATTATAGCTTGTGTGTGTGAACTTGGTAAGGTGGAGGAAGCAAGGGAGATTGCTGCGAGGTTCCCCCCTACTGTACCTGTTTATAATGCTTTGATCAATGGGTTGTGCAGGGAATCCAACATTGAGGAGGCGTTTCAGCTGTTAAATGAGATGACGGATAAGGGAGTTGGTCCAAATGTTATCACATACACAACAGTCATCAATGCCCTTTCTGTTGCAGGGAATGTTCATCTGTCTCTCACAGTCTTGACCCTCATGCTTAAGAGAGGATTTACTCCAAATGTTCATACTTTTACATCCTTGATGAAAGGCTTTTTCTTGAATAGGAGAACTTATGAAGCTCTGGACCTCTGGGATAGAATGATCAAAGAGGGAATCTGGCCCAGTATTGTTTCTTACAACACACTGATACATGGTCTATGCTCTGTTGGTAACTTGGGAAAAGCTGTTGATGTTACTGATAATATGGAGAGAAGTGGCTGCTTTCCAAATGTAAGAACCTACAGCACTCTTCTTGATGCCTTTGCAAAAGCTGGGAACTTGGTCGGTGCATCTGAAACATGGAACAAGATGATTACCCTTGGTTGTCATCCAAATGTTGTGGCATATACCTCTATGGTGGATGTTCTTTGCAGGAATTATATGTTTGACCAAGCCCATTGTCTAATAGAGAATATGGTGATGGAAAATTGTCCACCTAATACAATTACTTTTAACATATTTATTAAAAGACTATGTGAGAGTGGTAGAGTAGATTGGGCTGTAAAGTTACTTCATGTAATGGAAAAACATGGGTGCTTACCAAGTACAATAACATATAATGAAATTTTATATGGTCTTTTCAAAGAAAAAAACTTCATATTAGCATTCAGGCTGCTCAAGGATATGGAAGAAAGGGGTCTTGAGCTTAGTTTAGTGACTTATAACACAATTGTCCATGGGTTTTGTTGTGCTGGGATGCTTGAGGAGGCTGTGAAGCTTTTTGGGAAGATGCTGGTCCTGGGAATTAAGCCTGATGCTTTCACATTTAACACAATAATTTACTTCTACTGTAAGCATGGTAAGGTTGAATTTTCAATTCAAATGCTGGATGCAATGAGGGCCGCAGGCTGGCATCCAGATGTAATTTCGTACACTAGTCTTATATGTGGGATATGTGAAAATGTTGGGTTAGAAGAAGCCAATATTTATCTTCACATGATGGTAAGTGAAGGAATTTCCCCCAATACTGTTACATGGAATGTTATAATGAGATATCTGTTTCATGAGGTAGAATGTAGGGGGGCAATAGATTTTCTAGACAGTATCTTGGACGGGTAATATCATATACAAGAGGCAAACATTTTATGTTGTAGTGACCATGAGTTCTGGAAGCATCCTCCTCATCCTTGCTGGGAAGGTGTTCCCTGTCCAATGACCATGCATTAACTCAGAGCACAGAAAATGACTTCACATAAACGAACAGTAAGAATTGACTGATGGCCTATTGTTCTTTTAAGATGTACTATTCTTTCTTTACATTGATCCTCTGTCCTCTATTCCCTAGAGCAGTTAAATTCTGTATTTTCCTTCTCTGCCATGCATTTTGAGGAACTGAAAATACTTGCTAAAAGTTTTCGGCCCCTTTTGCAGATACAGATGTTCAACTGCTGCCTGCTGGACTTCAGTGAAAAACTTCAGAATTACCACTGAGGGTGATATCCTGGTGGAATGGGTCTAACTGGTAAGAACATTCTTTCTAGAGGGTTGTAAATTTAGGCCCGCATGTGCTACCCTCACACATGATTAGGAGGCGAGCCTGCTTGCTGTAGTAGTTTCATGTCCGAAAACTGTGTAAGGGACACCGGCTCTACTTATACCCCTTGGTTGAGTTAAAGTGTACAGCTATGAGCTATGGAGATCTCCCTGGGCTTGGGAGGGATAGAAGTTCTTCGGGTTTTATATCTTGGTGAAGAGTTACTTTGGTCTCCCCTTCTTACTTTTAGTCAGCCAAAAAAAACTTCAAATTTGCTTTAATCAAAATTCAGCCCCAAAAAACTTCAAAATTGTTTCCCTCTTTGATGATGCCTAGTTTTGCATTTTCATATCTACAATACATAGCACAATGGTTAACTTTTAGAGGATAAAAAATTCTCACCCCTGCTTATAGCCCTTTTCCTTTTCGCCTCTTTCCTGCAAGTATTATCAGGCTTTTGGTTTTGGGGGCTTGTAGGTTGGTGAAAATTGAATGTTTTTGTCTGATCTGTTGTGCATATTAGTTTCTTCAAATATTACTTGCCAAAGTATTCATCTGATCCCAAAAATAATTCACATATGAGTCATACATGATACTCCATTCCCATGGGAAATGCTACGGTACCTACTCAAGGGTACTGGTGTCTATATAACGTGAAGAGTTTTTGTATCGCACAAATGGTGTATATAATATCACCCTTCTTATTGTGTGATACACCTTTTGCATTGTATGAAACACCCTTCGCAGTATATAGGATGTCTCTGAATACCATAGCATTTCCCCATTTTCATTTATGTGAAATGTGATATTTTTCTATCTAATCATCTGATTTTTTTTTCATGCTGGTTTTCATTTCTAGGGTAAAGGAACTCATCTTATTCTATCACTGCCTCAATATATTGTCTTTAATAAAATTCACAGCTACCTCAGTTAAGTGTATTCCGTAGAACCCCCAACGATTATAAAGACCACTTCAACTCTTCTTAGATTATAATTATTATATTATTTATTGTTAATTTAAAGCACTAATTTGTAAAGGTTTCCACTCCACTTGAACATTGTTCAATTTTCTAAAGCTTGCTAATTCAGTAATGGGATATAGTTGGTCTTGTTTCATTGCTATCTATCCTTTTTGGCTTTAGTATGCTTGTATGCACTTGGTTTTGGGTTTAATGGGTTCAAAGGCATGTGGTTGGTTTTTGGTTTTGAGTTATTCTATCATATTGGAGTAGGGATGTCAAAGTATTTTTATTTGGTATTATGCAAAAGGTTAACATTTCTTTGTTTTGTGAGGGTTCAGTTTCAAGTTTTATCTTTATCATGGGCACTTGTGTATCTTGTGGAAATGACATCTGATTCTATGTTGGAGTTTGGGGTTTTCCAATTCAGTGTTGCATTGGTCCTATTCTTAAGTTGGCTGGTTTTCTGATTTCAGGGTCGCTTGTAGAAGTTTGGTTCAAGTGTTCTTTTTGTAGGTTGTACGTCCTCTCCTTTTGTTTTTTGCTGTTCTAGCTTGTAAGGTTGTTGGGGATGGTTTTGTACTTTTGAAGTTCAATTTCTAATTCAATAATTTTTCTCATCTATGAAACGAAAATAATTAGGTCCCTTATTCGCAGCTTTTGTGCTTTTCCCCGTTTTCTTCTGTGTTTCTGTTTCATATTCACTGTATTAGTTTTCTCCGTCATCAATTAATCAGTTATTAGATAGAACCCATCATTTTCATTAAAATTGTATTTTCTGTTTCAATGGCTCTAACAATTAGAAGAGCAGCAACTTCATTCATTATACATGCCGTTCTCTTTTTGCACTTCCACTTCCAATATTTGTTACTAAGTTCACTTCGTCTCAAATTGTGTCAATTTTTTAAGTCTTTTTTTAACTGCAACATTTTCCTACTTGCCTAGCCCTAGCTCCTCTTTAAACAACCATTCCTACAGCTACAGGTTCAATGAAACCCTTCCCTTCCCTCACGGGTTATGATGTAGTAGTTAATTTAGAACACTAATTTATAAAGGTCTCCACTCCCTTGAACATCTCAGAAGCAAGTTAAGCACCCCGCCTATCTAATTGATTCATTCATACCCAAAGGTTGTCAATACCGGATTCTTCGTTGGAATCAAATATTTCGGTATCGAAACATTTTCAAGTTTCATTTCAGAATTAGATATATTTACATATATAGATGGTCAGTGATCATGCACTTCATTGTCTAATTAGCATTGCCTGTGAAATCAGACACGATTGAGGAGAGTGAGCGATGAAATGGGTCTTTCCCATGATTAATTTTGGACACAGCCAGTTATATATACCGCCGACGGCCGATGAGAAGGCTGAGGAGGACGGAGTCAACGACCGTTCCTCATCCGTGCGCCGAAGGCGGTTCCTCTTCCGAGCGTTGTGGCTGGGCCAGTTAATCCAATGCAGCAGCAGCCTGGCACTAGCGGATTCCCTGTCAGGAGGCAGTACAGTTCTTGTGATGAAGAAAGCTAATCTCCTTTCTGCTGCTTGTGATCTCTCATATCAAAGCACAATTTTTTGTTGCTATGAGCCAAAACTCAAGAGTGTTCCATGGCTTGGCTGGATGGGAGCTTGGACTTGCTTGAAAGGAATGGTGGCCGCCGGCCGGCCCAGCCACAGCGACGACCGTTCCTCATCCTTACTTTTCATGTACTGTACTACGGGTAGAGCAAGAGTTCGGTCGTCGCTGTGGCTGGGCCTTTGCCTTTTTGTCCGAGAAGCCGCCGGCTGTGGAAGAGGTGGTGGCGCTGAAGCTATTGGTGCATAGATCCCATTAGCTCCGGCTGCTCTAGACCCTTCTCCGGTTGTTACGGCTGCGTAGTACGCCGGCGGCCAGATTCCTCCGGCAACCACAAACTGCGGTGGTGCTTGTTGATTGCTGTTGTGAACAGGAGGAGTTGGTCTTCTTTCATGCAAACGATATTTCTTTGTTCAACAAACAAAGCTTCAAGGTTTAGGGCATTATCTTTATCTGTAACTCAAAAGCATTGAAACTGAAATTTTGTCAAATTCCTTTGTGAAATGGCTTCAAAATTAAACCTTGCAGATCCACTGTCACTGTCTCCTTTTTGGGCATGTATCTAACCTTTTCTCTGAACAAATTGATGTTGAATTTTAACTAGAAATTAAAGCATATCCACAGAAAATAGCAATGCTAAATCTATCAAGCAACAATCATTGCCGTCTATGTTAGAACATAATTAAGATGCATTAGAAGATAAATATCATTCCTAATTAACCATACAATGAAAGGAAAGAATGGATGAGAAGCCTGAAGCTCAGCTGGTCATAGTTGGGGGCACAAAGTGCCTCCAAGGTAAAGTTTTTTGTGCCTCCAAGGTAAAGTTTGGAACAAAGAATGGATGAGAAATAAGGTGAACTCCAACCTGTAACTGTCTCTTCACTTTCATCATTAGTAAGCCTATCCAACCTTCATTATCTCCCTGATTTGCTTCGGCATTGCCACTGCCCAAATTAATCACAGCATTTAAACAAAATGCATTTCAAACTCAAATAGGCTTAATTAACACTGCAATTATATATATATTGAAGATAATACAAACACTGAGAGCCGCGGAGCTGCTGGAGGGCATGTAAGAACCGGCGATGCAACTCGGGCGACCAGCAGCGCCGCGCCTTCCCCTGAGACTGTCCTTCCTTCTCATCTTTCCTAGACCCGCCATCGCTTGAGCTCGCGGCCGGAGTAGAGGAAGGTGGTGGCGATGGCTTGGCCATGGAAGAAGGAGCCGACAAAAACACATGTATCTCACGCGCATGATTTTGGGATTTCACGTGTCGAGCAATGCTACTTTGCCCAAGAGATGCACAGAGAAACTTATCGAATGCGATTAAAAAGACTAAAATGTTCTCGTTTAAAATATAAATTTGCAAAATATATCACTAGCTGCTGCTCTCTCCTATCTCCCTTCTCATGGTTGCCTCGCCATCGTCTGTCGCTACCTTTGCTTTGCTACCATTGCCTCGCTGACTGTTGTTGCATGTGAGGTGAGGTAGCGAGGCGACAACAATAAAGTGAAAGTAAAGCAAATGGTGGCCATGACAAGGGAAAAATGAGAGAACAGCAGATAGTAATATCTTTTATAAATTTATATTTTGAACAAGAACATTTTAATCTTTTTGACCTCATTCAATAAATTTTTTTGTACATCTCTCGAACAAAGTAGATTGATTCTTAGTGTCTTATAACAATCATATGTATATTTTTTTTTTAATCCTTGTAAACCCACGTGGCATCTGAAAAATGAACGTGGAACTTTGTCGGACACTACGTGGCCATACAATTTACACGTGTAGTTCCACCTCACCGCCAAGACAAATACAAAGACCGCCGCATTTCCCATTTCCATCGCCACAACCACCATGGCCACCGGCACCATGCTCATCTCTCTCATTCTCTTCCTTCTTCCTACCTCTCACTGCTCTGAACTCGACGGAAACCACCACATCCACCTCCCCGACTCCGATGCGGATCTTCTCGAGTTCCCACTAAATCTAGAGTACTTGGAAGCGGAGTTGTTCTTATGGGCATCAGTTGGCCGTGGCCTCGACGCCGTCGCTCCCGAACTCTCAGGCGGTGGTCCGCGGCCGATCGGCGGCAGAATGGCCAGCCTCGATCCTTTCACGAAAGATGTTATCCTCCAGTTTGGTTTGCAGGAAGTCGGACACTTAAGGTCGATCCATATCCATCACCTATTGAATTAAATGACTTTGGTTTAATTTTCTATTTTTCTTTCTTGGGGGAGTTGTTCTCCACTTCTTCTTCCCAGGAAATAATTTTCTCGGAAAATAAATATGAATGCAGGGCGATTAAGAAGAGAGTGGAGGGATTTCCGAGGCCGCTGCTGAATTTGACTAAAGAAGCATTCGGAGATGTGATGGACAGCGCATTTGGGAGGCCTCTGAAGCCACCGTTCGATCCATACGCCAATGAACTCAACTTCCTCCTCGCATCCTACGTTGTCCCTTACGTTGGACTCACCGGATACGTCGGAGCAAATCCCAAACTCACAAGCTCCATAGCCAAAAAGGTACATATATGCATCTCTCTCACTAAATACATCATCGACTCTGATTTCTTCTTGCGTGTTGACATGTTCTAATTGATTACCAGCTGGTGGCGGGGCTTCTAGCAGTGGAGTCAGGCCAAGATGCGATTATCCGGGGGATGCTCTACAAGCGAGCGGAGGACGAGGTGAAGCCTTACGGCGTCACGGTGGCGGAGTTCACCAACAGGATCTCGGAGCTGAGAAATAAGCTGGGAAGCTGCGGAGTGAAGGATGAAGGCCTCTTGGTGAAGAAAGCCCAAGGACCGGAGGGGAAGACTAAAGGCAACATCCTGGCCGGAGACGAGGACTCTCTGGGATATGGCAGAACGCCGGAGGAAATACTGAGGATTGTGTACGGCGGAGGAGACGAGCACGTGGCCGGCGGCTTCTACCCGAAGGGAGCTCGCGGCAGAATCGCCGAAGTACACCTCGAAGGGAATGGATGCTGCATCCATAAAGCTTCATTTTGAAGTATTTAGACTGTATTCAGTTTCGGTGTTTATGTAACTGATGTTTGCAGTGAAATACATAACAGCTTGAGCTTTATCTTCATCGTATTTGCATGAGGCTTTACTTTAAGATTTAGTGTTTAAAATATAGTTTCAATAGAAAAGTATAATATTACCATAAACCTCAGATTCTGCGAATTGAGGTTATGGAACAAAGATTAATTACCATCTAGAAGAGCCTCAACTCTCGGTTGGATGGAGAGTTTTGTATGTCTTTTTAACATTTCTTAATATTTGCGGTTAGGTTCCACTAAACGACAACACCCATTTGTTGCAGTGGAATGGAATTGCACTTATAGCCACTTGGATGATAGAGAATTCAAGAGAATACAATGAAACCGGAACATTCGTATAAAAACCAATGAGAATAAATGTAACTATAATCCCTCAATCTGGGGTTAAATTTATCAGCTTCCCTTCGCTATACAATACTACTTGTCACCCACCAAATATCACAACATTATCTGTTTGTTCTCAATCACTTTGATGGAAGGTGAAGACTCAGGAATGTGCTTCACCTTCACGTGGTAAAAGAAAAAACCATGGAAACTGGTGGTAGTGGTAGCTTTCTAGGCTGCACATTCTGAGATTTTACACCTGTGGACAGAAGGAAAGGATATGTAAGACTAGCATACTAGTTAGCCACACTTTCTACAGAAAAGAACTTAGAATTCATTAGCCGACCCTGTATAAAGGCTTTAACATGTTGTTTGTTATATTCTTGTTATATTCGACTAATTTGAGGATCAAACTTGGTCTTTTATTTTTGTAAGCATATGCAAAACCGGCTAAATGCACGAATCTAGAAGTGCGAAACACCAAAAGAAATGAGGGAGCTAAAATCGATGCCTCCAAGCCAAACATGCTAAAGCACGTGCTTCACGTTAGTCTCAATTTGACACCAACCTTTCAGAGACGTATTGATTTTGGAAAAATTCTTACCAGCATCTGAGGGATCTTCAAGAATATAAAAGACAAAGTGTATAGAACGCTGGAGATGATAACAGCTGCAATGATGTTGTGGCCCAGTTGCTTGTCGTCTTTACTTGGCACAAATGCTGTCTTCAATGTGTTGGTAAGTTCAAACAGCCTGTATGAAACCTGCAGGAAAGGAAGTAGCATTAGTAACTTCAGGCTCCTAGAGATATTTAAAAGATGTTAAATCTTTTACTTACTGCAACATAGATAGAAGTGGTAAGCATGAAGTTCAACATTGGGTAGTTTGGGATCAGAGAAAGCAGAAATTTAGGCTGTCCATCTGGCACCCCTGATCTGCGTAGATAAAGCAAAAGTTAAATTAGCGTGTGTGCAACCGAGAGAGAGAGAGAGAGAGAGAGAGTATACACACAGATAAAAAATACATCTATATAATTCAGGCAATAACATTTCATCATTTTGTAGATACTAAGAAGAGCCTGAAAAGGCAAGTCATGGTTCATGGTTCAGCATACCTCAACCATATGTGGATTTGTGATATGTAGGTCTCTAATGTGATCTTCCCAAGCCATCTGGTGAATCATCAAAGAAAAAGACCGCAAAGGATCTCAATAAAAATATCTTCCAATTTACAGATAAATGTTGGATTAGCTCTGGTGGTATGTGAGGCATATGGCTTCACTTCTCCAAATAGAACAAGTATAAAATGTAAAGATGTTAAAATACAATATCACTTACGCCAAAAGGGTTAAACTGTAGCTCCGGAAGTTCTGGGTCAAGTTTCGCAGGCTTATATAGACACTGCTCAGCAAAGATGAAATGGTATGTAAACTACTGCCAGCAACTTCCCGAAAAATAAAGAAAAAAAAAATCAACTGAAGAGCTGTGGTGAAAGAAGTGCATACGTTATAGGAATCCATGAAGTGTAAGGATGGTACTTATTGTATGTGACCTTGGGAAGCTTGTATACATTCTCGAACCATAGATATCCAATCTAAAAATTACAAAAGGAAAGTTCAAAACTCAGGTGCAAAATCTAAATACCAGTGGACAGACTCTAATTATGGAAAAGACAAAATACCGTCAAGGAAATAATTGCAACTGCTGTTTTAATTGATATCCTACGTTTCACTTCTGTTTCCTCTAATTTCTCCATCCATCTCTCCACCTATGAGAATAAATCCAAAAAGTTAGGCATGGACTTGAAATTAGACAGATAAAACAGATGAGCTGGACAAAAAAAAAAAAACAAACAAACAAAAGAACACGTACAAAAGCAGTCTCATCTCCAGAGAGCAAGGAACTCTGTATCTTTATTAGGACTGGTTGAAAAATTAGTCAACGTGTGATTAAAAACTTACTGTTGGATGATAGTAAGCATATATCATGCCAATTATCCATATGTAGCGATCAAGGCCCGAGCGGAAATGCCACTCATGCAAGAGGGGATACTTAGATTTTGAAGGATTTGGGTCGGTGTATCCTGAAATTACATATATGTATTATCATCAAGCCACTGAGCAACAATCAAGATTGAGTCAGTGGAAAAGCAAAATATGGCTAGATACTAACCAAGAAGAAAAGTGAATGGCCTCCAGACCAGATCAAAGATTCCAGGTACTTCCCATATCAGAATCACCACCAAAAAGCAAGCAACAATTTTTGCAGCAATGACTTTTCCACTCTCATTATACTTATTTAAAATACCAAGCGCCCCATAAACCATAAGAGTGAAAAGTGTATGCATGGGGCATATGTAATACAACATGTAACTGTTGTTAAGGACTACGCAGCAAAAAAACACTAAAAAGTTTAGCCGCCACATCATCTGTCCAACAAAAACTAGTATGTCAGAAGCATATAGAAATAATTAGATAAAGAATCTCAAAAAAACATTAAAACTTACTAGGGATGTACCTGAGCAAACCTTGCAAGGCTGAAATCCTTCCTGACATAATAATATGAGAAGTTCCCAAATCCAGTCATCCACACATATGCAGCAATGAAAATTCGTATTGCATTATAAATTTCTGTTGCGGCGAAGTAATGATACATTAAAAATAGTACCTGTACATAAAGAAAAAAGTCTTAAGAAACTACAAGACCATCTATGCCACCAGGAAACAATACTATATAGACTGCAACAAGTATTTTATATGCATATAAATGTGATATGTTAAAAATCACAAGCAATTGAATTCACAGATAAGCCCAATAATTGATGGCAACACGCCCATCCAGAATGCATGAATCGTAATAAGTTGATCCCATGTCAATACAAGCAAAAACCAACAAGGACTCTGCATTCGCAAGGGATAAAGGCAATTAAAATACATAAACATTAAACAACTTGGCTTCCTATTAGGACTATATATAAAATGTCTTATTGCTCATAAGCAAAAAATGCATGACAAATTCCTCAACTTTGACTACTTCGAAGCTTCTGCTTCATGCAGTTGGATAAAATTTTTCTAGATCTCCTCTCACTCACATTAGTTCTGTTTCCTTTTTTCCCCTTTTTCCTTACATGTCAAGTTTTACATAATTGTAGCAAATTTGAGTAATTAATCTTCCATCTTAAGGTAGTTGTTCAGAATTCACCACCATTGTAGAATATAACTTGAGAACCTATAATTTGTTTCATGAAACAAATTATAGGATTTGAGCCAAAAACAAGGAAGAAGTATTGCGCAATGAATTTTACTACTGAAAAATACCACGAAACAGAATCCAACAGGACGTAATACTTTTTATCAACTTTACACTGGTTAATCTGAGAATGAGTGAATTCAAACTGGCCAATGCACTCACCTAACAGAAGATTAATATTGCTTCAAATAAAGATCAAGGATTATGCAGCACATTTGCAGTATTTACAGATGAATATGCTACCGTATAAGTTTCATTTGTTTAGGTAGCATTACAAGATTCCAATCCCAATGGCAGAAAAGGGCCTAATGTATTCACAGGATTAAGAACCTCATAATGCACTTTGGAGGTCCTATAACCAAATGAGATGATAAAGTTAAATATAGCACACAGTGTAGCTGCACCTGTCACAAACTGCTTGAACTCCAATTAGAGTAGGAAATTAAGTACTCCAGTTACAATTTATTTCTCAAAATCACTAGTCTTCATCAATTAAATATACTACTACTATGCAGTATCTATGAAGAAAATATGTTTCTACGTAACAAGCAACACAAGCAATAAGAAAGTTCTTCAAGATTAAAAAAATTGGAAGGAGCTGGAGAATTATGTTTGGTTATAGTTCAAGTACAAATTAAATCACCAGACACCAGAAAGAAGAAAAATAAATCCTCTCTTGCCCTGAAAACCAATTAATAATAAATTAGAACTTCAAAGACATAAACACGCCATCTAGATATTCATTTGAAGCCACTAGCCAAAGGAAAACACTAACCTGCATCCAGCCTTTCCACTCTTCAGTTTGGTGCCTGTTTAAATACAATATGGATTTTCCTGAAAATGGCGACCTATCATGATGTATCTTAAAAGATGTAGCTGCTGAGACTATGATCAAAAGGAAGTAGAGAAACAAGAAAAGATCCTGATTGTAGCTCTGCAAAAACAAAGTATTGTTCAGAGTCCAAAGAAAACAGAAATACTTGAATCAATTTTCACAGTATCACAAGCTTTAAATGCTGAATTGCCTGATGGATGCAAATGGACCAAGTCACAGCCAATAATGGACTCAGAAAACAATAAGAGAAGATCTTGGTCGTGGCTAATTTTACATGTAGAGGCAAAATCCTTCCTGACTATTGCTACATGTTAAGCAAAAGAGACAGTGAAGCATTTGCTACTCCATTGACTAGTAATTTGGTTTGTGGTCTCATGCCAATATAAGGGTCTTGGGTGCCAATTTTCTTTCTCCTTTTTCTTTTCTTCTGTTTCTTTTTTGGAGGGGGCAGCAAGAGATTCAACCTGCCAGTCCAGACAATCTTCATGATTTCTGTGTTCAATTATGGGAAGACAGAATATGAATATGTCAAAGCTGGTAAAGAATGTAACATTCTCATTCTGCATTCCACTCAGTGAACTTTTTCTTCTTAAGATTTAAATTGATCTACTACATATTTCACCAAAGACAATACCAAAAACTTGCCCTGTAAGGAACAGCAATATAAAGGGCATGGGCAAAACCTTTTTCGATTCACCAAAGAGATTCGTCCGATCACATATGTAGAAGTAGATTAAAAGGGCACCAAACTCAGACCTGGAGAGAGAGAGTGTACGAGAGAGAGAGAGAGGGAGAGAGAGAGAAACGGTGAGGAAGTTAACTTTCTAATCATGTCCTCCAAATACCAAAAGCATTAAATTTCACATATTGAAGACAAAAGACTTACATAGCTCTCAGTATTAACCGATTTTCAAGCAAGAAAGAATCTTCCAGTAACAAGAATCTGAATAAAAATAAAGAACATAAAGCATATAAACATAACTAGCTAACATTCATCAGAATAATCCAAAGCAAAAAGTAATCTTATACTAACCTAACAAAGTGAGATGTGATGGACGAACTCCGAGCTTTAGGAGAAGCTGACTGGATGCCTCCCCCTTCCAATAAAACCGCTCTGTCATCTTCTTTTACTGTTTCCTTTTCCAACTCAACCAAGCTGATTTCAGAATGCCTGCCAGTAAACTGTAAAATTATTAAAAGGGAAGTGAGGGTCCCTGCCTAGCTTAAGACAAGATGACCAAGCAATAACATATTCTTTACCTGAAAATAGTATCTTTTAACTAAAAGGGGGAACTTGCAGTAAGCTTTTTTATAGCTACACAAGTTATGCAACTCGTCTCCTAAACTGCATTTTCTCCAATTTGTTCAATTTTGCTTCATTTAGAATGAAATTGCATTTTGTTGAGTGCTAAATGATTTTGTGCTTGGTAAATGCTTTATTGTTCTCCCGGACACAAAAGCATTTAGGTTTACACTGATTCCACACCTTTTAGTGAGCCTTAGCGACTCTTCAAAAAGATTAAGCATGTCAGCTAAAAAATTGACCAAAGCAATGTACTTTTCACCACTTAACGTTGCATACCATTATTAAACGGAACAATTTATACCTCCACGGCTTACATGAGCAAGTGCCGCAGAATAAAAAGGAAAAGACAAAAAGAAATACAAAAACTATCAATAGCCTCAATGCACGCATGTTGAACCTAGAGACCCAACGTAACACATATCAATGTACCAATTACCAAATGCAATTTTTTTGTCGTGCTTCAATGTTGTACTAGTTGGTAGACACACGACTATATCAATTATCTTTATTCATCGTCATCTTATGAAACTTTTTTCCATATGAAGATGGTATCGGAATGCAATCTCATCCATCCCTCACTAAAAGGTTGCATCAAGAAAGGCATACATCATAAAATTTTCCCACATTTTTCTTTTGCATGGATTGTCAATGTGAATTTTAAAAGTCAATTGACATTATGAATGTCATGTAACACCCCATTCTCTCGAACATGCTACTAAACCGAAACCTAGGGAAATTTTTTTTGAAATAAAATATTTAATTCAACTCCCATTGTTAAATTAATTTCTTCCCCCTTGGCTCATCTAATAAATCCCTTAACCCATTTTCTTTTGGTCAAGTATAAGTTCACCCAATGATCACTAGAGTCTCACCCTTAATCCATTAGAAAATGTAACCATTTATTCTAAAATCATGATTAAGGGTAATAATCAGAGTGTACGAATACAAACAATGTAAATGGAAGGTGAAAAATATTATTGCTTCTCTCTAACTACATGACCAGACCTTTCTCTTAGGGCTGGGAAATCTGTACATTTAGGAATATGCCCAAAAAAAAAAAACAGATTATACAATCAAGAATATTTACAAGATACAATAGGATCTTTCTAAAATTGAGGATATGATTGGGGATTGAGGATATGATCAGATCCTGCAAGATACGGAAACTTTCCGAATTTAGGAAGATCTTCTAGGATTGCATAGAACTCGACTATTCTGAGAAGATAGTCAAGTATCCCATGATAGTCAAGTCTTGTACTCGAGTACTATCTTGTAAATACTAGAGCGAGTATATACTCGATTATCCAACACAGATTTTTAACATATATAAACATTTTTGTGATATTTCCATTTTATTAAGGGTGATAAAATTCATGAAAATTTCACAACTAGAACACTCATAATATGACCATGTGTAGAAGTATCAAGTTCAAAGGGCAACATTTGACCCTTCAAAAAATGATATAAGGTTGACTATTCACAGTTTCATTCCTATTGTGACACACTCATGTATCTTGGGTATTTAACTGACCAATTCTCCACCTTTTCATGTAAGTCATACACCGTTGGAAAGCTCATTTGACTTGGCTACAACATATCCAAAACTCATTTGATTTTATTAAGGTTTGAAATTTCCAACTTTGACTCAAAGTCAGCTGGTCTGGCCGAGTGACAACATTGCGCAGTCGTTACCAAATCAGGCCTATCTTTTTCTACAAAAATCAAATGAACATGAAACCAAGTCTGATAGAAACTAGACTTCCTTTACCATCACCTGGAATTTTCTTGTAATTTAATACCTTGTATACTGTTCCCAGGAAGCCATCAAAACATACTGTTCGTAGCAATAGAAAAATCTTTTTTCAATGATTCTTGTGTCAAAAGTTTGCCAACACATCCTAGTTTTTGTTGGGAAAATATAGTTAGAGATATAACAATATACTAGGAACTCTGCTTAAGCCCAAAACAGTAAGTGTTACTGAACATAGGCATATGCCGATTTCTCATTCCATACTTTCATGACAAAGTAACCTTACATCTCAAACTTTTAGTGGTCTACATATTACTACATAAGGATTCATTTTCATTAAAAAAAAAAGAACCCTACCAAAATGAAACTTATGTAGTTTAAAAGCTTACAAGAACATAGGCTTGCAATATGCAGCCAAAACCATATAAAATGTCCATCTATGCCTCATATTCAAAAATCACATTTCTTCATTCAACAATTTTCTCTTTGTCATTGGAAGATCCATTCCCGCATCTACATATATATACATTTTGTAGAAGGACGATACATTTGAGGACAAGCTATACATCTATCAAACATTTGCATAAGCTATTTTACATGCATCTTATTTTCAACATATTTCAAATGCATCAAACATTCACATATAACGTGTCTTTTCTAAAGAATATGTGACAGGCATATGCATAGTAACTTTCAACATTTTCCACAAAGTACTCAAAATAACATTCATGAAGCCAAATCATCACATCAAAAAATGCAAGAAAAGTCTCATAACACATAGCTTGCTTTACTTGAATAAGATTTGTAAGCTTTTGTTACAACCCTCAGGTAGAACTCACTCTCAAAAGCTAGTTGTTAAGAGGAGGGTGCCTAAGAGGTTATAAACCCCACACCAGGAGCCTGAACTTCCAATGTGGAACAACTCACATACCTTGCAGTGGACCATAACATACCACCACACTCCGCAACCCGGCACCCACAACGGCAGGTTGTGCACTAGCCACTGCTAGTCTCAGGTGAACACTGCAATGCCGGCGTCACCTCCGTCGCCACTCGCTTGCACTAGGAGCCATGGGGCCAACTCTGATACCACTGTTACAACCCTCGAGTAAAACTCACCCTCAAAAGCTAGTTATTAAGGGGAGGCTGCCTAAGAGGTTATAAACCCCACACTAGGAGTCTGAACTTCCAATGTGGGACAAGTCCAATACCCTGCAGTGGACCATAACAACTTCCTAGCTCCTATCATCTTTAGCCAAAGCCTTGTACAGTTCTACTCCTTAACTAAGCCTCCTCCTCCTCCTCTCCTCCTAGCTTTCTCCCTTCTCCTTTGTTGTCATTTTGGCTTGATCCATCTTTTTCTTCTCAAGACCCACACACTAGACAATTGAGCATTGTCAAAAATGGTGGAGACCATCATTGTTACTCCTTTATATACACTCCAAAATTTGGCCAATGGGCACTCATTCTTCTTCTTGAATTACCCTTCTGCTAACGTGGTAAAAAAAATTGAAATTTTTGCATAAAAGAACACTTCAATTTTGATGTAAAAATGCCCCTTTAATTCAAAATACAATTATTTAAGACAGAGGGCATCATAGAGGGTTGGGGCCAAGGGTCAAAATCCCAATTTTGTGAAAAATTAAAAGGGACCTGATGGTCCTTTAAATTGGCAGCTGGCTGGCCCACTGCTCATTGCAGCACTGCGCAACAAGCAGGCTGCTCGTTTGCTGCTGGAAGCCAGCTGCCCTGCTGCTCACCTTTTTTTAAATAAAAAAAAAGGTCGTTTTATTTTATTTTGTTTTTAAATTTTTCCTTTTCTCCTTTCTCTATTTTTTTTTCCTTTTTCTTTTTTATATATGTATACAAATTTCTCTTTCTGTCCATATATATCTTTTTGACCAATTTCTTTGGCTAAGTGCACTATTTCCCAATTTCCCATACATATTTATATATTTACTTATTCAACCACTCCCTTGGTAAAATACACTACCGCTCAATTCTAATTTAATTCACACTCACCCACCAAATCAGAATTTTCAATTTATTCGTTAATTACGCTTATTTCAATTATTTTTTCCTCATAAATTAACACTCCAAAATTCTGTAAAATTTAGAGATATATTACATTTACACCCCCTCAAAAGAATTTTGTCCTAGAAATTTGTTTCAATTAATCATCAACATACCCATTTAATAATTTATCTCAAAACTAACACTCCAAAAATCTTGTAAAATTTTGGGGGCTTACATGCCTTGCCACCAACCATAACTTGTTTAGCATAAGGTATGGTTGATGATGATGATCGAATGTAATTTTTCATGTCATTTATCATTAGCACCCGTATCATCAATACCTCTTATATTTACCTATTAAATAACTTTTCTATCTACCCCTTCCTATAAAAAATACTATCTTCTGAAGGAAGCCATCAATGAACTTTTAACATTTTCATGAAATTTTATTTACTATATCTGATAGTGCATTTTTACTTAATATAAATAGAAACATATTGTTAGTGAATGATATAAATAAGTCTCATGCAGTTTAGACGCCCATTTTCTTTGACCTGATT
This sequence comes from Diospyros kaki, assembly GCA_036245055.1. NCBI lineage: Eukaryota > Viridiplantae > Streptophyta > Magnoliopsida > Ericales > Ebenaceae > Diospyros > Diospyros kaki. The sequence continues at coordinate 7,114,490 of BSEG01000016.1, read as the reverse complement.
ACAGATGATAAGCTTTTCCTTCCTTCCTTCCTTCCTTCCAAGAAAGTAGTTAATATATTCCCGTTGTTCTCACTTGAAAATCATTCTAACTTTGACAAATAGAATACTCTTTTCTTCATATAAATAAGACCCAACAATTTTCAGATAAAATCTTCGTAGAAACTTGTTAAATAATTGACACAAAAACAAATCAAACAGAATATTCTAGCAAACCCTTCAAAACCAGTAGCAAATGTTAAAAGTGTGATACAGAAATTATGTATGCGGTCAATAATCAAAAAAATTGCAACAAAATTCATAAAGGTGGTACAGGTGAGAAAATATATAGATAAGTCATAAGATTCTAGGTGCAAATGTGTAAACTGAACAGAAGATACGACAATAAATTCTGTTCAGAATTGAAGGCAGTCTACTAACAATTTGGATGAGGCTGAATTTTTCTTGTACTCCAAAAATTCTGAATATACCCAGGCCAAAAATATTGGGACGCTTCCAAGCAAAAATGACACCTGCAATTAGGAGATACTCAAAAATATGTAAAAAATATGGAAGACAATGCCCATGGAGAAAAGGCTTAACACAAGGTAAAAAAGCAAATTCAGTCCAAACACCATGCACAACGGTACAGGAAGAGAGAGAGGTCATGCTTCGAGATTTAGTACATTCACTGTTTGGGAAAAATCTTAGAAATCTTGTTGCACTGAACAATAATACATTTGTCAATTCTGACCCTCTATATCTTTCTATATGATTAAAACACAAACTCATCAAAGTCCACATAAAAAAAAAAATTGCATTACATATAGCAAACAGAATAAGCTTTTATATAAGTGAACTTTAATACTTCAAGCTGTTGATCCAACGTTCTTTTTTTTTTTTTTTTTTGGCTAGATAGTTAATCCAACATTCTACAAACTAGTTTACAAGCTTGATATTACTTAATTCATTTAGCAAAACCAGTTTAACCTGGTGCCTTACTATTTGTTCTTTTCGGAGGTCTCTAAAACGAAATAAAGAAGGGTAGTGGATTATCGTGCAACCATATTGAAACCAATACAGCTTCCAATTTGACACCTCTGCACTCACAACTCACGTGAACTCTCATTAAAATTCACCAATTTCATGAGATCAAACATGTTAATTAAAAAAAGTAAATTCCCGAGCCGACTCAACTGCAACCTGCTACCCACATATTTTCTCTTAACTAATATCACTTCATTTAAGGAAAGAAAAAAAGAAGAGAAAAATAAAAGAGAATGAGAAAATTATATTCAATTCCTTTACTGTCATTTCCTATCATTTTCTTTACCTGTTTTTTTCCCTGCCACAGTTCATAGTTCCGAATACAGGGTAAAGATGACAACTTCTCTGGGAAAAACGCAATAAAATCACCACAATATTTTGCTTAAGCCAAATTAACTGGACCGCCAAATTTACTATTAAATCGGACTGAACAATTATCATGTAAGCATGAGGCATAAGATAACAATCAAATGAGCAAAGTCACACAATACATATAGAACTATTCCAAATATACCTGAAGTACATCCAACTTCCAAATCTCCGTACGCAAATCTTTACATATCTAATTAAACAGGCATATCCATAATATTCACCGACTAGACAAAACTACACGTGCATTGGCCACAAAGACGGCATTGCACTGAAAATTTAGGAGACGAAATTCATACACAGTTGGAAAGTTTCGAAAGCGCAATCATCTAGAGTGCACAGCAAAAAATCCAAGTTCGCAACAGAAATCGCCAAATCTAGACGACTACACAGGCCGCAACCACCGACAACGCAAAACACAAACCTCGTCCGAAGATCCGACAGGAAATGAGAGGAAACCCACAAAGCGAGCATCGAAGTCGAAGCGACTCACCTGGCCGGGGGTTAAAGGTCCGTAGATCAGCATCGTTGAGGGCACAACAAGCTCCGCTTTGGGGGCAAACCTTAAAGCGGCGGAATCAGCACACCAATGCGCATCAGTCTTCAGATAACTGCTTGTCCGCGTATACTGGTGTGCCGTACACCAGATCCACCGAGGAGGCCTAGATTTGCTGCGAGAACTTGGAGGTAGAGTGAAAAATAGACCAGAGAACTGTCGGCTAAGTACGAAGGAAACGAGAGAGAGAGAGAGAGAGACACAGGGAGTAAATGTTACAGGGAGTAAATGTTAAGTAGAAACAACAATCGAAGGCTTAGGTTGAGAGAATGCGCAGCAGTTAGTTGGGGAATCAATCGAGGCCACAGATTTGCTGAGTGTTTGTAACAAATAACAATGGTGGATCTCCTTGCGGAAGGAAAATTACCTGCTGCCCGTGCGGTCGCATGGAATAATTGAGCGCCTTTTGATACCGCGTTCCGCCCCCCCCAAGTCATGGCCCGGTTGATGTTTGAAGTTGGAATTTTGTGACTCTTGATTATCTTGTTATTATATTTTAAATAGTACTAATAAAGACATTAATTGATTTGAGAACTTCTTTTTTATAAATAAGTGGATAAATAATTTTTTTTAAAAAAAATCTATTATCCATATTAAATAATATAAAATTTATCAGATATAAATAAATTAAAAAGAACATGATCCTATAAGGAGTGAGACCTACACACTCATCCCCTATAAACTTGTGCAATATAATGGTGTAAAAATACCCTTCTTTTTAGAATAACTATTGTTATAATCTATCAAAATTAAATCACTATTATTCCAATTTATCAAAACACCAAACTCTAATCAATAGAACACATAAATCACAAGGCTACATTATATCCCAGCAAGAAGAACAAGTGGCCATGTATAAAATTACTATGACGTTGGTTATCTGAAAAAATCATTATTAAGATTAGGAAATTTATTAACGTGATATGGTCAATTACTTATTATTATTTGTTGTCATTTGTCAATCCCTGTGTACACTGCTATTAATGTGGGCGCATGGGTGATGTGCATTGTAGCACCTTCTTTATCAGATAATCCAATTTTCAAATAACAAATGTCAGTTGTACAGTTCTTTGGATAACTTCTGAGACGTTGAAAGAACCTTCGTTCTCATATTTGGCCTTGGGTTTGGGTTTGGGTATGGGTACTGTATATATCCCTCCAGCAATCCTTGAGTCCTTGTTGGCTTGTTCTTATCCTCCTGCCATTCTCCTGTTTATTCTATTTCTTTAATATCTTTTCTCGAACAGTAGGAGGCTCTTTGTCTTACTTTTTATTAGAGATTTATAAGACTTCGTACTTATAATTTGTGTAAAATTTAAAATATAGTTAGCATTTATGTTGGTAATATATTTTAAGTTTTTATTTATATAATTATGCAAAAAATTAATAAATTATCAAAATTTAATAAAAATAAAAATAGATATGTTGTTGAATAATATAAATAAAATTAATAAAAATAATATATTTTAATAAAAATTAATTATAAATTAATGTTCAACTGATAAATGTTTTATCATTAAATATTGATAAATTATATATAATTATTAAAAATATATTAATGTAGTGTTTTATATTTAAATTTTAAGTTTAATTTATAAAAATGTTAAATATATTAATATACTAGATATTAAAATATATAATTTAAATATATATGTATATATGTTATTGTTGTTGACAAAATACAACAATCTATTTGTAATTGCGGGCATACGCAAGAGTCTCAAGAGTCGTGCCTTCACTGATGAGAATCTTGACTAGTAACGGGATCTAGTAGAGGTCCAAATCTGGCAATCCAACAGAGCTGATGGTCTGACAAGGCTAAGGACCTGGCAGGCTGATGATCTAGTGGCCCAATATGACGTAGTAATATGTGGGCGACGAGTGGCCTTGATGATCAAGTGACCTGAGGGTGACGGGTGGCCTTGACCGAGTAACCTGAGGGTGACGAGTGGCCTTGATGACCTAGTGACCTGAGGGTGACGGGTGGCCTTGATGATCGAGTGACCTAAGGGTGATGAGTGGCCTTGATGACCAAATGACCTGAAGGTGACGAGTGGCCTTGATGACCGAATGACCTAAAGGTGACGAGTGACCTACAAAATGAGAGCACCGTTAAGACGCAGGTGGGGCCCCCGTGTAAACCCTCCGATACTTAAGTCAGATCTCGAGAGAAAATACGAAATGATGCTTCAATAACTCAAATTTGTGTACCTCATGATGAAGGCATGATCTCATATTTATAGCAAATGGTGTGTAAGGCCTTACGATATTTTCGATGAGAATCTCATGGCCCATTCCGGAGATCTCGCGGTTCATTCCAGGGATTTCGGAGCCCATTTGGCTGACGAGATGAGGTTCACTCGGTTGAAACGAGTTGATCGCCAAAAAGTGGCAAAGCCGAGAGGGTCACTAAGCATGATCGAGTGACCCCCCACTCGGTCATGCTCCTGAGTGGGACTTCTCGGCCTAACCGAGTGAACCCTACTCGGCTAAGTCAAGATGGGGCGAGCGGCCATTCGGCACAACTGAGTGGACCCCCACTTGGTTGTGCCGAGCAGGGGTGTGGCCACTTGGTTAGGACGAGTGGGATTGTCTACTCAGCCTAATCGAGTGGCCACTTCTTCGACCCTTTGTCTTTGCTTTCTCCCACCGAATTGGGGACCACGCTTGATCGGATACCTGCTTCATCTTCCCGAGTATATCAATTATATATATATAGTGAAGGTGACGAACAACATTGGGTGAGGCAGCGGCCGATCAGTTAGAAACGTTGATTATGAAAGTCGCCAATAGAAGAAACAACCAGAGAAGAATATGGAGAAATCATAGAGTTGTAAATATTTAAATTGTTTGAAAATAAATTTATAATTAATTTGATTAATGAAATAAGTTATCAACAGCTTATTTGAAAAAAGTAGAGGTAATTTATTGAAAATGTTATAAAAATATCTTATAAGGTCAATAGTCTTTAAATTTTGTAATTTTAATAAACGCATAATAAAATAAAATATATAACTTTTAAGCTTCCATAAAAATTTATTAAGTGGTCAAGACGGACAACCAAACACCCTGTAGGAGAGCTTATTAGTAGATAACCATCCACCAATTTTATACATACATGCATCATTATCCAAATTGCTAATGCAATCTATTCATTTACCCAAAAACTCTTATGAAAATTAGTTATTATATTGGTTAACTTTTTATTGAATATTAAATTAGTTAAATTTATTAATAATTTTCGCCTCGAACTTAAATGTTGACCCTTGAGAATGAAACAAATTACAGTCCATTTCCCCCCCCCCCCATATTTAGCAACTCCACACCTCATTATAATTCATTAAAGGCTTAATACATAATTTAGTCCCTTAATTAATCAAAAAAATAGTTTTAAGGATATTAACTAAATTGTGCTCACTGTTCATCCCTGCACAAAATAATTTATACACTTTTAGTCATTGACTTAATCGACGTTAACTGAGACGTTAACTTTGCCTCGTCACGCTGCCACGTCATCGACACGTCACTTCTCAGCACTGTCATGTCACCACGGCTTAATATATTTTTTTAGTCCCTAGACTAATAAAGAAAATGGCTTTAAGGATTTCAACTAAATTGTGTTCACTATTCATCCCTGAACAAAATAATTTTATACACTTTTAGTCCCTAACTTAACCGACGTTAACTGAGACGTTAATTTTGCCTCGTCACGCTATCACGTCACTACCACGTCACTCATAATATTCACTTTTGTTATCCATATTTTTATTAAAAAAAAAAAAACAACTTCAACACACACCCAGCCATGGCTGTCGGCAGCCATGGGGAGCCATTTTTCCCCCTTCTCCCTCTCTCCTCGTTTTGGACCACTCTTGCCTCAACACCTGTCGTCAATTCAGCCATTGCTAGTCGCCTCAGAACGACTGGGGGTCGAGGACCCTAAACCCAGCGATCAGGGAATGGCTAGGGGTCGGGGACCAAGGTTCTGGGGTTTCCTGACCCCCAACAATTGATGGCCATAGCGGCCAGTCGCCCGGCCATTAGGTTCCTAGTCCTAGCCACGACTGGGTTGAGGAACCCACCCTCCCCATGGCCGTGGTCGGGGAGCCCAACTGTGAAGACTTTTTTTTTTTATAAAATATGGACAATAGATGTAGATATTATAAGTGACGTGACAGCGTGATGAGCCAAAATTAACGTCTCAGTTAACGTCAGTTAAGTCAAAGACTAAAAGTGTATAAAAAAAAATTGTCCAATGATAAATAGTGAGCACAATTTAGTTGATATCCTTAAAGTCATTTTTTTATTAGTCCAGGGACTAAAAAATGCATTAAGCAGTGGTGACGTGGCACTACTGAGGAGTGACGTGTAGGTGACGTGACAGCGTGACGAGACAAAGTTAACGTCTCAGTTAACATCGATTAAGTTAGGGACTAAACGTGTATAAATTATTTTATCCAAAAATTAATAATGAGCACAATTTAGTTAATATCCTTAAAATCATTTTTTTGATTAGTTCAGAGCTAAATTATGTATTAAGGCTTCATTAAAACAGGTCAAATTTTGTGGGCATTTCGGCGTTGACTGATGAACTGACTTGGTCACTAGGCTTGATTTATTGGCGCTGAATCCTAATTTCTTGTCCTATTTTACTGGGGATTATCACCATTACAAATTTTCACATACAAATTTGTAATTATTTACCTATTTATTTAATGAGTTTGACAATAAGTTGGAATATTGTATATAATAAACTTTAGTTAATTAATTAAATATATAATGTGTTTTATATTAAACTAAAAAATGCTATTACCAAAGTATAAGTCCTTAACTACAAAGCATAATATGATCCATTTTTTAATAATATCAGCAATTAATATAAATCTTTTTATATTATTGTGTATTTCTATAATATTTAAAAGCCATATTTAATTAAAAAATATTCAATATAACAATAATATATTGTCATCGCACTATCCTAGTATTACAAAGACAATAATGATAAATCTTATAATAATAATATCAATATATATATAAAATTAGTAAAAATATTAAATTTCAAAACAAAATTTATCTTCATCAATGAAAATTATCGAGCAATATAAGATTTGTTCGATGTAACCAAAATTAAAAGAGGAGAGTAGACCCCATACCCCCTCCACACCCACCCTTACTTGCATAAGACAACATAAACGCAGACAATAAATCACCATTACTTCACCACTAGATATGTACTAAGATTATTATCGCATACCTTGTTATTATTGAATTTTAATTTTTATAGTACATTAGCACAATAACATATGACCTATTTTCTCATGTTTATCAACTTCATTAGTTAACACGTGGCAATAATTATTGTTCTAAATTGTCATCGTGGCAATTTCTCTATCTACAATGAATGCAATGCATCAATTCAACTTTTGTATTGTCAAAATAATTTCAAGCATCGTTTTCAAGTCCCATACTATTTTTATTTATATTTATATATTTTTTATAAATTATTTTTATTTTTAGAAAATGTTGATGATATGAGAAATTTTAAAAGTGGATCGTCTTTCAAATTTCTATATTTCAAGGATAATAAATTAAAATAGGGTTTTTAAAATTTTATATAATAAATTTAAGTGCACATTGTTTGAATATGAAGTATTTATTCTATATTATTTTAATTTTTAAATATTTATAATAATTTATAAAATATTACAAAATATAACATATTTATTATTTAAAAATAAAATATATTTATAATTTCTAAGATTATGAGTTTAAAAAAAAAATTAATATGAAAAGCATTATAAATAAAAGTAATCTTCATTGTATTTGTTAAATTTATTCAGTAACCCATTTAAAATAAGTTACATAATTTCTTACTCAGACTTTTACAAATAAATTTATCTCTTTTTTTCTCTAAATAAATTTATTTAAAATTTTACATATAAAAAAATTAGTCATATGCCCCATCTCATGAAATGCTCACAATTTTTGTTTATTTCATTTTCTTTCATCATCCTCTCTTTCTTATTTTCTTTGATCCTCCTATTCCTCTTTTTGTTTTGCCTGCCATTGTTGTCTCCATCATTATCACCTAGTCACAAACAATTTTAAATAAATTTAAGAACATGAATATTTTGGGAAAAAAATCATGATCTTAAGACTTATTATATATATTTTAACAAATATAAAAGAAGAAAAAATATAATTTTTAAAGCATTCAAAAAATTTAATAAATGGTCTAATAGAAATAATGAAATATTTCTTAATTTTATCTTAATTATTTTATATATTAGTCCGAAAAATATTTTAATCTTATACTAATATTATCTTTATCTTAAATATTTTAACAAACGGTAATGAATAAGATTTATACAGTGATTAACATAACCCATAGAGGTTCTACTGCTAGGACGAGTTTTCGTGATCAATAAATGCCACGTTTTTATATTTGGTACGCGGCCAGAATTGTAATTTATGGTTTCTTAATTTACTCTGTATGTCGGTCTATTCATTACATTACTTCCTTCCACGGGATTGGTCTCCCACGTGCCGATTAGATAATTCTCCGAACCAACCCATCGTATCCCAGACGAATGAGAGATCATTTCTATTGAAAATCCAGATTCTAGAGAGCGCGCGCGAGCGTGAGAGGGCGCAGAACCTACACAGACCGGGGAGAGGAATGGCTGGAATTTGGTTTCGATGGCCGGAATTTGACTTCTTCACGCCGTCGTGGATTTTCCAGTGGCCAGGAGTTGCCTTTTCCTACTTTACCTCAGGATGGACCTCTTCGAGCTTCAGATCGTGGTTCGATTTCTCCGTTGACAACGTCTTCTGGACCGTCGTCACGGTGATCGAAACCCTAGCCTTGGTCAGCATGCTCTGCTGCTTCTTCGTCTTCTGCGGTTGTACTCTCTGATTACTTCATGCCTCTGATTCCTCTCTCCTCTTTCTCTGTCGTGTGTAAATTCACGTACAGGACGACTTGAATGAAAATTTCGCAGTTGATTCATAGCGTCCCCTGTTTGTGAAGGCTGGTGGTTTATCGAATTCAAATTCTTCGTACCGATGGAAATCACTGAAGCTTTTTACGGTGTTTGGAATATCATTCTACAGATATGGATTTCAATTTGAAATTGCCGACTCCTACAAGCACTTGGTATCAAGATTTTTCCCCACCTTCTGTTTACCAGGTACGTTATTGCGAAGATAATTTGTTCGGTCGAGAACAGATATTTTTGGGAAAAGCTTCCCCTAAAGTGAAATATATATATATATATATATATATCAGTTTTGTGTGCTCAGTCCGCCGACCGAAAATGAAATCAGCTTAAAGTTTCATTTTTGTCATATATTTATATCATTTTACTAAATTGTTTTTAAAGTTTCAGCTTATTTATAAAAATACCATTTAACCATCAAAGGCTTAAAAGCCAAGCTTGCAATTTTATATTTTAGTTATTTAGGTTATGCAATTTTTTTTTTGTCATCATGTCTATTATTAATAACTTAACATTGTCAAATTAGCTAAATAAAATTATTGATCATTATATTTTGTAATAAATTAATTTTTACATTTTAATATGTCTCATATATTGAATTTTTATTCTTACAATTTAGTCAATTGTTCAAAATTTAATTAAACTCTATCATAATATTTTAACATAACATATGTATAAAATAAAGGGGAAAAAAAAAACACAGAACTAGCAATTGTTGACGGTTGTGTAATCAATGTTATGGACTCTATAAAATTTTTACCAAAATGAAAGAGATTTTGTTACTTCACTTATCAAAATTTTACAGTAATTTTTAAATATACGTAAAATTATATATATATGTGTAGAATTTTTAAAATATTACACAACGGGCGTCAACAATCTCTATTTCTTTGTTTATTTTATTTTATTTATTTACAACATCACAAATTTTTGACAAATTTCTAAAAAGGCTAATCTATAATAAAATTAAAAATTTAGTGATTGTTATGTGATAAATTAAAGTATAATAATTAATTTATTATGAAATATAGAGTTCAGAGACCAATAATAATATTTATCCCAGTCAAGTTGTTTTCTTTTATTTTTAAATTTTGATTTGATTATACTTCTATTAGTTATTTTGGTCGGATAATTAAATATCCAAAGCTAATTACAGTTGACGACACGTGTATAATTTTGGACCACCGACAACCTATCATCTATCAACACATTTTTTTCGCCTGTGATTTTTATAACCATACTTTCCGTCAATCAAGTAATAATTATAAAAGGACAGTAATTGTCTCATCAAAATAAATACAGGAAGTCGATCACTAAAACCCACAATTTCCTCTATTATATATGACTCAACAAATGAAAAAAAAAAACTAAAGCTAGGTTGTCTTTTGTTTTTAATACGTTTTGATTTTTTAATTTTTTAAAATATTAAAAATATATTTATTTTATTTTAAATATTTTTAGTCAAAACACACTAAAAACATTCAAAACATGAAAAATACACACCTTCTCTCACCAATCTTGCACAGATCGAGTATTTTTCTTCTCTTTTTTTTTATATTATTTTATCTTTCTTCGATTGTTGACTGCCATTACCACCGTCGTCGTCGATCACCCCTCGTCACTCTCTTACTAGTTTTGTCTCATTTTTTCTTTCTTATTTCATATTTTTTTCTTTTATCTCCTCTATTATTTTTCTTCTTTTGTTAATTTTTGGGTATGTTGATTAATAGGCCCTTTAATGTTAGATAGTTGATTAATAGGCCCTTTAAAATCACCGACCATAGTGGCTAATGGAGACTAACAATGCATATACTGGCAAGTGTTGGGTTTGGTCAAATGTTTAAAATTAAATATAAGGGAATTTGTCTATTGGATCTTGTTGGCTTTTGGGTATGTTGGTTGATGGGCCATTGGGTGTCAAGTGGTTGGCTCTGATCACCAAAAACTACCTGCTATGGTGGTCGGTGGCAACTGACAATGCGCTTTTCACCTGTGGTTAAAAATTAGATTTACCAAAATTCAACTGTTAAATTTGGCTCATTTTTGTATTTGTTAACTCTCTTAACTTGAAGTTTCTAATGATAGGCTTTGATTATGAAAATTTTTAGCTGGAGGTGGTCACCAGCGATGGAGAAGATGCAGAGCGTCTAAGAAGAAGAAAAGAGGAAAAAAAAGAAAGAAATGTATTATTAAATTTTAAAAATAAAATTATATATTTATTTAAAATTTTAAAAATATAATATATTTATATTATAATTAAAAATATATGATAATATATAGTATATTATTAAGTATATAATTTAATATAAATTATTGTTAAGATGTATGTTAGTAAGTAATTTATTAATTAAATTTATTATTTTATTTTAATAATAGAATTTTATAAAAAAGAGTTAATTTATTATTTAATAATTAAATTTATTGTATAAAATATAATAATTTTTTGTTTAAAATTTAAAGTAAATGTGTTTTCTAATTTTTAATTTTAAGAAATAATTTTTTAAAATGACAAAAAAATAAGTTTTTTAAAATTTTAAAACAAACACTCAAAATATAAAATTAAAAATAAATTTAAAATTAAAATATGAAGAAAATATCACCTAAATTATTCAATAAAATTAAGTTAAAATACCATTAATTGGAAATATACATGTTAAATGGATAAAAATAAATAATAAAATATATTATATATATAATTATTATGTTATTCGACGCGATAGAAAGAGAGTCTCTACGAGCTCGACCTCCTTACTAACCCCATGTCAGGTAAATCCACACGAGCCCAACAGGAACAGCTCTCATATTATATATTACTTAATTAAATCTAATGATAGGGTACCAGAGCAGAGAGAATGTCTAGCCAGTTGCCACGGAATTTGGCTGTCAAAAGAAAATTTCTTTTTCTTCTTTGATGAGTTGTCAAAAGAAAATTTCATTCAACTTTAAATAGTAAGTCCACCTGATGAAGGGTCGGTGCCAGCCTGAATCTGGGCCGTCAAAAGGCGACACTTAGATCCTGTCTTGGATAGACACGTGGACGACGGTGAATGCTCGATTACTGGACGCAACACTGGTGGCCTTCCGATCTGGGCCTTCATCTTCCACACCGTTGCAATTCAAAAAGCAGAAAAATCAGTACGATAAAAAACCCCTCTGAAACATTCATCCAAGCTTCCATCTCCCCCCTCCATCTCTCTTTCAATTCGTCGAAATCTCCAACTCAAAGCTCTTTGACTCTCTTCCCCGCCTCTCTGTATATATACGCAACTAGCAGATATATTTGTTTCTGGAAGAATCCTTCTGTTTCTGCTTCAAAACCCTAATAAAGCCCTCTGCTTTGGACCTCAGATTTTGACTTCTGGTGATTGATCCAAGTTTTATGGCGTATGCGAATCCGAAACAAGTTGTCCTTGTCCCGTATCGCCAACTGATTGATCCTCACTACTTGAACCGTCCGGTGGCCTTCGTTCAGGGACCGGCCGTTGGTCCGATGAACCCTAACAACGGACCAGTGCTACCGCAATTGATTCCTTTCAATGCTGCCGTGATCCCCCCTAGTGATTTTGGTTTGAACGCCGCTGTTTTGGCTCCAATCGAGGAGGCAAGGTCCCGATCTTTGCTGCAGGTAAGCTGTGCTTGGAATTAGAACATTCATTCTGGTTCAGATTTTTTATTTACTTTCTGGTTATGTAATTGGTTGTTGATTTCCTGAGTTTTCATCTCATGTAGCTTATGGCAGAGGAAGAACTCGTGCCTTCTCTGGGGGAGGAAATTAGAAGGAGAAATGCCATTGATAAGCTCAAACAGGTCAAACCTCCCCCCCCCCCCCGCCTCTTTCTTTTGTCTTTGATACCTACATACACACCACATTGACTTGTTTTTGTTTACGGGTCTGGATGGGCGTGTATGTGTCAGTGAGCTGGGTGATGTCGCTGTTATTATGATTGAGATTTGCGACCCATTTTAGCTTAAAATGGATCAAATTTTTTGCTCTGTTCGTTTATTGTATCAGTTAGTTCATTCATTTGCACATCTCTAATTGTAGTCTCTTTGTTGTTGAGCTGTAACTGTTGTTTTCAGGTTGTTAGCTATCTTGTATACAGTCTTTTCTCTTTGCAACTATTTTAGTATTACATTGGTGCTTTCTTGTTTCATGGTTGATATTTCTCATTCTATGAATTTAATGGCCTACGTGGAATTTAAATGTTTGATGCAGCTGTTAAGGCTATGCCAGAAATTGCATCACCTATAGGGTCCATTTAATTTTGCAAGTCAAGTGTCTATCACATTGAATTGATGCATGGTTAACATCATTTAACTTTGTTGTTATACTTAATATGGATTCAGATAGTTGTAGTGGCTAGCATGAACTGACTTGGATATGCTAATGTGATGTTCATGGTGCAAGAACTTTGACGTTTTACTTCTTCTCACAGATAGTGATGGAATGGATTAAGAACATTGCTCGTCAACATCGGCTTAGTGGGGAATACATTTCAGCTGTTTCAGCTACAGTTTTGACATATGGATCGTATGGCCTTGGTGTAAGTCCCTCAATTAAGAGTTTTTCCTCTATTGTTTTCTACTTCTCTTAATGGGAAATGAGTCATCAATGATGCCATTATAACCAAATCCATGTAATAATGTTCAATCTGGTGACTTCCTGGTAGACTCCATGAACTATTGCATTGAGTCGTCCTTCCTTCCTGTGAATGTGTCTTGTTGTTGTTCTTTACTTAATTTTTTCTCTCTCTCTTTTTTTTTTTTTCATTTTTATATCTCAGATTTAGTATCTATCAAGACTGAAGTACTTAAATGACTAGCATTTGATGTGAATATCATGTGTGTTGCAGTTCAATTCTTAGCTAGCTGGCTTATTTGTGGTTCTCAGCTTCAAATCATTTATTGCATTGCATAGTAAATGAAGGGGTAATCAAAGAGAGATGGAAGGAGTATTTCTTGAATTCAATGAAGGTGGAGAAACATGACTAGCATTGGATGTAAATATCAAGTGTCTTGCAGTTCAACTCTTAGCTAGCTGGCTTATTTGTGGTTATCAGCTTCAAATCATTTATTGCATTGCATAGTAAAAGAAAGGGTAATCAAAGAGAGATGGAAGGTGTATTACTTGAATTCAATGAAGGTGGAGAAACATGTGTTATGTTGGGGCATCTGAGTAATTACAAAAAAGGACAAGAATTATATGTTATAAAGATGTATTTATCTAAATAAAGCAAGCTCTCCTGATAGAGGCATGTAACTGGATGAGAGAAGAGGCTTATTTGTGTTTTTGGTTAAAAGAAATTATTTAATGTGATCATCAAGAAGAGTGTCAAACAAGTGGAGAAAAAGCACTTTAAGTGTTAGCGTTTAATAGGTTAACACCAGCAGTAGTTGTCACGTCCCTGAAATATATGGATTTGTTTTATAGGGAGAAGTCTAAATGTTATATTTATTTTCATTTGATTGGCTTCTATTAAGTATTTCTCTGTTGCCCCCCCCCCCCCGCCCCGGCGCCCAACACACGCGCGCGCGCACGCACACACACACACACAACCCCCACAAAACAACACCTTAATATAGGGCTGTAGCAAACATTTATAGTCCAAAAAGAAAACTTAAAATTCGAAGTGTTTATTCAACGAACTATATGACTTCCAAAATGCTTTTTGCTGAAAAAGAGCTCAACTTAAATCATGTTGTCTCTACTTTTCCTCTTTTTGGTATTAAGACTTTGGCAGTAGAGAGAACAAATATCGGGATTAGTTTCTCTAGTGTCAAGATCCAAGGCCTTGAAGGTTTAGAATATGCAAAAAAGACCATGTTTCATTAATATGACTGACTTTTAAATGTTCACTTTCTGTTGTTTATTTAGAAAAATGATGTGCACGGTTATACATGAATTTAGTAGAAAGTGTGCGATGATTGTTAAAAGTCCAGAGCCTATTCAATGGTGGGCTTTTGGAAACACCGCCTTATATAATGGAGGGAACTGGTAGATAGAAGTGGTTCTTTACTTTGAAAGTTTAGCAATTAGGAGTATTGACATGCCATAACTGGTCAAATTGGATTTTCAAAAAGGTTCTTACATGCAAGGAATGGATTTGGACTGCATAATAATGTTCCAGTGCTCAATACTTGGGAGCCTTGAGATCTGCCATTCAGAAATGAGGGGGGGACAGATAGCAAGGGATACAGGCAAAGTAAGAGAGTTGACAAGGATCTGCCTGGAGTTGTGAACCCATGAAAAATCAGCTATCCTACTAGATAATGAAGATGGTGATAAGATAGACAAAAATTACTACTTTGTTTTTAATACTTCATTTCTGGTTTGGATGCATACATTTTGTATTCACTTATTCTTAGGACTGCTAGGTCTTGAACCTCATAGCACAGGCTGTACGCATTGGAGCATGTATGTCAAGTAGGCAGTGATAAGTTTCCTATTTAATGAGTTAATCCTTCTAGCAACTTTTAAATGAGTGTGGTCATTTTGGTTTATAGTTTGAACTTTAACAATCTTTTAGCTGCCAATCTAACTTTGTTTGTAGGGATGTTTGCCTTTCATTTTTACTCTTTAACAATTCCCGTCTGGTGAAACACTACTGACATATGTTAATCTCATGAACTGCTACTAGCTGTTCGGTTAACATAGGATTTGTACTTTTCTGAATAAGTATGTGCCGTATTATATTATTTCTTACGTTGTATGATATTATTCCATGCATTTACTTGAACAAATTCATTGGTTGTAGCGGTATCTTGGATAGAAATGAAGATAATTGACGGTCTGCTGTTTTTAGAATATCACACCTTGGTTCTACGTAAACAACAGTATACCAAGCCTTTATTCCACTATGTGGGTTCGGCTAAATGAATTCTTGCTTTCTGTTCATTTCTAAACCTTGGTAGTTGGTTCTATATGCTTGTGCATTTTTACCAAAATGGAACAATTTTATATCATGCAGAATTCTTGTAAACATATTTCTTGTTTTTGGTTCTGTTCAGGTTCACAATTCCGAATCAGATATTGATGCTGTATGTGTTGGACCTTGCTTTGCTACTATGGCAGTAAGTATCTTTTTCCCCTGTGACATGCATCACATATGGAACTGTTTGAGTAGTAACTTCTAAATTGTTACCTTGTGACCTGTGCAGGAGGATTTTTTCATTGTTCTGCACAGCATGCTTACAAACAGACCAGAAGTATCTGATGTCCACTGTGTCAAGGATGCAAAAGTTCCTCTAATGCGTTTTAAACTTGATGGCATCTCCATTGATCTTCCATATGCTCAACTAAAAGTAATGTCTGTTCCTGAGGTCAGTGTGGTGACTTGTGACTGCTCTTTTAACTTGGGTTCCTTGGTAGCTTCTACATTAAGGATCTCACTTCTTTAAATTTAAAGTCCAAAGCTCTTCCTGTTAAGTCTTGATGTTGCTAAATTCCTGCTGTTTTATTTTGTTTTTTGTTTTTTCTTTTGTTTGTTGCCAGGAGCATGCATGAAATTAGAACATTATCGATCTTGTTGTGCAAACACCCAACCTTAGTTTTTATCTTTCACCTATTGTATAAAAATGTGAATTTCTAATGTGTGATCTGCAGAATGTGGATATTCTCAATCCTTACTTTCTGAGGGGCATTGATGAAATCAGCTGGAGAAGTTTGTCTGGTGTTCATGCTAATAAATGCATTCTTCAGCTTCTCCCAAATATAGAGGTACTGGGCATACTCTTTACACTTTATCATTGTCTGTGATTATTATTTGTCTTCTAGGTGTAAACTAGTTATCTTTGATTCCCGGGACCTGATTTAAGTTAATTTTAAGGATGCTGTCTATGGCATAAAATATGGTGCACACTGGGGGTTATTGTTAAAATTTATAAATATCTATGTTCTCAACTTTATTGCACAACCTTTTTCCTCCTGAGCTCTTGTAATAGCTCTTATGGATTATTGGATTTTTTTTTCCAGGTATTCCAGTCCCTGCTACGATGTGTTAAATTGTGGGCAAAGAGGCGAGGAGTGTATGGTAATGTAAGGAATGTATGCTTTGTATTGATTTCACTTTGAGCTTTCTTCCTTTTGGGTTCTGAGCATTGTCTTCTCTCTGTCTTTGTACGCCCCACCTTGCAACTAAAGCAACCGTATTTATCATACCCTTTTTTTTTTGCAGTTGTTTGGGTTTTTTGGAGGAGTCCATTTAGCCATTCTCGTGGCATTTATATGCCAAAGGCACCCAAATGCCAGTTTGAGTGTTTTGATTTCAAATTTCTTTAAGACATTTGCATTTTGGCCTTGGCCAACTCCTGTAATTCTGCAAGATAATGTGTTCCCTATAACTGGAAGTGCCACTGGATTGCGGTCCTTGATGCCCATTAGATTGCCATGCAGACCACATGAGTATTGCCATTCTAATATCACCAAAAGTACATTCTACAAAGTCAGGGCTGAGTTCCTTCGAGGTCATACTTTGACTAAGGTATCTTTTGGTTTTTTGCAAGTCCGCCTTTGCCTTTTTGGGGTAATTACCATCAATGGTCATTTATGATGTGTAGTTCATCTCTATACATCTACTGATTTGCATAAGATACTTTTTTCCCTTGACATTGCAGGATCTCCTGAAACAAGACTTTGATTGGGCTGGCCTATTTGAGTCTTTTCCATATACAAAGAAGTACACTCGCTTTGTCAAAATATTTCTTCTGGCTCGTGACCAAGATGAGTTAGGAGAGTGGGTGGGTTGGGTTAAGTCACGGTTTCGGAGTCTTCTTCTCAAGGTTAGTGGATCTCATCATAATTGTTGGTTATCCTTCAAATTATTGATGATTGGTGTGATTACAGACGCAACCATTTTTATTCTGTCTATTTACTGGTGTGGTTAATTTGAGGGCCAGAGGTGTACTTGAGGAAAGAAAAGAAAGCTGTTCACGTTGTAAACTAAAAGGCCTGGTGCACCTTGCAAAAGGTTGAAACTTGACAAGCAAATTGAGCTACCAGCTCAGATATGCTTGCCTCAAGCAATAAAGCAATACCCAAATAAGTTGACAGCCATGTACTTCTGTTTCCACAAATCATGACATTATAGCTGTTTTCTGAAGTCTCGGCTTTTAGCAACATTTCCACTCCAAATCCTTGAGTTCTTAGGAGCTTAGTTTTTCATTATTTTGCTTATTGGAGGTACCACAAACAACTGTTAAATGTTAATGAAGTATTGAAGCTGAAAGGAGCAATAGTCAGCAAAACATTAGGAAACAGGTATAAACCCTAAACAGGCATGGAGTGCAAAGTAGGGGGCTTCCAAATCACCCTTTTTTGTTTTTTCGCCCCTCGGGGGGGGGGGGGGGGTTAAAAAGTCTTTTCCTTTTCATTTCTCTGTCTTTACTTAAATACTAGAAGTCTATAAACCTGCTCCCTCCTGCGAGACCTGAGAACCGGTGTTGTGCCAGCATGCTGCTATTCCGTTTATCACTTGCTAAGTGTAGAACCCTCCAATATGGGTGTATTAAAAGAACTCTTAATTAAATATGCAAACTAAACAACCTTATCTGGCAACTTGGCTACGTGTTCTGTTGTCTCTAAATCTGTCTGTAATGACTTTGCTTTAGTACTTGCTGAAAAAAGAAAGCATACAACTCTAATCTTTCTTTGAAAGAAAGCATACAACTCTAAATCTGTCCCTAATGACCTTGCTTTAGTACTTGCTGAAAAAGAAAGCATTAATATTTACGTATAGTACTTAAATCTTTTAGATAATATCTTGTTTCTTTGAAATACTGAAAGGACTTACTCTAATTGCCCCACAGTTGGAGGAAATTCAGGGTTTTTGTGATCCCAACCCGACAGAGTACGTTGACGCGAACGTAGTGGAGCCAAACGTTGTGTTTTACTGGGGCTTACAACCCGGCAGGAATGGTTTTGTTGACATGAAGTCAGTTAAGGATGATTTTATCAAGAGCATAAGCAATGGCTATCAAGTCCCTACCAGAAGGATATCACTGTCAATTGTGCAAGCTTCGCAGCTGCCGAAGAACGCTAAATTTGACACACAAAGTGACCAAAGACGGGAAGCGTGCTATGGGGAGTTAGACTGCAATCAGCGGGTCGGCCCAGAGTTCTCTGAGCGTCTGCCTTCAAATGTTGGCCGCTTGACCACTAATGCAAATTCTGTTCACCCAAGTTCTGGGGGCTAGGCTCTTGGTAGCCTACCCATTTTGGCTTTATTGCTCTTTGGTAATGGTTCCTTGTTCCTTGTGGGTTTTTGGTCTTGTAGAGGCTATACAGTGCACGAAATGCCTTTTGAGTGAGACTTTTGGGGGAGTTGGGGGGGGGGGGGAGAGCAAGAGACAAGAGTAGGTGTGGGGATGGAAAAGCAAAAGGGTTGTGTTCCCATGTAAATTTATTGAATGTCTTGTTAATTGGAAAAAAGGTACATACACGTCATCATGGTGTCCACACCATTTTTGAAATCAGTGAAAATATATTCTGTTGTTTTTGTAATTGTGACATTTTAGATCAATTTTTGGAAGGTAATTCCGGAATTCATTCTTTTTTTTTTTATTTAATTTCCAGAATATATTCTTTTGTGTGTGTGTGTGTGTGTGTGGCTGTTTCTGGCATTTGTTCTGAAACATACTGAGCTCAATTAACCCTGAAGTAATGCTCTGCTGACTGATTGAATTGGTACCAAATTCTATACAAACTAATGCTTGCAAAAGCATTAATTATCAGTTGTGTGATTAAAGTCTTGAATTAATTGCAAGCAAGCATTCACTTTGCCGTAAAAAAAGGCACCATAAAGATTGAGATAGCACTATAAAGAATGCTATCTCATTCTTTTTTTGTTTTTGTGTGGTTGATTGTTAGTGTTGGGCACATGAGCTGGAAAAAGCACTGGTCAAATTGCTAATATTTTCACCCTTCTACTTGGCTATTGGAGCCTAAGGAGAAGGGATGGTTGGTGGTGCAACATGGGCTTGTGCTATTTAGGAAGGGAAAGTGGCTTAAACCTAATCAATCACTTACAATGGGCTGGTTTTGAGTTAAAGAACTCAAATCGCTTATGGAAAGAAAAAATAATACACACACCATTTACAAATTTAAAGAGTTTTTTGAGTTTTTATCTACTAAGTTAATCTTTACTCCTTAATCAAAGTGACATCGCATAAGGGCACGAGCTTTTTTGGGTAACTAAATTAATAGAATAAGGATTAAATATGTTAACCTCATATCATTACATATTTTTAATTGGAATTTCAGTGGCTTAGGCAAGTTGGATTGTTGGTGATTGAAGAGATGACGACATCCCAATCCCGTGCCACTGGTCGATTTTAAAACGTTGACTTTTTGAGAATTCTTCATCCGTAAGGTATACCCCCAAATCTGTTTGGCTTCGACTGATTTGTTTGTCAAATTGGGTTCACCTGAACCTTGGAATCTTCTTTGAATCAGATGAACGGAAATAAATAGGAATTAAATGCAAAGTTTGGCATCTCTTTGACCGCTGCTGTATCATGCATTCATGCTACCTTCTAGTTCTAGATATGACTTGCATATTTGGTGAAAGGGACTTGGATTTTATTTATTTATTTATTTATTTATTTTGACGTAATTTGTGAATTAGTTAAATGAGTTCATGTGACTCAGTGTGTGAGCTCAGTGGCAATCATTAGGAAGCTAATAAGAAGACAAATATTCCTAAAAATATGACTTAATTGGGTGTTATAGATAATTTTTTTGAAAATAAAAACAATTTTCTTTCTTTTTGGTAAAATAGCAGCCAAACACACACACCCTTCAGAGAACTCAAAAACAAATTTAATTTAATATGAAGAAGCAATAAAGGAAGGAATTCCATATAACTTAAGCGAAAGCACAAGAAGAAGCAATAATGAGCAGCCAAACACGGCCTTGCATTGCTGTAAAACTCACAGACGCACTTCAATAATTTGCAAAAGGTTAAAATAGTAAAAGTGGCCACCTCTAGGCCATGCTCAGCTCTGCACCTCCTCAAATTTGGCAGAAGCCTACGCTTTTCAAAAGTTAGGGTCGGATGCATTTTACATTTTTGTACTTTTTTTTTATAGAAAAATACTGTGTTTCCTTAATTTAATCAAGCCCTTATAATTATCTTAATTTCATTTACGATCCAATTTCTCAAAGAATATTTAATTTTAGAAATTATTATTTATTAAAAAATAAATTCACACGCACCAAGCAAACAGCAACAGCTCCAACAATGGTTGTGGAATCTAAATCGAATTAAGCTTTGGATAAATTGTTTTTTAATAATAATTAAATTAATTGCTAATGGAAATTTAATATAAATAAATAGTATAGTGTAAATCCAAGCAAGCAAGAAGGGGTGGCAGAGAAGCCATCATGACGTGTACGCATTTGGGGTGACACCGCGATACATAAAAGGGGGGGTGTCGTTCCATTTATTCATTAATTATGGTTTAATATTTAAATAAATGCGGCAATAATTTCCCTGTAGTGGGTGGCGACTGGCGAGAGGGTACGATTAGGGGATGCCAAGGGATATATTTAAGCAAGCGATGCGCGTGCTCTCTTCTCTTCCCTTCGTAGACTGATTCCTTTCCCTTCCCTTCCCTTCCTTTTAAAGCCTCAATCGAAACCCCACCCCCCGCCGCTGATTTCCATTTCCAGTCTCCAGTCTCTTCAATCGCTCTGCTCAACACCGCTGCTGCGGTGACTGTCAGAATACGAGGACGAGAAGCTGAGATTCGGTGGCGAAGTCCATTTCCTTCGCCCTTCCAGAGGTTTGGTGAGGTAATATTAGTAGAGTTAACATGATTTCGATTTCGATTTCGACCTTATTCACACTTTTCTCGTCATTTCTACGGTGTTGTGGGCCTTTTTCCTGATTTATGCGGAATTCTGCTTTGAATCTGTTTCCGGATCTCTGGTTTTCCTGATCGGAACATCCGTTCACGTGTTTGAATCGGCAGGTGTTCGTCAGCTAATGAAGGTGTAAATATAGGCATCATATATACATATATATATATATCCGTAGATATACGTGATTCGATTCGGTTCTCAAAATCGTAAGAATCGGATTATCAGGAGGTATTGTTGATGGCATCATCTGGGGTTCCGAATCCTTTAACGAATTCAGACAGATCGCGGGAGTTGTTGTTGAGTAGGAAAAAGAAGAAGAAAGTGCAAGGCAACAGAGATCGATTTCAGAATCCTAACGGAGCTCAGAGCTCGATACAGTGGAAGTCCGAAGCGCAACAGCAAGTCTACTCTTCAAAGCTCCTCCAAGCTCTCCGCCATGTCCGGCAGAGCTCCTCTGCGTCGGTTCCTCGACGGGGCCGAGCCGTGCGCGATGCCGCCAACCGAGTTCTGGCCGTGACTGCTAAGGGGAGGACCAGGTGGAGCCGCGCCATCCTCACCAACCGGCTCAAGCTCAAGTTCATGAAGAACAAGAGGCAGAGAGTGGCGGGCACGGGCGGCAACCGGTCGAAGAAGCCGAGATTGAGTGTTTTGCGGTTGAAGTCGAAGAACTTGCCGGCTGTGCAGAGGAAAGTTCGCGTTCTCGGCCGTCTAGTTCCCGGCTGCCGGAAAGAACCATTTCCAGTGATTCTGGAAGAAGCGACCGATTACATCGCTGCTCTCCAGATGCAGGTTAGAGCCATGAGTGCCCTCGCCGAGCTGCTCTCCGGCACCGCATCTAGCGTGGCTTCTCAAAGTCTGCTCGGCTTGAATCGGCCGCCGCCGAGTTGATTCGCATTGTTGCTCGTATTTTTCTAATAATTTTATTTTTTCCTTGTTTTCCTTTCCTTTTTTTTATTATTAATTACCCCCCCCCCTACCCCTCTCTCTCTCTCTCTCAAAAGTATTTCTCTGTTAAATACGGTTCCTTTTTTCTGGCTATCTTTGGTGTTCTTCTAAATGCTAATAATCTCTCGCTGCATGCTACTATGGGAAAAAACGCCACCTGTAAAAGGGTACGTACTTCTTCCCCGAAGTCTTTTAATACCACGAGAGAATGATACGGACATACCGATAACAGATGCAGTCGTTGCTTTCTGTAATGAAACGCTATTTTACGTTACAACCAACTTGTTTTGGTTCCAACCATACATAATAATTTTCTAAAAACGAGGTCTATTCGATGAATTCTTTTAAAGACTAATTCATAAAACTCAGTTTGTTTTTTTTTTTTTAATTTTAATTTTTGTATCTGCAATCTGTCTTTGGGCTTTCTGGAACTCTACAACGGGCTGGGGGGGGGGGGGAGAGGAGAGGGGTCTATTATTACTATTTTGTTTCGTTTTGGTTTCTGGGTGCGTGAGTTTTAATTCTGTTGCCACGTTTTATTTCCACTTGGAGGCATCGTTAAATTCCAGTAGACAAAAATAAAAACAAGGAAAATGACAGTTGGTCTGGGCCCTGGGCCCTGAGAGAGAAGAGGAGGAGATAATAGTGTACTGAATTCATGTCATGTGGATATTGGGCCGGGGGGGGGGGGTGGTTGGTCTCTGCTGAAAACAGTGCTAAGGGGCAGTAGATT
The DNA here is from genome assembly GCA_036245055.1 of Diospyros kaki. Classification (NCBI taxonomy): domain Eukaryota; kingdom Viridiplantae; phylum Streptophyta; class Magnoliopsida; order Ericales; family Ebenaceae; genus Diospyros; species Diospyros kaki. Next base: position 7,091,007 of record BSEG01000016.1, on the reverse strand, counting down.
GTGAAGGTGTCCCAAATTACCAAAGCGGTGGTGGGAATCTGATGGAAAAATGTAGATGAAATTGGGCAACAGTTTAGGCACCCAGAAAAGTTATTAATGAGAATCTGTTGCACTATTATGTGGGCTGCGGTTGGAGTTGGCTTGGGTGTCATATGCGGCCCCCATGCCATATGCGGCCCCCCTCCCCCCTTCTTTTCTTTCTTCAATGCGGTGGGCAGCATGTGAATTCTCTGCAGCTTAGTAATAGTCTCTGCTTCGGACCCACCTGCCCTAATTTAAGGCATGCGATGCCGCCCCTCACAGCCGCCTTCCCTCCTCCTACTTGAACGGGAATGCATTTTTTTTTTATAAGTTTTGATGTAAGAAATAACTAAAATACTTTTTCATTCATATTTGCTTGATTAAAAAATATCTAATACAACGATAAATCATCTCATTCTATTAACGATAATACGATGGTTGCATTAAATATTTTCTCTCAGCCTTTGTCCCTTGCTAACGAACTTCGGTTGGAGGAAAGCATTTTGGCATGGAAAGTCAGCCGAGTGACGCCACAATTGCAGGGAAATTTTTGGTTTCATGTGCGCCCCCCCTCGCCTCCCCATGTGCCCATCATCTCCCACTGTTTCTCTTATCAGAATTCTCACTGCGGTTGCCTCCCCTTTCAAATTAACAGCCATGGAGATGGAGGCTATAGTTTCCACTATTCATTAAATTTATATTTAATTATTTATAAGATAAGCATATTCGTCAATTATTATTACGTCTAATAAAAAATGACAAATTAATAATAAGGAGCTTCTTACTTGTATTTGCATCTATATACAGACGCATAATTAGGGTTTTATTTGAGAATTTAAATTAATTCTGTGGGGCTGAAGTTGATACCCTTATTAGTTATTTCCCAATCTTCAAATCTTGCAACAACTCAAAACACTCTTCATTATTGTTTAGAACTTAAAAGAGTTTATAGCACTCATTTCTTTCATCCATAATACTTATTTAGAACCACCAAAACCACAAACGAAAAGATGCAGAGATGAGATGAGCTGAAAACAAGTTGTAAATATATGAAAATATTATTTTGATTAAGTAATAGGGTATTGATTATATTTCTTACTCTTAAGAAATTATAATTTTTGTAATATAAAATTATTTAAAAGTGTATGTGGATGGTTGTGATAAATAACATTATAATGAAGAGTTTTATTGGCAGGGTGAGACATTAATAACATTATTATTATTATTATTTAAGGTTGGTAATGTTAATGTTAGTGCGAGTAGTTATCAGTCATCATTACGGCCATACATACCGAGCTGCCTTTCAAAGTTTGGTTTTGAGGCCAAGTTTTCATCATTTGGACAGTAAACATATCCTTACTCTCCCACGTTTTACATCTATATTTTATGCAAGAGAAAATTAATTCTCTATTTTTTATTTTTAACTCACCTTAACCCCCACGAAACCACTTTTTTACTATGATAATAATAATAATAATAATGTAATATGTGCAAAATGCCAACAAACACTCAAAATAAAATTGGGCTACGTGGGTTGATGAGGTTCAGTAACAGGAGTTGGACCATTTTCTTTTCTTTTTTTTTTTGTTTTTAAATAAGATTAGTTAATTATTTTAATGGAGTCATGTATAGGTTAGTGGGTAAATAATCTCTTATTTTTTAATTTAATAGAGTCATGTGTAAGTCTATATAAGAGATCTTTGAATTTATATTGGTTATGTTGGTTAATAAGTATTTTTTTCTTTTTTTAATTATTTTTTTTAAATTTTGTATTAATAAATTCTAAATACAAATTCTCTGATCATAATAATCATATTGATAATAATGATGATGGTTTAACGAATGAACAAAAGAAAGGAAAGGACAGAGAAAGAAAGGAAAGAGTTTTAAGGAGCACATGGGAAGTGATGGACTTAATAATAATAAGCAGAAAAAAAGGGAGAAATTTGAACTGACAGGGTTGGAATAAAGCGGCGACAGCCCACAGCCCATGTGTTGTTAAGTTGGCAGAAGCTGCACGAAATCCAATCAGAATGAATAACAAATCAACCCCTTTGGCTTTGATTGATTGCGGGGATTCCCATTTCCCACCCTCACTCTCGCTCTCACTCTCTCCGTCAAATCATTTTAGTGGGCGGCCACATTATCTTAATATCTACTGGCAAATTGTTTAATGTCTCATGTTTGGAGTTTATATTTAATTTTTGTTATACTAATCAACATGCGATCCTTAAAATTAAATTAAATATGATAATTCGTTGATTTTTTTTTATATGGGTCACTTAGTACCTTTCAATTTATAGTCATTTTCCACTTGTGTTACTTGCTGAGAAAATTAAATAGAGATTTGATAAATCACGGAAGATTTTTAGAGTCATTTTTTCCAATCATGTAATAAAATATAAATAAAAATATAAGAAATAAAATTTTAACATAGAAAACCTTTCAATATTGAGGAAAAAATATAGGGACAAGCTCCGAGAAATATTTTTACTATAATAAAGATAATTATAAATATCCTTACATACTTTACTCTCTTTTAAGTGATACAAAAAATATAGTAACACACTCTTAAAGACAATCACTTTGAAGTTTTTGGCTTTTTTGCCTCTCCTCTATCTCAAAGTTTGTTCTTGTTTCTTAGATCCTCAAATTTAGATGCCTCAACCTTATAGAGATGGGGGATATTTATACATGAAGCTTACCTTCCCAAAGAGAAATTGGCAACTACCTAATTTACGCATAATTAGGTTGTCTAATTTAGGTTGGAATCCAACAATTCTTTCCCTCCATCCTATGTGTAAGAAGAATAATAATGAAAACAATTAAACGGAGTCTATGCCAGCCAACTATGTTGCACGAAAATGAAAATGGGAAACGTTTTCGATAGAAAACGAACATTCTTCTAAAAAAATAGGTATAAATAGGGTTCAAAATGGGAATAGAAAACGTTTCGGAAATGGAAAAATGGCTCCTATAAGATGTTTCATTGCAACATAGCTGACCAACCCGACACTTAGTTGAAACTTTTCCCGAGCTATAACCTTTGTCATTGTGTCAGCAGAGTTTTTATCAGTATGGATCTTTTCTAATATGAATTGATGTTTTCTCACTGCTAATCGCAACCAATGATATCTTACATCAATGTGCTTTGTGTACAAGTAATACATCGCGTTCTTGCTCAAATCTAACGCATTCTAACTATCACAGTAAATTATAGTCTTTTCTAACTTCATTCCCAATTGTTAAAGGAATCTTATTAACCAAAACATTTATTTTCTTGCTTCGGTCCTGACAACATATTTCGCCTCTGTTGTAGATAAAGCAACACGTTTATGCAATTTAGACTCCCATGATACAACTCCTCCTACAAAAGTGAATAAGAATCTTGAAATAGATTTCCTACTGTCCAGATCACCTGCCATATCTGCATCTATATATCATTTCAAAATTGGTTCAAACCCTCCAAAACATAAGCACATTTTTGTACTACTTTTGAGATATCTCAAAATCCACTTCACAACTTCCCTATGGTCTTTACCTGGGTTGGAAAGAAACCTATTGACTACTCCTACCGCGTGAGTGATATCTGGACGAGTACTAACCATGAGGTATATCAAACTTCTAGCGCAGAGGAATAAGGAATCCAAGCCATGTCTCTCTTTTCTTCTTGATTGGTGGTACAACTCTTTCTACTGAGTTTAAAGTGACTGACTAATGGTGTGCTAACTAGTTTAGCACTCTACATGTTGAATCTTTTTAGAAACCGCTTCACATATTTTTCCTGTGACAACCATAGCTTTTTAGTTTTTCGATCTTGTAAAATTTGCATTCCCAAAATTTATCTTACAGGTTCTAGATCTTTCATGTCGAACACTTTTTACAATTCTTTTTTTAGATTGCCAATCATTTTTCTATCCTACCCCGTTATCAACATATCATCTACATATAACAGAAGGATAATGAATTTGCCACCTTAAAAACTTTTAAAATATACACAATGATCTGTGTTAGTTTTAGTATATTTGTGATTCATCATGAAAGAATCAAACTTCTTATACCACTGTCTCGGAACTTGCTTCAATCCATACAAGCTATTCTTCAATTTGCAAACCATGTGTTCCTTCCCTTTCTTTTCAAATCCTTCTGGTTGAACCATGTAGATTTCTTCCACCAAATCACCATGGAAAAATGTATTCTTCACATTAAGTTGCTCAAGCTCTAGATCCAAGTTAGCTGTCAAATCTAGTACTGTTCTAATAGAACTTATTTTAACAACCAGAGAGAAAATCTCATCAAAATCAATCCATCGCTTTTGTTCAAAACCTTTCACAACTAAGTGAGCTTTAAACTTCACTAGTTTGTTACAATCTGTAATATCCTATATTTTTGTAAATCCCATAATTTTATAGATAAATAATAGTTATTGATTTTGGCATTTGGGGTCATTATGGAATATTTGAAGAAATGGACAATTAATTGTTTTATTTGAAAATATTTTAGAAATTGAAGAGAATATATCTTTTCATTTTTTGATACAATTGGCTTTGAAAATTGAAGTAATATGAATGATGACCCTTAAAAATTGAAGAAATAAGCATGATGACCCTTGAAAATTGAAGAAATAATCATAATGATATTTCTCCAAGCTTTACAGAGAATAAATTGGGTGAAGTGTAATGAATTCAGTGCAAAATTGAGTATAAATAGAGAACATTGATGTAAAAATTGAATGAGAAAGTGAAGGAGAAGCAAAGGAATTGACCGTGAGCTTGAGAAAGAATTGTGACAGTAAGGTATGGTTAATGTTAAGGTTAATTTATCATTAGTTAAGTTGAGAAATTAGTTAACTAATAACTTAGTGGGCTCGGTAGCTAAATGAATTTAATTATGGGTTGCTAAATTAATTCTTGACCTTGCTCTATCAATATTTTGTTAAGGATTTGGGTGCGTCAACAGTACAAACTATCAGATGACACATATTTCGAGGTAAGAGTTTAATATGCTTTGTGCGTAAATTTCTTTTGTCATGACTTGTATAAAATATTGAGGGAGTGCTTAGGTATAAGACAGTGGATTTCTAATCATGGGAGTCTCGAGATAGGGTCTTGGAGAAAACTATGAGGGGCCACCTAGAGCCTAAGATAGGTGTGGTGGACGGGTTTACATGCATGTTGCATTTCATATTTATTTATGATGTCATGCTTAATAATTTACCGCATTGCATATTATCTTTACTGAGTCTTAGGACTCACCCCCTTCATTCCCACTAATCACACAGATAGCTCGGGGTCTAGTAAAAGAAGACAATGTATGTCGATAAATAGCTGGACGATGAGAATGGCAACCCATGATGGGGATGCGGGTCTAGTAGCTTGTAACTGTTTTGTTTAATGGTTGTGTCAAATGTCGTCTGTACTTGTCAGTTGTACTTGTTTCCTTATAATATTGAACATTTCATGTGACAAGTTATAATATGCCTAAGTTGCAGCTTATTAATCTACTTATGAGGCACAAGTCAGATTCGAGACTCGAGTGTCCTTCCGTTGCCTATGAGTCTTAGACCTCAAGTTCTCGATGGCCGGAGGCGGTGAAGCCTGGACCCCACCCAGGGCACCCACCTTATTTTCATTTCCAGTTGTTGGGGCATAGCCGGCCTCCGGAGTGAGACCTCTTGATGTAACCTAGGGTTACGGTGGCACCTGGTAGTGGGGTTCGGGGCGTCACACAATCTCTCTTAAGCTTGAACACCCATTTGTTCTTTAAGTCTTTCCTGCCTTCTGGAAGTTCCACAAGCTCATAAGTATTATTTTTCTGTAGGGAATCCATCTTGTTTTGCATGGCTTTTATTCACTGGGTTTTATCCTTATGAGTTTGAACTTTATCAAAGCTTTCTGGCTCTTCCTTACCAGTAAGAAGGATGTACTCTAAACTAAGGTACATGGAAGAAGGTTGTTGTTCCATCTCTGATCTTATGAGCAGTGATAGAGGGGGCTACTCCCCCTGCTCAACAATCGTATCATTATTTCTTGCATCATCTGTAAGATCATCATCAGCCCTTAGCCGGCCATCAGTCTGATTATCACTTTGAGTATCATTGTTAATTGGATTGGGCAAGTTCTGCTTATCTCTTAATTCAACACGACACCTTTAACAAGTTTTATCATCACTACACCATTAGGAACGAAGTTACAAAGAGACATTCTGAATGTCTTCTAAGAGTCTGGTAAGTACCGAGTAACCATAAAACTTGAATCTCATAGTCAAATTTTACACTCATAGAACACAACTGCTACAAAACTCCTTAAAAATCACTTAAGTGATCGGAGATAGTACTATTCTCTTTGTAGTGTAAATTCATCATCTTCTTAATCAAGAAGAGCTTGTTGTTGCCTGTCTTTCTAGCATATAGAGATTCAAGTTTCTCCCACAACGATTTGGCATGCATCTTATCACAAATATGATTGAGCATGTTGTCATCTACCCATTGCTGAATAAAACCACATACCTGGGCATGTTCGAATTCACACTCTTCATTGATTTTCGATTCGGGCTTTTGTGTAGCAAATACTGGTAGATGCCAACTTTTCACATAAAGAAGATATTTCATTTTTCTCTTATACGTGATAGTTGGTTCCATTCAGACTAATCATTCTATTTGTACTAATCTCCATTAGATTTGAACTAGGCTTCAACTATTTACTATGAATAGTAACTATATACTGGAATAGTGTATGTACATGAATAGTGCACCAGATAAGTTCTCAAGAAAGAGATGTGAGTTATAAATGAACACACTTAAATACCAAATATTTTCTTAACCATAACTTTTCCTAGACATGCATATCCACACACCACACTTAAATTCAATAATCAAATGTACAAGAAAGATGTTTTTAGTTAAGACAATTCTTTTCTGATGTGGAAGATCAAACAAAGTTGCAACTACAGAGCATACTAAGAATTTCTTGAAAAGAATGACACTTTCATAACCAAGAGCTCTAATACCACTTGTTGGAAAAATTGGACAAAAATTTGATAAATCGTATAAACTTCTCGGAATCACCTTTTCCCACCATCTAATTGAATATAAATAGAAATACAAGAGACATAATTTTAACGTAGAAAACCCTCTACTATTGAGGGAAAAACTATAGGACAAGCTCCAAAAAATATTTCATACTCTACTCTCTTTCAATTGATACAAAAAATATAGTGGCACATTCTCAAAAGATCCTTACTTTAAAGCCTTTGGCTTTCTTACCTCCCATTTACTTTGAAACTTGTTCTCATTTCTTGAATCCTCAAATTTGAATGTCTTAACCTCATGGAGTGGGGGTACCCTCCCCCAAAGAGCAATTGTGGCTAGGCTGCCTAATTTAGGTTGGAACCCAACATTATTATTATTATTATTTTTTTTTTTGGGGGGGGGGGGGGGCGCTACAAAATGACACAAAAAGTGGTAACTATCAAATGTTGTGTATAATTTGTGCAAATTGCCTTTCTTTTTGGGTGGCAAAGAACGAGTAGGAGTACTCTTCTAACACTTGCGCTAATTGCTGTGTCCACAGGAATAGTAGGATGGGACTGGGATTGGACGAATTCCCTTGTCCCCTCTAATTGGAACAAGAAATGTTGATTTATTTTGAACACTGTTTTGGCATGATATTAATTGTATTCATCTATATATCAATCCCATGCATGATTAATTATCTTTTTTCCCTAAACTTAAACTAATTTGCATTCAATCATCATTCGATGCCCTCCTTCCATAGATGTCAAATCTCGTACCCCAATGACACAAAACTTAACCCTATTTGCATTCAATTAAGTGTCTTCCGGGATTTACTAACCTTAATTAAGAGACCCTTTTTCTAAAATCATTTTGTAATAATATTATTCTTCATCCTCGAGCATTACCAATTTGTGTCATCCTATATATCCTACTCAACACTAATAGACATGGCCGAAATTGAACCGAACCGACGGTTCGAACCGGAACCGGACCCGGAACCGGCCGAACCAGAACTGGAATCGGACCGAACCGGCGAAATTCGATCCAGTTCCGGTTCGAGGTTTCGCCGAACCGGAATCGCGACTGGAACTGGCGGTTCCGCAGAACCGGAACCGGCGGTTCCGCGGAGGGGTGCATACTTATATTACTTGTATTAATTAATTACTTGTATTACATACTTGTTTAGTTATTTTAATTATTTTTAATGAAATTATTACTTATATTTCTTCAATTTTTAGTAGTGTTTTTTATTAAAAATATGGTTGAGAATATCTATATTTACAATTACATTTAACAATTAAAAATCGAAATGAAACCGAATCGAACAACGGAACAAGGACCAAAATTGAATACAATAATATTTAAAAAAAATTAAAAAAATTTGGTTTGAACCAGAATCGGAACCGTTGACCGAACCGGCTCAAATCGTTGACCGAACAGGTCCAAACTGTTGACCGAACCGGCACGAACCGGAACCGGAACCGAACCGTCCCAAACCGCCCTTGGACGGTTCGGTTCAGGTTCAAATATTTCTTGAACCAGAACCGGCGGTTCATGAACCGGAACCGACAGTTCATGAACTGTGGCCATGTCTAAACACCAATCTCGTTTCTCCCACAATCAAAACATTGTTTAATTTAGCATAAAACCATGCATATACAAACATGTGATGGTATAATTTTATTATTTTATTTTTAAGGATCATAAAAACAGCCCTTCACCGAATTGAGACTTTCTCGAGTCGTAAGGGCCTAGGAATGGGATTTTATCCATCCCGACATCAGCATTTGTCGGTTTGGGGTTGGATATTAAGTGATAATAATGGTTGTTTGGGTGGGAAGATTTTAACACCATGATTGGCATTGCATAAACCTGGGCTGAAATTACTACCGACATGTGGCGTGTCACTGCAAGCCTCCAAACAGTACCATACAAAAGACATTTGAAACCCACAAATCTAAACAAAAGTGTTTTTAGCAAACATCTATCTGCCCATGTGACCAGAGCAACCTCTCCTGCCTTTTTTTTTCCTTGCTGGCTGTGGCTGCCCCATGTGACCGCAACCATCAAAAGGAAACGTACCTTCCCCACCTTCCTTCCATTCCCAAACCACCCCCGTAAAAAATAAAAATTGCATATGTGGAGTTCAACCCCCTCCTCCTTGTCCATGCCATAGTTATATCCCTTAGCTCCCCCCAAACTAATGAAAAACACGGCTGCACCCTCAGGAGGGGGTGCTAGTGCTACGTACTGGCTGGGTTGCCCATTGACGAGAAAGCAAAAGCAAGCAAAAGAAAAAGATCCCCTGTCCATGCCCCCCATCCCATGCACCCATGTTGGGTCATCACCAACATAATAAAGTTATAAAACCTCCAACATATATAAAAGTGGGTGTACATATACATATATCTTACACATTGTCATCTTAATTAGATGTTATGATATGCGATGTGATGATCTTATAGAATATTTTAACTGGATTGGCCCAAATATATGAGTGTTTTACAAGAACGCCATGAAGTTTTAGATTAATTTCAGTCATTTGGATTTCACTTATTTGGTACCCACTGCTTCAATTTTAATTTTATTGACACGGGGAAGGTTGGCGAGACAGAAATGCAAATGGGATGACTGTTAATAAATTTTAACATTTGATAATTAATTTTTAGTATTTAATAAATACTAAGACAATCAGAAAATAATAATATATACATGGCCAAGCTGAAACTCACAAGCTGAGTGTGAGTTAGTGAAGCAACATTCAATGCAGAGGAGGCAGCACTGGAATGTGACTGTGAATGTGAAAGGGAACAACAGGGGGAGGGAGCGGGTGAATCAGTAATTGTAGCAGACAGAGAGAAAGGCAAATAGGTTTGTGCGTATGTTTGTATGTATGTAGGTACAGGACAGCGGACAGTGGACACCACAACTTGTTGCTTCAGACAGAAACCATCAAATATATTTTCAAACTTAAAGGTGGAGTGTAGTGTAGGGGACCAAACTATATATCTTCGGCCGGCAGGCCGGCCATCACCTCCTCCTAGCCTTTCCCACCCCAACCATTGCGTATAATACATACGCGCGCGCGCACACACACACGTATATATATATATATATATGGACAACGCCACAACGATATTGAGTTCCATCTGCTATTGAATTTACTTACACCTTTTCTTTTTGAGGTGAGTCCAATCTCAAATTTAGTAAGTATTACATTTACAAGTTAAATTCATATTAGGCGCGTTAAGCAGTTAAACTCAACTTAAGTATTATTATTATTATTATTATTATTATTATTATTATTATGTGAGTTTAACTACTACTTTATTAAATAATTATAATTAAAATTCATTTAACTTGATTAGTTTATGAAATAATTTTATAAATTGAAACGGGGAGTTTAATAGTAAAAGCACCTAGTTATGTCCTCCTCCTTATTCCTAATAATTGATAAACTACTCGGCAGCGGGTCCTAGACTGGTGCTTGCAGGCTAGGCAATAGGGATGCTAAGCCAATGCTGCACAGTCCACGGAATGGAAGGGGAAGGCCCGCCATATTGGCCGGTCTCTCTCAAACCGAAAGGCAGATTTAGACTCTATATATAGGACCAAGTTCGAGTTGTCATTTTGCGTGGTAAATTACTCATTTGTAATTTTAAATAGTGTTATAATATTTTTAAATTATAAATTTATTTTAATGACATGTGTTAAAATATGGGTGTAATTTTACTATTTTTATTAATATAAATAAAATCATCCTTAATTAATTTTTTTTAAATTAAATTAAATTACAAAAATTAATATATATACGTAAAGCCCGTGCTTCCTTCCCCTTCTCTTTCTACGCCTTATTCCTTTTTCTTTTTCTCTGTGCCTTCTTCTCTTTGATGGTTCGCCCTTCATCTCCCTCGATCAATCCTTGCTCGCGGCTTGCCCTCATTAGTCACCGCCTCTCTTTCGTCAACTCTTTTTTTGGTCACTCATCTTGCTTGCTACCTCTCTTGACTCTCTCACTCCATCGCTTGCCCTTGCCGGTCGCCGACTCTCCCTTCAGTCGCTCACCTTAATCTCGCTTGCTACCTTTCTTGACTCTCTCGTTTTGTCACTCGTCTCGCCTAAAAATCCCTACTTCAAGTAATTTATGTATTTTATATAACGTTTTGGTTGAAATAAAATTGTTGAATTTAACTGTTGAAAATGATACCTCTTCTTTTTCTCTTTCCAGAATTTAGAAAACTGACACTCCAAAAAAATTATTATTATTTTGCAACCCTAGATGTCACTCACATTGGAGTGAAAAATTTTAAATTTAGGATGTCATTTTAATAGTTATGGAGTTCAAACCCTAGATGACACTCTCCTTGAAGTTGCTCTAATATAACAAATATAAGACTTCCTATTCCTAGATTTAAACTCATAATTAAGTTGAATTGGGCCATAATTAAACACCTATTTTTATATATAGGACCATAATATATTAAATATAATATAAAAAATATTATATTAAATATAATCAATGTTTATAACTTATATCCTTATGTATGTAAATGTAACAATTTATACACCAGTTTTAGGTAAAACTTTCGGATATTATAACACAACCAAATAAATCATCAAATTTTAAAAAACCAATATATATATATATATATCATATACATCAAATACTATCTATACATATATTAATCCCAAACATGACATGTACATGTATTTATAGTATGTATTATATAAAGAATAATATTGTATTGTATCATCATCCTTGGAACCAACCATTGCGTGCAGGCCTGCACATGGCCATGGGGCTGCACATTTCCAAGCCTATACCTTGCCTACTACTCAACTCTCATGGCTGTGGTTTATTGTACAGTCTACTAGTTTCTCAATTAGCTTGGCGAGAGAGGGATAGAGAGAGTCACATCAATAATAATTTTATCAATAAAAATAAAAATAAATTAAAAACTGACAAACTTTAATATTCTTAAAAAAAAAATTACGGGCTACATCATCTCATATACTGTTACTAGCTGCTCTAGATATATTACAAAAGAACATTCTAGAATTATGAAAACTTAAATATATTTTAAAATTCCATAAAACTAGAGAATTTCAAGATATTCAACAAAACTTTCATGCCAATGCATTGGTCCCAAAGGATAAATATTATCTTTTTTAAAATAAAATTGTTTCTATTAAAACTAAAAAATAATGAGGATTTAAATTACTTCCCTGCCCTGATGGGCCTTTCCAAACAGAGAGGCCCAATAAAGACGCTGAATTGATTAAGAAACGGGCCGCATGGATGGGTTTGGGGTTCCCCACACGCTTCTAACTTCTCGGATTCAGTGAGGAGTGCAAACCCATGTGAAGGGCCCATTGCCAAATTGGATTGAGGACACAAATTGGCTCAAAGACTATAACTAGTCGATCAATTAATAAATGACAAATGTTCATTAATAATTTTGGAACTAACTTTGATTGATTAATAAAAATTGTACGCCCAAGAATATATATATATATATATGTAGGCGATCGATGCCAATTATGTGTGCGTGCTGCATCTAGAAAGGGAATCATTTGATTAACTGCCATGTAACCGCAAACCAACGACCAAATAATAAACAAATTAGGCAGCGGGACGGAAGGGTCCAGCCATCCTAAGCAATGCTGATTTAAAATCTTGTCCGATATCTTTTATAATTAAAAGAATCTAATTGCGACTTGTAAAATAACCATGGTCGGTCACGCTCATCTATAATAATAATAATAATATATGTTATCTATATTAATTAATTCTATTATTATTATATAAGTAGATACTTTAATAAAGTCCTTTTTTAAAAAACACAATTATTTTATTAAAAAAAAAAGTTGTTTCTTAATTGGTTTAAATTTATGATCCCCAATTACAATAACTAAACATGACATGAACTTTATCACACTAAAATTCATCTTTTCATTTAAAGTTACCAATAAGTGTCACTTATATAGTTTATAATTGTAATCACTAAATTAGAGCGCGCATAAATATATATATATAGCTTTTTGTAGGTGATAAACTAAGTAATATTCCAGGATCATATATTGTTATAGTTTGATCATTCTCATGTTGCTTAGTGGTTAAAATTTAATGTATTTTTATGTACCGAAAAAGTAAAAAATAGCATGCTTGCTTGTGACAAATTATTTATTAACTTAATTTTTATCTAAAAAAAAATTAAATCAATGAGCCCCGCATATAGCAAAGAGATTCTTTCCATATAAAAATGGTGTCACGGAAATCGCTATAGGGTCAAAGAAAGGGAATCATAGCATGGCATGCATCTTTATTTATTTGTTAGTGCTGAATTATGGAAGCTTATCATGGATCGTTACATGAATCAAGGAGCATATATATATATATATATAGCCTTCAATGATCAAAGGTATACTTGTATATATTACAATTAAAAATCAAAGAGTGGGAGGGTAGGGGTGATTGAGGAGCACCGAAGAAGAATCATATATATATATTTAATGGTTTGCAGACATTTGTAACAATATATATATATATATATATGTGTAAGCACTTTTAAGATGCATAGCTAATTAATTAGTACATTAAATTGAAGTTGGGTATATATAGAGGTGGCTATTAATTATTATGATCAGGCAGGCATGCATCAACCTCTCATGTCATGCCTAGCTATTACGTACAATTAATATTGTTGCAGGATAAACAAGTAAGTTCAGTTCAGTTCAGTTCTTACAAGTTAATTAGAGTACTCTTCCCGCTTAGATAACAATATTGTTAATTTCCAACGTTTAAAATAAAATAATATTTTTTAATTAATTAATAATATATAACATGATGAAGATCTATATATATCGCCTACACATATATGGTACGTATGACAGTGAATTGAAGAATGAAGCCCGTGACAAACAAAAAGTTTAAAAGAGAGACAGAGAGGGAGAGAGAGAGAGATTAAAAGAGCATTGAGTTGGAGTCGCCATCGATGGATGGATGGATGGATGAATGAGTGGGCCCGAAAGCGAACCGCGTCGATCTGAGTAGAAATGAAAAGGAAAGGGAAGAGAAAGAGATGAATGGTGGTTTTTAATCCTTGCGATCCAAGAAAGAATTTTCTATTCATAAAGAAAGAGCCAAAATCCAGAGAATAACTAAACAAAGAATATTATTGGGATCCATCCATCCATCCAGCCAGCCAGCCAGCCATCCATGCAATCCAAACGACCCAACCTTTTCTTCTCTAATTTACTTTACTTTTCTTTTCTTTTCTTTTCTTCCAACCGACTTGCATGCCACCGGATGCCTATCCACACGCAACCGGTTCCCAGTCAGCTATCCATCCATCCGCATATGGAAGCTTCCTTCCTCCATCCTTCACCTAAACTGCGCTTTGCCTGTCCTCACGAGAGATATTTCAAAACTTTTTTAAAATTATACATATTTCTTGACAATATATATATATTGATCAAATGGGGATCAGTGGTGGCCATTTTTAATTATATAATATATCTAAGTGTTTATACACACTCGAACATATAATACAAATGTTAGGATTAATGCTAAAATTTAAAAGAAATTTTTTAAAATTCTTCTTTTATTTTCTTAGTAAGTAAGATAGATTCTACGAGAATCATTTCCCGAGGGACACTCGGTCGGCAGGCTGTTCCCAACAGTGCACCCACATGTGTCGGTCATCCCGTAGGTAGGTGGAAAACGGCTTCCGCCAATCTGTTCTCCAAAACACGCCCCTAAAATTGTTGGCTTCTTCCCTGGCCTCAAAAGTCATTAAAACCCTCTCTCTCTCTCTCTCTCTCTCTATTTTTCTTCATTCACACACTGTTATAGCAGAATTCCAGCTGATATGAAGAGCTTGAATTGAAGAATCTGCGTTTGTTTGTGATCGATCTATGGAAAACAAAGAAGACCTACAGAGAGAAAGTTTGGTGGGAAATTCTACATTTTCCGACCATATTCCGGCGGGTTTCTCTTTATCAAGCTTCTTTGACATGACATGTGACGCCGAAAAGGGCTCTTTCGGCTTCATCGACGTGTTGGGTTTCCAAGAAAATTACCCGTCTTTCTTCGATGATCAGTTCCAATCGCCGTTAGAGCCACCCCTGCCGCTTCTGTCTCCGACTTCGTCGGTTCCCGGGGAGGTGCCGGAGCTCGTGAATACTCCGGCTGATTCTTCGTCGATCTCCTCATCATCCAACGAAGCACCGAACACTTGGGAGCAGACCAAAACAGGACAAGAAGAGCATGAGCAGGATCAAGAGAACACAAACAAACAGTAAGCATTCTCCTAATGTATACTGCTTAATTATATGCTACCATTTACAAAGTTTACTTTTCGGGTGGAGGATGAAACGAAGAGTCTTCATTAACATAACCCATTAATGCGACATGAAGATTTGATTTTGATTTTTTCTTTTCTAAAAGAAAATTAAGACCTTTAATCTCCTTTTGTTTATCTCTTGATTTGCGGTTTAGGTTGAAACACAAAAAGAAGCCAAAAAGGGAAAGAAAGCCTAGATTTGCATTTCTGACAAAGAGTGAGATTGATAATCTCGACGATGGGTATAGATGGAGAAAGTACGGGCAAAAAGCTGTGAAAAATAGCCCTTTCCCAAGGTATATATACACACACACACACACATTTCATGAGCTTAATTTCCAATCTCGGGTCCCTTCTTCTTTGCCTCATTTGATGATAAAAAATTCAAGTTTTAATGAATATTCATGGAATAATATTAATGTTTTCTCGTCAGGAGCTACTACCGCTGCACTGGTCCAGGATGTGGAGTAAAGAAGCGGGTGGAGCGATGTTTGGGCGATCCGGCCACCGTCGTCACCACCTACGAAGGCACTCACACGCATTCGTGCCTGGTAACACCGCGTGGAAACGTCAGACTCGTGACGGAACCCGCCGGCTTTGGCGGCGGTGGGCCTTCCTCTCTTCACTATGATCACCGCCATGAGCAACCCTATAATTCCCATATTATTAATCCATCGCCGTCACCTTGTTTGAGCTTCACCGCTAATGCTAATTCCTCATTTCCAGTTGATTCGCCGTGTTTGATTAGGGATTGTGGACTGCTTCAGGATATGGTGCCTTGGCAGCTGCGAAAGGTGTCCAAAGAGCAGTAGAAGAAGAAGAAGAGATTAATCAGTTACCTGCATCAGTATGTACATATATGTTTCTCTTAGATCTTAACTTAGATTCAGGATTGTCTTTTAGGTATTGGAGAGACACTCGCGTCGACTCTAATTAGTGATTAATTACCATTCGAGAGGACAGGCCTTTTGAGTTATGGCGTTTGTACCTTCAGAGCTGATCCTCCATGTGATTTAATCACTTTGCTAATTAATTTGCTTTTAGTTTGTGTACTCGTGATCTCCTCCTCGTGTATATGTATATACCCTTCATCTTGTTCAATCTTTGCAGGAATATTATCTGAGTTTATTATTGAAGTGAGAATATTTAGGGGATTAAAAATTTGTCAAATTATCTTTGAAAAAGTACAAATTCCATCTTGTCATATATTTATAATATGATCTGAATAACAAGTTTTCTCTAACTTGATTTAAAGGAAAATCTCCAACACGGTAATTATCAATAAATAATCATCTCTAATTAAGCAATTCGATAAGAGGCCATTTGACTCTCTCTTTTTCGAATAATTATATATGAATTAATATTATTTTTACTTAACACATCTCATATATAAAATTTAATTAAGATAATCATCTTCTCTCTATCTCTATAATTGGTATGAGAGATTTTCTCACAACCTAAAATCATCAAAATTAAAATTTAAAAGATTATAACTCTAAATATCTGGCACTCCTCACCTATATAAAGACATAAAATTCACATAAATAAACCAACTAGTGCTCACATCTAGGTATAGAGCCCTAATGCATGATTGATCCCTAACCATATAAACCATCATCAATTATATATATATATATATATATTTATATATATTACTATGACGATTTAGAGTTAGCTTTTTCATTGTTTTTTCTTTTTCCCTATTCTTTATATTTTAGTTAGGATTTTCTTATTGTGGGAATAATATTTATTATATATATAATATCGATCCTTGCCAGCCAATGATCGTTTTAAAACAATTATTACTAACCTGCATAAACCAGAAGAATGGAAGCTCATGTATATGTATGTATTATTGGATATATATTCAAGAACCCTAATAATACGTTTAACATTTTTACCACTTCTTCTCTATATATATTAATATAATATATTTTATATAAAATGTGGCCCCAAATAAATAAATACAAACTTGAATATGGAAAACAATTAATGGATCCTGCAGAGGGCAATGATGAGGCAACGAGAATTTTGTATGGTTAAATTTCATTTCAATTCTAGCTAGCTAGCTAGTAGCTAAGGCATTTCAAATCCAAATACAGATCGCGAAAACGGTCACCATTGTTTTCTTTTCTATATTCATATTAATTATTACTAAAATCATGGGAACTCTATATATTCGAATTCCCATTGCTTTATTTATTTATGGGATTTGGATTTGAATTTGAAAACACTATTCATATATATATATACATATCAACCATCCCATCTTCTTAATTTCCTTATTAATTATTGTTCTACTACATTCACGCGTTTAATGGTTTCTTTCTTCACTAATGTAATGAACAACCATCTCCATCTTCTTCTCCAAGTGCATTCCAGCCAATACTTTTGGAGTACTCTTTGCTCATAAAACGGATTTTTTCTCTGATTTATGCACACTAATTACCATGATTTTAGAGAGGGTGTTAATCAACATGCATGAATTAGTTTTAAAGTTTTGAATTAATTCTTTTTTTAAAAAAATTATATCATTTCACTTCTAATAATCAAACTTTATAATCAAAACTCAACCCAACTTAAAAGACTTTACACTTCTAATAAGCCATAAAGGCAAAGTTTTTATTTTAAACTTTAAAATTGCACATAAATAAGATGATGAAGTTGACCCAATAAAAAGCCAAATATACCCTCAAACAAATCCAAAAAAAAAAAAAAATCCAACAAATGTCCCTATCCTCTATCTTCCTCCTTGTTGTTTATGTTTGTCGATCATCGTCTACTAGTAGTCAATACCAATTGTCTCTCACCGGAAGTAGAAGAAGAATTAGTGACAAATCGCATTTATCCTTCCTCACGTTCTCGTCTCCCTTTCCCTTTTATAGTTAATATTTACTTTCATATGAATGACTTTTAATTGTGTATATTGTTACATCTAGTTTCATTTACTTAGGATAATGGCTGTAGATTGATTTGAACCTTAATATGTTTAATCTTTTCTATTTTGAATTTTGTAAAATTTATGCGTGAAATAATCTAATTAAGCTTGCATTTTACCTTATTTTTTGTCATTTGCAATTTAAAATTATAAATACGTACGCAAAAATTATTTGGATTTTAGTATATAATTGAAAGGATAGAGTCAAAAGAAAGGATTGAAATGAAAGGATAATCAGTTCAAATGAAAGGATAATCACCCCAAAATGTGAACGGAACTTGCGTAGTATATAAATATCAGTTCAAATGAAAGGATTCAAAATGTGAAGACTTGATAATAATAATAAATAATCACCACAAAAATAATAATAATAATAATAATAATAATAATAACAAATAAATAAATAAAAAGAGACTGAGTAAAGTCTTTTGAATAAGCGAGTTTCCAAAAGATCCCTGGAGTCTAAAAATCTCCTTTGATTGAGTCTCTTTGGTGATTAATTGTGAGGTATCTCATTAAAGAAACGCGTAATTTTTACCTTTTTTTTATTTTCTTTAAAATCTTTCAATAAATAAATTAAATGTATCTGATAATAATGTTTGTTAATAAAAAGTCCAACGTACAAAATATATAATTAATTACATGCAGATACAGTTAATGTATAATTAATGTATTTCCCTCGTTGTCATAGCTAGCTGTAAAGGAATTCCAATCTCAATCCATATACAGTTGTGTGCATGTATATATATATATATACAAAATATATATATATTCTCCCGACATGGACATGAATCAACAGAGCACTCATTGTATGGCTGGAAACTTTTCATTTTTCATGAACATGAAAGCTTTGGAGTAAAAAAAGTGGATATTTCTATTGGGACATACACATAGGAAGAAGAACTAACTCCATACATATATGGAAGATCAGACGACGAAACGATTCTATCTCTTGAAATCCTAAAATCTGCCGGTAAGTTTCTTTTCCTTTCAACAGTAAGTAATAATTCAAGAGATAGAATCGTTTCAAATTAATACGAAGATTTCAAAAGCAGTACTTGTGGTTGATGATGATGATATATTTTAAGTTGGGCTTCGCCGCCTCCATGCATGTCTATGACTACTTCGATCGATCATCAGAATTAATGAAACATGATGAGCAGATGAGAGCAGATGAGCAGGCAGCTGGGCTGGTTTAGTTTCAACTGTTAATTTCTTTTTCTTTTCGTCATTAATTTGTAAAATTTAATTAAGATTAGATTACCCATGCATGCTTAATTATATATGATGTTTTGTAATTAACTGTGTTCAATCCACACGTCACTTTATGTAAAATGTCTATGAATTAATGCATGTCCAAGTGTGACTGTTAATAAAGAATTTCGTTAAGTTTAGTTTATTTGTACTTACATATATAGATCCTAGCTACTCCTACCCCATGCCATAATCCATACCGGGGACCTCGTTGTCCACACCCAAATGATCACCATGGAGCCAAGGCTTGCCAGATATTATTGATTGGGATCATAAAAGAGCATGCTATTATGATCCAAATTCCAAGTAATGCTGCTGCGCCCATGAGTGGGGCCTTCTGGAGAGTTGCCTGGGGATAATAAAGTTTAGGAAATTTATTTTTTTAGTGTATTTATTAACTAGAGTTAATATTTAATGTTAATTTAATTAAATTTTAAGATTTTATGTAGATTTGAAGATTCATTATTAATTTAAGTTTTTCAATTTAATTTAGTTTAGTTTAAACGTGGCCCACTTAGCCCAAAAGAAAACTAATAAAATTTGGGCTTGGGCCGGGGTAACGTTAGCCTACTTAATCCAGAAGAAGCCTGTGGTTTAATCATCATAGAAGAAAGAGAAAGATGAAAGGCAGGCAGGCGGAGAGGAATGGATAATTGAAGCAAGCAAAACGATGAGGAGTTCTCCTCGGGATTACAATTTACAATTTAAAATTTTCAGCTCCGATCGTTCATCCACGCGAAGACGTCTCTCCCAACTGGCAACCAGTGATTATCCAAATCAACGCAAACGCTCAAAAAGGAGAAGAAAAAAAAAATAAACTAACACAACAGAACACAGACACCAACACAAGCACGGCTTCCTTTTTATTTAAACCAGTATCAGAAGGCGAGGCCGACCTAACTCTCAGACACCAATCCCATCAAAGCCTTTGTTTGTTTGTTTCAATCTGGGAAGATGAAGATGGCGGGGCACGAGGAGCTTCCGGTGCCGGTCCTCTCCGACCTGGAGCCGGTGTACGGCGGCGCTTCTCAACTGGAAGAAGCGGAGCTCCGCTTTCAGAACTTGAAATCGAAGTTCCTGGAAGTCTTCGGCCACGAGCCGGACGTCTTCGTTCGGTCGCCGGGGCGGGTGAATTTGATCGGGGAGCATATTGACTACGAGGGCTACTCGGTGCTGCCCATGGCCATTCGCCAAGACACCATAGTGGCCATTCGGAAGCGCGATTTTGGGGATTCCGATTGTCTTCTTAGGATTGCCAATGTTAGCGCTAAGTACCCTTTGTGTGTTTACCCTGCTGATCCTGACCAGGTACACGAGTCTCTGTACCTTTATCATGCCAATTCTTTGTTTCGAAGTTTTCTTCATCTTTAGTTGCATACGTGGGGTGATTCTTATTTATTTTTTATTATTATTATTATTATTATTTTATTTATTTATTTATTTTTTTGGGTGTGGGGGGAGGAAGAATCTTCTTATAATTAATACTAATTTGGGTCTTTATGAATAAGGCAGTCTAACTAGAAGCTCAAGATATGCTCAAATGAGAAATAATATGTGAAGGTGGTCAAATAACCAATAGGGAAAATCGAATTCAAGGCTTTATGTTCTTTGAGTATCTTCTCCATGATTGCACGGTTTCTGAGCTCATCGGATTGGCTTAATTGTGCAATGGTGGCTATGGTATATGTTAGAGCCCAATGGAGCATGAATGCATGCCAGAATTTGCTAGGGGATAGTCAAAGGAAATTAAGCTACACATGTTAAGAAGAAATTAAAGATGAGAGAAAAAGAAAACCATATGAAGTTCGAACTAATCAGTGTGTGTTCTTATTCTTAGAATGGGGAAATTTGCATTTAACCTTGTGATGAACAAAGATTTTAAGCCTATTAGCTTAATAGGCAGTCCTTATAAGATTCTTGGAAAGCTTCTACTAGAAGACTGAAAGGGCTCATTAGTTGCGTGGTAGTGGATTCTCAAAGTGCCTTTGTTTTGTGGTTGGAGGAAGGGGCGTTCTGGAGATTTTGGGTGTGGTTCTAGTGGCTAATGCAAGATTAGATTCTGGATTGGTTTGTGGTCTTTATGGTCTAATTTGCTAGCTCAATCAATTG
Organism: Diospyros kaki; assembly: GCA_036245055.1. NCBI lineage: Eukaryota > Viridiplantae > Streptophyta > Magnoliopsida > Ericales > Ebenaceae > Diospyros > Diospyros kaki. The sequence continues at coordinate 7,069,325 of BSEG01000016.1, read as the reverse complement.
TGGTAAGATCTGGGAAACATAGTATGTGGACCCTATTGATGAATGGATAAACTCATTTATTTCTATACCTCAATCTTCTATCTTTGTGTATAACCCTTTGAAAGTAAAGATAGTGGGCAAAGCTGTTGAGCAGTTTGAACTTTGATTTTAGTGTTTTCTGTCTTTATTCCATCTTTTAGTTAAGTTTGAGAAGAATGGTAATAGTGACATATTTCCTTTCCTGGTATGGAATCTAAATTATTTTGAAACCTCAGAATCGAAGATTTTGATTTCAGAACTCAGCAAAGTTGCAATGGTTGTTTTACTAAACCATAGCTCCATCAATGCATTTATGGAATTAATTCTAAGGAAAAAAAGCAGAAAGAAGAAGGCAGAGGGTGGACATATCACCAAGATTTCTTCCCTCAAATATATATTACCCCTACCCTCATGAGTCATGGCACAGCTTTAACTTTGCCTATGTAACTGTTTACTCTTGTATTTTTTTCCGTTTTCTTTGGTTTTTCGTTATGCATACTGAGGTTCTTCAATTACTATCCTGTATTTCTGTTCATGACCCATGATCCTCATCCATCCATTCGTCAAACAAATAGATTAATATTTTCCTCTGCAGCAAGTATTTAGTTTGACCAGGTTCTGTATGTTGTTATTTATTTTTTTCCATAATATATTAATTCATTTGTGAAAGTGCTCTGTATCAAGCAAAGATGTTTACATCAATTTATTTTGTAGGATATTGATGTAAAGAATCATAGATGGGGTCATTACTTCATCTGTGGGTGAGTTGTCGAACCTTACTCCAGAACTTTTTTGTCAAATTACGAACTCATACTTCAGTGATGGTTATAGTTTTAAGCATATTTGCTTATGTTAAGTTTGTTTTTCATTGTACCCAATATATGCCAACTAAAGATTGAATGACATTTGTTGGAAAACTTTTATTCTAACTGACATTGTTGGGATGTTGCACTTCTCAGTAGACGATACTTCAATAAAATTTTCTTTTAGAATTATATAATCACATAAAGTACTCTTTCTCCATTCTTACCATCCTGTCTTGATTTTGGGAGTATCATTTTTGATAAACTCTCTATATCTGTGATAATTTATTCACGATGTGAGTGCTAGAAACACTTCTATATTTTAACTATTATGTCTTGATTCTGTGAGTAAAATTTTTAATAATATATATGTAGTTTTTAATAATTTATTCAAGAAATTTGAACTTATATTTTCTTAGAACAACTTAATCTTAAGTCTCACTGTAATATCATCCAAATTTTTGTTTTTACTAAAATTGTGTTTCATACATATATTTGGTTTTTGACTTGCTCAACTTAAAAAATTTTGAATTTTAATGTGTCCCTTTCATAATTTGAGCTTAGTACACAGTTGTGTGTGTGTGTGTGTGTGTGTGTGTGTGTGTGTGTGTGTTAGTTATAGACTAAGACAATGCCACCATCTGATCAAATACACCAAGGCACCTCTTCTTATTGGGTAACTGATAAACCATTTTTATACGTGATCAAATATTCATCTTGCCTCTTAAAGATTTATTCATTGTGAAATTTGAAATAGCTTTTCCCCATTATTTGTTATCAGCCTATTTATTTATTTACTTTCATTTCACCTTTTCATGTTCTTCTTTTAAATGCATGGTATATGAGCACTTAACATGTTTGTGAGCTCCCATATCTCTGTTGGAACTGCTTAACATTGGATGCTTAAAACTGATGGTTTATATTCTTCAGGTATAAAGGGTTCTATGAACATGCTAAGTTAAAAGGACTGGATGTTGGTGTACCTGTTGGACTGGATGTCATGGTTGATGGAACTGTTCCTGCAGGTATGGTTGCAAAATCCATGCAAGGCCAATTTGAAGGCTGTTTGATAAAAATATGTTGGAATTAAATGGGTAATCAAATAACGCTGTATTTGAAGCAGCAGTTTCTTGCTGATTATTTCCTATCTGGGTTACCTACTTTTATTTAGGGTCTGGTTTATCAAGCTCTGCAGCACTAGTTTGTTCATCTACAATTGCCACAATGGCTGCTTTTGGTGTGAACTTTCCAAAGGTATTTCGATTGTTACTCCGTAGATGTAGGGAAAGCATTTTATATATTTCTTCTGAATTTCTTATGGTTTGAACAGTGCATTTCCTATGAACATTATATCAAATTTCCTTTGCTCAAACTTCAATGTAGTGACTCATTTTTGTTCTTCGGGATTTCCCTCATTCTTTGCCTGAAAGACCTGCCATTTTTATCAACCTCACTGGACTAGTAAAATCATTTATTTAGAGGGCGTTTGTTAAAATGAGCAAGATAAGGTGGTATTAAGATAAGATTGGGATGCTTTCCGGACCAAGATATGGAATGGTCAAGATAAGGCCGAGAAGCATTCCAAAATTTCTATCAAACTGTTTGTTAAATTTTTTAGAATCCACTGGTAACTGTATTTTTTTTTTCATGTGTTTGTTAATACATATGATAAGCACCAAGATAAGGGTTTTTTACCAAAATATCCCTATTACCAAATTTATGATTAAAATAGTATTTTACGATTAATATGAATTGTCAAAAAAATTAAGATTAAAATTGAAAATAATATTTTATTTTCTAAATTCATGTTCAAAAATAAATTTAAAAATAGTTGAAAAGTATAAATAATAATTGTTAGAATTACAATAATTCCACCTAGATAATTAAAAATGGTCAAAATATATTTTCATAATGGATAATAAAATATAAAATTAAATAAAATAATTTAAAAATTGATGAAAGGAATTATATTAGTTAATAAAATATATATATAGAGAGAGAGAAATTTAAATTTTAAAAATCAATGAAATGAATAATGTCATTTAAATTTTAAAAATTGTCAAAACATATAATAATTTAAAAATATATTAAATAATATTAATTATAAGAGTTAAATAAATAAGTTTTTTTAATAAATTTAAATCTTTAAAATGCATTAAATGGCATTAACTATCTTACAAGGGGCAGATAAGTAATTGAGTCTTATCTTGAAAGAGCTAGATAAATTTATCTGATGAGGGAGGTCGGATAAATTTATCTTGAAAGGGAGAGATAAGAGGTCACGTGAGACCTCTTTCAGAAATGGTCAGATAAGTTTAACAAACACGTTAAAAATACCAAACATCCGGAATGCTTCCCATATCTGACATTTTTTCCCTCTTATCTTGGTTAACAAACACCCCCTTAATGGAAAACTTTTCCTGTGCTTAAAGTATTTGTTGGTCAGCTTATATATTCTTAAATAGTATGCGTCAGATTGAATAAAAATTAGGATATGTTGAAGCATATTTCTTACAGAAATCAGTTATTGGTATTTTCAGAATGCTTGTTTGTGATTATTTTAAGAGTATTATATTATATTTAACTTTAATATGTGCTTGCTTGCGCCACGGGTAAGTTTTCCTCCTCATTTGCTCTTTAAGATTGAGATGCTTATTTGCTACTGATAGATGAAGGCTAATTGTTATTAAACTTGTGTATACATTGTAAAAGTTTTTTATTTGTTTTTTACTTTATTTTTTCATATATTTACTTTTTCTTTCTTTTGCTGATTCTTATATTATTGCTTTTGTTACAGAAAGAGATTGCGCAACTTACATGTGAATGTGAACGTCACATTGGGACACAATCTGGTGGGATGGACCAGGTTACTAATCCTTAATGATATACTCTTTGACTACATTAGGTTTTCCTAATCCAAAGTGCGTCTTTTAGAAGAGGGTTTTAAGAAAACATACTCCAGCTCTTATAAAACAATACGGTCCAAGGAAGGATGCTTTCAAGTGTGTAGCTAGTGACACTTTGCACACAACTCTTGGTTAGGTTGACTGTCTGCTCCTTACTATTTTGTGGAAGCTTTCTCAATTGTGTTTCTTCTTTAGCACAAGTTCAACTTGGCAATTTCCTGTAATCTTATCCAATATCAGCTTTATTGTTTGTTAGCATGTTAACAGTGGTGATAGTTATTATGCTTGACCTTGATGATATTGGTACCCTTTGACAAACTGTGGACCTGCAGATGCAAATTCAACAATTGTATTTCTCTAATATCAACTGCTAAACTCACTAGCTTATCACCTGTTTGGGTCCCAGTAGTGTGAATAACTTCATGGCAAGGTGCATATAGCTGGTTTTCTAGTTGCTTAACCACATTACTGGTGTATTACTATGGTTTTCAGTTGCATTTATGATTTATGCTCATTTTAGAACTGCCTTTCTCTTGGGTATTTATATCCCTGTATAATTCCGTGTGCTTCTAATCTAGGAAAACTTATCATGGGAGCTTATATCTTGCAGACTGCAGAACTTCATCATTTTGTACTAGCAGATATTTGAAATTAAAAAACTGTACTTTATAAAGTATATGCCATGCAAGGTATGCTTCATTATGAGTTGGTGGTGGTATAACAGCGCATTTAGATTATTAAGTCTGATAATTTGTAGTAGATATTTTATTGCTTACATCTCATATGCACGGTTGTTTGTTAATGAATGCTACATCTGTTCAGTGGGAAGGGGTTTTGAACTTTAATGTTAGTAGACAAATTATCCTTGATGATACGCCCATCATCACAAATTCCTCCATGGCTGATTCTCACATTCAAATTAATAATAGAGGTCATTCCCATTGATTAAACCTCAAGATTGTTCAGTTATACTGTCATAGCAGACTGCTTGTTATTTTCATTTGCACAATAACAATCAATAATTTAATATCCTTTTGTTTTGGGTAAGAGTGGCCAGTGCCTATTGGTTTGTTTCTTGTTTCATTTTGCAGGCTATCTCTATCATGGCTAAATCTGGGTTTGCAGAGCTGATTGACTTCAACCCCATCGGTGCAACTGATGTACAACTGCCTGCTTGTGGATCTTTTGTAATTGCCCATTCATTGGCTGAATCTCAGAAAGCTGTTACTGCTGCTATAAACTACAATAATCGGGTTGTTGAATGCCGGCTAGCTGCTGTAAGTTTTATTTTTATTTTATTTTTCTTGCAGTTTAATCAAATTGACCTAAAGTATTACACCAAACTAAGATTGAAAGTAAGATTTCAACCAAAATGACAATATAAATAAAAGTTTACGGCCTATTTATTATTTTTTCCCTAAGAAAATTATGAAAATAACAGAATGAACACAGCCACTGACATGTCTCGCTTGCCTGTGGAGTGAATGAGATGCATGCAGCTTCTTATATGGTGCATTGTGCTTCCCAGGATTCACAATGCTTTTGCTATTTGTTCATCTTGTGGTTTTTTGTTTGTTTAATGTACTTGGAAAGTCAGGCTTTTCTCCTCTACTTTTGAGGATGTAGGTTATAAATAGTCACACTGTATAATAGTTCTCTGGAGCTCTTTCCTCTGCCAAATTTCCTAATATGGGACTGGATTACTCATGTGCATTGTTTCTAAATTTGAAAAATAAAGTGAAACCATTTGTACATTAAATTTGAGTTATGCACTGAAGCCTATATTTACAGGTTTGGATTGTAAAATTAAGAATTTTCATCCTTTGATTCTTCCAGTTGACAGAAATTTGGATAACTAGACTTACATGCTTTGAGTTTCGTACCCTGCATTTTCTATGTCATAATGTTGCACCTTTCTCAGATTGTACTCAGCATAAAGCTTGGAATGAAACCCCAAGATGCAATAGCCCAAGTCAAGACTCTTTCTGATGTTGAAGGGTTATGTGTATCGTTTGCTGGTAGTCATGGGTCTTCTGATCCTGTTCTTGCAGTCAAGGTTATTATTGATTTTCTGCTTCAAATCTGTCATAATCTTAGTTTGCTTGTGTCTTATTTCTTGTTACAATCAAGGATTTTTTTTTATATGGTTTTTGACCTGTATATTTTGCAGGAACTTTTGAGTGAAGAACCATATACAGCTGAAGATATTGAGAAAATAACAGGGGAAAGTTTGGAGCATATCTTTACCAATTCTCCAACATCTTTGGATGTGATAAAAGCTGCCAATCATTATAAGTTATACCAGGTAAGGTCTTCTTAGTTGGCTACATGGCTTTTATTCCTATTTCATGATTGAATTATAATTTTAGTATGGATTGGCTTGCCGTTGGGCTACATCCCGGTTTTGTTGCTTGATTTGTGGAGGATTGTCATTCTGTATCAGGGTTTGGGTGTTTGCTGACATTTCGTTTGCCAACATTTCGTCATTTAATTCCTGAATTGAATTAGATGTCATTAGGTTCTGAATTTGTAAGATTCCTTCCATATATTTATGCACGACTTCTGTAAATTTTATGATATTTTTTCAGAGACCAGCTGTTATATTGGTGCTGTTTATTTTTTTTCGTTCATTCATCTTCTTTTCTGTTGCCTATTTGGAAACCTAGTAGATGGACCTGATTCTGTATCTTAATATTCTGAGTTGTAGCATAAATTGCCTACAACTGGTCTCCAATTTGTGGGATTATATTATGCTCCAACTTTTAACTGCACTTACCCCAAAAAACAAAGAAACAAATATATAAAGTAAAAGAAATGATACATAAGTAACAATCAAATATACCAACATTGTTCTTGAGTTCTGGTGTAGAGAACTTTTTCTCAGCCATAACCAAATGAATAATTGATATAATCAATATTATTTTTGAGAATTGATCTTACTATTTACAATCTCCTATTGGACAATCTTTCAGTTTTTGTTCCTCTTAGTGATATCCACTCTTTTCCTTCCTTCTTTGTTGTTGGTTTTCTAATCCCTTTGGGAATTATACTCTACTAACTTTTGGTCTACCATCTGATATCTAGAGAGCCACTCATGTCTATTCTGAAGCCAAGCGTGTCCATGCTTTCAAGGACACTGTATCATCAAGCATAAGGTGAGTTGATGTAGCCAACCTTTTATCAATGATTATTCATATGCTTTAGGTGTTTAATGTTAGATAAATCCTCAACTAACCTGTTAGGCCTACACTGGCATTAGCTTCTGGTGTTTTGAGAAGTTCATAGTTTAGCCTAACATCTGTTGTTTCTGTTTCATGACAATGAGGGTGTTATGACCCAAGGACATAGTAGTAATTAGATAATAGATGAATTTCTTTTAGTTGTATTGTAACAACCTCCAGCTGTATTGATTTGAATAATTGGCAGACCTATGAACGCTAAACCTAACAACTGGATCAGTATATAAGATTGATCCAATCTGATTCAAAACACAACCATATTATTGAATGAAATCTGATTTTCAGTCTCTTTTAATTTCCCTCTCTTTCTCTCGGTTCTCCCTGATCTCCCTCTCTCAGTTTCTGTTCTTCTCTAATTCCGTCCCATTTCTTCTGATCTATCTTCCCCAATTCCTACTGATTATCTCCTAAATCCTAGGTTGAACCCTTGGAACGTGACAGAGGGCCTTATTGAATTTACAAAGTGGCCTTTGAGACATTGAATGTGGTTGAAACTTTTTTTCAGATATTTGTCATGCATCAACATGACTGATGAATGCTCTAGTTGCAAAAATTTGAGTTCTACCTGTACAAATAAAAGTAATGGTTAGATCTGTATTGATCTTCGTTTCCTGGCATGCATCTCACTCATAATTGCCATCAAAATCTTGGTAGTACTATTCTTCTTGAGGCGCAATACAAGAGAAGATTAGCATTTCACTCTTGATTTATTCAGTTCCATTGTCCTTCGGTGTTCCAAGTGGGCTACTCGTTGATTCCTTTGGACCTTTAAGATTTCCCTTCAATTCTTGACATTGAGCTTTTTATACTGCAAGAACAATACATAACTCTTCAGGAGTATAATGTTATAGTGTTTAAGAACCAAGTGGTGATTGTAAATATTTTCATTTTCCAAAACCTAACATCTAGGAAGTTGTTATTGCAGTGAGGAGGAGATGTTGAAGAAGCTCGGTGCCCTTATGAACGAAAGCCATTATAGTTGCAGCATTCTGTATGAGTGCAGGTACTAGTCCAACTTCTCACAATGTGTTTAAAAACTCAAACATGAGATACCGGTTTTTGCCAGTAGCCAACTTCTCTTCTGTTTTATAGGTTATGCTATAAATTTGTCCTGTGTTTGCTTACCCCATTCTGTTGCTCTAATTAGCTGCCCAGAACTGGAAGAACTCGTAAAGGTTTGTAGAGTTAACGGTGCTTTTGGAGCAAGGCTAACCGGAGCTGGATGGGGTGGCTGCGCGGTTGCTTTAGTCAAAGAGTCGGCTGTACCCCAGTTTATCCTCGACTTGAAGGTTTGTTTTTCACCTTTCCACGATGGTCTCTGGAATTGGTGTCTTAACTGTTAACAAACCTTTCAAAAGAATGAATTGGAGTTTGACAAGGTTGTGTTTTTGCATCAGGACCAATTTTATCAATCAAGAATGGACAAAGGGATCATCAATAAAAATGATCTTGGTTTGTATGTGTTTGCATCCAAACCATCAAGTGGGGCTGCCATTTTCAAGCTTTAGTTTAGTTTAGCTTAGTTCACTCTTTGCGTTACTGTTTACCGTGAAAACAAAACATTGAAGAAGCTTTGTCAATTTATGTCTTTCTATGTTGACGGATTACCATTTCATCCGTTCAGTTTGTGAATAAATAACGATTCAATTGTAGATCATAAACTATTTATATTATTCACCTTTTTGTGGGATTAAAAGGGTGAACCCTTATAACAATCCTTAATTTTAGATGCACAAGAGTTAAAAAAAATAAATAAGCTAATAGATCAAATAGAGTTTCATAAATTATAAATCATCTAAAAATAAGTTATCTATAAAGAAATTAAGTGATAGATCTTATCTCAAATTAACATGAAAAATGAGAGAGTAATAAAAATAAAGATTATTTTATATGAAGTTGAAAATAAAATGACAAGAAAGAAGATTGGGTTTACAAAATTAAGTACTTGGTTAAAAATTTAAAATGATTATCTAATTTTCTTGATTAATATAAAGGTATAAAGAAAATTTAAACCCAATAACAATAAATATTTACATTTATAGATACTAAACTTGAATCAGTTATTATAAAAAAAAATTATATTAAAATACTTCCATTCCATTTAATATTTTAACATATAATTAATTAATTTATTTATTTACATGCATTAACACATAAGCCATTCTACATCTCTAGTTTATAATAATACATAATAATAACTAGGCTAATTGGCTAAACCCAAATTCAAAATTGGGAACGTCTACTGCAATTAATTTAAACTTGATGGACACAATTGTACCGAGAGAAAGTCGAGGGATACAATCGCAAATTTGATAAATATTACGTCACGCGCCCTCCAGGCTCGGCCTTGTCGGTGGATCTGGCTCGCTCTTCAAATTGGTAGCGTCACGTCACCTTCCAAATCCCAATCTTCCGACTTATATCGGCGATGTTATCGCCGTGCCAGAGCATCTTTTGCTAGTTCCCGAGCAATCCCGACCCTCACTAGCTTCCAGATGTTGTGAGTTGGAGTGACAACAGCCATACCTGCTCTGACAATAGACTGCCCACTGAAATTTAAAGAAGCCCCAAAGCCCTCGTGCGCTCATTCTTCTCTCTCTCTCTCTCTCTCTCGGAGAGTTCTGAAATTTCTAAGATTATTCGAGAAATGCCATAGGGCTTCTTATCTCTTCTCTCGCTGGTATTTTTTTGATTTATTTCATTATATCACGAACGTAAATCTGTTCGACACTGAATTGATGAGTGTCTATTGTTGACGTAAATGTATGGTTTTGATCCTGGTAGGGTTTGGGAATCGTCGGAGAACTCTCTTGCTTCCATTTCTGGGTCCGGATTGTAAATTATTTTAGTTTTTCATTGCTAAATTGAATTTGTTCGTTTTTGTATTCGGATTCCTTTCTTAGTTAACCTGCATTTTCGGATCAAAGACTGCGTTGAATATTTATATTCTATGAATTGGGAATAAAATGACCTTTTATTTTTTATTTTTTAAGTATCTACGAATTTTACGTGTACATTTGTGTAGTCTGTTACATGATATTGAAAATACTCAGTGAATGTTGTCTAATCGAGATGCTTCCACAGAATCCCCTGTCTGTTTGATAATGCGATGTGGGTTTTCTTCTTTTGGTCTTATCGCAGCAAACGAGTGCTTCAGAGGGGACTTAACTGGAAGAACTGGAACACAGACAAAGGAGGAGATAATTTAAGTTCATTGAGTTTTGGTCTGTTAATTGAGCAGAACCAGTTTCGGATTTGAGCTATTTTGTTTGGGGTTGTGAATTGCAGCTTCTTGATTTCAGTGTCCTTGAACTGGAAATCTTGGAGTTTCCGATTGTCTTGGCGGTGAAAATTTGAGTGACACTGACAATAACTGGAGAAGATTGAAATTGTAATGGATCAAAGTCCTCCAAGAGACAATGGTTTTGCTATAGATCTTGAGATTGGTGTTGCTAATGGGGAAGAAGTTGGAAGTGCAGGCCCCAGTACCAAGGCAGGAAATACATGTTTCACCAGTGGCTGCAGTGGGTTTGTGAGTGTTGATGGATTGATCACCGGAGAAGCGGTGAATCTGAGTGACTGTGGGCAAACCAGCACTGGGGTTCTTCTGGAGAACGTACAATTGTTAATAGACAAGAAGGCAGGTGGAGATGAGGCTGCAGATCCTATGGAGAACAAATCAGGAAAGGAGAGACGTAAAACAACCAGCGCTAAAAAGCCTCCTCGACCTCCCAAAGCTCTGTCATTGGATGCTGCTGACCAGAAGCTAATGAGGGAGATCGCTGAATTAGCCATGACTAAACGTGCAAAGGTTGAGCGAATGAAGGCACTGAAGAAGATGAAAGCTGCGAAGGCATCTGCATCAACTGGAAACTTCCTTGGCATGCTATTCACCCTTATCTTCTGTCTTGTTATAGTATTTCAAGGTAACATTTCTTCTGGATGTATGGTGGGTTTGACTTAATGTGTGTTATTCTGTACTTGGCGGGATGCTGTAGCTTGTTTAACCAGTCTTTTTATCTTTTCTTCAGCACAATATTGGATCACCAAAATTGTGAACTTATGTAATATTAAGAAAACCATCTTTAAATATGGATGATATTTGGTGTTCTGAATTAGTCCAATTTTTCATGCCAATGCATCTGTTTTTGCAATTTATGGTCCGCCTGAACTTGGAATACTTTTAATTTCGTAGTGTGTGTGTGTGTGTGTGCTTGGGGGGGGGGATCTACTTGAGTTGTTCTCAGTCCCATCTTAAATGTATGTACTTCCAATGAATGGTCTATCTGTAGAGCCTGTTTTCTTGTGTATTTTCTTGCGTGCTTCTTGTAAACCTATTCTTAGAAGCTTTTCGTTGGCTAGTGTTAGCAGACTTGGAAATTTTTAATCACATTTGCACTCTGTCTAATGTTGGCATAGGTTAATGATATGTTTTCTTCATTGTTTAGCCCATTTTTCCTTATCCCATTTATTAGGAATTTATAAACTGGTCTTTTGTTTCTCCTTTGCCTTTTCCTTTGGTTAAATTTCTTTTTGCTTTCTTTCACATTGTGTTGTTAATGTCCTTTCTTTGGCTTTTTTGCGCTGAAGCTAATTACATAAAATCTTCCTTTTGAGGTACTTTATAGTTTATCTGGTTGCTCACAGGACAAGGAAAACAAGGGAAACTTTTTCTTTCTAATCTTTCTATTGTATCATTAAACCTCTCAATATTTCTCCTCCTTTTCCCTTACTTTCTAAGGAGGATAGGAGTTGTGTTTAAGCATCGGATTTGAATCTTTTTCATGTTAAATGAGATGACATAATCTATATGATGCAGCTTGAGATAAGGAGCTTGCAACGCCTTTTGACTGAAAAAAGTATGCACTGCTTAACAATCCATCTATATTTTGTGAGAGTGTTTGGTACATAAATTTCTTAAACAATCCATCTTGATCTCCTATACGGCATGCATAGATCATCCGGTTCATCCTTGTAGAAAGAGGAGAAAGTGATGTTGCTGTACTTTTTTGACTGTCTTATTTCCTACTGCTCACGTTCATCATCTCCTGAACCAGTGAGGAGAAGGCTTATTTTTATTTGCTTTACGCTTGCAGGAATGTGTCCTGGACGAAAATCAACAGCAAGCTTTCAAGGTTCAGGTTCTCCAGAATCAGCTCAAGTAACCGACTCTGGTTTCATCTCTGTTCACTACCTGCCAAATACATCTGCAAATGATGTCAGTATCCGGGGTTCTGGCTCTTCCAGGTATATTACCTCTCTCTCTCTCTCTCATGAGTGCACTGTGTTCATCACAGCACAGGGGTGACCTTCTGTTGTGTCTTACAATTTTGCAGTTCAGTGAAGCCGGTTTTGGATTCAGATCCTACGGGTAGTGGGAGAAAACGGGCCTGAAAACCAGCATATGTCTAGGAACGGAAAGCTCATAGTCAGTAATACCGTCCTTGCAGTTTTACCAGCCATTATGGATAGCAGTTTCTAGTTTGCGGAATGGCTGCCTCGTGCCTGAGGGAAGCCTGAAGCAATCCATGGTATATAAATCAATAATAAAACGGGATGAGTTAGATTTCACCCTACACATATATGCTCTGTATCTTGCGTGGGACTGTAGTTGCTGCCTCGGCAATCAAGCATAGTGTACAGCCGTACAGGCCTTTTTTAGTCCAGGGATTTGCCTTGCCAAGTCTCTAAAGATCACTCATCCTTGCCCCCTGTTCTTTTACTTCGTTTTGGAAATGAGCACCCTTAGCTCACTAGCTGAGTTTTTTTCTTTTGACGGTTTTTTTTCCTTGCCTATTTTAATTTGATTTCGTCTAAAGTTTGGTTACCTTTATGTTTTTTGGCTTTTTAAAGTAAAAATGGGTAAGAAAAGAATAATATCAATCATTGGAAGATGTGACTTGAGCAACTTTGTAAACTCTCATCAACTCAAACAAGTTCTCCAGTAAGACATCTCGTGTGAGGCTCTTATTTTGTGACTCTCTCTGAGAGGTTATTTTTGTATGTAAATCTTTAAAAAGGAGTAATGTTAAGGGTAATAATTAATGACGGTTTTATTAGTTATGTGTCGTATTTTTATTGAGAGTTGCATTTTTATTGAAAGAGGTATTAAGTAAATAAAATAATGATATTACATAACTGATAATATTATATCAGTTATGACTCTTTGCATTATTGGATAAGAAATTTCTTATCATAACTCAAGATCAGATCCAGGGAAGAGCTTCCCACCGTTGATACCTTAGTTTGGGGATTGAACTAAAAAAAGGTATAACGATGATAATAAAGGATGTGGTGGCCAGGTGGATTCTGAATTCAAGGCACCGTGGGCTTTGTACAATGCACGTGTTCAGAACCGTTAATTCTTCCTCAAGATCGATCCGGTTTCAATGGGCCTTCTGTCCTCCCTTTGATTTTCTCTTCACCATATTTCTAGGATCATTGTTCTTTAGATCCATCATTTATGCCTTGTTATTTGGCTGTTAAGAGTGAAGTTTAGAAAATCAAAATTTAGTAACGTGGGTTGTTGGTTCAATTGTGATTTGTGACGTCTCGATGTGTGGGGTGGCACGAATCCGAATGCTCCTCTACCTTGAAGCTAAAAATTATTTTTCATTTGGCGACCTCAACTCCTTGTAGCCCTACCTACTGCAAACCTACGCACTCACTTGCGAAGCTGCCGGAGATTAATTAAGAGTCAAAAGCATAATTTTATCTTTAAATTTATACTTTTTTTCTTATAAATTTTTAAATTCTTTAAAGTTTGAAATGTGTCTTTAAAATTGTAAAATTATTACATCTAAACACCTTTCAGGTACCTAAAACAATGCGTTTCATTCAAAAGAAAAAAAAGAGAAAAAGTGGAGTGGATTTTATCAAAAATTTGGGGAGTTAATGGAGTCAAACACAGAGCATTGTAGAGTGGCGATGGTGGCGGGGTGGAGTCCCAAATTATTGGAGAATGGGGCAAAAGAGAAATCTTGGTGCACCCACAGAGGAGAAAATATGTAAATTGATTTTCTTGGAGTTGGGTTATAAAGGAGAAGAAAACGATGGCGTAGGTCTCTTTATGGCTCTGCCACAAACATTGCATTGCTCGATGGAAGGGACCCGTTGCAATGACAAAAGAGAAGTTGTTGAGGCGAAGCTTAGAGATGAGGTTGACAACGATGCCAATGACCATGCCAATGTTGAAGTTGTCGACTTCCTCGATTTCTTGGAAGTTTATCGCCAGGTCTCAAAAGTTCATTGCCAATTCTTCGTCTTTGAAGCCCATCGCTATATGTTGGACTTTATTGGCCCATTTTTGCCTCTCAAAGCATTCAAAGGTTGTAAATGTTTAAAAGATATTCGAATATAATAATTTTGTAATTTTATGAGCACATTTAAAAACTCCAAACGTTTAGGATTTCATTAAAAAAAATGTAAAAGTTTAGAGCAAAAAATATGCATTTTTGCCTTCATTAAGTGAAGGTCTTAATTAATGCACTTATAATGCTGAGTTAGAATAGTGTTTGATGGCAATATGAAAACATAAACAAGAAAGAGAGGAGGAGCATGCAATGCAAGAGAGGAGTGGAACCAAATTTTTTATTCTTGTTTGGGATAAACCCCTTAGTAGTAATGTTGATTATTGTTGTTATAATAATGATTAATTTTAATAAAAATATATTTTATTTTTAGTTTTAAAATATTTTTATTAGTACAAAAATGTTATAAAATACAATATATTTATTATCGACCAATAAAATTATTTAAAATTGAATATAATATATTTGTCTAAAAATAATATATATTTATTGAAATTTAACCATTGCCTTATAATTAGGATAATTCGTAAAAATACATTAAATAATAAATGACAACTAATGTCTTTCTAATAGACAATCGTGTTACAAAATAATGACAAATTTACGATTTGTTTGGGATTATTATGTTATGTTGTGTTGTGTCATTTTTTATTGTGTTGAGCTAAAAAAATAATGTTGATAAAATAGCGTTTGTTAATTGAGTATGGCATTGTAACTATGTAAAATGACTTAAAAATATACTAAAATATTAAATAATATTTTAAAATGTGACGTAATTATGAAAATAGATCATGATTTTTACAAAAAAATAGGGTTATAATTAAGTTGAGCTGAATTGAGCTTTTGTTGAGTTCATACTTAGTTCAATGAGTAAGGGTATGGGCTTAAGCTCAACTCAAACTTGACTCATCAGAAAACTCAATAAGAGCTCAAACACAGATATAGGGCAACCGAACACAAATTATATGGATTTAATTTTCTCAAGTCTTTTCTCTCTCTACATATATGTTTCAACATAGATGGTTAAAATTGTAGCGATCGAACCCATGTTTTGGTCTTTTTTTATATTTATCTATATGTGTGCACAATTTATAATAAATAATAATAAGAAGAAGATTTTCATTTGTTAATTTATGACAAAAGAATAACAAAATTAACTTTTGATTGAATAACAGTTGAGAACATTCCGTTGGTCGTCTCTGCCTGTGCTAAAAAAAGAAGAATAAAAGAAACCAACATTAGAGAACAATCGAACAAGGTGAAGGTGAAACTGCTACTACTTGCTGGATAATAAGAGAAACATGTGGCAAATGGGCCAAATATGTGAGAGGGTAGAGGAAGAAGATGAAAATAAGGAACATATAGGGTCGCAAATGAGCCAAGTTATTTGTTTATAAACGAGCCGAACTTGAACTCAATAAAGCTCAGCTTAATAGTTTTCAACTTGGTTTGAATAGAGACTCGCGAGCTGTCTTGAGTATAGGCTCAAAAGCACGCTCAATTATAGCCTCATGAGTTATCTCGATTATAAGTTCACTAGTTGGATCATTTAGATGCTTACGAGTAGTTTTCAAATAACTTGTTTATAAATATATTAATAAATTTATTCATAATTATATAAAAAAATTATTTAACATAAAATTATCAAACATTCAATTATTATAATAATATCATTAATATAATGTGTTGATAATAACATATGTTATGACTTAAAATTAATCAACTAATTTATGAGTTTATAATAATAATTATATTTTTAATCAAATAAGGAAATGTTTAACTAAATAACAATTAACAAGTATTGTACTCAACTGATTTTTTATTTTAATTGAGTAAGACCTAAATATTTAAGCGATTATATACTTGTTTTACTCGAATATATAATAGAATAATATTATTTGAATAGCCAAAGAGTTAATTGACTAAGTGGTATACTAGTTGAGTAACTATAACATTTAAGCAAGTAATAAATTTGGATTAAAATGACGACTATCTATACTTATATCACAAATCGATTAAGAATAAATATTAATTGAATAAAATTATATTTACTAGAGTATCAAAAAGATTTACTCGAATAATTGTATATCTTACTTGAGCAATACTTAATTTACTCGACTAATGTTATATTTAATTTTAAAAAATTAATCGTTAAATACAACATTAAATGCACATTTCAAGTATTTTATCCATTAACAAAATTTATAAACTGATATAATATTGTAAAATTTATAATAATTTTATTTAAAATCAACAACAATTCATAATAGTTCTAGAAAAATTTAATATTAATTCATAATGATTATTAGAATTATTATTAATTTTAAATAAGACCATTATGAATGATATAATATTATATCAATATATATACAAATAATATTGTCATAAAAATATAGTAATAATTTAAATATTTTTTTTATTTTATATATTATATGTTGCAGAACATATCATACATTAATTTTCAGACAATGCAAATTTATCATATCTTATTTTTTAAGCCTAACTATTTATTGTTAATTAGTTTTATTATAATAAATGTATTATCAAAAAAAATATTTAATACTTGTTAATCACATATATGGATCACAAAAATCAATTGACAATGAAAGAGATTAAGTCAACCAAATTATATATTATAATTCACCATCTATATGGATATTTTTCATTCAACTAAATTTTTCTCTTGAGCACCTTAATATATTATAATTATTGCCCTTGGTTCTTATTATCTTTTATGAAAAAAAATAAATTATAGAATGAGAAATACTTAAAAAAATAAAATAGATAGGGGTGTATATAATAAATAATCATAACTATAAGGATTAGAATGAAATAGATAGGGGTGTATGTAAAAATAATTTATAATTTATATAATATAAATGATATTGTTACAGTTTACACCTTAATTGATTGATTTGAAATTGCATTTGAATTGCAATTACTTCTAGCCTGCTGCTGGGACGACAGCAAGAGGCTGCTGCTTAGATTTGCCGGGTCCACTGCTAGTGGGCCAATACCCGATATCCAGGCCCAAAGAATCGAACCCGGCCCACCTCATTTCCCGCTTTCTCGGGCATTCTGCAAATTTAAGGCGGCGAAATCACCCCCAAACTTAAAATTCACAGGGAGAGGGCTTTTTGTTTCGGTTAATCGGTGCTTCCATTTTCGGCTTCTCTACCGTGTCTTGTGCTTCCAGCGTTGCATTCCACTCCAGAAACTTCTTCTAGGCCTCGCCGACGGTAATTCCCCCTCCCCTCCACTCCACTCCACTCCACTCCACTCTCGGCTTTTCATCCATTCCCCTCCAGGCAATGGCCCTCCCTCCGTTTGGTCTTTTCTACACAAGTCGATGCAGATTTGTCAATCCGATGGCATTAGACTCATGTGCAAATTCATGAGCTGTCTTTCCCATGCCTCTTCCTACTTTTGAAAAAAATTCTAAGATTCTGCTGCCAATATGACTTGCTTTTGTTTTGCTCTATTCCAGAAAAGTGTATTGTGAGTGGAGAGGCTGATGGATTCAGGATCAGGAGAAGGATCATCGAGGTCCTCGATGATGGACGATCCCGAGTTCTTGAGTTCAACTACTGATGCGGAGCTGTTGAAGCGGGCATGGCGGACTGAGAAGGCTGCTCCTGAGATCCTCCAATTTGAGGCTGCCTTGGTTCAAAGATCCCGAGAACAGATCCAATTGGTGGTAAGCCCCGAGTTTTAAGTCATGAGTTTTTATTAATATTTCTATATCCAAACATTTGTCTATATCTGTGCTTTTAGATACTTATTTGCACCTTGTGTGTGTGTGTGTGTGTGTATATGCAAAGCCTTGGGTCTTAGTAGGATGTGGATCGGGACATGGGCTGAATTTTATGATCTTTGCAACGATTCTGGGACAGTACTGTGTAATACATTTTGGTCTGCAAAAGATAACGTTTCCCTTTTTCCCCTAATTTTCTCCTTAATTTGTGGGCTTGTCTGATGAAAACGCAAAGTTTTTACGGAGATTATCTGGGCAGGAAACATCACCCCTTTGATTATACAGATCATAGAGAAAGTTCTAACATTTTAATTCCAATGCGGAAGGAATAGATGAAACAAAACCCCATACTGGGCTAGGCACGCTTAGGCTGTTACTTTTGAGCAACGTATCACTAAAATATCATTTATTTATTTAAATTTCACTTTGAGATACCTTTGTCTTCGATAAACTGAACCAACCTTTTGGCTTACGAATGCTTAAATGCTGTAAAAGTTCTAGCATCTGATTTTGCATTTTACAAATGGACGTTATCAGCATGGACAGCTGTATCACGTTAATCTGATGTGGGTTTAATTGTAGTCAAATCTTGTGAGACAAGGTAATACGGCTTATCAAGTTTTAATGTTACTAGGTGGGATTAGAATTTTAGCTTGTGGGTAATATTTATTTATGATTATGTCTTTTGTAAGGCTCTTATATCTCATATCATATTTGATAATTCCTCAATTAATTTTCTTGATTTTCTTTACCACTTTTTTCTAAAAATTTGTTTTATTTTATCTACTCTTCTTATAAATGTCTTTTATGGAACTTCTTAGATAGAAAATAATAATAGCATTTATTATTTTTCCTTTCTTGTTTTGAATAGATAAGTTGGGCTGACTGTGTCTCCTTCAGAATGATAGGATTAATTATGGCATGTGGGGACATTAATTTGTTGATGTTATTGGCAATAAAAGGAAACCCACAAAAACTGATATATTAGGGTTACCGTTATTATTTTAGTATTTTGTCAATTGATTACTTTTTGATACATATCAAAGCCCAATACCTCAGACCATCTCCAAAACTGTTTGCCCAAATTTGGCCCTCTGCAAAAATAGGCCCGCAGACTTCGCCAACCCATCTGCTGCCTGCCCAAGACCCGTCAAAGAGTCTCCCGCCATCAGCTTGGTCAGTCTCCAATGAGTGACAACTCATTAGTATAAGGATAGAACTCGAAGAAGCAGCTGGTTTCTAGAAGCCTGCCATTAACTAGTTCTCATTTTTCTCATGCCAGCCTACCATTAACTAGTTCTCATCTTTCCCATGCCACTACAGTAATTAGTCTATATTTCCCATGAATTTCTAGAACCCTAGACATTTAAAACTATCCAAGGTTACAAGAGTCTGCTGCAAGTTCCAAGTACAATAAATGTAAAGTCATGGGCTTCTCTCCTATATAAGGGAAGACATGACCGGTCATTGGTAGCTTTTGAATCTTTGAAGAATTCAGATTATCAATCTATATCAATCATTTCTTATCACTTGCTATTCAGGTGTGGCGAAAATTCGGCTCTTATCTAAGTATGGTTGCCTTTCATTATCACTTAGTGGCAAGTTGCCCCATTCTTGTTCTTCCTTTTTACTCAATTACTTTGCTTTGTTACTCAACTATCCCATTTTGTGCTACTCAATTACCCAAACCCGATTTATTTTTCTATCAATTTGCTATCAAAGCTTGAGGTTGTGAATCACCATCGAGCAATGGAAAACGGAAGGACACCAAGAAATCTGACCATGGAGCGGGCACAAATTCAAAACCTTCAACAAGGACTTGATGAACTCAAAAAGCAAATGGTGCAACTGATGTCTGCTATGCAACAGTAAACACCTCGATCACAAAGGAGAACACCACCAGCACCCTGACTAATCATACATTCAAGTTCTGATGAAGAAATGAATTCAGAAAATGACAGAGGATCGGAGGAAGAACGTGCACCATAGACCAGAAGACACCAGCAACAGCCAAAGGATGATTACAGAGTGGACATTCCAGAATTCAAGGGAGGGTATTCCTTGGACGAGTTCCTTGAATGGCTGCAATGGGTTGACAGGATTTTTGACTACAAGGAATACACGGATGAGAAGAGATGTTCCATTGCTGTCCTAAGGTTAAAAGAGTATGCCAGCCTATGGTGGGAAAACTTGAAAGCCCAAAGAAGACGAGAAGGCAAAAGCGCCGTAAGAAATTGGAGCAAGATGAATAAATTAATGATAAGGAGGTTCGTGCCAGACAATTACAAGTAGGAGCTGTATGTTCAGTTACAGGGTTTACATCAATGTGACCTATCCGTAGAAGATTATGTTTGGAAATTCGAGACCCTAATGCTAAAATGCAATTTACACGAGCCACAAGAACAAACCCTAGGAAGATTTCTTGCAGGTTTGAGCAAGGGGATTGTTCACGTTGTGGAAGTACATCATTTCTATTCCCTAGAAGATGTGATACGACTTGTTGTCAAGGTAGAGATGCAACTCGAGACCCCCAAAAGATTCAATCTCAAGGGCAGCAACAAGGGGACTACCCCTAACAAGGGCATTTCCTCTAAGAATAGTTCTTCCAAGGCTGAACTAGATTCAAGATTTTGGAAAGGAAAGGAACCCAAGGACACTCCTAAGAGATCCAGCAATATCAAGTGCTTCAAGTGCCTTGACCATGGTCACATAGCTTCAGAATGTCCCAACTGCAAGGTGATGATAGTCCAAGAATCACCGGATGAAGAATCTGACCAAGAGGAAGGAGACTTGTGTGACACCTCAAGTGAAGCCTATGTTGAATATGTGGACGAAGGAGAAATTCTTTTGATTCAAAGACTACTAAACGTCCAAGTGCAAATGCATGAAGAACAAAGGCACACGATTTTCCAAACCTGGTGTATTGTGCAAGGAAAGGTGCAACATCCCCAAAATTCTCCTCAATTTTTATCTACAACATCAGTAGCAAAACAAAATACAAATACACCCTCTTAGGGCTAACATACACACATCATAGCTTTAGACAATTAAGTCTAATCAATTCCTTCTTTTGGTTACTACCCGAGTGTTGCTCGAATTGCAGCAAAAAGTTGGCCTTTAATAGGTAAAAACGAGTAGCTTGCGTGAGCTGCATGGCAGCCTACGGCTGCCCACCACCTTGGGGTGAAACGGCGTCATTGCCACTACAAAAAAATCAGATTTTAACAGCGTTTATTTTTTTTGGTCATTTTGCTGCAGTTTAAGAATCGTCGCAAAATCTATTATTTTGCGACAATTGGTAACATTTAGTAGCGGTTTGAAAATCATCGCTCAATTTCAATCTAAATTAATAGTGATTTTAGTAGTGGTTTTGGCGTGCATGCAAGGCCATCAGTCGTGCCCGTGCGTGCTTGTTGCATGGCTTTCGACCACGCGCCTGGTTGCCTTGCGTGCCATGTGGCTGCACGTTTGCTTGTCACGTGACAATGCTGGAATTTTATTCCAGCAATGCCTTCCTTAGTTGCGATCTCAGGACGTCTCATATGCGTGTGCGTACGAGAAGCCAACCGATCTGCAAAGCCTCCTTGTCATATGCCAGTGCATATTAATTATATAGTAATCCAATCGTTATTTTCCAGAATTACATTTGGACCCATAAACTCAAGTTTTCAAAATTACATCTCAATGCCCCAAGTTTTCAAAATTACACTTGGGCCCTTAATCTCAAGTTTCTAGAATTACATTTTTGCCCCATAGTTTAGGAAATTACACTCAGACCCCACAAGCTCAAGTTTTTGTAATTACACTTAGGCTCCTAAGTTTTCAAAATTACACTTGAGCCCCAAATTAAATAAAATAAAAAGAATAATGGAATAAATTAAAAATAAATTAATTGATTAAAAAATAAAAAGAAGAGTTAGCATATTTTTTTAAAATTTCTTTTTATAAATTATCAAAATTTTATATATTTTTAATATGAATATTAGATTATTTTTTGCAGCAATTCTTCAAAATCGTTACAAATGTTAATTTAATTTTATTTTTTAATTATTAAATTATTTTCTAAATTTTGTGATGGTTTTTCAAGAACCATTGCAAAATTTAATTTTTTAATGATTAAATTAATAAATTTTGTGACAGTTCTTCACCGTTGCAAATGTTAATTTTATTTTATTTTTAATTATTAAATTATTTTTTAAATTTAATGGTAGTTTCTCAAAAATTGCTGCAAAATTTAATTTTAAAATTTTAAATTTTGCAACGGTTTTTAAAAATTCCATCAAAATGTTGAAGAAACCACTGCAAAATACTATATTTTGCGGCGGTTTTTAAAATCATTTCAAAATAACTTTTTTTTTGTAGTGTTCAGCCCTTCCTTGGTTGAATAAAACATGAATTTTCCCCTCGTGCGTTCACACCCGAGACTCGATCCTATGTCCCACGCCTGCCACCCTTGCGTGCGTGCCACCTGCGCTAGCTGCTTCCTTCTACACATATAGGCTTCCAATTAATTTTAAGGTGACTTCATGGCTGTTTCCAGAAATTGCACCTCTGTCCTGAAATTTCCAGGAATTGCCACTCATGCCCCACTTCACTGATTTTGCTTACACATTTTAATTTCCATAATCTAGCAATTATACCCCTTTCCCCAAATACGATAAATTCTTAAATAAAATATCACATACTTGAAATTCTATTTATACTCTCAAGTAATTTAATTAATTATCTTAATTATCCATTTCACTACTCGACACCCCATTCCACAAAATCTCCAATTGACCTGCCATGTCGTCATTTTCCAGTAACTCACCGGTCCAATAATACCTCGACAAGCTACCACAAATCCCTCCATTAGATTCCTTAAAATCATAGATCCCCAATAAATTATTTTCAACACTTGAAATTACGTATTATTATTTTCTCATAATACCGGGATGTTACAAAACGTGTGTGACCTTATCATAGACAGTGGCAGTTGCACTAATGTGGCCTCTACCCTTGTTGAGAAATTAAAGCTACCCATTACTCCTTTATGCCCCATTCTTACAACCTTCGATGGTTTAATAAGGACAGCGAGGTAAAAGTAATTGAGCAATTCTTTGTGTCATTCTCTATTGGTAGGTCCTATCAAGATGAAGTTCTATGCAATGTGGTCCCCATGAATGCCGACCATCTCTTTCTTGGGTGCCCTTGGCTGTTTGATAGGAAGACTCATCACAATGGATTCAAGAACACCTATTCCTTTTCAAAGGATGGAAAGAACATCCTGTTGGCCCCCCTTAGTCCCTCCCAAATTCACAAGGGGCAAATGAGCAAGAAGCTGTAAAATTCATCAAAACCCATCAGGAAGCAGCAGACAACCGTGAGTGTGGCTGCCAAACAAAGAAAATTCAAAAGGCGCCTTGCAAAGGACAACATGCCGGATAGCGTAAGAAAACCCTCTTCTTAATAGAAGCAGCCCTTTCTTTAAGGTAGCTAGTATTGGCACTACTTGTGTTGGAAAGAGACCCTGAAAAAGAGCCAACCATTCCTCCTGAAGCAAGGGCTGTTCTAGAACAATACCAAGATATTTTCCCTCAAGAGCTGCTTGCTGGTCTTCCCCTCCTGCAAGGAATTGAGCACCAGATTAATCTCCTTCCTGGTGCTGCACTTCCAAACTGACCAGCCTATAGGTGAAGAATCAAAACAGCTGCAAAGACAAGTTGAGGAAGTCATCTCAAAGGGCTACGTTCGTGAGTCCATGAGCCCTTGTCCTGTCCTAGCCTTACTTGTGCCCAAAAAGGATGGAACAATGTGAATGTGTGTGGACAACCAGACCATCAACAAGATCACAATAAGTATTGCTACCCTATCCCAAGGTTGGATGATCTTCTAGATAAACTGCATGGATCCACCGTTTTCTCAAAGATAGATTTAAAAAGTGGTTATCGCCATATCAAAATGAAGGAAGGGATGAATGGAAGATAGCCTTCAAAACCAAACAATGGTTGTACGAATGGATGGTAATGCCCTTTGGCTTACCTAACGCACCTAACACCTTTTTGATGACATCCTTATCTATAGCTAAAGCCGAGAATATCATGTCAAACATCTCTAGCAGGTTTTTGAAGTTCAAAGGGCCTAAAGGTTATAAGGCAACCTGAACAAGAGTCAATTCTTCCAAGACCGAGTCACATTCCTTGGCAATGTAATCACTGCCAAAGGAGTCAAGGTGGACCCAAAGAAAGTTAAAGCTATTCAAGAATGGCTAGTCCCTACCTCCACTACAGAACTCCAAAGCTTCCATGGATTGGCATCTTTTTATAGGAGGTTTGTTAAGAATTTCAGTACCATCATGGCCTTGTTAACCGAATGCCTAAAGAAGGAAGACTTCAAATAGATTGAGGTTGCCCGATGAAGTTATGAGAACATCAAATAAAGGTTTTGCCACTCCCCCATTTTAACACTACCAAATTTTTCCAAAACATTTGAGGTTGTGTGTGATGCCTTCGGGTTTGGCATTGGAGCTGTGCTAATGCAAGAAGGTCGTCCCATTGCCTACTTCAGTGAGAGGCTAATAGGGGCTGCCTTAAACTACTCTACTTACGACAAAGAGTTCTACGCCCTCAAACATGCTCTAGAGACATGGCAATACTATCTACTTCCACGAGAATGTCATCTACATTGATCATGAATCCTTGAAGTATTTGAAAGGAAAAAGCAAGCTTAGTCGGAGACATGCCAAATGGGTGGAATTCCTAGAGCCGTTTCCCTATGTAATCAAGTACAAGGCGGGAAGTACAAATGCGGTGGCTGATGCATTATCAAGAAGACATGCCTTACTATCCATCTTCATACCCGACTGCTAGGCTTTGAGCTACTTAAAGACTTGTATAAAGAAGATGCCAGTTTTTCCAGCATCTACGCAACTTGTAAGGAAAAGGCAGTTGGTAAGTTCTTTAAACATGAAGGTTTTCTATTCAAGTTGGAAAAATTGTGCATCCCTCAAGGCTCAACATGAGAATTGCTAATCCAAGAAGCATATAGTGGAGGACTTGTGGGGCATTTTGGCGTCAATAAAACCCTCGTTGCACTTCTACTGGCTCGGAATGCTCAAAAATGTCCAAGCCGTCATTAAAAGGTGCATCACTTGCCACAAGGCTAATTCCAAGGACAGCTCCCAAGGTCTCTATACCCTTTTACCCGTCGCTGAGACTCCACGAACTGATGTAAACATGGGCTTTGTGCTAGGGTTGCCCCAAACACAAAGAGGGAAGGACTCTATTATGCTGGTGGTAGACTAGTTTTCAAAAATGGCTCATTTCATACCTTGCCACAAGATTGATGATGCATCTTACATCACTGATCTGTTTTTCAAAGAAATCATCAGGCTACATGGGGTAACAAAGAGCATTGTTTTTGATCGAGACGTCAAATTTCTAAGATATTTTTGAAAGACTTTGTGGAGGAAGGTAGGAACTAAATTACTTTTCATCACAGCTTGCCACCCATAGACTGATGGCCAAATTGAAGTGATCAATCGCACCCTCTCTGCCCTATTACAAACCTTGGTTGGTAGCATCAGAAAACTTGGGATAAACAGCTTGCTCACGCAGAATTTGCCTACAATTGAAGCAAGCACAACACCACGGGATACACACCATTTGAGATTATATATGGGATCAATCCTGTCACCCCCATTGACCTAACACCACTTTTGGAAAAGGATTGAGTTTGTTTTAATGGAAAGACTAGGGCTGAGACTATGAAGAAGCTTTATAAGCAAATTAAAGCCCATATTGAGAAAAAGAATGAGGCATACAAAAGGGCAACTAATAAACACAAAAAGGGAAAGTAGTTTTCTGTGGGACACCTGGTATGGATTCACCTTTGAAAAGAAAGATTTCCAACGAAAAGAAAGTCTAAACTCATGCCACGCCTAGATGGGCCATTTAAGGTTCTAGAACGGATCGGGGAAAACGTCTACAAACCTAAACTTCCCATGAAGTGCAATGTTTTTGCAATGTTTAACGTTTGTGACTTGTCTCCTTACGAGGAAGATAACTTATTGGATTTGAGGGCAAATCCTCTCCAACAAGGGGGGATTGATACATATCAAAGCCCAATACGTTGGACCATCTCCAAAACTATCTGCCCAAATTTGGTCCTCAGGAAAAATGGGCCCGCAAACTTTGCCAACCCATCTGTCGTTGACCACCCAAGACCCGTTGAAGAATCTCCCACCATCAACTTGGTTGGTCTCCAATGGGCGACAACTCAAAGAAGCAGCTGGTTTCTAGAAGCATGCCATTAACTAGTTCTCATCTTTCCCATGCCACCATAGTAATTAACTTATATTCCCCATGAATTCCCAAAACCCTAGACATTTATAACCATCCAAGGTTCCAAGAGTCTGCTATAAGTTCCAAGTACAATCAATGTAAGTCATGTGCTTCTCTCCTATATAAGGGGAGACATGACCGGTCATTGGTAGCTTTTGAATCTTTAAAGAATTTAGATTATTAATCTATATCAGTCCTTTCTTATTACTTGCTGTTCAAGTATGGCAAAAATTCGACTCTTATCTAAGTGTGGTTGCCTTGTATTATCACTTAGTGGCAAGTTGCCTCGTTTTTGTTCTTCCATTTTACTCAATTACTTTGCTTTATTGCTCGACTGTCCCGATTTGTGCTACTCGACTACTCAAACCCAATTTATTTTTCTATCACTTTTTAATCTTCAAAATATGTTCTTCAGATTCTTAATTTTGTCTCTTGTGTAATTTTTTTGGGGGTAATATTGTGCTCTCATAAAACGACACTAGGTTTAGAACATAGAGCAATCTATCACTTGAACAAGGGCAAGTCTGTCTTCGTTGATTGTCCCTTGCTTATAGATGATGGAAACGCTTGTACTAGGGTACCCTTTGATATCTATCTCGATAAATCATTTTTTTATTACAGTGGATAAGAAAGGAAAGTGGCAATGTTAATAAAGATGGATTTTGTGGATGCTGATGGTTTGGCTTGAAATTGTGACAAAATAAGATGACATTCTTGGGATTACTGCCCTTGCGTGGTCTCCTGTCGTTCGTGCTCTCGATTTCGGCAGAAGAGGTAAATCACAAGCAGAGGATTTGTCTCACTGCGCAAGGTAAGAAATTGAACCCATGACCTATTGGTGCGAATCCCAACTTATCGTGGCCCAACCACTTGACCTGTGCTCTGGGGGCAAATAAGACGGCGTTCTTGGTTATACTGAAGGTAGTGATAGTCATTATTGTGTTAATTGGAGGTGTAACCAAATTAGCCATATATGAATTGTGTAATTATGTTTGGATTTTCAAGATTTATAGAAATATGGAGAAGGGATGCAAGGAAAATCTGGAATATTGGAAAGCAAAAGAGACATGCATGGGTTTCTAATCACAAGGGCTGGAGCCCCTAAATATATTGTAGATAGTAATCCATTTCTCTTAGTATTTAAAGAACAAATCGAGCATGGGCTGTATGTAAGATGAGATTAAACCTGGATAGGCCTTATTGTTTGGAACCCATACCTTTCGAATTTAAGCTGGCTTATAGGTGCTAAATTCCTTTTGAGTGATTTTCCAAGGATAACTTTTGTCTGAAGTGATCAAGTCACCATCTTCTACAACCCATTTATTTTCATGTTATGGTGGCTTCCTGGCAGCTAAGCCGTCAAGTGACTATCATTTAGAACCCTAATATTAAGAAAATAAGGGCCCTGGCAATGTTAAAGTCACCCTACCAACACCAAAGATAAAGAAAAATAAGTTAACATATGATGCAATTAAAGTAAGTTTTTGAATTTTGTTCTTTAAAATCTTAATTTAACTTGTATATAAGTGAGAATTGATTTATCTAATATATGGAGTGTAAATTTAGTAAATATATAAGTGTTGATGATAGTATGATGGGACTTGAAGATCAATTCTCAAAAAGACTAATTCAAATATTTTGGGTTAACTATCCAAAAAGACAAATAGATCTATAAAGCACAGACACTTCCTAGGAGTTGTTGAGCTTTTGTCACTGAAGTGTTGGACACTTTGTCACTTGGTGTGCTTGATACTTTTTTAAAAGGGTATGGGAGGTGAGGACACTTCTAAGATTAGAAAGTAAGTGGTTTTGCTTTTACTCTTTAGTTTTATGACTTGGTAGTTGCATGATTCTTTGTTTTTCCATGTTTTTTTTTTTTTTTTTGATCGTATGACTGTTCAGTTTTCATGCCCTTTCACATTTCTTTTCTCTAGCTCATTAACCACCTACTGAATTATAAGGGACAAAGATGATTGGACTATGAGTTGATTGCTAATTGAATTAGAGTTATTGATTTGGAATGTTGGCTTATGAATTTTAAAAGCATAGTTGTGTATAGAATGTAGTTTTGAATCTTTTGATACTTTATTGTAACTCGACCTTGTTATGTCCTACTTTTAAAAAATATTGTCTTTCTATGTCTCATGTCCTTGTGTCCCTGGCCGTGCTTCATAGGGAGAGATTAATCCAAGGTCTGTAACAGTGAAGTTCATTCACGGTCCTGCGTCAATTTTAATCCAGTTAACAAATTGGTTGCTAGAAAATGTCGTTAGATGCTGTACCCCTTTTAGCAATTTAAATTTTCTTCCCAGAGCTAAAAATCTTCCACCAGTGCCATTAAGGTGTTGTAGAGCTAAAATCTGTTTGACAGTTACACTGCTGATACTTGTTTGACTGCCATATTTATTTGTTGTCCTCTCAACCCAGCTCATTTTCTCAAATATTCAGAAGACACCTGATACAACAATTCTGGTGTGGATTGTGGTCAGGACAACTCGGGTTTTCTACACTTTTTCCAATATGCTTGCATTGTAGTACCGAGCTTATGGATATTCTGTCCTCACCTTTATGTAACTTGATTGATATGTGTTCATGGTTTTAGTAATGTTCCTAATAGGAATTTTGGTGCTTACAATTAGGAAGAAACTGTGGAAGAATCCATGGCAGGAGGTGTTGATCCACTAATTGTATCCCTTTACCAAATGGACTTGGACAGGACACTCTTTCTTGAGATCATACCTTCGGATTCGTCTCCAAAAGGTTACCATTACCAAGAGCTTATTTCATCAAGTTCATATTGCATTTTAATGTAGTAGTATAAGTTCACTTTTTCCCCTCAGCATTGGGAGCCATCACTCCATTTGCTGAGTAAAATTTGAAATAGTGACGATAGAAAGTCATCTTGGTGAATTCTGGATTCCTCATGAATGAACAAAGGTAAAGGAAAACTATGAACATCATTTAAAAGCTAGCAAACTCATCAGATTCTTTCGGTATCCATGCATTCATGAGTTAAGTGATTATGTACTTTGCGGGCTCTGATTGACTTTTTATTTCAGATTGAGAAGTATATGGTTCACATACATAAAACAACTGAACTGTGGAATCGGCTTTCTAAGCAAGAACAAAAGTTTGCCAAAAGGTGAAGGTTTGCTGTTTTATTTCCTTTCTACTCCATTTGTTGAAATGGAAATCTGAATGCCATGGTTTTACTCTTATATTTTGCATGCCATTATCACGGCAGGTGCATTGAAGATCTAGAAGATCATTTTGAAAAATCCGTTCTCTCAAGGTTGCCTGACCGTTACAAGTCCAGTTTAAAGCAATCTGTTATAAGTGAAGAGGATGACATGGGTAATGCTTTCATTTTTTTGACTTGATATTAATTCCTGATGTTGTCCTTAAGTCAGCAATGTGTACATTTATATGTGTTTTACATGTCAATCTAAAATTGCACAGAAAGTAGCGACCTATGGGTTCATTGTGTACAAGAACAACATCGAAGAGAAAATCTTGTCCTGTGTAATTTAGTTGGGTTCATCATGTTCTTTCTTTAGTTGTTTTTTTTTTTTTTATGATGGTCTTTGGTTGTTTGTTTTTTCCTTTTTATTTATATATTTTTTGCAATACAGCATTACGTTTGGATTTTGAATTTGATTGCCGAGGGTAGAATCTTGACATATGAATATAATTTTCCTTGCTGGCTGTTTGATTTTCTATAAAAATAAGTGATGCAGATTTGGATTTCAGTTTTTGTTTCCTCAGTTCTCATATAGGCTCCCGTTTGGATGAGAGTCGAAAGGTTGATTTGCAATTGTCTAGTATGTCATCTCAAGAGTTGTAATTGTCTGGTATTAATTGTTTACTCGTATTTCCTAGTAAAGGTTGCGAATATGATACATCAATCGAAGTAAATCAAGACGATAAGGCTATCAACGTTAATCTAAACTAATGTTTGTTTGTTATATCAGTGCCCTTGTATGCTGACACATTGCTTTCTCTCTCTCTCTCTCTCTCTCTGCACTATAGTCCCAGAACCGCCGCTGGACTCATACGTTATATGCAGAACCCAGAAATCCTTAGGAGCCCTCCAGCTTGATAACAGGCAATCTATCTTATTCGTTATTTTCGATCCCAAATCCCCTCAGTAACCTGTAATGTAATCCTTTTGCTGGCTGGCTAATATGAATCGTGCATCTTGCAGCGGGGAAGAGGACCCTGTGGACTTGGACCCTAACGATCTATATGCAGTTCGTTACAACTCAATCAAGCCGCTAGTATATAGTGGGCGGATTGATTTAGTATGAGTGCCGTGTATTGGCAACCTGCTGTTGACACAGGCCCGCCTTAAGAGAAATTTGTTCACGAGCCGCATTATAAATTGGTAAGCCATGGCTATGATTCTGTGAGCATTAACATCTACCATTAGAGATAATTTCGTATGAATTTGTCTTTGGAAATTGGAATCCGTTATCCGAGTTCTCCTGTCCTGGCAAATAGTGAGTATTTTATGCAACTAAAGAGTAGAAACTAGTTGCTTCTGCTGTCTAGAAAACATGACACGGCTGGGTGAACGGGGAAAATTTGATTCTGCGCTGCCGGAACGAGTCTTTCTGGGAATCTTAAATCATTATTTCCTCGTTTGCACGGCTTTCTGAATTCCATGCTGTCTGGTCTCATGTGTCTGATTTTGAAATTCACTAGTGAGTGGCATGACTCGTGAGAGCGGTGCTTCCTAGTTTTCACTTGAATATGGCTACGGTTGTGTATTTAAACAGGTTATAAGTCTTATCCAAATTGGATTAGATAGAAAGCAACAATTGGGAGGACAAGCTCCTAATAAGTTTTCATGGTGACAAATGGGCAGACAATTCAAAAACCAAAAAGAAAATATTCTTATCCGCTCAAAAGCTTTCTCCGCGAACCCGTCATGAAGATATTTTATTTTATTTTATCACAGTGCTGTTTACATTGCGAACAAGTGTAAAAAAACATTTTAATAATATATATACATACAGTAGTTAGAGAAAGGGGTAGGGATGAGAATATTTTCTTTCTATGAGATTTGGGTGATGCTCACAATATTTAAATAAAATGATGTTAAAAAAAAATCATGTAAAATAAAGTATTACATTATATAAGTTATGGTAGAGATCAAACTACTCGATTCTCATACTTATTGGGTTTCAAGCGTATTATATTCTCGAATAGCAAATTTGAAGAACTTAATCTGGGGACACTAAAATATTTTTTTGGTCATGATATGAATTTTTCACAAAGTAGAAGAATGTTTAAAAAAACACTTTCTTAGGACATAGTTATCATACGAAGAAATTAACCTAGGGGCACTAAAATATTTTTTAGAGCATGATATGGATTCTTCACAAAGTAGAAGAATGTTTAAAAACACTTTCTTAGAACATAGTTATCATAGGAAGAACTTAATCTAGGGGCAATAAAATAATTTTTAGGCCAAGATATGGATTCTTCGCAAAGTAGAAAAATGTTGAAAAACACTTTCCTAGCACATAGTTCTCATAGAATCAGCCTTTAACACAAAGTAGTTCTCATGACGTAGAAAATAAATAAATTTAAGTTTAGTATAAAAAAACACAAAAATAGTTATTTCTAGTTTTTTGGTGTTACATATCTTAATCTCCATAAGATAAGGTTTTTTACACTTATTTGACAATTTCAACTTAAATTATTCCTTTACTTATAAAATAAAAAAGAATCAACTAATTCTTCGTGATATGGAGGGTTGACTAATTTTTCTTGTGATCTTATTGCAAAAATTAATCCAAAAGTAATGAAAAAAAACCTTAAGAGATGAACCAAATATATGACATTTTACACTGTTTTCATATGCTTACAAGTAATTTCCAATTTTTTTTGGCTAACTAAAACATTGAAATGACATTTTCTCCTAGGAAATTACTTTTCTTCCATTTGTGCAAGAACTTTAACTTTAGGACCAAATTAATTTGAGACGTGGTTCAACTCCTATGCAAAGTTATATAAATTTAATTGGTGGTTGATTCTTACGTTATCATAAAGTTTAGGGGAAGTTTTACGAGATACTCCTGAAATTTAAGATAATTATAAGAACTATCTTTAATGTTTAAAAAATGTAGTAAGTACTTTTGAGATTTAATATTGTATCACAATTTCTTCCTTATCATTTGTTAACCCTCATTAAACATTCAAAATTGACCACAATACCCTCATATTAAAGACTTTCTTTTTTGTTACAATTTTTCTTTTTTCTCAAGTTTTTAATCTTTTATCTCTTGGTTAACGATAATGATGAAGGTATTGATGGTTCTAAATTTTGTTATTTCAAATCTAAAACGATTTGCACAGTGGAATGATGTCAATGGTTTGACGAAAATTGTGACGACGATATTATCTCTGGTTTTCTTTCTTACTGTATTCTAGGTCAATGGAACCAAAAGTTCATTGGTTTTGTTGAACCTAGATCTCGGGTTTGATTTGGTTTTAGATAGAGTTTCGTTGAAAACCCTATTGGTGGGATGATGTTTCAAGTAAAACCCAACCAGAACCTCAATCAGCCTTATTTGTGTGTGTTTTAGGTTCGATTTGGTTTCTGATGGGATTTTCGATATTTTTGACAAAACCTACTAGAAAATCGTTCCCCATCTCTTTCTTATTCTCTCACCATTTTTTAGGTTCAATGGAATCTAGATTTATTTGAGTTTCGTTAAACCCAAATTTAACCTAGATTTGGGTTTAATTTGGTTTTCAATGGGGTTTTGCTAGAAACCCTATCGATGGGATGATGTTTTTGGCAAAACCCTACCAAGAACCCAATCACCCTCTTCCCCTCCCTCCCTCTCTTTCATCATGTTCTAGGTTTAAAGGAACCCACAATTGGGTTCGATTTGGTTTTCAATGGGGTTATGCAAGAAACCCCATAAGTGGTATAGTATTTTTGGCAAAACCTCATCCGAGACTCAATTCTTGTTGCTTCTCTCTCTCTTTCTTTTTCTGTGCATGTGTAAGTGATTTAGTATTTTTGGCAAAATCCCACCAGGGACCCAATCCCTGATGCTTCTCTTTCTTTTTTTCTGTGTGTGTTTTAGGTTTAGTGGAACCCAAATTCATTTGGGTTTTGTTAAACCTAAATTGAACCTAAATTTGAGTCTGATTTGGTTTCTGGCGGGGGTTTTGCTAAAAACCTAACTAGAAACCCAATCTCATTTTCTTTTTCCTCTCTTTATATGTTTTAGCTTTGATGGAACATAGATTCATTTAGATTCCATTAAACTCAAATTGAACCCAAATCTAGGTTGGATTTGGTTTCTAATAAGGTTTCGCCACAAACCCCATTCGTGGGATGCTATTTTTGGCATAATCCCACCAGAAACCTAATATTCTCTCATTCTTTGTGTGTGTGTTCCAAATTCATTTGGGTTTTGTCAACCCTAATACATTTGGTTTTGATTTAGTTTTCAATGGAGTTGTCAGAAACCCCATTAATGAGATGGTATAACACAACACCACCAGAAGCTTGATTTTCTCACTATCCCCTCCTTCCCCCCTTGTGTGTGTTATAGATTCGATGAAGCCCAGATGCTATCAAACCCAAATCTAAATTCGATTTGGTTTCTGAAAACTCTTATCGACAAAATGATTTTTTTTAGCAAAATTCCACCAAAAACCCGATCTTTCCTTTTTCTTCAAATCTAAATCTTGAATTTGTTGTTAATCTCAAACCTAAATTTGAATTCGAGATAAACTAGAACATACATTCAAATGGGTTCATCACTTGATTTGGATTTCAGATGAAGTTAGAAAATGAACTCAAATGAGTTCATCACCCTGAAACTAGTGTTCTGTGGTGGTGTGGGTTTATTATTTAATCCTTTTATTTTTTTTTATTTTTCAAGCAAAGAAAAAAAAGATAAAGATCGAAAGGTAAATTTATTATTTTATTTTTTATTTAATAGTAAAGGTAATTATTATTATTTCTCAAAAGTTAATAAATTTTTTATAATAATTTCACCAAAATTCAATAACGTTAGTCTTCGACTTACTCTAAAAAAGTTAAAAGACAAAAACAAATGTTCATGTTATCACTAATAATCCACGCACAGTAATCTAAGAACATTCAATTGGCTGATGAGTGGACAATAGAATTTCAAGTTATCATCATAAAACCTAACCTTATGAGCACCGATTGGGATTTGAGAGCTTTCTGTTCAAAATTAAGAATCACAATAATTGATGCTAGAGTTCATAACCAATCTGCCATTTGAGCCAAAACAAAAAAACTTTCTTGTGATCTCTCTCGCATGGAGATCCATAAACAATCTTTATTATCAGATTACACATGGTAATAATAATAATAATAATAATTTATATATATGGTTCTAACGAAGATCGAAACGTCGGCATTCGCATCATCAGACCGCCAGAATCTTTAGAAGGCGGTCGTAGGTGACGCCCTGCCTCTCATCGCCGCCGCCCAATCTGATCATGGCCTTCACATCCTCGTCGCTCGCCTCCCCAAATCCCGCCCATTTCAGGTATCCTTTCAGATCCTCCACGCCCACCTTGCCGTCGCCGTCTCTGTCCATAACCCTAAACGCCTCCTCCATCACCCCTCCTCCTCCTCTGCCGCCGCTCCTCTCCCTCAACACCGTCTCGAACTCCTCGTACTCCACGTACCCGTCCCTGTTCACGTCCGCCACCGACATCATCGTCCCGATCACCTCTTCCTCCACGCCGCCGGAAAACCCGGCGTAGAAGGCGCGGAGGTCCTCCTTGCTTATCTTGCCGTCTCGGTCGGCGTCCAGGACGTCGAAGGCGGGGCGGAAATCGGCGCCCTTGGCTGCGGGGTCCGACGGTAAGGTAACACCGGTAGGGCACATTTTGATTTTTCGATCACAAATAAAATGTCAAAGAAATGAAAAAAGGGATTAAGGATCAGAACTTTTCTAGAGGTTTGAATGTGTAAAAACTAGACCCAAATGATGTATATATATAGTGATGGTGCAGGGTTTTTGGTTCCACGAAAGGGCTAATGGGAGACGTATGGGCTGACGCGTCCAAGGTCAACTTTTCATTTGGGTTGGCGCGGGGGGGTTGCTGACCACTATAAACCCTACCTGCATGTATTAACGGGAAAATTAAAGGAGTAAATGTGTAGGTACTAGGTGGGGGGGCGGTTCGCGGTGAGAATCACATGATTCGCTCGTCGATCAAGTCAAGGACAAGGTTCTGTCGGTGATGGCCTGCCCACTTTGCAGCGCCTTGTTGTCTTGCGCCCCACGCTCACTTCTTTGGACAGACGATGACGAGTCATCCGAAGACGACTAGACAAGTCTTGACAGCCATATTCTTGGATTCATACTCTTCTCTCTTTTCGTTTCTTATTTCATCATTATTTTACTATTATTATGATTTTTGTATTGTACTGACTTGGGGAGCGACGAGTCGTCCAAGGAAGGAGGAGGACACACCACCACCACCACCACCACCGCATTTAGTTTGCTCCTCTCCACATATTGCGGAATCACATTTACCCGCATTATTGTCCTTCGCATCGGACCCAATGATTCTTTCTTACAAACTAATATTTTTAGGGGAAAAATTTATGATGGAAACATAAGATGTTTAACATTTTAAAAATTCTTAATTTCAAAATTAAAAATGTTACACTCACACATAAATTTAATAACAAGTCTCGGGATAAAATTCATAGAAATTCTAAATAAAATTAACAACAATTTGTAATAATAGTCCTACCCAAAATTCACAATAATAAATAAATCTATCGTTAATGTTAGATAAGATTATTATAAATTATTTATAAATTTTGTATGTATTACGTCAATTTATAAGATTTATTTGTGGATATATTATTTTTGTTTCAAAATATAATCCTATATGTACACCTATTTCTGTTGCTACAAACCACATGGTTGGATATATGCGTAAAGTAGAATCTTACAAAAGGTAGGTAGAAAGGGTGAGAAAAAATGGGCAAGTAGTCGAGAAAAGGTAACCATGACTCTATGAGAATCTAATTCCCCTCTGGCTGGCTCTGGCCACGCCAAGAGTCAGATCCCACTGAACCACTGATTTTTTTTGTTTGTTATTAAACAGAGAACTCGTAGGTTTTCTATATTAAAATAATAGGCTCATAATTAATTATATCCTGGGCCGGGGCGTGGGCCTGGAATTCAGGGATCAGGCCCAGAAACCGCAAACCGACGTCTGGCTCACTTGTAATTTGACGAAGCGGTGAAGGATTTTTCAGTAATTTAGAGTACCCCTCCCCTTGCGATCCCCTAAACCCTAATTTTCATGTATTTAAGACCAAGCTTCGTTGCTATATCTTGCTATCCTCTTATCGCACGAACGTCTCTTCTGTCTTCTCTTCATTTCTCTTATGCTCTACTTGTAGAAAGCCGAAAATCTGAGATTAGCAGGTTGCCTATTCGATCGAAGCCCTCTTGTCAAATATTTATGAATTAGGGTTTCTTCTCGTATATCATTATGCGTATAAGTAGGCAGAGATGCAGATGCAGGAGTTGAGTCACTTCGCTCTCGAAAATTTCACGGGCGCAGTGAATAATAACCTGCCAAAACTCCTGCAATCATGCGCTTTCTGTATGTTTTCGAAATCTTTCACGATTTTGAGATTTTTCAGTTCGACGAGAATTGTTCTTTATGTTTAGTTAT
Source organism: Diospyros kaki (assembly GCA_036245055.1). Classification (NCBI taxonomy): domain Eukaryota; kingdom Viridiplantae; phylum Streptophyta; class Magnoliopsida; order Ericales; family Ebenaceae; genus Diospyros; species Diospyros kaki. The sequence continues at coordinate 7,032,264 of BSEG01000016.1, read as the reverse complement.
ATTGTTGCCTACTCGGGGATCCTATGATGGCATGAAATCTTTGAGACCTGATTCTCTAATTTGATGACAAATCACAAGCATTACTCTTCTGAGGATCCCTGAGACAAAACACTGTCGCGCATACGCATTGTTTGAGAATGTTGTTCAATTTGACTTTACTGTTCGATTTGGATCGATACAGAATTCGGGGAATGTGTGTAGATGATGAAATGTGCACTGGGCTCTGAGCAGTTCGAAACACGAACTGCTTCTTGATGGAAAATTCGCAGCCTAGAAAGCTATATTCTGATACTATTAGTTTTCCCCCTTTCTCTTTTTCTTTTCTGCCGAGTGCAGTAGTTATTTATTCCCGTCATTAGAATTATTTCTGATTTCTTTTTCATCATGATACATGTGGCCTGTTGCACCACTATCAATGATGCCATGTTTGTTATGAACCGAGTTATAAAACAACAAAGTTGCATAAATGTTTCATTACCAGCAAAGTTTTTCAGTGCATTATTAAAATTGGGATTTGGATAGCTGCATGGAGGATTATTTAGAAAGTGTTGGCTAGAATTGTGCTTAATTTTTCATGTTCAGTTGTAACATTGAAACCTATCTCTATGCCTCAACTCGCAACACCTTTGAATAAGCCAGCCTTGTTAGCAGGGGAGAGGATCCGATCAAAAATTGCATTAAGTCTGTTTCTCTATTGGTTATATCAGCCAAAGCCTTTGTTGCTCCACATGTGCAAGGAGGCAGTGGATGTGACACCCCCTCTCCCGGATCATCCCAACACCTAGAGGGCCCCAAAGAGGTAGCGTTATATGAGGATCTACGAATACTAACATTCACAACTAAGCATGCACAAAAAAGATATTTAAGATAAACTACGACCTTACATACCACACTTACATACAACCCATGCCATATATGGAGTCTTTCATCCCTTTACAAAACATATATTCACAAAATATTACATTCACTTAAAAAAAAAGATTTAAGATACTAGCTCCAAAACTCTCAAAATCTTTTGTAGAGGGAGCCTCAGCACACATGTCTACTCAACCGCCTCATTTGGACTTGTGCCTACTACATCTTTGCTGTTATTTGGAATAGCGAGGAATATAAAGAGTTATAAGACTCAGTAAGTAATATATAAAATAAAAGCATACTTGAAAATAGGGCACAAGTTTTGAAATAAAATTTTCTGTTTTGCTATGTTTTAAAATAAGATAAATGGGTTTCGAAATCTCTACCCGTAAACAATTAACTAATCACTCACTCAATGCAAAATGCCATAAACAATTAATTAATCACTCACTCAATGCAAAATGCCATACAGTATTCATACAAAAGCTCATAACACATACATGACAACCTGACCCACATAATAATTATAATACTCATCAGACCCGTGACTGAAAATCTGCACTCAAAGAAAATTATAAAACTTTGGGATCATTGGGCCTATCACATCTGTGGTTATAACCAATATATATATATACATATACTCTCTCCTTGTGATTGTCACCAACGAATGTGCCCTCCAGTTGTCATTGAAGGAGCATAAATGCTAGTCCGGTTAATGCATACTGATTTTGAGGGGATATCTCGAAGAACATTCTCTGTGCCACGCGCAATGCTCATGTAATGCAACATTTTAGTGGCCACATTCAAATGTATGTGCAACCAATAAAGTTTATGTTCTGTGTTCACCCATGAAACCAAATACTACATGTTCACACAAATCATGTTCATGATGCACAAATACCACACTTTTTAAGACATGCTAGTATAAGGTTAAACATTTAGAAAATTAAAGGCGTTTACATTCTATCTTCATGGCTATGCTCTCTTTAAAATTTCATTAGAAAACTTAGAAGATCTAGAATTATAAGAACATGTGTCCTAGCAATGGTTCAACACATATTTGGTCATTTTGGGTAATATATGGTAAGAATTTACAAACACAAGACATGGGAAAAGATCAATTCTCTACCATGCTTAGTTCAAAGAACACAATTTCTCGAGATTTGTGGGGGGAGTACAAGCCTCACCTTGGCTCACAATAACATACACAAGACTTAGAAACCACTAAGTTACAATAACATACACAGGACTTAGTTTAAATCAACAACTCCCACAGCATAAAACATTCACAAGCTTCCAATTTCTCATCTCAAACCTTAGATTAAAAGTTTAGATCAACAACTCTTAAATTTCCCCAAACCAAACCCAAGAGGGGAATAGATATCTATAGATGAGAGGAAAAAGGAAGAACTTGCCTTTTAGAAGATGGAAGAAGAGGCCCACGACAAGGCTTCTCTAATCGCTTCTCTTTTTTTTTTTCTTTAATTTTCTTAATTTACTTAGATAATTCTCCACCACAAATTATGCTCACACCCCTCTTAGTTATACATGTTTTATACCTAAACCCCACTTAACTTAACTTTTAAAAAGCCTTTGCCTTAACCTTTTAAGTTTTGACTTTTACCTTCACCACCATCTTTTAAGTTTTGACTTTTGCCTTCACCACCTTCATCTAGAAGCCTTCTTCCATAGCCCTCACATGCCATCCAAGAATGCCACTTTTCCCATTCTCTTTTTAGCCACTTTTTTTTTTTATTTTTCAACTCTTCTCATACTTGACTTTTTCACAATTCTTGCTAGGCTCAGACTTTTCTACATCTCCCATTCCACTCTTTAGCTTATAACTTTCCGCTTTCAATCCATTTCACTTGAATTTCTAACTATATTTTGACTAATTCAAGATTTATTACTTCTTTTTTTTTTTCAAATAATTTATATAAATTTATAAAAAATAAATTAAACAAAAGATTTATATACTTGAGTTTTTAAATAAAATTATCAGTTTTTCGGACAACTCATCACTAACTCCCGATACTTGTCATTAATTAAACTAAGTGTCTTAGACTGAATATTTTGATAATTAAATGACCAAAGAAAAATCGGAACGTTACAGTAGATCTACAGGGGAACTCATCTCATGGTTTTGAATTGTGTGTAACCTACAAAAACTATTGAAGCTTTTTTCCACTAAATTTGATATACCAATGGCCAGTTATTTTTCCCAAAGCTCTCTAGCATTAGTTGTGTACAGGAAGGCCTCTACCAAGTCCTTCAAGATTGCATTGAGTATCCAGGATGTGACTATGTAGTCCATCTCTGCCAGAGCTCAAACTGATTAGAATCTTCACTTGGTGCCTGGATTTTGCCATCTATGAACCCTAATTTATGTTTTGTCCCAAGACCGATTTGCATCGTGACTCTAGGATCTGTGGTTTGTTTCATCTAGAGGTGTTGTGACATCATTCTTGGATGGTCGGTGCTCTCTAAACGAAATGGATCTCCATCAGAACCATCGAAGAAGAAGAAAAAGAGTAACTGAGAGAGAGAGAGAGAGAGAGAGAGAGAGAGAGTGAATCTGGAAGAAAACGATCTATATTCACACGTGAAAAGTCTGGAATGGACTCTTCATTCATGGTAGCTAATACAAGTGCTAGTTAGTTGGGACTAATACAGCTAATACACTAAGTAAGTCTAATTAGAGCTCATAACCCTGACTAATAAACTTAAAACAATAACAGATTACAAAGACTAACTAATCTAACATATTGGGGCATAAATATTGGTGAGGTGGCAGCTGTGTGATGTTCTCCATAAGTTATCATAAATAAAAAGGATATATTTTTCGTAAACCAAGTTTGATGTGCCTACTCAGTTTTGTAGAATATTAGTAGTAACAGATTAATCCTATTCTGGAAAAGATTAATGACATGTTCGCGTAAATTACATGTATGATCACAATACTTCAATGGTAGACTGGTAGTAGCCCCAAAGACTTTGCATTAGCAATGAAATAGGAAGCAATTAATCCTCGTGGCAGATCTTGAAATGTGAGAGAGAGAGGAGGTTCCATCAAGCCCTTTGTTGAAATAATGCGAGATGAATTCCTTAATACTGGTTTAGGCTTGGAGGATTATCTTCTAAAAGCATCTCTTGGATTGACCCATAAACTCTTGTTGTGGTAACCTCTTCTCGATAATGTGTTCTGAAAAAGTTTTGTCACTGATATTCTTGGACCTGCATTTTTTGTTAGAACTTTGCGGTTGACATTCTTGAACTTGTCATTTGTGATTAATAGCATGAAAAACTACGTAAGTTAGTAGAATCAAGTCTCAGTAAATTATATTAGCATAAACAAGTAAGATAACTGGAAAAAAGTTGTTCATGTTTAGGATTAAGAGAAAAGCTTGATAACAGGCTGAGCATGACCCGACCCGACCCGACCCTCCTTTACCCTGCTGACCTCGTTTTATGGAGAGTTTTGTGCCTAGGGGCACCCATAGAGTATTAGACTGTACTTCATCATAATTAATAGAAATACTAAAACGGAGATGAAGTAGTAGGCTTGCCTGAAGTAGATCTGCAATGTTAATGACAAGAGCGCCAGGCAAAGGGGGAAGATTAACCCATTGATCCTGATGAAGGATTTGGAGGCCGCCCGTCTGGTGTTGCAAAAGCACAGTGAAGAAGCCACTGTCTGTGTGGTTGTTGATGCCAAGAGTCTATGAAGCACAAAAACGGCTTGGAAGCGTCGTTTCGGCGTTTTCGAACCTTTTTCCATTTTAGAAACGTAAAGACGGCCTGAAATGGTCTTCGAAACGTTTCTGTAAATTGCGAAACGTTATGGGGGCTGTTTTGCAATTTACAGAAAATGTGGGAAACGCGTTTCACACTTGAAACGCGTTTCCAGCGACCAGTCACTCACCTGCAACGAGGAAGATGATGGTCACCGAGAGGCGAGGTGGCGGCGGTCGACGACGAGGCGAGATATGGAGTATGTAGCGACAGTCGAGGCAAGAGATGGTGTACGGCGATGGGCGGCGATGAGGGTGAGAAACGAGCGACGGTGGCAGAAATGCTTCGATTGTGAGAGAGGCGAGATCAAATGCGATGGTGAGGGCAAGAGACTCGTCGATGGCGAGAAAGACGAACGACAATGGCAGAGATGCTTCGACTGTGAGAGAGGCGAGACGAAGACGAGGCTGAGGGCAAGAGAGTCGTAGATGGCGACCGAGAGAGGTAGCAACGATGGCAGAGATCGACTGTGAAAGAGGCGAGATCGACGGTGAGGGCGAGGGCAACAGACGCATTGACGGCAAAAGAGTCGGCGACGGTGGCAGACGGAGGAAGCGGCGTAATCGGCCATTGACAGCAAGGGCATGGGTCTCTCAGAGGTTGCGAGTAGTAGTATAGGGTAAAACTGTAATATTATATCTAGGGTTTGCAAAATTATAATTTAATATTATTTATAGTATATAAATTATATATTAATTTTACATACACCCCTATAATTTTTAAAATTACAGTTTACCCCGCGTTTTCGTTTTCGCATTTTTTCGTTTCTCATTTTCGTTTTCGTGCAACATAGCCAAGAGTCAGGTCCGTTTCTGGGCACCGTGGGTAGTAATACCCAACAACAAACCTCCCCTCACCACAGTCCAACGTCCACGCTGTTTTTGCTGATTTGTTTGTTATTTAACACAGCAGTTGCCAAATTAGCAGTAACGTATGTTTAGGCACATACTTGTTAAAATTAAAATTAAAATAAAAATTTAATGATTAAAAGTTCAAAGGTGAAAACAGAATAAAATTAAAAATGGACTCAAAATTCAGGATACATTATCCCTTCTGTTACCCGCCGGCGCTTGGAACAGATCAAAGTTGTTATTGTATACAAACTTCCTGGTAACATCACGCGAATGGAATTGCTTCTTCAACCCAGTGTCCTGCTTGTGGAATCTACAGTCCCCTTCAATCATCTCCCTCAAAACGCTCCCCGGAACTCCCTGGTTAATCACCTGGAAGAATCCCTAGTTTTCGCAGGTGTTTCTCACTTTCTCCACAATTTCGCGGCGCCGTTCTTCGCCTGAGTTAATGGGTTCGAAGGGAGGCGGATTTGTGAGGAAGAAGTGCTTTGCCGTGGAGAAATGTACGCGGGATTTTTGTGAACTTCTTCTTCGCCGTTGCTTATGGCCCCCGTTGTCTTCTCGCTAAGGAGAGGAAGATAGTACCGGCGACGAGTCTAAAGACATAACAAAATTGCTTGTTAAAAGTTTGGCCATATATATATTTTAACAAGTGTAATCGTGACTTTTATTTTTTTATTTAAATATTTTATTATTTCAATTACACCTTTAAATTTATAATTTTAAATTAATTATACTTTTAAACTTTTTTATTATTTCAATTACACCTTTAAATTTATAATTTTAAATGAATTATACTTTTAAACTTTTTTATTATTTCAATTACACTTCTAAATTATAAAATTTTAAATTAATTATATATTTTAATAAATTTAATTTGAGAACAATAAATTTAGATGTGTAATTGAAATAATAAAAAGTTTTGATGTATAATTGACTCAAAATTAGATAATTTATAATATCTTTAAAGCAACAAAAAATTTGAGTGTTTAAATAAAAAAATATATAAATACAAGGATTAAAATATATATTTGGCCTTCAAAATTTACTCAAAATTATAATAATCACTTATTAATATTTGACTATTAATATTAACTCTCATATAAAATGTCAAAATTTAATATTATTTAACACTTTTAAAGTTTTAATTATGTATTTTCATTTCATGGACCAAATGCTATCTAAAAAGTGTCATTTTGTCTAGAGATGTGTGAGTTTAGATTGTATTTGTTAATCAAGATATAGATTGAAAAAAGTGAAATATGAAAAATATTTTATATAAAAATATTTTTTAATATATTTGTTAAATTTATCTAACAATTTTTGAAAAAAAAAAGTATGTGATTTCTTTTCTAAGATTATTCAAATAAATTTATCTCTCTTTTCATAAATTTATCTCTCTTTTTCTTTCAGATAAATTTATCTTGAACTTTATAGATAAGAAAAAAATGACTCATATGTTTTCAAATGCATTCTAAAAAACTTAACAAATAGTTTAATACAAATTTTAAAATACTTCCCAATCATATTTTAACAATTCCATATTTCAATTAGAAAGCAAACGTTACTAAATGTATAAGCTCTAAAGTTTGAATAATTTATATAACTTACTAGTTATAAGAGATTATTTGCTAATTAGCCATTAAATTAGTTGGATAACAAGAGTTTGTAAGCCTTGTGACCTGTTAACATGATTGAAACAATAAATTACTATTTTAGCAAATAAAGACATATAAATGCAATTTTTAACATGGTATGGGAGGGATGGATATTGAGATTTAAATCCAATTACGCTTTATTACATATTGAAATAATATACAGAGTGTAAAAATAAGATAATTATTTTAAGATCAGTGATTAACATTATCAAAAAAAATTCTTTTACTAAGAATTATTTTAAGGTCAATGTTTAAACTAAAATTTTCTTGTATTAAGAATTTATTTCTGCCAATTTTTGAATAAAGTTTTGGTTGTACAAATGTTAGAAAATTGTAGTGAAAGTTACGGTTGTATTGATATGTGTTTTAATGAGGTTTGGTGTGTTAGTTTATGTCAAATTGTTATTTTATCATTAATCAATCAACTTATCCCAAAGACAAAATTAACTTTTTAGTAAAAATTACATAAATAATAAACAAATTTTGGTTCGTCCCAAAGGCTTCGCACAATTGGCTAGCTTAACCCTGGGCTGGTAATCGGGCGAGAATCCGCTCAACGCAGACCTGCGACCTGGGCTACGGCCAGGCCCAACAGGCAATCAATGTGACCATGTCTGGTGGGCCTACCACTGGGCTATCCTAGTTGCTAGCCTGCCTATGGGCCATGTGCAACCCAGCCTTTATGTCACCCCTAATTCCAATGGATTGATTTTCCAAAAGAAGTTCGACATTTAAAACTAAAAGATAGTTTTTTTTTCTCTGTTAAAATATTACACTTCTGGGTATAAAATGTAATTCGCCAAGGACATGCATTTTCCTGCAGGAGTAATTGATTAAAATGAGCGAAGACAAAATCCAAAGTACATTTTGACTAAATCTAGAGATTTTGCTCCATCAGCGCACAGGAGATGAAAAGAAAATGACAAGAAAATATACGAAGAATCCGGCAAGAAGAATTCCAGCATATATGAAATTCTGGGAGGTGTGCACTGGAAATTTGTACTGAATATTGCAACATTTCATTTTCTCCTTCTCGCTGGCCAATACGTGTTCTACGTACCTGCAAATCAGATGGGAGCACAGGTAAGCCCTATTATCAGTGTAGCCAAAATAGAAGTGTCCAATGTATTGCAGGATGACTTACTGCTGTGTAAAGATGGAGCTCTGGAGAATCTCTGTGCTATTCAAGTGTGCATCTTGTAAGCGATGGTCATATAACAGGGAAGACAGATCTACGAGCTGTTCTTCGAGGCTCTATCATTGAAACGGTCCCAGAAAAAAGAAAAGGAATATGTTATTCCTCAAGACTTCAGAAAGCCCAAACCATCAGATTAAGGTTTCACTTACATCTAAGTATTTCTCTAATCTTTCGACTAGTTCGTGTGGAAATGGTTCTGGGAGGTTTGTTGTCTTTTTGTAGAACTTCTCCAACCACAGCTCAGTGCTTGACTTGTTCCTTTTGCCTTTCACCGGTTCACCAAGAGGGGTTTTCAGATATTCTGCTGCAAATGATTGAACTGTCTGGAGATATAGACAAGACCAGACCAGATCCCATGAGTACCTAAAGATACATATGGCTGAGACATGGCTAACTGAAAAATCAAATTACCTTTGATGTATCTCGAATTCGATGAAGAGCAGAATCCACACGTGCATATATTGTGTTCCTCTGTGCACAGGTGTATTTAGAGTTAACATAACTGAATCTATTTAATGAAACATCCATAAAAGACTAACCAAAACAAGAAATTTTTGTACATTTGAAATTTCAGGGATTTGGTGGACTCCATGCATTACATCAAACAATAATCTAATTCTTTTAAGTCCAAACAGAAGATTAGGGACACCTGGATCGGCCTTACCAATGCAACATCCTGAAGCATTTGGCTAACTTGAGAAGTATTTGAGAATGGTCCAAATGGATGGCAACCAGTGGCCCACAACCAATTCACAACTGGCCTTTCATGTACGTGAGAAGCCTTCTCATAAGGTGCGCTTATTCCACCCAAAACAGAAGCCAGCCCTGCCAATATATGACGCTGCACTTGTGATGGAATGGCTTGCCTTCTCTCCGTTTCTGAGACATAACTGTACAGTAAAAGGCAGGAACATGATTCTTAAGAGGGTTCACTTAATTCCACTGTAAATGCGGAAAATGCACTGTGCAAACATTTTGTGCCTAATGAATTTGATTCACTACCAGCAACCACATATAATCTGCATGGTTAAATGATTCTTCCAAGAAAGGATGACATTTCTTCTGAACACAGTTTACTCATAGTCTTTGAGTAACAATCATAGTCCAAGAATAGATGCAACAGATGGCCAAGACATGTACACATAATAGTTGTCTAGCAGCTAAGTAACCAAGTGTTTCTAGTGAACATAATTAAGATTTTGACAGATGATTTAGTAAGGGAGTATCAAAGTATCAAATGCATATCTACTTGCCAGAAATGTTGGCATTACAAATTGAGATTGTAGCATCACGGGTCCTCACCCAAAAGTGCCAATTGGAGCGCAAGACCTCCCTAATAGACTACTGATGTGAGATTGGGTCATGATAAACTCTCTTTTTTATTTCTTGGTGTGCTCACCAAGCAAGAAATTCTATATCAATGTGACCCAAGTCAGACTCAAAACCTTTTATGGCCCATACTCAATAGTGGTCCTAGGTTGGTTCTAATACTACTTGTAACACTACAGACCTTCGACTGAAAGTCCTAGCTATAGGTAACTCTTGGGTTCATGGGACCAAATAATAACCTGAAGACCTCCCAAGTAACATACGTTATGTGGGACTAGGTCACAACAGAGCTAAAGATTGTTATTCAACGATTCTCTATTTGACAAATGATAAGATGAAGCAACATAAATGAAGTTGATAAACTGATGAGACAGTCAGGAGTGACACAAAAATGCCCAGATCACTGGTTTAGCAATATAGCTGGTGATACATATAAACTACACCATAATTGCAAGTCAAACAACGTGTCTGCTCATACAGTCGAATCAGACTAGTAGATTTTAGACACTTGAATTAATTTTTCAGGTTTAAGTGGATGTAGTGTATTTGGCTACTCCAAAACTGTGTATTCTGCCATCAGAAGCAGGTTGTAAAGAGAAGGGCTCTTCTGAGAACTTCCATTCTTCAGCAACAGTAAATGGCTAAATGCAGAACAATTGTAAATTAAGGTCATTGCACCTCAAGACCTGGTCCATTAGGGCCATGGAGGAGAACAGCTGAAAATAGATTGGGAGTTAACATGCTTTGGACTATGAGAAAGGCTGGATGATGATACAACACCAAAGACACAATACACTTACAGCAGAAAGTAAAATATATGATTCAAAGAACAAAAAAATTGGCATTTCTTGTAAAATTAACAGTTCCTCTAACCTCCACTTCTTTAATTCCATTAACAACTTTATCATGCTTTCCACACTCCACCCACTACTTACTTTATACTCTGACAGCCCCTTGATCAAATGAAGTTTGATCAGAGAAAGATTGAGCCATGATAATAAAAGCATGATATAATCAACATGATTAAACTAAAATTCAGTGTCAACTAACCCACTTAAAGTAAAATAGAAAAAAGATCCAAGTCCCGCTCACCTTAAGGGTATGTTTTCATTTTGATGCTGAAGTACAATAACAGCGTCATTACTTGTCCAAACAAGACTTTCATCTTCCATCATAAGGTGAGGATCCACATCAGCCAGTGAGAGAACAAAACTGCATGAAGTACCTGATTGAATTTCAGTAATTACTCATGGAAAAGTGTTCAAATTATTTAAATTATTGAATTATTAACCACCATCTCATCTAAAAACTCAACTTGTTACATAAAGGGTTAACTTCATCTTTAATATTATCATTTTTACTCACAACATGCCCTCTCGTGTGTAACCAAGTTTCGCTGCATAACTGGTCCGTACAAGTGTAACAATTTAAATATTAGGTCAATGGTGAGGTTTGAATTAAAGACCTTTGTCTGCTTTGATACTATATTAAATTTTTAACTATCATCTAATCTAAAAGTTTAAACTTTTTATATTATCATTTTTACTCTAAACACAAATAAAATTTAATGTTATTATATTCCTCATTTTTACCTATCTAGCAACCAACTAAAGAAACTAGGTACAAGAAGTTATCCTGGCAATGATGATGAGCTGGAGAATTTTACTCATAAGTAACATCATACTTTTCAAACACAAACACTTGAAAATTGATTACTAGTATCAAATGAAAGCTGCTTCACTCTATGCACTTTTATCCAACTTAATCATTACATACTTGTCTGATCTGGTTTAATACAAATCCTAATTTCCAGCCATTTTTTCATTCTTCCTTAAGCTCCAGTCCTTTCAAGTTACATTCATCGTAGCAAGGATCAAAAGTTCATTCCAATTTCTTGTTTTTGATTAGTTTAGAAATGTAGATGTTTTCAAAACATCTTGGAAACATGAGGGACTCACTCAATCCCTCAAGAATACACAAAACTCACATGGAAATGACAGAATAGAAATAGGAAACGACAGAACAACACACACACAAAAAAGACAAGGAGTATATCCTGATTCGAATCACCTTAGGACCGGTGACCCTACGTCTAGACTGAAACTGAGGGCTATGGCTTCCACTATCTTGAGTCACAATTGATAAACTGTACACACACAGCTCTTAATAGAGCTATCCTCTCAGAGATTACAAAGGCTAAGGCTAGACTTTTCTCTCTCACAGTATACGATTACAAGTTACAATGATTCAGAATTAAAAGACTCAACCCTAGCCATCTATTTATAGAATATAGAGGTGGGTATTACAAGAAATAACCAAACAACCAGTAGTTACCATTAATTGATAGTTATTGTTACAAACATCTAACTACATTTAATAACCAAGCTTCATAAGGCTTGATTTCTTCTAATCTTCAGATATTCCGTGTTATAGCACTGCTTCTTCAAATGACAATGGTTCATCCCCTACTACCTTTGATGCACTTGTTAGTGCATAAGAAACACGGTCTGAGAATCCATATCTAAGTGGTGGTCTACAACTCCTTTGCCTATCCCTAGCCACGTTATATCTTTGGGTATCTAGCGGGTCATCTGCATTGGAGTCACCATCACTTTCCTCATTCTCCTCTTGATGAGCAATTTCTTGTTCATGGGAAATATCTAAATCATTTTTAGGTATTATTCCTTGCAGCTCAGCATCTATTGACTTAGGCTTTCCTTCTAAGTCTTGCTATCATCTATTTTAACCTCCTTCATAGTAGACCCCTCATCAAATGTCACATCCCTAGTAACAATGGTTCTTGGTCTTTTAGACTCTTAAGTTCCACAATTTGTAACACTTTACCCCAGTAGGATAACCTATAAACAGACACTTTTTTACCCTAGGTTCCAGCTTACCTTGCTTTACATGAGCATGGGCTAAGTATCCAAATACTTGCAGGTGATTTAGGTTTTGCTTGTGACCTGTCCATTTTTCATAGGGGGTTTTTAACCCAATAGTAGCAGATGGTGATCTATTAATCACATATGTTGCAGTTGAAATTGCTTTCTCCCGAAATGTCTTAGGTAGATTTGCATGGAATAGCATACATCTTACTCTTTCTAGTAAAATCCTATTCATTCTCTCAGCCAAACCATTTTGCTTTGATTTCCAAAGGTAGTTAGGTGTCTTACCACCCCACTCTCACTACACAATTGTGCAAATTCCTTATTACAGAATTCTAAGCTATTATCAGTCCTGATGGTCTTAATGGTTCTCCCCTTTTGGTTTTCAACCATAGTCTTCCATGTCATAAAGGCTTCAAATGTACGATCCTTTGTTTTTAAGACATATACCCATACCATTCTTAAAAAAATCATCAATAATAGAGAGGAAATACCTAGAACCTCCATGAGATAGGGTTTGAGCTGGTCCCCAAAGGTCTGAATGGATGTAATCTAATGGTGCCTTAGAGGAGTGAATTGCCATTTTACAAAACTTAACTTTGGCAGATTTACCATAGATGCAAGACTTACATTTATCAAGTCCTGCAACCTGACCATGTCCTAGGATGCCTTGCTTAGACAGCTCTTTTAGGCCTTGTTCACTAATGTGTGACATCCTTAGATGCCACAACCTAGCTTGCATGCGAGCCTTACTACCTGCCACTGCAGCTTCCCCACTTAAAGTGGTAGCTTGCAGAATGTATATGCCATTCTGCTTGCAGCATGGCTCTCATACATATTAAGGACCCTCTTGTGACTCTTAGGACTCCACCATCACCTTTAAAGTTATAGCCATTTCTGTCCAGTTGTCCAAGAGAAATTAAATTTCTCTTTAATTTTGGAATGTGCCTAACTGCTGATAGTGTTCTACAAGAGTGATCATGCATATTTAATCTTATATCACCTATCCCTAGCACCCTGCATTCATGATCATTGCCTAGCGAAACTTTTCCTCCATTGATTTCTTGATAGTTTAGAAACCAATGTTTTTTTGAAGTCATGTGGTATGAACAACTTGAATTCATTATCCATACCTCATTCTTAGTTTTTTCTGAAACCACCAAAGCATCAGCACTATCATACCCGAATTCACATATGCTAACTCCACCATCAAAATTACTTCTTTCTTGAAGATCCTTTTTCTTTTTAGGATAATTTTTCTTAATGTGACCTTCCTCATGACAATAATAGCGCTTTATTATTTTCTTTCCAGTTCTTGACCTACCCCCTTCCCCTAGGGTCTCTTTTATCAGCTCTGAATTTTACAGTAAGGGCATCTTTGGAGAACTCTTCCCTCCTACTTTATTCTGCAATTCCTTAGAATTTAGGGCCCCTATTACGTCATCTAATGATAGGGTGTCTCTATCGTGTTTTAGGATGTCAACAAAGGTCCCATATGATCTAGGTAAAGAATGAAGCAAGACCAATGCCTTGTTTTCATCTTCATACTCATCTATATTTTCAAGATCTAAGCAGAGTTTATTAAACTCATCTATATGATCTTGAAGCCTTTAACCATCATTCATTTTAAAAGTAAAGAATCTTGCCTTTAGATACAACCGGCTGGACAAGGACTTCGTCATGTACAGGCTCTCCAACTTGAGCCATATTTCCACAGCTGTCTTCATCTTGGAAACCTCCCTCAACACTTTGTCACCTAAACTGAGAATCAACGTGTTGTAACCCTTCTTTAGAATTTCCTTCTTTTGATCTTTCGTGTATGTCTGTGGCATCTTGGCTTCTCCCTCTAGTGCTTCCCCTAGGCCAAGATTGCCGAGGAGGACACACATCTTCATCTTCCAGAGGGCAAAGTTGTTTTGCTCGTTAAATTTCTCGATGTCATATCTTGAGGCGGATGAAGATGAAGCTGAAGCCGAAGCCATGACTCTAATTGATATTGTGTCTCTTCACCTTGAGTCGATTCTTGAATTCTTTGAATGTGAAAAAACTTGGCTCTGATACTAAATTGTTGAAGCATTGTATGTCCCACACTCTCACTCAATCCCTCAAGAATACACAAAACTCACACGGAAATGACAGAATAGAAATAGGAAAGAATAGAACAACACACACACAAAGAAGACAAAGAGTTTATCTTGGTTCGGATCACCTTAGGACCGGTGACCCCACGTCCAAACTAAAACTGAGGGCTATGGCTTCCATTATCTTAAATCACAATCGATACACTGCACACACACAGCTCTTAATCGAGCTATCCTCTCGGAAATTACAAAGACTAAGGCTAGACTTTTCTCTCTCACAGAATACAATTACAAGTTACAATGATTCAGAATTAAAAGACTCAACCCCGGCCATCTATTTGTAGAATATAGAGGCGGGTATTACAAGAAATACCCAAACAGCCGGTAGTTACCATGAATTGGTAGTTACCGTTACAAATATCTAACTACATTTAATAACCAAGCTTCATAAGGCTTGATTTCTTCTGGTCTTTAGATATTCCGTGTTATAGGACTAACCTTAGGCAAACTCTAACAAAAATAATTTGGAAAAGTAAGAAAATGTTTGAAACCAGAAAATAAAGTGTTTATGCAAGCTCAGTAATTAAATAACTAAATAATTTTTAGATCCATATGTCTTCTACAAAGAAGTTAAAGAGTAAATGATTTCAAAGTACATTCAACCCATTAATTCAATGTCCATTATATTAATTGTATAAACTACAACTACCTAACAATTAAGTATAGAGGACAGAAGGAAGCTAATACACCAAGACTCCTACCAATTTACAGACAGGAAAGCATCAAAAGCGTGCAGCCTTAAACTGCAGGAAAGAGCCTCTTCTATGTTTTGAACCTATGATACATAGGCTGCAAACAAAGAAGCCTTAAATTTCTCCCCATCCTGCTCTCCATATAAGGATGTTTGCATAGAAATATGCAACAAATGCATGGACAGACAGTAAATATTTTCTAAATAATTATCATTTTATTTATGTTACTCTCCACACAAGACTGATAAGTTTTTAGCAAGTTTGTTAGATACTAATGGCTGCAGACTTTTAATTCTAGAAGGTATCAAACTATCATCAGACCCAACTTGTAAACAAAAAAAGAAAGACAAGGGCAGTATCCTCACACAGGGATGACCCTTGTTCCATAAGTCCGGTGGAGATCGCCAAGTTTTTTTCCAATTTTCCGTCTCTTGTCCTTTCCACGTTTGGTGCTATAAGTAGCCCAAAGAGGTTTATGCTTCAGTATTGAATCGCTTGAACCATCAGATTCATCCTTCCAATGCTGAAAACACAAACAAAAAAAAAAAATGTTTTCTGACACAGAAAATTGAAGAGCACACAGGGAGGCCCACAGAATGTACTGCAGAAACTTCAAAAATAATTGGGAACTAAATTCCTTAAACAAGACAATGACAAGTTCAGAGTATTCCATCACATCCCAAGGGAATATAATATAAACATAGCCAAGTCATACTAACCTGGCGAAGGAAAAATTTACTAGAAAGGGATGGGTCAGACATCTCAAGTAAACCTGCAGCAAGCATATCAGTAGATCGTTCCATCTCCTGCAATGAACATTTCCAAGTAAAACAACCAAATAGACTATATAATTTCTCATTAACCCAGTACAAAGGACAGAAAAATAGTGCAGATATCTTGAAAAGAAGCAAGTCCATGCATAAACATGAACCTTTACAGATAAGAACATAGCCAGAGTTGAAGAATTTGGAACTAATGCAGAATCTAGAAACCCTTTACACGTGGTGTTTATAGATTTAGAAATCAAATGGAAGGTCTTAGAGAAGAAAGGAATCTGAATCATTTTTATTATAGGTTATTGAAGACTTGAACCATGGAGTAGACATGTCAAATGGACCTGCCCTGCCCGGCCTGGGCCTGTCCATTGGCCCTAAAATAACGTGTCGGGCCAGGCCCACTCGTTCATGGGATGGTCCCAGCCTTGGCCTGGGCCATCAGGAAACATGGGGGGGGGTAGCTCAGCCCATGAGCCTGCCTAGGCGGGCTGAGCCAAGCTGACCTGTCAAGCTAATGGATCAAGCCCAACAAAAGCCCGCCAGGCTGACCCTTTTTAATACAGTTTTAAAATTAGTTTCAAAAATTATTAATTTATTTAATGAATAGGATATAAAAATATTTTTAAAAATACAAATTCCACTTTTAAAATCAAAATTTAGAATTAGAATTAGAATTAGAAGTTAGAAGTTAAAAGTTTGAAAATTGAAACTTTTATTTTTAATAATTTCTACTTTTAAAATTCTGTTATATTTTATAAACATTTAAAAGTCATAAAGAGTCCAACCATGCATTTAAGAAATATAACATTTAGCATTTGTTTAAGGTGAATACAGTTTTTTGTGTATGACTACATATCATTTTAACATTTGATTTGAAACTTCACACTTGACCCATTGAGATTGTCTAAATGATCATATGAATAATGTTTATATATTTTTTATTCATTGTCAATGTGTTGTGAGTCCCAAGCCCGGATAAAGGAGGAGGGTTGCGTTAGGTAGCCGACAGCCAGCGTAAAACCTAGTTGGATCCAAATATGAATTCTAGACAAACTATCTGTTGGGATGTAACCCACATAGAAGTCTAGAATTCATGTAGCCAACCCCACATAGTGGGATAACGGCTGGATATATTGTTGTTGTTGTTGTTGTCAATGTGTTGTGACATCTTCTTTATAATTTTTTATTTTTAAAGTGGTAAACTTATTAAATTACATATCAAAAACTTAAGATCAAAATTGCAATATAAAAAATTATAACTTTCCTATTTTTAAAAAATGAATTTAGGATGGGCCCAGTGAACTGGGCTGACAGGCTGGTAGGCCCAAACCAGGCCAAGCTTTTTCCCGGGCCAGGACAAGCAAGCCCACAGCCTACCTGACCTGTTTGGCATGCCTATCATAGAGCACAAACGTGTTAGAAAGGGGGGGGGGGAGATACTATCCTGTTCCAACTACAATTTGGTTAATCAAGATTTGTATTGAACCCTTGTCTCTTTGCCCCACTAATGGATGAACTCACTAAAAACATCCAAGCAAAGGTGTTAGATTGAAATGATGGGCAAGCTAGAATTCGTGTAGTTGATCCCTATGAGATTAAAGACTTGATATATTGTTGTAAAATCCCTTTGAAGCTAAAGGGGAAGTTTTATTGAATGAATATAAGACCATTTTGTTATATGACTTAAAATGTTGGATAGTTAACCACCAATTGCAAAATATGAGCACAACTGACATAAGGACGTTATAGTAAATGTGCACTCATGCAAGAAATTATAAAATTAAAAATGAGATTATTCATAATAAGATTGAAGTGGCTCCCATGAAATAAGTCATGAGACACAATTAAAATGGTTTAAACATGAGAGAAGGAAACTAATAGGCACTTGTGAGGAGAGTGAATGAGATGAAAAAAGTCAATAGTAAAAAAGGTAGAAGAAGGCCGAAGAAAACTTGATGAAAAACCCTTAGACATGCCATGGGATATGATGGTCTAACAAAAGATACAACCATGGTAAGATTATTTGAGAGCTAGAATTCAATTAGCTGACCACACCTAATGGGGTCAGCTATCTAGGAGGCACTTTAATAATGGTAAGAGAAGTTTGCAAAAGTTTGACCTAACATCTATTAGCTAAAATAAATGTGAAACCAAGAAACGGTTAATTCTTGCATAAAGAAGATCTTGCAATGCATTAAAAGGTAGATGGTTATTACAGCAAATAACAAGATTATCTGAAAGTACGCACTTAAGGCTGGGACGATCAACGGTGCCTGCCAGCAGTAGTTCATAAAGTGCAGAGAGAACACACCTCTTTAAGAATAGCTCCATCTAAATAAGTCTTTGTATGCACATGAAAGCGTCCATCATTCTTAGCCTCTTGAAGAGAATGGCTTCGCATTGCTTTTGAAAGAGCAATAGCCAATTTCTCATGGCGATGTAATGCATTGGAACCCCCTATCATCACTACGTCCTGCCCTTGGTGAACCATCTTCTTTATCTGAAAAGGAAAAAACAATGCATAGTATAATTGACATCAATGTCTACTAATATTTTTAACTGTCAATTAATTAATGTCAGCAACTATGATGAAGTAATGGCCAGAAGAGTAAAATATAGCGATATCTAAGTTAAATGAACAAGTTAAATCCAGATTTTTTTTATTTTTTTTTTTGGGCCAAGCAAATCATTAAAACAGGTCACCTAGCCAGCGGCATTACAACTCAAGGACCCTCGGGGCTGCAAACCAAGGGTTCCGACAAAATAAGTGCAGGAAACACCAGAAATTTAATCCTCCAATACAGAGCAAAAGGAGAAACATTCAACAGAAAATTTCCAACACACACTACAATCGCAAAGGAAGCTTAAAGATTATCAAACAATGAAGAGACAACCTTATAAAAGACCTTCAAATAGCCAAGAAACAAGTTGTGGCTAATACAGACCCAACCTTACAGAACTATCTACTTCCATCAACATACCCATTGGCTGGGAAAACAGAGTCAAACGAGCATGGATCATAATCCATGTGAGGGAGCAACACTGGATAGCTTTTAAGTCCCAAAAATGAGATGGAAATGACCGTTGAAGGTCAATGCCTCTCATCAAGAGGCTATGGCTACAAAAGTAACCACAAGACTCTAAAACACTTGGGGCTTAGCAAAGGGACTGACATGGAGAAGAGTGATTATACCTGCAAGGTACAACTGCCCGCTCAAAGCTGACATCTTCATCAATGAACTGCTTAGTCAATGAAGCCCATGGTTGGAGGGTGTGAGCTCAGATGATCGGTGCTCTCCAGAATGCGGGTAGAAAAAACAACATCTTGGAGCTCAATCCCAAGGTCCCATGCCCAAATCATTTGATCAAATCCAAAACTAGAATCCCGAGCACAAAGAGTAAAGTTTGACCAAAGACTTGAGCTCGACAAGCATACATAGAATATGGACGACATCAGAAAAACAAGGGAACAAACCCAAGGCTTAAATGAACCAGAGGGAAATGAATCAGAGGTGAAGCTCACTCACTAAGCAGAGGCTCAAGGTTGATTAGATCCAAAAGAAACACTAAGCTCAGAGAGATTCAATAGGGGAACAAACCAGATGGTGATCGGCAAAGACTAGAGAAGATGACGGGAAGGGGGAGGTTGAGAAGAGAGGTGAAGCTAGGGATGGGGTGTCACGAACCTAGGGTTCGTGATAGGTTAAAAGAGGAATTGGGGAAGAAAATTAGATTGAAGGGAGGGGAAATCAGTAGAAAGAGGGTGAGATATTAAGAGAAAGAGAGGGAGAAATAGAAGAACAGAAGAGAGAGGAGGAAGAAGAACGAGAGAGGAAGTATGGTAGAGAGAAAGAAATTAGAATTTCAATTCAATAATTTTTCAGCATACCAACAAACCAATAGCAGTAGCCTTATATAGGCATTACAAGCTCAATAGCAGCCTAGCACATGCAACCCATGTGCTTTTAAAATATCTCCTAATTATTATTATAATACTATTACTATATTGCCCTTTAGTTACTACTTGGGTCATGACATGGGGGAGTTTTGAAATCCTATATTCACATATTGAGCATTTAACTATGATTCTCCCCAAAGGAGAAAGCAAGGACATCAAATCCAACAAAACATAATCACGAATCCCGAAGTATTTGCCTTAGCAAAACTATGATAAATGCCACCAAAAGACTTTGTTGTACATTATACAGCCAATTTAAAATGAAAAAGTTAGATAGCCTCCTCCTCCTTTGACCAGATTCAATTGGTGATTTAGCTGGATAAGGCATGCTTGTTACAGTTAAAATTACACTTGTTTACCTCACAGTTAGGAAGAAACCTAGAGCTAGGACTCATTATCAACGTTGTCCTATCATCTCCGGAAGAGCCCAAACTCTCCCTGTCCTAGAGGCAGTTGGTAAGAATTATTTAATGCATGAGATTGCAGGATCATCTAACATAAAGTAAACTGAATTTTAGGAGTAGGGTGAGCGTGGAGATCACGACTTCCTCTTTGTTCCTCTGTGAACCAAGTTATTTTGTGAGTTTATAACTGTGAACTAAGTAATAAGCAAGCTCATTCTTAGAGGATAGTTCTCCCAAGTTGGAGTTGTATAGCAATAAAGCTCCAGTATGATAACTGGTTAGTCATGCATTTCATCAAAGCTCATTCTTAGAGAATGGTCCTCGTCCTCCCAAGTCAGAGTTATAATTCGTATAGCAAGAACCAGGGGTATAATTGGTTACATATGCATTCATCTCTTTTAACCTTAAAGGAAATCTGCAAACAGTTAATATTCCAATACTACATTTCTTACCTGAGTTGGTTATTATTTAAACAGGCAATGCTTTCTTTTTTCTTTCTCAGAACAATGATCATTCTAACCTCAACCGATTCAAGATAACAATTAGTTCCCAGAAAGGATTCACACAAGTGTAGATAGAAATTCCTAAGGTGAATTTGCATGCCCCAGTAAGTAATTTATGATAATCACCAAGTGTGACCAGACTACAATACACTGGAATTTGATTAGGGAACACAAGGAAAATAAAATCACAAGCATATCAACACATTTTTTAATGAGCAAGCAGACATGAAAAAAAAAAAAATGTAATCCCATAGATTAATTTACCTCTGCTTCAATCGCTTCCATATCTATGCTGTAGTTATGCCCTTTATTCATGATATTGTATCGGTTATGATTTTGGAGGACAATGATTGGTATAAGCAACCTTGTAGTTGTATCAACAATTTCAAACCTGTGTCCAAAAACATCCTATTGAACATTAAAATAGGCACACACAAAAGAAAAGTTGTTACAAACGCCTGTGCACGTGCGTAGAGAGAAGGGGGATTCCTTAAACCCAAGAAAAATCTAGATGCAGAAAAAGCTGTTTGAAATAATAAAATGACAAAAAAATCAAGCAAAGTCTTTCTAATGCCACATGAAGTACTAACATAAATATCAAGTGCGACATTTCTTAGTAAACAGAAGATAATGTTGTTACAACCCTAGGGTTTGGCTAGGTTTAGGAAGTAAATTGGTAAGAATTAGAGGAAGAAAGAGCAGAAAGGGAGGGAAAGAGAGAACAAAACAGAAAGAATGGTGGGAGAAGAGAGAAAACTGAGGAAAAGCTAGGAGAATTGAGAGAGGGAAATGGAATTCAATTGTTATTCAAATCATGCCTTTTTCTAACTATGCCAGCCTCTTTATAGGCTTACAATTGAAAGAAATAACAAAAAATATAACCAACTAACTACTCTAACAGCCTTGCTAACTGTTTATACAAGAGTTAGTCATTCCCGCCTAATCTCTAAACTTTTAAAATTAACTCTGCCACTTATACACCATGGATTCCCCCCCAATTAGAAATTACAATCATATCCTCAGGGTCATGACAATCCCCACCCTTTCAAACAATTCTTTTCCCCAAGAATTGACAACTGTTGACTTGTTCTTCATCTAATTCTGGGCTTAACAATCTGATTTATTCTTCTCTTTTTTTTCCTGGCGCTCCTCCTACTTCTAAGCTTTGTCCTGTTCTCCCTTACATTCTGTTGCTTTTGTTTTTCCTGCACAAATGGAGTGTAGACTCCAAGAATCACCATGTCAAGGCTCCCTTCTCCAATGTCAAATCTCCGGAACCAGATGGCAGCAACCTCATCTTCCACAATATCAAAACTCCCGAAGCATATGGCAGCACCCTTCCCGAACAAAATGGCAGCACCCTTCTCTTCCTTCACCTTCCGAATCTTGTCTAGACCAAGTAACATGACAGCAATATTGTAATAGTGCCCAATATCAAAATTATTCACAATAGCAGGGGAATTTTCTTTGGCTATAATTATCTTAACCTATGACCCCTCTATCTTTTCCAAAACTAAAGGCAATGAAGCCATTCTCTTAGAATCTGCTTCCTCAAAACCATTCTTGCCTTCAGTCTCCAGTTTTTGCCTTTGGTCTAAGTCTTCATCGATTGCATGTTTCCCTTCAACAAAACAACTTCAGTATCAGCTTCCTTAGAACCGTTGTTAAGTAGTTCCAATCCGGATTGTTCCATTAAAGCTCCTTTAGCTACATATGGTCATTTACAAACTTGTGAGCTGCTCTTACGATAATTTTCTGGTGGCAGTCCATGCTTTCTACAAATGGCTTCTAGTGCCAATTCTTGCATCCTCGCTTTCTTCACCGCTTGTTCCACCGTAGTAGGGCAGAACATTTTCACACTAAGCTTTAATGCATCGTCGAGACCATTAATGAGTCTTGATACAAAGTAATGTTCTGACAAGGCTAGCTGAAAGCTCCACATCAATGTCCTTAATTCTTCAAACCTCTCTTGATATTCAATCATTGATCCTTCCTGTTTAAGCTTGTTCAATTTCTCAATCACATCAATCATGTTCTTCTCCCCAAATTGGTCACACAGATCTTTAGCAAAGTCAGTCCACCTGACCTCCCCTTCCCTTGTTGCAACACATAGTCCATCAGCCATCTCCTCCATTCAATTCTTTGAAAATTCACTGCTGTAACAACCTCTTGCTCAGCCTCTAAGGATCTTTTCGGAAATTTATTCCAGTACCAAAATTCAACAACCCAAGCCAATGCAATTGTTGCTTCCAATTCAGCAACAATAATCTGCTTCAGACATTGCCCTAGCAGTAGCCTAGATCTGAATCATCTTTTTAGCTGTTGCTGAATGTATTCCAGTACTAAAATTCAGCAACCCAAGCCAATGCAATTGCTGCTTCCAATTCAACAACCTTAATCCACTTCAGACATTGCCCTAGAAGTAGCCTAGATCTGAATCATCTTTTTAGTTGCTGCTGAATTTATTCCAGTACTAAAATTCAGCAACCCAAGCCAATGCAATTGTTGCTTCCAATTCAGCAACCTTAATCCGCTTCAGACATTGCCCTAGCAGTAGCCTAGATCTTAATCATCTTTTTAGCTACTGCTGAATGGCCTCCAAATCAATTTCTAAAATCTGATCGAGTTTATTTGGCCTTCAAGTTAGCCTACTATTAGCTTCCAACTCACCCTAAACCTCCGCCTTAGTTACGATGCAGTAGCTAAGGATTGTCGTCTTCCAAATTTCAGCTTTTTAAGAGTTTGATTGGCTCTTGTTGCAACTTCTTGCGAATCGCCGACTCTCACTTTCCCAAGTCACCGAAATTCCGTCCGAAATCACCTCACAGTAGTCGCCTATGAGAATCACCCTGATCCAGTTGCATGAAATTCCCTTATGGAACGTTTCTGACTGTGCCTTCCTTCACAGCTCGATCACATGTGGTGACCAAGATCCAATTGCTTTGGAACAACAGCCGAAGTCACACGCAGCGACTGCACCTTCCTTCTCGCCTCGCTCTTGGTTATGCTTCCTAGTCTTCCAAATTCAATACCTCTAATCTGCAATTGAATTGCTAACTATCGAACTTGCTTACAACTGATTGTTATCTACCCACAGTCAAGCAAGTTCCATGATCGCCCCACCAGCGGCTTCTTCTCCACCCAATCATCATCCAATGATCATTAGAATTCACGCGAATTCAATAACTCCAGTGGAGTGGCCCCCCAATCACCATTCGATGTCTCGCTTCTGAAGCTACTTCCGCTGCACAACTCCTCTTCCTATCGGATCTAAGTTTGTCACTGGAAGCAATTGTCGATGGCCTGCATGCCAATCACGATCCTCCTGTTCTACGTTCGATTCCTTGCAGATTCAAAATCGCTTGGATTCTTATGGCAGTTGCTATGGATCAACAATCACCCCAAGCCTGCATCCACTTCTTACCCACTCATCGACCACTAGTTGTCGGAATTCACCTGAATTTCGTGCCTCTAATCTGCAACTAACTTGTTGATAAGAGTCGTCAATTGCGATGGATAAACAACCACTTGAAACAAGCTCAGCTCTGGTAGCACCTCCTACAATTGATCTTCTCTACTGCAGCTTCTTGAAGATCACCTTCAATTAGCTTTCGTGGATAACTTGACAATGCTTGGCTATCAGCTTCCAGCACTCGCCTTCCTGCTACACCTCAATCACACTTCAACAGCCGAGAGTTGCTTGCTTGTGTCACGAATCGGACTTCAATAGTCTTGACTCCATTTCAGTCTCCGTCGAGATTGCCTTATTGATTTGCACTCGTTGATGTTCGGCGATCACTCACGATCCACTTCCAACCGCGCCACCTTGAACTGCCTTCAGATTCTCTCGAAATCACTATCGGAACTATCTTGGCCAATGTCGCCTTCAATACCGAGCCGATGTTTGCTTCGCACAACTTCGCCTCTCAATTCCGATTCAATTCCAAGCCAAATTTTACTTGCCTGAAGCACCGGAAATCACCTAGCTCGTTAGAATTAAATGCCTGAATTGCCCTAGCTAACTGCTAAGAACTTCCAGATCACAGCCGAGAATCGTCGGCCTGTTTCGCCTTTCAAGAATCAAATCTAAATTCCGCTATTAAAGTCTCCACAATCATAGCCGATGAACGATTGGCTCTGATACCAAGGCTAGGGTTAGGAAGTAAATTGGTAAGAATTAAAGGAAGAAAGAGCAGGAAGGGAGGGAAAGAGAGAACAGAACAAAAAGAATGGTGGGAGAAGAGAGAAAACCAAGGGAAAGCTAGGAGAATTGAGAGAGGGAAATGGAATTCAATTATTATTCAAATCATGCCTTTCTCTAACTATGACAGCCTCTTTATAGGCTTACAATTGAAGAAAATAACAGAAAATATAACTAACTACTCTAATAGCCTTACAAACTGTTTATACAAGAGTTAGTTATTCCTGCCTAATCTCTAAACTTCTACAAATTAACTCTGCAACTTATACACCATGGATTTTCCCCCCAATTACAATCATATCCTCAAGGTCATGACAAATGTGACTTTTGATTGATAAAGATTGAATTGTGGAATATTGAAGCTCCTCATTGTAACTATATACTTTTAACCTTTAAAAAAGATCTAACAGAAAGTACAACATGGTTAGATTTGCCTTTGATTCACAAAACAAGTTTGCAGATCAAACAAGGGAAAATAAGAAGCAGAAGAGGAAACTTCTTAGGCCTCCTGACTCATTCCCATATTTTTTAATGATAATCAGGAAACAAGAAGATGGAAAAGTAGATATTTGAACAATATGAAAGGACATGTGATACATTAGTGATATAAAATATGAATCCATAACAGTGATGCGATTGAGAGAATGCACATTCTGTAAAGCTGGGATAATTATATGTTTAAGTTCTTGGCAGTTTATATCCCTTTAGGAGGCATCCCAGTGGGTTGGGCCGCATCCTTTCACAAAGATACTCTATAAGCCTCACTAAATTACCTGCCAAGAAACAGGTTTTTAGTTACTAATGACAAGTGAAAACTAAACTTCTTTCCAATATATCAAAGCACAATAGGTTGTTTATCAAGGTCTATGTCCATGGTTTTCTTTTTCTGGTCCCTATTTTTGGAGCATTGGGGTGGGGTGGGGTCATGGAGCTGCTTCCAGAATGACTAGCACCAGTCAGAATTAAAAATCATTGTATGCTACACTAAGAATCTGCATGACTAGTTAGACAACTAGTGATAATTAGAGGTTCTATTATGGAAGCAACTCCTCTGCAAAACAACCCTAACACCTTGTTAAAATTCCCACTCAAGAGTAAATTACTTTACAGATTCTTAGGTTGTTTGTTTCATTTCATAGGGAAGTTATTACTTCTTTTAAGTAGTGCCAGAGTGCCTAGAAAGCTGTACTACAAATGATTGGAAGAATTGAAATTATTTTAAAGGCTCTTACGTTGATCGTTTCCATTTCGTAGGGGAGTTAATACGTTTTAGGTAGTGCTCAAGTGTATATAGTCTTTTGCCTGCTGGCTAGCTCCCCCTTTATCTACAAGATTCTACAGATCTTCTAAAATCATGTGTGCATTGATAGTACCCCCTTTTATATCTTCTACTGCATTGTTTCATTAGTGCTCCAAAATAAAATTTTAAAAATAGAAAATTAAGATAACAGAACCAACACACCTGCAATTGGGAGAATATTTTGAGAGGGTAAAGGAAAAACTTTATTGGAAGTACATAGAGAAAACCTTTGTAGAATATGAGCTTGTGTGCAGCTAGGTCTCCCAAGAATCATGCAGTTGCATGACAATTTCTTAGCCTAAATTAGCTGCTAGCCCAGTAATTGATAAGTACTGTGATCACCTAGAAATATAGTTGAATTAATAAAAAGATATTGGAAATTCTAACTTCACCTTAAATTGTGCCACAAAAGGAGAAACAGAGCAAGAGATCATGCAACTGAGTTGAGAAAAGCTTAACCAGACACACAAATATCGATGACTGAATACATTCAAGCCAAGGACTGGAACTTAAAATAGGAGGCCCAAGATCTAAATAGCAACAGGATGATCAATATTTAAGACATTTGTTTCTTTGAACATATGCAGGCAGCTACACTCAAGGATTTAATATAATGACTATTAACAATTGGAACTGAGATCCTAAAGACTTCATTCAATTGAAACAATCAAAATACCTTGGAAGATAATAATACTACTATTGAGATATGCTTGAAGAGAAGTGCATTAAGATGAATGATGTACTGTATATAGCTCCTGAAGATCAAGTTAATTTCATAACCAAAGATTTGCAAGATGCGTAGGAGCCGTCATCATACAATTTATTCCAAACATAGCCCAGCATTAATGCATGAAACACCAGGTATGGTATGAAAACAAGAATTCATAGAAGAGTAACAAGATGTACACTAAACCACTTGGCCAAAGCGTACTGTAAAATACCTAACATCAGGAGCTATGACATGTTCAACTGTAGTTGCAACCAGAGCAGCCACTTGTCCAAAAAAAATGTCCTCCATGGAATGATCATTAGGTACAGCAGAACCTCTTGGAAAAATAACTTTCCGTAACCTGGGAAGTGTTCTGGAACTAACGCTGCCTTCTTCAGTTTCAATCTTTCCATATGTGCACGGACCTGCTGAGAGGTCAATTACAGCAAATCTGAACCACAGAAGAAGACATGAGGAGGGTAAACCAACTGATTTAATACGACAGTTAGATGAAGTCATGGTTTCATAACTTGAGAAAACATGCTCATCAGAACAAGTTTTCAGATACTAACTAAAGCAAATTGCCTAACAAATCAACAAGAAGACAGAAAACCTTAATCCCACTATGTAAGGCTGCATGATTCTAGCTCACCAATTATTTCCATACAGGACCTTATAATTCATGTCATACCTAAGAGTCTTCCATTGAGTTTTTCTAGGTTCTCTATCTCTTTTGCTTAAAAATGTATTCCATTCCGTACCTGCTCTTCATGAGTTTCTATTGGTCTTCTTCTCAGATGACCAAATTATCTTAATAGTGTCTCACGCATTTTATTTTCAATAGAATTTTATATTTTCTTGTATAACCACACATCTATTGTATCATTCTCATCTCCATTATGCTCATATTTTGCACACGGTGCTTTGCTACCCCAACATTTTGTGCCATTAAAAAAAATTCCTCATAGCATCTTATAAAATTTTCTTTTTAACTATAATGAAATCTTGCTTTCGCATAGGAGTTAAAACATCGAGCAATAGGGATTACATACAGTAGAGGGTCTAATATATATTTTCCATAAAGTCTTTAATTATTTAATTGCAAAGATTCTTATAACAATAACAATAAACATAATTTCTAACATATAATTTCATTATGTTAGGACCCATCCATCAGACCACCCATTAATTAGACAGACAAAAGCCAGAATTCAGCCTTAAGCCACAGAAAAAGGCAAGCTGAGCTAGGAAAATGGAGCCAGTCACAGAATGGGCTGAGCTCGGGCTTGACAAGTCAATCTCCATTTCTCAGAGTACAACCAGACCTCAGTCATCTTGCCAATTGGCAGGCATGACTATAATAAGGTAAGTTCAAGCATCTCTACTGTTAGCTCCACCAAAATCAGTTAAAAAGAAGAGACGAGGGAACATGATAATCTTAGCTTGTTTATGTTGAAGCCTCTCATTTGAACTGTCATGTAGATTTTCAGTCAAAGGAACAGGGAGGTTTTCTTTTCATTTTGTTCAATAGAAAAAGATATGGATAATAAAAACTGATAAAAGAAAAGCTGAAGCCAAACACACTCCCCCACTCCACCACCCAGGGAGGGAGTGTGTGTGTGTGTGTGTGTGTGTTGGGGGGGAATAAATGTGCTTGCTGCCAACTTCATTCCCCTAAGTAAGAAAAAAACAAAACAGCTAACTTAAGTTCAAAAATCAGAACCAAGACAACAGAAATAAAGAAAAACAAAAGGCATAAAAACCTAAAAACCTCTATAATTCAACTGACAATGATATTTGAAAAGAAGAGGCAGATAGGGCATAACTTTTCCAATTCTGCCTTTTGGATTCTAACATCAAGATATCCACAAAATGCACATATGAACTAGACAATCAGGGTAAAAGAATAACTTTCCCTAACAGTGTATGTTTGTGCATGTATACACACACATTTTTACCCTATTGCCCCTCATCTTAAAGACCCTTTAGAATGCTTTGCAAAAAACACACACACACCCCAAAAAAAAAAAGAAGAAGAAAAAGATAAGTTGGAATTAGCACTATCACCAATAAAGAAATTCTTGGAGAGAGAACAAACATGATCAAGGAGAAAAAAAAAAAGGGTTACGATTATCAAGGGAGAAACTAAATTATACCATTAGAAAGTTGATATTAAGGTGTAATGTATGTGACAAATTAGCATATACCAGCTATACCTTCCAGAGCTCAGCCAAACCTGAGAGGCACCCCCTCCACTATAACGATAACGATAAACATAATCTCCCTCCTGTTTCTTCATCTCTTCCTCAGTTAGCTCAGGAAGTTTTCCATATATTAGACTATCAAGATCAATATCCTTCTTCCTAGGGTCCATCCTGACCTGTGTGAAGTCGAACCAGGGATTGAAAAGAGGTTAAAAAGATAAACCCATGCCCACATCTCTTTATGATTGTGCGGTAAACTTTTATGAGGGTGGGAAAATCTGTCTACAGTTCCAGGTAAATATCAAACAGATATTTGGCATTAACTGAGTCTTCTTAAGGACGAGGCAAAGCATACATATGAACTGTGAAGATGGCAAAGTACCTTGTCAAAATTGATAATAAATATTGCACTTGGAACAGGTCTGTCTGTCTCTTCTGTAGAATATCTCCCACTTTCTATGTCAAATATGTAGGAATAAAGATTCTGGAACACTGGCTCTACGGCTGTTGCATCCACATCAAAAGCAGGGACCTCTCTCCCAAAATCGACCTACAAGATCCAAAATATATGAGAACTTTATTGTCTCATAAAATATACACTGTGAAGTGGTTGAGAAGAAAAATAAATAAATAAATAAATCATTATCACCTCTCTAGCAGTTCCAGCAGGAACCATTGCTTCCCTGAGTGCCTTCTCAAGTTCTATCAGTTCTGGTTGCCCAGCCTGAGAACGTATATATAGTTAAAGTGTAAAGCATTTGCACCAAAAAGAAAAAAAGAAGTAATGACCTTTCAGAAAAGCCAGTCTTTATTGTGCTGAAGACAAAATTATGGTTCACTGCATCCATGAAGGCAAAAAATTACATGAGTTTAAATTTTTATTTTTTCTTTTTTTTCCCCTTTTCTTTGGTTGTTAGGGGAGAGGGTAGGGAGCAGCACTTGTTTAATACTAAAGTTCTGAAAAGCAATTGCGTATACAGTTTGATTTACTTTTTTTTTTTTACCCTGTAGCCAACCAAAACATTTTTTCCAAGTTCAATCCTTAATTCTACTTTTTCATTCATTTTTTTTTCACCCTGTAGCCAATCAAACTCTAGCAGCGAGCATCCTGATGTCCAACCACAATTCCACAGCATCCCTATATCTAAACATAACTTCAATCAGCTCTTAAAGCAACATTAAGGCCTCTATACTTCACTTTCAGTAATGTCTTAAATAGTAGACTGGTTAGGCTAGGTCAGTAGAACTCATGGACCCATTCTGAAAATTGTTAGTTAACCCCTAAAAGCATTAGAACAAAAAATTATCTTTTTTCAAACAAGAAAAACTGCTTATCCATTCACATTTAACAGAACCGACAGCTACAGTATGGTATACAAAAGTTAACTCCCTCTCTCATTCAGCTCACTCTACAACCTCCACACATCAGTCCATCTACTCACTTTATATTCATACATGCAGCTATAAGAACCATCTCCCAGTGAACTGTGATTTATGTGATTTTTTGTTTGCTAGTAGTTTCGTTGGCCAAAAATCCCCTAAGAACTGTGATTTATGTGAATTTTGGTCTCCCAGTTTGTTAGGATTAGGAGCTCTTAGAAACTCAATTCAATACTCTTAGTTTGCCAATCTCTCAACACTCCTCACCCGAGAAACACCCGCAACAGAAAATGTAAACTGCAAATGCAAGAACAGTAAAAGAGATTAAGCAAGAAACAATCAAACCAAACAGCAGGCGCAAGAAGTTATCCTGGTTCGAACTGATCAAAGATCGGTCCTACATCCAGCCTAAAATCCCAAGAGCAAATTCCACTAGAAACCGTTGAAACAGATTACAAGAAACCCTCAACTCTCTTTCACACAAGTACACTGCCCTCACAAGAGATGACAAAGACTCTTTCTCTCAAAGCCTTTTCTCCCTCTTAGCAATCTCACTTGTATTAAGAGACAGAAATTGATGAATGATTGTTATATGCGACTGCCTAGCCCTTGCCTCCTATTTATAACCCATAGGGGCATTAATTACAAGACCGGTTATTTTATATACTCAATGACTAAAATAACCCTTATAATATAACATCTAAGTTAACTAATCTAACTTAGAAAAAATCCAGCCGCACTCATTCTTCTAATAGGTTCTATCATCTTCATCTTCTAGAGAGAATTCTCCATGCAAAAGCCCAACACAGTTGTTTACCTCATTCAGTTTGAAGACTAAATTTGTTTAAGAGACTACACAAAAACAATAAAATTGAATGAAAAATACATCCATATGCATTACAACTATTCATATATTTGTACAAGCATAAATATACATAAATACTGCAAATATAATCCAAGTGCTTTCTACAGTTGAGAGCGAAAGATTTTGATTTCCTTCGATCAGTCAACTTTATTATTTTTTTTCAATATCTTGATTCTTTTCTTTAGTTTTCTTGAACTTTCATCAAAGTTCCTTACACAGATTTTCTTTCT
The DNA here is from genome assembly GCA_036245055.1 of Diospyros kaki. Taxonomy (NCBI): domain Eukaryota; kingdom Viridiplantae; phylum Streptophyta; class Magnoliopsida; order Ericales; family Ebenaceae; genus Diospyros; species Diospyros kaki. The sequence continues at coordinate 7,000,333 of BSEG01000016.1, read as the reverse complement.
TATCCTTTTAGAATGATAACTTTCTTTAGAGCTCTTATTTTAATGCTCATAAAACAGAAACGTGGAACCGAAGCTATACATTTTGCTTTCATATTTGCATCTTTCTATGATTTTCCTGTGAAGAGTCGGTAAAGTTTATGCTTTCCTTCATTTGGAACTGTGAGTTCAATGTTATTTGAAGTTTAGGTTAAATACATACAATTATGTGCATCTATTAGATATATAAGCATATGCATTATCAATGTATGAGTCTACGCTACTAGAAAGCAAATTATTTTGGTACAGGAAACAAGAAAAAGAACATGTGACACACATGTTCTAAACTGCAGTATGATAGTGATGGATTTCTTTATTCTTTTATAAGAAGGGATAGAGTTAGATTTGCATAAATTGCATTTAAACCATTTGGATGTAAGATGCTTTTTAGTACAATTTCCCTTTAACAATATACATCAGATATAAACAGGGTATTTTTATGTATTGAAAGCCAAAACTTTATTCTAGATTTTTGTTCATCAAATTTAATTTTTCCCTTTTTAGAAAACTTTTAAGGAAAGGAATATAAATAGAACTTTGGGATCACCTTGAATTGCCAAATTATCTATTTACGGAGTGCACATGCTAGGGTATTAGCATTTTATAGCAACTGTTGTGTTTGATGTGGTTAATATTTGAGCGCTTTGGTTAATTTCAGGTATGAATTTGCAATGGATTATACTAAAGTGGCTAAGGTCTCAATCACATATACATGAATTGGATGTATTTTTACAATGCCAACCATTTTTTCTCCTATGGCATTATAATATTAATAAAAACCTAAGAAGCATACACATGAGGAAAATAACAAAATAGAGACATGAGGAAAATAACAAAATACACATCAAAACGACTGTCACAACATAACAAAATAGAGACATGTGGAAAATATCTTTTATATGTCATGTGTTCACATTTATTCAAAGACAATGAAGAAAATGCAAGATAGTAGTAATTTAATTCAAAAACTATGTTTTTCATAGCTTAAACGCCAAAATGTCAATCCCCAGTTACAAAGTATGGTCTATAAATCCATAAATTTAATATAACATCACAATGCATAGACAAATCAGAAAGTGATTCCATGAGTGTTTTGAGTTTGTATAGCCGTCCAACATGGACATGTAACCTTTTGGAAGGGTTAGTGAATCTTAGCTAAAGATTCTTGATGGGTTTGCAAATGAAGGATTACTTTATACACTTCTCAGTTATTTTAATCTAATAATGAGGTCGTTAAGACCTTGAATGTCAAAAAATATTGACGGGTTGCATACAATATGATTTGGACATTTTTCATATTTAGGTTTAGATAATTTCTTAATTTTATATTACAATTATGATATATTTATGGCTAAATTCCCTTTTTATTTAGATTAGTCCAATTGTAAAACTAGTAACCTTTACCCAATGCTGTTTCTGCTTCACCTACCCATTTAAGTGTCAGAACATTAGTTTTGATGAACTTGCAAGAGGTTGTACCATTTAACATTTACCCACAAACAACAATTCTATCACTATGAAAATTTTAAATTGAAAGGAGCATAGTAGTGAAATAGCATGACCAACATCACTACAAATAATTAGTATCCTAAGTTGCAAACTAGTATATTACTCTAGCAAGAAATTTTTCTGAGTTATAACTATGAAAAGCTCAATTCCACTACACATAACTTCACATGAAATAATAAAAAATGGTGCAGAAGCCCAAAGATGAAAGTTTTAAGTTTCCAAATTGTCCACCGTGGGGATGAAATACTTAAAAATCATAATCTAGAAGAACTTACAGGAAATACATTGTAGACTATGTGATGCTCAACATCAAGGGGCTGGCCTGTCTCTAGGCATGATGGCCTGTGAGAAGGGAAGCTGACTCTTAGAAACTCTTCCAACTTGTGTGCATCAATAGTATATCTATAGCCACCATCACCACTGAAACCAATCAGGACAACATTTACTTCGAGTGGTACCTGAAAAGGAACCTGCACGACACTAATAATATATGACCACTGCAACTGAACTCCCAAAATTTTATGGCTTAAACATGAATGTAAAACACGAGATATAGATCACAATACTTAAGAATGTGAAAATAAATGCAAAATTTTCACTTTTCATGTCACAAACACGTGCCTCCAAAGCCCTTATAATTTGCTTAAAATATTCACTTCTCCTCCTAAATCCTAATCACATAATAAGCAGTAAATATGAGAAAACATTTTATATCATATGTTGAAAATGCAAAATTTAAAAAACAAAAAATATAATGCAGCATGGATAACCATTTGGAACCACAGTTCCATGATCAAAACGCAGGCAACCTAATGCATTTGCATAAGCTCAAGCCCAAGAGAAGATACATTTTGGGCCTCAATGCGCAAGAGATGATCATCATATAAAGAAATTCCAGAGCAAAATTCCTTTTATGCTTCAAATCCCATATCCAGCAGTCCTAGCAGCAAAAATGGCATCAATTATGGAAACCCCAAAAGAATGGGATATTTGGCTTTTTCTGTTGAAATTGTAAGGGAAAAAAGTCACAAGATGAACAAATTCATCGCCATAGAAATTGCAGCTCAAAAAATAAGCGATGGTCAAATTCCAGGAAGATTCATGGCTAAAGCTACAAGTGACAAGAGTTTTTAATACATGATCCATTCAGCCAGCAATTATCGGTTCCAGTGAACATAAATCAGAGTAATTACAGTAACAACTCCCACATAAATCAACCTACCAAACAGCGAAAGTTGAAGACAACCGGAAGACGATAGAAAAGCAATCCATAGTCGACACTGGAATAATACCTCGGCGCGGGAATGAAGCATGCTACGGACGTCGGATCGGACACTATCTTTGACGTCTTGAAAGGCTCCGTGATGCCACTGAGGATGCCCCGGGTCTCTCCGAAAGGCTTGAGGTGCAGACTCCGATTGCTCTTGAAGCACGCTCAGTATGAAGTACAGCAACCAAAAAACTAGGCTCGAAAATGATCTCATGTTTCCAGCTCCGTGAATTCTCTATCAGCACATATATATATATATATATATAGCGACGCCTGTGAGATGTAAATTGAGGAGTGTCTCTATTGATCAGAATCAGACGAATCCGCCATGATTGCTCGGATTGTGCAGCTTTCGATCGATTCCTCTCGCCCGGCGGGGTAGTGTCTGTGGATTTAAATGCCTTTGGCCTTGTCGAGGCTTGAAATGCGTTTTAGCATAAAACCTAGAAATCGCCCGCTACTAGTTACTCTGAGTAATTTGCCGGGATTTTTTTTTTTAATTTTCTTTTAATATTTCAACAACTCATGAGTTGTGATTTTCCATTGTCTATTCTTTTTATTTTTATTTTTATTTTTATTTTTATTTTTATTTTTACTTATTCAATCATTTTTCTTCCCTCATAACAAAAAAAATATATACAGACTCAACATATAGATAATGCAATCGGGTGCAAAATCGACTGCTTTTGTATTTTACAACTATAATATATTAAAACTATATATTTGTCGACGTTCAATTTCAGTATTCGTTTTGGATCACAATGAATAATTATAAGTCACAGTAAAGAGAGAGAAAAAGAAGAGAGGTTTTTTGGATGTTAATGAAAAATACTTAACGATTTTTACGTAATTCGGTCAGAACGATACCTATTCCACGCCCGCACTCTGATTATTCATTTAGAATGGCGGATTCTAATTATTCTCCTCTCTTCTTGTGTTACTTCTGCTCCCTATTTATAATTAAGGGAGTTTTTTACAATTCAGATAACATATAAAAATAAAAAGATGATATAATAGGGGACAAACAGTCCTTATCATCTGTACAAAATTGTAAATGGGATCTTCATCTCGATGAGCATGGGCTGTTGCAATGAACGGTCTCTACATCTGACTCCTTAACAGCTTTTACTACTTTATGCGAGTTGATTGTTTTTAGGCCAGCAACTTAGGTGGTCCAGCGATCTGAATGATACTTCCTAGAGCTCGCTTGTAGATGGGCTCGTTGGAGGCTCATTGGGAGTTCGCCAGGTATTCGCTTTACGAGTTCCGGGTTTTGGTAGTGGCTGGACCTCTCTTAGTGAGGTTGTTCGGGCCTTCTTGATTTCGGGTAATTGGGTCGACCCATCAGATTGAGTCTGATCCATACGAGAAATACGTACAATAATATTCATATTGTTATTAAATAACATTCATACATCATAAGGTTATAATGACTAGTAATTATAATAATATTAATATATTATTAGAGTTATAATAACTAAAATAAGAACACTTGTAACATTAAAATTAGAGTATAGTAAAAGTCAAATTAGAGCACCGTAAAATATTTTATTTTAATATTTTAGGAGTTGTGACATATAAATTTTTAATATAATAATATAAGTCTTAAAATCAATATTAAATTCGACCTATCTAATTTGGTGATTGATTTAATTGAATCATTTTTACTCTATAATTGAGTCAATTACATTGTTATTATAAATTCAATAATAAAATCTATTTATTCATACAACTGGCATATTAGTTGTACAAAGTGAGATTACTCATAAATACAAACTTTGGGTATCTCTCGTATAACTAATATATATGTTCTATATATACAATATTAACTATTAAGTATTCGTAAAATTATATAAAAATATTTGTCCATAATATATTGTATAAGTATTCTTAGTATAATGTTGTGATATTCATGCTAAAAAAAATATGAATATTACTTTGCTTAGTGTAGGGTTATGTATCATATAACTTTGGTGTAGGTAGAGGTATTCGTGGAATCACATAATGGCATCTAATACATAACAAAATATAAACGTGAAATAACATAAGAGTATCTATGGTATAACATAGAGATATCTACGATGATGGTATTTAAACATGATATAAGAATATTTGTAATCTAATGTAGGGATATATGTGACAAATGAGCATTTATGATATGTTATAAATATACATTATATAACTTAAGAATATGTATAGTATAATGTAATATTATTTCATAAAAAAATGTACTATTGCATAATGTAAGGGTACCTATGGTATGGGTAGTTTAACATAGCAATATTTATAATATAATAATCAAGTACCCTCAAAATATAGGGGTATCTAGATATGACTAGAGATATTTGTAGTGTGACGTAAGGATATTTATGGTGCAACGTTAGAGTAATGTAATGGTATCCATGATACCAAGTAATGATATATATCTGATGCATGACATAATGGTATGTGTGAGATAACGTTGGTGTATTTGTGATATAACATAAAAATATTCGTGATATAATATAAAAATACTCATAATATAACTTTTGAGTATTTATGGCATAGCATAACAATATATGTGACATAACATGGGGTATCTATAATACAACTTTAGTACAAGTACCGATATCTTTTATATAATGTATATAAGTGTATATGTGGTATAACTTTAGTATAATGTAAATGTATATATGATATGATCTAAGGAGATATCCATAATATAACTTTGGTATATTGTAGGGGGTGGTATGACATAAGATTATCCCTAACTTTGACACAAATAAGGATATTCATGATATAATCTTGGGGTATTTGCAATACAACATTTACTAAATAAGAGTGTTTATGATATAATATAAGAGTATACGTGATATAAAATTGAGATATTTAGGGAATAACACAAATATATATGAAGTACAATATAAAGATATTTATATTATAATATAAAAATATCCATAATGTAATAAACAAGTATTTATGATATAATATACATATATTTGTGAGATAACAAAAGCGTATATATGATATAATATATGGGTATTTCAATTATAACATGGGAATATTCAAAATACAACATAAGATAATATAATATAAGAATATTTGTATTACGGTATAAAAATATTCATGATATAACATAGAGATATTCATGAAATTAAGATATTTATTCATAAGATAATATAAGAATATTCATGTACAATTTGGCGCTTAAAAATCTATCAATTAATAGACCAAATTAAGATTAATAAAATCACCCATACAACAAAAAAAAAATCAATAATTGTCCACTAAATATTGACTTTTAAACATAAGAAATAATAGCTTTTACAGTAATAAATTATAAAAAATTTAAAGCGATTGAACTTCGTTGGATACATAAGAGGAAAAATTCATACAAAATGGGAGTCCAAGAAGCTAATAAATGTGGATCATAACACATTCCAAAGTTGCAGACGCTATCGCTGCATGAATTATGCCTAGAAAAGAATAAGCGCTAGTGTTATTCTGAAAGGCAAGTATTAGAAAATACTTTCAAATAGATTATATCAGGATATTACAACAACAACAACAACAACAGCAACGCCAACAAATATTCATCTACCTGAACAAGAAAACTTTACAGATATTTTAAGCCTCTAAACAAGTGAAGTCCGTGTGTCGTTACTCGAGCAGCATTGTAGAAGGAAGCTGCTGCATGCTGGTTGCAATCCGGTACATGTTGAGTAGGTTTTGGGGTTATTTAAGCGTCGGAAAAATCAGAGGAAGGCTGTGTATATAATTGGGGTTCAGAAACCAATTCCACCCATCAGTGTTCCAGAGCACTTCGGATTGAGAGGGGAGGGCCTTGCCCTGTGCCTCTGGAGATAAGGTCATGGTTTAAGAACAAAACAATAACAGTTATGTCATCGTGAAAATGCCGCCGGACCTTCTTGTCGATCTTCCGGAGATCCGAGTACCGCATCTCGCGCTTTCTAGCTGCTTCCTGGAGGGCAGCTTTGATAAGCCTCTTGGCGCTTCCCTACATCCCAGAAAACCAAAGAATGAGTTGGGTAAGGAGATGCTGATTCTCAGATCAATGCCAAGCAGATCCCTGTTTCTTTTCTTCCAAGAACCATAAAAAGAGATGAGGGGCTTGTCTATATCGGGCAAGTAAGAACGTAAAATGCAGCAGGATCACTTGGAAGGAAGAGTGACTGCACAACTAGAAGGCATGCAGAAACGTTGTATAATCTGTAAGCTATTTGGTCACACGGGTACTCCCACCTGCCTCCATATGTTACATCATTTTCTAGCTGTTTATTTCCTCTGTTCTGTTTCAGCCCAGCAATTGCTAACAGCATAAAACACAATACCGATTCAAATCTGCATAATCAAGTTTTTTCTCTCTTCCTTTCTGATAAGGGTTCTCATTTTGATCTCTAGCCATACAATAAAATATGTGTAAGGGATTGACGTACAGAACTTCTCTCAGTGCCCAAACTTGAGGATTCATTCTACATTTTTTTCACGAATGAGCAAAGCATGCCTCTTAAGGGATTCCTCTCTTTAATTTAACCAGTCTCTTCCAGACCAATAGATTAAATCATTAAAAAAGTACAGTACTTGACCTGAAGATTTTCTTAGATATGCAACAAATATATCCTAAAATCAGCAATTTGAAATTAAATATTCAGAATTATGAAATCATCCGCTACAAAAAAAACCAAATTCTGGACAAACATTAGTATGAGCATTAAGGTTATCAAGCACCTAAAGACAAGATATGGATATGATTTGGGAAAGTGATGAAGAAAGGAGATAAAGAGGACAAAGTCTTACAGCATGTGGATGACTATGGACGATATCCACAGCTTTTTCATTGCTCAAGTGTTCCCATAAGCCATCAGATGCAAATATAAGGAAGGAATCATTTGGTTCTAGAGGGTGAGATATAATAGATGGAGTAGCCGACAAGATAGGCATATCCATCGGTTCAGAAAGTCTGAATTTCCCATCAAGTGGTTCTCTGTTGTACTGCGCATGTTTCATATATACATCACCAATAGATCTAGAGACCTGCATCAATTACAATCAGGAAGTTGACAAAAGAATCAGCAGCAAAGAAGATTTAGTATACTATTGGTTATGAAGATCCAAAGTGCTAACTTCTAAAATTGAAAACATACTAAAAAAACAACTTATTAAAGGCTTCCCAAATAGTAATGCCCATTCAAATTTCTCATTTGTAAGATTTCAAATCAAAGTAACTGAAGAAGATTCAATTTCTTTGCCTCCTTTCACATTTCACTATTCTCATTTTCAAACTATATGCAACTACTGAATTTAGAGATTTCTAGATTATCTTCTGGAATTGGCAATAAAAGAATTTCCATTCCATAAAGGCCAACAAAATAGGTTAAACTGCTGATGGCAGGACAAGTACAGGATTTTTTCCCAAACAAAAAGGATGATTTGGCAGGATGGGCTGAAAGCCCATCATGTGTTTTACCTCCCTTCTTTTGACATCAGTAGGTTACAATTCATGAGAAAATGACTGATAATCACTATGACTACTAGTAAATCGAAGTATTTAATTTTCAATGGATTAGAGGTGGAGCAATCACCATGAGAAGCATATGGCGACAAACCTAGAAGTCTAAGCATATTTATGATGGATTAATTGACCAATGCTATAATGCATCTAGTTTCTTTCTTTTCCTTTCCATTCCCTTCCCTTCCCCCAACCTCCCCAAAAAAATATTGAAGAAAAATTCAATTGATGGAGGTTAGTTAGGAATCAGCACTACCATAACATTCTCAGGAAACTCCAAGGTTATCCAAAATAATGGATTTGAAGTCCCAAGTTCAACATGGAAGCACAGGGGTATCCTAAATGGTCCTAACCCATATGATTATAAGGAGACCAAGATTACGAATACCTGTGGTGACAAATACTATGAATAGCAACTGAGACAACAAACTTCCTTGTGGAGGTCAATAATTATAATTCTATTAAAATTTATGATTATAGTTATGTTAGGATTCCGTTCATTTAGGAACTTCAGAAAATTAATTTTTTTTATTTTTATCTTAATATATTTTACCTTTATTAAGACTTTTAAATTTTTTTTTTATAGTAAGTGGTATTACATTACCATATTAGATAGGAGTAGATACAAAAAAGTTCACCTTGTTTTAGGAATTTTATCGAGCCTATAAATATAGTTTATTCATTTCTTAGGAGTGAGTTGTTATTATTCTTGCTACTAATTGAGGTTCAGATATTGTCCACTGCCGGTCCCAAGCCCGGATAAAGGAGGAGGGTTGCGTTAGGTAGCCGACAGCCAGCGTAAAACCTAGTCGGATCCAAATATGAATTCTAGACAAACTATCTGTTGGGATGTAACCCACATAGAAGTCTAGAATTCATGTAGCCAACCCCACATAGTGGGATAACGACTGGATATGTTGTTGTTGTTGTTTAATTGAGGTTCAGATACCGCTCTGTGCTGACTTGTGTGCACTGTTCTAGCCTCATTCTGATACTCTAAACCATAAATTATATCCCGCTTTTCATACTGGATGTTACTGGAGGTACTGGATGGTATACTTCCCAGTATTCTAAATTTATCTCTCTGCTCACTTTCATTTCACTCATTCACTCACTCTCAACTTCTCTCACTCTCAGTTTTAGTCACTCCTTCAACATCTCTACTGTCAGTGCCGTCCATCTAATTAGTGAGAAATTTTTATCTACTATGTGAGTCTCTGGTTCACCAAAGAACCAAAGACCATATCTGGTCTGTGGTCTGACCTAGTGTTATGATCCCAAGGGCAATTTTGAAATTTTTCCTTGTAATAAACCGTAGCCACATGGCCACTTGTGCAGCTAGTTGCTAGAAGCTTCCCCATGGTTGTGATGTGAACCAGTGGGAAGGGCCTATATAAGTGTTGAAGAATAAGTCAAAATCTGTTGGCACTTAGTTGGAGTCAGTATGTTAGCTTGTAGTTAGGAAACTGTTATTTGACTTGGTCTATTTGTTATCCTAGTAGTTCCTATTTCTTAGCATGAGGTGTACCTTATCTTCACTATGTGGAGAGAGTATTCGACTTCTTGTATGCCTATAAATAGGCTTGCTGCAGAATTCAATAGTGTACAGCATTTTCAAAAGTCTTTACTTGACTTTTGTTTCAGCAATAGCTTTTCCCTTTTTCCCAACAATTTCTGGTATCAGAGCCATGTTACGAGAAAAGGGTGTCACTCTGCTAGAAAAGTTATGGCAGCCAATGGAAGTTCCAACCTCTCTTAGCCCCTTATTCCTATATTCAAAGGGGAATGCTATGAATTTTGGAGCATCAAAATGAAGACTCTCTTCAAATCTCAGGACCTTTGGGATTTAGTAGAGAGTGGGTATGATGTCAAGGACAAAGACAAATGTCGGCTGAAAGACAACAAGAAGAAGGACTCAAAGGCTCTGTTCATCATTCAGCAAGCAGTCCATGTCACACTTTTCTCAAGAATTGCAGCAGCTAATACCTCAAAGGAAGCTTGGGAAACACTGCAGAAAGAGTTTCAAGGCTCTTCAAAGGTAATAGCCATTAAACTCCAAACTCTTCGGCATGAGTTTGAGACTTTGATGATGAAACGTAATGAGACAGTGCAGGACTTTTTGTCTAGAGTAATTGCAATTGTTAGTCAAATGAGATCTTATGGGGACAAGATTACTGATGTAACTGTAGTGTCTAAAGTTTTACAAAGCTTAACTCCAAAGTTTGATCATATAGTTGGTGCAATGAGTCGTCAAAGGATTTATCTGTTTTTTCCTTTGATGAACTAATGGGTTCTTTGCAAGCTCATGAGGCAAGACTGAACAGATCACAAGATAAGAATGAAGAAAAGGTGTTTCAAGTAAAAGGGGAAGCTAGCAAAAATGATGAGTCCGTTAGCAGAGGACATGGGAGAGGAAGTTTTCGAGGTAGAGGACGTGGCAGAAGCAGAGGAAGAGGTTGTTCTAATTGGCAAGAAAGGCAGTCCCAAGTTGAAGAAAAGGGGAACAAGAATGGTGCCCAATGCTACAATTGCAAGAAATTTGGGCATGTGAAGGCAAACTGTAGGAATCAAGCAAGCTATGTGGAGGAAGAAAGTCAAGAAAGTAAGTTATTTATGGCCCACTTATATACTAATAAAGTTTCACATGATGCTTGGTTTGTGGATAGTGGGTGCTCAAATCATATGACTGGCAATAGATTGTTGTTCAAAGAGCTTGATGAGTCACAAAAACTGCAAGTTAGACTTGGAGATAACAAGCAGATGCAAGTTGAAGGAAGAGGCCTTGTTGCAGTGGAGACAAGTAATGGTAAAAGTGAAATTACTTTCTGATGTCTTTTTTGTTCCTAACTTAGCACATAATCTGTTAAGTGTGGGACAATTAATGGATGGTGGATATGCAATTGTGTTTGACAATGGAGCATGTGTGATTAAAGATAAATTTGGGCAGCCTATGGTGAATATATGTATGACAGAAAACAAGATGTTTCCACTCAAAATTTCTAATATGAAAAACAAGCTTTGGTTGTCAGCAGGAAGGATGAATCAAAGATGTGGCATTTGCGATATGGACATCTCAATATCAAAGGATTACAGTTATTGAATAAGAAAGGTATGGCTGTTGGCTTACCTCAAATTGGGTCTCTTGATTTTTGTGAGGGGTGTATTTATGGGAAGCAAGCAAGGAAGTCCTTTCCAAGTGGACAATCATGGAGAGCCTCTAAATGTCTTGAATTAGTACATGCTGATTTATGTGGTCCTATGAGAACCACATCACTTGGTGGGAGTAAGTATTTTTTACTCTTCATTGATGATTACAGTCGAATGAGATGGGTTTATTTTCTAACCAACAAATCAGAGACTTTAGAGCTCTTCAAAAAATTTAAGGCTCTTGTGGAGAAGCAAAGCGGCTCTTACATAAAGGCTTCACGCACGGATAGAGGGGGAGAGAATTTTCATCTAATGAATTTAATATGTTTTGTGAGGAGAATGGCATTCGTAGGGAATTGACAGCACCCTACACTCCAGAGCAAAACGGAGTAGCTGAACGCAACAACCACACAGCTGTGGAAATGGCTAGAAGCTTACTGCAAGCAAAGGGGCTTTTGAATATGCATTGGGCAAAAGCAGTGGCAACTTCAGTTTACTTACTGAATATTTCTCCCACAAAAGCTGTCTTGAATCAGACACCATATGCTTGGAGAGGTACAAAGCCAACGGTAAGCCATTTGAGGATTTTTGGTTGTGTTGCATTTGTTTTGGTTAACTCTCAAGTTCATCACAAACTTGATGAGAAATCTTAAAAATGTATTTTTGTGGGTTATTGTAATCAATCCAAAGCATATCGTTTGTATAATCCTCTTAGGAGGTGTCTGTTAACCAAGATAAGAGGGAGGAAATGTCAGATATGGGAAGCATTCCGGATATTTGGTCTTTCTAACGTGTTTGTTAAGCTTATCTGACCATTTCCGGAAAAGACCTCACGTGACCTCTTATCTCCCCCTTTCAAGATAAATTTATCCAACCTCTCTCCTCGAATAAATTTATCTGGCTCTTTCAAGATAAGGCTCAATTACTTATTTACCCCTTGTAAGATAGTTAATGCCATTTAATGTATTTTAAAGATTTAAATTTATTAAAAAAATTTATTTATTTAACTCTTATAATTAATATTATTTAATATATTTTTAAATTATTATATGTTTTGACAATTTTTAAAATTTAAATGACATTATTCATTTCATTGATTTTTAAAATTTAAATTTCTCTCTCTATATATATTTTATTAACTAATATAATTCCTTTCATCAAATTTTAAATTATTTTATTTAATTTTATATTTTATTATCTATTATGAAAATATGTTTTGGCTATTTTTAATTATGTAGGTGGAATTATTGTAATTCTAACAATTATTATTTATACTTTTCAACTCTTTTTAAATTTATTTTTAAACATGAATTTAGAAAATAAAATATTAATTTTAATTTTTTTGACAATTCATATTAATCATAAAATACTATTTTAATCATAAATTTGGTAATAGGGATATTTTGGTAAAAAAACCTTTATCTTTGTGCTTATCATATGTATTAACAAACGCATAGAAAGAAAAAATATAGTTATCAGTAGATTCTAAAAAATTTAACAAACAATCTAATAGAAATTTTGGAATACTTCCCAGTCTTATCTTGACCATTCCATATCTTGATCCAAAAAGTATCTCAATCTTATCTTAAGACCACCTTATCTTGCTCATTTTAACAAACGCCCCCATAGTAGGAAGGTGATTATAAGTAGAAATGTGGTTTTTAATGAAGATGCAAGTTGGACAGAATTAGAAAGTGCAAAAAATGAGGCAACTCAAATATACAGATTCAAGATGAAAGTGAGAATTCAGCAAGTGAAGGTGTTGAACCAACCCCCACATATTCTCCAGCTCACTCACAAAAAGATCCATCTCCACCTAGCACTCCAAGAACTCCTTAACCATCAAGGATGATTACTAGAAGCATGACTGAAGCTCTTCCAAGGAAGGTAAAACCTTGGGAAAATGTTCATGATTCTAATACATTTGCTCTCTTAGTGACAGAACCCATGAGCTATGATGAAGCATGTGGAATAGACGAATGGGAAAAAGCCATGAAAGAGGAGATGGCATCCATTGAGAAAAACAAAACTTGGGAGCTAGTAGGTAAACCACAAGGAAAAGATACAATTGGTGTCAAATGGGTCTACAAAGAGAAGTATAATGCTGATGGAACCGTAAACAAGGACAAAGCTCGTCTAGTTGCAAAAGGATACACGCAGCAACAAGGTATTGACTTCGAAGAAACTTTTTCTCTAGTTGCTCGATTTGAAACTGTGAGAATTGTTTTGGCTTTAGCTGCACAATTGCATTTGCCTATTTATCAATTTGATGTCAAGTCAGCATTTTTAAATGGAGACTTGAAAGAAGAGGTCTATGTCACTCAATTTGAAACTGTGAGAATAGTTGCTCGATTTGAAACTGTGAGAATTGTTTTGGCTTTAGCTGCACAATTGCATTTGCCTATTTATCAATTTGATGTCAAGTCAGCATTTTTAAATGGAGACTTGAAAGAAGAGGTCTATGTCACTCAACCTGGAGGGTTCGTGGATAAAGACAAGGAGACAAAGGTGTACAGGTTAAGAAGGGCAATTTACAGGTTCAAACAAGCTCCACAAGCTTAGTATAGCAAGATTGATAGCTATTTCCATCAAAATGGTTTCACAAGAAGTGAAAATGAGCCCACTCTTTATGTGAAGAAGCAAGGTAGAGATGATTTCATCATTGTTTGTGTTTATGTCGATGATATCATTTTTATGGGCTCTTCTAACTCTCTTGTAGCTGAATTTAAATCAAACATGATGGAAAGGTTTGAAATGACAAACATGGGTGTAGAAGGGATTTTTATTTCACAAAGGAAATATGCAATGGATCTTCTTGTCAGATCTGGAATTTGACGGTGAGAATTCTCTCCAATTAAGAGAGAAACTCGCAGAAAATTGAGGGGGAAAGTAGAGTTAAGAATTTGGAGGAAAAGGTTACAGAATAAGAGGAAGAACAAGAGAGAGTTTGAGAGGGAAAATTGGTTGATTCAATTATCAAAGGTGATTACAATTGAGATGAAGCAAAGTAGTTATACTGCTCAGCTGAGAATAGGTGCCAAAACGGTTGCCCAAATCCCTTCTAGAATCAGCAACTTGCCTACCCACTTATAGACAATTAGCGTTGCCAGCACATGCTGCTAGCAAGCTAATTTCTCTCCTAATCAAAAGAAATAGCTAATGACTATAGCTACCAATTATTACAACGTGTTCAATGTAATGCTTAGTAGCTAGCAGCTAGGTACATGACAGCTTCTCCCCCCTTCAATCATTTCTTGTCCTCAAAAAATGTGGAATAGGCTGGCTACGTTGGGAAACTGCTTCAGCAAATCTAGAAGGTACTCCCAGGTGTTGTTGTCTAAATGCAGGGAGGACCATTTTACCAACACCTAGAGAATGGGTGCCTTTTGCGTGTAGATGACATGCCTATCCAGGATAGCCAAAGGGACCACTAGCTCTGCTTCTTCACGGAGACCGAACGAAAGGGAAGGGAAGGATTAGCTACCTGTGACCCAACGCCCTTCTTTAGAAGTGATACATGGAATATCGGGTGCATTTGGAACCCCTTAGATAGTTGTAGGTGGTAGGCCACTGGCCCTACCTTTGCAAGCACTGGAAATGGACCATAGAACTAGGGGCTCAATTTGGATACCCATTGGCTGAGAGAGCTTTTAGGTGTTGATGGCTGAGCTTCAAGGACACCACCTTCTCTTCTAAAAACTCCCTCTCACTTCTTCTTCTATCCACCATCTGCTTCATCTTGTTTTGGTCCTTGGCCAGTCCTATCTTTAGTAGCCTTAGGATTTCCTGTCTCTGTTGCATATTCTCACTGCTGCCACTGTTGTTGGCTCCTCCACAACTGGCAATAATGTTGGCTTGTAACCGTATAGGGCCTCTAAAGGAGTCATGTTAATGGAGCTACAGTGGCATGAATTGTACTGCCATTGGACCCCTGCTAACCATTTGTGCCACCCCTTTTGTCTCAGAAAGCAACGGCACCTTAGATAAGACTCAAGGCACTTGTTCACCCTTTTAGATTGGCCATCCGTTTAAGGATGATAAGCAATTGACAAGTTTAACTCAGTGCCCAAAGATTTCATTAGCTCCCTCCAAAATAAGCTGGTGAAGATCTTATTCTTGTCAAATACAATGGACTGTGGAATTCCGTGTAACTTCTCCACGTTGTCCAAAAATGCCCTTACAACATCTTGGGTTGTGAAAGGGTGGGATATTCCAAGAAAATGAATGAACTTGGTAAATATGTCGACCACCACTAAAATGCAGTCCCTTCCCTTTGATTTTGGTAGCCCTTCAATGAAGTCCATGGTCACATGGTCCAAGCCTTTTTGGGAATGGCCAAAGGGTCGAGCAACCTTAGTTGGGGCACTATTTCGTGCTTACACTTTCTGCAAGTATCACAGTTCATCACATACTCCATCACAAACTTCAAGCTATGGCTAATAAAAAATTTGCTTAACTCTTCTGTAGGTATTATGAATTCTCGAATGCCCCCCAAGTGGAGAGCTATGTAGGGACTGTAATATCTGGTTCTTTAGGGCTTCACTTTCCCCAATCACCAGTCTACCATTGTATCTAATTAATCCATTAGACAACGCATAGCCAGGTCTTGAGTTCCCACTTATACTTAGCTGCTCCAGAAGCTCTCTTACCCATGTATTGTGGTTAGAACTATCAGTTACTTCTTGTAATCAATCAAGCACTACAGAGGGTACAACAACTAGCACCCCTCCTTGGTAGCGAGATAAAGCATCTGTTGCCACATTCTCTTTTCCTCTTCTAAACTGAATGACATAGTCCAGCCCCATTAACTTCGTCATTCCTTTCTTCTATAAGTGGGAATGCAACTTCTGTTGTAGGAGAAACTTGAGACTTTCATAGTCTGTTTTGATAATGAACCTGCCCCCCTCCAAGTAATTCCGCCACTTATCCATTGCCATTAACACTGCTAGCAGTTCCTTATCATATATGCTAAGTCATTGATGTTTGGGGCTCAAAGCCTGACTAAGGAAAGCTATAGGCCTACCCTCCTAAGACAAGACTACTCCTATTCCCACCCCACTTCCATCCGTCTCCAATGTAAAAGGCTTGTTGAAGTCAAGCATTCCCAAGACTAGTACCTCACTGATGGCCTTCTTGAGTAGTTCAAATGCCGCCTCCACCCTCTGATCCCACTGAAACCTTTCCTTCTTCAACTGTTCAGTTAAGGGCTTGCTGATCTGACCATAATTCCTCACAAATTTCCTGTAATATCTTGTAAGCCCCAAGAATCCCCTTAGTGATATGATATTAGTGGGCTTTGGCCACACTGTTATGGCCTCAATTTTGCTGAGATCAATCCCTACACCCTCCTTAGATATAATGTGCCCAGGTATTCAATTTGAGTTTGTGCAAAAGTACACTTGAACCTTTTGAGGTACTACTGGTTGAATCGCAAGACCTTAAAAGTAGTCATAAGATGCTCTAGATGAAAGGTAAAGGTAGGATTGTATATTAGGATATCGACAAAAAATTACTAGCACAAATTTTCGGATATAGGGTTCAAATATTTGGTTCATAAGAGCTTGAAAAGTGGTTGGGGCATTGGTAAGCCCAAATAGCATAACAGTAAACTCGTAGTGGCCATGATGGGTTTTAAAAACAATTTTGGCAATGTCTGCTGGGTCCATTCTTATCTGGTGGTACTTGGGTCCAATTTGGAGAAAATAAAGGCATCTTTGAGTTCATCGAGTAAATCTTCAATAATGGGTATGGGAAATTTATCTTTGATGGTGATGGCGTTTAGTTGTCTATAATTAATACAAAAACGCCATGTACCGTATTTCTTCTTGACCAAGAGGACAGGGGATGCAAAAGGGCTACGGTTGGGTCTTATGATAGATTGGGATAGCATGTCTTTCACCAATCTTTCAATCTATGTTTTCAGTTTTGGGGGATATTTGTAAGACCTAATGTTAACAGGCAGTGTTCAACAAGGTGGCCGCCTAGGTGGTAGGCAGGCCTTGGTCACCACTGTTGTTATTTAGGATTGTTTAACCAAAGCCAACCAAAGAGAATTCCCTCTCGAAATCTTAGAAACTCATAGAAACAAAAACCGAATTAAAGAATCAAAGCGAAACAAAAATGAAATAGAAATATGGAAAGATAAAAACAAACTGAAAGAGCCAAGATTTATCCTAGTTCGGAATGCCTTTGGCAAACCTACATCCAACAATCAACACCCACACCAAGCAGCCTTTATTAGGATGAAAATGATCAGTACACCAAGCTTCTAAACACTCATCTATATCCCCGAGTACAAGCACACATTCTCCCAAGAAATACACAAGACTCAAACCGCCTCTCTTCCTCAAGAACGAAAACTCCTCACTCGACCATAGACAAAATCAGAAGCTCTCTCCTATTGATAATCGACTGCCTACCTCGCCCTCTTATTTATAAGAAGGGCAAGTATCCCAAGGTAACTAACTACTAGGGGAATATTACAATTAGGCCCCCAAAATTACGAAGTAATTACACTTCTATTTAAAGCCCTAATTGATCTAAACTTCTAGCTGATAGACTTCAACATTTACTGATCTTCTACCGCATCAAACTCTAGGCAAACTCAACAACCACGATTAAGGCCAAATCAGCACCCCTAGGCGGTGGGCCCAATCGGTGCCTAGGCGGCTCAAGCGGCGCCTAACCACTTGGGTTGCACACAACCTGGGTCGATTATCTTTTCCTTTCTCTCTCTTGTCGTTACTCTCTCTAATTGATCACCGCTTTCCCATTCACTCTCTCTCTCTCTCTCTCTCGTTGTGCGCTGCCTGGGTCATCTCTCCTAGACTTGTCGCCGCCGCCAATCTCATCGTTTCTCTCTCTCTCTTGCCGTCGATCAAGCTGTTCTCTCCCTGTCGGTTCTCGCTCTTCTTCCTCCGATACATATGGCCATCTTCCTCCTTGCTGCTCAGCAAGTTACACTGTTATAACTTATACAGTTATACTAGTGTAACTTCACAACATTTTTCCTAGGTGCCGCCTAGGCCCTAGGCCCTTGTCTGTTGCTCGACTAGCACCTAGCACGTTTTAAAACTCTATTAACAAGTTAAGCTTGAGGTACAAGGGGTATAGAATGGTCTAGGGATCTTTGAGGTGGTAAAGACTTAGGCTCTATAAATAGGTCTTGATATTCAGTCAATAATAACTCAAGTAAGGCCAACTCAGTTACTTGCCATTGGCTGTGAGGCTGCTAATGACTGAATTCTGAGCTATCTCCCTTTGGTTCCTCATAGGTCACCCTTTCTTCCTCCCTAGTCTCAATGGCAAATAGCTGAGCCATTTGAGACATTTTCTTCTGAAATAGTTGGTGCAACTTCTTTCCCCTTATGAGTTTGCATGTCCCCATCTCCAAATTGCCTTGGAGAACTACCATCATTCCTTCCTTTTCCAAGGATACATCCATCTTGTTAAAATCAAAATTGATTGGACTTACCGCATTCATCCAATCCACCCCAAGTACTATATGGCAGCCACCCAACTTCAATAACCTCAGATTAGCCTCAAATAATTCACCTTGCATCTCCCAGCAAAACCCTAAACAAGCGGACTTGCCTGTCACCTTTTCTTCGTTGACCACCGTAATTGATAGTGGATGTGTGTTGGCCAGAGTGTACTTCATCCTCTTGGTTGTACCCTCATCAATGAAACTGTGGGTACTCCCACTATCGATCAACACCATCAGGGTCCCCTCTTGTGCCCAACCCTCTACCTTGATTATCCTGCTGCTAGCCATTCCTTTGATGGCATGCAATAAGATTGCCTCGTTGTCCTCTTCCACATTAGCTATGACTGCCATATCCTCTTCCTCTTCTCCTCCTTCTAGCAACAACATTTGCTTCTTACACTAGTATCCCGGTGTATACTTTTCCCCACATTTGAAACACAATCCTGCCAATCTCCTTTGCTCCAAAATTTATCTCTATTTTGAAAATTTTGGGGGGCTAGGGGTAATGCAGGATACCTTACTTTGGGTCTGGTCCTCATAGGCTCTTTTCCCGTAGGCCTTCCCCCATATGGCATTACTTCTGCCAATGCTCCTCTGTTATGTCCCCTCTGTTTCTTTAGCAATGGTTCGAATGTCATCTCCTGCAGGGAGGCCTCTTCTGCTGCCGCTTGTACTATTCTTGGTCGGAGCACTTGCACCGCTATCCTCAATTCATCATTTATTCCCCCTATGAAGCTTGACACGAAATACTCTTCGGTCAAGTAGGGGTTCATGTTTAGCATTAGGAACTTAAGCTCCTCAAACTTCATCTGGTATTCCAACACCATTTCTCCCTGCCTCAAACTATTGAATTCCTACACCACATCCCATCTGCCTTGCTCACCAAATCTTTCACACAACCTTTGTGCGAAATCTTCCCAGTTATAATTCTCCCTAACCCTGGACTAACCATGGAATCACACATCCCCTACTCATGGAGGTAGGCCGAGGCTAGCAACACCCTCTGCCCCTTGGCCACTTGATGAATCTCAAATAACTTCTCACACATTTGTACCCACCACCTAGGTTTGGTTCCCTCAAAAACTGGCAATTCCAGCTTGGGAACTGGAAATCCGGGTTGATGTGAATGATTCGATACCTCCTACCTCCTTTCTGGCACAAATTCTCCTTCCAGGGCTGGATCTCCCTCCAACCTTGATGATCCGGCATAGCGGGTACTAGTACCAATTCTCGGAAGGATTGGCTCCGATCTCTTTCTCAATGGAAAATCAAGCAAAATTCTCACCTAAGGTTGGCCCAAGAACATCAACATAAATTGTTGCAGTTGATCATGCAACATATTTCCTTGATCCCTCACCTTCTGCATCTCTTCCCTAATCTGCAGGTGCATGTCTCCTCGGAGCCATTCAACCAACGTATCCAACGTCTGATCTACCGCCAACCCAACCTTCTCCTCTATAGTATCCACCCAACCTTGGACCTCTGCCATTGATGGTGAAACTTGCTGCAATTGCATCTTTATTTGCCTCATCCTCGTTTTGTCAGCCATTGCTCCTCACTTCGCTAACTTTGGCCCGGAACTTGCTCTGATATCAAGATGTTAGGTCCGAAATCTAACAGTGAGAATTCTCTCCAATTAAGAGAGATACTCACAGAAAATTGAAGGGGAAAGTAGAGTTGAGAATTTGGAGGGAAAGGCTAGAGAATAAGAGAAAGAACGAGAAAGAGTTTGAGAGGGAAAATTAGTTGATTCAATTATCAAAGGTGATTTCAATTGAGCTGAAGCAGAGTAGTTATACTGCTCAGCTAGGAATAGGCACCAAAACGGTTGCCCAAATCCCTTCTAGAATTAGCAACTTGCCTACCCACTTATAAACAGTTAGCGTTGCCAGCACATGCTACTAGCAAGCTAATTTCTCTCTTAATTAAAAGAAATAGCTAAGGACTATAGCTACCAATTATTACAGCATGTTCAATGTAACGCTCAGCAACTAGCAGCTAGGTAAATGACACTTCTCAAAAGATTAAATTTGCTAAATTGCAAACCTTCAGCTACACCCATGAACATGAATGAAAAATTGCAGCTTGAAGACGGTACAGAAAAGGCAAATGCAAAGATTTTCAGAAGTCTAGTAGGAGGTTTAATTTATTTGACTCATACTAGACCAGATATTGCATTTCCTGTTGGTGTGATTTCCAGGTTTATGCAAAGTCCTACAAAGCATCATTTTGGAGCAGCAAAAAGGGTTATGCGCTACATTGCTAGAACCATCAAGTATGGGATCTGGCATTCACATGTTGCTCATTTCAGATTATATGGATTCACGGACAGTGATTGGGCAAGTTCATTGAATGATAGAAGGAGCATTTCAGCGAATGTTTTCTGTCTTGGATCACAGATGCCATCACATGGAGTTCAAAGAAACAAGCTGCAATAGCATTGTCTACTTCAGAAGCTGAGTATGTGGTAGCAACTTCAGCAGCATGTCAAGCAGTTTGGATTAGAAGAATTCTTACAGATCTTGATCAAGTTCAAGAAGAAGCAACTACACTATTTTGTGATAACAAATCATCAATTGCTATGACAAAGAATCCAGCATTTCATGGGAGAACAAAACATATTGACATCCGTTTCCATTTCACCCGTGACTTAGTTGCAAAAGGTGTAATCAAGATGGAGCACTGTGGAACAAATGAGCAGCTGGCAGGTCTTTTTACGAAAGCACTAAGGGAGAAATTTGTCCACTTCAGATCATGTCTAGGAGTATGAGATTTTGAGTTAAGGGGGAGTGTTGAAGAATAAGTCAAAATCTGTTGGCACTTAGTTGGAGTCAGTATGTTAGCTTGTAGTTAGGAAACTGTTATTTGACTTGGTCTATTTGTTATCCTAGTAGTTCCTATTTCTTAGCATGAGGTGTACCTTATCTTCACCATGTGGAGAGAGTATTTGACTTCTTGTATGCCTATAAATAGGCTTGCTGCAGAATTCAATAGTGTACAACATTTTCAAAAGTCTTTACTTGACTTTTGTCTCAGAAATAGCTTTTCCTTTTTCCCAACAATAAGGCCAGTTTTAGGAGGATGGGAGTTATCACATTTAATGAGAACTCTCTCTCTCTCTCTCTCTTCCCTCCAAAACTATCCTCTCTCTATCTCTCGATTCTTCTAATTCATTATCAATTCAAGTCTCAACTGAGAGACTCGACATTTGGTATCAAAACCAGTCATTCTCGACTGTGATTCTGATGTAGGAGGTGTGTGAAGTGGCATTGGAGATCGGAGGTAATTGAGGTGAGCATTGGGTGAATCGAATGGTGGAAGACACTAGACTAAAACAATTGGAGAATTGCATGGAGGTGATGGGAGTTTGGAATGTCACAAACTTAGGAAGTAGTATCTCAAAGTAGGGAAGAGGCGCGAGCAATCCGGGATGAATTGAGGGCGGATATGGCAGTGTCCAGAGATGGAGTTCAAAGGGAATTGGCTAGACACAAGAAGGCATTAGACCAATTCGGACAATGGATCAACAGTGTGATCAGCATGCTGTCTGCTCTACCTCAATTCGATTACCTCCAGAATTCCCTCCCCGATCAGTTCTTGAGTCTGGTATAGCCGGACAAGGAATCCTTCCCAAACCCCAGGGAGTAGCAAAAGCGGGGAATTCATCGTATGAGGAGACAACAAATCAGGTAAGGGAATTTAATTCTCCTAGATCTAATCAAGGCACTATGTTGAGAATGGAGATACTTCTATTTGAAGGGTCCAAGCCCTGATGGTGGATCTAGAGGTGCAAGAGGCTCTTTCAGCTCTACAATATAGCTGAAAATCAACGGATCAACCTTGCTACAGCCTATCTGAATGATATGGTTGATGTCTGGTTCTAGGGATGGTATAGATCATGGGGAATGGATTTAGATGGATTGACCTTGCAAAAGAGTTGTGTAAGCATTTTGGGGAAAGGAATATGGTAGATGTGATAGAGAAGTTTAACAAACTCAAGGAGGAGGGGTTGGTAACAGAATACCAAGAGAAGTTTGAGTTAGGAGTAATAATGTGGAATGCTCAGCCAACCCTTATCAACCAATATTTTCTATCGAACTTCATTAGTGGCCTTAAGGATGAATTAAGGTCTATGGTGAAGATGATGATGCCTACTACGGTTAGGCAAGCAACAAAAAAGGCAAGATTGCAGGAGTTGACGCTGGAGGCTACCTTTAAGAAGAACAAAGTTGTGACAAGGCCAATTCCACCCCACAATTCTCCTATATGAGGGAATACCAGAGCCTTAGTGGTTGGAGTGGCTTCAAGCGTACCTAAGGTTAACCCTCCCCTTATTAGGTTTACAACTATGGAGCAAAGACGATTGTTGGGGTAGTGCTACTATTGTAGGGAGAAGTATAGCCCTGGACATTAGTGCAAGAGGGAACTATTGAACATGGAAGGGGAAGAAAAAGATAGGGCTGCCTGATTGGTGGAGGAGGAAGAGGAGAAACAAGAGGTGACAAACCACATCTTGGAAGAGGAGTCAGATCAAGGAGGAGAAAACTCTTTTCATGCCCTGAAGGGGGGACCAACCGATAAGATCATTAAAGTGCAAGGGCGGGTGGGAAAGAAGAAATTGTTGGTGCTAGTTGATAGTGGCAGCACTCACATCTTCTTTAACGAAGCTACTGCCATGGAACTAAGGTGTAAGATGACAACTACAACTCCCCTATCCGTGACTGTTGTCAATGGTAGTAAGATGTATAGCCACAACAAGTGTGAGGGTTTCCGTTGGATGACGCAGAGACATGAATTCCAAGCTGATTTGAGGATCTAGGAATTAGGAGGTTGTGTCATAGTGTTAGGAGTTGACTGGATGAGGACAATCAAGCCTCATACTTTTGACTTCAACAAATTAGAAGTCACGGTAGAGATATGGGAAACACAAAGCTCACTCTCATGGGCATTATGGAGCAAGGGGAATGCAAGTTGATCAGGGGAAGGAAATTACAAAGGTGGATGCAAAGTAAGGGTGGACAGATAGCCCACATGTATTCCATTCACACTTTGGAATGGAGTGGATCAGAACTCAAGGAGGCGGAGGAGGATTATCAAACAAGGGGCAGCTTGGCCATGTTCCAATCCTCCACTAAGGTATCATTTCTGATAGCTTAAACTTACTTTTACAAGAATTTTAAGACCTATTCGTTGAACCTCATACCTTACCACCTCAGAAAGCCCTAGGCCATTCCATATTCCTCAAACCCCATTCTACCCCAGTGAACATGAGAACCTATAGATACTCTCCCATACAAAAGGTTGAGATCGAAAAACAAGTGGCTAATATGCTCTCTACCTCTATCATATGACCTTGCCAAAGCCAATTTGCATCCCCTATTTCACTTGTGAAAAAGGCTAATATGCTCTCTACCTCTATCATACGACCTTGCCAAAGCCAATTTGCATCCCCTATTTCACTTGTAAAAAAGAAATATGGAACCTGGAGATTTTGTGTTAACTACCGTCAACTCAATTTCAACACCAGCAAAAACAAGGTCCCTATACCCCTTACTGATGATCTATTAGATGAATTATCTGGGGTCCAAATCTTTTCAAAGCTAGACCTAAGATCCAACTATCACCAAATTTGAATGACACCATCTGATATACCCAAGACAACCTTACATACACACCAGGGGCTGTATGAATTTGTGGTTATGGCTTTTGGGCTCACAAATGCCCCAACAACTTTTCAGGCCCTAATGAACCAAGTCTTTCAGTCTTACCTAAGAAAATTCATCTTAGTTTTCTTTGATAACATCCTTGTATATAGCCAAAATTATGATCAACACCTAACCCATCTTCAAACTGCCTTTGAGGTCCTGAGTTCTCATAAATTGTATGTTAAGCTATCAAAGTGCATTTTTGCTGAAAAGGAGGTGGAATACTTAGGCCACATCATTTCTAGGGAAGGGGTGAAAACTGATCCTAGTAAGGTCACAGCTATGGTGGAGTGGCCTAAACCATAATCGATGAGGGAGTTAAGGGGATTCCTTAGTCTGACCAGTTATTATAGGAAGTTCATACATAAATATGGCCTCATTAGTAAGCCCCTTACGGAGCTTCTCGAGAAGGACAACTTCCAATGGAACCCCCAAGCAGAGGCAACCTTCTTAACACTTAAAAGGGCTATGACAGAGGCTCCAGTACTAGCCCTTCCAAACTTTTCCAAATCATTTGTGGTGGAGACAAATGCTTGTGAAAATGGGATAGGGGAAGTGGTGATGCAGGAGGGAAGACCACTGGCTTACATAAGGCAAGCATTGGCTCCTAGACACTTAGGCTTACGTGATTATGACAAGAACCCATTGGCAGTGTTGGGGGCTATTAAGAAATTGAGACATTACTTGGAGGTCAACCCTTTTGTAATTAAGACAAACTGTGAGAGTTTGCAATTTTTATCACAACAAAGATTGCATACTTTGTTGTAGAGGAAGGTGTTGAAGAATATGGATAAGAATAAAGAAGTTTTTCAAGACAAGAAGAATTGGAGATAATTAGAGTTTAGTGTTTTATTTATCTGTTTTATCTTTTCCTTTATCTTTTTGTTTTATCAATTTTATCTCTTTATTGTACATGTAAATAGTGTTGTAATCTAGTCTTAGATATAAGGAAATCTAGATAATAGGGATGTAATCTAGGAGAATTCTTAGGGTATCTCTTGTATAAATATTTTTACTCATATCAATAAAATCAAATGGGAATACCGATTCCATTTCTCCTTTTTCTACATAGTATTAGAGCCTTGTAAATAAGCTGATACAGTAAACCTGGGCCTTCATTGCTCTGTTCAAGTTCCCTTCATTGCACCGGTGAGAAGAACCCTAATTTTTTTTTCTTCTCTCTCATCACCACTTCTGTCCAAGTTGGAACATCATTATCCGCCCATTGTCTACCCACATCGCCACTACCACTGGGTTCGCCGTCACAGACAGGTTGACCACCGGAGACCTACCGCCAACGAAGCCCTCACACGCCAACGCGTCATGGCGTGTCCGCCACCCTTTCGCGTCTAGCTACTCCAAATTGGACCTCTGACATCTGTTTAGCCCATCCCTGGTGTCTAAATTCTTGTGTTCAATGTGCCTTCATTGCACAAGGTTCTTGCCAATCGTGCCTTACTCTTCCGCCACAACTATTCTTCCCTATTCCTATTACTGCCAAACCATTATATCAATTGGATCAAAAACTCCTGCAGCCTACTTTGTGTTGTTTCTCCTTGGCAGCCATGTCAGAAACCTCAGTCAATCACTCAGAAACCTCCAACCATCACCACTGGAGAAGGAATTTCAGTGGATCAATCCTCCTTTCTTGGTGGCTTACCAGCAGTTCATCAGTCCTATCGATTAGATGGTGAGAATTTTCTTCAATAGTCTTAGTTGATTAAGACTCTACTCAAAGGACAAGGGAAAGGCAGTCATCTCACCGACAATTCTCCAGCAGAAGAAGATCCCAGCTTTAACGCTTGGGATGTCAAAGATTCAAGCATCATGTCATGGCTATAGAGTGCGATGCAGCTTGAAATCAGCCGGAACTTTATATTCCTTAGCACTGCCCGATAGATTTGGGAGACTATTCGGCAAAATTGCTCAAAGGTCAAAGATGCCTCAATGATCTTTGATGTTAAAACAAAGATTAATGCTACAAAACAAGGCCAATTGTCTGTCACCGAGTATTACAATATGATGAGAGGCCTATGATTAGAGCACTCATATCCAATACTAAGGAAAGAGTAGGAGGAAAAACATGGAAACCACCAGCAGCCTGACCCAAGGCTTTCAAACATGAAGGACAGTGGTGCACTTATTGCAACAAGCCCCAACACACCAAACAA
Source organism: Diospyros kaki (assembly GCA_036245055.1). Lineage (NCBI taxonomy): Eukaryota > Viridiplantae > Streptophyta > Magnoliopsida > Ericales > Ebenaceae > Diospyros > Diospyros kaki. Next base: position 6,973,500 of record BSEG01000016.1, on the reverse strand, counting down.
ATGTGCTTCAAGTTACATAAGAAGGAGGCAGTTCTCAACCAAATTGGTGGGTTTCGAAATATGAGGACTCAAGGTAATCTACAAAACTATCCACAAAGCTATCTTTCAAACAAGAAGCAAGAGAGAGAATCAGAAAAGGAAGAAATAACCAGTTCTGGAACAGATCTCAACTAGCTCAATAAAGAGGAGATAAGCAGGTTGAAGGAGTTCCTAAAAACCATCCAAGATAGAGGTGCATCCTGCTCTATTGCACAGCAAGGTAAACAAGTGTGTTTTACTCCTTTTTTAGCCTCCAATACTGATAGGAATAACACATGGATCTTGGATTCAGGAGCTACTGATCATATGACACCCAATTTCCAAATTTTTGAGACCTATGAGCCTTTTGAAACAATCGAACGAATCACAACTGCCTATGGGACCTCCATTCCCATTAAAGAAAAAGGCAAAGTGAGTTTTGGCCCATATTTATCAATAAATTAGGTACTCTATGTACGAGATTTAACCCTAAGCCTTATCTCCATAAAACAACTCACAAAAGATCTCAATTGCAATATTGTTTTCTCTCCACATGGGTGTAAATTTCAAGCCATGAACACGGGGAGTACAATTGGTGTGGCTAAAGAGTAACACGAGTTGTACATCCTACAAGGAGGAGTTCTTTGCTTAAAGAAGACAACCTACAGGCAGCCTACTCAACCCAAAACTCAGCATTTGATTGAGCTATAATTTGGCTTCACCATCTCTGTCTAGCCCATCCTCATTTTAGTCTATTGAAGGGAATGTTCCCTACTTTATTTAAAACTCTTGATTCTAGAAACTTTCAATGTGATGCGTTATGACAAAACATCATAGATCTTCTTATCCCATTAGCAATAAATTTTCATCAAAGTCATTTTCTTTAATTCATTCAAATGTTTGGAGCCCTTCAAAAATACCAAACTATTCAGGGGCAAAGTGATTTTTTTCTTTTATAGATGATTGCACCCGAATGTGTTGGATTTTTCTTTTAAGAGATAAAGCTGACATTGGGACTGTTCTGCCCTATTTTTGCAAAATGATCCACACTCAATTTGGAACTCCAATTAAAAAATTTAGGAAAGATAATGCAAAAGATTATTTCAATGCTGAATTATATCATTTTTTTCCAAAATGCGGGGATAGTCCATGAATCTTCATGCATAGACACTCCACAACAAAATGGAGTGGCTGAAAGGAAGATGAGACATCTCCTTAATGTCACTCAAGCCCTTCTTCATTAACACAATGTTCCTAAATATCCATGGGGGGAGGCTGTTTTGACAACCGCTTATGTAATTAATAGGGTCCCATCCAAGTTTCTTAATAATCAAAGTCCATTCCAATGTCAAACCGATTTTTACCTGGACCTAAAGTTACATTCTCCTTTGCCTCTCAAAGTTTTTGGATATGCATGCTTTGTTCACATACCTAAGATTCATCGAGACAAACTAGACCCTAGAGCAAAAAAGTGTGTATTCATCGGATATTCTCCAACCCAAAAGGGCTATAAGTGTTACAACCTTATTTCACGAAAAATCTATGTTTCTAAAGATGTAACCATCATTGAGTCTCAACCCTTCTTTGACTCTCAGCCTAAGGGGGAGGATAATCAATCCGAAACCAATTTGGACAGCCTGTTCTCCCTTCCAGAAACAACTATCGATGTTGTCCATCAACTCCCGAAGCCATCCCAGCCTTCCTCTCCTTAGTTCACTCCATCAACAGCCTCTTCACTTCATCCAACGGAGCCTGAACCAGCAAACCAGCAGTTGCATTCTTCTGACAGGTACAAAGGATCCCCCTAGGTGTACAAGAGAAGACAACCTAGTGATGGTCCACAACCCACACCAATTGCAACCCTTGATTCAAGCATGGAAGAACACATACCTGGAGAAACAAATACAAACCAGCCAGAACTAGAATTTACTGATTTGGATCTTCCAATTGCAATCCACAAAAGAGTCAGAAATTGCACTAAACATCTCTTAGCCAATTTCCTATCCTATCATCGTCTTTCTCCTACCCACAAAAGCTTCCTAACATCCCTAGATTCTATTGTTATTCCAAAATCAGTGGAGGAGGCACTAAAGGATCCAAATTGGAAGGAATGCATGTTAGAAGAGATGAGGGCTTTGCACAAGAACCAAATGTGAGAATTAGTGTCTCAACCCAAAGGAGTTAAACTAGTGGGTTGCAGGTGGATCTTTAATTTAAAGTATAAAGTTGATGGTACCCTTGAAAGATACAAGACAAGGTTAGTTGCCAAAGGCTACACTCAATCTTATGGGATTGATTACCTTGAGACCTTTACCCCAGTAGCCAAGATGACAATTGTTCATGTTGGACGAGGATTAAGAAGTCAAAGGCAAGAAGACTTTTAGCTAAAGAAGGACTCTAGTAGTTATAGATATATTAGAATAGATAATGTTAATTCATGTTTCATAGCTGGATTTAATCCCTAAGTTTTAGGAGATAGCTTTCCTATTTGTTAGGAGATAGATATTCTAAATCTTCTCCTATTTTCTAGGAGAAAGATAAGAAGTCTAAGTTGTATATATTTTCTCATATGAGTTTAATAAATCATTCAAGTCTCTAATCATTCCAAGACTTGTTTCATGGTATCAGAGCCAGGTTCCGATTGGTTATAATCAGTCTTTCATTAGCTGCGATCAAGAAGATGGCAGATCATCAGAATCCGACTCTAACAGAGGCATCGGCCACAAGTTCTCCGAGTGTTCTTCCTCATCTTCCTTCTGTCGCGAGTTATTCCAGCAGTCCGATTGATCACCATCCATTACAAATCACTCACCATCGACTAAATGGGAGTAATTTCAGGGAGTGGTCTCAATCGGTGATGTTGGTTATCAAAGGGAAAGGAAAATCTGGTTACCTAACTGGATCTATTCCTTCTCCACCAACAACAGCAGCCACATATGGGTTTTGGGAGGCTGAAAACTCCACCATAATGGCCTGGTTAATAAATTCAATGGAGCCCAAGATTGGTAGGGCGTATCTATTTTATAAAACTGCAAAAGAGGTATGGGATTCGGTCCAAGAGATGTACTCGGACCTGGAGAACGCATCTCAGTGCTTTGAAATCCGATCAGCTATTAGAACAACTCGCCAAGGTACTTCAACTGTTACTGATTATTTTAATATCCTGATTGAGCTATGGAATGAGATGGATCTTTTCTATACATTCAATTGGAAGTGTTCGGAAGACAGTGATCTATATAATAAAACGATTGAAAAGGATAGGGTGTTTGATTTTCTCCATGGGCTGAATCCGGAATTGGATGAAGTTAGAGGGAGAATATTGGGTACAAAGCCCTTGCCCTCTCTCAAGGAGGTTTTTTCGGAAGTCAGACGGGAAGAGAGCAGGCGCCGAGTGATGTTAAATCAGCAAAGTGAAGTTGCTGCTATAACCAACCAAAACTCAGCTCTTGCTACATTTACAAAGGAGGAAACTCTACCTAAGAATCCAGGGAGGGACAAACAGTGGTGTGACCACTGTAAGAAGCCTTACCATACCAAGGAGACCTGCTGGAAACTCCATGGAAAACCAGCCAACTGGAAGCCACGAAATAAGAAGGAATCTGCACGATCAGCCTATGTAGCAGAAGGCCCAGCAGAAGCTGAAAAAAATACCAATTTAAATCTGACTGAGGATCAGATTCAAGCCTTGTATAGGCTTCTTAACCAAGGGACAACACCCACCAGTCTCCCTAAGGCATCGACTGCAATTCAAGGTAATTTTTCCTACTCCTTAGTTTCAAAAAGGCTTCCTAAGAATGTTTGGATAGTAGACACCGGTGCATCTGATCATATGGCTAGTTCAGCTTCTTGCATGACAGAATATATCCCATGTAATACCTCCATTGAGATCTCTATGGCCGATGGCTCTACTTCACCTGTTATGGGGTTTGGAACTATTTATATTTCTGGACTAAAACTGAAATCAGTCCTGCATGTACCTGGTTTACAATGCAACCTATTATCAGTCCATAAGATTACCCAAGATATGAACTGTTATATCACTTTCTTCTCTTCCCATTGTTTGTTTCAGGACCAAGCCTCGGGGAGGATGATTGGCAATGCTAGGGCAAAAGATGGCTTATACTACTTCTTAGAGGATACCTCAGTTCCTGCAGCAAATAAGGCCGGTCTAACAGCCACTACTGATGCCAAAATTCTGTTATGGCATAGAAGATTAGGACATCCAAGTTTTCCATACTTACAGTTTTTGTACCCTCAGTTTTTCATCAATAAAAATCAGAATTTTGCATGTGAGCAATGCACTCTTGCTAAACAAACCCGGGCCTCTCATCCTATTCAAACTTATAAACCATCTACTCCTTTCAATTTAATTCACAGTGATATTTGGGGACCAGCTAAACACCCAAATATTTCTGGTTCTCGATGGTTTATTACATTCATTGATGATCACACTAGGGCTTGTTGGATCTACCTAATGCACAAAAAATCAGAAGCCAGTTTCATCTTCCAGAAGTTTCATAAACTGATCTTGAATATGTTTCAAACCTCTATTCACATTCTTAGAACCGATAATGGTCCAGAATATTTCTCTCATGATTTTTCAAACTATCTCTCAGAACATGGTATTTATCATCAAAGTTCATGCCCTTATACGCCGCAACAGAATGGCATTGCAGAAAGGAAAAATAGGCACATCTTAGAGGTGGCCCGGGCAATGATGTTTACCACAAATGTTCCCTACTTTTATTGGGGAGAAGCTGTGCTTACAGCAGCATATTTAATTAACCGCCTTCCCTCCAAACCTTTGGGCTTCAAAACTCCCATTGATCTTCTCTGTCAATCCTTTCCTAAAACTGTGTTCCTTAATTCTATTTCTCCCAAGATCTTTGGCTGTGTTGTGTACATACACAACCACAGTCCTTCCCGAACCAAACTCGACCCAAAAGCCATTAAATGCATATTTATTGGGTATTCTCCCTCTCAAAAGGGATATAAGTGTTATTGTCCTAACACTCGAAAAATCTTTGTGACCACCGATGCTACATTTTATGAAGATCTCCCCTTTTACCAATCATCCAATCTTCCTACTGACAATCAGCATTCTTCCATCTTACTCTCCATTGACCATCTATTGCCAGTATGCTCTCAAGGGGGAGAATTACCACCTAAGAACATACTGGCAGAACAGTCTCACTCTCCTCTTATGCAAAATACAGCCAGCTATCCTGAACCTAATGCAGTCAGTGTTTCTAAATCTATGCCCTGTGCTGGTGCTGATAACCCTCTATTACCTGGCTTAAGGGCTGATGATCCTTTATTGGTATACTCAAGACGTCCTCAGCCCAAACATTGCCAATCATTGCTTCCAGAAGCTGGTCCAGAAGTTAGTCAAGAAGCTGGTCAAGCAACTGACCAGCCAGCAAGTGACCAGCCTGCCAATGACCAGCCAGACAGCAACCAGCCTGCCAGTGGCCACGATAATCTTGATTGGGCTATGCCTATTGCTCTAAGAAAGGGGGTAAGGTCATGTGTAAAGTACCCCATGATTAATCATTTGTCTTATGCTAAATTGTCTCCCCAGTTCAAAGTTTTTGTGGCACAGATTGACAGCATCCGAGTTCCAAAAAATGTTCAAGAAGCTATGAGTGATCCCAAATGGAAGAATGCTGTTATGGAGGAAATGAATGCTCTTATAAAAAACAATACTTGGGATGTTGTTTCATTACCTACTAACCAGAAAATAGTAGGATGCAGATGGGTTTTTTCAGTAAAACACAATGCTGATGGAAGTGTGGAAAGATACAAAGCTAGGTTGGTAGCCCAAGGTTTCACACAAACCTATGGGATTGACTATGAAGAAACCTTTGCTCCAGTGGCGAAGCTTAACTCCATTCGGGCTCTAATCTCTATTGCTATTAATTTGGAATGGCCTCTATTTCAATTTGACATTAAAAATGCCTTTTTAAATGGTGACTTGGATGAGGATATTTATATGAAGATGCCACCTGGTTTTGAACAAGGTGCTGGTTATGATACAGTGTGCAAGTTGAAGAAGTCTTTATATGGTCTTAAACAATCTCCACGTGCATGGTTCAAGAAGTTTAGTATGACTCTCAGCCGGGTAGGATATAAACAAGGGCAAGCTGATCATACCTTGTTTATAAAACATACGACAAGAGGAAAGAAAGTTATATTAATTGTGTACGTTGATGATATTATTGTGACAGGAGATGATTTGCAGGAAATTGAGAGCTTAAAACAGCAATTAAGGGCAGAATTTGAAATTAAAGACCTAGGAATTATGAGGTATTTCCTAGGAATGGAGGTTGCTAGAAGCAAGGAAGGCCTTTTCATCTCACAACGAAAGTACACTTTAGATCTACTAAAAGATACAGGTATGATGGGATGTAGGCCAGCTGGAACTCCCTTAGAAAAGGGCTGGAAAAATGATGAGGAAGGAGAGGATATTCCGGTAGACAAGGAAAGATACCAACGATTGGTTGGAAGGCTCATATATTTATCTCTAACAAGACCCGACATAGCCTATGCAGTCAGTGTGGTAAGTCAGTATATGCATTCCCCTACTCAAAAACATTTACAAGCAGTATTTCATGTTCTTAGATATTTAAAAGGAACACCTGGAAAAGGCCTATTATTCCGAAAAACCACTGAAAGAGGAATAGAAGGCTTTGTGGATGCTGACTGGGCAGGATCTCGTGAAGATAGCAGGTCAACCTCAGGCTATTGCACTAAGTTATGGGGGAATGTGGTGACATGGAGGAGCAAAAAACAATCAGTGGTGGCTCGCAGCAGTGCTGAAGCAGAATTCAGAGCCATAGCCCATGGAATTTGTGAAGTCATTTGGTTGGAAAGACTGATGGAAGATTTAGGGATATCCTTAACTCAACCAACTAAGGTTTATAGTGATAGCCAATCAGCTATCAACATTGTAAAGAATCCAATACAGCATGACCGGATGAAGCACGTGAGGATAGATCGAAGTTTTATAAAAAGGGAGATAGAGGAAGGAGGGATCAGTTTGTTCTATATTCCTACAAAGAATCAGATAGCCGATGTTTTCACAAAGGTTGTTGCAAGACCGAGCTTTGAGGAACTAATTGGCAAGCTGGGAATGACGTGCATCTATTCACCAGCTTGAGGGGGAGTGTTGGACGAGGATTAAGAAGTCAAAGGCAAGAAGACTTTTAGCTAAAGAAGGACTCTAGTAGTTATAGATATATTAGAATAGATAATGTTAATTCATGTTTCATAGCTGGATTTAATCCCTAAGTTTTAGGAGATAGCTTTCCTATTTGTTAGGAGATAGATATTCTAAATCTTCTCCTATTTTCTAGGAGAAAGATAAGAAGTCTAAGTTGTATATATTTTCTCATATGAGTTTAATAAATCATTCAAGTCTCTAATCATTCCAAGACTTGTTTCAGTTCAAGTACTCATATCATTAGCATCTAATTCTAGGGTGGAAGTTGCAACAATTGGATGTTAAAAATGCATTTTTACATGGGGATTTAAAGGAAGAGGTGTTCATGGAATTACCTCCAGGTTTTTCACAAAACAAAGTAGGACAGGTGTGCAAATTGAAGAAGGCATTATATGGACTCAAGCAGTCCTCACGAGCCTGGTTTGAGCGATTTTCTATAGCAATGAATACTATGGGGTACCATCAAGGCCGAGGGGACCACACTCCCTTCATCAAACATACAGGAAATAAGGTAACCGCTTTATTGGTTTATGTTGATAATATTGTTGTGACAGGTAATGATGAAGCTAAACAAAAAGGCCTAAAACAAAAGCTTGCTAAAGAATTCGAAATTAAGGACCTTGGAAGACTAAAATACTTCTTAGGGATTGAGGTAGCCTATTCCAAAACAGGGATATTCCTATCTCAACGTAAGTATACACTTGACTTATTGGCTGAGACTGGCCTGCTAAGAGGAAAAGGAGCACAAATTTCAGTAGATCCAAACATCAAGTTGCTGGAAAATCAATCGAAAGAAGCAATAGATAAAGGGCAGTTCCAAAGATTGGTGGGTAAGTTGATATAACTCTCACATACTAGGTCAGACATAGCATTTGGAGTCAGCCTAGGAAGTCAATTCATGCATAGTCCCAATGAGGAACACATACAGGCAGTAAGAAGAATTCTTAATTATTTAAAGGCTACACCAAGAAAAGGTATATTGTTTGCACCAGGAGCTAATCTAAAGGTTCAAGGTTGCACAGATGCAAATTATGGAGGCTCTCTAGGGGATAGACGGTCCACAACTGGATATTGTGTGTTCATAGGGTGTAATTTGGTGTCCTAGAGGAGTAAAAAACAAAGGGTGGTAGCAAGATCAAGTGCTGAGGCTAAATACAGCACTATGGCCCTTGGTGTGTGTGAACTTTTGTGACTAAAGATAATTCTTGAAGACTTGAAGATTCAAATACAACACCCCATTGAGCTATTATGTGATAACCAATCAGCAATAAATATTGCCCATAACCTAGTACAACATGATCGAACCAAGCACATTAAGATTGAAAGGCATTTTATTAAAGAAAAAATGGAATTTGGATTGTTACACATCTCCTATGTTTCATCTAATCAACAGGTGACAGACATCCTTACTAAAGGATTTTCCATTAAGTGCTTTGAGGAGCTAGTAAGCAAGTTAGGAATGATAGATATCCATTCACCAGCTTGAAGGAGCGTGTTGAAGAATATGGATAAGAATAAAGAAGTCTTTCAAGCCGAGGAGTCTTTTAAGACAAGAAGACTTGGAGATAATTAGATAATTAGAGTTTAGTGTTTTATTTATCTGTTTTATCTTTTCCTTTATCTTTTTGTTTTATCACTTTTATCTCTTTGTTGTACGTTTAAATCGTGTTGTAATCTAGTCCTAGATATAAGAAAATCTAGATAATAGAGATGTAATCTAGGAGAATTCTTAGGGTATCTCTTGTATAAATATTTTTACTCATATCAATAAAATCATATGGGAATACCGCTTCCCTTTCCCCTTTTTCTACAGAAGGGAATTTCAAAGCTAATGGGGCAGGACTACACAATTGTATATTGCAAAGGGAAGGAAAATGTGGTGGCTAATACCTTATCTAGGAAGGAAGAGAAGGGTAAATGCCAATCCATCTCTGCGGTGGATCCAGAATGGGTCAAAGAAATAATATCTCAACTTGTAGTGCAGCCAGTAGGTAATTCAGGGTATATATACTTTATCTAATGGGTTAGTGAGATACAAAGGCAAGTTGGTGGTTGGTAATGATAGACCCTAGAAAGAGAGGATCGCATCTACCCTACATGGTTCCCCAGTGGTAGGCCACTCAGGCAACCTACCAAAAGGTAAGACAATTGTTCTCTTGGTCGGGGCAGAAAAAGGAAGTGGTAGATTTTGAACTGTTATGTGCAACCTGCCAGAGGTGTAAACATGAGAATGTGACTTATCCAGGGCTTCTACAACCTTTGGCCATTCCATAACAAGCCTGGAAGGGAGTATCCATGGATTTTATAAAGGGGCTTCCCAAATCAGAAGGTAGGGATGTGGTGTCGGTAGTGGTGGATAGGCAGACCAAGTTTGCACACTTCATCAACCTAACCCATCCCTTTTCAACCCAGAAGGTTGCAAGGGTGTTTATGGATTTGGTGGTGAGGTTTCATGGGGTGCCTAAGTCAATCAAATAGGGACAAAATCTTTACAAGTGTGTTTTGGCAGGAGTTGTTTAAGAGCTTGGGGATAGGGGTGCACATGTCTACAGCCTACCACCCCTAAACAGGTGGTCAAACGGAAAGAGTTAACTAATGTTTGGAGGCCTATTTGAGATGCATGTGCTTCACTAAGCCTAGAGTTGAAATAGGTGGTTATCACCAGCCTAGTGGTGGTACAATTCTAGCCACCACAGTGCCATCAACTGGAGTCCTTTCAAAGCAATGTTTGGGTTTAAACCCCCACTGATCCCAGCCCCATCAAGTTCTACAGCTACTATGGCTACAGTGGAGCAATACTTATAGCAGAGGTAAGAAGTGTTGACGATACTAAAAAGGGAGTTGAATACTGCCCAAAATAGGATGATGTAGAATACAGACAAGAGGAGAAGTGACAAATCATTTGAGGTGGGGGACTGGGTTTATTTGAGGGTGAAGAGGTTCCTACAACAACCCTTTACCGCCATACTAGCCTCTAAACTAAGCCCCAAATACTTTGGGCCCTATGCTATAGAGTCTAAGGTGGGAAAGGTTGTCTACAAGTTGAGATTACCAGATGGAATTAACATGCACCCGAAATTTCATGTTTCTCTATTGAAAAAGTCTATTGAGCCACATGTTATAGCTAGTCAGGACTTACCAACTTTGAATGAAGGGGGAAAAGGAGTGGTGGAGCCTCGAGCCATTCTGGACAAAAGGGAGATCTATCAAGGTTCGGTGCCCCTCACTTAGATGTTGGTCAAGTGGCCTCAAAAAGATTCGAACCACACAACTTGGGAATACTTACCCGAGTTGCTCACTCAGTTTCCACGAGCTCTGGATTACTTTAGATTCTTGAGGACAAGTATAATTTCTAAGGGTGGGGAATGTTATGACCCCAAGGGCGATTTTGAAATTTTTAATTGTAATAACTGTAGCCACATGGCCACTTGTGTAGCTAGTTGCTAGAAGCTTCCCCATGGCTGTGATCTGAACTAGTGGGAAGGGCTTATATAAGGCCAGTTGTTGGAGGATAGGAGTTATCACGTTTAATGAGAAGTCTTTCCCTCTTGAATTCTCTTCTCTCTCTCTCTCCAAAACTCTCCTCTCTCTCTATCTCTCGATTCTTCTAATTCATTATCAATTCAAGTCTCAACTGAGAGACTTGACATAGAGACTAGAGACTGGCGGTCTTTGGTGTCGTTAGGGACTGGGATGGTCTCTGTGTATGCTTGTGTGTGTGTTTAATTTTTGTTTGTTTCTTACGCTATATATGATTGTTTTTGTATATATTTTACTCCTGATGCTACCATTAAAGATAAATTTAACTTGTTTACTGTTCTGTATAATTTTTGCTCTATTAAGAGATACCATTAGAGCCAACCCCATCTAGTGGGATTAAGGCTAGTGATTGTTATTGTTGTTGAACAAATAACATTAGATAGAGAAGGGAATCACTTCTCTACAAGAAAAGAAGTCAAGCCTGTAACAGACTTCTTTGTTTACAGAGAAGTGTTCACTTCTCAATTATGATAATTTTTCAAATCCAAGTGAGGGTCAATATGAACGGGTTATGTTTGTATATGTGAAAACAAAGACTGTCACGTAAGTTTATTTCTGTTCTACAGAACTTTAGATGTTATGCCTTTATGATTTTTATGTTCCAAAAACTTCCAATGTCTATGAAAGTCAATTAAATGTTGGTTTACATGAGCTGTTATGTCGATTTGAAAATATTGTCATATTGTTATATGGTGTTAAATTATTTGTATAGGATATGCTGTTGATAATAATCATAGTGTTTATGCTTATATAATGTCATTCTCCACTGAAAATTTATTGTATTTGTATATATATTTTTTATAATATATGTATTATTATCATATACAGAGATATATCTAAAATGAAAACATAGTATCATTACTGAACCAGTGACAAAAGCAATACCTTTTTTAGTACAGTATTCACAATTATGGGAATTCAACAGAGTTATCATGAGGATGAATAAAAGTTAAATTTTCTGAAGAGATTTAAGTGATCTTTCCTCTCCCCCCCTTCCCCCTTCCCCTCCTTTACTTCCTCTCTCTCTCTCTCTCTCTTGCGCGCTTGCGCACCCGTGCGTTTGTCTTTCCTTCTCTTCTTCTTTGTATTTTCTTTTTTCTTATTTTGCAGATATTCTTCTCTTCTCTTCCTCTTTCATCTTCACCTTCTTCTTTGGTCCTCCATCACTTCCACATAAAGTTAAAGATGCAAGAAAGCCCCCACATACATTAATTTACACTGGTAAAGGCCTCACAACTTGTTCAAGACAGAAAAAGTCACCCAAGGAAAAAGATTCAAACATGTCAGAACTTCTAGCCCACCATCTGTGGCATTATCTAATTTCCTACACTGATCCCTCGAGATACACCATATCAAGAAAGGTGGTTTATGTCTGCCTGGACACATTTAACATCCTTGTAACTGCCATCACCAGAAATTGCAACCATCAAGCTTTAAGAGCCTCCCCACAGTCCACTGTCAAGAGTGATTGATGCAATACTCTTTTACAGTGGAATAACAGATGATCGATAGTTGACTTATTTCCCCAATTTTATACATAAAGCATTTATTAAGAAGCTAGCAGCCCTAAACAATAAATTGTAAATCTAATGTCTTCATTTCCATAAGAAAAATCATTTTTAGCAGCTCAAGGAAGCAGTTAGGTTGGACATTACCAGATAAGCTGCAAGACAGTTGTTTCTTTTCAACTGAAACCTTCCTCATTGGTCAAAACAGGTCTCCATTATATTAACTTTTGGTGAAAAACTATTTTACAGGTGCCTTAGACAAGATTATCTGATTTTCAACACAAACTTTATCAGTCACATCAACTCACTACGGCTACAAGGCAACAAAAAACATGTGCACACACACACACACACACACACACACACACACACACACACATACCTCTATATATCTGAAGATACTTTAGGGGATAGATATGACATATTATTTCAACAATGACAAGGTCGAGCATAAGCTGAGACACATACCAATTCAAAGTTAAAAGACCTTGACATATAATCTGGGTCTCGAGACTTCAAATTAATAGAACGATCAGAAGTTTAACTAGGGAATGACAAATGTGAGAACCGCAGATTCCTTTGAGTCTTTGACATGCAGCTCATAAGATTGTAAACAAAACTAAAACTGTGTTCTTCTCAATTTGTATTTTAAAAGATTAAGTATCAAAAGAGGATGGACTGAAAAGAATTACAGACTTCACAGAGATTGTAATTATGGTACAACAAAAAAAATGTTTATACCAAAGCCTGAAGGAGATTTTGAAGAACCTGAATAATGCCTTTTACTCTCCACACTCCATGCTTGAGGATAACAATTTGAGGATCATTCGGGTGCAACTCCTTGAGCTCGTGTCTGATGGCGTCATTGTTGGCATTGTGTTCGGTTGATAATTGCATGGCAGCAACAACTCCTGTATTCCCAACTTTCTTCCCTAATACAACACGTGAGTCTCCCAGATTCGCAACAAAAAGAGTCCGCTGACATATCACTCCAACTAGACAGCATGACCCAACTGCAGCTAACTTTGGCCGGGTGTCCCATAAATCTGAAACACGAGCAGTAAAACCTCTTTCTGTTTCAAGAAAAGACCTTTGGATTGTATCAGCTGTCACAACACCTTGGTCCTCTGCTGAAATTTCTGCAGAAATGTCACATGCCATCAATACTAAGATTGCAAAAATTACAGGCACCCCTTATTTTATATTCAGTCAGAACCTATTAACAGATTATTCACTCCATGGTCTATGGCTGCTACAAAACTTCAATAACGTAATTAGATAACGGATAACCATTGTGTCACTCTGTCTGTGTACAGTCAAGAAAAATAAAATGAAAATTGCAAAAATGGAACCCACGAAAAGCACATAAAATCCCCAATAACCACCGGTAATTGAACCATCAGCAGTTCCATATTTCGCAACTTATATAGAAACGTCGTCAAACTGGCTACAAAATCAAAGCTTCTTGGCACTAAAAACAGTTCTCTAATTGGTTACAAAGTCACAAGTAGAAATGCAGAGAAGTTAAGTAGCAAAATTAGAAGAAACGAACCAGAAGACAAACCTTGGAAGTGGCGGAACAAGTGATCACAGACGTATCTAGCGGCATCGGGGCCGCCGTGGCCGTCGTAGACGCCGACGAAGGTGCCGAAGGGGCCAGACTCGATCTGGCTTTGATCCTCGAGCACCTCATTGGCCTGGACGATCGCCATCGAGAACTCACCGCTGGAACACCTCCCGATGTCGCGAAACCAGAGCAAGCCATCTCGCACAAAATCAGCGCCAACGCCTCCTCCGCCGCCGCCGAGAACGACGCCGTGGGAATTGCCGAAGCTGTCGCAGCAGCCCTCAAATGGCTTCCAACAAATCGAGAGGAGATTCATCAAACCCTCGAGCATCCCACATCTCCAGCTCCCCCCGACCCTCGCAATTCCAAATCCCTGCGAACAATCAAAGCCCAAAGTGGAGTTGGATTTACAGGCTGTGAGATTTGGGGGAAGCTACATCACATCCATATACACAAATAGGAAGGCGTGTATGCATATAAGAATGGCGTAGATATAGGGAGAGAGAAGAGTTTAGAGAACCCTAGGGGAGAGAGCGGAGAAATGAGGGAGGTGGGGGTTGTTCGGTGGAGGAGGAACAAGGGATGTTTGCAAGAAGTTGACGTAGGGAACCCCTTTCGTTGGCTGTTACTTTCAATGTCTCTCTCTCTCCCCCTCTCTCTCTCTCTCTGTAATTCTGTATGTATCCATCATCATCATCATCCATCCATTACATTTATTTATTTATATATAACGAACCTCCAATATTTTTATTTATTATTTTATGTTTCTTTTTTTCTTTCAAGGTATTTACTATTTTGGCCCACTACACTACACTCCCCAGAGTCGGGAACCGGTATTTGGCGACTCCACTGTCTCACTGTTGGTTCATACCTTTTGCGAGGTTTCCTACAAAAATCTAAGAGGCTGTTTCGCTTACCATTTTTTATTAGAGTTTTTAAGTTAATTAGTTATTAGTATAAAAGTTATATGGTGTTTAAGCGTATTTGAATAAATGTGATTTAAAACTGTCAGTTAATAATTATTTGTTTGATTTGTAAAAGTTGATAAATTGTCAAAACTTGACAAAAAGACTAAAATAGATATGATATTAAATAATACAAATAAATTTTATAAAAATATTATTTTTTAAAAAAATATTAATTAATTTATAAATATTAGATAAATTATACATACTTATTAAAAAAATATATCAATATAATATATATACATCTTTTTTTTCTTAAAAATATTACCATTAATATATATATAATATATATATACACTTATAGGTGTGTGTGAGTATATATTGTATATGCACTTACAAGTCGAGGACGCTACCGACAATGGAAGAGAAGGTAACAATCGAGACTGGAGGCTACACCTAATAGCGACAGCAGTAATGGAGAAGGGTCAACGGCACTTGACGACTTGTGGCAGCAAATCTGGAACTAGATGCAGCGATGGCTCGACCCACCAACACTTCGGTTGCTTGCGATGGCCCAACTAGACGATGACAATGGCAGTTATGGAGGAGGGGTGACGGCAGTAGTGACAGTAATGGCTGAAGTGAAGGGAAGATGATGGGATAGAATAGAATAGTCTTTTACTTGATCAGCGTAGTAGCGTTTTGTACAAAAGTTTGGGGGTATCAGCTTTTCTCAAACGTTATTATATTAGCATTTAAACTAATTTGACTTGTCAAACACTTCACTCAAAAATACTACTTAGCTTAAACGTTGTTTATGCAATTTGTAAACAATCAAACCACTAAGCCAAACAACCTCTAAGTACTCTTTCGAGAATTAGTTATTTTGAAGACTTAAATAGTATTTCAAGGATTCTTTGGAGACTAACTTCCCTATAAGGTTGGTCCTCCTGAAGCCTAATCCATTGACAGTCAAACACCCTCACTTGAAGGATCGTATCATGTGCCCTTTTGCATGTGTGCCACGCATCTTGACTTTATGTCTCAATCATTTGGGAGTGAAATATACCCCCTGATCTTTCACTTTCTAAATCCTTTTGGTAAATCCTAAGACTCTCTTCCAACTCTTTTACACGTATCTCTTCTGAAGAGTTTTTACTCTTCCAAAGGCATCATCTACATCATATTGCATTAGCATAATCGTTTTCGCACCATAATTATATTTGACTTAGACATCAGAGAGTATGTGTAAGAAAAATCATCGCGTGTCTTATGATTGTCATTTGCCTTGCAGGTCAGAAGATTCAAAACTCTTTCAAAGACCTTCTGCAATTCTCTTGAACGCTCATTCTGTGACTTCAAATACTTGAAGATATTTTTTGGAACCACCCTTTCGCAAGACCTTTTCGAATAATCTTTTTCTAGTAGATCGTGATCTTCAACTTAACCCTGCAAACCTTTTGCTAAACTTCTCAAAATAAATAAGTTTCAATTATTGAATTAGGCCACATTTACTTACAAAATTTAATCTCATCTTTAAAAATCAATAACCATAGCTACTAGCTAGGCCACTAAAGAATCATTAATTAGATGCATGTAACGTGAGAGTAAATAAACTAAGCATTTTAAGTTTGATGATAGATTCATTTGTGACTTAAAAAAAATATAATTTTTATTATTTAAGTGTGAACTGTGTAAATTTATAATATACGTAATAAACACACTTACTCTATTTGTTTAATATAAATATAGCATTAAACAAACAAAGTGACTACAGTCTATACGACTTCATGAGGTGTAGTATAGGTTGTAGTATATAATTACTCTATTTATTATTAAATTCACAGTATTGGGGTGCAGTTACTCTATTTATTTAATGTTATATTTTACTAAGAAAACTAATTAAAATTACTATAATATAATATTTGATTTTAAAAATATATTTTTATCTATTAGGATGACATATTTAAAATATGTTTTAAAATTATTTTAAAATTAATATGAACTTTTCATATAAAAATAAATATTTTTTAGATTTAAAACTGGAGTCTGGATGTTGTGTGGGACCGTTCACTTGTAAATAAAAAATATGTTTTTAGCCTATACTACACTCCCATGCCATGCCACGCCATGCCATGCATTAAAGAAATAGAGTGACTCTATTCTACACTCCCTAGATTAGTATAGGGTGCAGCTAATCTATTTATTTAATTTTACATTTTATTAATAACACAAGCTGAATAATTCAAAACAAGTAAACTTTTTCTTTAACATTCCAATTAATTTTTCTTGATTAAGACCATTCTGCAACCGTTAGTCGTGTGACACTGCATTGCTGCTATTTATAAATATTTAAAAAGCTAAGGGAGAGAGTCTGTGACTAATGACAATGCAATAGATTAAGATGCAAATGGATAATGAAAAGTCTTGGCACTTTTTGGTTACTTTTCTTCTTATCCTAAAATTGATACTTTTACAATATTTTCATAAATATATTATCTGTTTTCTATATAATTATTAATTTTTATCTTTACTTGCCATCATAAAAAATCACAAGGTTTTGATTGAACCCAAATGAAAGAAATTTGAAATTAGGTTTGGATAGATTCAAAACTTATTAAATTTTATCATTGAAAACTAAGAAAGAGAGCATAGGATGGGGGAAGAATAAAATAAACACGAAGTTATATCACGTTGTACGGGAGTCAAGACAATAGATGACAATAAATATGATGGTGATTAAGGCCGGTCTTAAGATTTTAGAGGTTCTAAGAGCAACTTCAATGTTGGACACCAAATTCAACGTCAATTTGGTGTCCAACAACAGTTTACACCAAAATTTTTAACATTAAATTGGTGTTGTCTTCAATGTATAACACCAAATTGGTGTAAAAAAAAATCTTTAAAGAATATTATATAAATAAATATTTAATAAATATTAATTTATTTATTTAACTTAGTATTATATTATTGAATTTTTGCATTAGAAATATTTTCTTTCTATTAAGTAATTATTAAAATAAAAAAATTCGTATATATAAACAAAAATAGTTCAATTTATATTAACATGGTATTTATAAAATATATTAAATATTTTAAAATATATTCAATATTATACTCATTTTATAGATCTTAATAAAATATTTCCATTGGTATATATTTTTTATAACAATTTAATTTATGTTTCTAATTATTAATCAAAATATACAAATATAATAAAAGTGATAAAGGATATAAAGGAAATAAGTTGTTTTGAAGTTATACAAAGAGTGGCAAAATTAGAAATAAAATAAAAAAGAAAATTTGGTGTTGGTGAATAGTATAACATCAAATTTAGTGTTATACTATTCACTTAACACCAAATTTGGTGATTGAAAATTATGCCCAACACCATTTTACTATATTCGTTGGAGAGATTTTTGTGCCAAATTGCAATTGGTGCTAGAAATGCCGCATTCGTTGAAGATGCTCTAAGCGAAATTTTATATGGAATCCATAAAATCTGAACATATTATATAATATTATATATGTAAGTGGGGCCACTAAAATTTTATATGGGGCTTCATTTATTATATATTTTATTATATAATATTATATATATAAGTGACAACGCGTTATTTTGTTACATCAAATTCATTATACTATTCATTAATTGCGACTTCTTCTCCCATAAAAGCCATCTTTCTTCTTTTCATTATTTTGAATTTTTCAACTTAAAATTAGTTGAATATAAGATGAGCCTAGGCCCAGGATTAGCCTCAGGTAGGGGACCTTAGGCGACCGCCTTGAATTTCTACACTCAAGGTTGGCCCTAATGGCGATAATTGCATAAGTGATGGTGAGACTAAAAGCGATTGGGTCACAAGAGAAGGAAAAAAAGAGCACCCTAGAAGAGAGTAAGGGCAAGACGAGGGCTCGATTGAAAAAATGAGGGAGAGATAAATTCTTTAAATATAAGAAAATATGTCAGTCATTTAAAATATTTAACTTTAATTAATGAATTAGAGAAAAAATTATAACATTATTATATTAAATCTTAAGATTATTTGCTTTATTTTTTTTAATATTAAAATTAATTCTTGTAATTATCTTAAATTTTAAAAATAATAAATATAATAGTCCTTTTATTTATGGTTAAAGAAGGTGATAAGTACACTCTAGAGGAAATGGTTACTTCCGCCGTTTACTTATTTAGCAGGTTGGTATAAAGTATAACTAGCGAAGTGTCCATCTTTACAAATCAAATACAGGGCAAAATTAAAAGTTTGAAAGCATCAAACTTGTGATTGTGTTATCTTATTATATATATCTCATTCTGATTTGTCATTCATATGTATGTATGTTACATGGTAAAATAGAAACAGAGAACTAGAAAAATGTCATAATCGGCCTGGTAAGTTGGACACAGCGGCACATCCCACTGATCTTTTGTCGTTAATGAAAATGAGAGCTTGATCTGTCCCTTCTGTAGGTGTAATCTACTGCGTGTAATATCAAGAAGAAGGCAAATCTCCCGCGCATCATTAAACACGAGAAAAATTAATTTGACAGTTTGACAAGAAATTTGTATACTTTTCATCCTGTGAACTTTGGATTGGATTTGGCCGAAATATGCTCAACTCTCAGTTTTTTGTCCCCTAAGCACTGGGCACGGATTAAATTCTATCATCTTCTGGATCAGGGTGGGTTAAATTGTTCCTTCCATCTTTACTGTTTTCCCAATCAATAATCCAACTGTAATGTAATGAATGATATATAAGCAGACATTCTATACAGAATGTGTAGGCCACATTGATTGGCTCATTATATGTTGTAGATTGAAAAAAAAAAAAAATTATTGATAATTTTGCGTTCTGTCCATTTTCATGAGAGAGGGTTGTACACATTTCACAAAAATAAGTTACACCTAATTAGAATCAAAGAGCAAGCTAGTTGCCACGGTCACATGTGACGATGTAAAGCAAAGATTGTTGGGAGTTAGGCCTCTCAACTAAAGATGTAAAGTTGACCCACCATGGCATGGCCTGGCCGGTGGTGCAGTCCAGCAGCGAGTGCTCATGAACAAGAAATAATCAACATCAATCCAAAGCTGCTACAACAATTTGGTCCCTCCATATTGGAGCAACTCTTAAGATTCTCCTGCAAATGATGTCTTCCATGAATATGCAACGCCACCCCGTATGCTTATTGCCATCTCATCTCTTCTCATGTCAACCCCCCTAGGCCCTAGTCGTTGCTTCCACGCCCACACATGATGGCCCTCCTTTGGTTGCTTTCTGGCGAGCATCTTAATTTAATTCTATTAAAATTGAAAACTAGTCAAGAACAAGAAGCCACCTAAATGTATAGAGGTGAGTCTTGAATACACACACACACGCACGCATATGGGGCTTGGATTAATTGTGGTTCTTGTTCATGTATTGGGTGTCTTTGTACTGGCCCATGCTTTGTTAGTTGTTCATAAAATCCGGATGCATTGTGTGCGCCAGCACCAGCATGCCCCCCAAGTTTGTGTTGTTTCAGTTGTGAAGCTCCTTGTTACGTAATGCAACCAGAGATGTTTTGGGAAAGTAGTGGAAAGCATTGTTTGTTACATCATGAATATATACCAACAAAGAACACAAACAATGAGACAAAATAGTGTAACCGCGAACGCTATAGAAACTACGGGCAAAGCGTGATATATATATAAAATAAATAGCGTAAAGGTGGTAGGGATCAGGCCATGGCTCACTTGACCATCCTAACACCTCCGAGCATGCTAACATCTTCAGGTTTTTCACGCTATTAATTAAGCAGGCTTGGATGGACCTGACGCCTAAACTCCTGGGCATTTTCGTAAATTAAAACCTAATTAAGGGCCTTAATGGCTGGGGTACCATACAACATATTAGAGATTAGGCTAGCCAAGTATGGAGGCAGAAGTATAATATATGATGAGGTTAATTGTTAAAACAAAGATATTATTTGTACGCTAAGTTTTAATAATTCATATAACGCCTAACATTGGTGGTGAGTTATCCAGAAAGATGATAACTCCGTGTCCATAAAGTATTTCCATTATTATATAAACGGAGCAAAACCCCAAAAGTTGAGTAATCCAATCAATGAGTTAACGATTGAAGGATATTTTGGGGACTCTGGGACAGTAGTCCTTCGCCGTGGTTGCAGGAAAGCTCTTTGATATCCGTTCTCACTAGAAAACTAAAACGCCGTTAGCCGGGAAACTTCTGCTTTTTGGTGATGAGTCTATTATTTTCCATGTACCTTTCCTACCGAAACATCTTACACGTCCAGCTGTTATCTTGTTGCCAAGGATTGTGGCAACAAAGTTCAAGCGGCAAAAAATGAAGCAGCTATTATTTTATTGGTGATTGGTTTTGGCTGCAAAGGCAGCAGGGACCACTTTGATCTCTAAGTTAAGGGGAAGAACACGAACTAATGTTAAGTGAATTGGCTGCTACTGCTAGCATTGCAGAACCAGCCATTTGTCTGGTAGGCCAACGAAGCATACGGACCCCCTTGCCCCCTTTAGCCTTGTCGCTGTACCTGCCTTTTGCAGTTGCCCTGGGGTAAATTTTAAACTTTTTTGAGCAATTAACATGCACGTTTCCCTTTTACTTTCTGTCAATTCCTTCAGTCGCATTTTCTTCCACTGGCAGCCTGGCTCTGTGGAACGCAGAAAGTGGCAGAAACCCATAGAGCCCAGGTGGTAGTTGAGGTGGCATAATAAGAGATAAATGTCCCCAAAAAGGATAGTTTTCTGTTCGAGTTTTTCATGAACAACTCTCTTCTTTGCAGTCCTCCCTTATGATTGGTCGCTTTACATGAGATTATCCTAATTTTAAGGCATAACAGTATATGGATTAATGATACACTGCTGGTACTGTGGATGACATTTGATTGCAACGGAAAAAGTAAAAGAAAGTGGAAATAGATGTGATAATTCTCAACCTTTATTGCCATATGAGTTATGCTGAGGGGATTATGTACAGTAAATACCTTTGTTTTGGATTGTATGCTGTAATCACCTTTGGAAAAGTCCTTACCCTCTCTCAAACAGCCCCTAAACCTAACTTCAGCAGTTTTACCAAACAAAAGCAGAAGACACCCGTAATTGGGTTGCTCTGATGCTTTATTCATCATCCCGCCAGATTCAGTTTAATTCCGCCAGATTCTTTTTCACCAACTTTTTTCAATCCCAATACGTTCTTTAGTTTCCTAATCACCTTCCTGATCCCCAATTTTATCTTTTTGTTCTTCGCACCAGTATCAGCCTCAGAGGATGTAGCTAACTCCTCCTTCTTGGCACCAACGCCAGAAAAGCATGACGTGTTGCTTTCGACCACCACCTCTTCGGCGAAATTCCCAATAGAAGCCCCGGATATGCCAAAAGCCACCGCCATTTCTGGGTACCACGACTTCATCATGGCCTTGAAATTGCTCGATACATGGACCCGTGACGAAGGCGAAACCAACCCAGTTTCGGGGTAGCAACCAACTTTCACTCGACCTTCCATATAGGCATTACAAGCAGCAAATATATGCTGCGCCCGCTCGCGGAAATGCCAGGCCACCAAGTCTTCGAAGTTCTTGGGCGGGTTTCGAAGCAGGTAGACCATGGTTTTGCACGACATAACGAACGCTTTCTCGCTATAAGCCGTCGATTTCTTCCCCTGACCCGGGAAATGGCCGACGCTCGGCTCGTTAAAGTACGGTTCTCTGTTGAGAACCAGGCCTTGGATGGAGACCAGAACCTGAAGCACCGTGGATTCGGCCGGGTTCCACTTCTCCTTCGCCTTCCCGAACCACGTGTTGAGCAGGCTCAGGCAGACGAACCCGCTGGCGTAGAGGTTCGGGTTCACTCGAATCCCGAAGGACCGGTAAGTGACCTGGGGCGGGCGGGTCGGGTAGTCGGACGGGAAAGCGAGATCGAAGAAGAAGAGCCCATCGTGGTACGGTGTGCCGGCGGGGCCGACTATCGCAGCCCTGAGCAGGTCGATGCGGCGCTCGTAGACTCGCACGTAGATCGAGTCCGGGAGGTTCCGTTCCAGTACTCGCCATTCCTTCATGATCTTCTTGTGGACCTCGCTTGATGCATTGGAGAAGCAATCTGGATCCTTGACGCCGTTTTCCTTGACGGATTTGTTCCCATGGAGATAGTGGTGGTCGGACTCGTCGCCGACGACATCAAACTGCGGGAATTTTCCGGTAGCGACCACCTCTTTTATCTCGCCATCTGCATTCACAGACAGAGCCATTCAATTGAAATGCTTTACCAAAAGACAATACTCAAAAGTCAAAACTGTGAACTCTTGTGCAGTCGGCAGTCGCATTGCGTTGCTTAGAAGAGAAAAGCAACTAAAATAGGCCCCACTCTAAGCGAGCGATCTTGGACGGTGATGGATCCACCAAACTATTCCATCACCAACTGTCCGATCAGATCGTATGGCCGTTTCTCTGGACACGTATTTGTAATTTCTTCTTCAGTGTACAAAAAGGATAATGACCAAAGATATACAAAAAAACTGAAAAAGATTATGATACAGATTCGAAATCTAATCTAAATTTAAATACAAATTTTCAACTTCAAGAGATATCTGTGTTTATATCTTTAAGGGTATGTTTGTTTGATTGTAATTTTTTTTTTATAAAAAATAATTAATTTTTATTTAAATTTTAGTTTTTGTAGTGTTTGATTAGTTAATTTTTTTTATAAAAAATATTTTCTCACTTTGGTTCACGAGACTCACTTTTTCTATTTTTTCTGGAATTCATTTTTCCATGGAAGGCTGGAATAGATTTTTCAGAGAAATGGATAATCAACCCAAGGAGAGATGTAACAATCTGACAAAGAAGAATAAAAGTGGTTGGCAATTGCGAGGATGAGGGAAAGCTCGATCGACAATCTAAGTGAGAGAAAGGCGATCGAACAAGAAGGCGAGTAAAAGGCAACAATCGAGAGGTGAACACCGATGGCAACAGGGAAAGCTCAGCAACGACGAACAATGATGGTGACAATGGCAGCAACGGCGATAGACTAAGCGAGAAAAAATGCGAGTGAGAGAGAGGAACCAGGCGAGAGAGAGGGTGAGCGAGAGTGACGGCCAGTGATGGGGGCAGCGGCGATGATGGCATCCTCAAGTTATGTATATATATTTATGTGTATATATATATTTATTTTTTTAGATATTTTGTATAATATATTTGATTTATTTTTAGACAATTTCTTGGAATTCAATAAAATCAATCAAACACTTTCAATTAATATTTTGTCTGAAATTTAATTCTAGGTAATTTAATTTTTTAAAATTTATTTTCTTTCTACTCAAATTCCACCCTTACAATTAAACGTATAATATTGATAAATACTACTACTATTACTATACTATTAGGGCCTTTTTGATAGCACAATTTTTTTTAAAAAATGTCTAATTATGTATAATTATTACACATATTTTTTATAAAAATAATCAAAAATCTTTAATTTTTCTATGAAAAAATTGTGTATGGTACAAGTATTTAAATTTTTTTTTATAAAATTCATTTCCTAAGAGGTAAGATAATTTTTATTTTTTAAATAATCATTATTTAAAATTAAATTTTAAATAATACAATCATACACACACACCTCACCTAGTGATATCATTCTTATCAGAGTATGGTAATGACTCGAGACCCACTACATCGAGCATCCACTCAAACTTCAATATCCAGCACCATCCTCTCTCATTGCCATTATGTTCCTAATTCCAAGTGTTATTGATATTGATTCAATTATTACTGTTCAAGTAAATGATAATTATTAACCTGTCCAGAAAAAAAATTTGTACGCTTAAGTTGTCATTAAAAAATAGGAGCATCTCCAACCCTAAAACTTACCCCAAATTTGGTATGATGATAAAATTTCTCTCTAATCTTTTACCCCAAATTTAGAGGAAAGGAACGGCAATGAAGATAGATATCATATTTTTCAAATCCAAATTATTTGAACACAAAATGAGTGGAGAAAGTTAGTTATGTTTGAATATTAAGAGAAAAATAACATTTTATTAAAAGATTTGATATCAATAAAAAAAATCGAATCTATGTAAATATTTTCTAACTAAACAAACAAAAATTTTATAAAAAAAACTCAACAACAAGGTGACAAATTTTAAAGTACTCTCAGTTCATTTGGCTAGTATTTTGATGATATTGGAGGATCTGAAAATAATATTATCTTTGTTTAGTTTTCAAGAATTATGATATCGTAATGTTTATCTAGCTCATTTTTAATTATCGTGTTTATAACTTTAATTTAGTGCATTTAATAATTATTATTTATAAATTAATTAGTGTTTGTTAAAATGAATAAGATAACATTCTATCAAGATAACTTATCTGTAAAATTCATTATTTGAAATGGGGAATGGATAAATTTATTTTGAAAGTTTAAAATAAGAAGTCATATAATTTTTTTTTTAAAAAATTTAACAAATACAATAAAAAATCTTTTTGTGTGGGATGTTTTTCATATCTCTAAATTTTTCGATTTATATTTTAGTTAACAAACATTATTTAATATTATTTAAATATTATTAATACTAATAATAAGTAAATAAAAGATGTAAAAAAATATTAAAAATACAAAATAATTTAAAAAATTTATATTTAAAATAAAAGAGCAAAATGAGAATAAACTCGTTACCCTAAATTTAGAGTAAGTGAATAATGCTACCCTAAATTTAGGGTAATACTATTCTTTCGCCACCCACCCCAGTTCTGGAGTGGGCATTTTGCCTCAAATTTAGGATTTTACCTTAAATTTGGGGATGGGTTGGAGATGCTCTAAGAAATTAAAGACGTTCGCCAGCTTGTCATTTCATTGATTCCTTCTTTGGCCAAGTAAAGCCCTCAAAATGTGTGACAATTTCATCTTTGCTTCCGTACAAAGCTTTTCTTAATCTCAAAGTAAAGACTTTACACACAACAGCGGCCTCAATTCAATTGCATGTCATTCCTATTCCACCTTTTTGCTAGTCAA
Organism: Diospyros kaki; assembly: GCA_036245055.1. Classification (NCBI taxonomy): domain Eukaryota; kingdom Viridiplantae; phylum Streptophyta; class Magnoliopsida; order Ericales; family Ebenaceae; genus Diospyros; species Diospyros kaki. Next base: position 6,947,714 of record BSEG01000016.1, on the reverse strand, counting down.
CACGGTAGACGATATACAAGGAAAAACACAAAAGAAGGCCCAGGCATGGATTCACTTATAAAAGAAAAATTATCGGGGTGTTATTTTTGCGTCATTAAATTTTGTGTTTGAATTCTAATCAGAAGAGAAAGTTCAGCAGGTAGGTATTATTTTAAGAATTAAAAAAATGTTAGACCGCCCTCATGTTAGAAATGAGAGGTTAAAAATAGAAATTAGTTATTAGGTTCCCTGAATTGTGGGGCCAAGTAATAAGAGGTGCTCGTAATGGTGCGTTAGAAAAAAAAATATAAAAAAAAAAACCTAATTCAAGTTTTATGATGATTTACTGTTGGTAAATTCAACTTGGACTCTTTCTTTTTAGCTTCCATTTTAATTGTGGTATTGTATATAATTTATTTGAACGTGATTGCAATTTAAAAATTATTCCCGAATTGAATAAAAGTGACAAAATATAATGAAATTAAAACTATATATGCTATGTAATTATAATGCGATAACATATATTATTATATAATTATAACACAACAAAAAAAGTACTCACCCGCATGCATTTATAACGTAAGAGTTGTAGTTGGATCAAATTCTTTTGAAATAAATATTGTTATGCAAAAAGATTATTATATTTTGTTTTGAGTATATTTTATTATGTATGTGCAATTACTCATCCGCATGCATTTATTATATTTTGAAGATTATTTTTAGTCCAAAATTAAACCAAAAATTGTGGGTTGAATGGAAAGGATATCTTCATTCATATAAAAATTCTATGCTTTACCCCCAACAAAAGACAGATTATGATCTAAAACCAACTTATTGGGTTGGGTTTCTTCTCCTGTGGAGATGGCTCAAAAATGTTTATTAATTATTTAGTAAAAGTCTAGACTCATTTTGAAGATGTATAAAATTATTAGTATTCAGGAGGATTTTTAACCTTTTTTATGACTGGAGCATAGTGAGAAAAAAAAGAGAGGAAAAAGTATCCAAAGGTGTAGTTTAGTTTTGATCAAAAAGTTGTGTAGACATTAATATGTGGTTTGATTTGGTTAAAATTTGGTCAATGTATCTATGACACATAGATCTACAATCCAAATGATAAAAGATGGTTTTGAACTCTTTGTTACCAATATTTTGCAAATGGTTTTCAAGTGTTTAATTGGTGAAATTTCTCAAATTTTTTTATTTGAGTTTTGATTTTCAAGAATGATTATTGTTGAAGATATAGTTGTTGAATATTAACTGTCTCTCTAATTATTAACAATTAGAGAAGACTTGAAGACTTTCATGTGTTCTCATTACTTATTTGATAGCCAAAAATTTGAAATAGACTTTGATTCTATAGGTTTATAAACCTCACATTAAAGGGGGAGGGGGGTCACATAAATTCAGTATTCATGTGATTGAATGCTATGCTTTAGTCCAACGGATTATGCTATTCTATAATTTTACTTGATTTAGTTCCTATTAGGTTCCCACCAAAAAACAAATAATAATAAAAGAGAGACAGATTAACAATTTTGGACATCTCCATATTTACTGCACTCTCTCCTAAAATACAGCTGCCACCCATGCACCAAATTGGCCTTGCTAGAAAGAAAGCTGCCCTCTCACGCCCAAACACCAATTTGCCCTTAAAAAAATCACAGGTGGGACATGCTAAAAAAGGACCAGAACTGCCCCAAAAACGAAAGTTAATTGTAGCCCCCAACTTGCCCATAATAAAGATGAAGTATTGGTCTCTGACTCTATATATAATCAAAGAGTCAGGACATAAAATGTAACCCAGGCTCCCATTTTACGAGGGTGATGAGAAAATCGTATACTTTTCCGTAACTGCCAGCTACTCTCACCCACGAAAATGTCATCCTCCACAACCACAAGGCTCAATTGAAAGTGAAACAATACAAGATATATGTGCGCGCACGTGTATATATACAAATGGGCAAAATCAAGACAAAAGACCTTTTCCATGAGATGGTTATAAAATTTTACAACAGAAAGGATGGTACTAGAATGAGACTTAAAAAAGAGCAGACTTTGTGCTGTCTTATTTACAATGTTCTTCCACGCACGGTCCTAACATTCTTCTTAACAAGGAACGCATTACAAAATCGTATTGGTATTATATGGGCACATGAATCAATTAATAACACTGACAGTTGAAAGAAAAAGAATCCTGAGTGGTGTGAATTACCAGAGAAAACCGGCGACAGGGGTTTTATGGCACGCCAAAAAGAAAGAAAAAGAAAAAAAGAATCATCAACAGACCAACCAAAACCTCTTTATCTATCTCTCGACTAATTTCCTTGTGTGCCTGGCATCAGCAGGGGCGTGGCCTTGAATTAGTTGCTCCGACACCCCAAGCAATCGATGACCAGCTGTGACCCGTGGCAATTATCGACCCAACTGCAGTAATCCAAATCTTGTTGACGGATGACTTTCACACCTGAGCTCTTAGCTGCCAAAGCATCCTATGATTCCTTTTGGCTATCTCCTGCAGCAGTACGGGCAGCCTGGGACTGAATGGCACATTGTTTCTGCAGATCCTTCAGCCTTTCCAGCAATTCTTGGAATGTTGGCCGGCACTGTGGCTCACTGATATATTCATGTTTAAAAACAAAAGTGTTATTTAATCAGGGCAAAAACTTTTACTTTATGTTCGTGATTCAAAAGCTTTCTCAGACAGATGTTTATAAAGAGGCAATGCAAAACAAAATCAAATAACAAAAGCTTCTATGACCAATGAACGCAACTCATACACCTACTAAAGCCAACTCATAAACTTTTACTTTTATGATTCTTTTTTCGGTTTGTGATATGTAAATTACAAGCATAGCATGTATGAAGGAAAAGAAGAACGGCAAACTAAACACACCAGTAGCAGCAGCTCTCAATTATAGACGCCCATTGTGGGTTCACATCTTTGGGGATATCTAATCGTTGGTTCATGAACCCTACAGCTCCAATCACCTGAAGATTTCTATAGAAATTTTTGTTAGACACCAGGTTCCATAGTGCATCCAAATCACTATCATTCTTTATTTATTTATTATATATGACATGTCAGACAGTAAGAGAGTATTCTAGTTAAGCCACCTATCTCACCACTTAGACAATGATATCTTCAGTACCAATGTCTATATAGATGTTTGCAAGGAAGACGATACCTGCATGGAGTTGAGATTATCCCATGGGATCTTCTCAGTAGCCAGCTCCCATAGTATCACCCCAAAGCTGTATACGTCAGACCTGGAAGATTTACAATATTTAAAATTCACAAATTTGCACATTCATGAGCCAAACAAAAACGAGGCACCATAAATGACATACTTTTCATCTGAGGGTTCATTACGAAGAACCTCTGGTGCCATCCATTGAGGCTGCACAACAGGGTTTGACAGTGTATTACGGATCAAGTATAAGTGAGATTTAAGCAGCCTTATGTGACAAAATGAGAGATATATTAGACAAATGCAACTAAAAATAGTGGCATGAGTACCACTTAGCATACCGTTCCTTTCCCTGTTTTTGTAGTAAGATATGTTTCATGTTTGAGGCGCGATAGTCCAAAATCACCAACCTATTGAGTTGAAGATAACAACAATTACTTTTTGACCAAGACCATTTAACAGGATAAAAAAGAAACCCAATAGCAAATAAAATAAATCCCCTAAATATGAATAAAAGTAAAGGCTATACCTTCACAGTCCAATTCTTATCAACCAGAAGATTTGAAGATTTCAAATCGCGATGAATAATGGGTGGATTGAAATGATGAAGATAATTCATGCCTCGTGCCTGTAAAAGTGTCCATGGAGACATGACACATGAGGATTTTTCTTTTTTTGAGAGAGCAATTTTATAATTAGTAACCAATCATTGAAAAGCCATTGTACCAAATACCCTTGCACAGCACATTTATGAGGACTTATGGACAACTACCAATAAAAAGTAAACAAAAAATTGACCAGGACAGCATTTCTCAATATGATAAGAACAGTGATCCTTTATTCTTGCAAGGGAAATCACCGATTAGATAAGAAGCTAGAATTTTTTTATACTCACTATATCCAAAGCCATGTGAATACGTCGTCTCCAATCTAATCTGGCCGTATTTCTTTGCAGTAACCGAAACAAGCTCCCACTATCAAAAAACAAAAAGGCTATAGATAAGAAAACTAAATACCTGTCAGACCAAGTACAAACTTCTATAAAGGTTCCAAACAAGTGAAAATCAATTGAAATTGCATAAAAAAAAAGAATAAAATAAAACTGTTACGCAAGAATTTGTCATGCTCAAATTTATTGAAAATTGTGTAGCTCCAAAAAAAGTAGGGAATGACCGTGGAAGGAACTCTGTAACAATACAGAGACGCTCAGGCGAAGTCACTGCACCCATAAAGAGTAAAACATTTGGATGTCTAAGTCTCTTCATGAGGGACACCTTCAACAAAACAAAACTCGTTATGTCAGCAATTACCACCAATTAATGCTATAAAATAAATGTCAATGTAGTTAGCTGAATCAGATATATAGAGGGAAAATTAAGAAATAACAACAGAAAACAAAAACTTCCAACAAGTGTTACGAAAACTGGGCCAGAGCAGGTCGACCAGGTTAACTGGAAACCAAACCTGGTCCAAGCAGCCAAAAAATCGAGACAGCAAAAAACCCACCAGTTGAACTAATCAAACTGTGGTCCAAGTAGTGAACCAGCCGGTTCAACCAGGTTATCATTTCTTTTCTTTTTTGGCAAATTCTTTTCATCTTGCAGTGCACCGATACACAAACCTTAGGGTATATACCAGAGTGTTTCAATCACAGATACACGATGAACAAAGAAACAGGAAGCCTTAACAATCATTCATGCATAATAGAAATGAAAACAGAAACGTAAGAGCGAAAGGAGATACAAAAACTTTTACCGTGGTTCACCCAAAATTGGGCTACGTTCACGTTGAGCTCCGATATGGAGAGCTCACTACACTAACGATCAAGTCAAAGAATACACCCTCAGAAAATCCTCTTAATCTCTCTGTACTTACAATGGTTCGAGAAACACAAAACTTGCCCAATAATCACTCAATACAGATTAAGAGGCAAAACCCTATCGAACCATATAACTATAAAGCTATACAAACATTTACAGAGAAAGAAAGAGAAAAACCAGAAGCAAACTAGAAAACCCTAGGTCGGAGACGAAGGCTATCCCTCTTCTCGAACCCTCTTCTCTTCTTTGATGATATTTTGTCTCTTTCGTCTTAAACATCTGAGAGGTCCATATCCCGAGGGAAGATAAATAGTGACGATGGAGGGCAGGGATCAAGTCTCATAAAGCATAGATGGAGGGCTGGGATCAGATCGTGCAAGCACGATATATATTCCAACAGAAAAAGCAGACGGACAAGAGAGATTGTGCGGGCTAGATAAAGGCAACCGGGCGCCATCAGAGAGCAGCTGATGGTTGGCACGTGCTGCCCTCCAATTGGCTGCCAGATGGCAGCTTATGGTTGCTGCACGTGGCCCTCCAACAACTTACTCCCTACGACATCGTTTGGAGCTTCACGGACAACACATCTCTTAAGTCTAGGTTATAATTAGGGTGTGTTTGATTGGAAGATGAAAAGTGGGCTAGAATTCCAATTCCATGGAATTCCAATTCTCACCCCATCCCATAGGAATTCTAATTCCTTGATTTCAATAAAAAATTTTACTTTTTGAATTAAGATGAAATTCGAATTCTATGAAAAAAAAAAAACTGTTCAATGAAATTTCTTAAAATTTGGATAACAAATGAATTCCACCCTCATTTTCCACCCCTATCAAACGAACCCTTATTTTTATTTTGAAACCGGGTTCAACCTGTCTAATTTTTATTTTGAAACCCAGTTCAGCTGTCACACTTTACCCTTTTCCATTTCACAATTTGATACCTGGTCCAATTTTTAGAATATTGCTTCCAACAATGCAAAATTTATTAGTATTATTCTAGTGAGACAATTAAATAGAAAAACTTACATAGATCTTACAATTGCATCCTCATTTATTCATTAAAACAGAAAAGGTTAATTTCCATAATTCCTTTACCATGCAGAAAATGAGGATGGCCAACAAATGTTCTATCATGCTACAAGGATGAAATGTCAAATCTAGGAACTATAACTACATCCTCACGTAGTAATTTGGTATGAAGGCTTACAATAGAACTGCAGCTCTTATATCATTTTATTTAAAATATCAATTCGCAAACCAGAATTGAATGAGTTAAATCTACACCCTGGCCCTAGCCCCACTAGGTGCAAGTGGATACAATTAGTCCTAAATCACCCCTATTAGGTGCGGAGGACAATATCAGAACACCATAGGTGCTAATCTTGTCATGTCTCGGACCACTTGGCCAATCACTTTGGTATGTCATAGACTTGCATTTTCAGGGAGTGACAAGGTGTGCAATTATTATCAATGTTACACAGTTCATGTGTTACTATTCATGAATTCATTCTACTTCCTATGAAAATTTTGGTTTCCCTTTCATTGTAAATTGTTAACAGTAAAAACTATGGGAAAGAGTCCCAACATAGCATTGTAGTTCAAATTACATTTTAAATCCATCCATATCAAAACACAGCAGAACACAGAGAGAGCAATCTAAAGAATGCAGTTTGGTACATGGGCCAAAATTCATCTCTGCACCAAGAAATAAAGACAAAATGAAGGAAAAAACAGTTAAAACATCACCTCTTGTCTGAAGGAAAGTATCACATCATCCGAGTATTCTTGCTTGGAGAAAACCTTGACAGCAACATCCTGCAAATACTGATGTTACTCTTTTCTTTCAGTGTCTATTAATCAGCAGAAAGGATATAAAATTCAAAAAAATATAACATATGAACAATTTTTTGAAGATCCATCCCTTCTTATTGAGATTAGACTGCCTACTACAACCAATGATCCCATTATGCCAGTCACACATAATGCCATTGGTAGGCTTTCTTTTTTCCTTTTCCTTTTTTTTTATCTTTGTTTCTCTCTTTTTTACTTTCCCCAAGTATCAAGTGCAGGTTCAAGGGGACTTGATGAGGATTAAGGATAATTGAACACGTGACTAGGTAAAATATTTCTGGACAGTATAAGAACTGATGAATTTTTCCAAAGCACACCATTTAGAAAACATGTTTGAGAACACATTTAAGTGCTCTGACTGAACACGCTCAGTGGTCTAGCAAGTGTTGATAAAGCAAAAGTTATTTAGACATTTCATAGTTTAGTCATATATAGCTGAATGATGAATATAATAAAGGAAGTAGTCTCGATTTTCAACATTAACTAACAAAATTTACATTATAATTGTCAATTTTTGAAGTTTATCTATTACACTTTTCAGTCCAACTGACTGGTGTTGAATCTACTCCAATTTAATCAGGACTTGCCAATTATATTTCCAATAAAGAATATCAAAAGCAAGGTCAGGAAGGAGCCAAAGGACCTACCGATCCAAACCACAAAGCATGATATACAGTCCCACAGGAGCCTGCAAGATATTGAAGACAAGCGGAAAGAACAGATGTCATGCCTCCATGAAACAACACAAAATTAACAAGCTTAAGCAATAGATTAACTATTTATGTGACATAGAAGAGGGTGTAAAAAGCTTATCAGGATAACGTTAGTTATTAGCCAACAGAGTGAGCAGAAGTAAAGACAGAAAATAGATAAAGGGTAATGCACTATAAAACTAATAAAAAGTTCATACTCAATAGTCAAATAAAAAATTTACCTTGCCCAATTTGCTCTGCAATTGTCAAATCCTCCCACAAGATTTCATAGTCTAAACAGTCACTGTCCGTATCCACTTTGTTAACAGCGCTACTGCTGGTACTTCCACAACTACTTGCACTACTTGTGCTGTTGACATTAAATGAGGATGACCAGGAACCCGAGGCCTCAGTAATTGTGTGTCGATTGCCATCACCCACTTGACTTTCTGGTTTCACTCCAGAAACAGAACTCTTCAGATAACCTGAGTCATTGTCATGATCGATGTGCAACCAGGGCCAACCGAAACGAGTGGTTTTTGCCTCTGAAGCTTCACGCTCGTTCCCTTTCCATGGCCATGAAATTCCTTTTTTACCCATCCATGCCTCTGCTTTTGAGGTAATGATTTTGTGGAGTTTGGGTTTTCCTTCATTTTCATCACCAGAATCCCCTAAAGGTTTTCTTGGGGTGTGCTCATCATGTGGAACTTGAGAAAATACTCCAAACGGAGATGGAGGTATATCTCCTCTGGGAGTGCTAGCTCCACTTGAAGTAGCGTCCTCCCTATGATCAGAAAAGTTTGCATCTGAGTAGCCATGGTCGGAATGATGACTATCTCCACTCCCACCTTCACGGTCGATGCTGTTTTCTCCGGTCCTTATTTTTGACTTAACCTTGTTGCTCACCTTGGAAGCCTGCTTTGATATTTCCACCAATCAATATAGTCCATGTTTATATTAACCATAGAAATAGGAAAACATTGCAACACTAACCAAATTTGATATTTTGGATGCAATGGCAACTTGGAGAGGCTGCTCCGGATCAAGGCCAAGTTTGGCAGATGCAATGCTTCTAGGCCTGCCAAAGGTCAAATCTGCCGCCGAGTGCTTACTACCGAATATTGTAGTTCTCGTGTCATCAAAGTGGAGTGAATCGTTTGAAACACAGATAACCCCTACCAACGTCTCATCGTCATCATAAAACGGAGTGTTGGTAGCGACAACTAAGAACCTATCCCCCCTCTTATTCTTAACAGGAAATTGTCCAGTCCAGTTTTCCCCCATTGTCACGCGTTGCACTATATTATTAGCTACGGGGTAATCTCGGGGATCACTTAGGAGTTCGATGGGATCCTGGCCAAGAGCTTCTGCTGCAGAATAACCATAAAGATGCTCTGCAGTTTTGTTCCTGCCCAGTTGAATATACCCAAATGGCCAAATACTGAAACTTCATTACTGCTTAACAAGGAAAAGCCTATGAAATTTAAACAACTTTCAAACAAGAATGCAAAGTGGATGAACAGAAGTTCCTAACTTTCAATTTATGTATAAACAACACGGATTAGAAGCTATAATCGATCTCCACTCCAGAAATACTACAAAGCTAAAGTTCCAAATGTCCCAATTTACAAAACTACGGAGAAAAAACCAAATACCACGATTAACTCCAACAAAATGAAGCAATAAAAATATGGCAAAAATGGGAATCCAATTCAACAGGCTTACCAGTAAATTATTCGACGGTTGAGATCAAATATATGAACTGACTGACCCATAGACTGCAATATATTCAAATATTGTTCGTCGGTAAACTTCACAAACCCCGGTAAACAACCACCGACGCCGGCGGGATCACGGCTCCGGCTCTCCCTCTGCAATGGCGACGAATGCCGAAACGACACCGAACCCTTCTTCAAAATCGCTGCGGCGCTGTCGACGCCGGGTTTGTGGCGGGGCGGGGTGGGTCGCCGCTGTGGCGACACGGAGTGAGACCTCTGGTGGCTGTTACCGCAGCCGCCTCCGCCGCTGCCGCCACTTTGGTCGGACTTGTGATCGGGCGAAATCATGAGCTTGGACATCTCCTGTTGGAGGTGGGCGTGGCTGGCTTCGAGGTCCTGGATCTTCTTCAGAAGCTCCTCAGCTGGCGGCGGCGTGGGAGGCGGCTGCAGCGGCGGCGTGTCCATTTACGGAAGATGGACCCGACTGAAAAAGCTCAGCTTCAAAACAACATCCACAACTTCGATATCTAACTTATGACCAAAAAGGAAAGCATAGGAATTGAAGAAGACGAAGATGGGTTACAGCGAGTCACGGATCCATAGCTGAATCAGTCTGTCCCTCTCTCTAAAGCAAAGAAGAACACTCTGCTTGTACGTACAGGTAAGTAGATTTCAGAAGGGAAGGAATTGCTGTATTGAAGAAAAGGAATTGCTGTATTGAATGAGGACGGACCATGAGAGGTCAAGAAGCTCACCCTTTTGCTCTCTATCTATACATCTCTGTCAACTTTTTAGCCTTTTCTTTATTTGGGTTCTCTCTCTCTCTCTCTCTCTAAGATGTCTAGCTGTGATTCTTCCCCCTCACCTCCATGGGCGACTTGATTTAGTTTGTGTTGGGCTTAATTCCACATGCACCCCTTAATTCCAATTTAATATCACTTACTACTTTCAAAACGAGAAATTTTTCAAAATTACCCTTCTCAATTACGATCAATTGAATTTAAGTTCGCAAAATTGGGCGAACAAAAGATATACATTTTTAATTGTTTCAGTCAAATTATTTTCTGATCTTATTTAATTTTAGGTGGTCTAAATATGCAAATTCTCAACTAATTTTTTTAAGATTACAAATTTATTAAATAAAAAACATAAAATTATAAAAATAAAGTGTAAAACTAAACATCTAAGATCACAATATATGTTGACTCATACGAAATTAATTAATAAATTATTCAAATGATAGGTCAATAATTTAAAAATTAACTATAGGAATGTTTAATGTTTTATATACTTTTGAACCACAACTTATTTGGTCAATATAATGAATCTCGTTACCTTATATATTATAAAATAAATATATTATTTTATTAACTTTTTTCACAAAAATCTTTATTGATTTTTTTTCAAATGATCAATGCATTTTTATATTTTATTAAAAAATACTTAAATCTCATTATAAATAATTTTATTTTTAATATTATATTTTTTATAATTTAATAAAAATATAATTCTCAAATCTTGAGTATCTTAGAAGGAAAAAAAAAAAAACCATGAGTATGAGTAAACGTGAATCTTACCTGAAAAAGAGATTTATAATATTTTTCCTTTAAACATGGATATTAATGATCTTAAGTCATAATTGAAGGGCGTGGTTGCAATTAAGTACTTCTTTCTGGCTCTGTTCTCTGTCTCTACGATTCTCTCTCATCATCTTCTGAATCCAACTATTTCGACCAGTTGTCGTTCTCTAGTCGTAGCCATAAACTCCACTCCCACGCGCAGTGCGTGGAGACTCCACCCACCTTCGATTGATGGCCAATAGATTTTCTAGTAACTTAATTGGTATGGTATCCGTTTGGCGCGTGAAAACGCCAGTCGAAAGCGCCTGAGGTGGCCTTTCCCCGGTGCCAGTTCTCTTCCATTTAAAAATATATGAAATGAACGAAGGTCGCATTTTCTATTTCCACTCCGCGTTCTCATTCTTCCAGTCCGGCCTACGGTTCATTCACCATTTAATTCATTTGTAATCTGTAATTTACCATTTTGCCCTTATGCTATTTAAATACGGAATTTTGATATTTTATGCAATATTCATATAATTTAAACATGAATTACGTATTTCAAAAACAAATAAATTACACATTAATACTAATATAACAGTATACAGTGAGTAATTCCAACGTGAATTGTTCAAATACCATAAAAATATTAAAATTTTATATTCAAATAATATTTTTGACTTCAAAAAATGATTCCAGGCAGGTTAAGCCATCCACTAGGGATCTATTTTTATTTATTTATTTTAATAATTATTATAAAAAATAATTTAATTTATCTATCAACATTCTTATCTCTCGTTAGTTGTCTAGCACGATCTTATAAAGGGATTGATTAGATTTATAATTTAATTTTAAAATTATAAAAAAATACGACATGATCAATGGCAGGAGAGTTAGGACTTTGAATTGGGAATAAAAGTTTCAAGTTTATATATCAAATCTTTTTAATATTACTTAATTGTTTTTTTTTTTTCAGAGAACAAACATTTAAGGATATAATAATTTATATATATAATATCAAAGGATTAAATGTAATTTTTGATATTGGGGAAATTGCCATCTTCAAATATATGTAGATTCAATATTGAATGCTTGTTTTTTTTTTTTTATGCATTTGAGATGTTCGAATTTTATCTAACTAATCTTAGAAATATGTGACATTCTCCCTAATGTACCTGTTTGGTAAATTTGAATATAGATATAATCTATACACACTCAAAATTAAATACTCGATACAGTTTATGCATAACTTACTTTTTAGTATTACTATTATTTTCTAATTGAATACCGCCTTCTAGTAATAAATTTATTTTTTAAATCACCGCAATGATTCGAACTCCGATATTCTATATGAAACTCTAAAGGTGTGTTTTATAGCATTTAGGTAGAAAGGAAAGTGTTTTCTAACTTACATGGAAAACGAAAACCATCTCTTTCCTAGATGGAATTTTTCATAAAAAAGAGCAAAAAATAAGATTTAATGGTTGTACTATGGAATTCAATTCCATAAAAAATGTAGTATATCAAACACCCAAAATGAAATTCAATTCCTTAGATGGGATATTTTTCATGCATTTTTTATGCTATCAAACACATTCTAAATATTTTATTATTTTATCATTTTACCATGTTCATAGGGATATATTTGTCCTCTCTTAAATATACGTGGATCTGTCACTGAGTACGATTATAATATTTTTATAATTAAAATTAAAGTAATAGAGTAAATTAATTTTTTTAAAAGCATTCATGATCATTAACAATCCATATATAAGATTTTGTGAATGCGTTGTTTCCATGGCAACTCATCACTTGTCAAACCCTCGATACTTCTTTTTAGACAATAAAAGTGTCTTTGATAGTATTTAATTAAAAAAAAATATTTTTCAATTTGTATGAAAAATAAAAATTATCTCTCCTTATATGAAATTTTACATGAAAAAAAGTTAAAAATATATTTTAATAGTTGTATCATAAATTTGAATTTTAAGAAAAATATAGTATATCAAATACTAAAAATAAAATTTAATTTTTTAAATGTAATATTTTTTATGTATTTTTTATAATATTAAATACACTGTCAGTGTATTTAAAGGAAATTGTGTAGAGAAAAACAGAAAAGGAGAGAGTGGTGGTGGTGGTGGTGGAGTGGAGTGGAGTGATGTGATGGTTTAAAGATAAGATGTCTTAATCAATAAAAGAAAGGGTATACTTTTGGATAAGTAAAGGGGGCAACAACAAGTGATTAATAAAATACCATTTGAGGAGAAGCGAACCACAGAGCGAGCGAGAGAGAGAGAGTCCACTCTACTGTCTTTAACCCTTTAGCTTCATCGCCAAGTAATAGAAATAGAATCCTCCCACTACTACTACTACTACTGCTACTGCTAGTGATGTGTGAGGCAACTGATGGATGGAGGCTCATCATCTTCATCATTTCGGTTCTGATTTGGCCGTCAATTTATGCATCTTCATTGCACATCACATGCGCCTGTAAGCCATCATCTTTCTTCACTTCTCAGCCTCCTCTTTGACTCCTACTGTCTTATTTCTCAATTCACTTATTTTCCTTCCTTTATTATTATATAATAAGTTTTGATCTCATGTGGGGGTCATTTTTACATACATTTTTATATAATTTATTGTTAATATTTCGAATTAAAATAACCATTTTCGCTAACCTAATAAAAATTATATATTTTTATAAAAATATATATATAATTTCTTTATCAGATTACTTTGTTTTTTATTTAAAAATAAAACATAAAAGGCTACCCGTCTATATTTGTGAATCATTTACATCTTTTAAAAAATACTGAGTAAAAGAGATAAAAGAAAGACAAAAAAAAAATACTTCATTGATATGCACTTAAATATAATATAGATTAAAAGAAATTATAAAAAATAAAATTACTTAAAAAAACAACTGATTTGACCTAATAAGATACAAATTTAAAGAACATTATAAAGGGCGTGCACGCAGACATAATATTATGGGTGGGGGAGAGTGGAGAGAGAGAGAGAGAGAGGCGATGATGAACCTCCACTGGCGGCTGCTGTTTCCTTCCATCACACTCGCATTTAGGGAAAGAAATAATTGCCAAATTAGCATTCCATCATACTCACATTTACGGGAAAAAAATAATTGCCAAATTAGCATCAATCTTTTCAGAAATAGCTAGAGTCGGGAGAGGGGATCCCTTTGCTTCCCTCTCTCTTAAAGGAAGCAAACTTGCATGAGATAAACTTGACATTTAAGGGGTATTTGTTAAAATGACCAAAATAAAGTGGTATCAAGATAAGATTGAGATATTTTTTGAACTAAGATATGGAATGGTCAAGATAAGGCCGGCAAGCATTCCAAGATTTCTATCAGACTGTTTGTTAAATTTTTTAAAATCTATTGATAACTATACTTTTTCTTTTTTGTTAATATATATGATAAGCACCAAGATAAAGATTTTTTACCAAAATATCCCTATTACCAAATTAATTCAAAATTATTTGTTAACATCAACAAGCAGTTATTTCAAAAATAAATATCATGCTTTCTTATAATAATATAACAAAATTAGCCATTGGCAAATAAGATAGAAATATAAAATAAAATTTTGTATTAAAAATTTAATGTTTAACAATAAATCAAAATAGTCATTCTGTGCCTCTACCAAACAATTAGTTAATCATATCAAAACCAAATAGCCATTACATGTCTTTACCAAATAGTAAAATAAAAGTATTTTATAACAAAATATAAAATAACTTAGATAGAAAAATTTCATAGAATATAATTATATAAGTATGTTATTAATGATGCATGAGGGTTGAGAAACAACAAAGACACTCAAATTGAGCATTTCATGGCAGCAGCAGTGACAATAAAATTCTAATTCTCTGAATTCACATATTATCATGATATATTTTATTTAAATTTAGAATTTAAATCATGAAACTGTACTATGTTTGAAAATTTTTATAAAAATAAGACATCTAAAGCATATATTCATGTCTCCTCCACAGGAAACGAAGCCACATTGAACCTAATATAAAAATATTCTATTTACTGCAGGAAAATTTACAGAAATGTAGAAGAAGATAACACACACGCACACACATAAAGCATTCTAGAAATAACACACACATACACATACACATACAAGATTCTAGAAATCTAGAAGAAGCCACAGTGAACAGATCATATAACACACACACACATACATATACAGAAAATACGAGAAGAAGATGTGCAGAAATATAGAACAAGATATACAAAAAATACGAGAAGAATAAGATTTACAAAAGATTTTACAGAAAATAGAGGAGAAGAAAATTTACAGAAATAGAGAAGATTATGGGGGAGGCGACGATTACCAGTAATCAAAAGAAGATTTACAGAAAATGAAAAGAAGATGAACAGCCCCTCTGTTAATTCCGTGGAAGTGTGAAAATGAATAGTAAACAGCAATTAAAAATAAAAAAGAAGAAGATGAATGTGAAAGACGACGTTTCAAGGTAAGGTTTTATAGAAGGGTATGTGTGTAATTTACCTTTATCTGTAAAATGTCAGATAAATTTATCTGACCTCCCCCTTCAGATAAATTTATCTGACAAAAGTAAGATAAGAGGTCACGTGAGCCCCTTTCCAGAAAAACCCAGATAAGTTTAACAAACACACTGAAAAAAATAAACATCCGAAATGTTTTCCATATCTGACCTTATCCCCCCCATATCTTAGTTAACAAACACCCCCTTAAGTTATAGATGTGTATATAGAAGTGTAAACTTGCATGAGATATTTTTCACCTGAAATGTTGTCTTAGTCTTAAAGGCATTGAACCTATTGATATATTATATGATCGTTTGCTATTGATTATGCCTTATGGAATTTTTTATTAATTCCTTGCTTATATATTCCTTGTTTTCAGATTTTGGTTTGGCCATTTTTCTTTTTTGTTATGTTGTTATATGGTCATAATATCTTTGGTGTGTATTTCTTTATTTTTTTTGTTTTGGTTCTATCGAAAGTGGTCATTTTCTCATGTTCTAGTGCTAATACTAGGACATGGACATAATTTTAATTACAGACCCTTAATTTTTTTTTTAATCAAGAAAGTGTAACTTAATCACAAGAAGACATTTAAACTCACTCTTTAAATACAATACATATATTAATTATAATTGTATTAATTTTAGATGGCAAGAAAAGAAGAGATCAGTCACACCACAAACATCCCTAGTATGGATTATAGTTCAAGACCTGCACCAATAGCACCAAGCCAAGGTAGTCAATCTCAAAATGATAGAGGTGAAACATCACTAGGAAAGACAAAGAGAAAAACAATAAAAGATAGATCAGATGTGTGGGATCATTTTGCTAAATTTACAAATTCAGAGGGTCAGATTAAAGAGAGATGTAACTATTGTTCTAAGGAGTTCCACTATACTTTTAAAAAATGAGACTATCGCTTTAAAGAATCATATGAAAACATGTAAAAAAAACACCCTCATGTTTTGAAAATCTAGCAAATGCAATTAAACTTACAACCAACTTCAACGGGGGTGAGAGACAATGGAGGATAGTATGGAATTGGTGAATTAAAAATTTGATAAAGTGCTTGCTAGAAAGGCTTTATGCATGGTGATAGAAGATGAGTTGTCTTTCAAATTTGTTGAGCATGAGAGATTTAGACACTTCATTAATGTTATTTGTCCAAAATTTCAGATTCCTTCATGTTAGACAATTTCTCGTAATTGTTTTGAATTATTCAATAAAAATAGATTGAAATTGATAAATGAGTTAAAAAATTCTTATCAAAACGTTTGTTTAACCAATGACACATAAATATCCATTCAAATGATTAATTATATGTGCTTGACAATGCACTATATTGATAATAATTAAATATTGAAGATTTTTTTTTTCCAATATCTAGTCACAAGGGTAAAGTCATTGCTATGACAATTGAGAAGTGTCCAATGGGATGAAAACTCGATAGAGTTTTTATTTTGATAATAAATAATGCTAGTTTAAATGATATTGTTGTGAATAACTTCAAAAAAAAAATGGTGAAATGGAATGTTAGCATTATGAGTGATCATTATTTGTATATGAGATGTGTGGCTCATATAATAAATTTGGTTATGCAACATGGGTTGAAAGAGCTAAATAAATCAATAACAAGAGTTAGGGATAAAGTCATATATATTAGACAGTCCCCAACAAGACTAACAAAATTCAAAAAATGTGTGGAAGTAGAAAAAATCGAATCTAATGGTTTATTGTCGTTGGATGTCGCAACTAGATGGAACTCCACATACTTGATGTTAGAGATTGCTCAAAAGTTTGAAAGGGTTTTTGAGAGATTTGATGATGAAGATCTATGTTTTATACTTGATATTGGTACAAGTAATTGAAATAATGAGCTATAACAAGTTATTACTATTGATGGGAAACCCAAGTTAGAGGATTGGATAAAGGTCAGAATGTTTGTTATAGTGTTGCAACAATTTTATGAACTTACTTTGCAGGTTTCAGGTTCTTCATATGTCACATCCAATATATTTTTTCATGAGATTAGTACCGTTCAATATCTCTTACATGAGTGTCAATAGGGTGACGATCTTGAGTTGAGTGATATGACCGAAAAAATGAAAGAAAAGTTTGATAAATATTAGGGGGATTCGAAAAAAATAAATCACTTATTTTACATTACTGTGGTGCTTGATCTTAAGCACAAGTTAGAGTTTATGTAGTATGCACTTCAGGAGATGTATCTGGGTGAGAAATGGGCTACTGTAGTTTTATCCTTAAAAAATGTCGTATATGCTTTGTATGAAGAATATAAGAAAAAATTAGTACCTCGAGGTGAGGTAGAAGAGCCGTCTCAAATGTCTACTCCACTTATTGTGGAGAATGTTAAGAAGGAAAAATTTGGCAGATCAAACTTGCTTAGTTATCGCTTCAAAAAGTATAAGTCTACTAGTGGTAATAGGTCTACAACTGTGCCTTCAAAATGGGATAAGTATTTAAGTAAAATGTGTGAGGAGGAAACTAATGACTTTAACATTTTGAATTGGTGAAAAGCTAATTGTCATCAGTTTCCTATTCTATCTTCTATGGCTCGGAATGTGTTGGCAATTTTAATTTCTATTGTTACGTTTGAGTCTACCTTTAGCATTGGGAGTCAAGTACTTAATCCATTTAGGCATTCTCTATCTCCTAAAGTGGTTGAAAGTTTAATTTGTACACAAGATTGGATTCGGGCATCAACCACCCCCATGAGTGTTGAAGAATATTTGGATCATGTTGAATAACGTGAAGAAGATAAACTCAATTTTACTCTTTTTTTAAATTTTAATTCAATACTTGTTACTTTGAAGTTATTTAATTAATTTTGCATATTTTTTTTAAAAATTGGCAAAGATTACCGTTGATATCCCCACACCTATGAAAATTTAGTTTTTTTAAGATCTCATGCATTTGTAAGTAAAAGAATTTGAGTATCCCAATATTTCAATATCTATTTATGTGTTAAATGTATTAGTTAATATATATTTACTGCTTTATTTTACAAATTCAAAATGAAGCATATACGACATTTTAAGCATATATGAAAATTTTTCTTGTGGCTGCTTCACAAGATATAAGTTTAGGCCCACCGCACAGGTAGTTATTTCCTTTGTCTATGGCATTTGCTTATTTATTAACTTTGGTTTGAATGAACTTTGGTTTATTTTCCTAACACCTCTTAACACAAATCTGTCTTGCACTAGTTGCTCTCATCCTTAAGAAGTTAGAAATATGTTTATCCTCTCATTTTGTTGAAACTGCTAACTCCCTCAGTTTTCCCCTAACGTGATCAATCAAGTGATTAACCATTACCCCGGCTTTTCTACAACACAATTTAAGGTCCAAATCTTCCACTTTCGTTCTCTATCCTCTACTTCAATGAAGTTTTTTCTTGAGAAAAGCACAGGTAGGCATTTTATTTGTCTTGGAATTACAATTCAACATCCTTCTGGAGTTTGGATTTTAAGTTTGTTTGTTAATAATTGTTTGATTGGGTGGCAGATATGGATTTAGATGATCTTTTTGAAGAACTAGAAACAAGCAATGTGTGAAGTTATAAAATGGATATGGATTATATTGGTGGTTTAGATGATATTTTTATATAGGAATTGATGATGCGGTGGCCGATCACCCTCTTCTATCTCTACCAGTGCACCTACAATGGAGATGGGGACTTGCTCCTCCGGTCAATCTCCGACGATCAAGTTATATCTCCAGAACCAGAATCTCAGTATAATTACTTATGTTATCATTAATCAGAAGTTTCATCCCTTACCTCCTCGTCCACCGCTCTTTTTATTCTCATATTGAGATAAGGATCCTAGAGAGATCTTTGGGATCTCTCTCCCGCTCTTTTCGGAATCTTATTGATAAGGATTCCATAATCGTAACCGTCTCCGAAGAGTTCCGGATAGCTTCTGCCCCCGTAACCCTCGGCGAGATGGTTAATTCCTAAGAACTCAGAAACTTCCTTACCGAGCACCAGACCAACTGGCGTGGTGATACATATCTACCACGTGTCCCCCTAGACCCAAGCAAGATAACATCAACGAAATACCTCTTTGGCGAACACGTGGCATGGCTGTCATTGGATGTCTGCTCGAGGCATTGAAGTAATTATAGACCTGAGGGTATTCTCCTCATCAGGAAGGCTTCAATGTCATTTTTTTAACAATATGGACTAATTAGTTATCAGATTAACTTTTACAATGATTTCATATAGCATTATCCCCCCCCAAAAAAATAAAATAAATAAAAAACTAATTCCTATTGTTGTTTTGGCTTCGCTAACAATCAATGAAGTTTCGTAGATGTCACATTTCAAGTATTGTGTATTTATAACTTGTAAGTATATGTTTTCTGCTATATTGTTGTTTATTTTTTGAATTTTG
This sequence comes from Diospyros kaki, assembly GCA_036245055.1. Classification (NCBI taxonomy): domain Eukaryota; kingdom Viridiplantae; phylum Streptophyta; class Magnoliopsida; order Ericales; family Ebenaceae; genus Diospyros; species Diospyros kaki. Next base: position 6,927,944 of record BSEG01000016.1, on the reverse strand, counting down.
TTATTTAGTTAATGGATATTTTATCTCTTTTTATTTCCCCCTAATATTGCCGTGTTGAACTTTTGGTGATAAGGTGAAGAACTAAATAAGCAAATTGGAGCAGCGGCATATGTAGAATGTAGCTCCAAGATGCAACAACTAGCAGGTTTGTACTTGTGCTTCTAAATCATGGCATGTTATCACACTGTAACTGGCCAATGTCTGCCATTGATACATGAATAGATTGATCTTTGAAATATGAACGGAATCTGGATAGCCCAAATTGAAATATGTTCTAAATAGATTCATGTTTTGTACTTTTTTGCTTTGTCTTCGTGTAATTTAAACTTTTTTTCTATAATTAATCATGCTTGCTACGTTCTGCTTCATTTTTCAGAATGAGCTACTAATATTATGATTTTATCCTCTATTTCCACTGTTTTGTTGTCCGTAATACCATGTCAAAATTACATCTTCAAGAGAGTCACAGCATGTTATGAAGTAGGCAAGGGAGCAAAAGTCAAAGCTTTAAGACAGCAATGGCACAAGCTCAGAAAACGCAGTAGAATTGTGAACTTAAGGTGTAATACTTGAAAATTTGTGCGGACTTAAGTGTAATTTTTTAAACTTATAACACTAAAGTATAATTTTTTGAAACCTAAAGACTTCCAGGCAAAGGGTCAAAATAAAAGAAAGAAGAAGTGAAGGGACCAAATAGCAAATAGCAGTGTGAATATTGCAAAGCAGCCGACGATCGCACTGTGGTCGCTAGCAACATGTCAAATAGACGTCCGGGAAGGAGGCTAGGTCATGAAGGCTTAGGGAAAGATGACCAGTGCAAGAAAGCAATCGGATTGGCCAAAAAATAGACTGAAAAAGCCTATAAATAGCCAAGTTTTTGGCCGAGGGTTTCATTGATTTTTCAATTGAAAAATTTGAGCGTTTAGGAAAAAGTTGGGAGAAATGGATAGAGGGTTTTTGTTCTCCAAGTGAGGGAGATAATTTTTAGAGAGTTTGAGGGATTTTGGTATTGATTTGAGAGTGTTTCGAGTATTGCCAGAAAATCGAAAAAACCACCAGAGACGTACTGTAATCGGTTGATTTGAAGGTGTTTTGGCTAGATTTTGACCCATAAGTGTGTTAGGTTTGTATAGTAATGGCACTAATAACCAAAAAGGGGATAAATTGAGTTATTTAAAAATTTTATTAAACTTTGAAAATCTTTTTGATAAAAAATGAGATTTTAGTAAGGATTATTAAAATGTTTGCAACAATAAATGAAACAAAGAGCACAAGCTGTAACATCCTTGACCTAGGAAAGTAATAATAATAAAATAAATTTTAAATCTAATGTGTTTTGAATAAAGGAAGTAAATAAGAAATTATGATATTTCTTGGGTTAAGTACAAAGTGGGAAAAATTGAGCTTTAGATTAATATAAAATTAAGTTAGATAAAGAAATAAAAGTGCTCATAGTTTAAAGGTTGGAAGTGCAATGTACATGGAATGTTGGAAGCTTCAAATCTTAGGACGTGCGAGATGTTAGAAACTTTAGAAAATTATTAAGTAAAAACCAAAGAGTAAGTTAAATATAATAAATACAAGTAAGGGATTGAATGAACTTTCAGTCGAGCCAGTTGTGCACACGCAGGAGCCTTCCTTTTGTTGTGGGTTCAATCCAAGAATAGTAAAAAATTAAGGAAAGAAAGCTAGAATTTTCCAACAAACTGATGGAGCAAAAACGACATCGTTTCAGTGTCAAATTGAATCCTAAGAAGCTCCCAGGTTGCAACCACGCGTCTAGCAGCAATTAACCTTGATTTTGGTTTCTGCCAGCTACCAATTTCTCCTCCATTTCATAGCCTTTAAACCCTCATTGTGAAGCTAATTTACAGCCACGTAAAAGGACAGTGGCCAAGGCATTAAATTAACTGTAAATCTGTGGATTAAAACCATGGTTAAAGAGAAAAATCAAGGGGTGGCCAGGCCTATAAATAGGCAATTCGGCCATGGGAAGAAGGCATTAGTGAATGAGCAGTCCGAGAAGAAGAAGAGTTCGTCAGAAATGTATGTATATTTAAGAATTTTGATTTATTAGATTAATAAAGTTTATTTTGAATAGTTAATTAATTAGTTACTTAGTAAAATTAAATTAGTAGTTAAAGTTTATTTTAATTAATTAGTAAGATAATTAGTTGGATTGATAAATTAATTAAACAAATAAATTCAGTCAATGGCTAATTAATTACTTACTTAGTCTCATATATATGTATAATTGTGGTAAAGGCGTTGCGGGTACGCTACCAGTTGGTACAACGAAATAGAGTCGGTTACCGAGTAACAAACAAATTAAGGTAAGGCTTAATATGTTTTGTGTGTAAATTTATTTTATCATGACTTGTATAAGATGTTGAGGAAGTGCCTAGGCATGGGGCAGTGAGTTTCGGACCGTGAGAGTCCTAGGACGAGGTCATAGATAAAACTACTAGGAGTCACCTAGAGCCTGAGATAGATGCGGTGGACAGGCTTGCATGCACGCTGTACTTCATTATTATCTATGATGTCATGCTCATTAATTTACTGCATTGCATATTGCCTTTATTGAGTCTCCGGACTCACCCTCTTCACTCCCACTAACCCAACAGATGGCTCAGGATCTAAGAAAGGAAAAGCGGTAGTAGTAGAAGAGTCGTCGGTCAATAGTAATTGCGGGCAATAAGATTGTGAGTCATGTATGTGTATTTAATGTAAATTATATGAGCTCTGTACTTGGCCATGGAAGATGGTTGTGATTTAAATAAAACTTGTTTTGGACCAAGTTAAGGTCCCTCTATGAATAACTCAGTGAGTGTAGCCTAGTTATACTTAACTGTTAAAGTATTTTATTGAGCATGTTGATTTGTATTTTAAAGGCTTAGTCAGGTAAATTTTTGCTGCCTATGTTCTTGAACCCGAATTCTTGACAGACGAAGGCGACGAAGCCTGAACCCCACCCAGGGTACCGATATTATTTTAATTCTTTATGATGACGGGGCATAGTCGTCCTTCAAGATAGGCCAGGGTTGTAACCACGGGTTACGTTGACACCTGGTAGTGGGGTCGGGGCGTCACACAAGCAAAGAAGAAACACAACGATATATAATGGTTCGACTTAAATGCTTAGGGCTAGCACTTTGCATAATAATTTTTCTTTTTAACTTTTAAACAATTTTGGTATAATATTTTCAATCAAATAAAAATATAGCATTTCAAATGATTTCAAATAATTTTTCATAAGATCTTTGGCATTAGATTGTTAAAAAATTAATTCTCATTCAACATTTTTTAAATGAATTAAAATCACAATATTCCAAATGTCATTAAGAAATTTATTCCACAATATTTTGACATTAAATTTAATTTTTATTCAAAAATTTTGAACAAAATATTTCAAATGTCATCAATAAATTTATAACAAGATTATTGACATTTAATTGTATGATAAAATTGATTTTTATTTTGGTATTTAATAAATCACATAAAAGAAATTTAGAGTACCAAGATAATAAAAATTAATAAAATAATTACATCATAAAATACAAATAAATTTCATCATTAAAATCATGTCAAAAACAAATATCAATCTATTAAGAGCAAGAGCATGAATAGTCTTTCGCCTTTGCTTCATTTATCCAATGATTCAAAATTAATATTTGAAAAATTATTTAAGAGATTCATTTAAATCGTAATACTTGTTTTTGCAAATCTCTATATGTATAAGAATATAATTAATTTGATTTTTATTTTAACAAAATAATACTTAATATTGAAATTGATTTTTGTTGAAAACAATAAACTTGACTCATGACTTAGGGATCCAAATCAAATGTTGTTTTTCATAATCAAAACTAACATACAAGAGTAAAATATCAAAATGAATCCATCGTGTTTGGAAGGAAGAATAGAGCAAAAGAGAAGAAGAAAAATAAAGAAATCGGAGCAAAATCAGTGGCCGACGACAAGAGGGCAATGGGAGAAGATGATCAAAGAAAGCGTGTGGGTGCGGGCGCCTGCAAGTGCGTAAGGTAAGAAAAAAATAGAAAAAAAAGAAAAAATAGAGAGAAAAAAATAAAAAAAAATATGAAAAATTTAGGGAATTTAATTTTATTAATTTTCTTAAAATTTGGTCAGAAAAAATACCAGGGCAAGAGTCTCGAGGCAAGACATAAATTTCGAGAAAGCTTAAACTGTTAGATCAAGGTAGGTGGTTTTCCCCGAAAAATTATGTGTGATATGTTTTGCCTAAATTGAGCATAAATTTTATGAGAATTCACTAAAATATATGTGATTTATGAGCATCTTGTCATATATGTGCATATTATGTTGCACCAGAAATTATGACATTGCATTGGGTATGAAATTATTGGCATATCGATAATTGTGTCATCTATGTTGACCAAGGTGAGATAAGATGTTGCCCTAGTAGCGTGACTTACATTTTCTGAAGTGAGTTTTGTCGAAATAACCATAGAAGTGTCACGTGTCGTGTGTGTTTGTCAGGGTGACTGTCGAGGGTTCCGTGTCGGGGCTAAAATGCTAATGAAAACTGTTTTAGGGTGTTAATTCACTTATATCCATGTATCATACATTCATGAAAATTATTTCAAACTCTCAATTAAAATATTTATCTTCTAATTTAAACTTTGTCCCTGGTTTATTCAACGTTCTAGGTGGGTGGGACATGTAGTAGAAAATGAAAGGAGATTGCTGAGACATAATTTCAATTGTATTTTTGTCCTACACCGGTAATAAGACGAGTCATGAGATTTCTAATGATATTATGTATGTTATTATATGTTGATTTATCTGCTGGATATTGTAATTTTTATGATTATTAATAATAATATTATACATTTTAAATTTATTTGCAATTATAATATTTCATTAGGTTTCGATTCTACTTCTACAAACATTTAATTTACCATTTCTTAACTTATCATTTAGAATGTTAAATATATATGTTTTAGGGGATTTTAAATATAGTATTTTAAGAATTTAGAAATGGTGTTTTGAGAAAAAAAAATATATATATATAAAAAAAATCTTGAAATAGTGACACGCCTTGAGATGAGTTGTTACATAAAAGTCAATTCTCTCATACCTCAAATTGGACATGTTTGCATGTTCCAGTAAGAGTCTCAAATTTTGTTATTTTTTGAACCATAAGTGGTGTAACTTGCTCAATTTTCTGATTTCACAGGGTGATTGTCGTAGACAAATCTTACTTGAATACTTTGAATCAATAGACAAACCTGAAACGGGTTGCTGCATTTCTTCCGTCAACTTCACCTGAAATCATCTCACCTTCCAAGGTATGCCTCAGTGAACAATTGCGAAACTTTAGTTGGGTTTGATAGATGTCAATGTATGTGTTTTATTGGATATGTTCAACATTTTGAACCGAAATGTGACTGTGTGAGGATATGTTCAACAGATGTCAAACTTTATAGATAGGGATGGCACCAGCAAATTTTAGTTTTTTGTATTTGAATTCGATTAGTTCAGCTTCTTTTGTTTGATATATCAGTTATAGTCGATTTTCGATTATGATTTTTGATTTTTTTTCTACTTTTATTTTGATTTTTGGTTATCACGATTTAGATTTTAATTAATTCAATTTTGATTATTTCAATTAATTTAGATGATTTGATCAATTCAATTCAATTTAATTAATAACTTTTAAATAATTTAATTTAATTATAATGGATTACACACTCTTTTAACACCCACAAAACTGGACTAGGAGGAGGGAGAGTACTGCCTGCTGTAGTCCACAAACTCAGCATCTACGCTCAACACCCACAAAACTGGACTAGAAGGAGGGAGAGTACTGCCTGCTGTAGTCCACAAACTCAGCATCTATGCTCATCTCTCCAGTTGACCTTTAAAATACTGATCAAATTCAAACCCATCAAGCGACTTATTATTAAACAACAAACAAGATAAGAGACTGAGAGTCGGTGGCCCACAATGAAGTTTTCCATTATCCCATCTTATTTTAATGCATTGCAAGCTCTGGGTCTTCCTGATTTATCTTTGTTTATTCTTCCATCCAACTCCCTGTGCTGTTTTGTTTGAATAATATCTAGATATTTCTTCTCACTTTGGTTTTATTTCTTTACTTGTTCAACTTTCTGGCTTGCTTGGTTAGGTAATTCATCAAATTATTCTAACTGGCTATCAGATGAGCATGGTTGCCCGCAAGTTGACTTGCCAGTGGTGATGGTGTTTACATCAAATTTTAGTATAGAATGATGTGATCTATTAATTGAAAAATATTGTTATTACTGTACGCTTTTTATTTTTTATTTTTATAAATAAGAATGTAAACAGAATCTATAAAAATTTGTTTAGAATTTTGTTAGATTCAAACTTAAAACTCAAAATTCATGTTCAACTTGTTCGAAATGAGCTCTAAATTTCAAGATTAAATAAATGAACAAACTTGAATAAAACCAAACCGAACTAACGGCGACTGCTCCTCTATTCATTTGCGGGGACAAACATAAGAGGCATTTTTTATGTAATTAGATAGCACCAGTAAGTACTAGAGCACAGCCTAGGCAAAATCATATATAACAAGGGCCTTCCAAGATGTTCAAGAATCCACCATTCAACAATGTTTCCATCACAAGGCGATGTTTACAACTCAGATTTTTCAGTGATGAATAAAGAAGAATTTACTTGATACATACAAAAAAAAATCCCAGTTCCGAGCATATATACAAGTCTTACTGTGCAAGTAGTTTACAAAAAGTGGAGTCCAAGTGACCATTCATAAACAATACAATTAGCTACCATAAAAGAGATCAAATTTATCAACGAGGGAGGGAGAGAATACTGTACAACTGCGGTTGCCAAAAGTAATTTACTACATAAATTTCAACGGCTGGGAAAGAGTTTATTGCTCAGTGAGAAAGGGAAGGGTAAGTTCTAGGAAGTATACCTAAAGCAGCAGTTATTACAGGGTTGAGAGGGAAACTTAAAGAGTAGTGTATGTAGTTCAAATAGCATCACAATAAATACAGTCAGGACAACCCCACCCACTCCATATTTGCAGCCATGTCAACTGTCTTTAGGCCGTGGAAGCTCCTAAACATCTCAATTCTCAAGTAACAAGCTCTTGGCTTTGCGCCCCCCCACCCCCATATATTAGAGTCCGGCAAATCTATTCTGCACAATAGCATGATCAGCAAATTGTATTCACACTAGAAACGAACCATTACTCCCTCGAAGGCATTTTGGATTTTCTTGAACTGGAGTCCAAACAGCTAGAAGTGAAATATTACGAGGCTTTTGCATGGCTAGAACTCATGGTCGGTTTATTGCAAGTCATCTGCAAAATTAACATCAGAAGTGATGCCTCCATCCGAGTTTATCATGATGATAGTGGAAGTATGGCGAGTGTTAATGCCAATAACCTAGTCAGCACCCTTGGTGCCCCTCCTTGGCTTGGGAAGTTCGAGCATAATTAGAAAATAGCATCTTTCTGACTCTCTAATATATTGGACTTCGCCTTTCATAAGCTTTAAAATCTTCCTGCACATGCTTAGACCTAGGCCTTCCTGAGTCACCCATCGACTGCTATGAAACATGTCTTGCACGATGTCAGGAGGAAGTCCTTCGCCAGGACAGACAATCCTTCACAGAAACACAGATGATAATTAATTAAACATATTAGCACATTTTTATACAATGTTAATAGAGTTAAATATCAAAATGACTTTTGCACCAGTTTCCAACTGGTTAGAATTTGTAGATATGTACTAGTTCTTAATGGACACAGAGGGTTAATGTTAGAAAAAAAAAAAATTATTGCATGAATCACAGGCACATTGCTAAACAAGAAAACCAACGTGAAGCAAAAAGAATTGAACTTCCCTTTCTTAACCTAACCACTATACGCATCAGATATATGAAGGTTATTATGCATAGAATTCCTAGTCTATAGCTACTTTTGATTACACTGTTTCCCTCAATGAACCCAAAGTTTCAAGTTCAAAATTGACAGACAAATTCCTGAGGTTATGCTAGGATAATACACTTATGAGTGATAATGACATACAGATGGCAGTGCTAGTCCAAATTAGCTTCTGATAAACTTGGATTAAGCTCCCCAAGACTGCATTCCAGCCCAGAATAGTTCGAACAGGTTCATCTCACCATAGCTGCAGCCTGCAGTCTCCAGCCATTACATTTAGAACCAAGCATACCCGAGAAGGTATGTTCATATTTTTTCCATTTCCATTTCATGTTCTCTCCCAGCCAACCTTCTTCCTCTTTACTGCCATCGAGGGTTGAAGCCAGATTCGTGTTCAGTGAACGTGGCATCTAGGTTCATTGAATGCCACCCAACCTATGAAGAAAATGAGAAGACAGGAGGGGGAAGAGAAAGAAGAATTAAGAGAAAAAAAGGCCAGCAGGCTAGAGTTTTTCAGTCAAACTCTGATCTGGCTGTTGAGTTCTGACTAGTGACCCAGTGGGTTTTCCAGCAAAAAAGGACACACAAATTAAAATTTTTCTTAGTCAAGGGTATTTTCATTAATATTAAATATATTATTATACATATTTAATCACCAGATAAAATGATTTTTTATCAAACAACATATTCAATTTTTATTTTTACAATTTTGAGAGAAGGGCAAAGTTACCAAAAGATGTGTTTAGTTTTCATTCTTTTGATCAAAAACAAAAATTGAGCACACAACAAATATTAAACAGTCACATCTAAAGGAAAATCAAATCAATATGCAAAGTCCCAAGATTTCGAAAAATGCAAAAATGTCCAATGAATCAAGTGTGAAGTTTCTTAAAAGATTAGGGTAACATTCAAGACAAACACAAACCATGACATGATCCCCTTTGCTGAAATCCAATTGCTTATAGTACACATCAACAGCACTTTTATAGTATTCATATGAATGCAATTTTTCTCCTAATATCAGCATGTTAAGCTATGAACATGTTAAGCTATGAACGTGTTAGACAAAACATTCAGCAGAGAGGTTTGGGTGTCATAAGGTAATGGAATACGATCGATAGCCCAATGAGGAGAAAAGACACCAACAATTCTACAAGGACTTTTTCAGTAGCACAATTGAACAAACTATTATAAAAGCAAAATTTGCCATTGGTATCCCCCGCAATACACCCATGTGCTAATCACCTGAACATTCTTAGTTTGCCCATCATTTATGGACAGAAAGCTAAAGAAAATTTCTAGTCAAATAATTCAGTGTTTTCCAGAAAGCAACTAACAAAATAAGACACTTAAAAATCTTCAGGCTGATGGTTGAAAACTAAATATCTGAACTGTAAGTTTATAAAAATAAAGCGCAAATAATGTTTTGGTGAAACTTGAAGATCAATTTATTTCAAGAAAAGATGAGTTCAGATATCTCGTATAAATTGTTTAAAAAGAATGGGAGATTATTAAGGATATCACTCACATATTTTAGTAAGATGGTTAAAGTGGATTAGTGCTAAAAGGAAAATTTTATCATAAGACTATAAGATCACCTCTATTGTATCGTATGAAATGTCAAGCAGTTAAGTAAGATATTCAAAACATGCGAGCAAATGAGATGAGAATGTTAAGATAGATGTTTAGACTTACAAGAAAATATATAATTAGAAATGAGATTATTTGTATTAAGGCTGGAGTAATGCTTATAGAAGATAAAATGCACAAGATGCTACTAAGATGGTTTAGACGTGGGAAAAGAAGAGCAATAGTTGTACTTTGTGAATATAGAGAATAGCATATCAAGCATTAATCCCAGTCTGTAGGGGCTACATGATTCTAGCTTGCCACAATTTGAAGAGAGTGGATGAAAAGCAAAAAGTTTGTAACAAATGTAGTAGAAAAACTAAAGAAAATCAGGCAGAGAACTCTTAGGTATGAAATGGAATATAACAACCTTAAATAAGATAAATGGCAAGCTATTACGTAGCTGAACCCCTACTAATGGGACTAAGGCTTGTTATGTTTTTTTGTTGCTACTGTAGTAGTAGTAGTGGAGGTGGTGCTGAGCCTAGACTTCAGTTGCTTTGTACCAAATTTGTGACAAATAAGTTTAAGGATCATGCTAGATGTACAACAATTTTGTACATCTTGGGCTACATCAAGGGTATAATGACCAAAATGCCCTGCGCCTCAAGGGGGGCTTTTTTGTCATTGGTACACCTTTGTGTAGCCCAAGGTGTACACAAAGGTGTACCAATAGCATTATGCTAAGTTTAAATTGCTGGGTTAGAAGGGACTGAAAAATTTGGTTTGAGCTGGGTTAAGACACCAGGTTGGAGTTTAAAGACTTGAACAGGATCTGGAATAAGTTTAAGTCGGCAAGTTGGTGAGCTGGGTTCAGTCAGGTCTTGAAGACCCTTGTTTTATATGGCACCTTCCTCCTTGCAATTAGATGGTGGGAACCTAGCCCATCTAAAGAACTTCAGTGAACTACAATCAGGAAGCGAACCTAAGGGTTTGTGATGGATTTAATGTTTTTAGACAGCATAGTGAGTGCACAAAAATTTATAGAAACATCCATTTGCCATCTCCCTACAATATCCACATGCTCACTTTTTTCTGATAATTCTATAAAATGTTTGCATCTGTATCCTGACTCATACCCATACCATAATCCTTAGGCAACCACAACAGAGGGTTTCTTCCATTTCAAAAGCCAGAAATCTCGACCCCTTCTTATAAATACAAAAATCAATAGCCTCCCAAATTAGTCAAACCCCCTGGAATTCAATATCACCCTCTTTATGCCAGTGAGAGAATGTTCAGCAAATACGCCCAGCAATTGATTCAGGAAAAATAATATTTTCGTTTGTCACCCTCGAGCACTTCACAACATTCTTTACCCAGACGTAAGGGAAAAAAAACATTTTTTTTTCCTGTAATCTTGGTTCTTCCAAAATACAAAAGGGAAAACATTTAGAAGAAGCTTTTCAAGATGAGGTCTGATCACAAGATGATGTATGCAGGAAAAGGAGGAAACACTCCTCTATTGTGGGCCGTTGCTTTAGGTTTTCATGGGCCATAGGTCTCACCTAAACTTGTAAAGACGAGGAAAATAAACTGTTGACTTGTGAAAGAAACTTTTGCTGATAAGTAAGATTGGCAATATGACAGATTTGGCTCAACCGTACATTCCACCCATAACATGGAAGTGCTATTTGTAACCAACCCCAAACAACAAGCTTTAACCCTCTCAATCCGTTAAAACTTCTAGTGTCAAGGTGTTTCGTCTATTCACAGTTGGAGCCAAGCCAGTATAATGGAGGAGAATTGTATTAAGTAGCTGAATTCCAAAAATATGTAGACACAAAAATAACAAAACACATAGCACCATAATAGAATACCCTATGAAGTCAAAATAAAATCTTTAAACATTACTAACAATTAGATGTAGCTCTTGGATCAACTATGTTGCATCACAACAGCAAATAACTTTTTCATCCTAGAAATAGTCATAAGATTCTGATAGGCAAGAACAGAGAACAGTCATAGAAATTGCAATTTCGTGAAATCACAAAGGAGAAGTGGCAAGAATTCCTCTTCTTAAGATTGCAATGTTACAAATTAAGATTGCAAACAACATACAGCTGTCTTACCTGAATTCAATATGCACAATAGTAATTTCACCAGAAAATTGCTTCAGAGTTGGTCGAACTTGAATCTCCACCCAACCTTCTGGCGAAGGTGCATAACGCACCATATTCAACAGGAAATCCACTAAAACCTGTTGAACTCTCACTTGATCACCATATACAGCCAATGTTTTGATTTCTTGTGGAATGTCCCGGATCAACTGGAGACCTCTTTCCCTGAGCAAGATCATTATTTGGCTAACAACTGCATCGATGACATTCCCAACTAAGAATTCAGCCTTCTCAAACTCCAATGAACTACAACCAGAAGACAGGTATAAAATTAGATCATGGCTTTCCAATAAGCAAACTAATGCTGCAATGTCATGAACATGGTTTTATCCCAAATTTTCTATAACCTCTCGACCGTTATATATATCACAAATCCAAGGTAAAATACAGTAAGAAGTGGGATTTAATAAATTGCAAAAGAGTAATCAGTGTTTGTTTCCTCATAATTTGCATTCAGTGGTTACACTGAGACAGTTTATCCTTCGTGTAAGATACAAAAGGAAAAGAGGACGTGCATGAGAGAAAGAATAGGAGTAAAAATTGCAAAATAATTCATCTGGATGACTCAAATAAAAGGACTTTTTAAAGAGTTCACACCAACTGTCCAACATTGCAGTAAAGTGATTTTAATTTCAAAAGTTTCTCCACAGAAGGAACTCAGTTCACTTTCAGATTAAAACAAGGAATAACTTCAATGGTATGGACAAGCTCATATTGTAACTTCAGAGGTAAATTTGGTTTGTGAGATAGAAAACACAGCATAAAGTGCATATAAAAAATGAAAAAGAAAGAGAATCTATTAATTCAAATTACACTCATACGTTGGGTTCTAACAACCAGTGTTCTAAAACTCGGGCTGGGCGGCCGCCAGCCGCGGCGCTTTTGGGGGAGGCGGCTCATTTAGGCGGCCCCTCGACTAGGCAGTTCCAGGCGCGCCTAGGCGGCCGCCTAGCCGCCAGTCGCAGCCCTAGGCGGCCACCGCCTAGGCCTCCGCCCCCCACACTTTTCTTCAGCTAAGCGCGTAGATCGTTTTTAGTGTTTACATTTCATTTCGTTTTCAGATTTCCCCCCCTCCTCTCTCTCTCGCCTCTCGTTGTCTCATCTTGGTGCGTCGCCGGTTGCTCCCCTCCTCGCCGTCGTCGGACCCGCCGCCGCTGCTCGCTGGAACGACAACCTGTCTGGCCGCCTCTCTCACCGCACCACCTCTCTCATCGAGCAACCTCTCTGGTCGCCTAAGATAACTAGATATTAGATATTAGATATTACTTAGATTCACTAAGATAACTAGATATTACTTAGATTATTCATATATGTTTTAATGTTTATGTTGTATTATTGTTGTTTTTGTCATCTTGACCTCAGTACTAATCTACAACAGTTTGTTTTTAAAGTTTTTTAATGTTTAAATTCATTATTTCACTTATTATTCCAACTTTGGTTTACTTGATATCAAATTGCATCAAAAAATTTAAAAAAAAACACTATTTTCCAAGTCGCCGCTTAGGCCCCGCCTAGGCGCCCTAGGCGCTAGGCCCCAGTCGAGCGCCCGACAAGCGCCTAGCGACTTTTAGAACACTGCTAACAACCATCAGAAAATTGCAGGTTCAGAAGTTTAAACTTTTGACCATGATGTAAACATATCAGCAGCATTAATAAAAAGGAGCAAATCACAAAGTTGGGGTTCTGTAAAGTGTATATAAAAAGAAAAGAGAGAATCTATTAATTCAAATTGCAACAGATCCTAAATTGGATTCTAACAGCCATCAGAGATCTGCACATTCAGAAATTTAAACTTTCTAGTACAATGAAAATGTATAAGCAACACTAATCAAAAAGGAACAAAAGCACAAAGTTATGAACTATTCTATCAATAAGAAAAGGAAAGTTATATGATTATGAGATCTTACAGTTCTCAGGTCACCAAAATTCCTAATACATGTGATATCTTCTAGGCAAAGTCGCTTCCTTGATTCATGACTACCAGGCAGCAGAAAACTGTTTCTAGCTACCCCTAACCTATTGCATCACTGACATTTTCAAAATACAAGTACTTAAGTTCACATTGCCTTTAGCCAATTGACAAATTATAGCAAAGAATTTATGGAAAACCCTCAAATATTAGAAAACTCTACACTGCAATATAATACATTGCCATGGAAGTAAATTAAAGTCACAACAAAGACAAGAAGTAACTATGAACTAGAATGCCCATCTACAGAGTCAAAGGCCGGGCAATATATTTTCTAGAGAAACTCACCCATCTTCAATGCTCTCCAGATTGACATCCCTTACAATCTTTAACAACTGCTTCTCACAAGCAGCACTTGTTTCAAGAAATTGCTTCTGATCTTCAGTCAAGTCTGTAGCCTCTAAAAGTGAATTTGTAAAACGTATACCACTTAGTGGATTCTTTATTTCCTGGCAAATGTAAGCCAACTCTTTCATCCTTGCAAAGTAATTCTTCTCCTGTTGTCTCTGGACCTTCAGAGCCTGCTGCAGTTCAGGACTAGGAATCTGCAGGAAACAGAAGGCTCCAATAATCTGGCCATCCATATTAACCCTCTTATTTGCTGTCAAGAGAGCATGCACATATTTGCCATTTTTGTCAAAGAAGGTAAAAGAAAATTTGTCTGTGTCCAATCCTCCAATTGCATTGTGCAATACAATCATGAATTTTGTCATAGCATCAGAGCCTTTGAGGCGACAGCAACTCCCAAAAATCTCTCCAACCAACATTTTGCCTATGATTTCGCCTCTGGTCCACCCAGTGAGCTTTTCCATGGCAGTGTTCCACTCAGAGCAAGTGGTATTCTCGTCTGAAGCAAATATAGGCGGGATCAAAGGATTTGGACTATGTACAATGGCCTTGTAATCACCTTGTATGTGGATGAACTTGTCCAACACAACCTTCTGATCAGTCACATCCTGACCAACAAAGCATGCTCCAACTATATCATTTGTGTAATCCTTGCTGCAGCAAGCATTGACTACCACAAAAACAGCCTTCTTATTTTGTTGCAGGCCAAAAGTCTTCAATTTAATTTCTACATTCTTATCTTCTTCACCTGTATCATTTAAACTAGTGTGATAAAAAAAGAGAAATATAAAGTATTCATATCATGTATTACTGGCACACATAACATAAAATACAACAAGGCTTGTGATACAAAGGTCCAGTCATAACTCTAAACTAGTGCATTATAAAGCCAATACTAAGGTATCTTGTCTCTGTACTAATCAAAACTGTTAAGGCATAGCTCTAAAGACTGCAACTTTCTAACTGATGGACGATGACATTTTAGCAACTTCCCCATTCAATGCAGCCACTAAGCTGTAGTCCATTTAACTTCAAATGTGATTCCTTGGTCTCTCAGACTACTGTTAGACACAACACCTAGATCAATGTCCTTGTTCCATAGCACCAAGAAATTGACTTGCTCCAAGTAACTGATAACATACCCACTAAGCATTTGAAACTCTCTTTGACAAAATACAAACATTTGACCAACTTAAGCAACATGGGGCTGGACAATCTTAGATTATCCTCTCACAACCCCAAGAATGCCCCCCCCCCCCCCAAAAAAAAAAAAAATGCCCCCGCCCTGACCCACTATCCAAAAGAAAATAACAGTAAAACTTCCTGGACAGGAGCATAAAGGTTGCATAAAACTGCTGAGTGATAATACCTGTTTTGCCTTTTGAGATTTAGAACTAAAATAAATAAACAACTCTGAAAGGTGATGGGCAAGAGGCAAACGGTGTGGACTTTCCCAAGCATTAGAAGGCCTTTATTCCATATAATATGTGGGATTGTTCATTTTCTTTGTTGGTGAGGGGAGGCAGGAGGTTGACCTTTCCACAATACTATAATGTTCATTATATTATTTCTCCAATTCTCAAGCTTTACTATCATCTTAAGGGTTAATGGTATAACTGTTCAGTATCACATTCCATGATTAAGGGGGGAAAAAAGGCACCTCAACATATTATTTCTACAATTAGCAGGAGCATAAATGCTAGACTTATGAGGCATACCTCTCAAAGCATTATGTAAAAGTTTGTTAACAGTTTCTTCTGATTCCTTAAAAACAAGATCATGAACCAAAGATTTCCCCACAGCTTCCTCAACTGATAATCCTGTCAACTCTGCAACCTTAGCATTCCAACCATTTATGCGGCCACCAACATCAACAGCAAATATGGGAGCTGTGGCGGTCTCTATCAACCTAACCATTTCTCGTGCAACAGAGCTGAGCTCATCCATCCCTTGCAATTCCATATGGCCAAGAGGGGCATGCATAACAGCCTTAGAATTGCTTCCTTCAGCACCCCTAAATGAGTCTCGCAAAATAAGCTGTAAGGAATGAATGGCATCCATTTCTGCATTATCCCATGGCAAACTGCGCTTTTTTACCACTTCCAAGAAAGCCTTGAAAGAAGAACGTGGATGCATCCTCTGTCCATCATCTTTGTCATCCGGGTGATGCTTTGCCCCACCCCACTTGATCTCTTTTGCTGTGTGAGACCGGAACCAGAACAAGAAATCTTTTGATGTGATATAAGCAACAGCCATTCCACACACTGCGTCACCAAGTGAAGCTGCACCAGGGTATCCTGCATCTGCTAAACTATCAGTGCTCAAACCAGTTGAGTCCCCGTGGAAGGCCAACAACCAGTCCAAGATATCCTTTATCTGAGCTTCAGAAGGGGTCAAACCCAAGGGATGGTACTTCCCTTGGTAGTAGAGTGCAGCTCCATCACACTTTACAAGGTCCATTATGCTGGGGCTTTGAGTAACAATCCCAGTAGGTGAGTCACGAAGGAGCATGTCACACAATAGGGTTTGGGTTCTTAAAACATGTTTCTCTGACAACTGCAAAGCCAATTGCAATTCCATGTTCAATTGGAGTCCAAAAGCCTGCATTAGAAACTCACAAGCATAACGGAGCGGGAATGGAATACAACGAGCAGAAGTATGATGGCAGACAACCAAACCCCAGAGCCTCATGGCATTTCGCCCCCCATGAGCTTCATCCTCGTTGTTATTAATTATAACAGCCATGGCTAAAGAAGCAATTGAGCCCATGTTAGCCATGTACTGTGCATGGCAGCCATGAGGTGCCCGAAGTGTTGAACCAACTAAACACAAAGGCTGCATGAGTGCCTCGTCCTGAATTACTTGAACTTGTGTGGCATGGCAGTCCACAATCATCCTTACCCGATTCTGTTTAAACAAAAACCTCGATGCCTGAGGAATGTCAGTGGCAGGATAGTGCAGCCCAATATAAGGTTCCAAATCAGGCCTCTTGCTCTCAGACACAACCTCACCATGTTCATCCTCATGAAATTTGTACACCATAACCCGGTCATAACCGGTAAGCTCCTTCACACACTCAACCACCGTATCGCACAACAGCTTAATATCCCCACCGGGAAGCGATTGCAAGCGCGAAATCGCGCGCACTGCGAGCTTCTGAGACTGCACAGCCCCTGCAATAGACAGAGCAGGGTCCTCTGTCCTTGCAGGCTCCAAATCAATCACAATCCCAACATCAATCCTATGCAAAATCGCATAAAACGGTTTCCCAGAATTCTTGGAGTGAATCCAAATTGGGTTCAACAGCGTGATTTCCCGTGCCCCAAATGCCCTTCCAAGCAAAACCGCACTTGAAGGGGTGAAAAGGGTTCGTACATCAGTCCCAACTGTGAGCAATTCTGGTTTCTCAAGGCTTGGAACTGATTGCGGGGTGAGGCCCAGCATTTCCTGGGCATTTTCGCTGTAAGCAATCACCCGAAAAGTGGCCTCATCAACGGCAATCATACAGCCAAACGGCTGAATATGACCCCCTCTCTGAATTTTAGACAAATAGGCAGTGATTTGCTGTTCGGGAACGGAAGATGTAGTTGTTCTAATAGACTGGGTGTAATCAAACGACTTACCCGACTCGCCGGACTGCTCGAAAACGGCGTGGAGGCGAGCGTCGACGGTGTATTGAGCAATGGCTTTGCTTACAGGGTCTCTAACGTTGCTTGTTCCGGAAGATTGAGCTGGGGCCTGGTGGTGATGGGCGTGCGTTGCTCTGTTCCCCGAAGCCATTTTCTTGCTCTTTCACACTCAACTCTCTTTTTTTGGGGTAAAATTGGCAGTGTAAATTAGCTAGGTTTAGCGAGTAAACAAGGAAATGGGTTCGAAACACTTCTGGGTACCCGAGATTTCTGGTGGTCGTCTCGTTAGAAATGGGGAAAACTAGGAAGCGATCAAAGATTTCAAGAGCCTCGCGGGGTTGTTCCCGGGGCTGTTACGCTGATACCCCCTTAGGCTCTGTAAGGACACCAACAAGAAAAGAAAGGGAAAACAAATAAAGTTGATTGGTTTGACATTTTGTTTGTTTGAGGCATGACGACACCCTCCTCCTCCTCCTCCTTCTTCTTCTTCTTCTTCTTCTTCTCTTATGTTTATTTATTTATTTTTGGGATTTTTGTTTTCTTTTCCATTTTCTGACCTGGAATTTGGCTGTGTTGTTTGGCACTTGAAACGAAAGGTCGGCTTTCATTTTTTCATCTCCATTTAAAATTAAATTTTAAAATTTTTGTCTACGTCAAGAATATCTCCAGCGTTGGATATTAAATTCAGCACCAATTTGATATTTAATAATATTTTATACTAAATTCTTTAATACCAAATTGGTGTTATCTCCATGCTAACACCAAATTGGTGCAAAAAGAATTTTTAAATAATATTTTATAAATAAATATTAATTAATTAATTAAATTTAATTTAACATAATATTATTAAAAATAATTAATCATATTTTATAAAAAGATTTAAAAATTACTCTCATAATTTTTTAAAATTTTTATTTCTTCCACACTCAAGAAATGACACAAAAATAAAGCAAGATCTCATTTCAAGATAACCGTTTGATAAAAAGTTAATAGAAATGTTATTACTTTTTATTATATTATTAAGTTTTTACATTAAAAATATTTTCTTTCTATCAAGTAATTATTGAAATAAAAAAATTTCATATACATAAACAAACTTAGTTCATTTTATATTAACATAGTATTTATAAAATATATTTAATATTTTAAAATATATTCAATATTATACTTATTTTATAGATCTTAATAAAATATTTTCATCGATAGATATATTTTATAATAATTTAATTTATATTTATAATTATTAATCAAAATATACAAATATAATAAAGTGATGAAAAATATAAAGGGAATAAATTATTTTAAAGTTATACAAAGAGGGAAAAAATTGAAAATAAAATTTTAAAAATATATATTTGGTGTTGGTGAATAGTATAACACAACAACACCAAATTTGGTGATTGAAAGTTGTGCTCAATACCAAAATGGTGTATTTGTTTGAGAACAATTTAACATCAAATTGACATTGACACTGGATTTGGTACTTTATTAGAGTTGCTCTTATACATGATTTGCGGATGGATGACCATCTATATTTGAAGTTTATCTTATTTTTCATTTTTTTCTTCTTCATCGTTGCTTATTCCTTTACAAATCTAGATCGAACAATGGGAATTAAATAAGTCTCAATTTGATTGATCAAAATTGCAAAAACGTTGTGTCTTCAATCATCAATGACTCGAACTCCAATTTGGTTGAAGGGTGCTGCAATAGAGAGTTGTGGGAAAATGAGAATTAAGAAGCTTTGCCCAAAAACAAAATATATTGAGGGATCACTTAAAAAAAAAAAAGAGATGAGTTCGTTCCAAAAATGTATTTTGTAACTTTGATTAAAAATGAACTTATCTAGATCATTTCATTCTAGATTTAAGACTCGAACCTAGATAGATTCAGTCCAATTTGAATGTGACTTATCTTTTAATCTAACTTTGTTCTAAATTATGTTTAAATTCCTTTCTTAATCATTCTAGAAGAATAAAAAGAATGCAATAATGACTAATAACTCTTATTTTTCTATGTCATTCATTTTTCTTTATTTTTTTGTTATATTATTTTTAGTTAAATTTATCTTTTATAATTCAATTAAACATATTAAAATCTAAATTATGTTGTTTTGGTTAAATTAGATAGTGTTAGGTCTTAAAATGAACGAAGAGGGCGTATGTAGAAATAATGGAAACCATGAGGATTTCTAATATCAATTTTAAAGTACAAAGGGTGTTCCTAAAAATAAGTCATACCACAAAGAGTTTGTACAATTTATCCCTTAATAATTGATAGGTACCTATCAAATATTCATCACTGAATTAATTTATATAAAAATTAAAAATAATTTATTTTGTCTCTTTCTTTCAAACCATATAGATGTTATATGTCGTAGATTATTACTATAGTTTAGAAATAAAATAACACAAAATACAATAACAAAATAAATAGGAAAATTCGCGTGCTTACCATGTCCGTTTAGGCTTATTGCAAAAATTACTCTTGATGTTTAATTTTTATTTATTTATTTTTCTCCTGCCTCCTCTTAATCATCTTTCTTTCTCTTATTTAGCAATTATCCATCTTTTATAATGATCATTCACATTATTTGACAACAATATTCCTTTTAAAGGACAACGTGAATCTTATCTTCTCTATTGTCTTTCTCTTTCTCCCTTATTCTTTCACTATATTTAAAAATATAATAAACCTTTCAATTTGTTGGTCGCTATCGATAAAAAAGAAAGAGATAACTCCACAACATTAGTCGTGATCCTTCGCAATGGCAACAATGACAATTCATCATGACAGCATAAATATCTCTTTCTATAATTATTATTTTTTTCTTATTCTTTTAACTATTTTTTTTCTCCTTTGTAAGCCGATTAGCAAAAGCCCATTACGGATTGGATGAAGATTATTTTGGACATTAACTAAAAAACTAAGTTCATTCCATTTCAAAAATATTTAAAAAATCATGTCATTTTGTTAATTCTCAAAAATGCTCCATATAAGTCGTATATAAAATAATGTGTTAACATAAGTTGTATGTAAAATAATGTATTCTCATCCCTACTATCACTGTTACTGTTATTATTATTATTATTTGTTTTTGGCCTAATATTAAGATGAAAACACTCAAATCACATAGGTTGGTGCGTGGACGGTTGTGGTGGTGCCGTGTGCCCGACAAAGAAGGCTTTATTTTCCGGTTGTTTGGATATAAATGGTAATATGTATAGGTCCAATGCACTTAATTTTTTAGCCTCATTTACAGATTAATATTTGTACCATTTCTTATACTCATATTTATATTTATAGCCGTTGATTAATATATTTAATTTTCTATCTGGGTACCTATATATATATATCAAACACTAATAATTATTCAATTTATTTAAAAAAATCATTTATAATTATATTAGGATAAAAATATAATTGATCCCTCAATTTTATGTTTTGTAACAGAGTAGTTCTTCTACTTCAATTTATATAATAACGACTATTACAAATTAATCCCTCTTTAAAAAATTTATTAAATCTTGTGAAAATCTAGCGCCTTATAAATATATCAAATAAAAAAATAAAAACTAATCTTTTTGAGTAATTCATACATCAAAATCTAATTAAGGGCAAACTACCTAACATAAAATTGAATCCCACCTTAATGGGCCTAATAAAATAAATTGAATATGTAAGTAAGATACCTTCTCTTTTTTTTCATTTTAGTTTTATTTTTAACTTCTGAGGTGGAATCCACGGTGTAAAGCCAATTGATCGGTGGCTTCGGATGATTGGTGGATAAATTAAATTTATTTGTAAGTGTAATATTGCCTTAACATAAATTTGATAAAATTACAGCTGTACATTTGAGTATCTATCGTATGCAACAATCAGCTTGGTACCGTTCAAAAAAAGAGCCCCAAGGAGGCCGTGGTTGGTTGGCGACCGAATTCAAGGAACTCGGTCCCCTCCTCCTAGAAAAAATCCAAGAGGTGGCAAAGTTGCTTTGACACGTGCTGCATAAAATTTATTAAAATTTTGCTCCAATCAAATGTAAAAGTAAAAATCGCAAAATTTAGGCCATTTTATTGCCTATCACTAATTTTCTTTTTCATCGATAAGAATCGAGATTTTAATTAGTGATCACTTAAAATATCTTAATTAAAATAAACTAATGAAGTGTCACCGAAATTTGAAAACATGATTTAAGTAATAATGAAGAAATGATAATCGTAATTTTTCTTTTTAATTAAAAAATAAGCCTAAATCTTAAAAAATATCTACATAGAGAAAGAACATTTCCAATTTCGTATCTTATCTATTAGTTACTTTAAATTCAAGTGGGCTAGTTGGCTACTAACCTTTTGCTTAGATATCATCAATAGAATTAGTAATAGTTTTTATAAGGAATATTAGAGTACTGTAAATGAATTTTATTTTAGACAATATATATTTTTAATTTAAAAATACCTACATTAATTGATGATAAATACATTTTAATTTATAATATTTTATTAATTAATTAATAAAATTATTTTTAAATTAAAAAACGACAATAAATATATTTTATTTTAAAAATACTACACTTTAATAATTATTAACCTTACCCTATTTTTATCAAGTTTAAAAGGACAATATCATTTAATTTGAGTACAAAAGGTTGGACGTGTGGTGTGGTGTGGTGTCGAGCATAGGCAGTAGGGAGTAGGGATCCCTTTATCTGGGCGAACAGAGTGGACTGTGGACTGTGGAGGCGGCCATGCCATCCAAACGCAAGTATATTCATGATGCTATGCGGATAACTGGGTTAGATATTTTAACGGCCATGCCTTTTGGTGGCCATTAAATGCATCACACTTCTCGTGGTCGTGGATGGATATAATAAAGGAGGACATGATCACGTGCGAGCGCATGACACAGAATTGACTGTCAGCCTCCCACACGTCCTTTCCTTGTCGTCGTTAATTTGAAAAGGCTTCATTGAATGACGTGTACTACTTATTAATATTTCGCTGTAAATGATTTAAAATTTCCAATTTCCAGCTCAAGCCTGTTCTGCCCGTGTCTGGTTTGTGCATTTGAAGTTGAAGCAGAACAGAGGAAAATCAACCCTTCAGTAACATAGTTTGGAGTTTGGGAATGGTTACAAGGCCAACAATAGCCACCGAAAGCTTAAAAATGGCATCCCCACTAGCAATGCTCGGTTTTAGAGAAGACGACCAGTTGAAGATATTTAAAGGACATCAGCTAGAGCAAGAGAATTAGCAAAGAGAGAAGAACAATCCCTCTATCGTGATTGAACTCTAATCGTACTATCAGGATCATCATGTCCACTAATTATTCAGTGGATAAGAGGCAGTTTTTCCAATGGGAACTGCTTGAATAAAGAAGTCCAATCGTACAAGGAAACAACAGCATGCAATCTCCTTTCCAATCACTACTTAAATCCTGCAAATTTTTTTTTTAGAGGTTTTGATAGTTGTTGATGTAACCATGCCAGAGAGCCCATCCCAGATAAGACAATGGCAGTTCTTTGTTATTTTGTAGACATATCAGAGTCTCTCCCATTGTCAGAGGACAAGATTAGACCCACTTACCAAGCATTACCCCATTTGTTAAGATTAAATCGTGCAACCCATAAATGTAAACACGTACATCAAATCAAATGAAGAAAATAATGACGTGTGAAATTTAACCTACTTATAAACAAAAATAATAATTTAATGTCGCTCAACTTAATTATTTATATTTATGATCCTATTATAATAAGATAATTCACTAATCAAATCAAACAAACATTATTTCCTATTTTTTTTAACCGATTACTTCATAAGTCAAGATTTTACTTATTAATTTATAAAATACGTGATACATGACCACAATAATTTGAATATATCACTCTACATATTATTCGAAGCGATTCATTTAAACTAAAATTATCTATTTATAGTTATTAAATTATAATCATAATAGAATTAAGTCTTTCAAACCTATAATAATCTATAATTACAATCACTATTTGTGAGGGCTTAAGAATAACCTATTATTTGGAGTGATAAACTATTTTTACCAATATCCATACTCCGAATTAGAATAAGATAGAATTTTTAGATCAAACTCACAACAAGTCCAATTATATCATTGGTTTTCAAACTTTTCAAGACAAGTCCAACTCGACACAAATTATTTATCACGACAACAATTACTATTAGTTATCACAAAATGTGGTAGACCAAAATTAATGATCTTTTAAGAGACGGTACTTGTATGGTATTTCCAAGTCATGTGTACCTATTGCAAAAGCATGTTTGAAATTGTAACTTGACAAGAATTTAACCCATGATTGTGTGATCTCATGGGCTTTAAAAGTATATGACCGCGAAATTAAAGGCCAAACAAGCATCCATGTTTCTGTCATGGCATTCGACAGTTCCAACCAAAGCAAGAAATTGAAGGCCACACACGACACGACCACTAAATTGAAAGGGGTAATGGTCATACTTATACAACATGAATGTTAAAGTGTATACAGACCAAAAGCACAAAGAATTTTAGGGTGTATTTAATAGTATTTAGTTAAAAGAGAAAGTATTTCAATTTGTATGAAAAACAAAAACTACCTCCCTCTAGATGGAATTTTCCATGAAAAAGAGGTAAAAATATGTTTTAGTGATTGTACCATAAAATTCAATTTCATGAAAAATATAGTATGTCAAACATAAAAGATAGAATTTAATTATTTGAATGTGACATTTTTTTATGTATTTTCTATATTATCAGGCACAACTTATTTCAAGTATTCCAGATGCTGACAGTGACACCGGATACAACCCAGGAGACCCATCTTTATCAGCAGGCAAGTGAACGGAAAAAGCAACTGCTTCCCTTGTGGCGCCTCGCCCCATATCTCCACTCATGGGCCGACCATCAAGCTTGATCAGTGAACAGGAAGTGTCATTTGAACAACTAGTCAGAAAGACGGAAACTCGGATGGTTTGCGATAATTAATCTTCTAATAAATTCAAGCAGCTATATAAGTTGAAGTATACAAGGGCCAGACCAGCTGCCAATCCATAGATTGAAGCTGCTTAGCTTGGGATGCATGACGGAATACATCTTGTTCATTGAAGATAATGTACGTAGAATCTCCTACATAAGGTAACCTAACCTAAATAATATATTAAAAAATGGGCACACGTCTCTCCACATTATAGATGACATATACTATACACAGCATCGCCAAATGAAATTGTAAAGATGATATACACAAAGCAGAACTCTCAAAATGTCACATTTCGGTGTCTTAAACAAATTATTGTGGTAGTTATTAGTTGGTCCATTTCGGTGTCTACCAAAATAAAATAAAAAGAATACCATTACATGAAACGTCAAAAGGAGAGCATGCATGGTTGAGACTTGAGAGTCATCGGCTACCTTCCACTTGTACGTGTCTCCGGAGTCCAAGGCATCGACATCATCTCGTCATAAGCTCAGCTGTAGCAGAAGCATCTCCTACATATATATGTAATTGCTCCTACCAATTAAATCAATTTTAATTGAATAAAGAACAACTAGAATGACACAACACTGGAGTTGGGGAAGTACAAAATCTTAGAAAGTCCACCATGGTTAAGAGAAAACAACATGGAAATAAAAGAAGAGCCTGTCGCCAGTCTTGACAAGCGCATACTTATTTTGTCATATATGGACAAACTGGGAAGCAGCGGAAGTTAAATTTGCAGCCACGATTTGAATTGCGGCCGCTGCAAATTAGTTGCGGCTGTGGCTGCCAGCTTCCTCTTTCACTGTGTCAATTTCTACTTCAGTGCATCCAATTCTTCTTTGTCTTTTTTCCTTTTGTTTTCTTCTTCTACAAATGTCAAAAAGGGCTGCCCCTTTTTTGACTTCAACATGCATATGATATTGCATTAGCGGGATAAACTATCTCGCATGGTCTCAGTGCCAGAGTTAGGGTTTTGGGGTAGGGGCAGAAGTCTTAAAGCCTATATATTAAAATTTTTTTTGACATTACTTAATTTTCTCATCATTTTTATTTCTCAAAAGGTAAGCGTTAAAATACATAATAATTTATATACATAATATCAAGCGAATAAGGGCAATTCTAGAAGACGAGATGGGTGGAGACAATTGCCCACTTTAACGTAAGTAGTTTCGCCACTGCATGGTCTTAACAATCCACTGGACAAGGATTTGGATCCAATGCTGTTACAATTGCAATAAGCTGCCTTAGCATGAAAAAGCAAAAGTCATTTGTCAAATGTCACGCAACCACGAATGCATTCGGACTCTACAAAATAATCTGGAGAAACAGAACTCCCAAAGAGGGATTGATGGATAAACTCATCAAACTTGGGCTAAGAAAAACCTATAGAATGAAGAAAAACCAAAATCTTGGACTCGGTGGCTAATTTGGGCTGAATATTTCTATAACACCGGCTGGCATTCAGTTATTAAGCAAATACCTTTTGAGATGGTTTATGGCAAGTTCCCTCCTACGTTGCTAACATATGTCCCTAGTACTGCAAAAGTAGCAGCAGTAGAGGATGAGCTAAAGGATAGAGACCGGATAATATGGGCTGCTCGCAAAGGCATTTTAGAAGCCCAAGCCAGAATTTAAAAAGTATATGACTCCAAACACAGAGAGAAGGACTTTTCGACGGGTGATATGGTGTTATCTCAAATTGCAGTCTTATCGTCAGTTGTCATTAGCTATGAGGAGAAATTTGAAGCTTTCAGCAAAATACTAATACTATGGGCCTTTTAAGGTTTTTCAGAGGATAGGTAAGGTGGTGTATAAGTTGGAACTGCCTGTCTTTTCAAGAATTCACCGTCTTTCATTATTTCATTGTTAAAAAAGGTGGGGGAGGAAGTGGCGCAAATGCAGCTGCCGATGGTGGACTTGACAGAAGAAAATTTAATTCCAATTTCCCAGGCCATCTTGGATCGAAGAATACGAAAGGGAAAGCGAGAAGTGTTGATTCATTGGCACGGTCTATCTCCGACTTAAGCTACTTGGGAGAACAGAGATTTTTTTAGGAACCAATTTCCAAATATTAGCCTTGAGGACAAGGCTAAATTTTAAGAGGGGAGGAGTTGATACGTGTCTATTTTATTAATTTATTGTTAGTAGCTGTAGTAGTTGAATTAGTTCATTGTTGAACAAGCCAAGTGGGCCTAGTCTTTAGTAGATAGTTGTTTTGTTGCCTACTTTTACTATGAACGTTGCATGGATAGTGTAATATTATTTTCTTCTGTATATAAGTATTGATTGAATAAAGTTAAGAGAGGATATCTCTCAGAATTTTAAAGAAAAAAAATTACTTTCTTTTGTTGGAGATGCAGGATTCTCTCAAATGATGCTGAATTTATTCTAATACTTATGTTTTTCTTTGTAATTATTTAAAATAGGCAGAACAAGAAACAACCCATCTCGATCGTGCTACAAATTGAATATAGAACTAGAGAAGATTGAATTCATTTTACATCTTCATCGTCATTTACGCTGACAATTACCCAAGGCCCCTCCTCATAGGAAGGATATCTCTAGCCATCTCAATCCCTTCATTTACAGCACTCACCACAGCTCCATCCGGAGCGCAACCAATACAATCAACTTGACCACAACAAAACATCTCAAGTTCAACGAGTTACCCAAAAACACAACTCCAAATGCACAGCAAACACTACCATTCAAATTATTATATCTTAATTCTCACCTCCAGCAAACGTGAAACCCATAGAAAGAAAGGTTTCTGATATCAGCCATATCCTATAGAGAGAAAGCGAAAGATGAAGTTTTCGAAAGGGGTTTAATTAGTTTTGTGAAACGATTAGGATTGGGTTCGAAGAATTCGGGGAAACCTCAAAGCTGGCTCTACAAATGAGCCATCTCTGCCCTGCATGCCATATTTTCCTAACACTTGCCCCTGGCAGCTCTAGTCTCTTGCCAAGCCTCCTTGCCAACTTCGGTTGCACCCAAGCAAACTCCTCAAGGCATTGCCGTGTCGTGCCTTGCCCCGCTCATGGCTCACCCCTTTGCCCCACGGCAGCTCCCAACGCTTGTTTCAGTCGATCTTCGCCTTGCCCGACACACGACTTTCCTTCCTTGGCTTGATCCTCTCATTCTTTGCCTTGTCCGTCACACGAGCCTCTCCCGTTGGCTTGATCAGCTTGATCCCCGCCTTGCCCAACCCACGTGCTCCTCTTGGCTTGATCATTCCCTTGCAATTTGGGCCCAACATATAGGCTAACTTCCAACTCGGCCTGATCATCCCTTAGCCAACTCGGCCTAGCACCCAGGCTAGCTCCCCTCGCCGCACAAATAACACCATCTTGGCCTTGCCAAATACAATCAAAGGCATTACAAATGTCAGCGAGTGACACATGGGCCATGTGTGGGTTTGATCTGGTTGGGGCCCAATTATTGTCATGATTCTTTAAAATTTTTCAAGCACAACAATTTCAAAAAAAAATTATTTTAAAATATTATAATTTTTAAATTACCTATAAAAATACCGCTTTTTTTTTTTCTAAATTAACATCTACATTAAAACTGTAAAAAATCATGTACATCTATAATTTTAAATTGTGATTTTATTAATTTATTTGAAAATTAATTAAAATTCATAGTTTCATGACTAAATACAAAATTTAAATTAAAAAAATTGATTTTTTGGATTAATTGATTAGTTTTGCGGTTCATCATAGTACAAACCTTTCAAATCAAATCGTTTTGAATGATTTTAAAATTATTAAATTATAATCGACCATTAATTTTACAAAATCATGGTTTAATAATTTGAATTCGTTACTTTGAATGGTTTGATTTTTTCTTGCCTACCCTTAAATCAATTGATCACATATAACTCTCTCAAAATGAATATTCGAAATAGTTTTGTAGCCTTTTTATTTTTCATTTTTACATTTCATTTGAAGTGAATGAACTTCAAAATTTGGAATTCATTTACAATTAATTTTACATAGAATGAATTCTATGTAGAATGAATATGAAACTCAAACAAATTCCATAAATTTAAGTTTATAAAATTATAACTACTACTTCAAGAATTTAACAACACTCTTCATAAAATTATCAATTATTTTTTAAAAATTGTAAAGGCGTTTTACACAAAGCAAAAATATTTATAATTTTAAAAAAGTAATTAATAATTTTATAAAGAAATGTTATTACAGTATTTTTGTGGGTTATTACATTATAATTGCTTCTTAATATACCATTGATGAAATAACATTAATTGTTAAAGTAACATAAAAGAAATATTGTCTATAAATGCCTACATATAAATATTTTTATATTATATAAAAAAATAATGTTAGAAGTCATGAGTGATAAACGTTATCAGTCATGTGTCGTTTCCTCATTAAAGAAAGCCAAAGGGGTAATTCACATAAAAAATCACAAAACTTTGGTGTCTTTTGTAACGTGATCACTAAACTTTAATTAATTGTAAAATAATCACAAAACTTTTAAATTTTTTTTATAATGTGATCATATTTGAGACTTTTCAACATGTTCTCGTTGAAGTTGTCGTCATTCCAATGACGTGACATTAATATATAGATGACGTGACAATACAGTCACCAAAATACTAATTGTACAAAAAAACAACCAATAAAAATGTGCAATGTGTTAAAATTCAAATTCCCATAAAACCCAATTCTTTCCTCATTTTCTCTCTCTCTCTCTCTCTCTCTCTTTTTCTTTTTTCTCGAGACTACTGTCCTCTCTTTTTTAAATTTATTTTTAATTTCATAAATAGATAAATACATATTTAGTATTTAAAAAATAAAAAAAATCTTCTAATTTTACTACTTTATCTCATTTTTACTTGAACTAATTTAAAAAATACGACTAAAATAAAAAAAAAATTCTTAAATATTAAGTCCTCCTCCTTGAATTCATAAATAAATGCACATTAAATCAAAATCAGTAAAATTAAGTTCTCCTTCATATAAAATTTATTTTTTATTTAAATAAAAAAAGTTCTCTTTGAATTCATAAACAAATGCACATCAAATCTTATATATTTTTATTTAAATAAAAAATACATTTTGATGACGAAAAACTTAATTTTATTGATTTTGATTTTAATGTGCATTTGTTTATGAATTCAAGGAGGACTTAATATTTAAGAAATATTATTTTTTAATTTTAGTTGTATTTTTTAATTAGTTTAGGTGAAAATGAGATAAAGTAGAAAAATTAAAAGATTTTTTTATTTTTAAATATTAAATATGTATTTATTTATTTATAAAATTTAAAACAAATTTAGACAAAATTTCAAATTTAAGATAAATTTGAAGAAAGAGACGGCAGCAGTCTCAAAAAGAAAGAAAGAGAAAGAGAGAGAGAGAGAGAGAAAAAATGGAGAGAAGGAAATGGATTTTATGAAAATTTAGTTTTTGTACAGTTAGCACTCTGATAACTATATTACCATGTTATTGACATATCAGCACCACATCATCAAAATAACAACTCTAGCAAGAGTATGCTAGAAAGTCTCAAATGTGATTAGATTATAAAAAATTTAAAAATTTTATGATCATTTTATAATTAATTAAAGTTTAGTAACTACTTTAAAAAAATATCAAAATTTTATAATTTTTAATTCATTACCCAAGCTACAGAGTAAGGAGATCATGTTCTATTATCTTTCCTATGATCTCTTTCAATAAAAGTTTGATATATAACTGGTGGATATGGCTGCTAATATTGCTCTATATCCAAAAACTCATTGAGAAATTAAGATAGATATTTGGATTCAATATTTGAGGACTTCTGGAAATCTTCAATATCAGTAGTGCTTCACCGTTACATTGAGCTTGATAATGGCTCTCAAACTGGCAATGTCCAGAAACTCAGTACTCATAATCCCAAACCCCCTCACAAACCTAAAACAACCAGTCCCTGAAACCACCGAAAACTCTCTCTCCTCCATCGCAAACACATCCGCTCCTTGAATCTCTAAACTGCTCCCTTTGAATTCCCCCTCCGTGAAGATCACGGAGAACGCCATGTAGAGCGCTTTCCCGTCCAACTGAGAGTTGATGTACAACCCTTGCGCCCTCCCGATCTGCTTTGACTTCGGATCTGAACCTTCGGTCACCGGATCGTCGACGGCAGCGACCGTTCCGAACTGCAGGATGCTGGAGGCTGCCCCGTGTTTTCCGGCCACCGTGATGGCGGAAGCGTCGTGGCCGGTGAAGTGGTCGTGCACGTAGACGACGAGGTTGGTTTCCTTGGGCTGGGGCGGCGGGCGGGGGCGGGTGAAAGTCCAGTAGAGGAGCGGTAGGGCCAGGAGGGGGAAGAAGGGGTTGGAAGCGAGGTTGAGGAAAGTGGACATGGAGAAATATGCTGGGAGGATGGATTTGGAAGGATCGCTGTGATTCCTGTGAAATGGTTGCCGGCCGGCGCTGCTTTATCCCACAGAGACTGTGGGGACTGGGAGATGCCCACGAGGGATTGGGAATTTTGAAGATATGAAGATGACAAAAGTAGGGGTGTAATTAGGTGTTTTTTTTTAAAAAAATTACAGTATAATATAACTTTAAAATTGTAGTAACTCGATCAAATCTTATAAACGGAAAATTGTAATGGAATCTGATGTGATTAGATTAGCATAAATTTAAGATATACTTATTAAACTTTAAAATTATAATTATTTGCTTACTAAATTTTAAATTATTACTATTTACTCATTGAACTTTATTTAACGTTAACCATTCATTACTCGTTATAATTCTGTTAAATCTTATAAACGAAAAATGCACACGTGGCTAACAGAATTCGAGTGACAAGAGTAAATTTAACATACACTCATTGAATTTTAAAAGTGTAACTATTTACTCATTCAACTTTGAATTGTTACTATTTGCTCACTGAATTTTACTTAATGTCAACCATCCATCACTTGTTACATTATTGTCTGATCTTGAAACACTCATTACATCACCGTATGATTTTGGGATTACCGTTCTTGTGCGGTCTCCCTATGCTCATGCCCTTGATTTCGCAGGGGAAGGTAAATCGCTAGATATACCTCGAGGAGGCCAGAGTTCGAACTCGCAACTCATTGGGATGACATCACCATATTACGGCCCGTCCTTTGCCATCCGAGTTGTGCCCCAGGGGCATTTTTGTCTGATCTTGAAATATATTAAAAGCTTCTTGTATATATTTGAGATCACTTGCTTCTCAAACCAGAAACCAAAAACTAAATCAATGATTCAAATTAAAAAAACCTACTGATGCAAATCAGAAATAAAAAAAAAAAAGAAAGGTCTGCTTAGATTTTTTACCTCCATTACAAACTAAGAGTTATGATTTTTGTAATAAGTTTTTAGCTCTTTTTCTCATTATTGAATAAATTTTTGTGAATTTCATTATTCATAATGGAGGTAAAAAATCTAAACAGATGTCTTTTTTGCTTTTGATTTGTATTAGTCGCTTTTTAATTTAAATAATTGGTTTAGTTTTTAATTTTTTGTTTGAGTAACAAGTGATATCAAATACATACAAGAAGTTTTTAATATGTTTTAAAATCAAACAATAATGTAACCAATGTTTCAAGATCAGATGGTAATGTAACGGATGATAGATGGTTGACATTGAGTAAAGTTTAGTGAACAAGTAGTAACAATTCAAAATTTAGTGAGTAAATAGTTACATTTTTAAAATTCAGTGAGTATATGTTAAATTTATCTTTTATCACGTTGTATTCCTTTAGTTACGTGGGTATTTTCTATTTTCAAAATTTGACAGAATTATAATAAATAATAGATGATTAACGTTCAGCCAAATTCAGTGAATAAGTAATAATAATTTAAAAATTAATAAATAAATAATTATAATTTTAAAATCCAATAAGTCTATTAATTTTAGCCCGAGTGGGAGATGACCACGAATGAATTTTCAAGATAGGAAGATGACAAAAGTAGGGGCGTAATTAGGTGCTTTGTTTTCTTTTTTCTTTTTTTTATTTAAATCACGGTATTGTATAGACATTCAGTAATTGGAAACTACATACATACATTTCGTAGCCTCTCTCTCTCTCTCCCTGTGAGCGCATACACACACTGTAGACAAATAACTAATTAAGATTATATAAGCCCAATCATGGCCTGCATTCCCCAGATAATATATGTATATATATATAGAAGCCCAATCATGTGCTCAATTCAGAGGTGAAAATGAGGAAGAAAGTGACGTACATCGACAGAAATAAGTTAAGAAAGAATGAGACAAAAAGCATCTAATACTAATAGGGACGAATACAGTATTTTTTTTTTTTTTGGATATTGATACCAAATAATAATATATAGTCTAAAAATAAAGAAAAGTAATCATAATAATTAATAATAATAATAAGAGAATGTAACATAAAAATAATTTAAAAAATGGCCCCGCCGGCCGGATGCATAGTAATACCTTTGAAAAACCCTAAAATTGCTCAGCCATTTAATAGAAAGAAAGAAAGAAAATAATTAAGGGATACCATGTGGCCCCGACCGTGAGGGTACTTTAATGCATCAACATTAATATAAATATATTGACGTCCACCCTCCCCATCATCATCTTCATCTCTCATGAATGCAAGCAATTTTTATCACATGATGATACCAATTTTTATTGAAGGTGCCCGTAATTTTTATCAATTCATATATAGATTGAAAAAGATATACAGTAAATTAATGAGTATTAACGTGTTTAAACAAATCTCAAGCTCAATAACGGTGGCAGCTGTACTTGTGACCTCCTTCCTTAATTAAGCAGCTAGCAGATGGGCCTATATATGATTTTGCTAGTTAATGATATATACAAGCTTATGTTTGGCTTATTAGATAGATTTCTGACTTTGACTGAATTCGAAATATATATATATATATATATATAGGAAGGTGCAAAATGAATTTTATATATGAGAGATTAGGGGAGGAGTTAGTACTGTGGGTCACCTACTGATTGTGTGTTAACTGTATCCACAGATTCCTCTTTAAATTTGACATTTATTTGGTCTATTTTCCTCCATTTTTGGTAGCCTAGCTAGATACTTATGCATGTGGGGGCTAGTGAACATTAATGTTCAGCCCTGCTTGTTTTCCTTTTCATCAATTAACACAATATATTACTATTATTAAATATTAAAAAAATAACGAAACAATGATATTTTTATTTTAATAAGTATTTTTCTAATTATTTCTTCTTAATCATGCATGCATGTTGTGACATAACATCTAAAAGTAATAGATAATAATGGTTCTTATAATTCTCATAATCGCATGAATAATAACCCAACCAAAGGAACTAATTGCCGAATATATATATATGTCAACTTTTGATCCGGTTCCAAAGATGAGATTTTCAAAGGGAGGGCGCTTGTTGTTCTGAGACAGAAAACACAAGGGCAGATAGATAGATGCGAACCAAATCATTCTGCATGCAGTCCAGTCACATCCATAATTCAAGTCCACAGTTTATCCTTCTTTCATTCAGCCACACACATATATACATGCATGCATGATGGGTCATCATGCATCCATCATGTCATCATGCATCCATCATGTCACGTGTGTACTTGAGAATCCGTGGATGCATGGCCATGCATGCATGAGGGGGCTCACGGGCTGTCGCTCAGTAGGGGTTAGGGTTGGGGCTGCCCAGTGGCTGCTGCTTTTTGCAGAGCAGATATAGATGGATAGGTGTAGGGTTTTGGCAAAAACGGAAACATTCGTAGGGGGGCTGCCCCTTTCCTACAATTTACTGTTTTTGAGTAGTTTCTCGTAGATGGAAGCCACTGCCTTCGTATGTACAGCCCAGACTGTTACTTTTGTCCCCTAAACTTGAATCATCCTTTTTTGTTTGACAAATCTTTTAGTTATTACGATTTTTTTACCCTTTCTTGAAATATAATATGTACCCTCAAAATTTTCAGTTAATATATATTTAATAAGTATCAACTAGTTAATTAAGTAGATCTTTTAAATATTTAATGGCAATAAGGTTATGTTATTTTATAACATATATAAGTGTGAATATATATATATAGCTTACAGCAATAACTCTGTAATAAAGAATGTGATATTACAATTAAGACTCCAATCATATAGTTAAAACTAAAAAATTTATAGAGGGAGAAAAGGTTTTTGTTTTTGTTTTCTTTTTTATAATTATTGAGAGCATAACTAAGAAAAAGATCGAAAGTTAGAAACTTCTTGATCAAGCCTCGAAAAAGCATTCAAAATGCATTGCACGGGAACGAGTAGCAAGCAAGCCTTCTTTTTCTATACGATTCTTTTATAGTGCTCCCTCATTTCAGGATTCTAATTTTCAGTTATAAAAGAAATAAATATAATATATATACGTATACATATATTTATACAAAAAAATAATAAAAAAATAATATAGCAACATATAATATGTCAGTAAATAAATAAATGTCAAATCATGTGATTAAATTGTTTCTTTTTTTTTAATTTACAAAAAAATCCTACGAAAATAAGATTATAGTGATAATTAAGTTATTTTATTAATGGGTATTTATTTGGATAACTATGTCAATATTAACGATTTATTTGAAAAGGTAAACCGTGTTATTTATCAAGAATATTAACTTCAATTTAGGCCCCCGCCCCCAAAAAAGAAAGGTCAAGTTAACAGGAGAAAATAAAAATAAAAATAAAAAAAAAAAGAAAAAGGGTGATGAATGAGAGTTTTCCGGAAGAGAGGGGTGAACAAGAAAAAGTGGAGAGGCGGGCGGCCAATAAAGGCCCCAAAGCCCCAGCTGGTCAGAGATTGACTTAATTTGTTTACTCCCCAACCCATAAAAGAAATATTAATTTGACCCTGCAACTGCACCCCATTATTCCTTCCTTCATAAGACATCTTACCAAAGGAAAATTCCATTTGTAACCCACAAAATTATTCAGTATAACCCATAAATTTATTTCTTCAACTATTCTTTATTAAAATCTCTTTATTACTCTTACCTAACTACTTTTTCCCAACTACTTTCTTAACTCCTCACAACCCAATCTCCCATCACTTTCATTAAATTCTTGCAAACAATCTTCGATCACACTAAACAAGCGAACGTTTCTGATTCTGAACATTTACAGCAATTACTTTCTTGTTTCTTCTTGTTTCTGTTTTGTTCTTGATTTTTCTCAATGGATGATTATATCCAAAAATTGATGAGATGGAAAGAGTTTTATAGAGAAAAAGATAAGCACCAAATCGAGCAAGTGGATTACTATAATCAATCGCAACAGCAGCAGCTGAACTACTACAATGAATCGCACCAGCAGCACCCCAATATTCTGATAACTCATTCTATTTCTATTTTTAGATTGATGTATGTTATTTACTGATGCTAAGAATCACTGATAATGACGGCCCATCTTCCCCGATATATTACAGTCGGGGATACTCAAGTTCACTGAGGGTAACTCTTAGGGGAAGTCGAGCTTCCCCGACGCATTCCAGTCGGGGATACCCAGGTTTCCCGACTAATCGGGAAACCTGGGTATCCCCGACTGGAATGCGTCGGGGAAGCTCGACTTTCCCTACTCTTAGCTGTCGGGAACCCTTGGTTTCACCGACTGTAGCTGTCAGGAACACTAAATGTTCCCAAGTCGGGTCACTTTGGGTTCCCTACCCGTTACAGTCGGGAACGTAAGAGTTACCCGACAGGATACTAGGTTTTCCTGAGAAACCTAAGTATCCCGACTGGAATGAGTCAGGAAAGCTCGGCTTCCCAGCCGTCGGAACCTTTGTCAGGTGTGAGTCGGGGAACTCTTGGGTTCCCGACTGTAACGAGTCAGGAACGCAAGGGTTCCCCGACTAGTACGAGTCGGGACAGGTGAGAGTCGGGGAACCCTTGGGTTCCCAACTGCAACGAGTCAGGAACCCAAGAGTTCCCCGACTGGTGAGAGTCGGGGAACCTTGGGGTTCTCCGACTGGTGAGAGTCGGGGAACCCTTGGGTTCCCCGACTGATGAGAGTCGGGGAACCTTGGGTTCCCATACTCGCACCAGTCGGGGAACCCTTGGGTTCCCGACTTCAACGAGTCGGGAACCCAAGGGTTCCCCGATAGCTACGAGTCGGAGAACTCAGCGCTATAATATTTTAAAATTTAAAATTTTTCTCTGTTTATATAAATTTTGTTATTTTTAATTTATATATTTTGTTTAAAGCAGAACCCATTTTTAATTGATGCATCTTATGTTTGTTTTGATAATAGGGATTTGATCATCAAAATTTAAAGAATTTTGAGAATGAGAATGGTGTATCGTTTGATGCTAGTCAAACTTTTGTCAGGAATGAGATTTTCAGTAATAAGGAAACACTGATTGAATGGGTTAAGACAGTTGGAAAAGAAAATGGAATGATTATTATTATAAAGGGTTCTGAATCTGGGGGTATAAGAAGAAAACCTAGAATTCGTCTTGCTTGTGAACGGAGTGGAAACTATAAATCATTAAAAAAAAGAGATGAGACAATAGGAGAAACAAATCGTAGGATGACAGGTTCTAAAAAGTGTGGTTCTCCATTTGAGTTACTTGGTGTTAAATTGTCAAATGAACACTGGATATTGAAGGTTGTATGTGGATTGCATAACCATTTACCAGCAGCTCAACTTGAGGGTCATTCATATGCTGGTCGACTTACAGAGAAAGAGAAACAAATTATGAAAACAATGTCTAACAATCTTGTGAAGCCAAGAAATATTTTAATAACGTTAAAGGCAGAAGATAAAAAAAATGTGAGTACCATCAAAACTATATATAATGCACGACAGAGATATAGAGTCATGGATAAAGGTGGTCGATCACAAATACAACAGTTGATGAAAAAATTGAAAGATTGTAATTATGTGGAGTGGCATAGAAGTGATACATTATCAGATTGTATTACAGACTTATTTTGGACTCATCCGATGGCTATAGAGTTATATAAAACATTTCCCCATGTGTTAATAATGGATTGTACATACAAATGGTGATCGTAAGCTCATTTGCTCAAGAGATGGAGAAATCTTGCCCATTGCGTATGATAGCCATGCTTTTAGCCGATAAAGGAGGACGGTTGGACGATTTGGGGCTGGGTTTCGTTGGGCTTAATGGTCTTATTTTTGGAGTTACCTAAATGGTGATTTATTGTCCATATCTGAGCCTTTCTATACTGTGTATACTTTTGCATTTTATTTTATGGATTATATTGCACTAATATCTTATTTTATAGATTTTCTATTCACAAAATTATAGATATCACATATAAGTATTTAAAATAAGTTTTGTTAGTAATAATAGAATTACTTTTTAAGATAACACGGTTAGCTATTCGAGTTATAAAAATCATTTTTAAAGAAACTACGAAAATGAAATACAAACAAAAAAAGGTTGGCACCATTTATATCTTGGCAACATATCCAAACCTCATCAGAAATAGTCAAATAGATAAAACTCTGCTCACTATAGCAAATACAGATAGTCTCAAATTACATAAAAAAAAATTAATCTCTATTAGTCCTTTTTCTTGTCTCTTGAGGGGGGTCTGGGGCTGGATGATGTGGATCTGAACTCGTAGATGGTGGATTTATAATTGGTGTCGGAGGTGATGTAACCACCGTCGGTGTCCGTACCACACTAGAAGGTGATTTGCGAAATACTGTATATGCATGAGACCCACTAGAAGAAGACCTAGTAGGAACAATCAAAATATCATATACCTGAAGACATGCCCGTCTCCATGCATCTACATCCAGAGTGGATCCACCTGATATGACTTGCCTAAGAGGAGATAGTGATGCCATGATGCGCTACAAGACACAATTATTTTAAATATAAAAAATTAAACATAATATATTTAAAAATATATATTTAAAAAAATTATAATTACAAAATTAATCTTACCACATCAGCAATGGTCACTCTATCTTGATCACCTCTGTCAAACCCGGATCTATTTGTAGGATTTTGTATGACTCGATGTGTAATACGATGATACCATGCCAAGTAGTTTTCACTGCACTCCCATGGCACTTGGGCAAGTCTACCTCGGCGGTGTGCTGGCAATAAGTGAAAATCCCAGCGAGACCAATTATCATTGATAAAATCATAAATTACCTTATATGTTGTCGTAGCTCTACCCCGCTTGGCTTCAATAGGGGATAATGGAGGTGGAGGTATAGTCTGCATATGCCCAAATTGTCGCAGAACTCTCTCTGGATGATATGGCTCAATCACACCTCCACACTTAAGACATCCGGAGAAGAACGCAATCTCATGCAGTGGGTGTTGTGCACGATGCCTCCTATATGGTGTTCATATGACCTGCACATGTTTCAGAATTTCAATGACGAGTAATATTAAGTTACAAAATATAATGTGTGAACAAAATACCTGATCTTCAGTTAAGTCATCAATTCGCTCTCGCAAAGATTACAAAGAATCGTACTCACGAACAGGAAGCTAACGGTGAGCCCTAGGCAACTCGTCAGTATATGATAAGTTATGTTTACTTCTAGTCAATGGAAAATGTTCATATATCCAACCATGTGTACATTTAATGTAAATAATTGTTAAGATATATGGAAAGACATAGTAAAAATATGCACATAATAATAAAATTTAAATGATTACCTCAAGTAATGTTAAATATCCACATATTCCCTTGACATCTCTTCTACTCGCGATACCCAACTGCCTATATAAATATGCCAAACAAGCAGCCCCCCATGCATACGTACCAGATACACTCAAGTCTTCCAACAATGCAAGATAGGAAATCGAAATCATACTACCACTCTTATCCACAAATAATGTACAACCTAATAAAAACAACAAATACGCCCTACTGACATTGTATATCTCTTCGTCCGGAGCTGAATTTGGTACGTTCATAAATGTTCTTCGCAGCCAATCTAATTTCACATATGGTCCCCGAGTCTCAGCTATCTAGCCTGCTGCTTCTACTATTGAGACCCCAAGTAAACGACAAAGTAAGTTTTGAGCTTCATTACTTGTCAAATGAGGGACTGAAACAGGGCTGCCAGCAACTGGTATTTTCAGAATAGTAGCAACGTCATCTAACGTGAGTGTCATCTCACCAAATGGTAGATGAAATGTGTTAGTCTCAGGTTGCCATCTCTCTGAAAAGGCTGACACAACTGTAGGATTCACAAATCGATACGTGGATTCTATCAAAAGTGCCAACTGAGATCTTACAACAATATCATAAATACGTTGTTGATTTGCCAATGGCCAATCAGGAATTCTTTGTCCATGGCTATTGCACTTTAACACACCTCTTTCCTATTACATAAAAATAAAAAAATAATTACTAAAATTATTATAATTATTTTAAATGTAAAATTATTTTCATAATTACTTACCTCTCCAGCCCATATGCTAACAGCAACATGATTTTTAAAACTCTTTAAAATGGATGGATCTTCAGGGCCTCCCAAAAATAATTCAGTACTAACGTCCGGAACACTCGTAGATGGCTGTTCTGGAACACTAGTAGATGGCTGTTCCGGAGCACTAGTAGATGGCTGAGCACTAGGAGGTGATGAGTCTAAAGTACCTGGCTGCTCAGAAATATGCGCCTCTGAGATAGATGTATCAGCTACAGAATGACCATCATGACCCTCTACCCTCCTCCTCCTCGTGGAAGCTGTCGGACACTGACGAGATGAAGATGGGCGAACTCCTTCTCCTCCTCCTCGAGTACGTGCCATACCTATAAAAGAATGTACCATATTAGTTATTTTTAAAATAATAATAATCTGCTACAAATTTAATTTAATTCATATAAGAATGTTATATTAAATGTCTAAATGCATGATGATAAATAAAATTATTTATAATAAGATTAATAATAATTAGATTTATTAAAAAAGTGAAGTGTAAAATTAAAATTATATGTATAAAAAATAACATGTTAGATTAATATGAGATGAATGATATTTTAAAAAAAATTCAAATTGCACAAAACTAAAAAAAATAAAAAATAAAATAGATATAGGGTCGGGTTGGGGATGGAAAAACCCAACCCGAAATTCGGACCCCCGCACCGCGAGGTGCGGGGGGTTTCGGAACCCCCGCACCACGAGGTGCGAAGGTCTGAGGTGCGGAGGGATCCGAATCCCCCGCACCTCGCGGTGCGGAGCTCGGCGAGCGACGAAGGCAGCCATGGTGGTTGCCATCGTCACCGCCAAGGTGGGGGAAGGGGATTTTGCCGGGGATGGGGGTTTCGCCAGAGTGGGGGAGGGGGGTTTCTGAAACCCCCCGCGCCTCGCGGTGCGAAGGTCCGCGGATGAAGAAACCGACCATGGTGGCTGCCATCGCGGCGATGAAGAAGATGCCATGTGCGATTATTGAAGAAATTAACAGAAACGTACCTGATTTCAGTCCGATTCTTCTTCCTCGCAAAACAATGGCAGAAGATTGTTAGGGTTGGTTTGAAAATGGTGAGAAATGGCGTGGTTGGTTTGCTGTGAGGGTATATTTGGTAAGTTATGGGTTATAAATAATAATTTTTGGGGTTATAAAGAGTAAAAATATAAATTTATTGAAATGAGTTATACTGAATAATTTTGTGGGTTACAAATAGAATTTCCCCTTACAAAATACTATTCCCTTCCTGCTTATATATACCTTCTTCTTTTCTTTGTCTTCATTTTCAAGCAATAAACTTATTTCTTCTTCCACTATGACTTTCGAAATTAAAGTAAATTTCTAGGATTTTTTTTATTTAAAAAACAACAAAAGCAGAGGAGAAAAATGTGAGAAAACAGTAACTATATGACTAATTAGGAGCTCCTCCATTCCAATTTCCAACCGAACAGAGTAAAATGTGCAACCTTTTTGATGATAAAATTTATAAATTAGTTCAATCTCTAGGGGAGAACATAAACAGAAAAAAGAAAAAGAAAAAAAAAGAGAAAGAGAATTGAATAATATTGAAATGGATAGAATACTAGTACAGATGAGAACTAGCTTTATGCAAGTCTGCTACAAGAGACTGTGTTTTAATGGAGCTAGCTACTGGTGGTCCTCTCTCATAGTTCTCTCCCTGATCTCTTCTTCTGTACCTCTCTCACTCTCTCTCTGTAGAACAAACAGACAAACAAAACAAACAGAAGAGACTGAGAAGAGGGGTTGTTCTCAAACTCTAAAGCCATCATTCATCATGATCACTGTTGCTATGGTCTTGTTCTATTTGATGATGCTCATCATTGTACCTTGCAATTCACGACTATGTTCAGGTACTGCTTCTCTTCCTGCTTCTTAATTTGTCTTCTTCAACCTCAATCATCATCTTTTAGCTTTCTTTATTCCATCCAACTCTTATCACAGTTATTGTGGCCTCCATTTGTGTCCCCATTTGGCAGGAATATCATCAGCCAAAGCTGATAAGGATCCCAACATAACCACAGCACCAGCCCTGCAATCACAGCAAGCATACTTGGCCCATGGTAAGACTAGACTGGTCATTGCTTGTATATATACACACACATATATGTCCTTCTGCTTCTATAATTAACTTCAAATCTTTAAAAACCTTTTCACACTCCTCATCAACTGCATTCTCAATGTGAATTGACTTTTCAAAAT
Organism: Diospyros kaki; assembly: GCA_036245055.1. Lineage (NCBI taxonomy): Eukaryota > Viridiplantae > Streptophyta > Magnoliopsida > Ericales > Ebenaceae > Diospyros > Diospyros kaki. The sequence goes on along the minus strand of BSEG01000016.1, from coordinate 6,885,663 downwards.
TATAATGAGAATACAAATTGATGCAAAAAAAATGTAGCAAAAACTCCCTACCTTTCATGATGCAACCGCTTGACAAGGGAAAGATGAAATAAAATTTCAGCACTATCTTCATATAAAAAAAATAAAAATTATGAGATGACGGTGAATAAAGATAATGGACATTGTTACCATCGTTTTAACAAACAACTTTTTATTTTGAGTTTATAAAGGTTTCATTATAATCATTTTATCAAACATCTTCTGGCCATGGCGTCTGCTTCTACCTTTCCGTCATCTTTTCGTTTTCCTTGAAAGGGAGTTGCACAAACAGAGACATAAGCATCTCGCAGAGCAGAGTCACTTCGACCGGAATCCCACAGTACATAGTTCAGATCGTAAACACCTGCGTTTCTGGGTGCGCCCCTTCCAATATCCATCTCCACTGTGGATGGTTCGCCTCGGCAAGAATGGTGAACCCGAAAATCTTCAAGAGGCTGGACTACGATGACTGCTTGGTGAACGCAGGGAAGCCATTGAAGACCAGTCAGGTCCTGAGATTCACTTATTCAAACTCCTTCATGTACCCACTTGGATTCAAGTCCGCCCACTTCTGCTGAATTAATCTCCGACCCACCGGCCAAACTCCGTGGCTTGTACAGCTTTGATATATAATATATAGCCCAAACTGCGAAGCCGATGCCCGGAAAACGACCGCTGGTTGAGCCATTTTGCAGCCGAGTCTCTTTCTTTCTTTCTCTCTTCTCGAAGCGCTCAAAGACTGATAAAAGCTTCGGTCTTAATGCTGGCTTTTACTTGACATTTGTCGTGGGCGTCGATGGATATTACTGACCGATTAGTCATTCCCATATATTTTGAAGATTTTGAATGCTCAGAGCCAAAAGCTACTGTTTACTGTCAAGTGTATGCAAAAGTTTCAATCTTTTCCTCTTCCTTTTGCATGTCCGTCCGTCCGTCAGAATAAGTCGGATTGGTCGGACAAAATGACAAAATTTTGTATTTTTATTAATAATTTTTTAATTCATTATTAATATATTTTTCACTTAAATTTTAATTTATAATCTATAATATTTTAATAATGAAGGATATATTAATAATTATAAATTAGAATTTAAGTGAAGAGTATATTGATAATTGTAAACTAAAATTTAAGTAATGAATATATTAATAATTAATTAATAAAATATCAACAAGTGTTAAAACATATTATGTCATATCTCACATATATTGCAATTAAAATATATTATGTAAGTTGAATAAAAAGATAACGAAAACTATACATCTCATCACAAAACTAATTAAAAAACAAATAACGTTGTACAAAAAGTTCATCCAAAAATTAAGAATAAAGTGTTAAATAGATTGCTATACTAAATTTAAATTTAGTGTTAAAAAGTGTCCTTTCAGTGACAATCGTTGCTGGCTAGCCTTCATTTCTATTTTACAATATCAATATATCCATCCATTCTAATTGGTAGATTTTTTTTCCTCCATTTGAACATTAATATTGCATTTATATATGTATGCCCATGTCTCTGGATCCCACCTTTGTGCAATATTTGATATTTATGTTCTCGATTGCGTTAGAAGAGATAAATAACAGGTGTGAGGTTTCGTCTCACTACACAGATCGAGAATTAAACTCACGATCTACTAGATTAATATTAACATATCGTTTGTTTGATCACTCTATCTATACCCTGGAACATATATGCCCACATCTCTATAAGTAAAAATGGATCTATGTTGTAGTGGAAAAAATCTCTATTCTTATAAGAATATCATGAGACTTATATTAGATACGATGCAGAGAGTAGGAGTGATTTTTGTAAAAATATTTAGACATGGATAAGAAAAAATTAAGTTGCTTAAATCAACCAAATTAAATAGACCCAAATTGCCAAATTGTAAAAGAACTAATTGGTTATGGTTTGGTAATTAATCTAAAGATCACCTAAGGTAAGGTAAAGGTATTGAGTTTTGTAATATTAAATCAATTAATAAAATTATTCTAAAATTAAAAATAAAGTCCAATAAATATATATTATCTTAAAATAAGGTATATTTTTATCACACTTTGACCATTACCTCTTTGTCCTTAAAACTTAGATATAATTATTAAAATATAAAAAAAAATTATGTTAATAAGACACCCATTAAGTTGTATTTAATATATATATTTTTTATATAACTGGTAATAACTATATATTATTTTTAGCATTCAAAAGCTTGTATTGGTTAGTAATACATATATTGTACTTTAAAATAATTTTCTTATAACTTTATTTAAAAATAAAATATATTAAATACATTGATCTTAGGGTTAATTACATTAATAATAACCTAACTTTACATTCTATTACTATTTGGTCACTGAATTTTGAAATGTTATCTATTAGTCATTGATATTTCAAAACGATTACTGCTTAGTCACTGAACTTTAAAATGTTATCTATTAATCATTGATATTTTAAAACTGTTACTGCTTACTTACTGAACTTTAAAATGTTACATATTAGTCACTGATATTTCAAAACTGTTATACTGAACTTTAAAATATTACCCGTTAGTTACTAATATTTCAAAATTGTTTCTCATTCGTCATCCGTGAACTTAAAGCTCAGTGATTATTGAGTGACAGGTGAAAAACGATTTTAAAATATCAATGACTAGCAGGTAATATTTTAAAGTTCAGTGTAACAGTTTTAAAATATAAATTAAAAATATAATAAAAGTTTAAATCTGTTAAAACTTTTATAATAATTCACACTAAGACTGTGTTGCAAAATACAATTATACATTACCACGAAATTTATAATATAAATTTAGTATTAATTAATATATTATAATGACGTGCTTTCCATCAATAATTTAACGGTAAGAACATCGCCTGCAGGATAACAGCATAGGGTGACTTGGCAATGCAAAGATGTGAAAGCTCACGCCTTTTGGTGCTTTAACCCAATAGAAAGATTCCACGTGTCCTTCAAAAATCCTCTTCCAGATTGTGGTGCAAAGCCACCCAAACTCCGAACGACGTGTCCGATTTCGCACCAGTCACGTCTCCGCTTGTAATTACTCAAAGGCCCTCGCATTTCTTTGAACTTAATAATAATTTGATATAATTTATTATTAGTATCAAAATTATTTGTTTGGGATATTTAATTTGTTCCAGAAATCATTTGAGAAGAATTATCTCAAAACATTATAATCATTAGAAAATACAAATAAAAATAATCTTACAACCATATTAAAACAACAATAATAATATTTTGATGACTTATGTATGATCTTTATCTTATTTTTTATGAAATTTTTATAAATTATATACTTAGTTCTTTTATATTTGATCATGTGTACACATGTTACATTTCATTAATACCTGTTAAGTCTATGTAAATTAAAAATATTTGATATTTAAAGTTTATTTTTTTAAATAATATTTTTATGAAGATAATATTGGATGGAGAGGTATAATTAATTTTATTTTAAATATGAGAAGTCTGAGCTAAGTCTTGCTTAAATAATAAAACAAATAAATAAAATTTTAATACTTTCTTTGAAAATAAATATAACTCAATAAAACAGAATGACAAGGGTATTATTGTAATTGCAGATCTGTCTTCCTCCCCCTACAAACCCGCCTTTTAACACCGCCCATGTAAACCTTTACAGTTTTTATCAGTTGGAAATGAAATTCTTCTCTCCTTCTTCTTCCTCTTCTTCAACCTTCACTCTCTTCCAAAACCCTAACCCTTCTGCAAAACTACTTTACCATTTCAACGTCCCAGTAAAGGTACTCTTCCACTACTCGCCTTCACGGCAGCTCCTGCCCGCCACCGTTTGCTCTCAGCCACCATCTTCCACGCCGCTTCTCCAAGAGAAGCAGCACCCCTCCAAGGCGCCACCGCCGGAAGAAGAAAAAAGCCCCAGAAATGGAGATGATGAGAAGTTCAGGGCCGAAAAGGAGTCTTTGGAGGAGTTACTGGTGGTCCGGCGGCCGGTAAAGGAGTATTCCGTGGAATTAGATGGAGGTGGGGAGGTGGATTCATCGGCCTCGCCGTCGATCATAGACGCGGGGCTCTCGGAGTTCGCAAAGAAGATGCCGATCTTTGAGCCAGAGAGGGTGGAATCGAGCTCTCCCGGTGAGATGAAGCCGCTTGCAGTGAATTTGGACTTAGCTTTATACCGAGCTAAGGTGTTGGCGAGGAACTTTCAGTACGGTGAAGCAGAGAAAATTCTTGAGAAGGTGCATTTTCCCTGGAGATTCAGTTGTATCATTATTTTGATTAATTTCGGTCCTTTCGATTAGATCGGCGAATTTCAATCATTTTTTGTTGTTTCGGTTAAACTTGTTTTTTCTTTTTCTCTAAATTCTGGTTTGATTTGGTTAACCACTATCTTCACGAGTGCATTAGATAAATTTGGATAAGCTTAATAGATCAAGAACCATGAGCGTTAAGTACACAAAAAAAAATTGAACTTTAATCTCAGAAGAGGCCACTATAGCTTCAAACGGCAAGGCCAACTCTTGAGAGAATTATGTTATGTACTTATTACAGGATTCAAAATAGTGCAGAAGTTACATTAATTATTGAATGAATGCGTGTTGTATATTTGTAGTGTATAAATATTTGGCCGGAGGATGGGAGGCCATATGTGGCGTTGGGGAAGATACTGAGCAAGCAATCAAAGAGAGCCGAAGCAAGAGCCGTGTATGAGAAGGGCTGCCAGGCAACACAAGGCGAAAATCCCTACATTTGGCAGGTATTTATTCATGTGTGTCTTCACTGTTACCTCTTCAGCTTTATTTTCTCCTTCACGTTAAACCATGTTAACTTTTAATCCTCCATCCTCCCTGCAATTTTACTCTGTTTCCTCAATGCACAATCATCTTGGGCTTGAAGCAAACTGTCTTGCTGTTCCTTTTTACACTTTGGGACGCAAAAACAATTAGCAGTGTGTATACTTTATGAATCCCACTTGAATCAGGTGACCACCCCAACTGGATTGAAATCCAAGATCTGCGCAATGAATTCTAATGAATATCTAACAAGCAATTTTGAAGAACTTCATTCTGGAAACATCCTAGGGACATCTAAGGGAGGCTAGTCTAATTCAAAACCGTTTCAGTGGTTGCTTCCAAAAGAGCCAACCTTTCATTCGAATGAATGAACAATTTGTGAAACTCGTTTCAGTGGTCCTAGATTGACTTGGATATCGTGTTGAACTCTGCAAATACATTCTATGTGATAACGTTTATGCAGGCTTCATAACTTCTTGTCATTCAATTCGCTTGCATTTGAGGTTTACCTGAACTTTATTCCTTGAACAGTGCTGGGCTGTTCTCGAAAATAAGATTGGAAATATAAGGAGAGCTAGAGAATTATTTGATGCCGCCACAGTTGCTGATAAGAGACATATTGCAGCCTGGCACGGATGGGCAGTCTTGGAGCTGAAACAGGGCAATATAAAGAAGGCAAGAAGCCTCCTTCGTAAAGGTCTTAAATACTGTGGTGGAAACGAGTATGTATACCAGACACTTGCACTACTTGAAGCTCGAGCCAAGCGTTACGAGCAGGCCAGGTATTTGTTCAGGCAGGCTACCAAATGTAATCCCAAAAGCTGTGCCAGCTGGCTTGTAAGCTTTCTTATCCGGGAAACCTTGTTTGTGAAGCTGATTATTTTTTTTGTTTCATGTCCAAGGTTTGAATGAAGTCTTTTCTTGGTGCAGGCATGGGCACAGCTAGAGATGCAACTGGAAAATAACAGTGCTGCTCGGCAACTTTTTGAGGTTAGTTTCATAGATTGATTGTGTAAAGTAGTAGTCGTTGGCCCCATTGGATGGTTTATAAAGTTTGCTGTCTTCTGAAGTGTAGAAAGCAGTCGAGGCCAGCCCCAAAAACAGGTTCGCGTGGCATGTATGGGGAGTTTTTGAAGCGAATAGGGGGAACATTGAGTTGGGAAGGAAACTTCTGAAGATAGGGCATGCAGTGAATCCTAGGGATCCTGTTCTACTCCAATCTCTTGCACTGTTAGAATACAGATACTCTACTGCAAATGTCGCACGGCTACTGTTCAGGAAAGCGTCTGAATTGGACCCGAGGCACCAGCCAGTGTGGATAGTAAGTACTTTACGTCTTACTTTCTCCTCTGTTCTTTTAGTCAATGAGAGCCCGCTGTCACTACCATTTGGATGTGCACTAATAAAAACACGCACACCAAGTAATGGATCCTTGATAATTTGTGCTTTGGGTGGCATCAGGCTTGGGGTTGGATGGAATGGAAAGAAGGAAACTTAGCTACAGCGAGGGAGATGTACCAAAGGGCATTATCTATTGATTCCACCAGTGAAAGCGCTGCCCGCTGCCTCCAGGTAAATGAATAAATTACCTGTGGTATTTATGACTACATTTGAAGCATAAGCCAATTATGCATATTGGTGTTAATTATGCTGCAATGTATTGTCTGATTATGCAGGCCTGGGGCGTTCTGGAGCAGAGAGTGGGCAACCTATCGGCTGCTCGGAGACTGTTTAGATCGTCTCTGAACATAAATTCTCAAAGCTATGTTACGTGGATGACATGGGCATCGTTAGAGGAGGATCAAGGTAATTCTGTGCGTGCTGAGGAGATCCGCAACCTTTACTTCCAGCAGGTGCTTTCTGTAAACCCATTACTTTCACTTTCCTTCAGAAACTTGTACAACACTGAGGCTAAGACATGCACTATTGTGGTTTGCAACAGCGTACAGAAGTTGTGGATGATGCTTCATGGGTGATGGGATTCCTAGACATCATCGATCCAGCAATCAATAGCATAAAGCGATTCTTGAGCTTCGATGATGAGAACTCGTTTTACAAGTCCAAGGATCCTTCCAGAGCCGGCTTGTCAGGAGATGAATCAGCCGTGTCTTCCTCTGATCACATTAACCGTAACAATGTGGAGAGCGAAACTGGCTTTGATTTAGACACTTTCATTCGCGAGAAGCTGTCGCTGGACCCCGGTGACCTGGAGATTCAATTTGGAACATCCCAAAAGCCATTCCAAAGGCGAACACGGACGAGAAGCAGGGCATGGCGGCTGGAGCACGGAACTCGCTCGCCCATTAAGTTATGAATTAAATCATTCTGCTTGTGATTGAAGGTAACTGATCTGAGTATACGGAGTAAATTTGTAACTTTACCAATCATTTTACTAGTTGCAGGATTTGTACAACTACATTGTAAAAATATGCACTCGCAACTGTGTTGTAATTGTGACACCAAATCAGTGTACTAGAATTAGAATTCAAAACGTTAGCTCACATGGCTAAATGTATTTTTCCAGAAATACATAATGGAACAAGATATATGTATGCTCCGGTTCTCTTTTGTTCTGCAGTTCCTGCAGAACTCTACCGTCCCCATGTGTTGCCCATAGTCGCGGAATAATTCCTGATTACATTAAAGGCAAATCCGAGGCTAAAAAAATTGATCACATTAACATCTTGCGCAAAGATCTTAACTATGGGTTTTGTTTGCCAAGGGGTTGAAGCTGAATTCCAAGAAAGTGATACTATCTTATATGTACGGTAATACACTTGTTACCATTTCAAAATTTTATTTTCAAAAAGAACCTTTTGCATCGGCGTACTGGAACATTCTTGTCAGCTCAAATGTTTCAGGGAAAAAACTGAGTGGAAATAGGGTTTCCAAAACAATATAGGAGTGTAAGCAGCAAATCAGAAATTAATGCTCGAGTATGCTTCCAAGTTTCTTACAAGTCATAGAAGAAACCCTCAATCAAAAAGAACGGGTAAGCAGAAACAACCTGATGCCACCTAACAGGATCATCCTTTAATCGATTCTTCTCCTATTGCCAGCAGGAATGTTCTTTTCTGTGAGGAACTTCAAGACATTGACCAATGCCCTCAACCGGTCCCATATATTTAAGCTGTAAAGAGCTTCTACCAGCGATTCCTGAAACTTAAACCCATGCTCTGCAACAGGATACTGCCGTTGGAAGAGATAAAAATCAGTTTTTGAAGTACGGAATTTTCAAATTTTGATGTGTGGAAGATCATAGCTGACCTGGATAGGCCTTGGTATTACAGTTTTAACAAATGGCCACCACCTATCCTCAACAACTGATTTCACAAGACAGCAAGCCCGCAATCCTTCCACGCCAGCAAACCTTCCAAAGCCACTTTCTTTTACGCCACCAAATGGCAGGGACTGGAGAAAACCAATAACACTTGCAATGTGATTTATGGTTAATACATAAAAAGTTAAATAACTTATCGTTTGACCTTGACATTACAGTGTCAGAAACCTATATAATAATGGAAATAAGTAAACTTGTCAAACCAAAATTTTCATGCCAAAACTGCAAAACATACAATGACTTCATTTAAGAACGGGATACTCTAACTGCTATATTAAAATTGTACCATTTTATATTCATACAACGTGCTTATACAGAAATCCCAAGAAATTCATGTGCACATTTTCTTCAGGTGATGATCTGGCCCGCTTCCCCAAAAAGTAGGGGCAAAATTCTCTGCTCTCACCTTAAAATCCTCTGTTTTCAAGCTTAAAATATTAGATGTTTCACTATAAAGGTAGAGTAGGCCAACAAATTCTCGGGTATATTATAGAAATGTAAGAGTGTTGGGCACTGGCAGCATTATTTGAGACAAAGAAGCCACCCTCAAATTTAAACATGCATTTGCACACTGCCTGAGCAACGCATGCATTTCCACTGGAAAAATAGATTACCTGACACATGTAAGTCGATGCAAAGTCATTGATTGCAGCAACTCCACAGTGTATCTGGGAAGCAATCTGCTTGGCTCGTTGCTGGCTGCCAGAAAACACAGCACATCCAAGCCCATATTTTGAATCATTTGCAAGCTTGATGGCCTCCTCATCTGAGCTGAATTTCATTATTGGCATGATTGGTCCAAAAGCCTGCAAAGTTAACCAAGGAGCAGTTAATGAACCAGCAAAAATACCAAAAATAACAATTTGTAACCCTAGAATATAGTGGGTCAGATAATACAATAATATGAGTTTGGACTATATAATTCTCTATCACTCTCTCTGCCTGCAACATTTATTGTAATGGAAATGATTTTAAATGCTAGTGCTGGCACTGATTGATTCTGGTTGGAAGGGTGCCATTGGCTTGTTTAAAAAAGAAACAAGTAAAGACAAAAATAGGTGATGCAGGTTAATCCAACCACCTCTTCCTGCAGCAGCTTCATTGTGTGATTTACATTCACAATTACAGTTGGAGGAAAGTATTGATCAACAGCATCTGCACCTATATTGCCAACACTTCCCCGAGCAACAATTTCAGCACCTTTGTCCTTGGCATCATTGACAAGGCTTTGAAGCTTTTCTGAGTCCTCTTGCATACATATGGCTCCCATATCATATTTTCCATCAAGCGGAGGACCCTACAAAAGATCAAGTAGAAATTAAGACATGGCAGGTTGTCAGGTCGCACTGAGTTTTTGGCCCCTGACCATCTTTTGTTTTAAGAGAGCTCATTCCTGAAGTTGTATAAACTCGGAATTTCTAATCTAACCATCAACACAACCAATTGAGATAATATATGTGAGGAACATAGGTGACTGCTCTATCCCTTCCCAAGTTACAAGTCTGTTCCCAGATAGCCATCAGCAGCCATGCATTTACATAATCAAATTGCCAAAAGCATCAGATCCATCATACCCACAGTGAAAATATACTTGAAACGTTAGAGCCTTATTTTGACCTATGCCATGTTAGTGAATATAATTTGAAATTGCAAAAAGTAATATCTTAAAATGATTTCTCAATCTGTAGTAAAACTGAAATTAAACACAGTAAAAAGTAATCATATTAGTTATATAAATTTTATGCCTGCAAAAGTTTAACGTCAAAAGAACTGGTGATATAACAAACAAGATGAGAAACTGCTCAGGAAGCAGGGCAACATTCTTTTTTTTTTTTTTTTTGGTCTCAAAGCATAGCAACATTCAGATCACTGAAAACATAAACTTATAAGTAAAATGCACAAGTCAATTTATACAACATATCTAAACACTATTTTGTCCGGTGTGAGTTTCTTCTCGTCCAGCTCCTTCTGAATAAAAGGATTAAAAATATTTAATTTGAAGCACTTTGGTCTATAGTAGACAGGAGTGAGCTAGTCATGTCTCAGATCTCTGAAGGATTACCGTGTATTCTCAACAATCCATGGTCTCACACTATTTTACATTTTCTGGATTATTCATTGATTTTTTTTTTTTTTGGGGGGGGGGGGGGGTAGGAAGAAAGTTTATTACCATCGACCAAAAGTTTCTTCCACAAGAATATGATTACATAATTACAAACTTCAGGGCCAGCCTAGCATTAGTATGCATAAAAGTAAAAAGTAAAACAGAAAGGTGACTAAGATTCCAACATAACTGTTCTAGAGCTCCATGGAAATAACAATGTGCAACCAAACAACAATTAGTCTATGAGTGGTCACAGTTCATCCACATAAGAACTATTAGTAACGCCAAATAATAGTAACAATCAAGACAGCTATCTATTCTAAACATCATCACATTTTCAGGTCAAAAAAATTCTTTAACAGCATTTCCAGTTCATTTTTTATTGTACATATTATTCCTGATGACCTCATTGCTACACAGAAACACTTAAGTACTGCAACATATAGACCTCCTTAGCCCTCTTTCCCAAAAACATAAGTAAATTTGAATTTGAAGTCAATTTGAATCCAAACAGTATGATTGCAATGAGAGGAAGATATCTGCAATAAAACATGTAAAAAGTACTTACAGCAGTAACAGATTTTACGATTTTGACTACTTCGGCAAGAAATGAAGAATAAATTTTCTGGTGAACATAAAATCTCTCAGCCCCAGCACAATTCTGTCCACTTGACTGAAGAGCAGCCCTTACAGCAATTTGTGCAACCTATTCAGGATTTTACTTTTTTAGTTAATAAGCCATGGCATTAAAAAATACAGCTTAGGGTTACAAATCAAAAGTGAATATCTACTTTGAAGCTTCAATTACAATAAATCTTCATGTAAAAGGGAAGGCTACATACATGAGGTACATCTACATCTTCACATACAATAAATGCATCTTTCCCGCCCAGTTCAAGTGTAACTGGTATCAGTGTCCGAGCAACATTTCTCATTATCTGCAGGAAAAGAAAAATATCAACATAGTAAACAATTCATATAAATCACAGTCCAAATGACTGCATATAAATATATTCTGCAGACACAAAACCAACAGAAAAATTAAAATGCACGAACATAGGAGGTATAAAAAAGTTGCACAGCAACCTTTACAATCTTCTAAGTATGAGTAACCTCTTTAACATAACATATCTCAATTAACACTGCAAAAATTCCATTCAGGTCAAAGATTTGGATTCATGAGAAAACTGACCTGCTTTTTTCAAAACAAATTACTGAACACCATTTGTTCATACTTACTACCATTTAGGCAAGGGAATCTACTGAATGGAATTAGAGATGATATTAAAGTGAAATTCCACTATAGGAATTAAACTTGGCAGGACAAAGGAAGTGTATACCATTCTTCCCACACCAGGGGATCCAACAAATATGACCTTGTCAACTGAAGATGCTAGAGCTTCACCTGTTTCAGCAAACCTGACAGATAAGTTTATTGGTCAATACCAAGATCAAGATAAGGAAATTAAAAACAAGCAGAGAAACAAGGTCACAAGCATGTACCCTGTTATTACATCAACTAGATTTTCAGGAGCTCCTACAGCAGCAAGGGCTGCTTGAATAATTCGAATGTAGAAACATCCAGACCAACTTGCATGTTCAGAAACCTGCAAGTAGACACAAAAATACATAGCTAATTAATGTCAGCCCCTTCACATGAATTATCTTTTCAAGCAAAGTCACATTGATTTTTAACTCGTTTACACTAGGAATTAAAATGGAAGTCCTAAAGAGCGGTTATTTGTTAAAGCATGAACTACAGCTGATTCTAACACAGTACAATGTAAACAAACTCTCTTACATCAATAGCTGAAAAGTCTGAATATAGTAACCATGTATTGACACCCAGGTTTCATCCTTCAACAAGGATACAAGATCTCAAACATAAGTAGGAAGTACTGTGGGCCTTGAGGGTAGGCATTCTGTTACATCGCCAATGAAATATCAAAATGATAACAAAAATGGAGCCACACAGAATTTACATCTCAATAAGAAGGCAGTAAGGTGTATATATGTCAGACAATCAGTACTTAAACAAAAAGGAACAAACTCTTATATATGGGGTTGGTATCTGAAAAGGAAAGTATGACTTTTCATGGACCAAAATAAAACACACCTTAATCACAATGCCATTCCCTGAAAAGATGGCAGCCAGCATTGGGTTAAATATATTGTGGAATGGATAGTTCCATGAGACAATGGCACCAATTACACCAAGTGGATAAAATTCCACTTTAGATCTCTTGTGAAGCATTGATCTTCCACAGGACCTGCATCCATGATGATAATGCCCACATTCTACTCAATATTTTCACAATACACATTCTTCTCAGAAGTGCAAAAAGATATGGTTAATCATTCAGCACAAACTGAAGGCAAAATGACAATGCTTACTCAAGTCTGATTGCATTCATTTTCTGCATATAATGACTATTGGAAAGAGGTACAAAGATTATGTGTACTTCACCCAAAATGCAATCTTAACTTCAGAAGGCGCTAAAGGTGATTTTTTGAAATGTTCATTCCTTTTGAGGAACAATATGCTGAGTAAACATATTGACATCTTTGACATGGGCATGTAACTTAGGATGCATTAAATGAAGGAAAAGGTAAAGCTTCAACAAGGCACATTGGCAGTCATACACTGATCAATTCAAGGACAGAAGCTTCTATAGTGAAACTATAGAAGACAGACCATTAGAATTGCAACAAACTTTTTAGATAAGTTAATTACATAATAACAATTCAACAATAATACAACATATTGCCTTATATAGTCATTCTTGAATTGATCAATGAAGAAAAAACAAGCAAAGTTGGTAAAAGCTACCTGTATTCAGGCCTTAGCCAGCGCTCCCCCTCTGAAAGTAGCCAAGTGATCTTTTCACACGTTGTCATTATTTCACCCAAGGAAGCATCTACCATAGTCTTTCCAGTATCACGTGATGAGATCCTGAATTATGTGAGACATTAAACAAACAAGATAAATAATAATATCTAAGTAATAATAAAAAATTAAGCAAATATGATAAATCAATAATATGTGAGAACTCCATCCCAAAGAAAATAAAATAACAGGGACAATAACAATAATAACAGTGGAAAAAAAAAACCTTAGTGGCAATCACTCTTAGCTAGATGTTCACTTATAGCATCTCAGTATAGTTAACAGCACTATTCATGATGCCCAGACTCACTTTACTTGCCAAGTTGGTGGGCCCACTATTTCTTAGCTACACTTCAGGAAAAAGAAGAAAATCAACATTTACAGGGAAACCTTAGTCCTTACTCGCATATAAGCTCTTGATGCTCAATAATATACTTCAGAAGTATACGCAGAAACTGGCGCCTTTGTTTGAACTTACTCTTAGCCCATAATTTCTGTGCCTTCCTTGCCAGGGCTACATGCTGCTTGACCTGAGTATATATATGATTAATCAAGCATGCATGTAACTGATCATAGTTTCAGCCAGTAATCATGTTCATACATCCAAACATAGGTGTACGTGGCCAGACAAAGTACCATGCATGTTCAATGGATATCTGAATCTAGTTATCAAAATATCAGCAAAGCAGGCAGTGACCAGCAATTTCAGGGAATAATATTTTAAGTACCACAAGAGAAGAAATGCATAAATGCATAATTCTTAAGAAAAAAATATATATATCCATTGGACAGGGCAACAGAACAGCTCAACAGTAGCAATTCTAATATAGAAAGTTGAAGTAAAGGATTGCTCAAAGTGTTTGAAAGATAAGCACATAATGAAATTTGGAAGACTGAATGACAAAGTTTAACATGAATACATGAAAAATATTTTCCAAGAAACCAAAACAAAAGTAAGAAAAAGAAAAGTTGACACTTGAAAGGGAAATTCATGGAAGAACACACTCATAGATAAACAAAAAATGAAGAAATGCAACTAAGAAGGATACACCATCATAATTTTCTAAAAATATGCAAAGTTTATCTCTAATCTCTATTTTGAAAACATAAAAAAAAAAAAATGTTTAATCAACTTATATCCCAGCACAAGATTACAGAAGTGTGATACGTTGCAGTTCACAAGTAATATTGCTCCAAATCCCTTGCCATGACAGCAACAATAACATCACCAACCTCATCAGGTTTCAAAGCAGGTAAGTATCCTAGGAATTTCATTGTTGCAGGCTCATAGCACGGAATTTTGTCTGTGTGTCTTTTGGAAGGTATCTGCAAGGTAATCCCAAGTATGAGCAACAAATTCTCTTGTGGCTTATACTAAAAAATTAAGGTGTGACAGTCAGGTTTCAGCAGAATCATGGTAAATTTAAAGAAATAACAAAGTTCTAAATCTCAGAAGACAATATATATATATATATATATATATATATATATATTAAATCACATCAATTACATAAACAAAAAACAGTAAAAGCAATAAATATTGACAGTAACACTATGCACCGAAATAGAATATATCAAGGGAAAGGAAATGAACAAAGAAATTACTTATACTTCAATTTTTACGAATAATGAAAAAAGAGAAGAGAAGAAATAGTTTGTTGACTAATATTAATTCATTTCCTTCTAATTTTTTAATCCAACCAAAAGATAAAAAACAAATTTAGCCTCGATCGGTTCATATATTTTTTCCATCTTGTAACGTCTCTTTACTATCACAATCCTTGTTCCATACTTATCACAAGTCTAAGTCGATTATCCTTTCTTCATGCTGATCAGTTTCAACTAACAAAAAGAATCTCAACAAAGCAGCAATCCCCATGCAAGACACAAAATATGATGATAACCGCACGCGCAGACACAAATCCATGAATGATCTGAGATCATACAGGATGAAGATACACAAATACAGTGACAAAATGTCACAAACTCAGTAAGCAATGAGAAGATTCACAGACACTCACGTATATGTAGCTGCTGTCCTTAGTCTGATTTCCATCATCCAACACTGTCACCAAACATAGTGAATCACTATCACATCAAAACATTGATAAATGAATTTGCACTCACAAACACATATTCATATCTTCAGAGAGAGAGAGAGAGAGAGAGGTAACTATCGGAAGCGTCGACGTCGATCGAAGGCACATTGGGAGGAATGAGCATTAGCAAGAATTTACAGATGGCAAAAGCGAATCCAATAACAAACAAGGGCCACCAGAACGCCATTTCCGAGAGCTTCAGGCAGCAGAGAATCTCTGAACCCTAGGAATTGAAGAATCTTCTCATTAGCTTATCTTCAGAGAAACAATTGCTCTGAGAGTGACTCTATCGCTGTAGGGCAAGCAAACCTTAATTTCTTGAAAAGAGAAAACGACATCCAAAGAGGAAACACAAATTCGAGCTTGCTTTAATCGCTTTCCCCTCTCTCTGTATAAATATATATATTTTCTTGCTCCACGACCATCGAATTTTAACAATTGATCTCTCCGGGATGGCACATCTTAAGCTGATAAGTCGTAAATAAGTGCTGTTAAGGGGGTATTCCCGTCAGATGAAGGAACCGCACGTAGTAGCAGAGAAGGGGTGAGAAACGTGATCACACAATTTTTTTTAGAAATATTAATAATTTTCAAATAATTTAATAAAATATTATATTTTATTAAATTATTACAAATGGACCACCTAAGTGCTCCCAGCTTAAAAAAAAAAAAATAGCGTGAAATTCACGTGAGGAGAACTCATTATTATCAGTGGTGAATTTAAAAAAAAAAAACTATTTTAGCAGAGATATTATTTTGTTTTTATTTTTTCTTTTATTAGAATTTGTTTTTTTAATGCATGCATACAAATAAAAATATTTTTTTTTTTTACAAAAATTCTACTTATGTTAAATTAGTTTAACTTTAATATCAGTTTAATGCGAAAAAGCCCATTCAATACAAAAGTTTATTTTGATGATTATTTTATGATTTTGATATATTTTTTTCCTTCAATGTAACTTTTGTGATTGGTTAATTTCTCACATAATTTAAAAATAATAAATGATTTTTATTATGATTAAATTATAAATAACATTATATACAACATATATATAAATGTATTATGTGCCTTTTTAAAATCTATCTTGAATACGTTTGAATTCTGTAATTTTATAAAAGAGTAAATTATATATCTTGGCACCTTCAATAGTTTGAGATTTTTTCCTAAATATATTCCTATTGTTTTTCTTCAAACAATTAAGTTTGTGTATTTTTTAATATTTTCATAAAACCCTGTCCATTATAAATAGTGTTATAGTTTGAGAAAAAAAAATAAAGATTAAGTTTAATTAATTAGATTTCTGATGACAAATTTTTCTTTATATGTTCCAAGTCCTTGCAAAGGAAGATGGAGAAAGAAGATGACAACAATGCTGCCCTTTTCATCTCCATTTAACAATGAGTTTAGAATTTAAGATTTAAGTGAAACGGTACTTTTATTTCATTCAAGTATTTTTTATAATACTAAGAGTATTCTTAATTATTGAATTTTAAGGACAACATCAATGACCTTTTTACACTTGAGCCTGAGATTATCTCATAATAAACAACTTAAAATACAAAAAAGAGATTGGTGTAAGTATAGTATTTGGCGCAGACAGATTGTGAGCGTCAAGTTGTAGAATGACTACGTAGGGCATTAGTAGATGCTTTTTTTGTGACAATTCTTTTCTTAATTTCATGGTGCAGCACAATATCCTGCCCTTCTGATGCTTTTCCTGTTGATCACTTTATTTACAGTCATCTCCCAACGCTGATTGGTCTCTCAAGTAAAGCCATATCTTCCTTAGATTCACCAGCAATCTAAACAAAAGGCGGGCGGGTTGAATTTTCAGCCATGATAGCACATTAGTACTAGAAGCACAAGCTTATTAATCAAAGAACAAGCTGACCCCCCAGTCAACCAATTTTACTTGCTAATCCATCAGGGCTAATGTACTTGCTTCATTCTTGAATTCTCTAAGAAGCATGGATTCAACTTTACTCGATCCGAATAAACCTTTGCTTTCTCTTTGAGTCCACAAAATTCTTTTCAAACGGGATTAATTAATGGCCATGCGCCGAATAACTTGGCTTCTTGCTTTTGTGTCGACATGCATTAGCTTATATATTTCTTTCTTTCTTTCTTCTTCTTAAGCTCACCAAATCACCATGGATTGTTAACGCCGAACTAGCTAAGGTAGAATCTGAACATGTGTTCAAGATATCGGCATTAATTTCTAGCCGACCCCAACACTTCAATCTGCAAAATGAATTGTGAACTTATTATTGCTTCCATTACCAACCCGTAAGTTCTAACATTGTTGTTCGTTTTTTATTGCTTGTTTTTTTTTTTTTTTTAATCTTGAATTAGATTTAAAGAAACTGGTGCTGTTACGTTGCAGGGTTTTCTAACTAATAGCGGGAGAAGGTTGAAGAAAACGATGGAAAGAGACAGTAGAACACTGCAAGCGAGGGATTATGTGTCGGTCGAAATTAAACCAGATGAAGACGACAATATTCTTGTCTCCTTCATAAAAGAAAAGCTGGAAGATATTTCTGTCTCACATTGTATCTGCAAGGTCCCCGAGAAAATGAGGGAAAATAATGGAGAAAAGTACACGCCGAGGCTAGTCTCAATCGGCCCGCTTCACCATGGTAAAGAGCATCTAAAGGCCATGGAGGATCACAAATGGAGATATCTCAATACGCTTCTGAGCCGGAAACCTAACCTGGAATTAATCCTCGACAAATGCGTGAGCGCGCTGAAGGGTCTGGAAAACAAGGTGAGGAAATGCTACGCTGAGAACATTGATGCTTTCGGTAGCGACGATTTGGTGAAGATGATGCTCGTCGATGGCTGTTTCATCATCGAGGTCCTGTTAAAGTACTCCTTCAAGGGCCTAAAGCGCCGTGACGACCCCTTCTTCAGCAAAAAATCGGAATTCTTGAAGCTGAGAAGCGACGTGATCCTGCTCGAGAACCAGATCCCGTTCTTCATTCTCCGGCAGCTGTTCGACATAGTTCCGATTCCGAAACAGTGTAATCAGACTCTCATCCACCTGGCCTTGGTATTCTTGCACAAAGCGATTCCGGAAGAGATTAAGATCGATCCCGGAAAGTTCAGGCAACATTGCGAACATCTCCTCGATCTTGTCCATAATTGCTACGCTCCGACGCATCCGGAGAATCATCAGGTTCAACAGATTCAGTTCCCGCCCAAGAATCTGAAGCCGGCAATGGAGCTGCGGAAGGCGGGAATCGGATTCGTTAGGGCCAGCGCCGAGAGCTTGCTGGATATCAAGTTCGCCCATGGATTTCTCGAGATTCCGCCTCTGAAAGTGAACGACTACACAGAGACGGTGCTGAAGAACCTCCTGGCGATGGAGCAATGCTACAGCGACCGCACGAAGTACGTTACATCATACGCGTTCCTGATGGCGAAGCTCATCCAGACGAAGAAGGACGTTAGGCTGCTGTACAGATCGCGGATTCTCACCAACGGATTGGAGAAAAGGCAAGAGATTCTCGGTTTGCTGAAGAATCTGCATCTGGAGGTGAAAGACAAAGAGTTCTATTACTGGGAGGTTTGCGAGCAAGTGAGCGGATACAGAAGAACTAGTTGCAGGATCTGGTGGGAGATGATGAAGCAGAGGTATCCGAGCACGCCGTGGAGGATTGCAGGGTTCGTTCTGGCCGTTTTGTTTCTGGTTCTCATTTTCATTGGGACCTTGTTTTCAGTTCTATCGTTCTCACGTCACCACATTTGATGTTCCTTTACGCTTAATTACTGGTCTCGTTCAAGCTTCTTAATTTCATGGCAGATTTTCAGTAGATTGCGCAGTGAATTGAGAGCATGTGCATTTGTTTGTGACTTTCGAAAACTACTGTTGAGTACATAACTTATTTTAGAACATCAGCCTGCGTTGATTTTGATTTTTAATTTTTAGTTTTGAGTTTTAAATTTATTTTTAATTTTATATTTTGATAGCCTATTTTTAAAAAAATTAAAAATATATTTTTTTATTTTTTTAAAAATTTATTTTTCAAAATAAAAAATTAAAAAACACGTTCTCAATTTTTTGATACTATTTTATTTAATAAATTTAATTATTTAATAAATTAAAAATATTTAATGTTAATAAATTATTAAAAAATATATATATTTTAAACTTAATAAATTTTATAATATTTTTCTCATTAGAATAATAAAATATGAATAAATAAATAAATAAATATATTTTGAGTTTAGAATTTGTTTTGAATGAAAATATTTAAAATAATTTTTTATTATTTTGAGTTTTTCTTATAATTTTTTTTTATTTTAAAAAATTAAAAACTAAAAATGACTAACACAATCTTCAAGTTTGAGTTAAATTTGTATTTTATATATATATATATACAAAAAAACACATTCCGTAAATATAGTAAATTTGAAATTTAAAAAATAAAGCACTTTTGATAAATCAAAGCATGATAGACTTAAATTTGATAAGAGAAAATATAAAAATATTAGAAAATAGACAAAAAAAAAAAAGGAGGCTTATATACGTAGGATTGGATTATTCTCTAGTCTTGCGTGAAGCAGTAAATCAAGCGGTTGAGAATGAAAAACAAACGGGTCTATCGGTCCGCTCCATTCTCGTTGGTCTTCATTTCCATTGCCTTCTCTCTCGCAACACATGCCATAAAGCGTTTAACTTTAATCTCTGCATATTGAGAGAGAGAGAGAGAGAGAGATGGCCGGAGAAGAAAGGAGAGTGGGGGTGGCAGTAGATTTCTCGACGTGCAGCTTGGAAGCGGTGAAGTGGGCGGTGGAAAACGTTGTCCGGGAAGGTGATTACCTTATCCTCGTCACCATCCTTCCCCATATCTACTACGAGGAGGGCGAGATGCAGCTCTGGGAAACCACCGGCTCTCGTACGTGGACTTTATCTTTCTTTTCTCATTCCTTAATTCTCACTGTTTTTCTTCTTTCTTTCTTTCTATAAGTTTCACCCACACCTTACCTTATGCTTTGGGTTATACTACGGAACGAAATGGTCACGTGGATCCAGAGTTTTGAATGTAACTTGATTAAAAACTATTATTTTTGAAACTTAGATTCTTTTTATAAATTTTTTACTTTAAATGTGCTAATTTTTGCAGCTCTAATCCCTTTGAATGAGATTTCTGACCCGACGATCATGAAGAAATACGGAGTGCATCCTGACCTTAATACTCTGGAAATTGTCAACAAGGCTGTTGAGAAGAAAAAGGTGATGCTATAGCTTCCTAATCCTCTCAGTTTATGACTATTTTTTTTTTATATAATTATTAACTGTATATCATTTTAGTCGACTTTTTACGATATTAAAGATCTAGATGGATGTACAAGAACAGATTGTGGTGGTTATGAAGATTTTCTGGGGAGATCCACGCGAGAAAATCTGTGAGGCCGTTGACAGCATTCCTCTCAGCTCTCTTGTTGTAGGCAGTAGAGGCCTTGGCAAGATCAAGAGGTCTCTTTCTTTCCTTTAGTTCCCCTTTCTGCTTTATTTATTTATCGTCAAATTGTATATTATAATGGATAAAATAATTGAGGAACTAAAACTCATATAACTTAACTCTATCTAATAGGGCTAACATTTCTTGGAATTGTGTTCAAAAGTTTTTGGTGTTTGAATTGCTTTTCTGGGCTATTAATTTCTTTTGCAACGAGAAACTTGGCTACTTACCCAAAAAAATTGTGACTTGCCTAGCACAGAAGGTGGGGGAAACATGAATGGTGTTAATCAGTTCTCTATACATGTCGAACGTTGATCTTCTCCCCTTACTCTTTTATATCGCTAATGCTCCCAATTTTATTATTCATGTGAATGCATGATCTCCATCTTCTCCCTTCTCACTCTCGCTTCTAATTCCACCAAACAAGATGAGGTGAGTTTCTGATCACTGCCAAACAGAGTGTGGATTGTTTGGGCTGCTTTTAACTTCTTGAGCGTCAAGTCTGTAAATCTTAGCTCTATCGTGAGCGGACGAGGTACATATCCATAAGACGGTATTGCCATAAGAAATCTCCATAGATGTCTTCGGGGTGGCTTCGATGAGTTCATCACATGCTTTGCTTGTTATCAGGCTCCATGTGCATGGATTCAGAAAGACGGTTATGAAAATTACTAGTGAGAACAGATGTATCTGGTGTACTCACAATAGAGCTGCAATTTACCAACTTGATGTTTTCCTTCAACATTAACAATAACCAATCTGCTCTGTTTGTAACGATCAGAAACCACCATCGCGTATCGGTTCTTTGGTTGCACCAGCAAAGGAATAATTAATATTAAGGCTGTGAAATTAGGTATTTGAGAGTGATTAGTTGTGGGTTTTGTTTGCTGTTTGCAGGGCTATAATGGGCCGCGTCAGCAACTATGTGGTGGCCAATGCTCCCTGTCCTGTTACCGTCGTCAAGAACGCCAATTTCTAACTTTTTATTGATGATAAGAGGCATGGCCTGAGACTTGACACCCTTTAGCTAGAATTTTTGACATTTCTTAGGGTAAAATAGATTTAAATTTCTGCTGTGGTGGTGTGTTCTTGTGAGTTTTCCTATCTTCCTTATTATGTTCAAAAAAACATAATTTTGTTTTTTATTTTTATTTTTTTGTAATTGTATGTGATTTAAATCATGCTTTCCTCTGGATAGAAAAGTATTCCTTTTGTCTTTGAATATCCTTAATAAAATATTTTCTTTCATCTCAAACAGATATAATGTTATTAAGGGTTGATTCAAATCAATTTTTAGTCTTTTTAATATTCTCTGTAATTGAATAATTCATCAAATAAAAAAGGGGCACGACTACCGAAATTGATTCATGTAACATGAAAATTTTAAAAATTGGTAGATTATAGTTGTTTTCTTTATAATTAAAATTAAAATTTATTTAAAAATAAACTCTCACCCATAAAATATAACCCTACGCATAAAGAATGTAATATCATTAATGAATCCACCAAAGAGATCAGATATCCAAAAGGACACTAATAATTCTCCAAAATTATAATCATTCTTTTTAAAATGATGTTTGAAACTTAACTTCTTTTTTTTTAAATTTATGGAAACTGACTGTATTTGGTAAAGTCAAATTTATGAAAGAGAGGGGACATTTGTAAAGAAAACCAATAGCTAAGGTCGGCCTGCAATTGCCAGGACCTCAGGAGCCTGAATGTAATTTCGAGAAAATATCCTAAGCGTTCGAAAGACCAGTCATCCACCCGGTGCGCGGCAGCAATTATCTTCCAAGTTCATTGGGTCCCCTTCTCGACGTCTAAAACAAGGTGGGCTTCCCATGTATGGAACCTTGAGAAAATTATTCCCCAAACCATAACCATACACTCCTCTTATTACATCTTCTTTGTTATATATTGTTGCGTTTGTATTATTCTCAGTCTGTCTTCTCTATTTGGACTTTCCAAGAACAAATAGGGTTTTGATTCTTGTTCTTGCTTCCTTTTTTCGGCTGCATTGCCTTCTTGTTATGTGTATGTGCTCATCTGTGATGTAACCTTCTTGTTTTCCTTGAACAGACTGGAGGTAATATTTTAATTTTTGGATCTTTATCTGGGTGCCTATAGCTGAAACTTCGCTCAGAAGTGAGGTAACCTTTCTTGTCGTTTCTTTAACTGCCATGAAATCAAGGACAAAGGCATAATAAAATTTCGTGTATCTGGACTATTCCTATTGTTAATTAAGTTTCCTTGTGATAAAGAAGAAGAATAAGACATCTATTATATAATGTTTCTTTTTTCTGGTTGGAGGGTAGGAAAATTATTGAGTTACTTTATTTCATTTTTGTATGGATGGATGGGAGATATTTGGATACAACATTAGTTATAAGGGTGTTAACGATTGATAAGAATGACTGGAGAGATAGAATTCATGTACAAACCCATGGTGGGATAAACACTTTAGTATATTGTTGTTTTTATCCTGGCTGAATATAAAAGAGGATTTTGATTTAGAACTTCTCAATAAAATCTTGGCTTTACAGTTGTGTGCTCCATCATAATCACATTGAGCCTGTTATGGATTGTATTCATCACAATATACACGTAGGGAAGTTTAATGTTCACTTACAGTCTGGAAAAACCAAACGATATTCACACAGGTCCAGTGTTCCTCGCCAAGTGCAGGCCAAGTGATTGCATTGAACATATCAACATCAAAGAACTGAAAGTGATGTTTCTTAATTATGTAGCAGAACATTTCATTTTTTTTTTTTTTATTGTTCATTTGTGTATGTATTGCTAATACCATGTCAATCTATTGGCATTATTGAAGATGGTAGTTATTAAAAAGGAACCTCCAGCAAGACAGGTTAAAAGCCTTCAGAACTTTTGCAAAAACTGGAACTTTTATATCTATTGGACTGCTAGAATTTGAGAAACCATATTCTGAATATATTGCACGAGTTTTCACTTTGATACAACGAGAGTATGTTCTCATTGGGGCAATTCAATTTTGGTGGGGTTCCAGATAACCGTATGTTTTTTAAGGGATTTGACGGTGAGGAAGAACGAATCACAGGAAAGCAGATCCATTTGTACCAAAACGAAGGCGAGAGAGAAATGCGGGGCATTGATTCATTTCCCTCTGACTTCGGTTTTTATGTGGATAACACAGCTGACGATGGACTTCTATGGTCCAACTTTCAGCAAGAATATCAGCAGCACCAATTGTTTTCAGATCTTGGGATTTCGGATGAAATAGTACCCCCTCCACTGCAACCAAGTTATGAAGAGCTTGCAAATCTGTCCGATGTTCGGATTGGAAATCATGGGCTTGATGAACCCAAGGAGGAAAACTCCTTTTCAATTCCTCTAACCTCGCTTGGAATCTTGGAGAACTATGGAAGTGGGTTCAGACGATTGACTGGGGAGAAGATGAAAGTGCCAAGCAATGGCACCATATGGACAAAGCCTGAGACACGGGTGATGGGTGGCCAAAAATTATCAACTGTGGATGTTTTACGTCTAGCTGGAGAAAGGTTCATCCAATCTTCTTCCCAAGGGGCTGGTGATCTCTCCATGCTAAGCCATCCCTTTGGTAGTTCATTCTTTAACCTCTCTGATAGTGAGACTAAAGATGTAGAACTAGTCCAGAATCTTCTATCTTCAGCTGAGAAAATAGGCCAGCAACAGTATGACCGTGCAAGCAAACTCCTCAGTCTATGCGATGATTTGTCCTCTGATACCGGAAACCCTGTTGAAAGAGTGGTTTACTATTTCTCTAAAGCTCTTCGAGAGAAGATTGATCTGGAAACAGGAAGAATCGCGTCTAAGGGTTTAGGGAAGAAACAATTATCAGATCTTGAGGGTCTAATGGTGAGGGCCAACTCTGCCACAGTTGGATTTCATGAAAAGGTGCCCTTCTCTCAAATCTGCCAATTCACTGGAATTCAAGCTATTATAGAACATGTAGCAGAAGCAAAAAAGATCCATTTCATAGACCTCGATCTCAGGACTGGAGTGCATTGTGCTGTCTTGATGCAAGCTCTTGCAAGTCGGTCTCAATGCACTGTTGAGCTTCTCAAGGTAACTGCTGTTGCAACGAACTCAAAATCAACAATTGAGGAGACAAGTGAACGATTGAAATGTTTTGCTCGCACCATTAACTTGCCCTTCTCTTTCAGTTTAGTAATGGTTTCAGACATGCTAGATCTGAAACCAGATCTTTTCCCTCTAGAAGATGAGGAAGCAGTTGCAATTAATGCAAGATATTGTTTAAGGGCCATGCTTCCAATGCCGGATCGCCTGGAATCTCTGATGAGAGTGCTCAGAAATATAAACCCACGTATAATGGTGGTTGCAGAAGTTGAGGCAAGTCATAATTCACCAGTCTTTGTGAACCGTTTCATCGAAGCTCTTTTCTTCTTTGGTGCTTACTTTGATTGTCTAGAAGATTGTATGGACTGTAACGATCCAGACAGAAAAACTGCAGAATCAGTTAACTTCAATCAGGGAATTCGGAATATTATAGCTGCTGAAGGAGAGCAGAGGATAAACCGGAATGTGAGTATAAGTGTGTGGAGGGCGTTCTTTGCTCGGTATGGGATGGTGGAGGAAGAATTGAGCACATCGTCGTTGTATCAAGCGAGTCTGGTGATTAAGAATTTTGCTTCTGGTAGTTCTTGCACATTACATATGGATGGCAAATGCCTGATTATAGGATGGAAGGGAACACCACTCCATTCTCTTTCTGCTTGGAAATTTAAATGAAAGGGACCAAATCAAGGTACGCGGTGTTTGAGTGGTGGGCTTAAGCCCGATATATTGATGCCTCAACAACTGCGCAGAATAGCTGCAATAGTCGCTCATGTCTGTCTCATGTTGCACCTTTAGTCTTATTTTTTACATTGAAATGGTCTTGTTAAAAGGTTGCTTTTTGTTGTTTTGCTAATCATGATGTGCAAGGGCTGTACTGTATTGAATATGGTGCCAGCCATCAGGCACGATCATTCCTTGATGGTGGTTCTTTTGAGTCCTCGGGTTTGGAAACCACATGGCTCTGCCTCTCTGCCCAACAGGGTAAATAATAAGTTTAATAGATTTTGAAAGGGTAAAATCACATATAAACCCCTCTTTTATTTGGGTTATTGAATTTGGCACTATAAATGCCTACCACTTGTTTTCTTTTTATGGTGCTCTCTGTTAGTTGTGAGTTAGCTCTGTTAGTGAATTTATGTATAATATATAAAATAAGTTATTTTGGTGTTTACATCCACATTTATGTCATGTAAATGCTAAAATGATGTACCTTAGAATGTACACCTACCAAAGGTATTAGCTTATAACTTAAACAAAACCTGCTAATTAAAAGGAAAACCATAAGACCAGCTATCGTGCCATGTTGGGATCACAAAGGATGTCCTTAAAAATACCCTAACAAGAGGGCTATATGAAAATATCCTAGTAAGAGCTATAAAAAAAACACCTATTATGTCTCTTTAAAAATTAAAATAGAATAAATATCTTGATATATCAATTATTGGTATTTATTAATATTCTATAAAACCTAAAAAAACTTTAAAAAATTCATGGATCACAAGGTCTTTGTTTCAATTTTTGTTAGCTTAGTCTCTAAATTTTTTTGAACTTTTTTAAATGGCTTAATAGATACAGAGCTCCCTAAACAATTAAAAACATAGTGTTTGGTCCCTGAAGCCAAAAAAAAAAAAAATCAAAATTTGGTATTTTTACTAATAAAAATTATTGTTTTAAATTTTTATTGTAACTAAGAGTAAATAGAGATAGTATCTATACCATGTAGAATGTTGCGTCACATAAAAAAAAAATCACGTCAACGAGCCATATCAGATTAAGTTTAATATATAAATATGATATTTAGTTTCTCAACAATTAAAAAGTTTGACATTTGATTCCTAGTATGAAAAAAAAAAAGACCAAATTTGAAGAAAAGAAAAAAAGAGGGAAACATAAATTTTATAAAAAATATTAAAAAAAATCTGAATTTTTAAATATTTTTAAATCTTTTATGAAATTTGTGTATTTTTTTTTATCAAATTTAATTTTTTTTTCGAACCAAATGTCAATTTTTTTAATTATTGAATGATCAAATGTCATAAGCTTAATTTGATATGTTTCGTTGATATAACTTTTTTTATAATATGTGACATTATATGTAATATAAATAACGACTCAATTTACTCTCAATCATAATAAATATTTAAAATAATAATTTTTAATAATTAAGATATCAAATTTTAATATTTTATAATTTAAATATCAAATATTATATTTTTTAATTATTAAATAACTATCTCATGTATTAAGTCCTTTTAAATAATTCATTTTGTACGCTAATTTTTGTTCTCTTTGCCCTTACTATTTTAATTTTTGGACTCAAGTTCATCCTTAAATTAAATTATTTAAAAAGTTTATAACTAAATTCGAGGGGAAAAATTCAAAAATTAAATTAACTAAAATAAACAAATTCGAGGCCAAATTGATTTTTTTTCTCTTTCTCTCTCTCTCTCACACACACACACACACATATATATATATATATATTCACACACTTTTTGGCGTTACCCATATCCATTAGGAGACATGTAGAGGTTTAGCTTACACAGAAGATAGTCGTATACCTTCCTCGAGCGGTACGACTTTGAAAAGGATTCGAAAATGGGAACTATCGAGACGTGGATGATGAAACACTCTCTGCTCTTCGCCGGAGCCACCCGACACCCTTTCATTCGGAGCATCCGAGACGGCACCCTTCACCTCTCTGACTTCAAGCGCTGGCTCGTATTTGTCTCTTCACTATCTTCTTTTCTCATTTCTTTTGCCCTATCTGCGTCTATACATGTGTCTATTGCATATATATTTCTTGTTTTTCTATTGAATGATATCATGTGTAAATAGGAGCAATAAGCTGAATTGTTGACTACTGCCTTGTGTTCTTGGCTGCTGCTTGTGGTATTAGGTTGATCGTTACACTCTATTGTGTTAGTAGCGTTGATCTTTATTTTCTTGTAGTGTTGTGGATTGCCTTATTGGATGATCCAGGATCATGCATATAAGGTTTGAACTTCAATTCTGTATTTATATTATATTGAATAGACGTGTCTGAGCCAATTTTTCTAGATTATGCATATTTTGATAATTCTCTGAATTTCTGCCCTTCTCCCAATTATGAACGGGGCCAATTTATACTAATGTAATAAGCCTTTCCAATTATGAGTTTGTATTAGTTCTATTATAGCCTAATATCCCTCTGCTCCCATGCAAAATTAGTGAATTGTGCATAGGCTCGTCTATAAACTTGTAAAGGATTGTGCTGCAAAGCTTGGACCATAAATCCAGCATGTGTTTCACAAACTAAAGCCTGATATTAATAATGTGATCCAGATGTGTGGACATGTCCGATGCATATCACATCATAATAAGAAGTTAGTTCAAAAGAATAATCACAATAATAAGAAAAAAAACCTACTATGAGATGTCAAAAATGAAGTAATAGGAGGATCGCACTCCGAATTCAGTGAGAATTAGGAGGATGCAATCGAGTTTGTAGAAGAACAGAGAGAAAGAAGAGAGATAGCTAGAAGAATTTAGAAAGAGAGAGAGACAGAGAGATGTAAGGAAGAATGCAGAAATCTGATATTCATTCAAGTTCTCTTTCCGAGAAGGACTTGGGAGGTGATATACTCGGCAGGGTAGGCGCTGCCACAGGGGATTCCCTCCTCCCCAACGGTTGTAACAATATCATTTGTCTTATTCTAGCCACTTTACATGTGGCAATCTAAGGCTAACAAACAGCTAACTTCTTCTCTAGAAATTACAACAATAACTAGTAAATGCAAACAGTAAATAGCTATGAATTACAACAACATATCCAGCCTTTATCCCACTATGTGGGGTCGACTACATGAATTCTAGACTTCCATGTATTTTTGTCTTTTGTCATATCTTCATTTAGGCTCATACACTTCATATCAAACTTTAATGTATCTTCCAAAGTCTTCTTAGATCTGCCTCTACCTCTTTTTTTAACTAATTGTTTCATTTCATCAACTCTCCTCACAGGAGCGTCTCTTGGTCTTCTTCTCACATGACTAAACCATCTCAGTCTAGCCTCTCTCATCTTTTCCTCGATTGGCACTACTCCTACCTTATTACGAATAACCTCATTTCTAATTTTATCTTTTTTTGTATGGCCGCACATCTATCTTAGCATCCTCATCTTCTCTACACTCGTCTTTTGCTCATGCTGGTATTTAACTGCCCAACATTCTGAACCATATAACAAAACTGGTCTTATAGTTGTCTTATAGAATTTTCCTTTCAGTTTTAATGAGATTTTACCATCATAGAACACCCCCGATGCATTTCTCCATTTTAGCCAACCCGCCTTAATTCTATGTGTGACATCCTTGTAAATTTCTCCATCTTTTTTAATCACTGATCTCAAATATCGAAAATGATTTTTTCTTTGTATGATTTGGTCTTCCAATTTTATTATAGCATCCTCAACTCTTGCATTCTTTCTAAATTTACGTGCCATAAATTCTATTTTCCTTCTACTTAATTTAAATCCCTTAGATTCTAAATTGTTTCTCCACAACTCAAGTTTAGTGTTCATCCCCTCTTTTGTTTCATCCACCAACACTATGTCATCTGCAAATAGCATACACTATGGCACCTCTGTCTGAATGTGTTTAGTGAGTTCATTCATTACTAAAGCAAATAAGTATGGACTTAGTACAGAACCTTGATGCAGTCTCATTGTAATTTTAAATAGTTCTGTATCCCCTCCGCATGTTCTAATCCTTGTCTCTGCACGTGATACATGTCCTTAAGGGCTTGTATATAGGCTATTTAGACTCATTTCTTCTCTAAAACCCTCCATAATACTTCTCTAGGGACCCTATCATAGGCCTTTTTCTAGATCTATAAACAATATATGCAGGTCCTTCTAATGATCCCGGTACCTTTCCATTAAGCGCCTCATTAGGTATATAGCTTCTATTGTTGACCTACCAGGTATGAAACCAAACTGATTTTCTGAGATGTCTGTTTCTTTTCTAAGTCTCTACTCTATTACTCTCTCCTAGAGTTTCATGATATGGCTCATTAACTTAATTCATCTGTAATTTTCACAATTTTGAACATCTCTTTTGTTCTTGTATATAAGAATCAAAGTACTCTTCATCCATCCATCTGGCATCTTTTTTTATTTAAGGATCGCGTTAAGTAATTTCGTTAGCTAGGAGATGCCCTCTTCTCTCATGCATTTCCATGCTTCTATTGGTATATTATCTGATCCCACTGTCTTATGATTTTTCATTTTTTTTAATGCTTATCTTATTTTTTTTGAACTTATGCGTCAATAAAATGTCACGTTCCCTTCAGAGTTTTTAAGATGTCCCAACCTAACTCTTGTGTCGCCATCATCATTGAATATTTTTGTGAAATACTCATTCTATCTCTCCTTAATCGCTCCCTCATTCTATACATTTTAGTTTTCATATTTTATGCATTTCACTTGGTTTAGATTCCTAGTTTTTCTTTCTCTTGCTTTAGCTAATTTATATATATCCATTTCTTTATCTTTTGTATCAAGTCTTTTATATAGATTCTCATATGCTTTTGACCTTGCTTTACTAACAACTCTTTTTGCTGTCTTTTTCGCTTCTTTATAATTTTTTAGGTTTTTTTCATTGTTGCACTGATATACAACCTTATAACAAGTTTTCTTATTTCTAATTTTCAATTGTACATTTTCATTCCACCACCAAGACTCCTTAAGGTTTGGGGTTTTACCATTTGTCTCTCTAAGGACTATCTTTGTCGTGCTTCTCAGGGCAGTAGCCATTTCCCTCCACATTTGGTTTGCATGTCCTTCTCCATTCCATTCTCTTCTACCCCTTAATTTTTCTTTGAAGATTAATTGTTTTTCCCCTTTTAAATCCCACCACCTAATTCTTGGATTTTGTTTTATGTGATTTTTTCTCTTCCAATTTCTTTCTTGGACGACAAGTGCCAAAAGTTTATGTTGAGTAGTCAAACACTCCCTCGGTATCACCTTACAATCCCTACAACATAACTGATCCTCTTATCTCATGAGGAAATAATCTATTTGGGTCCTTGATGCGACATTTTTATATGTGATTAAGTGTTCGTCCCGTTTTTTGAACCTAGTATTGGTTATGATGAGCCTATATGCCATAGCAAAATCTAGAATAGATTTATCTTCATTATTAATTTTCTCGAATCCATACCCTCTATGTACCTCTCTATAGCCGTTTCCATCTCTACCCACGTGACCATTTAAGTCACTTGCTATAATCACTTTCTCTACTCTTGGTATCATTTGTATGAGTACCTCTAGGTCCTCCCAGAATTTTGCTTTTATCTCCTCACCTAACCCTGCTTGTGGTGCATATGTACTAAAGATATTCATAGTCATTCTTCCTAGACCTTCACCATAATAATCGTATCTCCTATTCTCTTTACATCCACTACATCATCTACTAAACTTTTATCCATAATAGTCCCCACTCTATTTTTCGCTCGATCATTTCCTGTGTACCATAATTTATATCCAGTTTCTGATAAAGTTTTTACGTTTTTCTCTACCCATCTCGTCTTTTGAAGGCACATAATATTAATCTTTCTCTTAATCATCACATCTACCACTTTCATAGCTTTCCCTGTTAATATTCTTATATTCCATGATCTAATCCTTAATCTATGATTTTGATTTTGACTTTGACTTTGAATTTGATTTTGGACTAGCTTCTTTAGCTGCATTCGTCCAAACAAATGCGAGGACCCTTGTTCATTTGTCACTGCATCCGAGCGTCGATGCAGCGGCCCTAGCTCACTTGACACTACATGCAGGCAGTGTAGCATGTCGCTATGAAGGGTTACGCCCCAACGGTTTTTCATAGTTTGTCTAGAGTTCATGTTTTGGATCTGACTAGGTTTTACATTGGTTGTTGGCTACCTAACACAACCCTCCTCTCTTATCCAGGTTTGGAACCGGCAGTGGATAACATCCCCAGGTGGAGTTTAGCTATGAATTACAGTAAAAAAATAAAATTGACCGCTAATATGAATGGTTGTCGTGACACGAGGACCCTTAAACTTGAATCCCGAAAACAAGATACTTAAATTGAACGGGAATCACTAGACCACATGGGTTTTGTAGCACTTTTGACATAAATCACGTGCTTGATCATATCCAGTATTTTTGTACATTTAAATTTTGATTTGAATGCAGAATTCATGGGAAGTTTTGATTATTGTAGGAACAAGATTATATATTTGTTAGAGCATTTGTGCCATTTGTTGCAAGCGTGTTATTGAAAACTTGGAAAGAGTCAGATGATAATTCTGATATGGAAATCATGTTGAATGGTCTGGCCACTTTGGAGGGTGAGCTCAAGTGGTTCAAGAATGAGGCCTCCAAATGGGGTATTAGCCTATCCAGCACTGTTCCTCTTAAGGCAAACCTTGACTATTGCAGGTTCAGAATCCCTGTAACTTGTGGACTTTCTTCTTGTGGCTCATGTCTAGTAAAGATGAATTTTCTACACATATGGCCTATTGAGAATTACTTAAGTGCTATGTTCATGGAACAGGAACACATCTAAGAGTTAATGTTTTAAAATCCTAAATCATATCTTGTTGAAGGCTGGTAAAGACAATTGTAAACATGTATTTTATCAATTGTCCAGTCGTTAGAGTGGAGCACCACTAAGATTTAATGTTCTGAATTTGTAAATTATGGCCTATTGCGGACTAGTAAAGATGATTTTCTAATAGTAATGTTCTATCAGTTACCAAATAATTGAATGTCAATTGTCATTGAAGACATCTAATATTTTTCACCCATATTCTTAGTAAGTGTTTTGTATCAAAACGCATTGTACTTCAACAGAGGAATTAGTTTTCAGTATACTATTCTAAGTGCTGGCATGGGTTATGAATTCGGACATAAAAAAACTGAATTATGTAGATACAGTTCCAAATTTTGAAAATTTTTGATGGACCTATTACTGTTTTGTGTACTCTTTGTTTATTCCAATCACTAATAAGCTGGAGTTTCCACTGTTTTTTCATTCATTGATTGTATGGATTCTGAAACCTACAAAATAAATTACATCTACCAAATATTTTTTTCAATTGATAGAAGATAAAATTTTTTGCAAATCTTAATGTGTTTATCCTATAGGTTGGAAGTGGCTTTAGATTCCTATTAATGGAAAATTACATACTTATTGGAGCTTATATGATACATGTTCAATAATCTCTATTCTGTTCTTCTGAGGTTATAATCACTCCTAGCTAAGAGTATGCTAAAGAATTAGTCTTGTTTCTCAAAATTTATGCATATATACCTAAAGCATTCCTTTTGTTGATAAAATATTAATTTAGAACTTGGACATGAGTAAGAGAACATTAAGGAGCCTATTTGAAACTTTGAGTTGAAAAGATTTTTTTTACTAAGCTGAAAAGATTTTTACTCCACTTGCGTAGAAAGCATTTCTTATTTACCTTTGCTTCCTAATATTATAAACAGAAAGTCTACGAGGGCATTGGAAATAGCTGGTAGAATTTCTGATTTGTTTGAGTTCCTGTCATGTTGAAGGATCTTTATGTTGTCACAGCTTTGTTGAGAGCTTAATGAGCTCGGATGTTGAATATACAGTAGCCATAACAGCCTATTGGGCCATTGAAGCTTTTTATCAAGCTAGTTATTCCCACTGTTTGGAAGAAGACTCTAATACTCCAGCAGAGTTGAAGGAAGCCTGTGAAAGATGGGGCAATGATGCTTTTGGTCAATATTGTTTTTCCCTCCAGCAAATAGCTAATCGTTGCCTAGCCAAGGCACCAGATGACCTGGTCTCGAAAGCTGAGGTGGTTCTTCTCCGTGTTCTCAAACATGAAGTTGAATTTTGGAATATGAGTTGTGGTGGAACTTGAGTACTCCTGTCATAGACATGATATAACATGATTAAGCTGTCGTGGCTGTGAATCAATAAAAGGGATAAATATCTTTGTTTTTCTTGTGTTGGGCTGGTAAGGGTTTGTGGAGAATGTTGAGAGACTCAGCTGCGTTCATGCTTTCTTGAGTTGTCTTTTTCCTATTTGCATGAAGTAGACAAGTTTGAATCTATATTTTGCCCATATGCATGGTTTATCAAGTTGTAGCTAACAATTTTTAGTTTGTGATTGAAATTCCACCTCAACATAGTACAGAAGCATTCCATTGATCTGAAATGGTTTGTAAGCATAAGTGGAGGATCATTTTATCTATGCTCAGTAAACTCTGAGTCCCCGATTTGCTATAATACTGGATTGTAGTCAAACTGGAGCATGCCAACGGAAGTTGTTATAAGAGGCAGAGGCTGGTGAGAAACCTGCCGTGGCTGTGAATTACACCGAGGAATGTCTCTCTGATACCCGCAAACATAGCTACAGACAATTTCCAGGGACTCCAACCTCTTCGCCAATTTGTCATGCTGCTCCTTTAACATCTGGTTCTCCAGCTCCACAGTTATGGATGCTCGCTCGAGGTAACTGATTTTCTGAACAATCTCGTTGTTTCTCTTGCCTAGAAAAGCGATTTCACGATTGAGATCCTTGATGTGCTGTTCTCTTCTCATCCTTGATCGCCTTGCTGATTCACGATTTGAGATCTTTCTCTTCCTCTTCTTCTCATCCACCATTGCATACTGATCGTCCCCTTCTGATAACAAGCTTGCTAGTTGTGGCATTTTGGTTGGATCTTTGAAGTGGTAGAGGTTACAGAAGAGCTAGTTCATGAGAAAACATAAAACCAGTACAGGAAAACAACAGAAAAGGATTGAACAAGGAGGAATATAGAGCTCATATGATGAAGAGGATCAGCTATGGCTTATCCTGCAAGGAGAAAGCCGAGAAACCATGGCCAGTAATTAACTTCAAAAGAGCTTGGAAACAGCAGAAAAACCAGACTTAGTGGGCTATGACTAGCAAAGATGATGAGGGTGGCTGTGAATGAGTGATTCCATTTATAGGATTTATGTTGGTGCAAGGAATGCTCCTTGTTAGAACATCTGGCAATGACTATGGCATGGCATTTCTTGACTTTGCAAGACAGAACCGCAGCCAAATTGACAGCAAGAAGATGGCTTTGTTCGGATAACCATCAACTTTATGAACCTGTAATTTTCCAAGAAGATTCCAGAAATCTGTTTACGTATCCTCATTTTGCTCATATCTTGGAATAGCTGTTTCTGGAGATGATTTGCCTTCGTCTTTTATCACAGGAAAGCACACCGATGGTGTACTTGCAAACCCCAAAAGCAGAGCAAGAAAAAAAATACATTTATTTTTTATTTTTACCCTATCCATTCTCTTTTTTCTTTTGCTTTATGCAAGCTTTTTGTAGACGACTACTTGGACTTCAATTTGTGATATCCACCCACTAAATACTTAAGAATAATCAAATGGAAACGTGCATGAAGACTTTTGTGTCAACCTGGTTGAGTTTTATTATCCATTCTTCCATTTTTTTCATAAAATATTAATCTGCGACAGAGTGCAGAGGATGTGCCCGTGAACCAACTTGCTTAATCAGCGGATGAAAATAAAATAAACGAGAAAGATAAACAAAAACTTTTAAACGTAACAGAAGAAGATAGAATAATTTTACAGATAAAAAAGTCTCAAATTTGTCTCAGAATCCATCGATCTAATTGATAGAGTTAAGACTTATAATTAATTGTAAATGTAAATTTGTTTATTGGTTGAGAGCATTGAGAAGCATCTCTACGTATCTCTTCTTCCATCTTAAGATTTGGCATTTTCTTTGATGAATTAATAGACACTTGGCCCATCTGTTGGACTTACAATGAGTGAATTGTCTCTATTAAGTCCAATTGGCAGGAAAACAAAAATATGCGGACTTCTTTGCCTTATCAATAATAAAGCTATTAAACAGGAAGGGCCTACTTAATTCCCTTATTTTTTATTAAATAAATTCGTTGGCGGGAGGGTGAAGGAATTGTCACAAAATATATACAGTTGTCTTCGAAATACAACAAATTATTTTATACTTGGGATGACTGTCTTTGTGTGACTCCGTTCTCGTGGCCTTGATTATGCAGAGAGAGATAAATTACAAGCATGAAATTTTATCTCATAGCGTAGGAAAATGTTCGAATTCGCGCCCTACTAAACTGACACCAATATAGCTCTTCATATGTGAAAGTGAGAAATGAAATTTGGCACGCAAATGGTTCACATAACATGACTTTCAATTAGCAGCAATGGAGTTTTAAAATATGAAATCAAAACATGTAAGAAGTTTTACACAATTCTTTTTAGAGAATGGAGTTGTTTAATTGTGATTTTTTAAAAAATGAAAAATTAGAAAATTTTCAATTCCTAATTTAAAAATGATACAACTCATTGTGTAGATTCAATTCTTGAGTTGGTTTTATTGGTGATTAAATTGACATGAAAAACATAATTAAAACTGCATTTAATTTAGAATCAAAATGGAGTTCATTCAGAACCGCATAGAGTAATGATAAAATTAATTTCACTAGCGAGTACGTTCATCATGTAGCTGTAGTTTAGTGGTAAGAATTCCACGTTGTGGCCGTGGAGACCTGGGCTCGAATCCCAACAGCCACAATTGTTTTACGGTGATTCTATATTTTTGAAAATTCTAAATTTAATTTTTATAAACAAGAAACAATGTTTGGCCAACACTGTGTAAAGGTAACAATAACTCCAACATCATCTATTTTTATAAGAATAAGCTATTGATCAAATTAAGTTCAACAACCATTTAAATCAATTCAAAATATATAAAAAAAAATCAAAACTATTCAAGGTTTAATGTAACCATATTATAACAATACCAATAGATTAAAGTGTCATAAATATAATTAAAATTTATAACAACTCGATAATAACAATATGAAAAATCATATTATGGATTTAATCCATAGAATCTATAATACCTTTATAGATATATCTAAAATAGTATATTGGCTCGAGCATATACCCACAATCCCCTCTCCACCCTTATTTAATATATATATATATATATATAAAGAGAGAGAGAGAGAGAGCACAGTGACCATCTAATGAAGTTGAGAACTTGGATAGGTAAGATGGAGAATACATCCATACTATATCACAATGTCACTAGTTTACTTTATGTATTTAAATATTTTGACGCGTTAATTTACGTTGGAATTTATACATATTTTGTCTCGTTGCTATGTGTTGTCAATATTTTTTTATTTATATTTTATTTACTTAACTGATGAATACATCATTTTGTATTTTATTGTCGGTCCATATCGGCTACTAAAAAAGTATAGGTGGCTAACTTTTCATTTGCTTCTACAATTGTCAACTTATGTTACGTAATTTTTGACATTACTTAACTTTAGTTGTCATCTTTAAATTTGTCCACTAATAAATAATTCTTGATGAATACTTTAAATTTAATTTTTATTTTTTTTTCAACTATTGTGTTTACCTTTGTAAGTACAATGCCTGCTTAAATTTGGTCATTTGAGTGATATAATTATCTTGCTAATTAGTTACTTTGCTGGTTAAAGGAATTTGTATGTTTTGGTAATGCCCAGAACAAGTGCTCCTACCTCAATGGCCCTACACTATTGGAGAGGGATAAATCAAGACCCGAGTTCCCTCAATTTTGAACTTGAGAGCATCCACATTTGTGGTACCTCCACAAGAACGCTAGAACCACTCGGGCAGAGCCCAGGGGGCAAGAGAATTTGTATGTTTACCAATAATTAGGCTAAGATTAATGTATGGTGCCACTTTTGTCCCCATTGATAATTGATATAAAATACTTATATTTTGTAAGGTTTAAAATAAAATATTTCTTTTATTAGATTATTTTGGTTAACATGAGTGTAGTTAGGAATATGTATCTATAACTTTAATAAAAACGTGTTTATTAGGTTAAATTTAGATTCTTACAATATTTTTTTCTCATTTACTTTGATAGTTGTCAATATTTGTTTGTTATTAACTATTTTTATAGTCGTGAACAATACTTTAATAACGATAAATCAAATCTATCATTAAAAAGATTTAATTAACTATTTTTTTCATTTTTCTCTATAATTGTCATAGTTTTTGGTTGCACATTTTCTTATTAATTAATAAATGCATCATTTTAATATTGTCAATCGATGTTGATTATCAAAAGAGTAATGTTATTTATCTAGATTGAAAATGAATCTCCAATTTAATTAACATAATTTCATTATAAAGTGAAAAGATATAGGTTTCTAATAAAATTATGCCAGCTAGATTAAAGATATATCTACAATTTATATAAATAACATTATTTTTGTAAATAAAGGGTTAGTTAAGGTATTTTTTTTCTTTATCTTTATAGTTAGCAAGTTTTATTAAATTTTGATATCTGCTCGATATAGTAATTTTATTAATTGGCTAATTTACTAGTGATAGAGATATTTTATTTTTGGTAATAATTAGGCTAAGATGACATATCTTCTTGCCATTTCACTAATGAAGTAAGTTGTGATCGCGTGGATGGGAGAAAATTTTGAATTTAAATTTATTTATTCTTTAATATTTTCTCATTAAAGTTTGTGACTACTTAATTTAAGATAAATGAATTTGAAATGTCACTATAACTATTGAGATATTGTCAAAAATCTTGAATGATAAGTTAGTAATTGAATTCCATAAATTTGATTTAAAAATATAGTTTTATCATATAGAGTGCTTTGATTGTGATTCAAAATTTGTCCCTCAATAATTTTAGTAGAAATAGGCAAAATTGGTAAGTTGTTATGATATTTGATTGTTTGTTTTGTGGCACGTGCATAAAAATTATAACCGAAAAATATCTATTTACTTTTAATTAGTTATAGCTCATCATTTTGCAGTAATAACTAATAAAATGGAATAAAAAAAATTATGAATTAGCAAAATATTATTAATATCTCAACGGTCTATATAATGAATGTAAAAGAATAAAAGTAATTATTATTTAAAATAGTAAAATGAGATAATATGAGATGTATGACTAAATTATTTTTTATTTAAGGTGATGAGACGACATAACGTGATGAGATGTAAAAAATATTTTTATTACCAATATTGATGGTATGGTCCCACCGCCAAGTGGTAATGGAGAGGCGTACGGAACACGCTGATCTGGCAGCGTAAATGTGCGCGTCCACGCAACACAGTCCCGCATATGATTATATCTCTAGCCTATCCATTTAATCCCTTTTATAAATTTTTTTGGGTATAAAATTTGCCCTGGGGTTGGGCGTAAAGATTTAAAACGCTTCGTTGGAACGATTTCACCTTTCGCGTCTCGCTGTTCTCCCAATCTCTTTCTCTCTCTCTCTCTCTGTTTCTAACTACACAGAGAGGCCCGAGACAAAACCACCGAGCTCCCTCCAACACATCTAAATTCATTCATTCTCTCTATCTCTCTCTATATTTACGCAAGGAACGTGTATATATTGCTGTTCGTTCACTGAATTTGTTCGAATTCTGAGACCCTTCGATCCCCATTCGCCCTTTCCTCAGATTCACTCAACCCGGATAAAGCTGGGCGTTGTGTTGCCAAACCGGACTCAATCTCAGGTAGCGTGTCTGTTTCTGCTCTCCCAATTTGAGAGAAAAACAGTGTTTCCTTTTGAAATTCAGTGGGGTAATTTTTTGTTTTTTTTTTTTTTGAACTTTTGTTGTTTGTTCTCTGACAGTGAATCGTATTTGGGTTTTCAATTCCTGCTTCGAATGTGCCTTTGATTAATATCTTGAGTGTTTTTTAGGTGTTACAGTGAACGCTTATGGGCGGTGGTCGCTTAGGTTTCTGGAATTGTAGAGGCGAATTTTGGGTTTTTGGTGATCGTCCGGCCGGTTAACTTCCTCACGCAGTTTGAAAGGTCCACTCTTTTGTCCGGCTTTGATTTTCTTTTTCATCTTTAGTTTCTGTTGTATTGCTCTTCAATTGGTTCATACTTGCTTGGTTTAAGCTGTATCTTTTCTTAGTATAGGCATTG
Organism: Diospyros kaki; assembly: GCA_036245055.1. NCBI lineage: Eukaryota > Viridiplantae > Streptophyta > Magnoliopsida > Ericales > Ebenaceae > Diospyros > Diospyros kaki. The sequence continues at coordinate 6,845,860 of BSEG01000016.1, read as the reverse complement.
CATTCATTGAGTTTCATGGTTGTTAGTAGTCATTCTTCGGTTTGAGATGGTGATTGTCAATTAGTGAAAGAGGATAGGCTATCATGAGGTCCACCAGGTAATTTTTTTTTTTTTCTTTTAATGGGTCCATCTGGTCTTATTTGTTCTTGCAAGCCACCTGCTCCTTTCTTTTCTTTCTGACTTGGTGCTTTCAGTCCTGTCGAAATTTTGTTTCCTGTGGTTGCCTTCAAGCCAAGTGAAAATGGAGAAACTTTTTCCCTGATTTGGTTGGTGGATCAATCTGGTTCTTGCTTTAGTTTCTTTCTTGCTCATTCAACCATCCCCTGGTCAAGCTCTGGACAAAGCTCATGCTCGGCCCCTTGGTGACCCTTTCTGTTTCATCAAGGAGACTTGTCAACTGTGGTGGTTTGCAAAGCTGATCGATCGCCTTTCTCTTGAATGACAAGTGCCACTACACTCCTGGTCCATACTGGGCCTAGTAGAGTAATATCATGACTGTCAGAAATCACTAGTTTTGGTGAGGCACAACTTGGATGAAGAGTTTGATCCAATTTTTTCACTATTTTTTTAAGAGAGGGGGGCAGAGAATGGAATGGTACATAATGGAACGGAATGTAAGGGCAAAAGAAGTAATGGAAAGTTCGTTACCCTTCTATAATTTGGGAAGAATGAAATCTAAATGAACATAATATAACTTCACTTTATTTGGATAGAGATTGGAAGGGGATGGAACGGTTAAAAAAGAAAATAAAGTTACAATTATATCCCTTCACTTTCAAAATAAATAAACAAGAACAAAAATTACAAGGGTAAAAATATTCCTTCCCTCCTTAACACCCCAAATTGGGGTGTAAACAATTTAGGGATATAGAATGGGACGGGAAGGCATCATATACCCTCCTCCCTGTCCATTATGAAACCTCCACCCAAACAAGGGAAAGGAAATTCCTTCCCCTCCCCCTCCATACCCTCCATCCAAACACAGGCTTAGGAAGCAAGGGAAGGGAATGGATAGATAGAGCTCATTTAGGGAAGGTGGCGGGGGTAAGTGGAACAACTGTGTTGGTTCAATCAGGAAATTTATGCTTAGTGCATCACTAGTTGTTTTTTCTATTTTTTAGGGTTAGGATCCAAAAAAACACGTCCTCCAAGTATGACCTAATAATTATGAAACTAATAACCAACTCATCACTTAGCATTATCTGGATCCCAAAAACCAGTCAAGATATGATATATATTGCAGTCATATCATTGTAACATCTGAAATCTGTTTTGCATAAGCAAAAGAAAAATCAATATGGTTCTAAGTTGTGAAGCAAAATCTAGGGAAAAAAAGTGTGGATAGGCGGGCAAGAGAAAGAGAGAAAAACAATAACAATGATATAGAATTTCAATCTGTAAATGTAAGATCTATGAGTCGTCTTTTAAAAGGCAATGTAATAAAGTGTCAATATAGAATTTCAATATGTGAATGTAACGTCTATGAGTCATATCTTAAAAGGCAATGTAATAAGGTGTCAATATTGATTCTTTCATAATTAAATGAATCTGTTTCTAGAATAGAACCCCCCCCCCCCCCCCCAAAAAAAAAAAAAAAGAAAAAAAAAAGAAAAGGGGCCTCAAGGTAATAAAGACTGAGAACATTGACTCAAGAACAAATTCTATTAACAGCACCATCGTAGAATTTGGATCTAACCATTAAACAAGAAGTGATGGGAACGATGGAACCTTTAAATGCAGAAAATTCTGTTGCAAATGAATCTTAGTCATTCATTGGTCAGGATGGGGGAAGGAACCAGAAACCAATTTTTTGTACTTATGTTAGGGACAATTTCTTGTGGGCACTTGATGCCATTCTGCAAGGGGTGACATTTGGCTGATTTGATGTGAGAGTACGTGGAAAATTCAAAAGTGGGTTGTATGAGCCAAACTGAAAGGTCCAGTCCAAATTTCCTTTTTAGTTTCGATTGAGCCACTCTTGGCTAGTTGTCTGTTATCAGGGGCTCAAAGCTCATAGATAAAGTTGAAGGCATCTATGACCACTCATTTAGCATCCTTGTCTGAATTGGTTATCCACTTGATTCTCATTGCCCTAGTAGGTTCTTATAATTTTGAGGTGGGTAGGATTGTTGATTTTCAATGTGTGGTGATGTGGGGAGTAAGAGGTGGTTTCATGGGCATTGCCATTCAGGCTAATACTGGAGGTTGAAGGTTCTAAATTGCTTTAAGCCCAATGGAGGCTTTGGATGTGTTATTATGCATGATTTCCTGAAAGCGAAGCTACCTGCATTTCTTTGTTTTGTAAGATTGCAGGATTTGAACTTCTATGCCCTGAAATCAGGAATATTAGCTGCAGGCAAGAGGAAAAGACAGCCCACCAATAGAAAAAAAAAAGAAACTCATTGAGGCTGGGCTAATCCACTAAATACCAAAAATGCAAAGAAAGAAACTCCAAACCTATACAATCATGATACTAATAACACCCTTGCACACAAGAAAGTTACATTGAAACCATTTGGCCTATGAGCCTTATCCCCCTTGGAACCATGAAGTGCCTTTTAACACCTCGTCTTCAGAAAAAGATTCCCAGGCTGGGTTTGCTGGTTCATTAGTTAAGGATTTAAACTTGAAACCTGGTTGATCAGGCCTCCAATCTCCCTCCCAAGATTCTTATAAACCTCTCTAGTACCACTACATATTCACCATTTTGAACTACCTTTATTAACAGTCTATCAATATGGTTACTTTTTCTACGAGCACTAGTCAGCCTATGGAATACTTAGGGGCTGTTTAGTTACAGAAAACATTTTTTCATTTTTCCATCTCTAGTTCTCCTTTCCTATAGAAAATTTATTATTATACCTATAAAGTTGATTCTTCTCCCTTTGTGGTACAAAGTTCAACATGGAAAATGACTCTTCACTATCTTTGGGTCTGCAATAAGAATTGTTTTGGTCAAATTTCAAGCTTGATAGGTTTGTATTGTATTTTAGATTTACTCATGCTATGTGTGCTACATATGCTGTAAATCAAGTGCTTTATGCTTCCCTTTGTGGTGTTGTAGGAAATATGGCTCTTCGGAAATATGTTCCTTCTTGTGATGGACGTTCTGTGAATATGAAACCATTGAGTTTCCCTAATATGGGAAATGAGAAAGCTCAACTCGCAAATCCAGAGATAAATACTTCAGAGACTGATGTAGATATTGACCTGGGAGAGGTTTATTTTCTGATTATGCATTTCCTATCAGCTGGGCCTTGTCACAGGACCTATGGACAGCTGTGGAATGAGCTTCTTGAACATCAACTTTTACCTAGAAGGTATCATGCTTGGTATTCCAGGAGTGGGGTGCGTAGCGGGGATGAAAATGATGATGGCCTGTCTTTCCCATTGAGTTACAATCAATTGGCAGAGAGGTATATAGAGTGCTTTTGGTCAACCCGGTATCTCTGTGTTAATTGGTTACATGAGCTGTGCATGGCCCTCAGTACAAATTTTGTTCGGCTAATCATCATCATTCTGATTTAATGGAGATTATAAATGCTGATTTTTCAGAGGATAATGCTGGGAGGATGTTAGGATTTTGCTGAGTTATCTTGCTTCCCCTTTATTTGGTATTATATTTCTTTGATTGAGGCCATCATTTTTGTTTCTTTAGGTATCCTCATGTTGAAAAGGATCATTTGGTAAAGCTTCTGAAGCGACTGATTCTGAATTCAGCTAGTCCGTCACGAGGTGTTGTTGGTGGGGGTACTTATAGTGCAGCTGCGGTTCCTACTCTTTTGGGAACTGGTTCTTTTTCACTTTTAGGACGTATGTGACTTTTATTCATCATGATTTATTTTGTGTTATATATCTTTACATGGACACCTTTGGTTATTGAGATATGTTTGTTGGGTGATTGACTAAATAATCACCAACCATGTACATATGTCAATTGTCAAATGAAAAAGACGCCTCAATGTCTGTTCTACATTAGAACCTGCAGTATTTTGTTAGTTATTACTGTTCTGGGTTTCTACTGTTATGAGAGGAGCTTCCACTGTCAATCTCTCCCCTTCTTCATGTTCTGCTAGCCACTAATACTTTATTTTTCTCTCCCTTCTTTCGTTATCTCCAGATGATCAAGGCAAGATAAATAATGGTAGGACGGCCCTTGCTCACCTTCGTTGGCCTCATATGCGAGCCGATCAGGTTCATGGGCTACATTTGAGGGAAATTGGTGGTGGTTTCACAAGACACCATCGTGCACCTTCCGTTCGTGCAGCATGTTATGCAATTGCCAAACCATCTACTATGGTGCAGAAGATGCAAAATATTAAAAAGCTTAGAGGACATGTCAATGCTGTTTATTGTGGTAACTTACTACTCTTCCTTCCCAATAAATAAATAGAAGTTCTGAACTGTTGTTTCTATATAGCTTATACCTTCAGATTCTTTTTGCTCTTATGCTTTGGGTTTGGACAATTGGGATAGTGATGATAGGGATGCTGACACCTAGTAATTTTTTTCCCATGTAGGAGTTTATGATTTTTGTGTTTTTGTTTTCTTTATTTTTCCTGTTCTTGGAACACAAAAATTTGGGCATCTTTTAAAACAACTTTATTTTATATAGTTTTTATTTTGTTATGGTATCAATTTATAGAACTGAAAAAAAACATTCATTTTTCATTTCCCAAAACTGTGGTGTCTTGAGATCAATAATTGAAAACAGGGTTTGGAATGAGTTCTATAAACACATCTTTTTGAGTTTTTCTATTCCAAAGCCATAAAACAGTTTTTGGAGCCACAATCAAATTTGCCCTTTGTTTTCATTTGATCCTCGATGAATACCCTGACTTCTGTGGGGATTAGGGACCTCATGGGGATGCAAAGAATGTACTTGATTCAAAAGTGTGCATGTTAGTATCTACTAGCTTTGCCATTATGTACCCTAAAGTTTTGTCTTGTTTAACTTTATATTAACTTTGCTGTGAAACATTCTTTACAAACTGTCCTATAGAGCTTCTGACCTCATTACATGTTGCTCACCTACTTTTTAAGCTTTATGGTAGTTGAGCAAAATTGCAATTAGCTTTCTATGTTTTGGTCAAATATGTGCATGTGCATAGACATTATAATAGTTGTCTTTTGTTATCTTTAAGAGTAGCACTGATATGGTTGGAATAAGAATGAGGCACAGTATCTTGGAAAATTTTTTCTTTTCTTTTCTTTCATTTTTTTGGCATGTCACCCCTTGTACAATGTAATGTTATGTTATTATTAGTAGGTAATATAATTTAAAATTTAAGAGTTTTCAACACTATTATATATATATAGATCACTTCTAAATGGTGGCCTTTCAAATCTGTAATTGTGTTTGAAAGATGTAAAGTTATGGGTATTAGTATGTATTAACCAGCACAAATATGACTTGGACACACAGAACTTGACACAGACGTGCCCACACATTAATCAAAAGATCAGGACATAGCCATTAATTGTTAGCTCTTGCATTTGTGCATGAAGTAACAACAACTCATTATATTTTACAGTCAAATAAACTATTTTACATTTTTATCAATAAACAGTAGTAGATTATTTACCACATTCTATGTTACATGGATTTTTCTAAATAAGTGAAGTACTTGTGCCAAACACTTAGCATCCTAGATGTGTATGAGACATTTGTCTGGCATGGTTTGTTGAATAATGGCTCATGAAATATGTAACAGACAATCTCAATAAGTGAAGTACTTGTGCCAAACACTTAGCATCCTAGATGTGTATGAGACATTTGTCTGGCATGGTTTGTTGAATAATGGCTCAAGAAATATGTTACATTAAAAATATTTGCACAAATCTTATCTTCTTGTGTAAAAAGTAGTATACCAGTTTTGTAAGTTTTATTAAATAATTGAATAAGAATCTAAAAAAATAAAATTTAGTCTTGTCCTTTTGTCCTTGGACATGTGAATTAGACTCCTAGACATTTACCTGCACCAGTCACCGGTAGCTGAGTCTAACATAGACTGAGTTCTATGATTGGAGACAAAGTCTTAGCAGGAAATTCTAATATGTAATTTTATAAATATTTATTCATATAAAATTTGGAAGTTTGTGCTTTAGTATTCCTAAAAGAAAAAGCTTAAATAAAAACTTGTGTTGTTTTTTTTCACTCGATCCTTGTTATTTGGTCATGGTCGGGCTGAATTTGTACCTGAATGGTTTGAGCCTTGTATGCTTTGTTAGGGAACAAATCAATTGGGAAAAAAACTGGAACAAAATCGCACAAGCACAAGACAAAATTTACATGGTTCGGCAAAGAATGCCTACGTCCATGGTTGCACTAGGTGTTTTTCACTATTTTTGGAAGATTACAATTACAAGAATTATGCTGCATATTTATAGACGAAAACTAGAGCAAATAGAACTCCTAATTCAAACAGGGTTCCTAATCTGTTTAGGATTTCGGAAACAAATATTCCAATTCCAATTCCTAATTTGTTTAGGTTTCGGGACCCCCGTACCAGTGTCATGCACCTAATGTTTGTAAGGGTTTCTTGGTATTTTTACAGCAGTTGCACTGTAACAAGCTGCTCAAAGTTGTACTTTGTATTGGCAGCCTTGTTGGCGCCAAACTAAATTGCCTGGATTAGTATAAAAACCTAATCTAGCTGAATGCAAAGGGATCAAAAAGCATTTTTCCAGAAATTCTCTGTTTCTCTCTCTTGATTTTGGTTTCTCTCTCGCCTACTTCTGTTTCCCTCTCTTTCTCTGAATTTTCCTCTCATTTCTCCCTAAATTCTGCCCTAATTCTCTCAATTAGCAGAGAATTGACCTTGTCAGATCTGAGGACCTGACAACCAGTTCTACATAAGTGTCATAAATCAAATCAGGCTCCACATCTCCAACATGGTTCTAAAAAAGTTGAAACTTAATTGGACACCGCACAAAGCATGGGAAGGAGTTTCCAACAAGTGAGGTTCTTGTTATGCACGTGACCAAACTGCTTGTTGCTTCAACAAATGTATAGAATTAACATTATTGAGAAAAATGCAATTTTTAGTGTTAGGGGCTTGAGAACAAAAGACTGGACAAAAATTAATTTAACATCTAAGTTTTCACGCTTCCTTAATCATGTATGCATATTTTTTCTTTTGCATAGCAATTGGGAGTAAAATATACATAATTTTTTTGTCAAGTCATCTAGAAAATGCCTATTTATGTGGAGCATGTAGCTCTTCTCATATAATATATTTCCCTTCCATTCTGCATTGATTACAGCTATCATGACCTGTCTTTACTTCAGTCCATATTTTGTAAATATAAATCTATTACAATCTGATGGCTTTATGTTGTATCTGAAATGGCTTTGCATGCAGCCATATTTGATCAATCGGGCAGATATGTCATTACTGGTTCAGATGACCGCCTTGTGAAAATCTGGTCAATGGAAACAGCATATTGTTTAGCCAGCTGCCGTGGACATGAAGTGAGTTAATATCCCATCAAACAGGAAACTCATATGCTGTTTATATTGCTTTCTTTATATCTATGTATATATGTACATTAGTATGTGAATATACAAGTTTGGTCCATGCCTGCTACTATTATTTTAGTATCTTATTATTTAATGCTTGAAAGGGTGATATTACTGACCTGGCTGTGAGCTCCAACAACACTTTGGTGGCTTCTGCATCAAATGACTGCATCATCCGAATCGTAAGTTCTATTCGTTTTTTCTTGATTAATATTTACTGTAATCTGTTATCTGATTATTTCTTTTTGTTTCTGACAGTGGCGTTTACCTGATGGACTGCCAATTTCAGTTCTGCGTGGCCATACTGGAGCTGTTACTGCTATTGCATTTAGTCCAAGACTAGGCTCTGTATACCAGCTCCTATCGTAAGGCCATTGCCTTAAGATGTTTTCTTTTGTTTCCAGTCCCATTGACTATTGTGACTATCTGTTTAAGTGCATGTGGATTAGTTATTTAATTCCGTTTTATGAATATGTCTCTGTATACCCGTGAAGGAGAAGAGTGAAAAACTCCGTACCTGTGAAGATCTGCATCCTTTTCTGGAAATTGTACAGTTCAAAGTGCTTGCGAATTACTTATTTATTCTGTTTTCAATCCCTTGTCACCATGCTTGATCAATGTGAAAAGGAATGCAAAATGTCTAAACGAACTTCTTGGAAGTGGTTTGGAAAAAAGTGGAAAGATGCATATTATAGAGTCTTTCCCTCATGGGTGGCTTTCTTGATGTAAATACTATTGCTGTTAACAATAGGGCCTTTAGACTTTTTGACATTCTCATGCTTGGAATAGTGCAATAGCCAATTTCTGTTAGACTTATCACCTATGCATGATTGAAAGGATGGAATATTTTTCTCCAGTTCTATATAAGATTATGTTCACAGGAATGGGCCAGATATGAAGGGATAAGATCAGGTTCATTGAAGATTCTCGGTTAAGTCTTATTAATTTTTAAGATTGTGGGTGATAGGAGGAGCCAGCTTCCCTCAAAAAGAATCTGGAAAACCAGTATGCCGACTAAGAATCTGGCTTGAAATATGGGTGTCTAGTTTGCCAAGAGCTGTGGATTCCTGAGCCAAAGTTATAGACTTGGTTGGCTACTCAGTCCTTTTGTGTGATGTGGCTTTGGTGGGAGTAGGATAGAAAAGCTTTTGAAATGATTTGAGTATTTTTATACATCACTTCCCTATTTTTCTAGTTGAGAGAGGATGTTCCTTGAAGTCTTCTTTCTTTCAAATGGTGTGTATTTAACTATTTCCTTAAAGGGTTTTCCCTTTTGTAATCCCAGTCTTTCGCCTCACACAATCAATCTCTCAATCCACAAGAATAGTAGGAAACACTCCACACATGAAAGAGAAAACACAGGATATAGAAAAGAATAAAAACAAAACAAACACACACAATAAGCCGGGATTTTATCCTGGTTCAGTTCTCCAAATGAAGAACTTACGTCCAGACTGCCTTTGGCCTTTTTTTCACTATCTTGAAAACACAGTAGATGATTACATGCACTGCTCACAGTTCTCTCACAGCCCTATGCACGCAGGCTATACAGAATTTTGAGATTACAAAGTGAGATTACTTTTCTCTCACACACAACACATACTCAATCTCTTCCCGCTCAAGATAGAAAAATCAATGTCTCAAATGAGACCCCCTATTTATAATACATAAGGAGCGGACATTACATGGTAACAAACCGACCGTTATAATAGCCGTTACAATACTAACCAACCTTCTAGAAACTAACCTTTGAAATACTTAATGCATCCTTGTCCAATATCCTCCTGAGCCTTTTAACTAACTAAGACAAATAATTTAACACCTTTCTTGATGGTCTGCTATAATAGTCCCCTGCTATAGAATGCATAATGGATTTTATTTCCACTCTGCTCTAGATTTTGTCCTCTGAATTATATGTGAAAAACAAGAAACACTCCCAAATAACAACGCTTTGAGTCCTCTCAAATTCAAGCTTACAAGTGATTCTTGGGCTTCTTTTTGAGGTAGTATGTACATTCATTAGTTACCACCATGACATCCCATATTCATATACATCCCTCCCCCTCTGTCTAAAATAAAATAGAAATAAACATAAGAAAATAAAAAACTGGGATCAACATCATAGCCAATACTGCTGTAGTTTGTAGAACCTACTAACAAGTGATTGGTGGGTTTGCTCATCTGAAAACATAAATTATTTGTTAGGTATTCCCATAGTAATAGTTATTGTGTAGAAACCTTTTCTTTTTGTTAATTATTTTTATCATCTTATTCCTTTCCAGGTCATCTGATGATGGAACATGTAGGATTTGGGATGCCAGATACTCTCAGTTCAGTCCACGTATATATGTTCCCAGGCCTCTTGATTCTGTAGCTGGTCAGTTGCTTATTTTGTTTGGACTTATTATTAACAAACTGATTTATTTGTGAAATGACTTATGTTGCCAATGTGGAACAATTGCAGGAAAAAACAATGGTGCATCTTCAAGTTCTAGTCAACAGAGCCATCAAATTTTTTGCTGTGCCTTTAATGCCAACGGATCTGTCTTTGTCACTGGCAGCTCAGATACTCTTGCTAGGGTAAATCTGAATATTTTTCTATGAATTTATGTTTTTTGCATACATTATTTGACCCTTAATCTTGTCTCTGTTTCCTGTAAATGAAGATTTCATGCAAACTTAACAAAATAAATGTTCATGTGAAATGTATTAACAGTTAGATGCTAACAGAGAGCTATTACCTTGCAGGTCTGGAGTGCTTGTAAATCAAACGCAGACGAGTCAGAACCAAATCATGAAATTGATGTTTTAGCTGGGCATGAGAATGATGTTAATTATGTGCAGTTCAGGTTAGTGTGTGTTAATCTATATTCACTTCTTCATTGATTGACTTTTGCATGCTGACAATGCTTGTCTGATGCTGCAGCGGCTGCACTGTTGCATCTAGGTTTTCTATTCCTGACACCCCAAAGGAAGACAATATTCCAAAATTTAAAAATACTTGGTGCGTTTGTAGTTTTCCAACTTTACCAATACCTTGTATGGACCATCTCTCCCCTTCTTGAAGTAAATTTGCCAGATGTTCTATGGTTGCTCGACTTGCTTCGTATCTATAAAATGCCTAATCACGAGCCGACCTAAATTTCAGGTTTAACCATGATAATATAGTTACCTGTTCTCGGGATGGCAGTGCAATCATCTGGATTCCAAGGTCACGCAGATCACATGTAAGTTCCTCATTTGCTTTTCTCTCTTGGAGTTGGTATTCATGTATAAATGCTCCTCACTTCTTGGATGCATTACGGTGCATTATCCTTTCCATAAAAGTTAAATAGGTTCAATATAACCTGATTTTAGCTGTATCTTGAATCTGGTATGCCTTTGCCTTGTTCCAAACTTGACTAATTTGGTTTAACATTGTTTTAGGGAAAAGTTGGACGATGGACACGTGCATATCATTTGAAAGTCCCGCCACCACCAATGCCTCCTCAGCCTCCACGTGGAGGTCCACGCCAAAGGATTCTTCCAACTCCACGTGGTGTTAATATGATAGTGTGGAGTCTAGACAATCGCTTTGTACTTGCTGCTATCATGGGTAAGATGCTGGTGTGCACATCCATACTTATTAGCTGGATATATTTTCTATAGGGATTGTTTGTTTTGCTTCTCATATACTTGTTGCTACGACCAATTATGAATTGGAAATTTTTCTCTATGTAGCTGATATTCACATGTCATGGAACATAGGAACATTAACAAACAAAGTTATGGAAGTGGTAGATGTGATGGTTAGGAGAAAGATTAATATTATGTGCCTTCAAGAGACGAGATAGGTAGGAAAAAAAGCAAAAACTTTATCAGAAACTGGATATAAAATATGGTACACAGGAAATGATTGAGCGAAAAATGGAGTGGGGGATTATTATGGATAAAAGCTTAGTAGATGAGGTAGTGGATATAAAGAGAATAGGGGATAGGATTATTATGGTGAAGGTTGGTCTAGGAAGAATGATTATGAATATCTTTAGTACATATGCACAACAAGCGGGGTTAAGTGAGGAGATAAAAGCAAAATTCTGGGAGGATCTAGAGGGACTCATACAAATGATACCAAGAGGAGAGAGTGATTATAGGAGGTGACTTAAATGGTCACGTGGGTAGAAACGAAAACGGCTATGGAGAGGTACATGGAGGGTATGGATTCGGGAAAATTAATAATGAGGGTAAGTCTATTCTAGATTTTGCTATGGCATATGGGCTTATCATAACCAATACTAAGTTCAAAAAACGGGATGAACACTTGATCACATATAAAAATGTCACATCAAACACCCAAATAGACTATTTTCTCATGAGACAAGGGATTGGTTATGTTGTAAGGATTGTAAGGTGATACTGGGGGAGTGTTTGAGTACTCAATATAGACTTTTGATACTTGACGTTCAAGTAAGAAATTGGAAGAGAAAAAATCACATAAAACAAAATCCAAAAATTAGGTTGTTGGATTTAAAAGGGGAGAAACAACTAATCTTCAGAGAAAAATTGAGGGGTAGAAGGGAATGGAATGGAGAAGGACAGACAAACCAAATGTGGAGAGAAATGGCTACTGTCCTGAGAAGCACGACAAAGGTAGTTCTTGGAGAGACAAATGGTAGAGCTCCAAACTTTAAGGAGTCTTGGTGGTGGAATGAAGAGGTACAATTGAAAATTAGAAATAAGAAAATTTGTTCTAAGGCTGTATATCAGTGCAACAATGAAGAAAATCTAAAAAATTATAAAGAAGCGAAAAAGACAGCAAAAATAGCTGTTAGCGAAGCAAGGTCAAAAGCATATGAGAATCTATATGAACGACTTGATACAAAAGATGGAGAAAGATATATATATATATATAAATTAGGTAAAGCAAGAGAAAGAAAAACAAGGGATCTAAACCAAGTGAAATGCATAAAAGATGAAGACCAAAATGTATTAGTGAATGAGGGAGCGATTAAGGAGAGATGGAAGGAGTATTTTATAAAATTATTCAATGATGGTAGGGACACAAGAGTTATGTTGGGACATCTTAGTAACTCCGAAGAGAATGTGAGCTACACATTTTATCGACGCATAAGTTCAAATGAAATAAGGCAAGCATTAAAAAAGATGAAAAATCATAAGGCGATGAGACTGAATAATATACCAATAGAAGCGTGGAAATGCTTGGGAGAAGAAGGCATCTCCTGACTAATGAAATTATTTAATGCGATCCTTAAATAAAAAAAGATGCTAGATGAGTGGAGGAAGAGTACTTTGGTTCCTATATACAAGAACAAAGGAGATATTCAAAACTGTAAAAATTAAAGAGGAATTAAGTTAATGACCATACCATGAAACTTTGGGAGAGAGCAATAGAACATAGACTTAGAAACGAAACAAATGTCTCGAAAAATTAATTTGGTTTCATGCTTGGTAGGTCAATAATGGAAGCTATATACCTATTGAGACGCCTAATGGAAAGGTATTAGGATCTTCAGAAGGACCTACATATGGTGTTTATAGATCTAGAAAAGGCCTATGATAGGGTCTCTAGAGAAGTATTATGAAGGGTTTTAGAGAAGAAAAGAGTCCGAATAGCCTATATACAATCTCTTAAGGACATGTATCACAGTGCAAAGACAATGGTCAGAACATGTTGAGGGGATACTAAACTGTTTAAAATTATAATGAGATTGCATCAAGGTTCTGCACTAAGTCTATATTTAATTGCTTTAGTAATGAATGAACTCACTAAACACATTCAAAGAGAGGTGTCATGGTGTATGCTATTTGCAGATGATATAGTGTTGGTGGATGAAACAAAATAGGGAGTGAACACTAAGCTTGAGTTGTGGAGAAACAATTTAGAATTTAAGGGATTTAAATTAAGTAGAAAGAAAACAGAATATATGGAATATAAATTTAGTAAGAATGCAAGAGTGGGGGATATTATAATAAAATTGGAGGACCAAATTTTACAAAGAAAAGACTATTTTCGATATTTGGGATCAGTGATTTAAAAAGATGGGGAAATTCACGAGGATGTCACGCATAGAATTAAGACAGGTTGGCTAAAATGGAGAAATGCATCGAGGGTGTTATGTGATGGTAAAATCCCATTAAAACTGAAAGAAAAATTCTATAGGACAGCTATAAAATTAGTTTTATTGTATGGCTCAGAATGTTAGGCAGTCAAATACCAGTATGAGCAAAAGACAAGAATAGTGGAGATGAGGATGTTAAGATAGATGTGTGGTCATACAAGAAAAGATAAAATTAGAAATGAGGTTATTCGTAATAAGGTAGGAGTAGTGCCAATCGAGGAGAAGATGAGAGAGAGTAGATTAAGATAGTTTGGTCATGTGAGAAGGAGACCAAGAGACGCCATTGTGAGGAGAGTTGATGAAATAGAACAATTAGTCAAAAAAAGAGGTAGAGGTAGACCTAAGAAGACTTTAGGAGAGACATTAAAGTTTGATTTGAAGTGTATGAGTCTAAATAAAGATATGACAAAAGACAAAAATATATGGAAGTTTAGAATTCATGTAGCCGACCCCACATAGTGGGATAAAGGCTGGATATATTGTTGTTGTTGTTGTTTTAGCTGATACTCACATGCTGTGGCTTGCCCTTGCTTTTCATATATAGTTCTGACATTTATGAAAAATAGTAGGGTTCAAGATGCTGCTGATAATATGCACAGATTTTGCTTATTCTTTCTACATCCTCCCTGTTGTGTTCTAGCATTTTTTTTGGGTCTAAAACTTTGATAAAGATAACTGTTGCATTAGGTAGCCGACAGCCACATAAAAACTGTTGGGTCTTCTAACATTGACTATCCACAGACATATTTTGTTGAGACATAACCCTTTTAGAGAGGGACCATGCACTTGAGTATAGCAAAAATGGGGCTAGGTGATGCAGCAGGAAGTGTGAAAAAGGTAATACGTGTGACTAAACCCTCAGTCTTTTAGAAATAAAGAGAAAAGAATTTTGATAATACAAGATACTAGAAAGAATTTCAGAGATGAGAATTGTATTTGATGGTAAATTCTGTCATACATATAGGGTATTTATAGAGAGAGATTTAGTTTGTCTTCAACTTGGACTTTGGAAATAATTTAAACTTGGACTATAGGGATACACTTATTGATATACTTATTTGACTGGCAGGACTTATTCAGTAAGCTATTCAAACTTATATACCTATCCAATAGATAATCAATAACATTAAAATTATAATAATTGATATAACCAAAATTTTGTGAGGTTGGCCCCGCATCAGTCCCTTCCACATGTGAAAAACACATCCTTGAGTTGAAGTCATTGTATGGATACAATTACTCCTGTGAAGGCTAATATGGGTAAAGGTTAATAATTTTAAAGGTTCTAACAATTATCGTATTTTTTATTGTTAGTATAGAAATACAGTCTCATTCTCTCCTTGATATGTTATCTTTTTGTTTTCTGTTTTGCACATCAGCTTCTTCACCTTCTTACTTAGTATTGTTAGGGCTCATTACGTAATGAACCAGATTGGGTAAAACTTTGCCCGGGTACAAGTTTTATGTGATGTTGAACATCCTTAATTTGTGGTAATCTAGCATATAATTTCTTTGAACTCTTCCTTAAGATCCTAACCTCTTTTGAACTTCTTTACTTATAACACAAGCATATAGGATTTTTTGAAATTTATCTCTAACTTGTGCCAAAAATGTACCAAAATCAAGGAAGTTTGACCTTCCACTTGGAAACTTTTGGAATGAGAGCTCTCTTTTATTGGAATGCCCTGGGCTTGCTTCTCTGGAAAATTGGGATATTCTGGAATGCTCTAGGTTACTCTAGATTACTACGTAATATGGAGGGCTATGTATTTGAGGAGTCAAGAACATGAGAGGCTGGAGTTTAAGTACATAGAAGGTCATCTTTGTAGGACATTGAATCACTCAGATCTTGGTTCTAGGTTTAGGAGGTGGAAGGCCATAATTCCCCCCCCCCCCAAAAAAAAAAAAAAAAAAAATCTCTAATAAAGATATCTAGAGTGTTTTGATAGTTTCTCTTTCTAGAGCCTAGATATCTTTCTGAGGTCCAATCCAAGGGAGGGACACATGGGCTTGTTCCTTAAGAAGCACACAGGGGGTAAGGCTGACTTAGCACCAGACTAATTCAAGTGCCTCACAACTAACCTGGGGGAGTGCTTTGATCACAACGGTGGGTGTCAGAATGATTGCATTGTGACACTAGGGTTACAAAATTGTGTGGTCCCCCCTTTTAGTTGTTGCTCGGGATAGGAAAATTGATGCAGTGATTGTTCTCTTTGGCTTGTTACCAGGTCATATGTAGGTTAGGCAGGGGGAGATTAAGTGGGTTTTTTGGTCATCTAGAGAGGGAGCCATTCTTTGCTCACTTGTTTTATAAGACTTTTGTGATAAAGGGACCTAGCTTGGCAAGCAGTTTGAGATCAAGAGAACTCCCTTAGCCTGGCCTTCCTTGCTTGGATAACTTTTCTTGGGTTCATTTTTACTATTCATAACCCCCCTCTGGCCCCCAGGCTTGGTCAGTTGTTGGTGCTTTCTGTGTTAAAGGAGTAAGGAATCAGTTGACTACCTTTCCTTTTTGTGTTGTACAGTGGCTAGGGAGATTTGGAGCCCATCTTTTATATTTTTGGCGTACAGTTGGTGGGTTATGTTGGCTACTGTTTTGGAGGTTTCATGTGCACGTGGGCTTACCTAGTAGAACTCTGAGTGTTGCCTGGGTGTTTCATCCTTTATTGTGTAATGTGGTGTTAATGGCACTAGTATAATAGTGAATGTATGGAGAGGTTCATAGCATCATTTTGGAACCATTCTTATGGCATATCTTTGAGTAGTTTTACAGGCTTTTTAGCTCTTTACAGGGTTTGCCCCCTTCTGGCACTTCAGTGGTAATATATTTGTTATTTATAAAAAAAGAAATAGAAAATACTAAAACTTGTTTGAAATCTAAGTTTAATCATTATGAAATTTTCCAGCTAATATTTTTCTAATTTTGCAGATTGCAGAATTTGTGTCTGGAATGCTGTTGATGGCAGTTTGGTTCATTCTTTGACTGGTCATAGTGACTCTGTAAGTGGTCTACACATTTGTTTTAAACATGCATTTTGATTTTTATCGAAAAGATAATAGAAAAAGGTTATTTTGTCCTAGTTCTATTTTACAACATGGGATGACTGGTTTGTTGCATTCTTTAATTATATCACTTTTTATTCCGAATACTTTTAAGCATGCTCAGTGATGATCCTTCCTCATGGACACTGTATTGTTGCCTTTTGTATTGTACCTGCACCTTTCTTGCCAGCAGTAGAGACTATGGGGATATATTAGTACTTATATTAAATTTGTGTTCCTGACAATGTTTTGTAGTGGATATACCATAAGTTGATTTGATCCATTTTGTTTAATATCAATGTTATAAATAATTTCTTTATGAGACGATGAAATTTGGCAAGGGGATGTGCTATTCAAAAACTTTATTGAGGGTGAGCCTTAGTAGCAAGGGTAAGGTTGTGTACAAAACTGATCCAGTTGGAAAGTGGGGAGCCTCATGAACTGGGCATTACCTCCTCCTATTTTTTTTTTATGTGCACTTCAAAGATCATGACAGGAAATTCATCTAGTTTTCTGTTTTAGTGACTAGAATTGGATCTTGGCTGGTCAGTAACTTTTAGCAAGCAATGGGAAATTTGATCTATTTTTATTTTGATTTAGATTTTAGTAGTTATTAATGTTTGTTTACATTTCAACTTTCATCTTTAGTAAAGATTTATGTTTAGCATTTTAGCTTTTATTTGATAAGATTTGTTTAGAAATTTGATTTATCTTTTAGTTAAATTTTGTCCTGTAATATATGCATTAGTCAAGTAATAAGAAGAGGTGATTGATTTGGAGTAAAATTGTGATTTATTCCTTTTGCTGAATTCTCTCTTGAGTCTTCTCTCCCCACTTCTTCTCCAGATTTCTTCTCTTCCCTCCCGATTTTCTTTTCTCTTCTCCAACTTTCTGCAATCTTCTTGCTGCCCGTCATCAGTAAGAAGTGATGCCAGTATTTGAGTAGGAATAACTTATTTTACGTAGAATCACAAATTATCTGGGTTTTTTTATAATGGTGAAATCTCATTTTGCAAACCAATTCATTCACACTCCTATTTGCAATTGTCTGGGATCAACTTGATGGGTCCGTATTTCTACTTTGCTCCTCCAAGCTATATGCCTTTTTCAATGTTTCATTTTCCTTTCCATTGAAAAATCCATAGTTTCAGACTGACGGTTAATGGAGTGGATTTATGAGTAGGTGATTAGAGGGTCTATATTTTAATGTTCAGCAATCTTGTGGGATGCTGCCTCACTTTGGATATGTCATACATCAGATGGTAGAGCCTTTATCTCCTTGGTTTCTATTTCTTTCACCAGACGTAGACACTTATTGTTATTATCCCTACTGTTGCCACACTTTATTAGAGATGGAATTGGTGGTTGCTTATTTTAACTCAATTTATCAGATTCAACACAGTTAGTTGTCTTGGATTGTCTGTTATTTGGTCATATATATGACCATGTTACATAATTTTTTTGTAGACCTATGTTCTGGATGTTCATCCTTTCAACCCCCGAATAGCCATGAGTGCTGGATATGATGGGAAAACAATAGTGTGGGATGTGAGTTTTCAATTTGTGAAGTTCAATGGAGTTTTTACATCTTTTTTATTCTTCTTAAATGATTATCTTCTATTTTAACTGAGTGCTTCTCTCTTTCTCTGCATTAGATATGGGAAGGGACCCCTATTTGCACATATGAAGTTGGACGTTTCAAGTTGGTTGATGGGAAATTTTCTCCGTAAGTTAATGCAGATTTTACTGGATTGGAATACTCTCTTCTAAGTGTGCATGATCACGATTGTATTTGCCTGTGTTGTCTTAGGACTTGTTTATATAGTTCTCCGTCTTATGTGTTGAATGGACTGCTATACTCTGCCATTGTTTATTTCTCAATATACTAATCTTCAGCTTCTTGGGTTATATAGCCACTAATGGTGTTTCTTCCCTGTTTTACATAGAAGTTCTATTATATTTTTGCCTGATTTTGTGCACAGAAAATGAACCAGTGTGTGCTTTTCCGTCTTTCTTGAATTCTGCTGATTGAATCCTTAAAAATCTTTCTTCCACATTTCAATATCTGTTCAAACTGAAGTTATGTACTCTCTCTATATACCTGATGATGAGATTAATATATGCTGGACATTCATTCATTTAGTTGATGAGCCAAAGTTGGGTGTAGGAGGTTTAAAAGGCTACGTGTAATACATAACGGTTAAGATGAGAATGTTAAGGTGGATGTGCAGCTATGTGAGAAAAGACAATACAAGAAACAAGATAATACATAATAAGATTAGAGAGGCACCTATGCAATATAAGATACAAGTGTTATAATTAAGATGGTTTGGGACATGTGAGGAGAAGACTGATGGAGACTTATATAAGGTGGGTGGATGAAATAGAGAAATTTTGTAGCAAAAGAGGATAGGAAGACAAGAAAAGAGAAAACTTGGTAGGAAACTATAGAACAAAACTGAAAAATGTAGAACAAGACTGAAAACTTGGTATATTTCTCACACACTCTTCACTAGGACTAATTACAATATATATAGGAGAAAGAAAACAATCAAATCTCTATAACTGAGGAAAAAAGGAAGGAATCCTAATTACTTACTAATCAATCAATCAATCCCAACAATTAAGATTGATTATAATCAATCCTATGGATTGTGGGATCTTTCCAACAATATTAATACTTCCCTCAAGCTGGTGAATGAATGTCGATCATTCCCAACTTGTCAATTAGATCCTCAAATTGGTTGAGTCCCCAGCCTTTAGTAAGAATATCTGCCACTTGCTATTTGTATGGTACATAGGACAATTGAATGAGTCTTGAATCCAATTTTTCCTTGATGAAATGATGGTTAATCTCTACATGTTTGGTCTTGTCATGTTGAACAAGATTTTGAGCAATACTAAAAGCTGATTGATTATCACACAATAGCTCAATAGGTCTCTGCACTTGTACCTTTAGGTCTTCTAGGATGATTTTTAGCCATAAGAGCTCACACAAGCCAAAGGCCATAACCTTGAATTCTGCCCTAGCACTTGATCGAGCCACTACTCCCTGCTTCTTGCTTCTCCAAGACACCAAGTTATCTCTTAAGAACACACAATAACTTGTTGTGGATCTCCTATCAACTAGGGACCCTTCATAATCAGCATCTGTATTTTCATGAAGCTATAAATCAATCCCTGGAGTAAAGAGAATACCTTTAAATGGTGTAGCCTTTAGATAATTCAGGATCCTCCGCACAACATGCATGTGTTCCTCTGTGGGACTATGCATGAATTGACTCACTAGGCTGACAACAAACACTATGTTAGGCCTAGTGTGAGAGAGGTATATCAATCTCCCTACTAACCTTTGAAAGTTGCCCTTATCCATTGCCTCTTCGATAGGTTCTCCTTCAACTTAGTGTTTGGATCCATTGGTGTGCCAACACCCTTGCCCCCTATCATACCTATTTTAGCTAGTAAATCAAGTACATACTTTCGTTGAGATAAGAAAATCCTTGCCTTAGAGTATGCTACTTTGATGCTCAAAAAATATTTCAACATACCAAGGCCCTTAATTTCAAATTCCTTGGGTAAATTCTCCTTGAGTAGGTGTTGTTCTTCTTCATTATTTCATGTCACCACAATATTATCAACATAAACTAGTAGGGTTGTTACCTTTTCTCCCAAGTGTTTGGTAAAAAGGGTATGATCCCCTTTACTCTGATGGTATCCCATAGATCTCATAGCCTTAGAGAACCGGCCAAATCAAGCTCGAGAGGACTGCTTGAGTCCATGCAAAGCCTTTTTGAGCCTGCAGATTTTCCCTGCTCCTTGTTGCAATCTTGGAGGTAATTCCATGAAGAACTCCTCCAAATCTCCATGTAAGAAGACATTTTTTATGTCTAGTTGTTGCAGCTGCCACCCGAACAATAGCTGCTAGGGATATAAGGATGCAAACTGTTGTCATCTTTGCCACGAGAGCAAAGATCTCTAGATGACTTATGCCATAGGACTAAGTATAGCCCTTAGCGACCAGTCGTGCCCTGTACCTCTCTAGAGTGCCATTAGCCTTGTATTTGAGATTGAAGATCCACTTGCAACCCACTGATTTGACTCCCTTAGGTCTAGGCACTATTTTCCATGTTTGATTTTTATTTAAGGCTTTCATCTCCTCCAACATAGCTTCCTTCCATTTTGGATCATTTAGAGCCTCCTTCATGGTGTTGGGAATAACAATAGTATCCGAGGATGTGAGGAAAGTTTTATGGCTGAGGGAAAGGTGATGGTAAGATAGGTAATTGGCTAGAGGGTGTTTGGTGCAGGTTTAGATCCCTTTCCATACTGTAATGGGTAGGTCCAGATAAGTAGGCTCAAGGGTAGGCATGGCTGGAATGGCATCCACTTAAGGTGTTAATTCTAGTCAGGGTCAGGAGCTGATGGTGAGGCTGGCTGAGGGGTACATCACTAGGTTGTCTTTTTTTAAATATGCAAGGAGAGCCTTTAAATCTCCCCGGGGATGACAACCTCGGATCTGCTTGTTCATTGCAGCCTTCACTTTGAGGAAAGGAATTAGGTAAAGAGATATGCTGAGGAGAGGGAACAAAAATGAGGTTAGGAATTGTATCAGTGGAGCTTGATGTTTCTGATTCTATGGGTGGAAAGAAATGCCTAGGGTCATGATCATCACCTCCTACAATCTCCCCTTGAGGTCTAACTTGGGAAGAATTGAAATAAGGTTGAGACTCAACGAAGGTGACATCTTTGGAGATAGAACTTTCGCAAGATAGGGTTGTAACAGTGGTGGAGCCACGTACAGCCAAGGGTGGGCAACTACCCACCCTAGATTTTTAAAAAATTTATTATATATAATAATTTAGTATTTTTTTAATTTTTTTTTCTAACTGCCCACCTTGAATTTTAGATATATTAGTCGATGAAGATAAGGGTGTTGGGTGATTGCCTCTTATTGCCAAAAATCACTGGCCACGGTGACTGGTGGCAATTCCCAGGGAGTTTATGCGCATTGGGTTTGTCCAGAAGTTTAAGTTTAGATTTACGAAATTTGGCCGTTAAATTTTATTGGTTTTTGGGTATGTTAGTCGATGGGAATAAAGGTGTTGAGTGGTTGCCTCTGATCGTTGAAAACCACCGGTCATGGTGGCTAGTGACAACTACCAATGCTTTTTTCAATATTGGCCGAAAATTAAAAATAAAATATATGAAAATTTGACTCACTTTTCTTTTGTGTATGTTAACCTCATTTGACCATTTCTTTAACTATGTTTCAATTAAAGGGATTAATTTTTTTCATTTTTTGTTACAAATTTATCAATTACATATTTGAAACTATAGCAGAAAACATATTTTCTATCATGAAGTTTGTCAAAATTCGACTACGTAATTGAATTGGAGATCAATGATTGAATGATAGTCTGTCATGAAGCTTATCAAGACTCGGCTGTGCAATCAAATTGGAGATTAATGATTGAATGGCAACTTAGTTGTGTATATTGAAAAATAGATATTTAATAAAATTGATAATGATGTTATTATGTGATGTTATTAAAATATAAAAATACGTCGATTATATAATTTATTGATATATATTTTTTAATATTATATTATTTTAATTTTTTTAATGTTATTTAATTTTACATAGAATTTAGAGTTTAGGGTTTAATTTTTGCCCACCTTGTCTAAAATTTCTAGCTCCGCCACTGAGTTGTAACATTTATAGCCTTTTTGGGTAAGAGAGTACCCTAGAGGGAACCCTGTTAATCAAATATGTTGCTGTGAAAACAGCTTTCCCCCAAAAATGTTTGGGGACATGGTGATGGTGGAGAACAGATCTTGCCACATTAAGGAGATATCTCATCTTCTGTTCAACTACTCCATTTTGTTGTGGAGTATCTATACAGGAAGATTCATGGATTATCCCCTCTTGTTGGAAAAATTGATGCAAGTGATTGTTGAAACACATGATGCATTATCAGTCCTAAATTTTTGGATAGAGATGCCAAATTGAGTGGATATCATTTTACAAAAATAAGGCAAAACAGTCCCAATTGCAACCTTATCTTTTAAAAGGAAAATCCAACGCATGCAGATACAATCATCTATTGGAGAAATAAACCATTTTGCCCCAGAACAGTTTGGTATCTTGAATGGACCCCAAACATCAGAATGGATTAAATAAAATAGTTTTGATGAAAGTTTATTGCTAATAGGATAGGACACTTTATGGTATTTAGCCATTACACACACATCACATTAAAAATTACTAGGGTGTAAGGTCTTGAACAAGGTTGGAAACATGCTTTTTAACAAAATAAAGGGAGGATGTCCTAGTCTAAAGTGATGGAGCCAAATGGTGGAAAGGTCTGAGGCTGATTGAGATGAACAAGTGATCCTTTGTTGTCTCCTTTGTGGACATGTACTATCCCTTTGTAAAACATACAACCTGTGTAGTTCCTTAGCCACACCAATTATCTTCCTCGTGTCCATGGCCTGCAATTTACACATGTGGAGAAAAAATAGTGTTGCAATGTAGGTCTTTAGTAAGTTGATGAATGGAAATGATATTAGTAGCCAAATTAGGTACATGAAGTACTCGGTTAATAGATAAATAAGGGCTAAGGTTGACCTTGCCCTGTCCAGTAATGGGAATAGAAGTGCCATTAACAATAGTGATCACTTTAGTAGTTTCAAGAGGCTCATATGTCTCAAAAACATGAAGATTAGAGGTTATGTGATTAGCAGCTCCTGAATCCAGGATTCACATGTTATTCCTATCAGTTTTGGAGGCTGAAAAGGAACCAAAGTTTAGGGATTTACCTTGCTGTGCAAGAGAACAAGGTGCTACTCCATCGTGGATAGTCCTTAGAAACGACTTCATCTTGTTAATCTCCTTTGCATTTAATTGATTCAGATTAGTTCCAGATGCCTCTCCTTTATCAATGACTTCCTCTTGCTCCTTGTTGGAGATGTAGGCTTGGTGCTTCATGCCTCTGAACCCTCCTATCTTGTTTAAAATTGCATCATTCCCATGCAATTTAAAGCAAGTGTCCCTTGTGTGTCATGGTTTCTTGCAATAGGAACACCACTACCCATCACAACTTGAGTTCTTGGTTTAAACTTCTGTCTTTCCCACTCTGACTTTTGCCCCCTCTTTGTTGCTAGACATCAAGGCTGATCCTTTAGAACTGTACTCATTGAGCATGACCCCTCTTCTGTTTTCTCACTCCTAACAATAGCAAATACTTTGTGTAGAGTAGGGAGTTTATCCTTACCAAAGAACTTGGATTCTTACTTGATTGAATTCCAGATTTAGGCTTGCAAGAAATTCCACAATCTGTCTCTTTCAAAAATTTGATTCAAGGTGGCAGCATCTGCATTGCATACTATTTTTATGTCTTGATAATGATCAAGCTCCAACTAGAGTTCCTTTATCCAATTATAGTACTCTGTACCTGTTGATTGACCTTGCCTAGTAGAGCTGATCTTAGTCTTAATCTCAAAAATCACTGAGGCATTTTGAACTTTAGAGTATGTTTTTGCCTCATTGTTTCCCAGATTTCCTTTGCAGAACTTAAAAACATCAAGTTCTTACTCACCTCAGATTGCATTGCACTCCACAAGCAAGACATGATGAGAGAGTCCTTAGCATCCCATGTTGTAAAAGTGGGATCTGATTATTTAGGTGGAGATGCAGTCAGGTGGTTGATCTTCCCACGAACCTTGAGAAAGGTCCGGATGAGTTGAGCCCACTGCAAGTAGTTCCTACCAGCTAGACAGTAGGATTGATGCACCCCTGGCAAATCTCTAGCTCTAGTGGTTTGTTCAACCGGAGTTGATTCTCCAGTCGTTAAGGTGGGAGCAGTCTCTAAAAGTTTTGACATGTTTACTGGGTTGATCGGTTGAACAAGAAGGAAGCAATGAAGGCTTAGAGAAGAGAAAAAAAGTGGCAGAAGAAACCGTGCAATGAAGGCACGCTAGGGTTCAAGGAGGATCAGGCCATAATCTTTTGCTTTGATACCATGTAGAACAAAACTGAAAACTTGGTATATTTCTCACACTCTTCACTAGGACTGATTACAATATATATAGGAGAAGGAAAACAATCAAATCCCTATAACTAAAGGAAAAAAAGGAAGGAATCCTAATTACATCAATTACTAATCAATCAATCAATTCTAATTATATCAATTACTAATTTACATAAATCAATCAATCCCAACAATTAAGATTGATTATAATCAATCCTATGGATTGTGGGATAAAATTGATTATAATCAATCTCATAGATTGTGGGATCATTGGAATTGATAATCACCTATAGATTGTGGGATCTTTCCAACAATATTAATAGAAACGCTAAAACATCACATAAGATATGACGGCCTTATAGAGGATATGGTCATGGATAGAGATGACTGGACATCTAAAATTTTTGTACTCAACCCCACCTAGTGGGATTAAGGCTTGTTGTTGCTTTTCCTTGCTTTATTTCATTATAGGATAGATGTGCACTCTCTTGCCACACCCATGCTTTCCATCTTGATTTCACTTTCTATAATGCAGGGATGGGACATCAATTATACTTTCTGACCATGTTGGTCAATTGTATATATTAAGCACAGGCCAAGGTGAGTCCCAAAAGGATGCAAAATATGATCAGGTACTGCAAACCAAAGATAGGCGTATCTTGTACATGCTGTTAGTATTTGTTTGTTCTATGAGTAGTCATTTTACTGATGTGTTTATTCTTATCTTTGACAGTTCTTCCTTGGCGATTATCGCCCCATTATTCAAGATATTCATGGAAACGTTCTTGACCAGGTTAGTTATTATACAACCTATTCATGTTAAGGAGTCAAGCTTATGAAAGTGCTATGGCCTATAGGATTCACCTGGAATTAATTATGTATTCTGAAATTGTTAAGGTGCATGATGACTGTTTATTCTTTACCTGTTTCAATATTTGAAACTTTGGTCCTTCCTGTTACCTTGAATTTAAAAGTTCTGCAGAATGCATTTTTTGGGCTATATCCACCTCTTTGGACATTTAAATAAACTCCTTGCTTCTCTACCTTTAACCTTAATGAAAATTTTCATTTTGTCTGACCTCATTGTGACTTTTAATGTCCTGGCAGTGGGATGTAGATTGTTTATTTTTGCACTTTTTCGATGACCTCTTAATGAAGCAATTGGCAAATGTCTGATTTGGGATGTAGGAATCACAACTTGTGCCGTATAGGAGAAATATGCAAGATCTCCTCTGTGATGCAAGTTTGTTCTTGCTCCTTAACTTTCTGATCAAGTTTTTAGTCCTGAGATAATGCCCTTCCATAATTTTCTGTTTGTATGTGCTGTATATGCATTGTGAATTGCAAGGCATGATTCCATATCCAGAACCTTATCAGAGCATGTACCAGAAACGGCGGTTAGGAGCTCTGGGTATTGAGTGGCGACCATCATCTGTAAGATTTGCTGTTGGACCAGACATAAATCTGGACCAAGGTCGCCAAATACTCCCTCTAGCAGACTTGGATTTATTGATTGATCCACTACCAGAGTTTGTGGAACCCATGGATTGGGAACTAGAAAATGATGTGCAAACTGAAGATACTGATTCAGAATATAACGTCACTGAAGAATATTCTTCTGGAGGGGAGCAAGGAAGCTTTATTTCTAGTTCATCTGGTGATCTAGAATACAGTGCAGAAGACAGCGAGGTTGAGGGAGCTAATAAAGATGCCCTCCGCAGATCAAAAAGGAAAAAACCGAAGATAGAAGTAAATATTTTCTTGTTGATAGTGTTTTGACTCCTGGTTGTCTTGCTCAGATACAGAAATTGATCTTTAATCTTTATCTTTTCAGGTTGAGATCATGACCTCTTCTGGGAGGCGTGTTAAGAGGAAAATTTTGGATGAGTGCCTAGATGAGTCACGGAAACATCATCAAAGGAGGAAGTCAAGACATGGACGAAAAGCATCAAGAAAGAAGGCTTTGTCATCTAAGTCAATGAGACCTCAGAGAGCTGCTGCTCGCAATGCTCTGACTTTGTTTTCCCGAATTACAGGAGTGTCCAAGGAAGGAGAAGGTGAAGATGGATCAGAAGGTGATTTATCGGAAAGTGAATCCACATTACAGGACATTGACATCAGTAGTGATGAATTTGACAAAACTTGGGAAAATAAAAGGCAGGATCATTCAAAAGGGAAAGAAGTACTGGTGGAGTCTGAGGATTTGGACAAAACTGTTGACCACTCTGAATCTTGTATTGATGCTGGAAACAGGAGAAGATTGGTCTTGAAACTTCCAATTCGTGATTTAAATAAGTCTGTAGCTACAGGTAAAGCACAACTAGAAGATGACAAGAAACCTGGTCTTTTAGCATCATCGTCTAAATCTCCAAGGGAAGCTAATGACATAAATGAGAATTACTCTCAGGATCTAGATTACTCATCTGGTGAAATGAACCACAGAAAAATTGAAAGAAGCAAGAGGGGAAAAAAATCTGAAGTTGACTGTCATTCACGTTTGTTTGAAGGATACAATCAAAAAATTAAATGGGGTGGATTCAGGGCTCGCACAGCCAAACGATTGAAAATGGGGGAACTCTCTGCATGTGCTGGATCAGGTTCCAATGCTAAAATCAACAGTGTAGGCAATGGGCAGCTGCTTCTTGAAAAGGAGTGTGCTGGATCAGGTTCCAATGCTAAAATCAACAGTGTAGGCAATGGGCAGCTGCTTCTTGAAAAGGAGTGTGGCAAAGTTTGTACTAGTACAGAGTGCCAATTTTTTGGAAGTCAAACAGATGAGATGGTTCCTATAAACCAGCAACTTGTTGAGAATGCTAACTCTGGAGATTTGCACTCTAGCCTCAATGAACACCAGGATTATGATGGATTGTCAAGGCAAGACCATAAGGTTGTTGATACAATCTCATCTCCAGTCCCCTATACAAATGCAGTTATATGTGCTCCAGAATTGCAAGAAAACCCACCGTCAAGTTCAACATTATTGAGGATAACGTCAGAAAAGATTTCTAAGGAAGTTGAAAGCCCCGAGGTGAAAATTAGATCTGATGGGCGAAAGGGTGGAATTAATGCTTTACCTGAAAGCCCAGATGCAAAGCACAATCTAAATTCTGAAGTCCCTGATGATGATGGAAACGTTGGACCCAGTTCAGATCATGGAGACCAGAAAGGCCTAGAGAAATCAGAAGCTCAGATTGTTGGAACTTCCAGTTCTGTCTTACAAGAATCATGGAAGTCAAATTCACACGATAAAATGTACAATGTTGTTTACAGAAGATCAAAGTTATCTAAGGATAGAAGTAATCCTGAAGGTGACAGTGGATGTGTGGAAACCACGAAGGTCTCAAGTGTGAGCAATCATAATCTTGACGTTGGAGTTGAATTCCCTCAAGCCACGAGTAATGGGGTTCGCCGGACACGGTCCATGGGATTGAGGGCAGCCTCTGATGATGTAAATGCTGCCAGCTGTAATATCATATTGAGGGAAGACCGTGATGAATCAAAAGATGCATTGGCAGGTATCCAGAAATCTTCCACGAGTGCTTGCAATGAACTTTCCCGTGAACAATGGAGATCAGGGAGATCGGTCTCAGGGTTTGGTGTTGGATTGAGGTCTACAAGGAATAGGAGAAGCAGCTACTGTTTTCATGACTATAGTCTGCCAGATCGAAGGAAATCGCACCATCCAGTGAAAAACTCATGGTTGATGTTGTCAACACACGAGGAGGGCTCCCGATATATTCCCCAATTGGGGGATGAAGTTGTATACTTGAGACAGGTATGCTTATTTGATGATTTATCATACTTAATTTGCTACAGATGGTCTACTGTTTTGGTTGATAAAATTTAGTAACTTGTGTTGAGACCTTTACTGTTTCTCAGGGTCATGAGGAGTACTACAGTAGCCATAGCAGTGCAAAAGATGAACGCCCTTGGAGAAAAATAAGGGGAAACATCAGAGCAGTGGAATTTTGTATGGTAGCAGCTCTAGAGTATACAGCACATTCAGGTTCTGGGGATGGTTGCTGTAAAATGAGCCTGAAGTTTGTGGATTCCTCTTCCAGTGTTGCGGGGAAATCATTTACATTGACTCTGCCTGAACTGACTAGTTTTCCAGACTTCCTCGTTGAAAGAAGTAGGTATGACGCTGCTATGCAGAGAAATTGGACTTTCAGGGATAAATGCCAAGTCTGGTGGAAAAATGAGGGCGAGGAAAATGGGAGTTGGTGGGAAGGTCGGATCATTCAAGTGAAGCCTAAATCTCTAGAATTTCCAGACAGTCCTTGGGAGAAGTATGTCGTTTTGTACAAAAGTGATCCCGCAGAAATTCTACATAGTCCTTGGGAACTTCATGATGCTGAGATTCAATGGGAGCCACCTCGCATCAGTGATGAAATCAGAGAAAAGTTGCTCTGCTCTTTTGATGAATTGGACGAAAGAGGGGCTGAAGACGAGGTAATCTTGTTTAATCTTCATACTTACTGCATTATTTGAGTGTTCAAGCAAGGACTCCACTGATCTTATTTGGAAAATTGCAGGACCCTTGTGGGATTCGAAGTTTAAAACAAGTGTCCCAGAAGTCAAGTTTTTTGAACAGGCATGTATTGCACTTCTTTAGCGTATTCCTATTTGTTTTGAATACTGCATCACCCACATGGCTAAGTAGGAAAGAATCTCTTCCTCATGAACAAGACGAAACTTGTCCTTTTGCCCGCAGAAAGTTGTAGATGTTTTTCGCTGTTTGATTTTTTTTTTTTTTGGGTGGCATGTTGATTTAAGGAAGTTGAAGCTGGATTTGTTTCTATTGAAAATTTGCAGGTTCCCTGTACCTATGTCACTCGACGTCATTCAGTCTAGACTAGAGAACAACTACTATCGAAGCCTGGAGTCGATGAGGCATGATGTTTCGGTTATGCTTTCAAATGCTGAGGCTTATTTTGGAAGAAATGGAGAACTTACTTCAAAGATGAGGCGTCTAGGAGACTGGTTCGGACGGATGTTCTCATCTTTGTAGGTTGTTTCCTTGGATGCAATTTTGTAGGAATTTTCAGTCACTTTGAGCTTTAACCAAGCCCCCTTCTGGATGTTCTTCTTCTTGTACATAATTTTCCTCTTCCATTTGTTGATTCTTTTTATCTTTCTTTTCTCCTCTACTAGTAACTGTTTAGGAATTGTGTTCTTATGGAATTCCAAGTAGAGTGGAGAGAGAGAGAGTTTACAGGAGAATCAGCTTGTTAGTGGAGCAAAAGCTTCCATTAGGAAATTGGTGTATAGATTTTAGAACATTAGATATAGAAAATTAGAATTGTTACTTTTAAAAAAGAAAAAAGAGGAGAAAATGTTCAAAATTTGTCTCTTAACCTATTTGGGTCCATACCAAAGATCATCTTTTTAGCATTTCTAGTAAAATTTGTTTGATATGGATATGCTGGTTATTCAGTGCTGCTTGAATTTAAAGAGTAATTTCTGCATTTCGGGGGGGGGGGGGAAGAAATTCATAAAATATGCATCAATATTCTTGGGTAAACTTAAAAAATATTTTCATCAATTTAAGGGTGTTCCATCCTCTTTTTCGGCCTCTCTTTTGTTGCCAGTTTTCTTCTTAAATGTCCAAACCTAGCAAACTTGAGACACCTCGCAAAACTCAGGAAATGCAAAACAAAGAAGGAACCAAGGCAAAGCGATGGCCAGAAAAATGAAAGGCATTCACAATGGTTGGTTATTTGAAGTATTTTCATGACTTTGTCCAATCTACCTTCTTCAAGCTCTCTCTCTCTCATTAGGCAGAAAAATGATTTTAAGTATGCAGGTAACAGGACCTAAAGAAACAACAATGTCATTTTTCTTTAGTTATCAACCAGCAGGAGAGTTCTTCAAACAATTAATGTTTACCATAATTTCTTTCTTCATCGCCCTGCACTGCTCGCCCTCTCGCTCCCTGCCTTTTCCCGTTCATAAATCTGCTAGCCAGTATAATAACAAATGAGGCAAATAACTTCCTACAACGACGACACCCTTCCCTACAGCAATACAATGTCTGATAGTTGAGGATCTTAGTCTCACCCAAAACAAAAACAAGAAACCAATAACATTGTGGAAGGTGGACAAAATATTACCTTTTGTAGATAATGACCAAAATTTCACACAATAATAATGCTCATGATGTATCATTATGAACTCAAGTAGTAAAGCATCAAATACAAGTCTAACAAATAAGAGCAACCACTTATCCAAAATTATTACATGCCCACATAATTGCTAAGAAGACTGAAAGGAGAACGTCTAAGATCACAACCTAGTAACCCCCAAAGTCATGAAAACCTTGTAGACACAAACAAAGGTTGAAAGGCGACATAAAGGTATTATACCACAACTTTTCTCCTCTTCTTTTGACTGCCTAGCGTTTTCTGCTATGCCTCCTGCTCTTCCTCCGGCTGCTCCTATCCTCAGAATCAGATTCTGAATCTGACTCTGAATCCGAAGATTCGGAACTGGAACTGTACCGCCTGTGCCTCCTCTTTCTCTGCTTCTTTTTCTTCTTCTTATTCCTCCTCCTTTTCTCTTCCTCAGAATCAGTAGATGAGCTGTAGCTTGAATCACTCTCTTCTGAAGAATAATCAGAACCAGTGACAGATGATGACCCACTGTCAGACTCAAAAACCGAAGCCTCACTATCACTGCGAGATTCGGTGTCAGACCTATGCTTCCTCTTGCTTTTCTTGGAATGCTTATCTTTCTGAGCATCCTTTGGAATGTCCGGGTTATCCAAATCATAAGAAATTGAGAACTTCATCCTTAATTTTGGATTTTTAAGTTGCTGGGTACGAGAAGGTCGTGAGATATAAACGCGCTCATTCTTGCATTCATATGTCCAATGCCCAGTCTGGAAACATTTCTGGCATTGTGAAGCTGTCCCACCAATGCTCAACATTGATGCCTTAGGGTCTTTCCTTTCACCCAGCCTT
This sequence comes from Diospyros kaki, assembly GCA_036245055.1. Lineage (NCBI taxonomy): Eukaryota > Viridiplantae > Streptophyta > Magnoliopsida > Ericales > Ebenaceae > Diospyros > Diospyros kaki. Next base: position 6,814,185 of record BSEG01000016.1, on the reverse strand, counting down.
ACTTGTTTCTCAGTACTCATAAGATACATCTGTCTCTTTGCTTCTTTTCTCTCCTGCCATCTACTGGGTCCTTCTTCCTTCTGCCCATAGGCATTGACATTTCTGGCTGCAGCAGCAGCAGCTCGCTCAGCTTGGGCACGGCTAAGTCCTTTTGCCGCTGATAGTGCAGCAGCCTTGATTCTTTCTGCTGCATCCTGAGCACCTTTTTCTTCTTTGTTACTCGACATTTTATACCAACAAAAGATCAGAATATTTAGATGTACCTCCAAGAAACCCAAAATCTTTAACTTAAACGAGTATCAATGTAGGGTTCTTCATACTCCCTTGAAACACTGAAATGCAATAACCAAATTAATTAGTCCCCTACAGGAATCAGCGAGTCGTCACTTCCCACCAACTCATTCATGTAAAAGCATACGAATGAAACTTCAAAGAACCGACTTAACCAAACATGAATAATACTCAAAATTGATGGCAGATTACAAGCAATACAAGCCCAAATAAATTCAACCATTTAATTACGGTTAAAAGACAACCCAGGATAGGCAGAACAATTATTCATTCTTCTTTAAGGGGAAAAAAAAAAAAGAACACAACAAGATGGCAAAATGCAAGTACCAAAATTGACAAAACGATTAAGACAGCAAAATTAACGGGCAAATAACAGGTCATAATTGATCCTCCCATTATCAAAGCAGAAAAACCCTAATATTTCTGATGAAACCCCCCAAGCCCGAAAAGGCACAAGCACGGCAAGAATAGAAAACCCTAGATTCAGATCTTGCGCGAGGAAAGAACCAACCCTAATTACGGAGGTTGTTATCAAGGAGCAGATTTTAGACGGTTTTTGGTGGGCAAAAGCTTGATCGAATGAGAAACCCCCAGAGTTTTGAGGAAGGTACATACCGTCTCAGATCAGATCGGATTGGCGAAGCGAATGAAAGCAGAGAGCGAGAAGCAAGAGGCAGAAAGAGAGAGAAGAAAAAAAGAGAAGGCGAGTATTTGAAACCACAGCACACGAGCAAGCCGCGTCCCCAACGGTGAGGGTCGCGTGGACTACGCCGCCTCGGATGCCGTCGCGGCCCCTACACGACTTGGGCTTATAAATGCATGGAAAAACGTTTGCCTTCAGTCCACTGGCTTTTCCGTACTCACTCAATTAATGTTTAATAATTTTTTAATAGCTTTTAATATTTAATATTTATTTCAATCACAATTTTTTAAGTTTTGTTAGTTTAAATTTTATTCACATAATTAATTTTTATTTTGTGAACTAAAATATACAAAAAGTATTATTAAGATGTTTCCTTATATTATAGATTAAATATATTTCAAGATAATATTTGTTAATTAAAATATATACTTAAAAAAAGATAAGATATAAAAAATATTTTAAATTTATTTAATAATTATTTAAAAAATTACATAACTTATTATTTGAATTTTTTTAAAAAAATTTATCCCTCAGCTTCAAATAAATTTATTTTAGTCCTTATAAATAAAAAAAAATGACACGTATTATTTAGTACATTTCAAAAAATTTAACAAACAGTTTAATAAAAATCTTGAAATACTTTTCAATTTTATTTTAACTATTCTATATCTTGATTTAAAAAATATTTTAATTTTACTTTAATACAATCTTATTTTATTCATTTTAACAAATATGACTAAAATTTAGAGAGAGTTTGTACTGTGGTTAATGTACCTTGAATTTTATATCAATTTAAATTTAAATTTATTATGATTTAAGTCTGAAATTTATATTTAGAAATTAGAATTGGTATAATTATAAAGTAAATTTTAGATAAGCCAATCTAATTATATTCGGTGGGGGGTGTTTCAAAGTTCATAAAATTACAACAAAATGTTATAATTTAAAACCAATACACAAAAGTCTTAGAATTTATGAAACTTATTTTAATATAAATTTTGGAAAAAAAACAAATTTAATCTAATTAAAATTATAAAAGAAATGTAATTTCAGAAATCATGAGATTTATATTAGTGGATTCCGGTTGAATCTACAAAATTTCATGGTCTAGGATAATATCAAGGCCCATATTAATTAAATTTAAAAGAATTGAATCATAAATGAGTCGTATTGAAAAGTAACTTAAATAAAGCTAACCTAATGACATTGGTTCAAATCTACTCAAATCTGCGAAACCCAAATGAAGGCTCACCAATAAGTGGCAATTTAGAAAAATAAAGGTTTAAAGACCAAATTGATCAGTTGCATCAAGGAATGAACTCTCACAAGATGGGTTTGAAAAATTAATTTCCTATCCTAAACTTAAAAAGAACTTTAGGCTATCTCGTCCAAAAAAAAAAAAAAGAGAGAGAGGCTCAATTCAACATAAAATACAAGAAAAATTATAGTTCGGCAATTTCATGAAAATACGTATAGTCTTGGGGTTGAAAGGTGGATAAACAGATTAACAAAAAGGAAAAAAAGAAAGGTGGATGAATAATTTATTTTTATTCAAAATTAAAATAGAAAAATAAATGGTATACAACCAATTCAATTAAAAGATTGATAGAAATTAATATAAGATATTGTAATATTTGAGTAGGAAACTCTCGTGTTGTTTAAATATTTACAACCGTAAGTTATCACAGTTACATCTAATAAAATATATTCATATTTTACTTTAAGAGATTATGTATGAGTTAAGACTACGATAAGCTTATGTATTCTCTAACAAATATGATTGTATAATTATAACAATTATTGGGCTGGCTTGCTTACCCATTTCAAAAAGATTGATTATTGTATATTATGATTTACAAATGTGGCTCTGCCCAGAAATAATAATTTGATGGGCAAAAACAGAGAGTCGTATATACACACAATTAAGGTCACAGGCCAGGATTAAGGTCACAAGCATGAGTAAATTTGCTTGGAAGGCTGAAATGAATAATATTAGAAATAGCACACTGACATCCATTCAACTATCAGATTCATATAAGCTGAGAAGATAATGCAAAAACACTCTTTCTAATAGTTAAAAAGCGTTTGGTTCTGGTGTTTGAAACACTTCTGGACCTAAGGCTTCCTTGAAAACCTTCTAATCATCACATCATTCAAAAGAGAGCGAGAAAAAGAAACCAACTTCCTGGGCTGGGCCCAACTTTAAAATATCCCAGCCAGAAGGTTGGCTGCAGTGGAGATAGCTGCACCTGTGATGGCACTTTGCACAATCTGCTCATGTGTGGAATCTTCTGATGTAATTGCTAGCGCCACTCCTGTGATTGCTCCTGCCACTGCACTGTTTTTCTGTACCAAAAGCAGGATATGCGCACTAAGACAGACAAGAAAATATTATGGGAGATAACAATAGCTCTAAGGACAAGCTCTTTATCCTCTCTAAGAAATTAAGGGAAAAAACACAAAGTCGTATATACACATAATTAAGGTCAAAAGCCAGGATAAGTGGCATTACCCAATCATGAGTTCCACGAGCCTCTTTTAGCCCGTAGGTGAGACCTGAATACATTCCAGCAGCTAGTCCTGGAGCAGAAGAATGACGATTAGCAAACTTTTTTCACTTTCATCATCATTCAAACAGACCAGAGTCAGTGTAACCACGACGTAATCAACAATTCAAATAGCAATCTAGACATCTTTCTCAGGAAGCGAAGATAATTCCTTTGAATAGCCAATTTTGAGCTGGTACCAATATAAAACTTTACATTTAACATTCACTTCTATTGTTTGGTCAATGCCCAACTCGATAACTGAAAGCTTACATGGATAGTCCGTTAAAAGTCAATTACATATGTCTCCTTCGAATTCTTCTCTGTTTACCTTTTTTGCATTTTATTTTGTTTGGCATCCAAGCTTTTAGGGTGAATGGGAAACATCAATTCACAAACTGCTTCAACATGAATATCGTACTTGGCAGGTACAACTTGACATCTCAACAAATATAGTAAAGTCATTTAAGTTGGTGGCCAGACTCCATTCATCAACCAATCTTTGGATCAGCATAAGGACTCCAAAAAAAAGGAAGAAAGAGATCCAATTCAGACTACAACTTACCCCATTGTAGAGATTCTTTTCCAGTGTTTTTTACCTTCAAGCATTGTCATAAGAAGCGAAGAGTAAGTAGTTACCCACAGATAAAAGCAACCAGAACTGGATAAAATTGAACTTCACCAACACATCACGTGTCCATGACACCATGAAAGGACTGCAGGCATGCCTCTTCTCCTTACTTCTTCTGGGCTAATTATTTAAAAGAAGAAATTAAGAATCCTACTAGAAATCTTACCAAGGCATCAAGAGACTTTCTGTTGGTTTCTCCTGCAAAGCACATAATGGAGCTTGAATTACATGGCTAACAAACCCATGTTCAAAAGCATTAGCATCCATGCATAAGAATGTAATACTATGCTATCAGGCCTTTCACTCTGGTAATCAAACAGGAAGTCAATCCAACATGAGTGAAAAAGACAAACTCATGATTCAATCCATTGTGCCATGATGTTAATCAATATCCATGAGGTTTAGAAGTGGTACAATATTTTTGATTCATTAGCTTACATAATCTTCCCAAAAGAACATCCCTTTACCCACACCAGCATGGGCAGGACTAACAATACTTCTTGCTATATGTCTACTGACCATATATTGCCTTAGCAGCGTATGCATGTTATTATTCTTATATATCTGCTGACCATACATTCATCTGGCAGTCAACAGGAAAGATAATAGAATTGTGATCCATGTGCGAAAAGATCAGAACTCAGGATTGAATAAAGGGAAGAGTTTATATAAATGAGGGGAAGTCTAAGGATAGTGGGTTGTTAAATTATTCAAATTACTGTTCCTTGACCTCATTTTCTCTTTTATGAGAAACAAGACAGAATGAGATATTCAATGAAAAATTGGAACATTTCTCTGATGATTTATCCAGAAAGAAAGGACTGCTGCACTGCTTTTAATGAACATTATGTTTTAGTATCATCATTGTCTTATCCATGTTGATAGTAAAATTTCTAAAATGTTTCTGTTTGTCTGATAGGGCGGGCGTCCAAGTTTCAATGACACAAGCTAGTATGCAACATATTTTTATTTCCTTTTCTGGTAAACAAATTTTATTCCATAGTACACATGTTATTAGAAAATGATAAGAGTACATTTTCACCACATTTGCTATCTCTTTATATATAGCCCAGCAATCCAAATTATAATCGGTAATATGGACACATCATTTTGGGTACTAAAAAACAGGTCCTGGTTGGAAAAAATGATTGACATTATAAATAAAATATGTGTGCAGAATACAAAAACACACATAGGTCTGTCATAAAAAAGATTATTTCACCAAATTAATTACATAGAAATCGTGCTTGAACAATAATAAAATCTTAAATTTTTTTAAAATAGGAGGGATGTTATTTATAACTAAATGAAGCAATTTTTGTACGAGAAATCATTCTACAGGACTATTCAAATACAGAATTTTCTTTATGCATAGCATCAACAACGCCAAACTCTTTTTGCATTACTGTTATTACGCAACCGAAAGAGCCACCATCTCCAAAAATATTAGTTTTTTGCACCTAGAGAGAATATCAAATTGGAAAGGAAACGTTTCTAATAAAGATGTCTTAAACACTAGAAACCGTGTCTATGCTCATTCCGTTCAATGTGCTGTAATATGGAAGATACGCTGATCTTTTTATGTTATCACAAAAAACATGGCACATTAAATTTTCTTCACCCAAAGGTTGCTGACGATAAAGAAAAATCCGCAACAACGCTATAGAGGTGGTAATTTACAAAGATAAGTATATGAGTTATTTCAAAGCAATGGAGTAAATCTTAGTAAAAAATCTCATTAATTTTCTCAACACATACCATGAAATGAAATGCAAATAATAGCAGAGTGTGGAAAACAAGCATACCTCTGAGATCGGGGAAGCGATTTTTCTTGCCGCCAGCGATCTCTGGTGGCACGCCACCCGTCGAATCCATTCCTGCACCTGATTTACCCCCAACCCCAAGCATTCATAAATACATACGCACATCATATTTAAACATTACATATAAACATGCAAATTCGAATCGTTCACAACGTTCTTAACATTACAATTCACGATTCACAAGAAAAAGAAAAAAAATGAGGAAATGAATGGACCTTCGACGGCGGCGAAATAAGCCTCCCGCGATACTGCTTGGAGCGCTCCTATCTGTTGGAAATACAAAATCAGTGATTCATATTCATATATGTATATATAGATGTAATAAGTGTGTAAGTAAATTAAATTACTCCGGCCGCTTTGACAAAGGATTCAGCAATGCGGTTGAGGAGAGGATGACCGAGGTCGAAGAGGCCACCCTTGTCGAAGCTGCGGAGCTCGTCCAGCAGCGTTCTGGTTTCCATATTGCTATTGTGGCCGCTCATTGTCGTTCTTTTCTTAGACTTGGTTGCTTCCTTGCAAGTTGTTGTATCCACAGAGACAGAGACGAGAGAGTTGCAGAGATGGTTGGGGGGGAGAGGGGAGAAGGAAAGGAAGGAAGGTAGAGGTGGGAGAAAAGAGAAAACAGGAAGAGAGAGGGGGGACACGTGGGAGGGTGGCCTTACGTGTCTCTGCGTATTTGACCCATCACGCCGGAAGCTGCGATTCGTGGCCACTTTCTAGAGCTATGATGCTAACACCACCACCGCCTTTCTTGCACTGTTCTTTTAATTTCATTTTTTTCTCATAGCCATAGGTTAATGTAAAAGTAAAAATAAATAATAAAATGCGTTTCATTTTTAAGTAAGCTTATACTTTATTTTTAATTAAAAAATATATTTACCTTAAAAAGTAAAATAATTTTTATGTCATTAAAATTTATATATTAAACTGATAGGACCTATATAATATATAACTATGGTAATATAAAATTTTATTAAATGAATTATATATTTTAATTAATAAACTTTTAACGAGAAGTTGATTGTATTTTAGTGATAACTTGATTATTGCTTTTTATATATATTAGAAGTTAATTTGATGGATGGTTAAGAGTCTCTTTTATTTCTCATAATAATTCAGGTGGATTGTGGGTAAGTCAATGACGATGGGATCTATCCATCATTACATTTTGGTAGTTTAATTTCTATTCAAATAAAAATAACAACAAAATGGAAACAATTATTATGAGAGTACAAAATAACATAATATTCAAGCATATATACCCAAACAAATTGGACCAAAATCTGCTGCAATTCTTAACAAAACAAATGATCTGGATCGTATACTCGATATCTGCCCACCCAATATGTCATGTACTCCAAATTCATTATTAAAATTATAGCGAGGAACATGAAATGCTGCAAACTACATAGCTTACATTTTGAAATGGATCACGCTTGAAGAAGAATGAAAAGAACTGAACTAAAGTCTCTCTCTCACGCACCTTAATTGATGCAATATCACTCACAAATATCAACAGATTATCATAACATTCAGTAACAACCAAAATTTCCTACTTCAGTTGCAGTCTGATTGAAGTCTCTATATCATGAATGAATTCTATAATTGCAACTCAAGATTACACTACGCTCAATAAGAAACTGACCTGATACCTGCTCATTTAAAATATCTTGTCAGTTAGTTACATCCCACACTCATAAATTAAAAGCAAAGCAAAAATGAAGAGAAACTAACTATACAGGGCCAACTGTTAGTGCCCTATCTATGACATAAATATATATATATATTATATTATATATATAGTCGTGTAACTATTATGTAAGGGGGGTGTTAGGGTTCAAAAGGCTACAAGGATCAACTATCAAAGCACGAGAAAACTGGAAAGAGAGAAATTATTGTTTACTGAACCAACGTATTACAACAGGGATTACTCGGCTCAAGGCACCAGAAAAGCTAAAACGGGGCAGAATTTCACCCAGTACTTCCCATGGCAATGTACAATATCCTCTTCAAGCATACACACCCGTAACGCTGTATATCAGTTTTCTCTGTTCCGTCAGCTCTGTTCTTCCCCCTCCAGAGAAGAAAGTTGCTCAAGTAGCATGAAGCTGACTGCCAGCTAGAATATTGCAGTGGCCCAGTGCGCGAGGTGTTGCCAAGCTAAAAATCGTTTTAAGATCCATTTACGGCCATTTCTGCTGAGTTTGATGGTATAAATGGGCAGTCATCCCCACTCGTTTGCCCAGTACCCGGAGTACTGCGCAAGGTATCAGAGCAGCTTCTCGGATCAGTGGGTTCTTTATCTTTATGGTTCTCTTCACCTGAGCTCCTATACTTACCAGAACAGTTTACGGATTCCTGATCTGAGTAATTCTCTACACCCTTAGACTCTGAGGTGGTTGCTGTTTTCTTGCTGGTCAACACTGCCTGAGACGGTGTTGAACATGAGGCTGTTACTATGGTATCTTTAGATCTTGAACTCTTACCTATCCGTTGCTTTTCTATCAGGTCAGGCTCCTCTGCACCCAACTTCCTTTTCATACCAAAGGACTCAACTATTCTCTCATTTTCATCGAGAGTTTCTGATTGTTTCCTAGGTGGTGGCTTGTAGTCTTCATCATCCTCATCATCCTCATAATCAACGAGTCCACCAGATCTTGAACTGCAAAAAAGAAAATACAACACATTACAGCACATCATATTCTCAAGTAATGCAAAAACATGTTCCACGTTCATACTTAGGCAGGGCGGGCTCGCTAGTACAAATGGCCATCCTACTACCCTTCCTCATTTAGAAGATGAAAAAGAAAGATTATATCTTATGAGAGGCCATTTGAATACCTTAATGACGGATAGTTTGCAGCAGAACCATTGGATAGAACAGGTTGGGCTTTTATGCTTGGGGTGTGCAACAAAGATGCAGAAGCTGAATCTTCTTCATCACTGCTCAAGCATCCACATTAAGTGATCATTGGCTCAAGTTTCCAAAGTAAATCTCTATTAAAAAAACAATAACACACCTGTCCTCATTGAAGAAGTTTCCCTCTTCTTTCTCTAGAGCACGCTCGTCTACACACTTTTTTGGGTCTACTGCATTGATGGAGCTTTCAGTTCCAGAGTTCTCCAAGAACTGCAAATCCATTCGTCAAGCAAAGATCTAGAAAACCCAGAAATAAGATGGAAATACTAGCCAATAATTAGGTAATACCTGCTCATATTTAACTTTCAGAGACTGAATGGAGGCCAGATTCTCAAATTTAACCAACTGATTCCAGAATGAATCAATTAAATACTTTAGTAATATCTTCAAGTTCTCCTGGATGAAACATAATTATCAGCAGATTCTTCTTCTAAATATATCCATTTTGAAAGTAATATTTAACAAGTTCAAGAGAGAATGTCACCATTCGGATATACTCGAAAAGTTCTAGAACAGCAGAGTGCAACAGGTTATAACGATTTCCATTACATATAAAAGCCTCTACAATTGGTTTCAAAAGGTTGTTCTTCACAATATGATTCGACAAGGGCTCATCCTGTACAATATGCATAAAGTTACTTGCAGTGTACAACTTAGCCATCAAGCTTTTTTAAGTACTAAGAAAGTCACTCACATTACGGGTAAGAAGAGTCCTTAAAAATCGAACAGCAGCAACTACAAGGTATCTTTCTCTTCTTCGAGTCAGTGATAAAACTTTATCTATCACATTATTAAGAAGAAAGTCACACCTGCAACAGGAGGAAAGGCATGAATCCACATATAATTGTCAGCATCAATAGGTGAAAGTAAATGGAACCAGGAAAAGCAGTGACAAATTACTTTATCCTATATGAATGGTGCAAAACGCAAAAGCACAATAGTTCACATATGTTTAAGAGTATTTCTGGCTTCGCATGGATTCGATTTTCAGTGCTTCCTTCGGAGCCATCAGGTTTGCCGACTGACTGATCAATGCTGTTAGGAGGACATGATGATGTTATACAATCAATTAATTGACCTAAGTGCTTCTCATAGAAAATCTCAATTATAGCATCTCTCTGCAAAGAAGAAGGAAAAGAAGTCAAACATTCCATGACCACGATATGACAACACAAATCTGTGTTTAAGATAGAAAGTAAATATTATAGCACAATGTAAATAAATGTGTACCTTAAGAAAAAGATAACTAAGGAAACAACTCCAAAACTAGCCAGCTCAAAAAAAAAAAAAAAAGGTATAAAAGGCTAGCTCTTGTCTGTTTGGAATGAAGATTTTAGTGTCCGATTTAAGCATGTTTCTTTTTTGGTAAACAATCTATATACTCAAATTCAAACTCTATTTTATTTGGTACAAATTGCAAGAGTATATTTTGTTGCAAACCAACTAGTTCAATAACAATTATACATGATATTTGTTATGGTCCACTGCAGGATATGGTACTTGTCCCACATTGAAAGTTCAGTTTCTGGTGTGGAGTTTATAATCTCTTGAGCACTCTCTCCTTAACAGCTAGCTTTTGAGGATGAGTTTTACCCGAGAGTTGTAATAGTGGTATCAGAGTCAGCCCTATGGCTCCCAGTGCAACCCACATTGGAGTTAAAAATATTCAATGTGAAACATGAAAACTTGGATCCATAGTTTCTATTATCAAAAGAAACTCATGGTACAACACCAATGAGATGCTGATGAAGCACAAAAAGAAAGACATCTTCACTTGCAGTGGTGACTGCAATATATAAGTATATATATTTTTTATGGTTTACAGGATAAGAAAAAAATACAAATAAGTGAGCAAGTATATGACCGTACACAAGAGAAAATACATAATCTCCATCTGCATAAAGAAATTATTTCACCATCATCTTCAACACTGTTACTATTTCAGCATGTGCTATTTACTACTCTAGCTTGAAATATGAAATCATTCACTAGTTTTGAACTGAAATTTGCCTCACTCTATCAGAAATTTGTACATTCTTTTTAACTCAACAATGAATACTGAGTGCGTATAAATGTGACAAAATTCAAGTCCCAAAGTGCTGGATCAGCACTCATATTTGGCACAGAATTCAACATAGTTAATAAAGAAGCATATGCAACAGAAAATTTAACTGCTACCATCATACATAGTAAACATAGGCAGGCGTGGGAGAAGGCAACTTGAAGATATCACACCTGTGATGCTGATGTATATGAATCCAAAAGGCTTCGAAGAATCTCAAGAAACTGGCAATGCATATTATCCCCAAAATCTGTCATCATACCTTTAACCTACAAAAAAAATACAACGGCAATTACTCTCTTGACGAAAGGAAGTGAAAAAGGAAGAGGAGAAAAGGAATGCATATCTAACAATTCTAAATCAGAAACGCTGATGCATTGCACATACTGAAACTCTAAGGACAAGTACTGAAGCAGCTACAGCAGTAGCAGCAAAGGCAGAAACAAAAGGATGACTAGAGCCTAACTAAAATAATATAGGCAGGGACAAATCAACTAGTTACAGCATCGTAGGCATTTCGACCAAAAACCCCTAACTTCTTCCAATTTGCAGGCTAACAGACATACTTGGATTTGATTTCTCAACATATGTCTCTTATGTCCTTAGCAGGAACTACCATGGAGCATAAAAAAATGTAAGGGTGTTTTTTCTGACAAAAATGAGGCAAATAATGTGTTTATTATGCCCCTTATCTGTGCTCAACACATCAGGAGACACATTATTCTCCTAGACGAGTATCTCACGATGGTCCCACATGCATGTATATACCCACATTACGGCTGGCCATGATAGTGCTTGCTATTTTGTTTTACTCCCTAATAAGAAAAAGCAAAATGAAAAGACACATGTCAAGCATGCATGTACAATGATCCAACCTTCGTGTACAAAGACCCATTTATTTCCAGTTTGTAAAGAATATAAAATATCCAAAACAAAAAAACTTCATCATGGCAAAAGCCATAGTACAGCCAATTGTTTTACGTCTATCTGGTAAGTCATTAAAATGTCTACATGAGTAAAATAGCAGGGGTGTCACATACTTTAATTATCTACAGAAAAGTATCTTAAATACATCACATGTAAACTCTAGAGAGCCTGAAGAAAGGGGATGGAGAGGGGTGAAAAACATACATACCAAAAATCCAAGCAGGTGTATCCCCTCCTGCCGAGAGACATAAGAACGCAAAAGATTTGAATCCTGATTGAGGAAGAGCATAAGGATATCTGTCCTGCATCCACCAGAATGATTTATCATTAAGACAGTAACATTAAATAGTAGAAAATCTAACAGAAAGGCATAACTAAATACTAAAAGCACGAGATAATCTAAGATATTACCCAATTAATACAAGCTTTTTATCTTGACCCTGCAAAATATCAGAGATGATATCGAATATCCCTTCATTAACCAGATCCCTAGACAATCAAAATTCAATGTGAATTATCCCACATAATAATAGTGTTGCAAATATAAGAACTATAATCATTAAACAAGATTCCAAAGGAAATAATATATCATCCAAGATCTGCATTAAATTAGAGTTTCTATTCTAGAAGTTCAATAGATAAATAAAGCATATTCAGGACCAAAGATTTAACTTCTTTGATGCATACCTGTAAAAACGGTGTTGTTGGACCATCTGCAAGCTCCTGCTCAGACTACAAAACTCATGGAAGAACAGTACCTATTCCAGAAAAATATAATAACATTCAACTCAAGAGAAGCTATAAAACAAAAGGATAAATATTCATATAAAGCATCAGGCAACGGATACTCCTTCAAAGCCACTAGTGAGCAGACAGTTTGAGTTGTGGTTTAGCAAACAAACATATTAATTTATCAATGATACAAAAAAATAAATCATTTTTCCAAAGATGCAAGTAGTTAATCAAGGAAAGAATTAAGTGAATCTAAAATTACATACCATATTAATACATAGTTCAGTTAGAATAAGATGTCCAAACATTGGGAGGAAAAGAACCCAGATAGAACAAAGATGGATAAAAAATACAAGTTACCATAGTTATTCAATTAGTTAATCAAAAAAATCATTGAATCAGAAATTACCAACCAAATAAAAAACAAAATTCAATGAGAATAATGATACATAAGAACATGGGAGGAACAGGATCCAGTAAAATGAGAAAGATGATGCAATTAGCATGAATAGAAGAAGAACCTCAAACTGAGGATGGGACTGGTTCTATGGCCATGGGCATGAAGCAACCACTGAGAGAACCTCCAGGAAAATATAGCATTCTAGATTCATATGATAGGACCCTTGTTAGTCACATGTACCAGTAAAGAAATAGGAGGGAAGAAGCAGGGGCAGAATAGGATATTGGGAGAGGGGGAAAGTGACAAAAACAATTGAAGGGCAAAAAGGGGAAGAGCAGCCAAGGGAGCATGACTGATAGCTGAGGCTGTTGGAGGGGAGTGTCACTGGATAACAAACTATAAATAAGAGAGGCTAGGAGAATATTAGGGGGGAAGATCTTTGTGGGAATAGTGGGAGAGTGGACCTCTCGAAAGTTCATTTTTGTTTTTCAGCATAGTCTGTTTTCATGTTGTATTTCTCTTGTTTAATTGAAGTAAGATAGACTCTCATCTAGAGTCTATCATCATACTTGTAAAGAGATTCTACAAAAAGATGTACACGTGCTCCCTAAAACTAAATTTTGTTGAATCATATTGGATATTTGATGGTACATTATACACTTTGCTAAGAGTCTAAGACTGTCCTCTTTTTATCAACAACACACCATTATAGAATGCAAGTCTCTACCTGCAGTTTTGGCAAACATCAGACCACCTCTAAGGATATTGATCCTATAATCATTCCCTCTAGTTTGAAAGCCAATGACAGCAAAGGCACCACCTATCCCTCTAACACAAGTGGCTTCACATGTGCAAGGCCCAACTTCCTATTTATAGGTGGTCCCCACCTCCACATGAAAGGAAGGAATAATCTCCAAAGTTTGGTTCCATTGCCATTTTTCTCTCTACATAAAACCTATCCTATGGCCAGCCTTCACCATGTTGGCTCCCGTCAATTCCATGAAGATACACTACTCACCACCACCATCCATTATTTGAGGCTTAAACATTTAGAAATGGGAAATAGAAAAACATAAATAAATCATCTAAGACAAAAAAAGAAATAAAAACTGGCAAACAAAGCAAGAAAAATGTTAAGACTTGTTTATCTACATCTTATTTACCTTATTTCATGCATTCACGCTCACTCATTTTCATTTTTGGACAACTTATAAAGGCAGTTGAATTATGGAAAACAAAGCCTGTTTTCTGGAAAGTTTTTCCATAAATAACAGAAAACTGGAAAATATGTTCAGACGAGATATTTTTCCAAATAAAAAAAAAAGCTTCACAGTTGTTTAATTACAGAAAATATCTTTCAATTTTTCATTTCCTTCAAGGAAAGATTAAGTAGAAAATTGCAGATGAAAAACTGGAAAATGTTTTCTGTAACTAAACAGCCCCATATATATTTTGATAGATAAGAAAAAAAAACCACCAAAAGGGGGCCAGTCCATATGCAAAAGGCCTAGGTAAAGGCTAAACAGAAGAAACAAAGCACAAAAACTTGACAGGAAAATGAGCAAAAGATGGAAAAAAATAAAAAATGGGCATATTATGCCACAAATATAACAAAATCATATTAAAGTGTCTAAGAGAAAAGGTCAACTGCTCCAAATCCTCGAAAGCTCTCCTATTATATTCCTGCCAATGATGCCACATCACAAAAGAAGGTATCACCCACATATATCTTTGACAAGAAAGTGGTTCCCCACCCCAAGCAAACAATAACTCCCCAACACCAATGTCAGACCTGTATCAAAATGGGCCATATCCAACCCTACAACCAAAACAGACGGCCAGAGAGGCAATATTATCCACTACCTGCATAGGAATTATTTCACTTTTAGCAAAAGTGAGATATAAACCTGAAAACCTCAAAACCAATCTCAAAAATCTAAGTTCAATAATCCTAAGAGTAAAAAATGTGACTATCATTGGAAAAAAGTGTGAAATAAAAACAGTCCTCCAAAGTGCCCATACAAAAGCCAGAGAAGCAGTGAGCTCTCTTAGCCCTACCTAACAGTAACACCAAACTTTAAGCTTCCATAACAAGAATAAAAAGAAAGGTCGACAACTGGTCCCCCAATCTCAGACCTCTAGAGCTATGGAAAAAACCACTGGGATTCTGTTATTCAACAAAGGATATGCAGAAATAAAATCAACCTCTCTACCCAGAGCCAAAACACATACCATCCAAAATGAAGGCAACACCAATTAACAAGGTCACAAGCCTTCTCAATATCAAGCTTAGAAGCATGACCAGGTATCCAGTTCTTAATTCTAGAACCATTATACTTGCTAAAAAAATAGAGCTGCATCCAAATTTAATGCCCCTCTCACACACGCATTCTGAAATAAGGACACAATATTACTGACAACTTCCCTGGTTCTAAGAGGTAGTGTCTTGCCCATAAGTGTATACACACTTCTAACAAAAGACTATTATACCGAAATGTTACAAGTACCTACCTTATGGATCAGAACCTAAAAGTAGCATTAAGGCTATTCTCAAGAACAAACCAACTGAAAGGAGGAGCGTTAAAATTAATGGTCTCTTGATACTTCTAGACAGCAAGAGATAGTTTCTGCCATGGTAGAAAAATGTAGAAAAAGCTTTATGCAAGACATGAAAAAAATGGAAAGAAGAGTTTTGCTAGTTTAATATAGAAAAGTCTAGAAAACTAATGAAACTAGAAAACTCTAGGCAGTGGAATCAAGGAGGTAGCAATGCCTATAAATAGCTTCTGCCAGTGACCATTGTATTTGTGAACTCCACCTTTCTTAAATACAACTGTTGTCTTCAACTATCACTTTCTTTCACTATTGTCTTATATCTTCTCAACTTTTACAAAACTATTTCTCCAACCATAAATCACTTTCAAACTAGTCACCAACCATTCCAAACTATCTTTATCATAAACTAACAAATTTCATTCTGGAACAATCATCAAACCCCAGAAGACTCTTGATTTTTCATGCATTGATAAATGTACTACCTCATCCCACAAATCCGCTGAGCTCCCCAACAAACTGACCCAAAACTTTTCAGGTTTACCAACTATAGAGAAAAAAAGGCCAGTGGAGACCACTAGCTCAGGAAAAATGAACTTTATAAAAAGATTCCCTTTGGCATTACCAAATATCCCAAAACCACTTTTCCAAACCCATCTTAATGCCAACCAAAAACATCTATCTTCCATCTCAATGCAATGTTTCTATCAAATAATCTATGCGCCCACTTCCTTCAGAAACAACTCAATTGAATGTCTAACCCCAAACCCCCTTTCAACCTGGAGGACTCCACCATTTGGGCTTTTTCGATAGGTTGAACATCTCAAAGAGCATATAAACTTCATGGAAAACACTGGATTGTGACTGGAATTTTTTTTTAAATATAACAATTAAAAAACTTATTTAAAAAAAATACTACAGGTTTATAACTATCTGTAAAAATACAATTCTGCTAACCTGGCATTCCACAATGAAGGCTGGCCAGCGTGGCAATTTTGGACGACTGAACCTCACTAATGCTAGTAGTGAGAATCAGTAAAATTCGGCCTTGTGCATAGCAGCAATTTTTTCTTTTATTTATTTAATTTTTTGTGTTGCAGACCTATTTTTATGTGTTCTTTTATTGTTTCTGTATTCCAGTGTAACTTGCCACAGCCCTATTTTAGTGTCACTACCAGTAGTGAGATTAGTTAAGTCAAGCTATTACCAATAGCAACATTCACTTGGCAGAACTGCCATGCTGGGTCAGCCTCCATCCTGAATCTCAGATTGTAAGATCTGTAGCACTTTTTTGAATAAGTTCTTAACTGTAGTATTTAAAAAAAAAAAAAATTGACCACAAACGTATGGCGTCTGTCAGCATCAAGACGTGTGCGGTCACCGATAGGGTATATTTTCCCCCCTTTGTATCTTCTACAGTAGGACACAGCCAGATGGAAGAAAGCCTAGTAAAAGAACAATGGATTTTAATCCTAATACATTACCAAGAATTCCTGGCAGGAAGAAAATAAATGTGAGGAATTCTTTTAAGAATAGTGATATTTCGGCTGATGCAGTTGGCCAACTGCCAAGATGCCTTGCTAAGCCACCACCATGCAAATCCAGAATAATTTTCTCACAAAGGGACGTGCAAGGGATGCAAAGCTGATTTCCCTTCATGAGAAACCCTTCATGCACATAGAAATCTCCTAATGGTTGCAAAGACATGCATTGTTCCCACACGTGTTTGAAATCATCATCTGTCGCATATAATTCTTTCAAGCACTCAAACCCAACAATCTCAACACTAAGGGTCTTGATCAAATCCACACACCTACTCAAAGCGTCCGCCACTCAATTATGTTGTCCCGACTTATACACAATTTTATATGAAAATTTATCAACAAAAGCAGACCATCTAGCATGCATATCACTTCTCAGCTGCCTTTGACTACTCAAGTACTTAAGACCTTGGTGATCTGTGTAAAGAACAAACTCTTTGCCAATCAAGTAATGTTCCCATGTTTTAAAAACCCTCACCACTGCATAAAACTCCTCATCATAAGTAGATAACTTTCTTTTGGCTTCACACAACTTCTCACTGAAAAATGTAATTGGTCTCTTCTCTTGGGACAACACAGCACCTATATCACTCAACCTCAAACAATTTGTCAAAACTTGGCAAGCGGTACATAACTTCTCTTTTATCAAGGCAAAACTCTACTCTTGTTCTTCTCCCCAAAGGAACTTTCCTTTCTTTAAACACTCAGTAATTGGAGCCACAATACTACTAAAGTGTTTGATAAATCGCCTATAGAAAGTTGCTAACCCATAGAAACTCCTCACGTCATTGACATTTTTAGGGGTTGGTCACTCTTTAATAGCTCACATTTTTTCCTCATCTACCTTTATGCCCTCTTTGCTTACAACAAAGCCCAAGAACAACAAGCTCTCACTCATAAAAGTACACTTCTTCAAATTAGCATAAAGTTTGTTTTCTCTCAACACCTCCCAAATATGCCCCGCATGCTCATTAATAAACTTACTGTATATCAAAATATCATCAAAATACACCACAACGAATTTATCAATGAAATGACATAGTACCTGATTCATTAGTCTCATGAAAGTGCTCGGTGCAATGGTTAGTCCAAAGGGCATGACTAACCACTCAAAACAACCTATCTTTCGTCTTGAAAGCTATCTTCCACTCATCTCCAGGTTGAATTCTGATTTAATGCTAACCACTTCTGAGATCAACTTTAGTAAAAACCACAGCCCCATCAAGTTGATTGAGCATGTCATTGAGCCTAGGAATTAGAAACTTGTACCCAATGGTAATCTTGTTAATGGCTCTGTTATCAATACACATCCTCCAACTCCCATCTTTCTTTAGTGTCAATAATGTTGGCACTGCACATGGACTCATGCTAGTCTAAATGTGACCTTTTCTCAACAATTCCTCTACCTGCTCACACAAAATCTCACTCTCTTGTAATGTGGTAAGTTAAGCAAGCTAGCACCAGGAATCAAGTCAATGTAGTGTTGAATATGCCTCATAGGAGGTAGCTCATTAGGCAACTCCTCAAGAACCAGATCGTGAAATTCCTCCAACAATCCCTGCACCTCAACTAGAATTTAATTCACCTTCAATAGCTCACTCACACTCTCCCCCTTGACAACCAACAAGTGAACATCTCAAGTATCCCTACACTCCTTCACATACTCAGTGTGCTTATGCGTAATGGTAGGAAAATTTCGCCCCTCCACTTTAGAAGCTTTGGTTTGGTTTTTTTCCACTATAGGTAATAAAGTATAACGCACACCCTCTTTCTCAAGCTGATATGTGTTTTTCATACCCGAATGCTTAGCATTCACATCAAATTGCCAAGGACTCCCAAATAAAATATGGCAAGCATCAATATCAATAATATCACAATAGACTTCGTCAGAGTACTTACCAATAAAGAAAGGCACCCTACAACGTTCATCCACATGTATGCCACCAATTTATTTGATCCATCCAATCATATAAGGGCTTGAATGTTTTTAAGGAGTTAACTGCATCTTCGCCACCACATCTCTTCCTATGATGTTCTCTTGACTTCCACTATCAATAATCAAGTCAAAGATTTTTCCTTTCACCGTACACCTCGTGCGAAAAAGCTTAGCCGTTGAGTAATATCTTCATTCTTTTGAGATAGCATTAACTTCCTCACTACACAGGTATACTCTCTCTGTCCATACTCTTCTTTGTCATCCTCCCCATCAGGCCCGCAATATGCTTCCTCTTCAGCAACATCTTCCTCCTCCCTTTCTACAATGTTAACTATTTTCCTCCTTGGGCAATCACTAGATCGATGCCCTACCTTATTGGACTTGAAACACTTTAAAAAAATAGGCTTTACATAAGGATTTGGGGATTTTGGAAGATTAGAAATAGTACCTCAAATGTTTCCCCCCATTGTAGCTTTATTAGGGTTGACTGTATGAGGTGGATTGGAGGATTGTGATCCCTGAACTAACTTGCCTCTATCAAAAGCTGTTTGTTTATTTTAATTCCCACTATACAGCCAATAGTTTTCATTACGGGCTCTCTCACTCAACATTAACTCAGCCTTTAAAGCTAAGTTCTTAGTTTCTTGCACACTCGGAACCATCTAAACTCCAATTTTATCATGAATAGTAGGCTTCAATCCATTCAAGTAACGAGCTACTTGTTGATTGTCACTTCTAACAATTGATTTCTCTCCGCCAATCTCAGAAACTTGGAGGTATATTCATTCACACTCTTCATTCCCTGTGCACATCTTTGATAAGCTTCAAACATGTATTGTTCATAGTCAGGGGGTAAAAACCTACCCCTTAATAGCTACTTTATTCGTCTCCATGTCTGAATTAGCTGTCAGCCTTCCCTCAATCTCGTCTCTCTCAATCGCTCCCACCAAATAGATGCAACGCCCTTCAATCTATAAGCCACTAACTTTACTTGTCGTTCATTTGGGATCTCCATGTATTCAAAAAATTGGTCAACCTCAGTGATCCAATCCAGAAACCCCTCAATATCAAAATCTCCACTAAAGGTAAGAATATCAACCTTTAGTTTATACTCATCGTTGCCCGAATGGTTGTTCTGATACGCATTTCTCCTAACCCCTCTACCACCAAGGTTAGCTATTGCTCGACCAAGATCATCCTCTTCATCGCTATCTTCAATCAATGGTCTTCTAGGATTAATAAGGACATGATTAATGAGTGGTCTTCCTGCTCTAGCTTGATTCACCCCATTATGAAGTATTAAAATACTGTTTCGACGCTATTGTTCAAGTTTTGGCGTTACTGTTCCGGGCTGCCCGATTTGGGTCGGGTTGTCCTTGGGTTAGGTTTTGATCGGTGACCGCATCATGCTCCCTAATTTAGCTCCCGACTTCCTCTTGTAGGCCTCCTATTTGGCAACCGATTTCAGTATGCATCCAGCCAATCGCACCATCCAACTTCCTCTTCAATTCTTGCATCAAGTTCTCCATCTTCCTGTCTAAGGAAACGATTGCTTCATGATTCCAATTGGACCCAACCTCTTAACCATTCCACGTCAGAGACAATAGAGCCAAACTACTACAATTGGGCCTCAAAGTTCTTCATCCTTGTCCCATCCGCCATAGGGGTTGAAATTGTAGAAAGCTTTGTCGGCCAAGGAGGTGCTCTAATACCAAATTGTCAGAGCTCTAAGTCTGACAAGGACTTCTCACTAAGTTGGTGAGAATTGGGCAAGAAATTGAGGGAGGAATTGAGATTACAGGAGGGAGACAGAAAAAACAGAGAGAGAGAGAGAGAGAGATGGTGGGCCTCAAAGTTCTTTGACCATGGATAAGGCTGAATCCAGCCTTGTATACTGATTACAGCACAACAGTAACTAATTTATTCCCTTAGTACAATGACCTGGCATCTTCTAGAACAATTTTGTTATAACCATCAAGGTACAACCCTTCTTAGCCCTATGCACATGACATATTGTATTTTGACA
The DNA here is from genome assembly GCA_036245055.1 of Diospyros kaki. Classification (NCBI taxonomy): domain Eukaryota; kingdom Viridiplantae; phylum Streptophyta; class Magnoliopsida; order Ericales; family Ebenaceae; genus Diospyros; species Diospyros kaki. Next base: position 6,793,154 of record BSEG01000016.1, on the reverse strand, counting down.
ACTTCTAAACTTCATTCAACTGAATAAAAGTATAGTCTCAAATTGCTTCACTGGAGTTTGGGTTGGGAATGCTTATTTGACTTACAGTACACACAATCTTTGTATTTCTTGGTCATATTTAGCTTATAGTACTTATCCTCCATTTTATGATTAATTTCTCTTTTTTGCAATTACAGAAAATATTGTGAACTGAATTTATTTATAAAAATTAAATAGGTACAAGTATCTGATAGATATTCCTTATCTCATGGGAAGGAAGATGGAAGATTAAGTATATGAATCCACGAGTACGAGTATGAGTACATGAATAAAAAAAGGAAATGTCAGGAAGGGGGCATGAGCAGGGGCACATAGTCCACATCTGGTCCCCACTTTGCAAAGGTCAAGGAAGGGTTTTTGTACACAACCTTTCCTTTACTTTGTGAAGAGAATATTTCCATGACTTTTGCCCCAAGAAAATGTAATAAACAAAATAAGGAAAAGCCCAAATCAATCTCCATTTATCTTGAAGGAGCTTGTAGCATACATAAAGTAGCCAAAATTGAAGGAAAGACAATAAGTTATCCAGCAATTACCAAATTTTTCTTCGTCTCCACAGAAGTGGTGGATGACCTTAACCGTGTAAACAATTCCTGAATAAAGGAGTTGTCTTCTTTTAACAAAGAAAGAACCTACAATAAAATAAAAAAAATCAGGATAGGAGACCAACCACTTGGGGGTCAAGCTATATATTACATTCAAGTATGAACATCTTACAATGGCATTATTTGAATGGATCATAGAATTCAGATTTGCATTAGTGGCATCATCCAGGATTCTAGGCAAAATGACATCCTAGAAAAGATGAGACAGGATAAGAAATATATTACAGCCAGAAACAAAAATAAACAAAGTGAGAATCAATAATATTTGCCTTCAAATAGGCAACTCTATAAGTTTGGTGTATCTTCGACAGGACTAGAGGATTTTTAATTGGTATAGCCTACAAAACGAAAGAAGACAGAGAACAAATAAGATACCAAAAAGGCATAATTCTCATATCTAATGGTGGGCTTTACTAAATCAAGCACAATGATGCCCCTGTGCATACCCAAAATCCCAGCACTGAAAAAGTATGAGGGATCAAAGGGGTTGCTGGGGGGAAAAAAGCAGCAAGGAACTAAATCTACCTCCTTAAAGACCACATTCTCTTTCAGAAAATTGCGATGATATTGGACATGAGACATGTCTGGATCATCTGAAAATCAAAATTGAATTAATGTCAATAGCCAAGGGCAAGCAAGTCACAGAGAACAAGGAACCAAATTAGCAACGAGTATTAAGTGTTGGAACAAATACTTTTATTACAAATCTGAGGATCTTTTGCTTATCACCAGCCAGCCAAGGGTGTTGAAATAATGAAAGATGGAAGATGACAGTTTAAGGTTCAACTTACTGGTAGACAAGAATAATGCCTTTTGAAAATACAATTATCAGGAGACGTGAACATATTAGGAAGGAATTGCAAAGGGGTTCTTTTTTCTTTACAAGGAAACATGAAGAAAAAAGAATCCCTTTGCAATTCCTTCCTAATATGTTCATGATAATTGTATTTTCAAAAGACATTATTCTAATCTACCAGTAAGACACCAAGAACAAAATAAGACACCAAAATTCAGCAATACAGAAGTTTCTCTGTCCATATCAGAGAAACTTTTCTTTTGTAAGTTCAACAAAGCATCTTGTACAACAGTACAGATATTGGATAAAATTCCAGCCAAAGAACAGAGAACATAGAGCAGAATTTTGAAGTGTTATATGAAGCAGAAGCAACACTACCAACGTTGAAGAGAATAAATATCCCTTTTCTTTAATGGACAAGAGAATAAGTATCAATGTAAGACAATAATAACCACAAACAGGACTCCTGTAAATAAAAAAGGACTATTAAACAGTCAGATAACTACATTAGACAAAATATGGAATCATCAAAATAGCAGACTAAGAATTTATTCACAGTTAAAATGAATTATGTAACTATAGAAGGTGACCAAAAGAATCTTAAAGACAAACAGAAAAACAACTTACATTCCAGAGACCCAATAATATCCATGATCATTTCATCACCAAATATCTTCTCAAAGATCTGAGGATTATTGAATAAAACTGCACATTAACATACAAGTATATTAGTCTGACATGTAAAACAGTAGCATGTAAGAACCAAATAAGAGAACAGATACTTTCTGCAAAAAATACAACTGTTATAACAACTTAAATAAGAAGAAACTGAAGTAAAAATCAAGTACTGACTGATCCCTTGGACAATTTTGAAAATCATATGAAGACTGCCAATATGTTTCAAGTCTTCACAGATTTTAAACAGGTCCATCAGCTTACGAAAAAAATCTTGCTGCACAGAAGATAAATTTCCTCATCAGAGCAATCCATCAACAGCAAGCACAGTAGCAAACATGCACACACTACAGCAGACACCAAAATTAGAGGCAAACAGGAAAAGGCATGCTTGGTCCCAAGTCAAAGAACAATAGTGTGCATTTGTCTGCAACATTCTATCCAGGCCAAGTGCAAGAAACTATAACCTATTGAATCTTATGAATAAATGGTTTTGGCATGGTTATCAACACAACAGATTTACTGTTTTCTAGCATAGATATGCACAATGATTCTATCTAGCAACAACAACATACCAACCTCTATCCCATTATGGGGGTCAGAAGACAATTATATCTAGCTCCAAAATTAATTTCAGAATCAATCTGTTTTCTGCCAATTTGTCTCAGTATCAACGAGCAGAATTGATGGGCAATCATCACGCAATTTTAAGATGCATATGTTTTTTGAAATCCACTTACAGTGAGATGTCTCTTCTATGAGAATAAATTCTCAGCTTCAGAGTCTCATGGTTGTGCACTTTAACATTTTAAGGGTCAAGACCTTTTCCCCAAAATCACAAAGCCAATAGTTAATCAATATTAAAACATTCATAGAGTCTAGATACTTCCAACATTTCCGTCAAAACTCAAATGATTTGGAAAAGGTGGTGGTACAAGACAAGGGCATATTAATGCGTGAGGAGAACCTTTGAGTGTAAGGTAAAGCTACTGAAACTTTTAAAAATTGGTTCCCAATTCATTGTATTAAAATTTAAAACATCTGAAACGGTTCTCTGGGTGGGCTAAAGTATAACGGTACTAGAGAACCCACTTTAATAAATAGAAAAACCTAAAAATGCTTAACAAGAATGAGAGGGAGTGAGTAGGATGGTCTAAGGGTCCCAAGTCAGGAAACAAACATAATTAACCTTACTAACTCAATAAACCAGCTCCCTCTTTGACCTCTGATACCACATGTTAGGAATGTCCCAATTAATACCAATCATTAATCTTGACAGCTCAACTAATAAATTATGGAGTTGGAAATTTTTCCTCAATTTGATCACCCAAATATCATTTAACTCCTAACTCCTAAGACCCCGCATCTCTTCTTCATGACTTGACCATATCATCCTCCATGGATTGCACAAGGAAAAACATAGTGGGGAACCTATGGTCCCCACCGTCTAACCACAACAAATGCTCAGGACAAATACAAACTAGTGGTTATCTCACTTTCTTATTCACTTGGATGGATTTTAAGGATGTTGAGTTTGATTTTGAGAATATTTCAATGATGAGATCTAAGAAAAACTTTAATGAACCTTGATGATGAGATTTCAAATGGTAAACATATGCTTGAAATTGAAAGTAGAATGTTAATCGAGTAATAAGGTTTATTAATCAATTAACATGTCTATTACTCGAGTAAAGCTTTTTATTAATCGAGTAAATGTGCATGGGAAAGTTACTTTACTAGAGTAATTGCAAATTTTAATCGAGTCAAATATGATGGAACTTGAGGATTAATCAACTAATGTATGAGCTTAATAGAGTAATTATCGCTTTAATCGAGTAAGAAAATGTTTAATTGAGTAACAAGTGTTGTACTTGACTAATTTTTTTAATCAAGTAAGACCAGAATATTCAAGAGTTTAATCAAATATATACTTGTATTACTCGAATAAGTGTTGGAATAGTATTACTTGAGTAACCAAAGAGTTAATCGACTAAGAGTTACATTAGTCGAGTAACTATATTTTTATCGAGTAACAAATCTAGATAAAATAACAATTCTCTGTACTTGCATCATTAATTGCCTAACAAGAAATATTAATCGAGTAAACTCAATCTGTAGTGGAGTAACCAGAAATCTTACTCAAGTAAAAAATTTGGAGCAAAATGTCAAAGTCTCTGTAATTGACCCATTAGTCGACTAAGGAGTTAATCAAGTAACTTTGTGCTTACTCGAGTAATTAAGTAATTTAGTCAAGTAAAAATTATAAATTATTGGACAAAGAGTGAGTCTCTATATCTGATTTATTAATTGACTAAGGGAAGAATATAGTCAAGTAAGGTTACACCTTAGTCAAGTAACAAACATTTGTAATCAACTAATGACTATGTAGCTAATAATCTTAATTGAGTAAGATTATCAAACAGTCGAGTAACATCTAATTATAGTCGACTAACTCCTAAGATTACTCAACTAATGTTATGCTGAATTTCAAAAATATAACCCTGATGGACAGCATTAAATGCACATAGTTTTGATTTCTGACAAATCGAACTGTTATAAAATGTTGTATGAACAACCCTTTCATAAAAATTAAATATGTTTGAGCTTAAAATATATATCTAACCGTTGGAATGCAAAAATAGAATATTCTTTGCTGATTTATAGGTTAATTCATTTATCCTTTGGACAAACTGCAAGGTGCATTGAAGAGACAGCAACTATATATATCCAAGGCATGCACAAGAATGCAATTACACAAACTGATGAAATGCTCTTGAAGAGAATGAGAAAGAAGAGAAAGAAAAAGAAAGAGCTGAGCTGAACTGAAAACCTCCATCTTCCTTCGAGTGTTTCATTGCTTGAGAGAAAAGAGAGCTTCCACTTTTAATCTTTTATTTCTCTCTATCTGTATTGTAAAATCCATCATAAGCTTTCTTTCATATTCTTTAGGGGTCTGTTTTTCATTGTGAGCTTCTACTCTACATTCTTTAAAAGAAACTGTTGTAAGGGTTGTTGCCTTATCCCATGAAAAGGCTTGTAACAGTTACTGCTTAGGTTATAGTTCGGGGACCTGTGTAAGGGTTATAGTTTAGCCTAATAAAAGCTAAACAATTAGTGGACTGTTGAAAATCTTTGGTGAGAAAATCTTTGGTGAGGAGCCAAGGTAGTGGATGTAGGCAATTGGCCGAACTACTATAAATCTCGTGTGATGCATTCTTTGTCCTGATTTTTATTTCAGCACTTTCATTTGATTTTCACATTTCAAGCACTTTCAGTTTTCATTTCCAGCATTGATTTTGAATACATAACTATCTAAAAATTTTCAATTTATACTCACAACATTATTTTCAAAGTTATAGAAAAGTCAAAAACAGTTTTTGTTGCAAAACTTCATCAAACCGGAAAAGTTTTGAAACACTCACACCTCCCCCCCCCCCCCTTGGGTGTACACTCGTACAATTCTTTACAAAGGAGATACCCTTTACTCATTCGGTGAATTCCAATTGCATTAGACCTTAGTTTCATTAACTCCACATGTTGCATCTCTACTAGCGCTTAGATTCACCTCAGTAGACATCACAACATCACTATCACCAATCCACAGTTGATATTCCAATATCTTTCACCAATTAGATCACCTCGCACTGGGGAATAACTTCAGTTTAAATCAGCCCGAGGCAAGAAGGTAAAAGCTAAAAGTTCATATAGCAGATTTTTTGCACAGTGGACGAACTATATGCATTATCTGAGATAGATTCAAGTCTCAACTACATTGATGATGCATGTGCATGGGATAGAAAATTATTTCTTAATTGCATTCATAATAATATGCATGGGAAAGAAAATTGCATTTTTGACAACAAAAATTCAAGGGATAATGTTCCTGCCACATCAAACAAACATATTAAAACCAAATGCATGCCTTCACCATGTAGAGTAGCAGATTAGATCTCATGGTTCATAATGATAACATATTTCATTGTAATACACACTTAGTACTAGAACCTTAAATAGAATAAAAACCAAAACTTCAAACCTCATCCTCATTTTTAATCATTGCAATACATGATTTTCACATAAAGCTTTCTTTTAATACTAAAGTTGATTGCTCGGGAATGTCTAATAAATGGTAAATGCTTCAATAAGAAAGAAAGAAAGTGTTCTACCCGTAATATAATTGCTCTTGCAACATGCAGCAGGCCAACTTAGGCCTTTGCCAACAAAAGATGCTATCATTTTTTATTAGTGGTGCCTCACTTCACCATAATTGATTCTATAGATAATGTTACAATATACACAATATAAAGAGCTCTAACCTAAACAAAACAATAAACCAGTAGTTTGAAGCATACATCATGTGATATAAGTTCAGTTAAGCGCATCTGATCAGCAATGCCACTGTCCACCACTATCTGCAAGAACAAAAGGTGACAAACTGTTTTAACTATTACACACACACACACAAAAACATCTAATATCTGTAAGGGAAAAGACAATAAAATGACAAAAACCATTTTTTTCTAATTAAGGAAAAAGACAGAAAGGAAAGACATGTCACACTAATAATAAACATATGAGATTATACATGACATGGTTGCCTTCAAAAAGATAACACCCACAGATAGAGATTATTGGCAAACTAGAATTCAGGTAGTCAACCCCACCTAGCCAGATTAAGGCTTGATATGTTGTTCTTGTTTTGGAACCATGATATCTGTTCTAAAGCACAATATACATTGCTCGCCCATCTCCTGACAATTTAAGTTTTTTTTCTTTTTTCTTTTTTTTTTGTTGTTGCTGAGAGACAATTTAAGTATTAGATAAGTTGGTGGTCAATAATTTAATAAGGTATTAGAGCAATCAACCATCCTGGTTAAAATCTCATTTTTCAACCCTCAGAAGCTCCCCGCTGTATTCTGAAATTCATAAACTACAATGGCCTGAAGTCCTTCCTAAGGACAAGCCAATAAACCCACTCTCCACTAGGAGATGCTCAACAAAGCCTTTGTTGACCTAGTTAATCTTCCAAGCTCTAACATCGACCAATTCATTGCCCTTCTCCAATAGCTCAACAGTCCTCGTATCAAATAGCAAATACATTCCAACAACCCCATCTTAATTCCTGCATGCCATTTTGTTATTGTGTATTTATGGTTAAGGCAAAAAACTATTTGTCAAAAAAGACAAGTTTTTGAATTTCCTAAATAACAAGGAATGAGACTGCCAAAAATAGTTAGTTTTTTATTTTTTTCTGTTAAAGTCCAGAAGAAGGCCTGGTAAGGCAAATGGACTTATTTTAGACAGACAAATTAAAAAGGCATAGGGCATAGTCAAAAAGTAAATGGTTTGACCATAAGGGTGAAAATGAAATTGACCAAATGATTGACGTTTGAGGTGAGAATAGGAGAGGCATTTAGTTTATAACCCAATTAGACACCTGTATTGAGTGGGTCAAGTTTAGGACATGAGAATAGACAACAAGGGGTGCACCAAATTTGACAGGCAGTATCCTAGCACAAAAACAGAGGTACATGTATCATTAATTTGATTTTTGGGAACAGTAGAAAAACACACATTTGGCATGCATCACGAGGTTTAGGACAAAAAAGGAAAATTTATACTGAAATGGCCCAATTACAGTAAAAACATGTTTTACAAGGATAATTTTACCTGTTTTAGAAAAGGAATACGGAAAGTTGCTAAACTAGCTTTGTCTCAGAAGAGTGACAAAAAGTACAAAAATGTTTTCCCATTTCGGTGAATGCTGATTAATTTCCCCAATTAAGCTACAGGTTTTCCTTCCCTAGGGGCTGCAAATTTAGACTTAACATTAAAGGGGAAATTTTCATATATAAAAAAAAGAATGCACATATATATTTTATACAGAAGAAAAGGTAGCTATAAATGTGCCAAATAGTATGGAAAAGGACCAAATTGCCCTTGAAGGCAGCCAGCAATGAATGGGAAGATTTGGAAAACTTATATTTTGCACGTAAGTTGCTCTTTTCTTTTTATTAAGTCGTGTTTCCATGTTATGCAAATTAGTCTCACAATATCAACTATGTGAAAGAAAACGGCCATATTAATTATCTTCATTTACCAAAATCTCATGAAACTTTTCCATTTGAAGATGGTTGGAACCTTATCTCATCATTCCCTTACTAGAGGGTTGCATCATGAATAACATCCAATGTAAAATTTTGCCACATTGTTCTTTTGTATGGATTTGTATTGTCAATATGACTTTTAAAAGTCAATCAACATTATGACTATTGTGCAATTGCTTCTAACTTGATTAGGATAAAGTGCAATTGATGGTGATTTTTTTTTATAATTATCCGTCACTACTAGCTTCCCACACCCCATATATTATCGTATGTATCGGGGAATACCATACCCATGGGTGCCTGCATAATGAATAGCAAAGCTTGGAAGCTGCAGTCCCAGCAGTTTAGCCTTTAGCATGTACAAAGGACAAGAGTGTACTACTATTTCTCTTCGGAGGACATTGTGTTCTAATGGGGTATTTCTGTTTATATATGACACCTCATTCCTTGTTTTATTTATATATTGATTTACTTATTAATTTTCTTTCTCATAATTATGCAGCCTCGCATGTACATTCTCTTCCTATTTGCATTTAGCTCATCCTCTTTTTTAAGGTACAGTGCCCCCACTTGGAGCCACTTTCCCTAGGTGGAAAACTCCCCTCCCCCCCTCCCCCAATTCTCTCTCTCCCTCGGGTCAAACCACAGGGGTTGTCTATGCAACCTTTTCAAATTTACACTTTGGCTACTTTACCAAAACCAATTTTCCTAGACTTCAACAAATTAGCAGGTTTTTTGTTCTCTACTGAAGAACTAAAGAGTAGAAAACTAAGAAGTACAAACAAGAATGCACATAAAAACAGAGCAAGTACCAGCGCACAATGTCAAACTCCATATACAATAATACCAACCTCTCATATCTGTAACTTTACTATAGACAAGTAAATGAATTGCAAGCCCCAAAATCTGTTTATATTCACTTAAGTATACCAGATTACACATGCTAATACACTTCTCCAGTATAATCAGAAACTTTCATCCAAAAAGGAAAGTAAACTTTCCAAAACATGAGAACTTTCTAATAATGTCTAAGGTAAGCACCCAATTTTGCTGTAAAAATAGCAACATTAAAAGAAAATAATAGCTTCAAGTGTCAGTTTTAACCTTCATTATTAAAGGAAGTGTAGACAGTTCAACTGCAGGTAAGTCCCTCAGTTCACCATTGATACCACAGTAAGTCTCGTCTGCAGAAGTAATAACAGAAGAATCAACCACCACTAGCAACAACCATGATAAACCATTTTTGTGCAAAAACAATATAGAAGTATTGAGTGTACAGGATCAAGCCCCAACCAGAGCTGAGCTCATTTAAAATTTTCAAGGCAACACAACGTTAGTCGAGAATGTGCTGGACAAGTGTTGCCTAGAATGTACTTAAATACAGACATCCGTGGAACTGTGGCATTTTGCTCAAGACCATGTTTAATAATGTCCATGTTATTGACTGGAAGCATGACTGGGACTCAAATACAAGAAGCTGTGAAGCTCAAAAAACCACCTTTGGAGGTGTTTCTTTATAAACACCTCCTTTGTGCATAATGTTAGGCTTAAACAAATGCCCTTGTTGAGTGCTCTTGTTTCTTTCGAAGACATTTCAAGAGAACTCCAAAATATTTTGCTTCTTGGAAGAGGCTATCGTTCTCTTAAGGTTGGATAGTTCACCCTCATAAATAGTCATTTTGTGTAATCCAACATAGTTTTTGTCCTCATTTACAAGCCTGACCTTTGAAGCTAGAAGGCTGGGGTTACAAGCAATTTATTCTTGGATGGGCTGGTTGAAGAGTTTTAAGCTCATTCACTAAACCAGCAACTATTCCACAGAGGGGTATAGGTTGGGCCTCGAAAATCTGTCTCTAACAAGCTTTTGTTGAGCAGGTGCTTGCAGAAATTTATGGGTGAAATAGGTGGTCATGGCCATGGGAACATTCACACTGCAGGGAGGTGGGTGATTTTATGGATCAAAATGCAGACAAACAGGGTGAAGTATGGAAGACTATTTTGAGGGTGAACAAAGTAGTCCAAACCACAGGTTTTGATGTAGCACAGTCATAAGGTGCTCTTGCAAGATGTTAGCGGTCAGACCCCACTGACAGAATATTACAAAGTTATTGAGCATTGCAATTTATAAAGGCACTCATGGTGTCAGCTTGTTGGTTTTCATATGTGACAGAGGGCTTTCTGTCCTTGTATAGGAGGAGTTTGCAGTTCTTAGGAGCGGAGAATCAGTAGAGGCTTTGCAGCTCTGTTTAGCAGGCTTTATTACATCTCAAACCATGAAAAGAAGCTCAGATTCTTTGATATGGAAAGGCATGCCAAATGGCATCTTCCAAATTTGCATGGCTGGGAGTTTGGAAATGTAAGGGGCTGTTTAGTTGTGGAAACAGCCCAGTTTTCCAGAAAATTACTCCACAGCCCAGATCAAGAAAAATTCAAAAAATTGTTCAAATACAAAAATTCCTAAAATCTCTTATTAATTTAACTGCACTTGAAAATCTCCTAAAATGGGTTTTATTGAGTTTTCCTTATTAATTTGGAGATTTGGAAAAAGCAGTTTTCCAAAAATTTTCTCAAATCATCTCCATCTCCTTCTCTTAACACAAGTTATACAAAAGAAATTAAAAAATTAAGACATCTCTTTCTTTTCTGAACATATGATCCAATTTTCTAGATTGAAAAATTTCAATATTCCCAACATTTGAACATGCTTTTCAAATTTTCTATAAAAAAATGAAAACTAGGGATTTTAAAGAGAATTAGAAATCATTTTTCACAACTGAACAGACCATAACGCTCCTCCAAAAGTTGCCTTCTTCACTTGGTTAGCTCCTTGTGATTCCATTCCAGCTATTCAAAACTTAAAAGAGGCACCTAGCAGAAAAACAAAAAATTGGAAGAGGCATACAATTTCAATCCCTAGACACCTCTCAGGTTCACAATTTGCACATGGGGTATTACTCCCTATTCAGAAGTCACTGAATTGCAAGAGATCTACTTTCATCTCCAGCTCACGTGCATCCTATCCTACAGGGGATGAATCTAAAAACCTTCACATCTACTACTTTATTTTTTATGCAGTGTATTTGGCTAAGGGAGTTTGCACTTGAACAAAAAAGGTGGTCACGAGTTAAGGCTTGAGTGGAGGCGTCCAAATAGTAAGGCATTACCTCATCCAAATGACTAGTCTGCCATTGTCTGAGTATGCACTGAAGACTGGACAGCAGGGACTGCATTTTCCCAGCTGTGTATTCCATTGTGCCATCATCCATGGAGGATTATATCCAGGCCAGTTGTAATAGCGAGATGCGGGGTTCTTGAGATTAATGGTATTAGAATTGAGGACGAGAATCAAATTAAAGAAAATTTTACCCTGGTAATTCAGTGAAGATGGATTAATTGGACATTTATCAGGACAATTACAGTGGGGGATTAATTGGAGATTTATCAGGACAATTACGGTGGGGCATTACAAGTACTGATTCAACTCCTATTCAATCCAAATCACCCAACAGATTCAATATATATTATTTACTCTAAATAACCTACAACAGAAATATCAAGGCTCCCAGATAACTAAATTGCAATACACAATCACCCAAAAACATCCAACTTATGACTAATCAGGTGCAGCTTATACCTTTGGAGAACAGAAATTCAGTAAAAGATAAATCATGTGAAAGTACGATGATATTTGTCTTAGAGAACAATATAGGCACCAAACCCTTACTGTTAAGAGGATTATAATGTAGATTCCTCTGCACACCACAAATGTGATCCCTACAATAAGAAAAATAAATAAATAAAAAAGTATCATCCGGTAATAAGGGAGGGAAAGTAGGAAAACTGAAAGGCAAGGAAACAATTAGAAGGACAACACTATTTACCAGATGGAAGAGCAACCTGAAGCCTCCTGAAAGCTAAGAGCTAATTCAGTGGAGTATTCTGGATCTCTCCAAGAGATTATTGTATCTGTTGATGAGAAAGGAAGAATAACTACATTAACCAATAATCCAAAGGAAATAAGTACTGCAATAACAAGCCAGGTAAACAAAAGGACCACCTTCTTGCTTTCGGTAAATATCATCTGAACTGATTCGGTGCAAAAGTAATGTTTCATTGTCGTCTTCATCAATAACAAACAAACCTAGTTCTTCTGATCTCTGCGTTATGAAATTTAGATTTTCTTCAAAAATCAATTCTGTAGGCAACTGAACTTTGACCACAACCACCCACCATAAGGAAAATGGAAGGCTAAATAATGAAGATAACCATACCTCCAGATAATCAACAGTAACATGCCCAGTTCCTTGATCATCCCACTTTCCATCTTCATTCAATCGGTAGACCTTAACACGCTGAAATTTAAATGAAATAAATAATAGAATCAGAAGTGCTTTCACCCATGAAGAGCAGAGCAAAATTCCACTAGAAAAATTAAAGAACATTGCGTCAATAATTTCAGAAATATGTAGGAGCACACGTCTCTGTACCACTAAAAGATAATAATAGAAGATGTCAAATGTACCTCCTATACAAGAGGAATGGTCACAGAATACAAATTGATATTATGTGCCTTCAAGAGATGAGATGAGCAGGAAAAAAAGCAAAAACTTTGTCAAAAAATGGATATAAAATATGGTACACAAGAAATGATCGAGCAAAAAATGGAGTGGGGATCATTATGGATAAAAGCTTAGTAGATGAGGTAGTGGATGTAAAGAGAATAGGGGATAGGATTATTATGGTGAAGGTTATTCTAGAAAGAATGACTATAAATATCTTTAGTACATATACACCACAAGTAGGGTTAGGTGAGGAGATAAAAGCAAAATTCTGGGAGGACCTAGAGGGACTCATACAAATGATACCAAGAGGAGAAAAAGTGATTATAGGAGGTGACTTAAATGGTCACGTGGGTAGAGACGAAAATGGCTATAGAGAGATATATGGAGGGTATGGGTTCGGGAAAATTAATAATGAGGGTAAGTCTATTCTAGATTTTGCAATGGCATATCAGCTCATCATAATCAATACTAGGTTCAAAAAACAGGACGAACACTTAATCACATATAAAAATGTCACATCAAGCACCCAAATAGATTACTTCCTCATGAGACAAGAGGACCGAGTATGTTGTAGGGATTGTAAGGTGATACCGAGAGAGTGTTTGACTACTAAACATAGACTTCTAGTACTTGACGTCCAAGTAAGAAATTGGAAGAGAAAAAATCACATAAAACAAAATCCAAGAATCAGGTGGTGGGATTTAAAAGGGGAGAAACAACTAATCTTCAAAGAAAAATTAAGGGGTAGAAGAGAATGGAATGGAGAAGGACAGACAAACCAAATGTGGAGAGAAATAGCTAATGCCTTGAAAAACACAGCAAAGGTAGTGCTTGGAGAGACAAATGATAAGAGCCCCTAACCTTAAGGAGTCTTGATGGTGGAATGAAGAAGTGCAATTGAAAATTAAAAATAAGAAAACTTGCTATAAGGTTGTATATCAGTGCAACAACGAAGAAAATCAAAAAAATTATAAAGAATCAAAAACGGGAACAAAAAAAGCTGTTAGTGAAGCAAGGTCAAAAGCATACAAGAATCTATATAAACGACTTGATACAAAAGATGGAGAAAGGGATATATATAAATTAGCTAAAGCAAGAGAAAGAAAAACAAGGGATTTAAATCAAGTGAAATGCATAAAAGATGAAAATCAAAATGTATTAATGAATGAGAGAGCGATTAAGGAGAGATAGAAGGAGTATTTCACAAAATTATTCAATAATGATGGCGACACAAGAGTTAGGTTGGGACATCTTAGTAACTCCGAAAGGAACGTGAGCTATACATTTTATCGACGCATAAGTCCAAATGAAATAAGGCAAGCATTAAAAAAGATGAAAAATCATAAGGTGGTGGGACCGGATAATATACCAATAGAAGCATGGAAATGCATGAGAGAAGAGGATATCTCCTGACTAACGAAATTATTTAACGCGATTCTTAAATCAAAAAAGATACCAGATGAGTGGAGGAAGAGTACTTTGGTCCCTATATATAAGAACAAATGAGATATTCAAAACTGTGAAAATTATAAAGGAATTAAGTTAATGAGCCATACCATGAAACTCTGAGAGAGAGTAATAGAGCAGAGGCTCAGAAAAGAATCATAAGTCTCAGAAAATCAGTTTGGTTTCATGCCCGGTAGGTCAACAATGGAAGCTATATACCTACTGAGGCGCCTAATGGAAAGGTATCAAAATCATCAGAAGGACCTACATATGGTATTTATAGATCTAGAAAAGGTCTATGATAGGGTCCCTAGAGAAGTATTATGGAGGGTTTTAGAGAAGAAAGAAGTCTGAATAGCCTATATACAAGCCCTTAAGGACATGTATCATGGTGCAGAGACAAGGGTCAGAACATGCGAAGGGGATACTGAACCGTTTAAAATTATAATAGGATTGCATCAAGGTTCTGCACTAAGTCCATACTTATTTGCTTTAGTAATGGATGAACTCACTAAAAATATTCAGACAAAGGTGCCATGGTGTAGGTTGGTTTCCATATTGTACTTGTTGGTTTCACCATGTCAACTAAGTTATGGAACACAACTATATCAATTATCTTCATTCACCACCATCTCATGAAATTTCTCCATGTGAAGATGGTGTTCAACCTTCATTTCATCATTACTCCGCCAGGGGATATTATTCATTGCCGGTCCCAAGCCCGGATAAAGGAGGAGGGTTGCGTTAGGTAGCCGACAACCAGCGTAAAACCTAGTCGGATCCAAATATGAATTCTAGACAAACTATCTGTTGGGATGTAACCTACATAGAAGTCTAGAATTCATGTAGCCAACCCCACATAGTGGGATAACGGCTGGATATGTTGTTGTATGTTGTTTTAGAGGTGCCATGGTGTATGCAATTTGCAGACGACATAGTGTTGGTGGATGAAACAAAAGAAAGAATGAACACTAAGCTTAAGTTATGGAGAAACAATTTAGAATCTAAGGGATTTAAATTAAACATAAAGAAAACAGAATATATGGAATGTAAATTTAGTAAGAATGCAAGAGTGGAGGATGTTATAATAAAAGTGGAAGACCAAATCTTACAAAGAAAATACCATTTTCGTTATTTGGGATCAGTGATTCAAAAAGATGGAGAAATTCACGAAGATGTCACACATAGAATTAAGGTAGGTTGGCTAAAATGGAGAAATGCATCGGGGGTGTTATGTGATGGTAAAATCCCATTAAAATTGAAAGGAAAATTCTATAGGACAGCTATAAGACCAGTTTTGTTGTATGACTCAGAATGTTGGGCAGTCAAATACCAACATGAGTAAAAGACGAGTGTAGCAGAGATGAGGATGTTAAGATGGATGTGCGGCCATACAAGAAAAGATAAAATTAGAAATGAAGTTATTCGTAATAAGATAGGAGTAGTGCCAATAGAGGAGAAGATGAGAGAGACTAGACTAAGATGGTTTGGTCATGTGAGAAGGAGACCAAGAGAAGCTCATGTGAGGAGAGTTAATGAAATGAAACAATTAATCAAAAAAAGAGGTAGAGACAAACCTAAGAAGACTTTGAGGGAGACATTAAAGTTTGATATGAAGTGTATGGACCTCGATGAAGATATAACAAAAGACAAAAATACATGGAAGTCTAGAATTCATGTAGCCGACCCCACATAGTGGGATAAAGGCTAGATATGTTGTTGTTGTTGCTGTTGTGTTGCTTCTCAAAGCCGACTTCCAGGAACAGAATAAAGGTGGTTCATTCAATCATTGAAATAAATACAGAGTACCTTTTATTTGCTCGTAGACAAATATAGTATATCATCTCTATAGTTAGAGAGAAATGGCTTCTGAAAGATGGTCAGATGCATATAATTCCAATTTGAGACCAATATTCACTATAAGCACATTTAACCAAAAGGGCTTCTCAACTAAGCTTATCAATTCCAGTTCAAAACAAATACCTATAATTACTAAAAATAGCCTCTCTTGTTTTCAAATTTCAGTTCATCGTATTTGATTATTCCTTTTAAGAGAAACTTTAAGTAATTAAATAGGTAAGATACTAAGAGTTCTGCAATGCCAGCCACAAAACATGAGCTCCAAAATTCAAATTTCCAATATTGCTAAAGGGAAAACTACCCGTACAGAACTACATCACTACTTGTACACCAAAACATCATGCAATAATTGCTTTCTATTGGTAACATCAATGTATTCTAACAGAGCACATGGAATTTGCGTAAAATAGGAGGAAAAATAAGCAACAACTACTGCAATTTGCATAATAAATTCTGCTGACTGTATCACTCCCCATCAAACCAGACTTCGAGAAAAAATTATCATTAAACTGGCTGAAAAATAATACTTTCTCCAATACACAGCAAGCTGTAGGAATCAGAAAGGTAGTTGGAGAAACTCTAAAAGATAAGAGAGCTGAGTAATCATGTCATAATATTAACACCCCAAAAAAATAAAGAAGAAAAAACTGCTATCGCTATTGTCCAGTACCTACCACAAAAAAAATTAAATAAAATGAATAAACAGGGGGTGCTTGATGCAAAATGGACAAAATGTAAATTGGCATATGCCTAGTGCCAGAAGAATATACCATTTGGCAAGCTTGTCACAAGATATATGTAAGTATTATTTGAGTACTTGCTTCACTCAGATCTCTAACACTAGTAACTCCATCATTTAGTCATCTATCAGCAGAAAAGGCTTTCAACTGTTCTCCCTTTAGGCAACCAGAAGTTAGCAGCAAAATTTACATCTTTAAGCAGAGCTACTTATTACAGTGTCGAGAGGTAACTACAGTCTAATAGCCTAAGACTTTCCAAATTGAAGCACAGCCACACGGGTGAAAGTCCATCCCCAGCGCCCCGCCACCCCCCCCCCCCCCGCCCCCAAAAAAACAATAATAATAATATCCCTCATGTCTAGGTGCAAGCAGGAGTTAATTATTTACCCATAAAAAAGTGAAAATAAATTCCCCTGAAACAAACGACACAAACCAAGCCTGAGCAACCTGGAATCCCACCACAATCACCCAAAGAAGCAAACCGAATTCTGACACGACGAAAGCACTACTCTTTCTCATCATGGGAAGTAAATGAATTAAGTGAAGTATGAACATTAATTTTAAGTCCACAATTATGAGAGAGAGAGAGAGACTAAAAGATTCCTATGTGAAGCACCAAAACTGCAGGCAATAAGAAATGATCTATATTGACTTCAATTCTAGGGCAAAAGCGAAAATCTTGCTTAAACAGTGCAGCCACTCACCTGCATCAAATTGTTCGACGTGGACGCCCTGTCATGCGTAGCCATCACACCTACGGTCTCTGCCAAGTGAAAATTCGCAGTTCACGAGCTACAGAAAGTAAACTGAGAATATGATTTAATTGAAATTAGGGTTTGTTACGAAGATGAGGGAGAAAGAGGGGAAGCCAAAACAGTAATTAGGATACTCAGTTTTGGACTTTGGAAGATTAGTTGAAAACCCTAAACCGCCATTGACGTCCTGTAATGCTCTCTCTCTCTCTCTCTCTCCCTCCTTCCCTCCGTGTCCCTCTCTCTCTCTCTCGCGAATAGTCCGAGGGCTTTTGAGTACGAGCCCGACCTTCGGAAATAAAGCACTTACAATTCCATTTCCAAGTGTAAGACAACCAAATCCCGATAACGGCCCCTTCTTTCCGAGGAAATTACAGAAGTACCATTACCACTGTTACTCCCGCAATTTGCATGGCGATGGAGGAATTATATATACTGATGCGATATTAATTAATTAATTAATTAATATTATACCTCGATTATACATTATTAAAATATTTGATAAAGATAAATTCTTATTTTATTTTTAAAATTTATATAATATTATTAGTTGTCATATAATTATGATTTAAAAATGTAATAGTATGTGAATATGTTATGTATTGTGTCGTTAATTTAATAATAATGTGATATTAAAAAAAATATTTTAAATATAAAGTAACCAAATATATATATATATCTGAAAAGACACTATGTGCTACTACTCCTTAAAAATTTGTATTCCATTCATAAATCCCATCTTTTTTATTTCACATCTCTTCCTTTCTTTATAATAATAATAATAAATATATTACGAAACAAAATTCTTTAATTTTTCATTCATATTTTAAATCAGCAGTAAAAAAATAAAAGAACATTTGATTACTAATAAACTATCAACCACTGTGCAAATACATACTCCACCACCTGGCTGCACTGCATGCATGCGTAAGAAGTTGTAAACAAGATCTTCTCAAGTAATAATTTGTTAATAATACATTTTTGCTATTTTTAATTTTAAATTATTTATACCTGAAATACAGGATAATATCCTGTATAAAAGAATCTCTCTCTCTCTCTTTCTCCCGTATTCAGGCAAGTAATATGATGCCAAGTGTCTTTCCCAATATTTTGTTATTTAATAATTATAATATTATTTATCACATTTATATTTATATTAATATTTGAATTCTAAATAATCTTTTTATTTTCTTTTTCATAATATAATATCAGAAGTCTGTAAAGTGAACCAATAAGTCAGCTAATATATCTGTTTTGTTAAATAAAACATATATTAACCCATACCATAAAAGTTATCAATTCTTAGAATACATGAACATGAATATATTGAAGACTCTACAAAAAAAAAATCAGCATTAAAGTGAAAACCAACCAAAACAGAAATATTAAAAGTGGACGAACAACAAATTTTCGTATTTATTCGGTTCCCACTTCCACAACACAGAAATTCTTAAGAATTTTGAATTTGATTATTAGGATTGAGTTTGAGTTTTGAGCTTAGACTCCCATCTAACCGATTCTAAATTTTTTTATTTTTTAAAATAAAGATTTTAAATGTATATCATTCAAACATAAATTTTTATAAAAATCTAAACAAGAATCATCCAATTTACAATTTAATAATATATTACAAGCATATTTATTATAACTAATTCTTTTTTTATCTCATACCAGTCTCAAACCAAAACCAAAACCAAAACAGACCAAAAACCAATTAAAATTAACCCCTAATCAGATTTAACTTTTTTTTCCTTAATTTATTGTATTGGAAGTGGAAGCCAACATTCACTAAATTACAGCATTCCCCACATTTTAAAAGTTTCACGACCCATGAACCCAAGAAAAATATTATGTACACGCCAATTTAAATATAATTGTATGAAGTAATTTTATAATCGTGAAGAAAACCAGGATAACTTTTAAATTAAAACATGATGAATACTCTTTGTATTTGAACCTAGCCTTGAAGTTGAATCCAACTAAGAACTGTCCAACGAGAATGGTGGCACTAGCTACTACCAACCTTAACCTTGAATTAGTTAAACTGTCCATGCAAATCGAGTTGTAAATCAAATGGCAACACAGAGGGATAGGACAAGAAAAACACATCAAAAACAAATTGGAAACAAATGTACGACATAGGTGGTCTTATTTTTAGAAAATCATAAACAGAAGCTGAAAATGGACGCATCAGACTAAAAATTTCATTTTCCTCGCCCCTTTCCTTGCAATCAAAACCCTTCATCCCTCATTAATGATTCTATCAAAACAACAATACATAAATACTTTCCAAGCCAATTCCCCTCCTACCCCCATTTCAACCAAAACCCCCCTCATTTCTAAAGCAAAATCATATAAAACTAAATGAAATAAAATTCTTATAATAATAAAAACTGTGCAGCAGCAATGCTTAATCTGTACATGTTAAATTGGAAACTCCTAGCTGCTTCAGCTTAAGTCCCAGCGGACATGTAAAACTGGCTGAACCAACTATTCTAACTCCCCAAAGCCATGTTATTTTTCGTCTCACAAGTTTCAACATGAAAAGCACTAAGCCAGGGCACACAGGGGAGTGGATAACAGTAACATATCAAGCTTTAATCTCACATGTAAGGACAGCCAATCATTTAAATAATTGTTTGTGTTACCAACAAATTTGCATTCTGATGGAAAGGATTCCAAACAAACAAACAAAAAAAAGATATTTCCAACATTTGGTTGCACGAAGGCCCATGCAACATTTACTGGTCTTGCACAAGACACTCATAACTCTGCCAAAACCTCAGATGAAGAACCAACCAACCGACCATTCCTATGGCAAACATTGCACCTTACAATAAATTGACTTTAAATAATTCAAGCAATATTGGCAAACATTTCAGCCGAACATAAACAAAACAATAATGAAGACATAATCAGGATCTCATTTGTCATTTAGTTTTCTGGCTAATCTAATTCATGAATGAAGACGCAGTGACTGACCAACATTCTCTTTGACATCAAAGTGATGTCCTCCAAAACTCCTTGATCAGACACTTGAACAACCCATATACTGAAAAGCACGGTAACAAATTCATCGGCTGCCAAACTGAACTACTTGGGCAACACCCGCCCTCCACCCCCCAAAAAAAGGCATCTATTCAATTATTATTTGCTTGCAACTCAATCCAAAACCACAGAACCACAGATTACACCTATAATTTGACTTTATTCTCAGTATAAAAAGAGCATCCCTAGTGCACAAGCCTCCGACTCCCAGTACTGTAAGGGTTAGGAGAAAGTAGTTTTTTGTACAAAGTCTTACCCATACTTTACAAAGAGGCTGTATTTGCAACTCAAACATGTGACCTGACAGCCACAAAGTAGAACCTTATTATTGCCGCCAAGGCTTGCTCTCTCAAACAAACCCTTGCTTTCCACCTCGTCTAGAAACTACAGAACTTACTTAAAAACCTACCATAAAACAATCATAATAACAAGAAACAATATCCATCTTAAGCAGTATATCAAAACAAACAATCTCAGAAATCGAAAGGATCGAATGGATGTTGAAATAACACAAATACTAAAATCCCACAAAATCAGAAATCAGTTGTGTTCACACTCATTCAGAAACCATATAAACTCTAATGAATATTGTTTGACAGAGAAGTAAAACTAGCTCCAAGTTTAACAAATTGAACGCTAATCAGACACGTTTCAGCAATAGGGTGGTGTCTACTCTTCCTCCGTGGCAGACTCACCACTCTTCTTGTTGTGCTTCCTCGCGTACCTCTGGTTCCTCAAGAACTTCGGATCCATCTAAAGCTCCCAACAAAGAAAACAAATAAATAACACGATTTGCATTAATGAATACGAAGACGCGACACATAGATAGGTGAATATAGAAGGTACCCCTTTCGTGGATGTGTGGCGGTGCCTTTTCGGCTTCTTGATGCCGTTCTTGTGAGCCTTGAATGACTGGTTGTGAGCCGTGTGGTTCTTCGACTTCGCCATTTCTTCTTCTTCGCCCAACACCCAATTAAGACAAAAAAAAATCAGCCACAAACAAAATAGCGAAAGCTACGAATCATCTATAAATTTACACATGTCTTCATAGAAACACAGGAAATCGAAAGGATCGAATGGATGTACCAGTTCGTTGTTTGCCTCGCTCGGGTGGGAGTTAGGGTTTCCAACGGGAGAGAAGAAGTGGGAAAGACGAAGACGCTTTGCTACTTATATGATTTCTTGCGAAGCCCTAGCTCGGATGGGTGAAGTGACTATTTTGCCCTTTTGCGGGCTTTCTTATGATGGGCCGGCCTGGGCGGGCGGATTGGGCTTTCAGAATTGCAGGCCTCAATAATCGAAACTTTGATCAAATGAGCAAGGAATATCAAAGTAGATCCACAAAATCAAGTTTTATGGGTGAGACGGGAGTTAGAAGTGGATTATTTTAAATACTTAGATCCCTTGGATTAACTCTTTTTTTTTTATAAAATATAAACGTTCTCTTTCAATTTCTATTCACATGTCAATATTATAATTTTTTTAATATTATAAAATATGTCTGCAAGCTATACTTTAATTGTTTCAATTATTAGAGAAGTCGTAGGAATAAAACATATATAGGTTGACTTTATTTTGAGTTACAATTTTGGTTTTGTTAATTTGTTACAAAACATTATTTTGATTTAATATCACTTTATATACAAAAATATTAAGAAAATTCATTAAATACCTTAAAACATTTCAAACGAGCAACAAGAATAACAAAATTGAACTTGGAAATAATAGTTAAGATCTTGACGATGTCATTAGTTAATGGACGATTCTTATTCTATTTTGATGACCTACAAAGATCATATATTGTCTGATGAAACTGATGTCGTTAGAGATTAACTTTTAATGATAATGGCAACGCTAATTCTTATGTCTTATAAGGTTTACAGATTAAAAGTGAAAACGACAGCCTAATGACGTCGGGTAATACCAATCCAAAAGAAAACAGCTAGGACCTGAAATAATAATACATGTAAAGTGAAATCATGGCCCCTCATTTTCATAAAACACACGGAAGGGCGGGTCGCCAAACTACAAGACAACGTTAATCCATGCATTTACAAGATGTACATGTTGCAGCCAAGAATACAAAGCTACCCAAAGCCTTCATTTTGCCAATGTAACTGTAACCTACGGCACGGCCCGGAACCTATGGCCCCGTATTGATCTCTTATTCCATATCAGTACCAGGAGAAATGAGCCCTTCGTATTGCAGCTGCACAAAAGGAAGTTAACTAAGAGATTGGAATAGATTAGTTGTCACTAATAATTAGGGGCAAAGATTGCCTACCCTTGCTTCATTAAGGGCGGACTTCATCCTCTGATACTCTTGCTGTGCTACCTTTGAGCGAAACATAGCTTGGACCCGTACTACAGACCTCTCCACACGCTCTTCTGCTTGTTTCCTGCTTGCTCGGAAAAATTCTTCTTCGACACTACTTCCTTGCTGCTCATCTTTGATGACTTCAGTGGGGGAAACCTGAAGCCCGCGGAAGCCTTTTTTCTTCAAACGCCATCGCAGAATTACTTTTTCAAGGATTCCAACTGACCAAACAATCTTCCGATACTGCTTCCGCATTTGGAAGCCCCGGAAAACAGCCTGCATGATACGAATTTGAGTAACTAGTCCGCCGTTAATTTATCAAATCAAGACAATGCGAGTGCATGTAACACACAAACCAAATGAAAATGAAGACATTAGTTTTTCTTTTGTCCCCAGAACAAACTAGTCCGGTTAACCAAATAATCCAACATGGGCGTCTTAAGTGCATGAGGCTCCCTGATTTCGATGGTATTTGGGTATGCAATCTTACTTTGCTTTGCCAAAAGGCAATTTTCACAATTCGGACAAAAAGAAAAAGAAAAAGATTCTCCTTCAGATTGATCACATATACTTCAGCGTGCCAAAGATATCACCATTAGAATAGGCATGCCCAATGGTTACGTATGCCCCCACTTTGTTGGACATGGGAATGACACCCAATTCGTGTCTATGACTTTAGGCTGATAATCATATATTGGAAAGAGAAAAGAGAGTATAATGGCTGACGTAAATCACCATTCAGATTGACTACATAAAAGGCTTTCAAATGTTAATGGAGGATAGATATATTGGTTGATGCACAAGAATTTCTTACTTGAATCTTGATTGCTTGACGTCGCATATTGAGAAATTCTTTTCGGATCTTCCAAGTACGGAACGTATGTTGAATTCGTCCAGCAGCTGCAATCTTCTTTCCCATCTCATACTTGCGGAAGGCATGCTGGATCTTCATTGCTGCAATTATGCTGCGTGCTTCATCTTCTGGAGTGGAAACCTGGACAGCTTTTTTACGTAATTTAAATGATTGCTCCCTGAACGCAGCCTGTATACGTGCTGCTGCATCAGCAGCTGTTCGATAAGCTGCCAGACTGTCCTTCAGATACAGCTCATCTTCATTGAGGTTCCAGTTGTTTACTGAGTTAGGTGTGCTACTTTGCAGTGAGCCACTTACGTTTCCAGCTATTGTCATATCCTTGAAGTGTGATACTAAAGCCTTTTCTGCAAGAAAAGCTGCTAAACCTTCATGGCCATTGCTAGATGCGAGATCAGCTGCAGTGCATCCATCAGGATTCTCTGAACTTGGGTCTGTGACCACGTATGGCTTTGCTCCTGCAGATAGAAGAGCAGCAACCATGTTCTCCCTGGAAATGGATACTTTTAATCTAAGCAACAAACAGATGAAAGCAGTTACCAAAATCTAACAACAGAAGAAATATATGAGTCATGAAGATGCAGGTATGGCCTACTCCAGACAATTCTCCCTCAACATGCCTTAGCTTAGAAGAACATCTATGGCATTGACAATAAAAGGAAGTGAAGAATGGAGGGAAGCACTGACATACACGAGGGGGAAAAGGAAAGAGTAATTAATTCTGCTCAGCGGACGCAATAATTATTCGGAAATCTATGTAAAGTACCAGATTCTGCAATTTGATATGACAAAACAAGAAAATATTACCTTCCGTAATATGCGGCCCAATGAAGAGCTGTCCATCCAAATTTATCTCGAAAGTCCAATGATAAGCCAGACAAGGTGTATAGGTTGACAGCCCATGTATAGTTCAGGATAGCACACAAGTGGATCACTCCTTGACCTTGATCGTCGTGGTCAGAAGTTTTACACCCGTCAACAATTCTTTCCAATAGCCATTCACATAGTTTGTTTTTCAAAGCGAGGTCAAATAGGCTGTCCTTTGCTTCTTGAAAAGAGATCTTGTTATTTTTGATCGACTCAACCATACACACCCAACCATCCGCAACGTGGGAAGTTTTTAGGGAAAAAATTTTAGCTGCTTTCAGGGTATTTGGTGATACTTTACTTGATAAAATGTTAAGGCTCTTAGAGGTAGAAAAGAGCAAGTGAGCAAGCCTCATCTGAAGTCTAAATTCCTCCCACATAGACTTATCATCTGCAGAAATCATCCAGTCCCGCATTGGAGGAGTGCGATACTCAAAGTTCACAACTTGGCTGACAGGACTGTGGCCATCGAAACTCAAGTAAAGATCTACTAATCCGGGGGTATGTGGTGAAACCATACAGCGGAGTACTCCAGATTGGACAATTTCTACAGGACGACATGTACCTCCACAGATGCAATATATTGTGGAAGTTGCATTGTGCAATTGACCTTCATTAAAAAATCCAGTGATAAGGATCTGCAAGAGCAAATTCCGATGGTCAGCAATTTATCATTCAATAATCTACCATGTGATTACCAGAGCAAGATTTGGGAAAGGCAATATTTTCTTATCAGTCTTCATTTTACATAGAAGATAATTGACTAATTTTAGGATGGGCCGGAGCTAATCTATGCAGCAATCCACCTTTCCACCACATCCACAAAGAAGCTGGTTTCTACGATACATGAAAAAGTTCTCACTGGACATATCCAATTTGCAAAATCTGACATGGTTATTCGTAGAGAAACTGAAGATGCAGAAGCAGGGGAAATGGAAGAACTATGTGCATGCCAATAAATAAAACCTAGCTCATTCATATGAAAACTATTCACACTACAAGAAGACCAAATAGAAATGTAATTAGCACAAAGGAAAAGACCTTTGTTTCTTCAGTTGAAAAAGCCCATGCAGGAGAGAGATCTATTATGCTAAATGTTTCTCCCAGAGCAGATGGTTGGAGATGATCCAACACTGGAGATACAGATGATTCATGACCAGTTGGAATCGAGGATCCCAATACTGGATCATCTACTGATCCTGGTGAATCAGTCAAGATGTAGTTCATCAACCTTCCAAAGCTGTCTTGGCTCTGAAAACTATCCTTAACCAGCATGTCTGCGGCAGCAACGCCTTCTGTCACTAGTTGAGAATCCTTTCTCTGGATTTTTGAATTCATTTGACCTTCTGACATCTGTGAGTAGAGTGGGCCCGAAACATTCAAATGAATGTTACTCTGGGCACCTGGCTTGGATAGACTGCCAAAGGAATTTTCAGCAGCTACTTCATTGGCTGATAGGACGGTACCCTGCAAATACAAACCCACGCTAAAGTATGCTGCATTAAAAGAAATCAACAATGATCTGAAGCCCAGGGTTGAAATAGTGTCTTAGTGGAGTAAACTGATAGGTCAAATAACAGGCATCATAATGAGGCAGTTAGGAGAAGTGGATAAACTCTGCCCTAGGAACACTTGTAAGGGCTGGACTGCAAACGATAACAAACTAATTTGAACAATTAACGTTTAATAGCTGCTGAAAAGGCTGATCTAGCTACACCAAGTCCATAGCTGAAATTTCCAAACAAAAATCAATGTTAGCCACTGGTGCACCACACCCCAACCCAGTTAGCAAGGAAATTGCTAATCCCAAGTGTAGGCCAAGGCATGGCGTAGCCAACATATTGCTCAATTCATATTTCACAATCTTGAACATTATGTATTTGGAAAAATGCTCTTCCTAAATACTCCATATTTATGCATTTTTCAATGTATATTCTCTAACATGATTCCCTTATCTTGTATCCCATTTTGTTACTTGCATTTGATGTGCATTTAACTGTTTTAATGCATCTCATACATGTGCTTGTTTCCCCTGCATAATAGTGCAGATTATGTGCTCACTTTGTTAGATGATTCTCTCTGCTTACCAATTCAGATTGGCAGGCTCAAGGTTTTATCCATCCCAGTCATGGCAGTTGTTGGTAGGATGCATCTGACTCTTGGGACAACCTAGTCGGTCTCGTAAACACTGACTAATTATACTGACCACTGGGAGTCAAACTCATTGACTATTTGATTAGTGATGTCCTTATTTATTCACTGACTAATACAGCATACATTCTGATTCTGATACACTGATGAGGGTTTGCTATTCTGTCCAGCATTGAATTTATATTTTGATATATGATATTCCTTCAATGTTATTCAGTCATACTCAGCTTGCCTTGTGTTGATATTTATTATCATTTATGTAAAAGCAGGTTAGCTTTAGCTTAGCATCTGATGAGGCTTGTTGAACCATAGTGAGGCTCAAAACCTAATTAGGAGACATTGCAGTTCACATGCTCCATTTTGGGGTTATGATAAGATATTTATATAGAGAGAGACAGCTCCACTTACATTAGTCAAAAATCCATCCATTCCAAACTGATTCTGCCACTCTGAATTTTGTCCTGCCAAAAAAAAAAGTGATATGTGGTAAATGAAGTAAAATACTTACACAAACAAAGAAAGATACAAGGTTAACAGTTCTTGAGCTGTTCCCAGATCCACAACAGAATCATCAAGTTAACAACCTCCAGGTGCAGCCAACTTATTGGGATCATCAGGGACCAAAAGCTCTTCCCATTCAAGTGTGTTGATCTCATGAAGTCTCATTTCATGACTTTTGAGGGTCATAGGGTCACCGAGATCTGTTTTGTTGCCAATAGAAGAAAGGTTAGAATACAATGCAGAAATTTCCAGGAAAAATAAATAATGTACTGTCTTGACATAAGAGTGGTGAAATCAGCAAATAGAACAAAGCACTTGTTCCTTATAACAAGTGGAATATGATGTTGTTCTGAAATTTCCTTGAACTCCATACCTCCACAATAGTAATCTGAAAGAAATAAGCCTTTAACACCAAGGAGAAAGTCAAGTGGAGTCTGAAGTTATTCTGAAATTTCAACTCCATACCTCCACTGTATGAGAAACCCTTTCCCACTTTATATCCCATCCCATAAAAAAATGTTCTATAAGTAATATTCCCAATATCATCACCTAATTCTGCTTTCTCAGCCGTATGATATGCAGGATCAGCCCCAGAATCAGTCTCTTCGAATAAAATCCAAGGAGGACTTGGGTCAGAAAGGGCAGAAGCAGAACTTGAATCCACAGGTGTAATAGGAGAACCCTGCAACTGAGTCATGATCGACACTTCCCACAACATATTAGCACAAAATGCAAGCCCTCAAGTAAATGGAACAACAAATGAAATAAAATAACAGCAATCGACACTATCTTTTTATTGTTGTTGCAAATCACTCATTGATTTATTTTTGTGCTAATGATAGTTATGAGCATGATCTACAATGTAACATGTAAAAACATTATATGAAGAAGGGTTTGGAAACTTTTCCTTACTGGAAAACAGGAAGTATAATGAACTAGGGGAAATGGATAGCAGTTCAATTCATCATTAATAGAAGTAGTATAAGAGCAACACTACAGCCATAATAAGAAAACATATGATGAGTGGTTTTAGATGTCATACCAAAAGAGAAACACTAGCCAGCCTGTGACATTTATTAGTCTAAGAAGCATTAGTCTATTACCCACATTGCACACGCATAAGAGTAACTAGACATACCTAATCATATCACAAGGCCAATTCTCCCAAACAGATTGAACTCATACAAACAATTGTTATTAGTGGCTTGTGGAAATACTCATACAAACTCAACTAACAAGATTATGTCAAGTAGGAGTTCACCACTTCCCAACCATGTTCATGTCCTCATTCTCTGCAAACTACATCCATGCTTGTGTCACCATACCTGACCTGAACTGTGTCCATGTCTTCATTCGCTTCAAATTACTACATCCAAGTTCATGTTTGTGCCTACATACATACTCCTAAAGTGCTTCTTAGCTAGAAAACTAATCTCTGGCAAGAAATCAACCCATCTTACAGCTTAACAAACTTGTCCAAAAACTTTATATAAGCACAAAGTATGTAAATATAAAAATAGAGATGATAAATTTGTCCTTCTTGGTTATGGACAGGCTTATTATATATATCAAAAGTATGCTAAAGTCAATGCCTCCAGTTATGTGAGTTAATTCATTATATTAATCAGAAATTCTCTGAACTTCTTTAACTAGTTCCTCAAGCCTAAAATGCGAAAGATTAAAAAATCAAAAGTGTTAACCATGCAAACAAATGGGCATAAAGAGAGAGAGGTTTGGTAAGGAATAAGAGAACCACCTCTTGGGTGTCACGATAGTGGACAAGGACTATGTTTTCCAGACTCCTAGAAAAAAGGGGGAAAAAAGTTATTACATAGTCCACCTTTATTCTAGGAGATGCCAAGAAGTAAAATTTCATGGCAAACAGCAATTTTGTGGAACGAAATAAGCTTTAACGATTTCATACTTGTCAAGCAGCCAGTAACATCTGCGAACAAAGGCAGGATTATCTGCACCATGAGCATAATAAACATGGATCCTTTCTTCATTACCAACCTACACTCAAAACAAAAATGGTGTATGTTGGAAATTTTTGTTAGTGCAATGTTAATTCAAGAAACATAGAAAATTTGTGTCAAAGTAGTTTAAGATGAGGATGATGCACAGATATTATAAAACTTGAAAACAGGTCACTGTAAGTAAAATCAGTAGAAAATACATGTGCCAAGCAAAAATTGATGAACCAGTATTATTCTTCATTTTCTTTTCAGTTAAAGATTATGTAGAGATCTATGCAGTTATGGAGCAGACTAATAATAACATAATCAACCAGTTCAATACCAACTCCATAAATTTAGAAACCACTGCAGTGAATGAAAAAGATAGCATCCTAAGATTTGAGATTTCTCCTCTTTTAAATGATGCTGAAGAACACTAGAAATTTTAACTAGAAACCATAGTGAGAAACAAATCAATTATGTTAGGATTAAAAGAATATAAAATAATTGTGTAACCTATAGATGTTACCCTCCGGGACAGCAGAGATGGAGACCTGTGTGGGCCCAGCTGCTTCAGCTGATGGCAGGTTGTAAGTGACGTTCTTCAATATGGTTTCTGGTAAGTTTTGACTTATATGCTTGCAAGTTCTTGTCATGAACCTTGGGGATGAGCTAGGGTATTAGAGGAAGATCGAGAATATTAAGAGAAGAACTTGGGGGAGAAATCAGTTGGGAGGGAGAGAACAGCAAGAGATAAGGGAGGAGATCACCGAGAAAGAGAGAAATATTAGAGAGAAATAGAGTTTTCAATTCATTTTCATCATATCCCCTTCCTAAAGCTGAGGCAATATATACATAGCCTCACTTAGCTACCAAAAAAAGCTCTCTAACCAACTAAACTACAAGACAAAAAGGGAAAATAACAGAATAACAACACCCATGTGCTGTAACCGAATTACAAAAATACCCCCTAACTGTAATTGTAACTCAATTACAGCTTTTGCCCCTATAATACCCAAGGTCGTGACAGTTCTTTGCTCTTTAAGTGATACCACCAACACTAAGCAATTAGCTAGTCTATAATCTCTGCACAGAGTTGACTCTATCTTAGACGATTTCAGGGTATCAAATTGCCACATTTGTTACTTTCTAGAACTGATATTTATCTACTTATAGGGCTCAGTTTAAAACATACAGCTCAAAATTCAAGCTTCAGTTGCCCAAAATACAATTACTCCCTCAGATCTGATATGCAATTTTTTGGCATTTATTTTGGTCCACCCAAGGAATCTCCAATTAACGACTTCATTTGTGTTCCACTTTCCAGCTATAGAATGTCAAAATAATTCATCAGACAATCATAGGTCCATTCCCATCCTAGATTTATTTATAGGTAGGGACTACTCATTCATATCAGTAAAGTATGCTAGGCTACGAGCAAGTCGTGGAAAATGTCACTACATGTTCATAATAGAACAAACAAGAACAGATTGATATCAATCTACAAAGTTTATAGGAATACTAATGCAGTGGTCATTGTATGTAACTGAATTTAACTACATTAACTGACTTAGTTTGTTGGAAGGCAACTATATTTTTGTATGGATAATTATGAGTTCACAGTGCCTGAAACAACACCTGTCCGAAGTTTTGTATTAGTCCCTGCAGATTGAAGGTGGGTTCCTGCTCAGTGCAGGGCATCTGCAGCCCCTTAAAACGACGTGCAGTCTTCTCCCAACTCACCCCAAGTCAGCTGCTGTTGCTTTAAGCCTCTAATGCTTTTTAATCCCAATATTTCACTGTGGTGGCTTAGATATCTCATATACTAAGCAAACCACTAAAAGTCGTCAAACAGATCATTTTGTTACACATTACATATCTTCTCCTTAAGTACTGCACATCCAAAGTGGTACAAAGTACGAACAATATATATCTTAAGGTATGGCGAAAAACTTGTCTTATGTAAATCTCAAAATTGAAACCAAAAAAATGCATAAATCAGTCCAGTTTTCAGTACATGGTGAGCTGCTAATCTGTGATACAGCAGCCAAAATCTAGCCCCTTTTTACCTTCATTGGCTCGTGACCTCTGGACAAACCCAGTAGACTTGCAGTATAAACCTCTTTTTTTTCCCTTAGTTTTTTTCCAGCTCAAATATATTATTTTGTTGCAGCACCAATGACATGTCTGGCACAAGGACTTCACTGTGAATAGCACCAAAGACTACTGTTTTTGTGCCTTAACACGGAACAAATGGCAATTGTAGAACTGCCTTGTGCTGTCCACTATAGAATAAGAATGGACGAAAATTATGTCATCTACGACAATGAAAACTACTAATAGACTACAAAGTGGGGACACCATCAGCTCCTTTTGGTATCATAAATCTTGTAAATAAAGCATTAAGATGCCAATTAAAAGTGCCACTAAGTGGAAAATCTTACCTTTAAGTGTTCATGAGCTTCTTTGACAGTCTTCCCATCCTTTTTCTTCTTCCAGTTGTGACCATCTTTCCGAAAGTTCCTGAGCATTTTACGGTCAAACAATGTAATTGCACCACCTATTAATTCGTGGAAGAAGAAAAAATTATTAGATGAAGCCATGTTTCTGCTATCAAGCAATATTGAGATCTACAGAAGTTTTTGAATGCATATACTTCTTTGAAAGCTGAACACTTCAAGCAAAATGTGCAACATTAAAAACAATTATTTTCTAATAAGTATCACATTAACATACACCAACAACAATCACAAGCCTTAATCCCACTAGATGGGGTCAACTGCATGAATTTTCAGATCTCCAACCAACTTGGCATCACATTGATGTATGTTAACAAAAATGAGAGGTAAATGGTAGGAGTAAGTTAGCAACTGCTTCTTCACATTTGAGTTCTTGAGCAATGACACAAGTTGAACAACTCAACGCATCCTAATTGATTTAGAAGAGTTAAATTATGATTTATATGAGACAATGAATATAATGCACTATTTTGAACAATAATTTGCAAGTACAAACATTCCTGACCTCCTAATCATATTCTCAGAGAGACTAGTCTTCTGTAGTCTTAATTCTTTCCCTTCTCACTCTCGTAGATCTCTGAACAACCAGATCACTATCATAGCTTGTAGAATTTACTTAGTTCAATGAAATATAAGAATATTTTTACCAATCACTCATGACAAGTAAATAAGTGGTCTCAGGCACTTTTATAGGGAACCTAACTAAGACTGTAATTCATTGGGAATAGAAAATTCTCATTGGGGTTAGATAGATATAATTGCACCATAACATGTTTCACTATGACATGGTGCATCTCTTGACTAAGTGGCTCAAACACATGCAACATTTGACTGAAGCCATAACCTATGCCAGCTCCCTTGATGTCAGTCTAGTCATTTCTTTTAGATGGGAAACATACTGAGAAAACATTGACACGTGCATGGCTGATTTTTCTTCTCTCCTTTTCCTTCTTTACTTTCCAGTCATACACAACATGGATACATAAAACAAAAATATACATTAGCACTAGAGCAGTATTATAAAAGAATTCAAGATTTAGATAGGTAGGAGCAAAACTATTTCTATTATTAATAAAAATTGAACACAAATGGTATATAGTCAAGAAATAAGCGCATGTTTCTTAGAAATCTTTCTTTTTACCGACTGCGATGATATTGATGCAATTGTTTGCTATATGAACAACTATACTGCACAGGCCAAAGAAACTATGAACAGCAAAATGAGGGTAGTTATATTCACTAATAGTATATTGCATGTATGCTAAAAAATGAATATTAATTACTTTGTGGTAAGTTCACTGGCTTGGCTTTGATGCTGAAACGGTGATAGTTACATAGTATCGCATAAATCTCATTAGGCCGCAGCCATCTTGACTTCGCCTCTTCCATGATGTTGACAAAATCCAGATCTGTTCAAAGAATAGGGAACCATTCTTAGGCATTACCATGACACATGAAGTAATGGGATGAGCAAATTATTGAAATGCTAGGTCAAGGCTTAGTAATATCACCAAATAACAATCTTTGTTAACTTGGGAATATAAATACAAGACAAGCACTATGATCAACACAGAAGCACAAACAACATCCTTTATGTTTTTTAATTTTCTAATAAGAAGAGGAAGTGATGAAGATCCTAGGAGACTGACCCCATGTGTACAGCAGCTGGGTGGCTATACAAATCACAATTTTTCCATTCTACTTCATTATATTATAGTATTTTCAATTACATCATAGCAATCAGCACCTTCCTCCTTACACTGATCCAAATGTTAATTTTCAATCACCTCTCTAAGCTTCCTTTTAACTTAAATAATGATCTCATCTCGTTTCTGAATAAAAAAATTATTGTGAAGTTTATTGCCGGTTCTTTTTCTTAACCTACCACTTGTACAGCTAGACATCCTCAATACTTTACCCATGTGAATACATAGGAATACTAAAAGGGCAAAAGAGCCATCAACCAGTGAAAGTCTGCTCAATTAAAGCCACGAGCCAACATCTAAACTCAAGTTATAAGTTATAATTATCTCAGAGAGGCTGTCCACTTATGCCAATGCTTGGAATTTAAACCAAGTATTCATGATCCAAAATCAATGCGTAGTAAACTTATATGCAAATGAAAAGCATGGAGACGTCTAGAAGGTGCCATATTCAACACTCCATGAAATGCACATGTTGCATGACACTCAAACATGCATCCCAATGAATCATATAGTTCCAATAGCTTTCCAAAAAACTAGACAAGGTTGAACACTTTGGGGACACATGCGTCCATCTTGAGAATGCACGAACAACAAATCTGAAGTTTAAAACAGGTTTTGTACTACTTTAATGTAGTATAGATGCATCTATAACGTAAAAACACGACCTTTCTTATTTGAATGTAAGGCTTTATTTGGCACCAGTCTGTAATTAAAAAAAATAAAAAATAAAGACTGGTTTAGAAAAACAGTAGAAAAAAAGGTTGCCTTAAACAAAAGGTGAAATGGGGTGTCTGGTATATTCTAAAAAAAAGCTTCCATTGGTCTTTTTATAGTTTCATGTTATAGGAAAGGACGAGAATGCCTTTAACATAAAATGGATGTCATATCTTATGATATTAACATAAAATTATGTAGTTTATCTTATTTCATTCATGATAATGGAAAAAAACCAAAATATGCCAAAATTAAAAAGAAGGAATTAAAAAAAAAAAAACAACTACAAGTAAAGATGTCTCCAAACATAGCCTAAATATATGAAGTATATGACGTGATATTTCTTATTTTGATATAAAAATATTACAACATAAACCCGGCAGTGGACAACACTTCGTCTTATTATGCCAGAACAGAGGATTTGTTTTCTTCTTTTTAATTGTGGTGCCAACCATCTTATCCATGCTTCTTTGGCATACAAGTGTACCACCTTCATTTGGGAAGAATTTTTTTCGTTTTTCTCCCTTGGATAAAATATTCAGTTATCTAGCGAAAATAAATAAATACAGCACCCCCCCCCCAAAACACACAACACACGCATAAAAAAAAAAAAAAAAACTGCCTCTCAAACAGGATGATAAGTGTCTTTTATACACTTATTTTGATCTATAAACTTAGTATTTTTACATTCAATGAGCATGATTTCTACTTGATTTGGTTCTATATATGGCTATATAGATGTGGAGCATGTGTTAAAGCGAACATGGAGCAAAAAGAGTGATTTTTGGTGCATGATGGGAGTGAAATGAAGCTTGGAGGCATGGTCGGGTTTTGAATTAAAAAGAAGCAAAAGAGTATCGAGAATAAGAAGTTGAAGATGATAAAGCAAGAGGCCAAAGGAGAAGACTAGCGGGCTTATAGCGGTATGCAAACCGCTATAGCACCGCTATAAGATTTTTTTCTGGAGCTCACGGTCTTACAGCAGTATGCATACCGCTGTAGGACCGCTTTAGGAATTATTTTCTGGAACTCACGGGTCTGCAGCAACAAGCATACCGCGGTAGGACCGCGGTAGGGTTCAAAACTTCGAGACAAGGCCGTTTTAAGCCCATTTTAATCCAAATAAAAGGGAAATAGACTCCATCAAGGTGAAGGACTTTGATAACCTAAAGAGGGCTATATAAAGGCTTATTTTTGGGAGATTGAGGGGGGCTTTTGGAGAAGAGAGGAAGACGGCAAGTCGAGGCAAAAAGAGGATTCTCTTGAAGATCTTCGGTTTTGGTTTTATTTTTCTGTTCTTTATTCTTTACAACATCATGAACTCCGTTTTTATTACTCTTTCGTTGGTTGAAACTATGTTAGGCTAAGTACTTTGTGGCTAGGGTGATTGATGAAACCTAGTTCAATGATGATTTAATTTCAAGTATTTGGGTTTTATGATATTCTTGTCTTTTGAGTTGATCATTTATTATGCACTAATTCCGTTTTGATGCTTGGCTGCCATTAGAACGTGTTTGTGATTTATATTGCTTTCGAGATATTCAATATAGATTAGCACTTGATAATGAATGACATAAGGTTCGATAATAGGTAGAGATACCGTTATACCTTGTGAAATCTTATTTTGATGATCATTGTGGATAAATGCATGTTTGTATATTTGCAGATTAATTAGAGATGATTAATCTCATATGTGAGCATAGATTCGATTGACCATCGAGAGAGGCTTTTGATTAACTTAGGATCGTTGATTTTCTTCTCAAAGCAAGAATTATGAAACCCGATCACTGAAAGATTAAACCATTTATAGAACTACGGTGGAATCATGAACCCTAGTGCATTAGATTACTATATTTAAAATCTAAAGAGTTATTTTGTGTTCTCTTTTTGGTGAGTTAGTTTTAACTTATATAAAAAAAACTTCTATTGATTATTCTTTTAATTGTGTGTGGCTTATTAAAGTTAATAGTGGTTAAAGTAGGGATTAAAAGCTAATCCTCGTGGGAACAATACTTGATTCATCATTATATTACTTGTTGCGATTCCGTTCACTTGCGAGAAAGAAAAAGGCGAACAAGTTTTTGGCGCCGTTGCCGGGGATTGGTTATTTTGATTACTACTTTAATTAAGATTAGCTTTAACACTTGTGTTGCTTTCCTTATTCTTGACGCTGAATTATTTCAATTTTTGCTGTGTTAGGATTGAAATAGTGCATGCGGCGTTCAGAACGTCTTGATCTTGTCGAGTTTGATCCAGAGATTGAACAAACCTTTCATCAAAGGCGTCGTGAACAAAGAGCAAAAAGGGAACAACAGCAAGGCATTATGGCCGACAATGAAAATCAGCTTGTTCAAGTGGAGCGTACTGTTGAGATCAATGAGAGAGATATCTTGATGGGGGATTTCATGATGCCTCTAGTCATTGAGAACCGGTCGAGCATAGTTTATCCTCCATATGGGCACGATAACTTCCAGTTGAGACCAGATGTGATAAATTTGTTCTCCAACAACATTCCATTCTATGGGAGAAGTGATGAAAATCCACACTACCATCTCTCTCGGTTTCTAGAGTATTGTGGCAACTTCAAGTATCAAGGGATCAACGAAGAAGCAATGAGGATGCGACTTTTTCCTCACACTTTGAAAGACAAAGCTCGGGAGTGGTTGGATTCACTATCACCTGGTAGCATCACTACATGGGCTGATTTGGTTCACAAGTTCACACTTAAATATTTTCCACCAGCCAAGATCAGCAAATTAAAGCATGAAATTTCGACTTTCCAGCAAGCCGAAATTGAGAATTTTCATGAAGCATGGGAACGGTACAAAGAATTGCTAAGGAAGTATCCGAATCATGGGTTTTCTTTACCAGCTCAAAATCACTATTTCTATGTCGGGTTAACTCCTTACAGCCGTTCGGCAGTTGATTCTACAGCAGGTGGTTCTATTAGAAACAAATCGGCTGGAGAGTTACATGATCTTTATGAAACAATGAGTGAGCAATTTGTAATGTGGTCAGATAGGAGTTCAAATAGGAGAGCAGCTGGAGTACACGAAGTGGATATGAATACATTGATGTTGGCCAAGATTGATGCTCTTTCAAAACAGATGAAAAATTTAAAATACTCTCCATCAGTTAACATGGCGCAAGGATCTCTTCCAGTTTGTGTAACTTGTGGGGCAAACCATCTGTCATCCGAATGCCCATTGACCGTTAGGGATCATTCACTCACAGAGCAAGCTGCTTATGCGCAAAATTTCTCGCGTCAACAAAATTTCCAGCGTCCACAAAATAATCCATATTCTCCAACATACAATCTCGGCTGGAGAAACCATCCTAATTTTTCATATGACAACAATCAAGGAGTTCAAAACCCACCAAAACAAGGAAGACCACATGAGGAAAAAGGAGGATGGGAAGCAGCAATTTCAAAACTTCAAGAACGAAGTGAGCAGACCGATGCAGCCATCAAAAATATAGAGACTCAAATTGGGCAGTTAGCTAAAATCCTTACCGAGAGGCAACAAGGCACATGGCCAAGCAATACCGAAGTTAATCCTAAGGAGCAAGCGAATGCAATCACTACAAGGAACGGGGTGCAATTGCCAGAGATTCATGTTAAAAGACCAAGTGTGGAAAAGAAAGCTGATGTTGAAAAGGAGACAACAACTGAGAATAAGGAGCCCGAAGATATAGCTGAACAAGAGGAAGTGATTCTACCAACAGTCAAGCCTTATGTTCCACCTATTTCGTTTCCTCAAAGATTGCGCAAGCACAAGTTGGATAAGCAATTTGAGAAATTTTTGGAGGTATTCAAGAAGCTACATATCAATATACCATTTGCTAAAGCTTTATCTCAAATGCCCAGCTATGCGAAATTTATGAAAGAGATTCTATCGAACAAAATGAAGCTTGAGGGGCATGAAACTGTGATGTTAATAGAGGAATGTAGTGCCATTTTACAAAATAAATTGCCACCAAAGTTGAAAGACCCAGGGAGTTTCACCATCCTGTGCACCATTGGCAGCTTATATTTTGAACGGTCCTTATGTGATTTGGGTGCTAGCATTAATTTGATGCCATTCTCTATCTTTCAAAAGCTTGGTTTAGGTGAAGCAAAACCTACAAGGGTGTCATTGCAGCTAGCGGATCGGTCCGTGAAACATCCACGTGGAATTGTTGAAGATATCTTGGTAAAAGTGGATAAGTTTATATTTCCAGCGGATTTCATTATTTTGGATATGGCTGAAGATCCTATATTCCCCTTATTTTGGGGCGGCCTTTTCTAGCTACTGGACGAACTCTTATTGATGTGCAAAAAAGACAACTCATGTTAAGGCTGAATGATGAGCAAATCACTTTTAATGTGTTTGAAGCGCTAAAATTTCCTACTGCTTCAGATTCTTGTTTTCAGATTGATATTTTGGACAAAGAGATAGAAAATACATTCTCTTTGAATCAACCATCAGATCCTTGGGAAGCATGTGTGATGCACTCACAAGTTGAAGATACCGACTCGGCTATGATTGAAGAATGTGTCAAATATTTGCAAGGATCGGAACTTATTCAAAAGGGAAAGCAGTATAAGGCATTGGGCACCCTCCACGACCTTTACCTTCAATTCAACAAGCTCCGAAATTAGAGCTGAAGCAGCTGCCATCCCATCTTCGGTATGCCTATTTGGGTGAGTCCTTTACTCTTCCAGTTATCATTGCTAAGTCCATTAACCAAGAAGAATAGGAAAAGTTACTCCGGGTGCTTCGAGAACATAAGTCAGCTCTTGGATGGACTATAACTGATATAAAAGGTATTAGCCCATCTCTTTGCATGCACAAGATATTAATGGAAGACACGTACAAGCCGGTAGTGCAACATCAGCGACGGCTAAGTCCTCATCTGCAAGAAGTGGTTAGAGCTGAAGTACTGAAGTTACTAGATGCTGGAATTATTTATTCTATCTCAGATAGTGCTTGGGTTAGTCCGATTCAAGTGGTGCCTAAGAAAGGAGGTATCACAGTGGAAAAGAACGAAAATAATGAGCTCATTCCAGTTCGACCCATTACCGGATGGCGGGTTTGCATCGACTATCGTAAGTTGAATGATGCAACGCGAAAAGATCATTTTCCTCTACCATTCATTGATCAAATGTTGGAGCGCTTAGCAAGTCATTCCCACTATTGTTTCCTTGATGGCTATTCTGGATACAATCAAATTCCAATAGCTCCAGAAGACCAAGAGAAGACAACGTTCACTTGTCCATATGGTACATTCGCCTACCGACGGATGCCGTTTGGTTTGTGCAATGCCCCTGCCACTTTTCAGCGTTGTATGATGTCAATCTTCTCCAATATGGTAGAAAGATTTATTGAAGTGTTCATGGATGATTTTTCGGTCTTTGGTTCTTCATATGACGAATGCTTAAAGAACTTGACACTTGTTTTGAAGCGTTGTGAAGAAACAAACTTGGTGCTCAATTGGGAGAAATGTCACTTCATGGTCCAAGAGGGAATTGTATTGGGACACCGAATTTCAGTCAGGGGTATTGAAGTTGACAAGGCAAAAATTCAAGTGATTGAGAAGCTCCCTCCGCCCACATCCGTCAAGGGTATCCGCAGTTTTTTGGGACATGCCGGTTTTTATAGACGATTCATTAAGGATTTCTCCAAGATTACAAAGCCTTTATGCAACTTGTTGGAGAAGGATGTAAAATTTGAATTTTCTGAGGAGTGCCTAAAATCATTTACCACTCTAAAGGAAAAGTTAATTTCCGCACCTATTATTGTGGCACCAGATTGGAACATGCCGTTCGAATTAATGTGTGATGCTAATGACTATGCAGTTGGGGCAGTGTTGGGACAACGTAGGGACAAAGTCTTACATGTGATTTACTATGCTAGTCGGACTCTCAATGATGCCCAAATGAACTATGCCACAACAGAAAAAGAGCTCCTAGCGGTGGTCTTTGCTTTCGAAAAATTCGATCATACCTCATTGGTTCAAGGGTGATTGTTTATACGGATCATGCCGCACTGAAATATTTATTTTCAAAAAAAGAGGCAAAACCAAGGCTAATCCGCTGGGTCCTACTTCTCCAAGAGTTTGATTTGGAAATTCGAGATAAGAGAGGATGTGAGAATGTGGTAGCCGACCACCTCTCAAGATTGGAGCAACAAAATCAATCCGAAACAAGGGATATTAATGAAAAATTTCCAGATGAGCAGCTTCTAAGAGTGGAACGAGCAAGCAGCGAAACAGAGGTACCATGGTATGCCGACTATGTCAATTACCTTGCAAGTAACATTGTACCTCCTGATTATGATTACCATCAAAGGAAAAAATTCTTTTCGGAGCTCAAATTCTATTTTTGGGAGGATCCCATCCTTTATCGGAGAGGAGCAGATCAAGTAATCTGGAGGTGTGTTCCAGAAGATGAGATGGAGATGATCTTAGAACAATGCCATGCCTCCCCCTATGGTGGACATTTCGGAGCAACAAAAACAGCAGCTAAGGTACTCCAATCTGGGTTTTATTGGCCAACTCTATTTAAGGATGCTCATACCTTGGTAAAAAAATGTGATAAATGCCAAAGAATGGGGAACATCTCAAGGAAGCACGAGATGCCATTACATGGCATTCTTGAGGTGGAATTATTTGATGTTTGGGGCATTGACTTTATGGGGCCGTTTCCATCCTCGTTCTCCAATTTATACATCCTAGTGGCAGTGGATTATGTCTCCAAGTGGGTTGAAGCAGTAGCCCTACCAACTAACGATGGCCAAGCGGTGGTAAGTTTCCTGAAAACGAACATCTTTACTCGTTTTGGAACTCCTAGGGCCATTATCAGTGATGGGGGGAAGCATTTTTGTAACCGGCATTTTGAAACTCTATTGGCGAAGTACGGGGTAAGGCATAAAGTTGCTACACCATACCACCCCCAAACGAGTGCCCAAGTGGAAATTTCGAATAGAGAGATAAAGAAGATCCTTGAGCTTACAGTGAGTACTTCTCGAAAAGATTGATCTAAGAAATTGGACGATGCATTATGGGCATACAGAACGGCTTTCAAAACTCCGATTGGTATGTCCCTATATCGCCTTGTTTTTGGCAAAGCATGTCACTTACCTGTTGAGCTAGAGCACCAGGCGTACTGGGCAATGAAGAAGCTGAACTTTGATCTCAAGCAAACTGGTGAGAAAAGGTTGCTACAGCTAAATGAAATGGATGAGTTCCGGTTGGAGGCCTATGAGAATGCCAAATTTTATAAAGAGAAAACCAAGAAATGGCATGATCAGCATGTACACCGAAAACAGTTCCAGGTGGGGCAAAGAGTGTTGTTGTTCAACTCGCGTCTCAAGTTGTTTCCAGGCAAACTACGTTCAAGATGGTCAGGCCCGTTCACCGTGGTCCAAGTATACCCATATGGTGCAGTTGAAGTGACGCATAATACCAAGGGCACATTCAAAGTGAATGGGCAGAGACTCAAACCTTATCTTGGCGGTGATTTTACAAAAGACAAGGTGTCCACCGTGTTGAGCAATCTGGAATGAGCAGCAGCACAGTCAAGCTAATGACTCTAAACAAACGCTTTTTGGGAGGCAACCCAATTTTCTATCCTTTCATTTCTTTTTATTTATTTGTGTTGGTTTTTTTATTTTTTTTTTATTTTGCATGTGTTAGAGAATGCCTTGG
This sequence comes from Diospyros kaki, assembly GCA_036245055.1. Lineage (NCBI taxonomy): Eukaryota > Viridiplantae > Streptophyta > Magnoliopsida > Ericales > Ebenaceae > Diospyros > Diospyros kaki. The sequence continues at coordinate 6,751,234 of BSEG01000016.1, read as the reverse complement.
TTAGGAAAATTCATTCTTTAGAGCCTAGGCTATAATAATGAAAACAAAACAAAAACAAAAAAATATATATATTTATATAGATATATATATATAATAATCAAAAAAAAAAAAAATTCAAGGGGGAGCTCGCGCCATAGCCGCGGCATGCATGCCGCGGCCACAAGCGCGAGGCAGCAAACTTGCTGCTGTTCGCGGGTGAGCCGCGGTATGCATACCGCGGCCAGCCCGCGCCACAGCAAACTTGCTGTGGCTCTCGGGCCAGCCGCGGCATGCATGCCGCGGTTCGGGTCGACCTTAATAGGCCGACCCCTTTCTTTCCCCCCCCCTGCTATCTCTTTCTCTTCCCTCTCTCCACTCACCCTTTTCCCCACCCTCGCCTAGCATCCCTCTGGCCATCTCACTTACTTCCAGCCATCTCTTCCATTTATTTTCCCCTCAAGGACCTCTTTTCTACTCTCTCCAATTTCAACATCAAAGGTATGTGTCGAACCATTTTAAATTTTTTTTTGTTTTGCACAACTTGATACTTTCTTGTGCAAATGGGTGGTGAGTTGCTTGCGAATGGGAGTAATGATGTTGTGGTTGGTGATGTTGGGGTTGAATTGTTGCTTGTTCTGTTTTTTTGGGGAAAATTTCATGGATCCTAAGCCCTATTTGCATTCTTCCTTTTCAGCATGCCCACCACGTGTTTGCTAAAATGCCTCACTCACACATTTTCACACATTGCATTAGGAATTGAGGGAATGGAATGAATTAAATTGGGGGGGGGGGGATCTTGTGGCATCTTTGGCTTCTCCAACACATTTAATTCCTTATAACATAAGTAAATCAAAACAAAATCAATAAATAAACAAATAAATGAAAAACAAACAAACAAACAAGCCAAGAATTAATTGATTCTTTCTCTTATTCATTCTCATGATTGATTTTGTGCTTTCAGGACTGAGCCCAAGCAAAGATGGCACCCAAAACCCGCTACACTCCAGCCGCAAATAAGGGTAAAGCCGTTGCAACCAGTTCAAACACTTCCAAGCGGCCGCGAGTTGATCCGCCAACCTATCCAATCTACCTCACAGCCAAAGCAGAAGAACGAGCTCAAGTGATAGAGTCATGGCCTCTCCACCGAGAGCGGGAAGTTGACTTGGCTAGCATTGAGGTTACTGGGGTTTCTAAGATTATTCATGCCAAGCAGTGGCTCAAATTTTGTGCAAAGCCTCCCAAGATATATCCCTCTGTGGTTTGAGAATTCATCGCCAACTTCAACGACAACATCCTTGGAGGTGACAATGACGATGAGGAAGTTCATGCCTTCCATACCTATGTGCGCGGAGTATGGGTACCATTCAGTCCCGACATCATTCAAAACTTCTATCAAGTGCCATCAGGGGCAGATCTCGGGGACATAGAAGATTGGAATCAAGTGGCTCGCCTTTGCTTTAATGAAGACATCCCACCGGTGTGGCCAAGTCACAATTTGGTGCTCCATAGTGAGCTTAACCTCAAGGCGAAGATGTTCCATTACATCTTATCTTCTAACATTGCTCCATCTTCACACATGACAGAGATATACCCTCCACGGATGCAGCTTCTTTATGCCTTGACTACTGGATATGAAGTGAATTTTGGTGCGCGTATCTTCCAACAAATAGTCGCCCTCGCCTTGACCAAAGGTAATAAGAAAAGGATTTACTTCCTAGCCCTCATCTCAGCATTATGCAAGCAAGCCAAAGTCCCTACATCTGCATCTGAGCTTGACAAGACGAAGCCCGCACCGATCAATTAACACACTATTCGGCAGTCACATACTCAGATTGCCCAACACCGACATGCAGCTCGCATGAGAGACACAACAGCAGAGGCTGAGGAGGAAGATGAAGCCGAGGAGTACATGGAACCCGAAGCACCACTAGCAGTGAGACCACCAACCCGACGCCGACCTGGAGGGGTCAACTTTGGCCCCACATTGGAGGCAATGCAAGCACAAATCCAAGAAAATCGAGCGGAACAGGATCGACAATTTCACATGCTGCAAGCAGGCTTGGATGTTCTCAGAGCCGACCTTCATGCCCAGCACGAGGAGATGAGATCCATGTTTGCCCAGCTACTCCGGTCACAGCCGCCGCCACCTCCCGAAGACCATTCATAGGTTTTCATATAAACTTTCGCCCTTAAACCCACTTTGTGAGCAATTCAATCAAAAAAAAAAAAAATCATTATGAAAAGAAAAGTTTGGGGAAGATTGAGCCATAATGGTAAAGGTTGAGGAATGTGTCGACTCCGTGCATGTTAAAATTTGTGTGGAATGTGTTAGACATACTAAGGGAAGCTAGACAATGACCATAAGCTAGTGATCTAATCTCTATCACTATGTCGTGCACCAATTTAAATTTGAGCCTGCATATATCTTATACCTTTCTTCGTAGCCTGAATGACTTGAGTGATTATGCCCGTAGGGATATCTTAAAACTTGGTGCCCCGTGGTCATCTGGCTTGGGAGTCATCGGCTAAAAGCTCGTTACAAAAGTCATTCAGAAAGCGTAATGGAGTAAAGGCTTAAAAAAAAAAAAATCTCAATAATAGTGCCGATGTTTGTAAATTCTTAGGGATTGAGAACACTGGTGGGTTTGACTGTCTAGTGGATGTTAGCATGTCAAAACATTCAAAATAAAGGAGAGTCTTCACAAACCGAGATAACATCATTTTTGGCTAAGTCTAACCAAACTTGAACAAGAAAGAAAAAAGTGATTGAGAGCACCTAGGGATTAAATGAAAAGACCAAGTTTGGGGGTGGAGTGCATATTACAAGCGAGAACGTGTACAGGACCATCGAAGGGTCGGGATACCAACAACCTTATGCATGATATTGTACCTGACAGGATTTATACACACACACGTCAAAACATGGAATAGGTCCAAAACATTTGTGTAGCATTACTAGAAAACTCTGTGTGAATTATGAATGATACCAAAATCTGAGGCTACTTGGAAGGCTATCCAACTTGTAAGTGATTTTGAAATATTAATTTTTTTTCTACTTGAGGGGTGATATATTTGAGTCAATAATCTTGCTCGGGACAATCAAGAGTCTAAGTTTGGGGGTATTTGATAAGTGTCTTTTATACACTTATTTTGGTCTATAAACTTAGCATTTTTACATTCAATGAGCATGATTTCTACTTGATTTGGTTCTATATATGGCTATATAGATGTGGAGCATGTGTTAAAGCGAACATGGAGCAAAAAGAGTGATTTTTGGTGCATGATGGGAGTGAAATGAAGCTTGGAGGCATGGTCGGGTTTCGAATTAAAAAGAAGCAAAAGAGTATCGAGAATAAGAAGTTGAAGATGATAAAGCAAGGGGTCAAAGAAGAAGACTAGCGGGCTTATAGCGGTATGCATACCGCTATAGCACCGCTATAAGATTTTTTTCTGGAGCTCACGGTCTTACAGCGGTATGCATACCGCTGTAGGACCGCTTTAGGAATTATTTTCTGGAACTCACGGGTCTGCAGCAACAAGCATACCGCGGTAGGACCGCGGTAGGGTTCAAAGTTTCGAGACAAAGCCGTTTTAAGCCCATTTTAATCCAAATAAAAGGAAAATAGACTCCATCAAGGTGAAGGACTTTGATAACCTAAAGAGGGCTATATAAAGGCTTATTTTTTGGAGATTGAGGGGGGCTTTTGGAGAAGAGAGGAAGACGACAAGTCGAGGCAAAAAGAGGATTCTCTTGAAGATCTTCGGTTTTGGTTTTATTTTTCTGTTCTTTATTTTTTACAACATCATGAACTCCGTTTTTATTACTCTTTCGTTGGTTGAAACTATGTTAGGCTAAGTACTTTGTGGCTAGGGTGATTGATGAAACCTAGTTCAATGATGATTTAATTTCAAGTATTTGGGTTTTATGATATTCTTGTCTTTTGAGTTGATCATTTATTATGCACTAATTCCATTTTGATACTTGGCCGCCATTAGAACGTGTTTGTGATTTATATTGCTTTCGAGAGATTCAATATAGATTAGCACTTGATAATGAATGACATAAGGTTCGATAATAGGTAGAGATACCGTTATACCTTGTGAAATCTTATTTTGATGATCATTGTGGATAAATGCATGTTTGTATATTTGCAGATTAATTAGAGATGATTAATCTCATATGTGAGCATAGATTCGATTGACCATCGAGAGAGGCTTTTGATTAACTTAGGATCATTGATTTTCTTCTCAAAGCAAGAATTATGAAACCCGATCACTGAAAGATTAAACCATTTATAGAACTACGGTGGAATCATGAACCCTAGTGCATTAGATTACTATATTTAAAATCTAAAGAGTTATTTTGTGTTCTCTTTTTGGTGAGTTAGTTTTAACTTATATAAAAAAAAACTTCTATTGATTATTCTTTTAATTGTGTGTGACTTATTAAAGTTAATAGTGGTTAAAGTAGGGATTAAAAGCTAATCATCGTGGGAACGATACTTGATTCATCATTATATTACTTGTTGCGATTCCGTTCACTTGCGGAAAAGAAAAAGGCGAACACAGGACAATCTGTAACTTGAAAGCAGCATGAGTGTATTACATGTGAGTGCCAAGTCTCACAAAACACGGTATAATCACTACCTAGACACAGCCGTTATTCACTATCCTATCCAGTAGTAATCGCCAAACATATCTATCCTTTTCCGTACCAACATTTACCATTTCCTTTCCAGTAGGAAAATCTTATGCTATGTCTGGAACTGGAAGTTTTCAAAGGAAAGCGAACTTAGATCACTTAGCCGCATTTCTTTTTTAACACAAATAAATGAGAAAGGGATTCCTCTTCCTGACCAATATCTTGTTGTTCTCTTCTCGTTTTCAAACCCATTCCACAATAAAGAAATAATAAACTTCAATCGAATTTAAAATCCCCATATTTCTCTCCCCTATCTTTCTTCCTCCCTCCAAAAATCCCCGACCCAAAAGCCGAGCTCTCAAATCCACCACACGGAAAACCTTACGACTTCTAGACTACAAGAGACGAGAAAAAGATGAAATCGCAGTTAACAAACAAACAACTATCATGAAACAAAAAGAATAGTCAATAGATGATTTCTCAGCATGACGGAACACATCACGAACCAAAAAGAATAGTCAATTGACGATTTCTCAGCATGAGGGAGCACACCTTCCATGGTAAAGAAGCCGTGAATTTCGGACCCCGCGAGCAGTATTTGCCCGGGAGCATCCATTTGGGCAGAGATCAACGACGCTTGTCCAATCATCCAATCCAAGCATCAACAGTTCCAGCACTCCAACAAATGAAGCAACGATCGAACCCAATAAAGTGATCGCAGAGAGGATTGCTGACCGGAGACGGACGAGGAACGAAGCAATAATTGGAGAGGGAACGAAGCTTTCACAGTGTTCAACAAATGTTACTCTGATTGGAGACCCACAATAAACAGGGACCGTCCGGATGTGGGGCCCGCAACGCTCTATTTTCTCTCTTTTAGGGGATTTTGGCGAACGGAAGAAAAGACAAGAACAAATTTTTTTAAAAAACAATAATTTTTTAATGTATATTCTGTTATTTAGTTGTAATTCGTAACTAAGCATAAAGAGGAAGCTGGAAACAGAGACCCACGGGAGAAGAGAGAGAGAGAGACCAAAGACTACCGTTATGTTGCTCATATACTATTTATCTAACTGAGAGACAGAGGATGGACCACATGTATGTGTATGTGGATAACATAACAGTTACTCGACGATAGATAATATAGCAGTTTTTAGAGACTAAGACAATAGATAAAAAATTAGCCATAAATTAGATGGCGACTGAAAAGAAAGAAAAACGAAGTAATAATTCTAGATTTTTGGAATTCAAGTTAAATTTGGTCTAGGTGGCTCGATTTGTTCAAAATTGATTTAGGCCCACAGGGAAAATTTTTGGTGTTTTAGTTGAGTTTAATTATCTTAATAAATGATTATAATTAAAATTTAATTTAATTATATTAACTTATCTCATCTTAATCCCAAGCTCTAAGACAACGTGCACTCTCCTAAAAAATTATTAGTTGAAAAGAGTTTGTACTTTTGCATAACTGAGTAATATATTTAAATATTCTTTAGAAGATTATCTATATATACTTGAACAGAAATAAATTTTTTCTTTTGATATTTAATTTATTTATTGTCAAATATTTTATATCTCAATTTAACTAAACTTTTTCAAACAATATGTACTGATAATGATATTAACTTAAGAAAATTTAATAAATACTCATTAAATTTAAAAAATGTAACTACTTGTTCACATTTTTCATCATTTATATAGGTAATGTCATCCACGTCTTCCATCACTAATTCTTCAAATTTCGATACTGTGTCTAGGTTTCAAGAGGTTGGGTAGAGAGGATTTTAGGGAAATCTTAAGATTAGGGAAATTGATTTTTGATTTGTCCGAAATCAAGCTTGTGTTTTTTGAAAAGATAAATGGTGTTTTAGAAACGTGATTTCTCACCTAAGAAATAAGTGAGATTTGACTTGAAACTAAGTTAGTCGAAAATAAATATTTGATTAAATCACTTTAGATTTCGTCAGCTACTTCAGCATTTTTCATTTGTAATATTAAATGATGATATAACGGATGATGGATGGTTAACATTGAATAAAATTTAGTGTGTAAATAGTAATAGGATTGCGCTATTTGTACATAAAAGGGTTCACATAACCCTTTACAGGTGCAACATATCGCAATTTTTATTCTGTGGTGCCCCAAAAAATCAAAAAAACGAAAAAGCCCAAACTTGGCGAGAAAGTCACATTTGGAAACTGCTGATGAAAGAGCTCCGGAAGCTGCTGGTGAAAGAGCTTCAGAAGGTGCTGAGGAGGAGCTTCAAAAAGCTTCCTTCAGAAGATGCTGGTGAAAAAGGTTCGGAAACTACTGAGAAAGAGTTTCGGAAGCTCCATTCGGAAGGAGCCCTTCAAAAGGCCCACATGTGCTCCCTACTCGATCTCTATAAAAGGCCAAGTTCAACCCTCAAAAAGAGATTCAGACATCGGTATTTCTCTCCCACTTTCCTTCCGAAATTTAGTCTTCTTTTCCATTTCGTTACTGACTTAAGCGTCGGAGGGCATTCGCAGGAGGAAAATCCCACGAGCCTTTTAACCTTTGTTTGTCCCGTACAGACCTTCGGAAGCAATCTTGTTCCTTCGGAAGACCCATCACACTACAGAAGTCGAAATCGACAGCAGGCTTCGGAAGCCCAACTCAGCAGCAAGCTTCGGAAGCAAACCTGAACCCTTCGGAAGCTAACCATGGAAGCGACCTTCTGAAGCCCGCATTGAGCCTTTAGAAGGAAGGCTTCGAAAGCGTCCCTTCGAAAGAAACCATTCGGAAGCCCCTTTTAATTTTGCAATCAAGTCTTCGATCGAGTCTCGGAGCCGACGGCATCCACGTGCATCCCACTCCTAAAAATTCTAATTGTTGTATTTTGGCAACAACATATTCACCTCATTATCTCTCTATTTCTCTTTCCCTTCTTGCCTGGCCCTTGCCTACTCTTACTGCTGCCTCGTCTCCTCTCGCTGCTACAACCTCATCGCCTTACTTCCTCTTGTTGCCTCGTCTTTGCGCCTGTCTTATCGTCTCACATCCTCACTGTTGTATCTTTCAGCAACCCGAAATCACCCAAACCAATCAAGGATGCAGTGAGTAATAAAGCGGTGAGGGTGAGGCAGACGAAAGAGACACAGAGAGAGAGAGAGAGAGAGAGATAGCGCATTGGATCTGGGTCATTTATTAGAGGCCAAATTGGTCATTTCATTATTCTATAAGCATTATGTACAATGCCTTGTGTACAAATAACATTATCTATAGTAACAACCAAAATTTTAGTGAATAAATAATTATATTTTTTAAATTCAGTGAATGTATATTAAAGTTGATTGGGCCACTTCGAATTCCGTTAGCCATGTTAGCATTTTTCATTTGCAATATCAGACAGTAATATAACGAGTGATAGATAATTGACGTTAAACAAAATTTAGTGAGCAAGTAGTAATAATGCAAAGCTCAATAAGTAAGTAATTATATTTTAAAAGTTCAACAAGTATATATTAAATTTACCTTATCAACTTGACTCTATTACCATTTATAATATTACCAAGTCATTAGCAAAAATGATAACTAGACATAACATCATAAATTTATAAAATTAAATAATATACCCAAAATATGCTTATTAGACATAGTTGGAGCATGAAAGCAGTAGTATAGGTTTCAAGAGAAAATATAATATTTTTAAAAAATCTAAATTTCACATCATGTATTTAACGGAACATTTGATATAGGAAAAGTTTTTAAATTTTTGTGATTGATAATACTCTTAAGAATTTTTTATTTATATAATTTATATAATTCTATATTTGATTAGTTTTAAATATTCTTAAGAATATTAAATATTATCCTTTAAGAATTTTATATTTTTATATTTGATATAAATGTAACATTCTTGAAAATTCATATTATTTTTTTAAAATTACTCTTATTTGATTTTTTATTTAAAAATAATAAATTTCTTATAGTATATAAAATATTAAAACTCACAATATTTTAGGAAGCCAAAAAAGTTATTTTTTTACACATTATATATATTTATGTTAAACATATACATAATATACATATATATGTTTGTAATAAGAAAATTATGACAAAGATAATTATGAAAAAAGTCATGAAGTTATAAGAAGATAAAAGGTATTTTAATTTTTTTTTATTAAATTTTTTTCAAATTTAACGAGAATCCAATATTTTTAACCCTCATAAATTTTTAAAAAAAATTATTAAAAATAAATTATAAAATATAATTTTTATTTTAAAAAAAATTGTACCAGAATGTGAATTCCTAACTTAAGATTCACATGTTTCTGTACCAAACGCGGCTATCAGTTTTTATGTTGAAAATTTGAAAGAGTGGGCCCGTGATGTCGGCCTAAAGTAAATTGGAAACAAGAATGTGACCACCTTTTGAACGGGCATTCATCAGAGTCCACGTGCGTCGACAGTGAAGCCGCAGCAGCACGTCTTTCTGGCACCTGTGAGAGCACGTCAAAAAACCTCGAATGATAATTATTGCGGAACTATCATTAAATGAACAATATCCAAGCCTCTGTTTGACTATCCCTTTTTAATTCAGTTTATAAATATTTTGATTTACGAGTTGTTGTGTAAAATTAAAAAATTAATTTATATTTAAATAAATATATTTTAAATTATTATTTATATAGTTTCATGTTTAATTTAAAAAATTAATAAGTTATTAAAATTTAATAAAAAGACTAAAATAAATATATTATTAAATAATATAAATAAAATTTATAAAAATATTAAATTAATATTTAATTGATAAGATTTTTATCATTAAATGTTGATAAATTTTATATAATTATTAAAAAATATGAATATAATGTTTTAGGTTTAAATTTAGATTTAATTTATAAAAATATTAAATAAATCAGTATAATAAATATTAAAATATATATGTTAAATATGTATATGTATAAACATTAAGCTAATATATATATTTGTGTGTGTGTGTTTGATATATATAGATATATAGTGAAAGGCGATGAATGACAACAACGAGGAGAGGCGACAATGAATGACAATAATGGGTTAGAGGTAATGATCAATCTGAAAACAAGAGACAACGATGAACGGAGAAGGAGATCTAGGCGACGACAACGATGCTAGGCTAGAGGTGACAATCAATTTATTGGAGGCAACAATGATGAAAGTCGGTAATGGAGGAAGCAACCAGAGAAGGAGATAAAGAGTTGTAAATATTTGAGGACAAATTTGTAATTAACTTGATTAATGAAATAAGTTACCAATATTTTATTTGAAAAAGTTAAGAGGTATAGTTTTTCTAAAACGCTATTATAACAACGTTTAAACTCGATAGTATTTAAATTTTTGAATTTTTAATAAATATATAATTAAATAAGATACGTAACTTATAAACTAAAAGAGAAGTTTATAAGCGATGAAACCGCTAAGCCAAACACCCCTTAAAATATTTAAAAAGAGAGATCATAACACCAATTAAAAGTGAAATCTTCCTTAAATTTGAGAAAATAAATAAAACATAAAATACCTTGAGATTAACAAGAACAAGGCCAATGGCCCTGAAGGCTAAAAATAGGAACTATGGTGGATTTATTAAATAAATATTTAAAAATTAGAGTGGGGTATTTACCATATACGCGTAATTAAAAGTTTTTAAAGGTATTTATTATTTTTTATATAAATTTAAATAAAGACGAGTATCAGTGTGATAATAAAGCTACTCTTATTTAATTTGACTTGGAAATTATAATTTTGAATTAAGAAACAACTAGGGTTCATTCGGCTACAATTTCGGTTTTTGTTTTTATTTTTTAATTTTATAATCAATTTTTGTATATATAATTTAAAAAATGAAAACATAAAATTGAAATAAAAATTTAGCCAAACGAGCCCTTATTTGTTTGTTATATTTTTCCTTTTTTTAAGTATAACCTGAAGAACATTTTGATGAATTAGTCTATAACATAGGCAAGGTGCTGCTTGTATATTAGAATAGATGTTTTTTTTTTCTAATCATTTAATATCATTTAACTTTTGTTTTGAGTAAGGTCCCATTATTAGTGCGTTCACAACTAGTGTCAGAGTATGGTGAAGAAGTTAAATCAAAAAATTTGATGATTTTTAATTTCGATTTCAGAATAACACTCTAATTATAACGAAATAAATTTTAAATGAATCGTCAAAATCATTATAACGAATTTGCCAGGACCATCATACTATTCTAGGAGCAACATCATTTAACTTTAACTCATATACTTACTTGATTAGCCATAATGGATTCATTATCTTCTCTCAAATGCCCAAACCTTCAATATTTTGTACAACTGAGCAATAATAATTCTTAATTTGAGTGGAATGGCAACGAATGAAAATATCATGCTATTCGACGTCAGTGGGGACGACGGGAAGAAAAGTCAGATTTGAGTCATTCATTATTAGTTGCCAGTAATCGAAGACGGAGAGTGACGATCCATCGCCATCGTTGCAGCGTTCACGCTCGACGAAAGCAGCAAGTGGGTGCCGCCGATAGCGTATAAAAATCTATAATCCACGTCACCCTTGGTGAAATTGAAGTTTGAAAATTTTCTTTAGCCCAAAAGAGGCATAAATTTTCCTTGACTTTTTTTTTTCATTTTTTAAAACAGTGCACAGTACAATCCCACTCGTAAGAATCAATTTTGCTTTTTTCTCGTGTTTTTCTTAGCAACCCACATCCCATTTTTGTCTCTTTCTTTACTCCATTTTTCTTTTACATTGATAAGGAGTAAGGACAAGATGCGCATCATGTTTTAAATTAATTATTTATTTATATTGAGTTTCATTTCTAGATTTGTTTAATTCTTTAATTTAATAATAATATTTATTTGTTTCTATAACAAGGATGGTAATTGGGATTGGGGAATTCTTTGAATTTGGTAGGGGAATTCTTTAATGTGCGATCTATGGACTGTGTGTTTTGATTGGTAGGTGGGTAATCAATGGATAGGGGCGATGTGACGTCAAAACAAAAAATTATGTATAGTTTTGTATTCTGACATCCATTGTTAGAGCACACAGAAAGTGACGTCAAAGACAAGCAACCAGATGGATTCATCCATTATAAAAGCAAAATAACTTTAGTATCGGAAGCCCACATTAAGGAGACATAAAATATATACTCCCTCTCTCTTTTGATAAATCAAATCTATCCTTGATTAGAAATCACTTTATTAGTATAGGTTACCAGAAAGCGAAGTTATATGGTGATCTAAATGTTCTTTTATTTTTTCTCTTGTGGCTTTACTTTCTATTCCGAATGATGGAAAACTGTTTGTTTCTGTATTGGGGTAGAGGAGCACCTGCCCAGTGGTTGTGCTGGCAATGAAGATGAGACCCAAGTGGCAACGAAAGGGACTGATCCTATGGAGTTTATCTTGATATAATCTCCATTTGGCTTGTGTCTGTTTTGGAACGTTTCTCCAAATTCTATAATTAGATTTTTTTTGTTAATTGAAGCTTGACAGTGTTATGTATAAAACAGATTGAGATAATTTTAGTAACAGTTTTGTTACGTTGCCCGCGGGCTAATAAGTTTACCTGCTGCAGGCTCCATCTCTGCAAAATGCACGTCCACCCACAATTGAACCTCCTCACAATCTTTGAACATAAATTAATATTATTTAATAACTTAATAAATTAATATAATTTATAAAAAAAATAAATTAATAATAGGCTTAATAATTGACGCCTTTAAGAAATCAATTGTTAAGTTTATTATTAATTTATTTTTTTATAAATTATATTAATTTATTAAGTTATTAAATAATATTAATTTATATTTAAAGACTGTGTTAGGATAGGGCGTTCAATTGGATGAGGGGTTCAATTGTGGACGGGCATGCATTTTGGGAAAATGAGGCCCGCAACAGACAACATACCAAAACTAATCTTAGTAATTCAAGTGAATTGAGGAATGCAATATTTTTTCATTATCATTAAACATTTTGCGAGTCTTATACCTTTTTAAAACTTAACAATATTATTAGTCTCTCATTTACGTCATAAAGAGATAAGAAATCAAATTTAAAGCAGTAAGGTAGTGTTTCCACCTTTTTCATTCAACAGAAAAAAAAAAAAATCAATCTTTTCCTTGTACAAAGCTGCCATTTTAGTTGGCATTTGATTATTTCTTTACTATTAAAACACATACATAATTTATTTAAGTTGATAAAGTTCTTATAATACAAATTCAAGTCAACTATTTAATTGATGTGAGTGATTAGTTGGAAATCGGCAAATGACAAAGTGTTCGCCGATTTCCATTTTACCTAAAAGAAAACTCAAGAGACTTTATGAATCCGTTGTTTGTAAAAAGTGGATATGGTCAACCTCATTAGGGCAAACATACACGACAACCAACTTAAAAGAAAATTTTGACAAAACCTCCCCATGGTTCTCCAAATACATGACACAATATTACAATTAAGTACAGGAATGTACCTAGAGAACACATAAGCATGAAATGAGTCGTTAAAGCATAAATTTAATTTTTAAAATAATAAAACAAGCGGTAAATACATATTTCATTATACGATCACTATTTCTATATTATCCCTCATAGAAAGTGTTTATAAATTTAAAAGAACGACTTCTTCTTTGAACAATAAGGAGAAAAAGAAATTATAAAACAAATAAAATAAAATAAAATCCAATCTTCTTCATTGTCTATCTATAATTCTGATAAGAGCCCATTTGTTGAAATAGAAAATTTAAGAAAATTTTAATTTAAATAAATTTCTTATCATCTATATCTCCTTTCCTTTCAAATACAAACATAAGAATCATTGAAATGTCTCTTTGATTGAAAGAGTACTATTCATACTATATATTAACTCTACTAGAATCCAATGAAAGAAGATATATATATATTTTTTTAGTTTAAATCGTTAAAAAAGCTTTGCAAAACAATTTAGAAAACAATTAATACAATTTGTTGATTCCTTAACTCAATTAGCAGTACTTCTAGAGTCAACTTCTTCCCCACACTACGAGTGAGAGAAAATATAAAAAATACCATTAAAGCAGCTTAAACGAGACTTACTTATCCATGTAAATTATGTCCCTTATTTCTATAAATATGTAAGAATTTTTTCATTATTGCTCACTAATAATAATGGAATCAATGGCGCACAATCAAAAAGGGATTCGGACCCAACAATATTGATGAACCAATCCATGCTAATCAAAATGGTCAAGATGACAGGCTTAGCGAGCTTTAGAATTTCTTAGATGGCCGATTGTTTTATCATGGATATGAATGAAAGTTGAGAATTTAATTTTGTCAATTAAGTGTTGGGTTGAGGAAGCCTCCCAAGTCCTAATCACATCCTCCTCCATGTGTCAGTATCCAACTGGGTATTGTGCGTAAAAACAAAAAATGGGTGACTCCCCACCACTTGGAGGGAGTGTTTGCTACCTTGTCAGGATACATACATTGCAATGCAAATCCACAAAAGAAAAAATAAACTGTAGATAAAAAGAAAGAAAGTTGATCGATTGGCTTGTTTATTGTTTGAATCTTCCATTATTCAAGGGAAAAGGGCAAAAACCAAAATAATCAGTTATATAATCATGACTTTTTTTTATTAACCAGAATTGTATTGTTGTCATTACCTGGTACAATAGGAGTAATCCAAGAAGGCCAACAGGAACTGCTTGAAATAAATTATCTGTATAAACTAAGCCACCAGCAAAACCTATTTGACAATAACTCAGCATCATAAAAGATAACAGATAAAGAACCAATTTGCTTAGTTTCTCAACCAAATCACTGCTAAATCATGATAGATTCAGTTCTTTGCCTTGCAATTAAATGTGTGGACATCCCCGGTGCACGATACACTCAGGTTAACAAAAGTCAAGAAAGAGTCATTTTTTGCATGAAATTTATCCTTATTTTGCAAAGAAACTATCTCCACGACTCAAATGCTTAACCATTACTAACCTTGCCAGTAAATGAACAATATTACTAAAATTTCACGTTCGCTAATTTCATTCTTTATCCTTTCATTTCTAAAAGCTACTGCTTCTCACCCATCTAGCACTAGAATTTACAATGCCAGCTCTTGTTTCTATCTTATTTCCCATTATGCATATCCTTTTCAACTCTCAAATTAATTTCTGAATTTTCTACAGTAAACTCAAATATTTTTTAGCAATAGTATGTTTCAAAGTTGTTACAAATCCAGAATTACTCCACCTGCTTCCTTACTTTACCATAATTACTGACAAAGGAACTGGTGATTAAACTTGAGAATTTCACCATTGAAAATGAAGAAAACAATTTAAATTACAATGAAGCCATTTTGCTGCCAAAAATAATGATAATGCAAAACCGTAATGTTTTTACTATTGGATCATAAATGAAATTGTGTTGGCTGACAAGCTTCAGTGATCCACGTCCAAGAATTTATATGTGACAGGCTTCCTGATGGAAAACAGATATCATAAAGTGACTAACTAGAACTATATGAATAAGAGTGATATAATCCCGTACTAATAAGGTACTCACATTATCTGGTATGGGCTTTGATTTATAGTATGGTGCCACAGTAGCACGCTGAAGCCTCAAATAGAATTCCTTCAAGCACAATTTATTGGAGCAAAAGAAAAAAATTCAGTTGCATCATTAGATAATATCTTCGAAGCACATCAATGAAAATAAATGTTTACTTCTGTTTTGCTTGGTGTTGGTCTGACTCTAATGGATACTTCAAGATGAGATTTTTGAAAAGAAGAGAGCAGCCAACCGGAAGCAACAATCTACAACAATGCAACACAGCAAAACAAGTTGCTGCCTCAAAGACTACACAAATGGAGGACACCAACAGAAGCAGTCTCTAAACTATAAGTCAGGGAAAAATCACTTAGGTATGTATCTTTACCCAGGTCCAAATTCTCTCAATTTTCTCACATTTACCATGTTGCACAGAGCCAGTGCTTTCCTGCTATAATCACTGGTCACACTGATTTACCCACTATACTCCGGATTTAACTCCAATAAAAGACCAAAACAAAAGAAATGAAAAGAAAGGAGCAGATGTCACCACCATGCTTCTACTCCAAATAGCAGTTTTTTTTGGGGGGCTCAACAATGACCTCAGTTACTTCAACAATATCAAATGATATTTAGACAGTTTTCAGGGATCTCAAGAAACAAAATAAAATTTTGTACGTGTAAAAGTAGATAGATTTGCATAGACTTCCTCTGCAACTTCTGAATTATTTAAAAGATATTACTACCTTTAAACTGAGTAATCTGATTTGAATTACATAAATTTCCTGCATTAACGTGAGCCGACGAGAAGTAACATCCAATAATTGAAAATAAATGAGGCCCAGAAACAGCTAAAAGTTGTTGAACAAATTTCGTAGAAGGAAACAGATCTCACAAAAATCAGACCAAATCCGTAGAAGCAAAATCACAGGTCAGGGACCAACCAAAACCGTGAACAATGATCATGGCCCCAAACACCCAGGAAAATAGCAGAACATAGTAATCTCAAAAACAGGCCAAACCGCCGGAGCAAAACCAGAAAACATATTGAGAACCGAAAAATGCACCCAACCCCGGAATACCCAAAGACAGGACCACGCTCAATTCAAAGTCAGGATTTTGTTATCAAAACCGAAGAAATCAGATTTTCTCCCGCAAGAAGGTTCTAGGGTTTATGGCGAAAAGCCACGGCGGAGAGCGCTTGAATCGATGACCCCCAAATTTCCAATTGATCACAGTAAGAGAGAGAGATCGCCGAAAGTACCTCTGACCAAAACGGAAATGCTGAGCGACGAATTAGGCTTTATTTGGCTAGTTTTTTTTTTTTTTTAAGTGTGTTTAAGCTGAGTAGTATTTAACTTGTGTAATAGCATTTAAGTTGAATAGTATTTAAACTGATAATATATTTGAATAAATATGTTTTTAAATTATTAGGGTGTGTTTGATAGTATAGAAAATGTCTAGAAATTGAATTTCATCTTTGGTGTTTGACACACTATATTTTCTATGAAATTCAATTCCATGATATAATTATTAAAGCATGTTTTTGACTTTTTTTCATGAAAAATTCCATCTAGGAGGAGATGGTTTTTGTTTTCCATGTAAGTTTGGAAAACACTTTCCTTTTCACCTAAATGTTATCAAATACACCCTTAATGTAAAGTTATGTGTTTGATTTATAAAAACTGATAAACTGTTAGAACTTGACAAAAAACTAAAATGAACATGATATTAAATAATGCAAAAAAAATTCAAAACATATAATTTTTTTTAAAAAAAATATAATTGATGTCCAATTGCTAAAATACTTACAATTACATGTTAATAAATTATAAAATAATCTTAAAAATATCTATATTTTTTACTTTATGTATAAATTTAATTTACAAAAATATTCAATATATCTATTGAAATATTATATAAAATTATTTATTTTTTAATTTTACCAATACATAAAATTATTGAAATTGGAAAAGAGTAATTTGGAAGCAAGAGGAGGCGGCAACAGACGTGATAGAGGAGACCCTCGACGACGACAACGATTATGGCGAATCTAGAACCAGGAAGCATCGATGGAGGTTTGTAGGCGACGATAGCAACTTGCGGCACTAGAGGCAATGGTAGCGTTGGGTGGCGATGGCAGTGATGGTCAGAGATGGCGACCATTATGGGAGGAGATTTGACAACGGATGAGGCACAGATGCTGTGGGAAAAGAGAGTTTCGTTGAAGGAGAAGATGAGGGTCGGGGGATAAGAAGTGTAAATATTGAAATTTGAAGATGGCAAAATAGTCATTTATTTTGTCAACTCTAGAAGCTCTCACAAGCTTTTTTGCAAAAGCTACTGCCCCAAAGCTTTCTTTAAGCGCTAATACAAAAGCGTTTAAGCTGTGGAGTTTTAAAACTCTTGGTAAATCCAAATAGGTAATTAAATAAACTTTACAGCTTAAACGTTGTACTAATAGCTTATAAGCAATCAAACTGCATTCCCAAATGAAGCCTAAAAACAAAATTGGGTTTTGAGGCAGAGTCCAGCGCTAGAGAGGGGGTTTTCTGAACAAGAGCAGTATTTCAGATTGGGGTTTTTATGGTTCCCAACAAACGGCCTCAAACACATAAAGAGGAAAAAAAACTTGCCAAAAAAGTTGTAAGATACCGCCGCAAAGTACCTATGATGGGCCATTAAATTTTTAACCACGAATTTCATCTAACCATCGCTAATTTTTAAATTAAAAATTTTACAATAAATTAATTACTATACTTTAAATTTTATTTTTATTTTTTGGTTAATTTCTATTAATGAAACTTATGTAATCGATACTAATATAAATTCTAAAATTATTTAATTTAGTTTTAACATCAAGTGATTTTTTATTTTATATTGAATTATGTTTTACCAATTTTTGACAATAAAATTTGATAACACATTAAAAAAATATATTAAATTTTAATAAAAATTAAAACTTAATAATTATGGTAAAGAAAATTGAAATAATTTTTTTGTAGTAACACAAAAATTTATATATTTTAGGCGACTAATCTTTTTCAAATTTATACATATTAACTTTACTCAAATAATTAAATTAATTTATTATGAAAGTGACTTGAGTTGAAAATTTGGTTTGGGGGTTTAGGCCATCTCCAACTATCCTTTCTATCCCATTTCCTATTATATTATTATCAATTCATTTTTTATTCTAATTTTATCTAAAAAACTGTGCATACTCCAACTACACTCCCTATTCTCTTATATATTTCACTTTTTATCCCACTTATTTATTAATAAATTTTAATTATATTTATTTAACCTCATTTATAATTTTTATTACTACAAAATTTTATTATTTATTTGATAATTTAATAATAAATATGATGGTATTAGATTTTTAAAATATTTAATATATTTATAAGTAAATTTAATAATATTTTTTAAAAAATATTATTTATCAAAATTATTTAAAATAATTAAACATGTACATAATCAATAATTAAATACATAAAATAATTAAATACACACACAAAATGAATAATCAAATACACAAAATAAAAAAAATACATGTACACACAAAATGTATAATTAAATACACAAAATAATCAAATATTCGTATACAAACAAATGTATAATCAAATACACAAATTAATCAAAATATAATTAAAGCCCAACACTTCAATATATACAAAATTCATATAAAATACATAATAAAAACCACAAACCCAGATTGAAGAGGCAGTTGTTGGATGTTGAAGGGAGTCACCGCCGCTAGTAGCTGAATTTGGCTCTTTTTCGGCGCCAGATCTGGTTCTTCTCCGCCGCTGGTAGCTGGATCTGGTTACTGGTGCTCCTTCTCCGCTATTCCTCGTTGTGGCTGCCTCACGCTACCCCATTGGTGCTCCTTCTTCTCTGTCGCCACAGTCACCTTTGTTTCTCGTCACTGCTGCTTTCCGCCACCATTTTCGCTATTGTTGCTCGTCGTCATCGTTGGAATTTTTTTCAACTTTCAAATGCAGTAGAAAGTTGTTGGAGTCTTATTTAAATCTCATATGCAACAAACAATAGTCGTTGGAGAAAGCTAGGGAGCAAAAAATCACTCCTCATTTATATAGAGCCTTTTGAAGCTCTATATAAATTTGAGGAATAAATAGCTAGATAGGAAGACCTATTGAAGAGGTTTCCAACGATTTCTTCCTTAAAATTTAACTTAACGAGGATTTGAAGCCAATGGTGCATAACGCCTTAGAGATCATACTAAGCTTTCTAAGGGTTAGCAAAATTTCTCTATGAAATGACGTTTGCCGTTTTCTAAATTCTTAAAATAATAGTCATAAACTTTTGCTAAAACCCATTATAGAGCATCTCTAATGGAACAGTTGTAATGTCTATTGTCTAGTCAAAATGCACATCAATAAATATCTTAATTTAGTGTTGGGCACAACTTTAATCATCAAATTTGGTATTGAGTCTATTTATACTATTTACTTTACACCAAATTTACTTTTTAATTTTATTTCTAATTTTACCCCTCTTGCTATAACTTCAAAACAAATTATTTCCTTTATTACTTTTATTATATTTGTATATTTTGATTAATAATTAAAAATATGAATTAAATTATTATAAAAAATATATACTAATGAAAATATTTTATTAAAATTTATAAAATGAGTATAACATTGGATATATTTTAAAATATTTAATATATATTATAAATATCATGTTAATATAAAATAAACTAACTTTATTTATGTATATCAAAGTTTTTTATTTCAATAATTACTTGACAGAAAGAAAATATTCTTAATGCAAAAAATCAATAATATAATAAAAAATAACATTTTCATTAACTTAAATTAAAAATACATGATGAATAACATATTTTGTAAAAAAATATTAAAAAAAATTGAGAGTAATTATTAAATTTTTTTATAAAATGTGACTAATTATTTTTAATAATATTATGCTAAGTGTTGCTTAGAAAAATACCTAAGTGGAGGGTGAATTGATTTTTTTTAAAATAAAATTAATAATTTTAATTTTTTTAAAAAAATTTTAAATTTATGATCTTAATATGTAGTGATTGCAGTAGGATTAATAATAATTAAATCACACAACTACAAAAAACAAAAGAAATTTATAGAGGTACTACTCTAAAGAACTTGATCATCTCTCTTGAGACTTAACTTGAGGCTCTCAAGATTTAGCTTGAGATTCCACTAGCGAGAATCAACATTAACTTTTAATTTGAGTTAGAACCAATATACAATCCATTGCCTAAGTGAGAACTACTAGTATACTACTAGCAAATATAATCCCCTCACACAACAAGTGAGTAAAAATAACAAACTTATAACCAGAGACAATTACAAACAAGTCACCAACGGTTGAGAATTCTACCAGTCAGCACACTTCCAGCACTTCGAATATTCTCACTCTTGTTTGAATACTCTATCAAGTTTGTTATACATTGACCCTTTATACTTATCCTATATATATACATCTTCCAAATACACTAACTATTAAATAAATGGTTAATATATATGAAGTTTGAAATTAAAAAAAAATGTTTAGGCTTTCTCAAACAATAAGAAAATATGTATCAACTTTAATTTAAAATAAATTTACCTTTTGCATGAGAAATTAAGATTTGAAAATTCAAATATAAACTTTTGAGATATGAATGATTAAAACAAACAAACATGTCTAAAGTAATTATCCTTTAATTCAAAATAAATTTATTTTTTATATGAGAAAGCAATACATATATCAATATATGAAAATTTAAATTAAGTTTTTGAAATATAAATTATTAAAACAAGAAAACATGTTGAAAAACAATTCACCTTTAATTCAAAATAAATTTACTTTTTGCATAAGACATAAATACATTTATCAAGATATAAAATTCAAATATAAAATTTTGAGACATAAATGATTAAAATAAAAAAACATGTTTAAAGATAATCTACCTTTAATTTAAAATAAATTTACTCTCTATACACATTTTTAATTCAAAATAAATTTACTTTTTGTATAAGTAAAAAATACATTTACATCATAATTTTTTTTAATTAATCATCAAAACTTAATTAATATAAGCAAGTTAGCTCAACACTAAGTTAAATAAATAAATTAATATCAATTAAATAATTATTTATAAAATATTATTTAAATACATCTTTTGTACCAATTTAGTGCTGAGCACGTCGAGTGAACGTAAATTTGATATTAAAAAATTTGGTAACTAATGTTTGACACCAAAATGATGTCAAATTTGGTCCGCAATATTGGAGATGCTCAAAGCACATAACTTTGCAGGCAAAATTTTTGCTATCATATACAAAAATGTTCCCATTCCCTTAAAAGTTGAGGTTAATTATAATTTAACACTAGAAAAATAAAACTCATTATGAGCCCATCTTTTATACGATCTTTTTATTCAATTAATATTTTTTAACTTTATATTTATATTTAATAATAATAATAATCAATTGCTTGAAAATCAAGTAGATAACACCGGAGATTATACTACTTGTGATTTGATTTTTATTGAATTGGTATTGTTAGATGCTTATCAATATATTTAGATTATTTAAATTAATAATTAATAATATTGATAATAAAATAAATTTTAAAATAAAAAATGTCTTTTCATCTTCTAAGTTTTGCTTTATTGCAAACTAGACGCTTATTGGTAAGACGTCGGGGTGAAAGGGGTGGGGTCCACGCTCATCCTCTCACATTTGTCTGTATCAAGCAAATGTTATGTTGACAGACATGGACAATAGAACATTTTATTTTGTCATTTATTTTATTAATTTTTTCAATCATAACACTTAAATTACCCTCTTAAATACATAAATTTTGAATATAATAATTAATGACCCTCAATTTAAAAACTAAGGTTGCGTTCTTTTTGTTGTTTTTAAGTCATTTTTAGTTTTCAATTTTCTAAAATAATGAAAACGTTTTTTCTTTGTTATTTTTAAAAATGTATTTTTGAAAACAAACAAAATTTTGTAAAGAAAATTCAAAACAACAAAAAGTTGTTTTGAGTGTTTTTATCCAAAATAAATTCTAAATTCAAAACACATTTATTTATGTATTTATTTATATTTTATTATTGTAATGGGAAAAAATATTATAAAATTAATTAACTTTAAAATGTATATATTTTTTAATAATATATTAATATTAAATATTTCGAATTTATTGAATAATCAAATTTTTTTTGTATAAAATATTATTAAAAAATTATTTTCAGAATTTCAAAAGGAACATGTTTTCTAATTTTTTATCTTGAGAAATAGTTTTTCAAAATGACAAAGAGAACGTGTTTTCAATTTTTTAAAAACAGACTATCAAAGCAAAAAATTAAAAATAAATTTAAAATTCAAAATTAAAAATTAAAAAGTAAGGAGAATATAGTCTAAATCCCTAAATAACAAGCTTTAAAATTAAATTCATATGAGATTGAGAGTTTTAATTTGATCATGATTAATATTTCATATTTGATTGTGATTGAGATTTATTTTCTTTCGTCATTTATTTTATTAATTTTTTTAATCATAACACTTAAACTACCCTTTTAAATGCATAAAATTTGAATATAATAATTAATGACCCTCAATTTAAAAACTAAGGTTGCGTTCTCTTTGTTGTTTTCAAGTCATTTTTAGTTTTCAATTTTCTAAAATAATGAAAACGCGTTCTCTTTACTGTTTTTAAAAATATATTTTTGAAAACAAAAAAAAAATTATAAAGAAAACTCAAAATAATAAAAAGTTATTTTGAGTGTTTTTATACAAAACAAACTCTAAACTCAAAACACATTTATTTATGTATTTATTCATATTTTATTATTATAATGGGAAAAAATATTACAAAATTAATTAACTTGAAAATGTATATATTTTTTTAATAATATATTAATATTAAATATTTCTAATTTATTGAATAATCAAAATTTTTTGTATAAAATATTATTAAAAAATTATTTTAAAAATTTTAAAAGGAATGCATTTTCTAATTTTCTGTTTTGGGAAATAGTTTTTCGAAATAACAAAAAAAAGTGTTTTTAATTTTCTAAAAACAGACTAGCAAAACATAAAATTGAAAATGAATTCAAAACTCAAAATTAAAAATTGAAAAGTAAAGAGAATGCAACCTAAATCCCTAAATAACAAACTCTAAAATTAAATTCATATGAGATTGAGAGTTTTAATTTGATCATGATTAATATTTCATATTTGATTGTGATTGAGATTTATTTGAAATTGAAGACTTATTTTATTGATTTATTTTATGAATATAATTTTTTTATATATCTACGATGAGTGTTATGCTTATAAATAAGTGTTCAATATTTTAAAATTATTGTATCAATATCATTATAATAATATTTTATTATTTTTATTCATAATTTTATTCAATTTAATTTTTTTGCATTAAATTTATGCATTTGTTTATGTGTTTAATGGCTTAATTGTAGTTTATTTTTAATCTAAAATCCTAACACAAACCAACAATCAATAAAGTAGTTGCTTAAAAGTAATTTAAAGTTTTATTTTTTGTTGGGAAAAACAATTTAAAGTTATTAAACAATACTAAAAACAATTTTAACTTTGGTTAACTATCATTCATTAGCAAATAGCGGTAATATTACCGCCTAAGACAATAATACCATATTTAATGTAAAAAATTAAATGCAATTAACTAAAATTTAGAGTAAATTATTTGATGAGAGTGGAATAATTCGTCTTCTCTCCCTTCCATTTCATCTCCGTTGATTTCATTCTCTATGGCCGCCGCTGCCGCCGCCGCCGCCGCTTTGGCCATCATCAACGCGTCTTCTTTTTCTGTATTTTTAGATTTGTTTTTCCAGAACCCAGTGATAGGTTCCGGTAGGTCCGACCACATTCTTGGGAGCTTGTGTTTTATATATATATATATATAATTATATTTTTTTTATAATATAAAAAATGTAATTATATAGACGTAGATATATAAAAATATAATTTTAATACTTATGTCAATTCATACCCGTCGGTGTCTGGCTAAAACCGAGTACAAGACAAAGTCGAAAACGTCTTCAAGCAAACACAACCCGTCACGTTGCTGCCAAATTCAAACCCGTGAGAATTACATGACAGCAGCAAGCAGGCGTTACCCGCGTTTCAAGTGGACGTGAATTTAGGCTCGTTGACTCCGACAATAACCCGTGGTTTAGGTTCGTGAATTTAGGCTCGCTGATGTGTAGGCACATTAACAAAACAACATCATTTTATTTATCTTGCATCGGATCAACTTGATCCAGATTCAACCCAACACCTAATGAGTCAAAATTCATACTTTTTTTCTTTTTCATCACTTAGTGTTTTTAGAGTTCCACCTTGAGCTGTTGTCAATTATTCTCTATTTCTATCTTTTATCGTTGTCGACCACCTCTCTCTTTCATCATTGATGACTTTGATCGCCAACTTATCATCTTTAATGGCGGCCACATAAGACAATCGTTCAAGAAGAGAAGAAAGAGAGACACAATGACCGATGACCCATGACAACCAAGATGACCATGGCAAGTAGAAGGTTGAGTGTTGGCGGTCATGGTGAGACCCATGTTCGAGAAGGGAATCCCAGCTTTTCTCGTAATCGTTAATGGAATTCTAGTTTTTGTGATTTTGGATTCGCATATTTTACTATTGATTTTGAGTTTGTGTATTTGATTATTGATTTGTATATTTTATTATTAATTTTATATATTTAATTATTGATTATTGAGTTTGTATATTTAATTATTAATTTTATCGAAATGATATAATTTTGTCTTATAATTTTTAATAAGAATAAAATAAAACAATATCGTTTTACTAATGTATTGATTATTAGATATATCAACATGTCACTCTAGTTATCATGTTAGATAGGTCATAGACTTGATCAATTGAGGATACAATTAAAATTTAATAATTAAATTAAAATAAATATAAAAATGAAATAAAATTATAATATAACTCTAAATTCAAGATGAATCAGTGGATTGGGACAATTTGTTTTTTTTGTTTGACTAGTTATGTTCATGGCCTACTTTTATGAATGGACCTTTTTGGGGCTAATCACCTTTTAATTTCTGTGATTCTTTCTCTTTTGGAATAAATTAAAATATATAAATAAAACGAATGAGGCAACACCGGCTTTACCGTGATTAAAAATAGTGATTTGGCAGCCTGCTTCTGGGAATTGACCTTCCAACTCAAATAACTTCTTTAGTTTTTTATTTTCTACACTTTATACAAAAAGTACAAATTCCATACAGTGCGGAGTACATAAAGAGATACACAAAGTTATTAAATGACATGTGTTTGTCACCCTCTAACCTAACTTAAAAATATTCCATCTAAACATGGGTTATGCATTTTTTTTTTGTAAAAATTATAAGCGCTATATTTATTTATTTAATTTTTAATTTATTGAGGTCTATCCGACTATGTTCTTGTAGAGAAAATGACTTAAGTGTGTAAAAAATATGAGAGATAATAAAAAGATTATATTTTCTTATTAAATGAAATGCACATGATTGTTATTTTGTAATTATTCGTACTCGTGCCATCGATTACATAAAGAAAAATAAATCACAGACATAAAACTTTATTTTACTATGTAAATAAATATTCAAATTCATGTTTCACCAAGTTAACATTAAAATAACACTCATCTCTATTATTTGTCTTATGATGACGATAAAACACGCACTGGATGAAGAGATGCAATGAGTGGATATTAATTAATAATTAAGAAGCAAAGGCATGTGAACATGTACCTGAAATACACAAAATGCAAATGAGAAACGCAACGCATCCCTAAATTGAATTTGATTTGGGTGCATGTATTGTTGGGAGGGGATAATTTTCTTGAATGATTTTGTTTAAAAATAAAAAAAAGGGTTAATGTAAATAAGGGTGTTATGATTACGTCATTTCTGTAATTTTATATTAATATTTATCGATAGAATAACCCTATCCCTTTAAGAAATCACTTGAATGGGCGGATAGGCTTGAATTGTTTTTTATTTTTTTATTTTTTATTATTGGGTTACTGGTAGTCGTTTGAAAATTGATCTCTCTTTCCGAGGTAGAATAATGTGCATACGATATACTTGGAACATCGTGCAATTCATTAGACGTACCGTCCGCCCCCGCCCCAACCCCCAACTCCAAATTTACCTATTTTCACATTAAAAATGATTTCTATAGAAGTGATTCATATATTTGAATTTATCCACGTGTAAAATTTGGAGCCGATGGTGGCGTCCGAACGAACAAGTCAGTCAGGAACAGAAGCCCGATACCACACGCCTATAAAAGTAAGCTGATGCAAGAGCTAGCGTCTAGAGGGAGAGATAGGGGGGGAGAGAGGAGTGAGAGTGTGAGATAGTGGTCTCTCAGATGGCGGTGGAGAGAGACATCGACGATCTGCCGAAGAACGCTGCCAACTACACGGCTCTGACGCCGTTGTGGTTTCTGGAGAGAGCGGCTCTGGTCTATCCTAATCGCAAATCGGTGGTCCATGGATCGCTGCACTACACCTGGCTCCAGACCTACCGACGCTGCCGTCAACTTGCCTCCGCCCTTTCCTGCCGCTCCGTCGGCTTCGGTAGCACGGTAAATTGCCTCTCTTCTCGCTTTAGCTTTCTTTTGGATCGCCGATAGAGGATCAGGAAATTTGGAATTAGAGATTACACGTGTGATAAGTCCATCGGTTAATTCTGGCTTCCAGTCTCGACTGTTCTTTTTCTTATCGTAAAATCAAATCCCAAGAACTTGCTACTGATTTTTGTTATTGTATGATCTGCTCGGTTTGATTTTGCGATCAATTTTAACGTCCTATTTTTTTTTTCTGTTCCTCGGAGAAAGAATAATATTAAAAATATTTATTCTTGTATTGTTATTTTATTAGATAATAATACTATTATTTTTTGCTTGGAGAAAGAATAACATTTCTAATATTAACAATAATATTAATATTATTTTAGTACTAGTAAATCACTATTACTATGTGATTAATTTTAATACTTATGTATTAAATAAAAAATATTAAGAATAATGTATTGGTGTTTTCCGAAAAAAAAAATTATTGTGTATTGGCTATTAATACTATAATATTAATAAATACCAAATTAGGATTATTAGATTACTAACATTATAGAAAAGAAAAATTCCTTACAAACCAAAAAGAAAAAAAAAAAAAGAAAGGAAAAAAGAGTCTAAAATTCATCATCAGTATAATTAATGTATTTTAACATTACTTACTGAAAAAATATTATAACATTAGCAACATTACGAACATTATATCTTATAACATTGTCAATATATTTGCCAATAATTTTAACATGAAGATTATTATTATGAATGTTGTATTAATATTATAAGATGAACAATATAATTAGTAATATTTTAATTTAATAATAGCATTAATAACATGATATTATTGCTTATAACAATATCATCGTAATATTATTATAATACCAATTCAATTATATTAATGACATTAAAATTATGGGAAGATATATTTTCAAAAAATGTAAACATTATTTTGAAAGCAAGTGAAAACACCTTTTAATTATATCTGTTTTCAAAATTTTGAAATGAAAACAAACAAGGAATACAACACAATCAAATAGGCCTTAAGCAAGCAATTGTATGCGTTTTGGACAAAATGTAAATTAAGTAGACTGGATTATGTTGCTTATTTGATGCCATAATTTATCTAGTTGACATCAAATGAACTGAACGAGTTGAAATGGTTGAACTAAACTGTTTGTTTCTTGAGAATTAAGAATGGAAACTGAGCTAAAGTAGTCAGAAAACATAACCAAGCTGGACGAATTTAGCTGGTTCTTGGTCAGTTTGCCTATCCATACCTACATGCCAGATATAAATTGGAGCTTTCCTATGCATGGACTAGCTGATGCCAGCACCATCTTGCATGCTTCAAAGTTTTACTTTGCTAATGCCTTCCTTAGTGTTTTATTTTATTTTACTTTTATATTAACTAGATCAAATGGATATGGCCATGGAGAGGTAAAATTCTTGTAGATGATCTCACCTAGTGGGATAAAGGCTTGTGATGTTATTGTTGTAAGCATACCAAATTATATTTATTTACCAGCAATTCTCATTATATTCAAAGTTTTGAATGATTTATTGGCCTTGACTTCAATTTGTGCATCTGAATGTGTATTTCTTATATTAAAGGAGGACCTTTCCTAATTGTTTATATCAGTTTTATTTTGTAGTTGACTAACTCAAAGTTGGTATGCTTAATCATAGAGAATACTGAGAAGTTCATGAGTTAGCTGACTGAGTTGTACGCTAGCTATTCTGACAGCCCTTCTGATATATATAGGATGGGAGTTTTACAGCTTATGGTTAGTGATTATTTTTGTGTTGCTGAACAAGGAGTTCAGATTGTGTGGGCGCCTAGCTTGGATCGAGTTGCTTAACTTTATTTTGTAGTTCTGGAGTTAGGCAAAAGTACACACAAAAAAAAAAAAAAAAAAAAAGAGAATGCTTTCTGAACTAAGTTTCAAAAAAAATATTTTGATTCCTATAGTTGTTACAACACTGCTCCAGTTCACTTAAATGATCATACTGATACCAAAGGATTTATTCAATTTATTCATCTTATGTTATTTTCTTTTAGGAATAAATCTATTAGGAAAAAGTGTATTGTTATGAAATGCTCTGTAATATCAAAAGAGTTCCTGTTAGAAGATATATGAATATGCATGGCTGATTAAATATAACTTGCTAGAAATACACATGACATCAATCTTGATTAGTTCCAAATGAAAAATTCCCTGCCCAAGAAGCACCTACTCTTTTCAGAACAGAGAGCGTTACTCTGTTCATAGAAGAGCTGGGGTCTAGATAGCTCGAGGCATTTGAAACATGTGGTCCATTCAATGCTACTGTATCTTATCAAAATACTATAAAATGTGGGGTACTGCCTTCTATTTCCTATTCCATGCATTGAATAGATCTCTACTGCCGGTAAGTTGTAATGGGGATTGGCTCACAACTTGTTGGCAAATGGACTTACTAGTAACTGTTATCTTAGATACTAAATTCTTAAAATTGTAAATCACAAAAAATTTATGAATTACTAGGACTTTCAGCTGCATAAAGAGAATAATGCGAAGTCAGCCCTCAATACCCTTCTATAATTATCATTCAAAGCACCTTCACCAAACCTCAGTGGTGATGGGGACAGCTGTCTAGTTTTCTTCTAATTTAGATTTATTTGGGACCTTCAACCCAGATAGGATTTTGATTTTGATTTTTCTTTTTTTGAGATTTTCAGTGGAGATTTTGGTGGAACTTTGTCTTGATCATTCCGTCACTAGAGGTTTGCATTAGGAAGGCATCTTATATAAAATCTTTCATGTTCTTTTGTGTGGATTTGTATTGTCAATGCAACTTTTAGAAGTCAATTGACATCATGAATGTTGTGCCATTGATCCCAACTTGGTTAGGATAATGTGCAGTTGACAATGGTAGTTGTTTCCCTATAAGATAATGCATGGATTGATTTACTTGGTGTGTCTTTGTAAGCATTTTATTTAGATTTGTTTTGTTCATTTGGATAAGAATATTTGTGGGTTTTCTCTCCCTCCTAGTTGCTCTTTTTTCTTTCTTATCCCTTTGTCCTCCCTTTCCTTATCTCTGCCAATTCTTCTCTCCCCTTCCTATTTTAAGTCTGTTCTCTTCTCTAACCTCTACTATTTTCTTCATCCATCTCTTTTCTCTCCAATCTGGGTCTCTACATTAGGGGACAATAGTTCAGAATCAAAAAGCATACTTCTCTGCTCCATAATAGTGTTTGGTACTCCAAAACCATGCCATCTAGCCCACTGCCTCTATATTTAGAATTATTAGACATCCATGTATGCTGTCTAGCTTTGCCCCTTACTTCCTGGCCTACCTACCTTTTGACCAGCAGCATACGCCTGGTCCATCACCTGATGAGAAGGTGCATGGAAAGCATCCTTTGTCTGACTTAGTCTTCCAAACTCCTCTGCACCTGGGCCCTAGAATCTGACTGAAGGGGCCTGTAGAAGAAGCTTGCTTCCTCCTCTACTCAAATTGGGACTTCAAAGAACCATTCTCCCATTTCTAATCATGATAGTAACTGGCAAAGAAGCCTTTGTCTCATAACCTTCATCCTTGCGGACCTTGACCATGGATGATTAAGGCCTTTAGGATAGAAACTTGAAAGAGATACCATGGAGCTGTCCAGTTAAGCAGGACCCTTTTTCTGAAATTTTTCATAGAAAACAGAAAATCGGGAGCATATTCAAATGAGAAATATTTTCAAGTAGCAAACAGAAAACTCTGTATTTCAAATTTGTACTGATTGTTGTCTACTGTTTTATTCACAAAAAAGGCATTTTCCCTATGTTTCTGAACCAAAAAGCCAAGTTCCCAACCCAACCAAAATCAATACTAATTGTACTTATATTAATATCTATATGAATAGTAAAAATATGAATTTAAAAATTTAATAATAATAAATAATATATAATATCGAAATATCAATAATATTAGTATTATAAATAAAGATTAAAAATATTAATGAATACAAAATTAACTAATAATAAATAATATTATAAATTTAAAATAAACTAATTAATAGATGTTATAACATTAACAATATCAACAATGTTAAGTATCACAAAATTTATAAAGCTGTATAAAAGAATTAAACTTTATAAGCAATATCATTAACGTTTCCAATATTACCGCCTAAGAGGAATGTCTTTACTTGATGTTGTTTCGGCTAGTTGGCATTTTGTAGTTTACTGTATATTTGTAACTTATTCTTGCAGGTGGCAGTAATAGCACCAAATGTCCCTGCTAGCTATGAAGCTCATTTTGGAGTCCCAATGGCTGGAGCGGTTATAAATCCTGTCAACATCCGGCTAAATGCACAAACCGTAGCATTTCTTTTAGAACACTCGTTGTCGGCTGTTGTCATGGTTGATCAAGAATTTTTTCCGTTGGCAGAGCAAGCTTTGAAAATTTGGCAAGAGAAAAGCAAAGGTAGTTTTAAGCCACCAATTCTGGTTGTCATAGGTGATGAAAACTGTGATCCGAAGTGGCTCAAATATGCTTTAAGCAGAGGGGCAATCGAATATGAGAAGTTCCTTGAGACTGGTGACCCTGAGTTTGCATGGAAACCACCAGAAGATGAATGGCACAGTATTTCTTTGGGATATACTTCTGGTACAACAGCCAGCCCTAAAGGGGTGGTTCTACATCATCGAGGAGCATATGTCATGTCTTTGAGTTCTGCTCTAATATGGGGGATGACTGAGGGACCTGTCTACCTATGGACTCTCCCCATGTTCCATTGCAATGGCTGGTGTTTCACATGGACACTGGCAGCTCTTTGTGGGACAAGCATATGCCTTCGACAGGTAACTCTCTGGCGTTTCCTATTTAGATTTTATGTTCAAGAAATTACACATTCTTGCTTCCCCTAATTTAACCTTTTATATGGCCTAAAATAAAAAATCTTTATGAAGATGTAAAGGAGATCTCGACACAATTTCACTTATATGAAAAGAAAGGAGAATTTTGGTGCCACTATAGACTCCATGCTATTGGACTAGCTAGTTTTACTCTTGAATGGTGTACTCCACTTAAAGTCATGACCAAGAGGAATATGTTTATTGCATGCGTGTATTAGGCCAAACTCTCAACTAGTAAATGAACACAGCACGGCTGGATTTGTAGTCTTGGTCTTATGAAAATATATAACTGTTTAATTTTCCAATTAATTTGTAATTGAAGTGCTATGTTGTTTGCAACTTCAATTGTAATTTGCCTGTGTTGCTATATTAGTTCTTCCATTCGTGTCATCCCACTCTACTACTCTTTGTGCATTTGGCTCAAGGAAATTATGAACTTTCTTTGTTGGATTTTAGGTTATTTAACTGGCTATTATCTTTTCCACTGAATTCCCTCGATCACTTCACTTCATGCTCCTTGGGCATGCTAATTGCAGGTCACAGCAAAGGCAGTTTATTTAGCCATAGCACAACAAGGGGTGACCCATTTCTGTGCTGCACCTGTCGTGCTCAATACAATAGTAAATGCTCCACGAAATGAGACCATCCTTCCTCTTCCTCGTGTCGTCCATGTAATGACAGCCGGTGCTGCCCCACCCCCTTCCATTCTGTCTGCGATGTCTCAAAATGGTTTCCGTGTTACCCATACTTACGGTCTCTCAGAAACCTATGGCCCCTCCACTGTATGTGTGTGGAAGCCTGAGTGGGATGCACTCCCCCTGGAAGCTCAAGCCCGCCTCAATGCCCGCCAGGGTGTCCGATACATTGCCTTGGAGGGCCTTGATGTGGTCAATACCAAAACTATGACGCCTGTACCAGTTGATGGAACCACGGTTGGGGAGATTGTGATGCGGGGTAATGCTGTAATGAAGGGCTACTTGAAGAATCCTAAAGCAAATGCAGAGACTTTTGCAAATGGCTGGTTTCACTCTGGGGACCTGGCTGTGAAGCATGAAGATGGTTATATAGAAATCAAAGACAGATCAAAGGATATCATAATATCTGGTGGTGAAAACATCAGCAGTGTGGAGATAGAAAACACACTATATCTACACCCTGCAATTTTGGAGGCATCGGTTGTGGCAAGGCCAGATGAGAGATGGGGAGAATCACCTTGCGCCTTTGTGACACTAAAGCCAGGCTTTGATAAACAAGATGAAGAGGGGATAGCAGAAGACATAATAACGTTTTGCCGCACAAAGATGCCTGCATATTGGGTTCCAAAATCAGTAATATTTGGACCTTTGCCAAAAACAGCTACAGGTAAGGTACAGAAGCACCTACTGAGGGCCAAGGTAAAGGAGCTGGGACCTGTAATGAGGAGCCGGCTATGAAAATAATGTCCAGCACATCATAAGATGTGGCATTCTGGTGGTGCTACTACTTGGACCTTTGACAAAGATGGCTGCAGGAGGTTAGAAAAGCATTTGGCGACGACTATAAGGCAAAGGAGACGGGACCTGTGGAGTACAAGTAGCGGCATGTGACTTAATAAAAGTTAGCTTCTTATGGTGCTGTTCATTTCCCTTTCATCAATTTTCTTTACATTTATGCACCGGACTTTATGTTGTTGGACAAAATGGGTTTGGTTAATCTATTTGTTAATTTAGCTCGTCCTTCTCTGCATATAATGGCATGTTTAGTTTGATTTGGGCCTAGTTTTTGTACCCAAGGGTTGAAGCCAACTTGTTTACATTCTCTGATTTTGCTTCTCCCCAGCAATAGCAATGCTCCCCCAATCCCATGTTGGAATTTGGGTCCGGATGATCCAATTGGGTCGCCCATGTCAGCAATGAGGCGTTATGACCCAATTACGTACAATTAGGAGAGAGAGAAGTAGAAGTGGACTCTTGTCATGAGATTTTCTTTATACGAACCCAATTTATAGATTTTTGTGGTATATATGTATACACGAATCAATTTTCTCTCTAATAAAACTCTCTTCCAGGGCTGGTTTGAAATCTTGCATTTTGATGTAGGTTCAGTTGTAGATTTGTTAATTGGAGTGGTGTGCTCTCTTACATTGGCATTGTGGCTAAGGCTGTTTTTTGTGCTCGAGAAGCATGTAGAAGCAGAATGTTGTAAACCAAAGCGTAGAATTGGTATCAAATTGCGTCTCTGTTACAGGACTCGTAGACTGTGTACCTCTGCATGGTTCTCTACCATTAAAGTCTGCTCCTAGTTATTTTGGTAGGCCTGATGGGAGTGGCCGCCAGAATATGTGCAGATTTTGTAATAAGTTTATACAGTAAACTAACAACTATGAATCTATATCGATTATGATTCAGATAACTATGGCAAATATGTACACACACACACACACACACATAGATTAATTGAATCTTGCTGCTTTCTTCTTCTTGTTGATCAATTTCGTTTTGGAGGGGCACGACTCTTTTTGCGCGTCGTTCTTATCACATAATCGGCCAGCGGAAGTTGATAATCTCAAAAGGAAATACGATATATTATTTAATCATAAGTACGAACGTACATGCAGAGAGGACAAGGAAGTTACATCTTGCGTCAAACTCAAATCAAATGGATGAGGCACATTCATTTTCATTCACCGGATAGTTGGAACATGGAAGAGATGGCTGGCCGGCCGGCTAATTGATTGATGTTTTTTAAGGATAAGAATGTTCTATCTATCCAATGAATCAGCTGGCTCTACCATGCAACTTAAAAGCAAAGCAATGCTGGGAAGCATTCTTTCCACGTAGGTGGGTCTCATCTCATCATCAGCAATCAATCTGTTATTTTTATTATTGATGAGAATTTTGGCAACTATTATTGTTTAAATGTTTATATTCAGTCAATTCAAGAGTATACATAATAATTTAAAAATTGTGTGTCCCAAATAAGTGTATAAAATTACTCTTTAGACAAATGTAAGTCCCACTCAAACAAATAATTCTAACCTTCTACCACTGTTGCTGAGGTATCTGTTGGGAGTCTTATCGTATGCTACTATTAGTTTGCAGCATTGGATGAGATTCCTTCTGGTGCCCCTACATACATATAAATAGGCTTCTGATTCAAAATATTCCTTTCACAGTGAGTGGATATGTGGTTGGATGGGCCCACCTGCTTTATCAAGCCCAGATGAGTCTGTGTTTGGGCCCTGCTTTAGCCACATCCAACTCCAACTCTACACACGCACACACATAGAGCTCTCAGATGTCACGGCTCAATTGAGCTGTCCATGCACGCCAAATGACTACCAATCATGCTTCACATGAACCAAAGCTAAACGCCAATCAATTCATTCATCGAAAATGACATTTTCCTAATCTTTAAAAATTAATGATACGTAAGAAAAATATTTTTATAAATTATAAAATAATAATATGTTAAAAATAATATTTGTAGTTTTGTCCAATTAATGTCACTTTACCTGTCTTTAAAGAGTGTAAATGAAAACTAATAGCAAATAGAGAGAAATTATTAAAATATGGTGTTTCTACATATCAACTAAAATCACAAGGATAGGATATTTTGGTATAAAGTAGTAGTTATTTGAAGGGGGGAATTGGGTACTGATTCTTTATTGATTGAATGCTCATTTCAATCTTTTGGAAAGCTAACTTAGTTAAGTCACAATTTAAAAATGGGCCCCTTCCAAGCCACTTGTTAAAGGGACTCGTGACCCATCCTCATGCTTATTTATGCTTGGATAAGATATACATGTATGTATATATACACATTTGTCTATATATAACTTGCATGCATTCTTATATATATATATATAAGAAAACAAATAATATCTAACCTTTTCTTTGGCTACATAATGTTTAATATTAGATACTTTTGGGGAATGGCTAACTTTATGGTTTGTCTTGTAAAGGGAGAAAGGTTGTTATATAAGTTTGTACGTACGTATAATATATATATATATATATGGCAATTAATTAATTTAGGGAGATGATGCAATCTGAATTGCATGGTTGGTGCATGCCGCCAGCAATAGCATCCGTCCACCAAATTGCTTTGTTATTACACTATACTTATGCCTATATGTGACGCATTACGCATTAATGTGTTTTTTTTTGGTAGATTGGAAAATCAAGAACAAACTAACAACCGGTAGGAGCACCTCCTAGCAGCTAGCTACTTAATTAATTATTATTGATCCTTAATTCTCCAAACATGTTCTAATAACTACCCAGTGGAAAACAATCAAATTAACAATTGTACCATAATCCAAGTAATTGGTCGAGTTTGAGTAAAAATGGGGGATCATTTGATCAAAGAAAGAAATAATATATATATATATATATATATATGTAACCATGTTAAGTGATGGCAAACAATATTAAGAGTAATTAATTATCTATTATTCTTTTGTTGCCCATGTGATGGCTCGTGGTTGCAATTATTATATATAATTAAAATAGGGTTTGAGAAGGCAAAATTTTTAGTGGTGACCCTCACGATTGTTTTTGTCTGGTCATGGGCATCTAGCCAGCTAGGTAGCTATAGCATATTAATTAATTACTAAATACAAAAGTTTTGAGATTAGTTAATAGCCGAATAAGGCAAACGTCTTTGCGTAAGTACTGACAACTGAAGTGGGTGAAATTTAATTTGGATAAACCCATAACTTAATTATATTATATATAATAATGCATCGTTAATGATTAATATTCTACCAAATACCCTAATTAAAAGCAAACTCTTATTTATGTAATGTATACCTCTTTTGACTTGTCCTCATCCTAATTATTCAAACACAAAGCATATATATTACATATATAAGTCATCAGGTACTCTAAAACACCTTGTTAAAGAGATAAAAAAACAATCTATAGACTATATATATATATATATCACTTTTAATTTTGCTAGCCTATATTGATAAAATACCAAAGCATATATATAATTCACCATTATCTTTTCACTTTTTGTCCTATCTAGAATGCTTAATTCAGCCAAAGTTGTTACTTATAAATAAATAATTCCTAGCTAGCTAGTTCAATTATGAAATAGATCACACCAATAATTTACGAAATAATGTAACTATATTATAATGATTGTGTATTCTATGTGTCTCCCCACAACCAAATAAACAAAACCCTCAAAAAATATGTGACGAATTTTCTAATTAAAATAGTTAAAATTATAATAATTTGCAATTATCCCATTTTTGCGATACACTGTATTCAACCATACTAGAATTTTATGTATATATATAATCAATTATGCAAGATCTGATCCTTTTTGCTACTCTAATTAAATTTTTATTTTTTGCCAAATTAGTTTTGATACTTTTTTTAAATGATCAGGACATTGCCTGCATAAGAAATAACGTTAATTAAACTAAATTAAATTAAAATTATCTCTAATATTTATTTAATTAAGTCAAATTGAATGAAAAACTAAAAATAAAATTGAAAAAAATCGACTATGATTTGTTGGAATCCATAGTTGATGGTTGGTCTTCCTCCTCTTTCTTTCAATCTCTAGGTCCGTCAAACCCCAGTTCATCAACTGAAGATGACGATTGATTCATTTTATTTTTTATATTGTATTAAATTTAACTTAATTAAATATATATAAGGGAGGAGTCGTGACCTTTTGAAAAGTTCATGGACTAATTTAATAAAAGAATAAAAGTTTAAGGGTGTCCAAGTCGAAGACACAAAATTTGGGAGTATACAATCATTTTTTTCAAAGTAATTAGTAACAAATGGAATGTATGACTAATTTTGAAAAATTTAGAAATTAACTGGACAAATTTTAACGTTAAAGAAGTATTCTGATCAAATGGTCAAAATTCATGAGATGTTTAATTAATTTGGCCTTAGTTTTTTCAAAATGTTCAGCTACACAGAGGGGCAGGCATATATAGGATGGAAGGTTTGGGAGACCAAAATTTTAACAATAAAATATATGCATGTTTTTATAAGAATCATAATGAAGCTAATGATCAAAGGATATGGATAATGCTATATATACATAATATGGAGCTTTCAAATTAACAACCATATATATATGGGCAGGGGGCTTTAGATTGTTTGCTTGCTCAAACAATTAATTTATGCTATATTCAATGCTATATATATATGTTCATAAGCCTAAAGGCAGATTGAGATTGTAAGCTTGTACTTTTGGTGAATTATAATTACCAACCAGTGACTGATGGCAATTCGATTGTGATGTCTTCTCCTTTGGAACTATCTTAAATTTATGCTTCCTTTTCCACTAATTATTAACTTTTTTTCTTATTTTTTAATAAATTAACATTTTTTATGATGGCAGTTAATTAACTTTTTTTTTTAATTTTTTTACAAGACTCGTAATTAAGCCAAAAGGGTTTTGTTTTTAATAATTATTTAGTGCTATCAACTTTTTTTTTTTTTTTGTTATGAATGAATACAAGTAGGTTTCAAACACTAAAAATCATCAAATTATATCAAATATAAATTAATTTAAGTTTAAATCCGTAGCTAGCTAGGTTGAAGAATAAGCTAATAACTAATGCAACAACCAATGAAAGTGATCTGAGTTTACCGGAGACCACTATTAATTTCTACCTTTCACCTAAACCTATTTTATCTATCTAACTATGAGAGATTGTGACTAAAAGAAAAAAATCTAAAACGTGCTATATATATATATATTTGGGCATAGAACAATAACATTTAGTGTGGCAGTTAAAAATATTAAGTGTTACACAGAATATTATTTATAATCTTTAAATAACATTTTTATATTTTTTAAACTAAAATAAAAGCCAAGCCTCTTCCAAACTATAAATTAAAAAGACCAATGTTTTTTTTTTTTTAACTAAATGCATATTAATAGAGAGAAAATACAAATTTTAACAACGCATGCATCTCCTAGAGACTAGCTAGAGACAATTAGAAAACATTAAAGTAGTCAAAACAAGAGTAAACTACAATACTCTATCAACGAATTAAACCTAACAGAAACTCAAACATATATATATATATATATATATCAAGAAGCAGATCAACATTAATAACTTCCCTTCAACGCCTACACTACACATCAAAACAAACACACTCCCTCGTATTGAGTATTGTTTACTTCACTCCTCGTATTGCTTATGTGTGGAAGAGAAATCTAGGCTATAATGTAATAATGTAGTAATAATAATATAATAATAATAATAATAAGAATAATAATATAGTCTGTGACTTGACTACCCGAAAATATTGTACTTTTGTCTTTTCATGTATAATATACATGTGTGTGTATGCATCTGGACAATTTAGAGTTACTACTCTAGCTAGCTAGCCTAATGGAAATATATAAGGAACTAATTATGACTAATTAATTACTGTTGCTTGAAATTGTACAACAAAAGATCACGCGGTGGTCTCTACAGACTACATCCTCAGACAAAATTCATTAAGCATGTTAACACAGAGCTTCCTTCCTTCTTCCATGATTAACTCAACATTTACATGGGGATCGAGTAATACTGTTTGGTCCATGACCAAACTCTCTTGACTATTATGTTTGTTTGGGTTAGAAATTAATTAGATGCGTGCGTGCTCTTCTCACCCTCTCACCCAGACCAGAAGCACCGTCCTTGGCTGCCAACACCCTGCGTACGTGGAGTTCCATTCTCGAAACCTTCTCGTGAAAGTGACATATACATAATGGGTCCATTATGTATATATGTATAGTCGCATGTAAAAATTGTATATATGTTTTCTTATTCTTTGCGCGCGGGGGGTTTTTATGCGTTACCATAAATATAATTGTTAATAATGAATGGCCGTGCATCAAGGAAAAACACTAATTTCAATATCTAATTTTGATTTTAAAATACCGTATCACCAAGAAGAATTTTTTTTACCAATACACTTCAATATATATATATATGATATCAATAATAAAGAGATTATATATAGAAGAAAATAAAAGTGCCTAAATATTGTAACGGACCCCAGAGGGCGAAATAAGTATAATATTTCGGTTAGCAAACCAACTGGACTGCCATTTGCCACCCATATGAACGCTACTTCCCCAGGGCTTTTCCCCCCACCCTCTATATAAAGCTAGACATTCTCCTCCATTCCCATACTCAAAACGCATAACCCTCCCTACCGCTACGACCAAAAATGGGAATGCGTTCCAATTCACTCCACACACATTCTTCTCTCCTCTTCCTCTTCCTCCTCCTCCTCCTCGTACCCCTCCTCTGCAAGTCCTCGCGGCCGCCGTTCGCCTGCGATGCCGGCGACCCGAGGACCCGGAACCTGCCCTTCTGCCGGGCCTCGAAGCCGATACACGTGAGGGTGAGGGATTTAATAGGGCGGCTCACTCTGCAGGAGAAGGTGATGCTGCTGGTGAACAATGCAGCTCCCGTGGCGAGGCTGGGAATAAAGGGGTACGAGTGGTGGTCGGAGGCGCTTCACGGGGTGTCGAATGTGGGGCCGGGGACCAAGTTCGGTGGCGAGTTTCCTGGGGCCACCAGCTTCCCGCAGGTCATCACCACCGCCGCCTCTTTCAATGCCTCTCTCTGGGAAGAAATTGGAAGGGTTAGATTCTTCTTCCCCCACTCTCTGTCTCTCTAACGGTTCTTAGCTCACCGTTATCCTCTACTGTTCTCTCCAATCACCTTTTTTTTAATCTTTTTTTTTTCTATTTTTCTTCCTAAGAAAAAATCTGCCTTCACACAATTTTTAATTTTTCCACGTCAATTCATCTTAAAGTTAAAAATTTGAGAGAGACGCAGGTGACAATGAGATTCATATCCAGAATCTTTTGATATTTTGGATCTAATTAGATTTAACAACTAATTAACTTACTCTCCTAAATAAAAAGGGATAAACTTACTTTTCTAATTATATTTCTATTTTTTTACTTTGAACAGCTGAATTTTGACTATTCTCATAGAAAGTGACATGAAACAACCGCGATATAACATTTAATTTATTATGAGAGAAAAATTGGAGCTTCCCTTATCACAATTAGTGTTGCTGATATATTTTACTCTTTTTTTTATTATTTTTAATTCTCTAGAAGATTTCTTTGTTTTTTTTTTTTTTTTTTTTGTTATTTTTCTAATACAGGGCCCTCTACCCTTTTTACTTATTGTTGCTGTTACATGGTTAAATCCAATAGTTAAAAACATTTTATGAGCTAGGATATATATGGCTCTTTTTTAAGTTCCTAATTAATCCTGTTAATTTGTCACTTCCTAGCTCAAATTCATTTTCAAAATCTAGAAGCATCGTAATAATTATTAATTATGTCAGTTCTTATAATGAAAAAAAAAACAGAAAAGGATCCCATCTGGTCTAACTATATCTTATAAATCCAATTAAAGAGTGACTGTTAGTCAACTTAAATGGCTATATTGTGACTTTTAGTACATATAAAATTGCATTTTCTTTACTTAAAATCTGAGAGAGGATAAGATAGCATAATCTTTCACTAAGAAACACGTAAATATATCTTATGTTTTCCTTTCTTACTTGGCAATTGACTCATTCATTGTATGGAGTCGGAATTTTGTGCCTATATATATAGAGAGAGAGAGAGTAAATAAAATTATACGACTCTTAATGTAAATAAAAAGAATAATTGGGATTTACAAAATTCAATTTTAAAATCGTGAATTTATCAATATTATCATATATCACTAAATACTATATATAAATATATAGGTCATGAAGAGGATGTAATAAGCAAGCAACAATTAAGAGAATTTAATTGTTACGAGAACTCATTAAGTTTGAGAAATTCAGTGACATGTAACTTATAATTTGTCTAAATTAGGGGAGGGGTGGGGTGCACATGGCAGCCAGCTTTAGACAGCCCTGTGGTTGTGGGGCTGAGTGGGGACCCACGCATATTCCTTTGTCTCTACTCGCTTGCATTGCACTTCTTCTGCCTTCTTCTGTCCATATACCCTTTTGCATATGATATGCCCCAAATACAAATACAAAATCTATATATATTTAGATACCCCAATTAACACTATATCCCAGGAAACCTCGCCCGTGACAATTGACAAATTAACCATCGAAGTAAGAGATGAGTCATTTACGTTAACCTTAATTAATTTTTCCTACTCTTTTACCAATAAATCTATATATTCTCAAGGTAAATTCTGTGTCCTAATTTATTTATTTTTTTTTGGTTCCTTAATTTATTTCAGGGGTCAAAGAGTTAATTTTTTTTTTTTTAACTTGGCCAGACTTAAAATAAGCATGAGTATGTATTCTTCAACCATGGTGCTTTCTTGTTACATTTTCTCACCTGCTACACAGCTAAAGTCCCATTTGCACCATTAATGTTTCGAGAATGAAATCAACACCCACTGCGTAGAATTTTACCACTACGTTGTACCATTCAAACTCTAATTGTTATTACACATGTTATATATATATATATATATATATGCTTAGTGTCAACATGTTCGATGTGTGATATCTGTAGGTGGTGTCAGATGAGGCAAGGGCCATGTACAATGGAGGACTGGCTGGCCTAACCTATTGGAGCCCAAATGTGAACATTTTCAGAGATCCCAGGTGGGGGAGGGGTCAAGAAACTCCCGGCGAAGACCCCACTTTGGCTGGTAAATATGCTGCTAGTTATGTCAGGGGACTCCAGGGTGCCGCCGCAGGTAACCGCTTGAAGGTGGCTGCTTGCTGCAAGCACTATACTGCCTATGATCTTGATAACTGGAACGGCGTTGATCGCTTTCATTTTAATGCTAAGGTAATTAATAAATTATTATTGTTTATAAATTCAAATAACTTATAATAAAAGTCACATTACTGACAATATATATGATGCGAAAAATATAATTAAAATATTTATTAGATATATGATAAGGGAATTTCTTCTGATCCTGAACGTCGACTGGCACTCTAATCGTAATTGGGAAACCTTAGCCTTAAACTCAAACTCATCAAATCACAATGTATAAAGCATCCACAATATTCGTGGGGTTAAAAAAAATGAGAAAAGAGATGAGCATTGCTTGCACGTACTCTCACATCTCTATCTGTCAAGCTGGCTTTATCCTTTTGATGACAGCACCTTTGAATTTTATTAAACTTCCATTATTTCAAGCTTGATTAACAACGACTTTAATCTCAATATATTTGGGATAAGATACCAGATACCTCTGATAAGTCTTCCTTTTCCTTTTCTCATGACAGCTGAACCATTCATCAGGTTACTAACCTAATTGGCCGAAAATAGAGACCATAAGAGTTACTAGTAATTAACTGGCTGTTAGCGATAGGCCAAAACTGATTACATCAAGTGGGTGGATATCCCTGTTTATGTGGTTTGGATAACGCATATAACGATAGGTACTGTTCATTTTAATAAGGGACGCACAAGTGTGGTCAGCATAATTAATTAATTTTGTCTTGTAAGATAAATTTTACGAGAGTAGAATGTGATTTTTCATTTAAAGGTTACAAATATTCTTGGCTCCTACTTGATGTACGAAATTAATTATGACTTAGAATCAACATTTTTTTTTTATTATTATATTTGTTTAGGTGAGTAAACAAGATTTGGCAGATA
This sequence comes from Diospyros kaki, assembly GCA_036245055.1. NCBI lineage: Eukaryota > Viridiplantae > Streptophyta > Magnoliopsida > Ericales > Ebenaceae > Diospyros > Diospyros kaki. Next base: position 6,707,935 of record BSEG01000016.1, on the reverse strand, counting down.
CGTATGACGTGCCATTCAAAGCCTGTGTGGTGGAAGGAAATGTTGCGAGTGTAATGTGCTCCTACAATCAAGTAAATGGCAAGCCCACTTGTGCTGACCCTGACCTCCTTCGGGGCACCATTCGAGGCCAATGGCGTCTCAACGGGTACTTCAAGTTTTTCTATGTGATTTGCACATTAATTTCAGTTATATTTATAGATTTTTATGAACCCATTTTTTTTTTTTTTTGGCTTTATACTAAATATGAATGCCCAAACAGTTATATTGTGTCGGATTGCGACTCGGTTGGGGTTCTATACGACACCCAGCACTACACTGCCACCCCCGAAGATGCAGTTGCAGCCACCATCCGAGCAGGTTAGCACCACACCGTCGCTAACAGTAGCAGGTTTCATGAATTATTAGATGTGTTCGATAAGTTTAAATTTACTTGAAATTAAATATACTGCAGGTTTGGACTTGGACTGTGGACCATTTTTGGCAATCCACACTGAGGAGGCCATTCGGACAGGGAAGTTGAGCGAGGCCGACGTAAACGGGGCCTTGGCCAACACACTAACAGTGCAGATGCGTTTGGGCATGTTTGACGGCGAGCCGTCAAGCCAACCATTTGGTAATCTGGGCCCAAGAGATGTGTGCACTCCAGCCCACCAAGAACTGGCCCTCCAGGCAGCCCGTCAGGGCATCGTGCTGCTACAAAACCGGGGAGGGGCGCTGCCACTCTCCACCGCACGCCACCGCACAATTGCCGTCATCGGGCCCAATTCTGATGTTACCGTCACCATGATCGGAAACTACGCCGGTATATGAATCTTCTCTATTTATTTCCAAACAATGGGCCAAGTTGTTGGTCCACGTTTTAAGTCCAGATGTTTGGATGCAACATTGAAATATATGATTTTATGTGTCGTTAAGGTGTTGCATGTGGTTACACCACGCCCTTACAAGGAATAGCAAGATACGCTAAAGCAATTCATCAACGAGGCTGCAACGGAGTTGCTTGCAAAGACAACGGGCTTTTTGCGACGGCTGAGATTGCCGCCCGCCATTCCGACGCCACGGTTTTGGTGATGGGCCTTGACCAATCAATAGAAGCCGAATTCAGGGACAGGGCAGGGCTGCTCTTGCCCGGCCGCCAACAGGAGCTGGTGTCTCGTGCCGCTATGGCGTCTAGAGGCCCGGTGATTTTGGTCTTGATGTCCGGTGGTCCTATTGATGTTTCTTTCGCCAAGAATGATCCAAGGATTGGTGCAATTTTGTGGGTGGGTTACCCCGGCCAAGCTGGGGGAACTGCCATTGCGGATGTCCTATTTGGAACGACCAATCCAGGTAGTTATTATGTGCTTATTTAGTGTGCATATTTTGTTAACAAGTATTGTTGCATTTATTCAGAGACAACTAAGTTTTAGCTAATGATTTAATGGGTATGGTGGTGATTTCGCAGGAGGAAAGCTACCAATGACATGGTACCCACAAGGGTATCTAGCCAAGGCACCAATGACAACGATGGACTTAAGAGCTAACCCAGCCAAAGGTTACCCCGGCAGAACTTACAGATTCTACAAAGGCCCAGTGGTCTTCCCATTTGGGCATGGCTTAAGCTACACCTCATTTGCCCATGAAATAGCCCATGCTCCAACAACGCTCTCGGTATCGTTAGCAAGCCTCCATACACTTAAAAATTCAACTCTTTTGAGCAATGCTATAAGGGTCAAGCACACAAATTGTGACATGCTTTCACTGGGTCTCCACATTAATGTGAAGAACACCGGGGAGATGGATGGGACTCACACGTTACTTGTCTTCTCAGTCCCGCCGGCCGGGAAATCGACCCCCAATAGGCAACTGATAGGGTTTGAAAAAGTTCATGTGATGGCTGGTGGCCAAAGTAGAGTTCATATTGACATTGATGTGTGTAAGCACTTCAGTGTGGTTGATCAATTTGGGACTCGAAGGATTCCAATGGGTGAACATAGTTTGCATATTGGTGATCTTAAGCATTCCATTTCTCTCCAAGCAACATTTGACAACATAAAGCATTAGGAATATATATAGGGTAGACTAACCATTTACCCAAGTGTAAAAAAGCATGGTCACTACTTAATAGTGACTACAAGCATAAGCCAAATGAAAGCATAAAATAAGATAATTTAGAAAATGTGAGTAGATATAGATATACAAGGTGTTGGATTTAAATATAGAAAGTATTCTCTTGGAGTTGGTTGTTTTGGGGAGTATTTGTGTCTGTGTAATCCAATTTGTGCTCTCAAAGGAGAGAGAAGTTTGTAATACTCTAATGATTATACTGAATAATAATAACACATGAAAGAAACTATTGAGTTTGGGTTGCTTGGAACATAGCAATCAGTGCTTTGGGATTAATGTTTTTGAATTTTTCACTCTTTTAACAAAATTACTTGTCAAAAAATATAATAGTAATAGGATAGAACACGTGCTTCTTTTGTAATTCATGGGATGCTGGGTTTTGATCCATAACCCATCTAACTAAATTGGTGCGCTGGATTGCTTGTGGAATAACGACGCCAGATTGGGCCTTGGCCCATTTGTAAGTTGAACCCGGGTCCGGAGGTTCACTTGCACTCAAAAGTTAGCCCAACCCGAAAAACCATTCACTAAACCTTAGGATATGTTTGGCAATTGACACCAAGTTTAAATTAATTTATAAAATTAAATTAGAATAGGCATTACAAGAATCGCAGATGCAAAAGATAATTTTTTTAGAAAAATAGATTTGTTATAATGTGAAAATATTTTTTTATGATTAAATAAATACCATTAAAAGCATACAAATTACTTCTTTTTTTTTTCAATTTAGCGTGAATTTTATTTTGTGATTAAAAGTCGTCAACGACTCTATTCTAAGGGAAAAGTAAGTTTTAGTGTTAATGTTTGAGAATGGTCCAATCCAACGAATCATTTTCCTCAATTATTTTACTAAATCAATCAAAAGCTGACGGCTGTTTGAGCCGCCTTGGAAAAGTTCCATTCCAGCATTCAAAATTCCCATCAATTGCTGCCCACTGTCTAATATAGATAGACATGATATTGAACCGTTACATAACGGTCCAATTTCTTGAAAAATCTACACCACATAAGACAATAATAATCCCTCTTATATATATAATATACTCATAGGTACTTCTATAATAATAATGTAATAAACATTGATTTCTCGAGCTTTTTCTCTTGTCGCTGACAATATGGTAAATTTTAAAAATATATATAATCATTAAAATTACTAGAATTATATATCCCTTAAAACAATTAAACAATCAGTTGTATTGAGATTATTGAATATATCGGAAGCGAATGCCGGGTTTGGGAAGGGTGGCTGAAAAATCACGCGTGCGAGGGATGTGTCGGCGAGTGAGTGTGACAAGCACGTGCAAGTGTAACGTCCCGTTTGGCTATGGTCCAACCGACGTTGATGTTTTAACAGCCTATATATGTATGTTTGTCATATATAGCTAGCTAGGATTCTAAATACAATACACAAGCAAGCTGTCTTCTCCAGCGGCGTGAGGATTCTAAATCTTTTCCAAATGCAAGTTTAATTTTATTTCTCATGTTTGTGGACTCCTTGATTTGTAGACTATTTAACGTATTTATTTATTAATTAATACTTAGTGCAAAGGCTTCTATTTGCTTTTAAAATTATTAAATTATATCTGTCATAATTATATATTTTTTGATGTATTATTTTTAAAGACAACATTTATTTATTCATACATATAAATGTACAGCACAGGTCTTCTCCAGCACCAGCACCACCACCACCTCAACCTCACCCTCACCTAGACATGGCCACGGTTCATGAACCGCCGGTTCCGGTTCATGAACCGCCGGTTCCGGTTCAAGAAATCTTTGAACCTGAACCGAACCGCCCAAGGGCGGTTTGGGACGGTTCGGTTCCGGTTCCGGTTCGTGCCGGTTCGGTCAACGGTTTGGACCGGTTCGGTCAACGGTTTGAGCCGGTTCGGTCAACGGTTCCGGTTCCGGTTCAAACTGAATTTTTTTATTTTTTTTTAAATATTGTTGTATTCAATTTTGGTCCTTGTTCCGTTGTTCGGTTCGGTTTGGTTTCGATTTTTAATTGTTAAATGTAATTGTAAATATAGATATTCTCAACCATATTTTTAATAAAAAATACTACTAAAAATTGAAGAAATATAAGTAATAATTTCATTAAAAATAATTAAAACAACTAAACAAGTATGTAATACAAGTAATTAATTTTTATAAATGTGAAAAATAAAAAATAAAAAATAGAAATGAAAAATAATTACAACAAACCGCCGGTTCGGAACCGGCGGTTCGGAACCGGTTCGGAACCGGTTCTGAACCGGCGGTTCGGAACTGGCGGTTCCGGTTCGCGAAACCTCGAACCGGAACCGAACCGAATTTCGCCGGTTCGGTCCGGTTCCGGTTCCGGTTCCGGTTCGGCCGGTTCCGGGTCCGGTTCCGGCCGGTCCGGTTCCGGTTCGAACCGCCGGTTCGGTTCAATTTTGGCCATGTCTACCCTCACCCACCTCAACCTTGCTTATGGCAGTTAGTTAGAAATTTGTTTAGAAATCTGCTCTAGTATTCACACACACACGCGCGCGCCCATATAGATAAAATATAAATATATAGAGAGAGAGAGAGAGGGGGGGGGAGAGATATTCTTATCCCCCGTTCTCACTCAACTCTTTTATCCTTTGTTACCCCTTTCCCCCTCTCTCTCCCTCTCTCTATTTCTCATATTTTCTCTTCTCACTTTCTATCTCTTGTGTCTCCGCTCCTTTGCTTGCTCCTCCCCCTTCTTCCTCCTCAAGGTGATGTTAGATTCTTTCTCTCTCTCTCTCTCTAAGGACATACACACACGTGTGTGTGTGTATGTGCGTGTGGTTTGATATTCTGCGCATTTCATCGCTCGTATTGCCTCAATTTCTTTGTCGTTCCGTTTTTCTCTCTCTCTCTCTGTGGCACACACGTACGCATAAACTTGAAATCTGGAAAAGTTTTTGGCAACAGAGTTTTTGCGGTTTTAGGTTTTGGTTATTTGTTCTCTCTATATCCATGAATTAATGATTGATGATGAAGCGTGATGTAACAGGATAAATTAGCATGGCTGGGATGGAGGATTACAACCGGAGTTGTCAAGACCAAGAGGTACTACCTATGTATATCTACTTTCTTGTATTTAGTTTATCTGTTTTTATCATTCTCATCTCCCTGAGATTCGAGCGAAAAAGGAAAGAAAATAATTCGAAACGGAGATAAAAAAACTGCTGTGTTTTAAGTTTTAACCATGGTGTGGTTTTGAGCCCATGGGGCCCGCTTCAGAGATCGATCTAGGCCGTTGAAGCCCTAGACCTTTTCTCTGTTAAGCACTGGAAACAATTCTGACGTTGATTGAGTTCCAGAGGAGCAGTGGGACCACGTTCTGGATAACCACACTTCTGAGCTGTTTAAAATCTGACGGTTCCTATTGCATGACTGTAACACGTGTCAACCTTAGTCGCGCGTGGCAGCCATTTAATCCACTGTTCAATCTAAATTGTGAACTATAACAAAAAAAAAAAAATTATATAAAAATTGTACAAGAAATCTCTATGGTATATCCTTAATTACCTTCTTTTTGTTTCTTTAATTTTGGTTAGTCAATTCAGTTGCTTGATATGGACGAAAATATCAAGTTATATATGAAAATTTGGTAGGATGATTATTGGCCCAAAATGGCCTTCAAAGGAAGGGCATAAATGCAATGTAGATTTTTGCGCGGGTCCAGGGGAAAAGTGATCACGTGTGCCACGGTCTGGCGTGTTAGTTTGCGTGGTTCCCTTGATCCCTCGTATTTGTCGGTGAAGCCTAATCTTTTAGGAGAGATGGCGTATAAGGTTGCTTCATTTTAAATAAAGGACATTATATTGTGATATATTATTATTTTAATGTTAGGTACTGTACAAAAAAATAGAATGGGTGATGGTGTCTCACTAATTAACAACCCTTATTATTTACCTTGTCAATATATTGTATTTTTACTTAAATAAGATAAATATGATTGGAAGTTGAAAATTAAAATTGCAAGCATATAGTTTAGATGTTAGACAATTAAATTTTTAACTTCTTTGTTGAAATAAAGGAGAGCAGATTTAATATTTATTATCCGAGGGATACTTTTAGGATTCAAAACTTTGATGGGGTCAGTTGAAATAAAGGAGAGCAAACTGATTTTTTGTGCAGATTTTTAGTAATAATATAGATGAGTGAGAATAAATTATATAAAATATGCGGGCACGTTCTGTGCAGTGTAGAGAAGTAAACTGGTTGTTGCGCTGTCAGTTGAAGAAGGTGAATCGGCTTTTGTGTCTTGGATTATTGGATCTTTAGTTGAATTCTTCTTTTTACCAGATGGATGTTTTGGTAAGAAACAATTTGAGTTAGGCATAATGCCCGAGTCAATACTGACTACTATGACTTGTCAACGAAGATGTTCCCGATAGCTTCCTAGGTGTTATCAAGGGACATCATATTAGCATTTTGTGGGTTAGAAGATTATCCACCAAAATTGACTGTCATATGTGCACCAGTAAATTTTTTGCATCAAAATTGGCTGTGTCATGTGATCAAAACTCTCTCTAATATTTTCAAATTATTCATACAATTTTTATATGGTTAGAAGTTATAAATTGAATGACCTAAATGGTACTTCTAGAATACCACAAAGATATCATTATATTATTTATTTATCCCTAATTATAATGGAGTGGACGAAAACCAATGTTTGGTTGAGAGCAGTGAGTCACAGCTAAACAATTATGCTAAACCAATGTGAATAAAAAAAAAAAAAAAAAGAGTCAAACCACGTAGATTTCAACTTGAAATGTCGGTTTTGCTATTTTTGATAAGAACTGCATACAAATTTAATGAAGAACAAGGTCTTGCTATTGCATATACTACTAATATTGGAGAATCTCCTCCCTTTCCTCCTAGATGCCGTTAAGATCAATTGAAGACAAGTTTGCTAACAGCTATTTATTGTAGCAACTAGACTAACCTATTATTCATTAAAAAAAATATTTGAGTTTCCATTATTTAGAAAACATTGGTGGCCTCATTTGAAAGCACTATTTTCATAGCATTTTAATTGGATTTATTATTATTATTTTTTTTTTTTGTAGAAAATAGACCTGAAACAGAAAGAAATAATTTGCATAGAGATTCCTTCTTTGAAGATTTGCGTTATGGCTGAGTTTTTCTCTGTTCATAGTCAGAATAGTGAGATAATTAATTTCTTAGTTGCCAAAATAGAGAAGGTAAATCTCAGGGGCACTTTCAATGTTCGAATTAGGGATGTGGATTTTCAATGTTTATAACGGAGCACTTTGAATGAATTGCCATTTTTAAGGTCATGTTAGCTCATTCTTGTACGACTCTCAATGTTTGTGCTGTCGATTATATAAGAAGAGGTAAGTTATAAGTTGAGTTTTTAGCCCTTGCGTAAGGGAGTGTCGTGATAATGTATAGAAACGAGAAGCAACCAATATAGATAAAAGACAAGCAAACACAAGATTTACGTGATTCGATCACAACATTTGATTTACGTTCACGGGGAGAGACAAATGATTTCACTATGAAGAAAACAAAGCAATACAATAGTTGATTTTTCTTAAACCCATAAACCTTGATTATACTCTTAATCCCCTCTTATCTCACACCCTAATTATACGAATGAGAATATATATATAATTGGAGATTAGGGTTGATCCATACCGCTCGGGGCTTTGCCACCCCCACGAGAGTAGTGGTGGGTCTTGTTCCAACCCTTCTGCTACCACCACATCTCTCCTAAAAAATTCACATTTGGGTCTTATTTCAAATTATTCGAGTTAGGTCAAATAATGGGTTTTATTTTGGAAATCAAAACATACTTTAATAAGGAGGAATCGAATTCATAACCTACCGAACTGCATTGGTATATCGCTCGCCCTTTTATCATCCTACCTATGCCTTGAGGGCATCATGTTAGCTCATTCTTGCATTTTAAGAAATTTGACTAGAAATTACATTAAGTAATAAAAACAATATTAATACCCCAAAAGGAAATAACGAGCAATCAACACTTACAAAGGCTTAATAGCAATACATTTACAGAAACATGCCCTAGTGGAACTGGTAATTCAGTTCAAGAATATCAGAATTATTTCATGGGTGGTATAAATGACAGGACGCATCCAATGGGAAGAAATATGGAGGACTTGTGCCAAAGAAGAAGCCTTTGATCTCAAAGGCAAGAACTATCATTTCCATAACCCGTGCCTTCTAGTTTATGATTTTGGGTTGGTACTTGTGCTAAATAATCTAACAATTCCATGTGTGTATGGTTCTAGGATCATGAGCGGGCCTTCTTTGATTCAGCCGACTGGGCCTTATGCAAGGTATCTGTCTAAATAACACAAACTAGAGGAAAATATTAATTTTTCTTTTTTGGAATTTTGAATATGGTGTCGTCATGGTTTTGAATTTGTGCATTTTGATTTCAGTTGTGTTTTTAATATTTCAATTTTTTTTTTCCCTTCTCGCGCTATAGCAAGGTGCAGGGGTGAACCAAATATCTACCGTTGCCATAGAGAATTTACAGCCAAAGTTACAGGTAACAATTTTATTGCCGATATATGATGGTAGAAAAAGAAAATGGAGGAATTAATTGAAAATAGTGACATTTATTTTTTGTTCCATTAATTTAGGAAATAAAAGGTCAAATTGGCCTTACGTCTGAAAATTGAATATTTTATTTAATCATTTTTATTATGTAGTGACTAAATTAGTCTCAAGATCAAATTACGGTTTGACATTTTACCTAAATAAGTAGGTATTATTAGTTTATTTTATTATTATTAAGAATCCAACGTTCAAACGGAGCAATGTTCTAACATTGTAAATTTGGAAATCTACAGAGAACACCCCATCAGCGGCTCCCCCCAAGAAGACCTGGTTGTACTTCTGGATGACTGTGTGAGTACTCATTCAACTCCATTTTTTCACCCAAAAAAAAAAAAAATCTGTATAGAATGATGTGATCCAACTATTTTTGTTATTGTGAGCATCTTTGTTAAGATTTTTTGTTTTCCCGGGTTAAATATTAATGAGTTGGGTCATTCTATAGAAAAAAATCTGATTTTATTTAGTTGGTGGAATTTGCAGGCAGGGCTGTTAGATAGATGGATCAAAGTGCTTCATAGATAAAGTTCTATATTGTGTGTGATGGGATTACAGTTTCATTTGGTTCAGTGGTTGGGATATTTTCTACTCCTCTTCTTCTTCATCTTATGCTAAACCCATCTCCCAAAGCAAACGATTTGTTTATCCGTGTTTAAAGTGACTGCATATATGGGTTGGTTGTTGGAAATTTAGATTCCAAACTTACTGTAACCCTTTCAATATTAATCTTAATTTTTTTTTTATAATTTTACTTCTAAATCAATTTTAATTACAAAAGTAAACTACACTCTTAACACCCCCAAGTTTTCATTAAATTACAATATGGACTCTAATATGTGTGAAAATTACATTGACCTCTCGGTCAAATTCATATAATTTTATTAAAAAAAAATTCAGAGATGCTATTTTCATGGGATAATCTGATGAAATTAATGGAATTTTTAAAAAAGAAAAAGTTATTTTTTTACATTTATACCAAATTTTAAAAATATAAAGTGTAATTTATCCCAATTAAAAGTATCACTAGAGATTAAATTCTCACCATCTCTAGGAGTTCAAAACTATAGGATTGGCTATTTTAATTTTTATGCTTAAATTATATAGTCATCTTTATTCAGAATTAAATACAGATAGTGTCATTCCAACTACATAGACATCTAATTATCACCAATCGTTCATTCCTACTATATAGATATCTAATTATCACCAATAGTTCAAATCATCTCTGGCTATTAGTCTCTGGATTTCACATTATCATCAATAGTCTCAAGTCTGATCATTTCAAAATTAACAAAAAAAAATTGCTGCGGTGTGCTTTCAGTTCTATGATCTATCGTAGTGTATGATCAATAAAATTAATAATTAATTTAGCAATCAAGCTTCTCACTTAAAAAAGCCATATAATTTCTTTATTCTTCGGTGTGTCCAAGATTTGGCTACCATATTTTTACTTTAATCCTTGGGAATCAGATCAAATATGAAGAATCCACGTGTCACTTATCTCTTATGGAATAGGAATAATTAAATATCTCTAAAGTACCAAAGTATATGGATAATCGATTAGAAATATATAATATGTTTTTACTAATAATTTACTAAAACAAATAGAAATTATTATTTAAATGGTACTAAAATTCTCCTTTTATTATTATTATCTCCCAGCATATTGAAATAAATAATTATTCAAAATATTTAAATTTATAAATTGTTACGAGTATTTTTCGCACTACTTCTTGTAGATTATGCTCAACCCAGCAGGCCGGCTCACTTGCCTAAAACCTAGTAGGCTCCAAGTTGAGTTCGTCGGAGTAAGCTCACACATCGCTAAAGCCTGAGCTCAAATCGTAAGACCAAACGAGTTTTAAATGAGCGACCTCCCAGCGATGCTTCGAGCGAGTTCTCAGTGACTCTTTCAATTCGCTAGCCTAACTAGCTCGCATAACAAGAAGACCATAGACTAAAGTATAATGGTGGACTAGGTGTTATCCCAACTAGGCCATTTGGGCCCAACCTGGTCTCGTCCTCTTGGCCCCTTTGTTTGGCCCATGTCGGTTCCATCCAGACCCTTTGCAACAACATTATTGCGATCACTTCTGAATTTTCGTGCGCTCGTCCTAGATCTCATTCTCATTAATGTGGCTGGGATCCGTCATTAATGAGGGTCCCATCGGCACCATACAATCGTCTGGGCCTCTCTGCCGATGTCAGATATCCTTTCCCATCACCTACAAATGTACAACGCATACAAGAGGACATCTCCTTCTCCTATATATCAACCAGCTCTTTTCAGAGTCAAGATATGTTTTCTCTACCAACTAACTAATACTTTGCATATTTTTTTTACTTACTTACTTACTTGATCGTTAGAGTATTTTGCAGAGGCCAACTGACCGACAAATCAATAAACCAAATCACATCATATACTATTCTTTTTTGCGGATTGATTACATTAGTGCGGGCTAACTAATCACGGTCAACCAACCCTAAATGTTGACAATAATTTTAAAAAATGACTACAAAAGAAAGCACTAAACAATTAGTACTCATAATAAGCTAAGGTTTCCTAAATCACATCTTAATAAATTTTTAAATAATTCTCTATAAGATGTAGATGTGGTAAGTTTCATAATATTACTCAAAATTTTTCATAAGATGTAGATGTGGTAAGTTTTATAATAAACATTCTTAACACGTTAATATAACTTTTTTTAAGAATTAACTTATTGATAAGAAATTAAAATAATTATACTATTTATTTTAAGTTCGACATTCAAGTTTTATTGGTATGAATTTATATATAAATTTTTATATTATTGTAACTAATATGTGCTTGTTGAGTAAATTTATTGTCAAATTTCATCTTTATAAAAAGGATAATGCAATAAATGTGATACTTTGTGTAAGGTTGCATATTAGTTTAACATCAGAAATAATTTTATTAGTTGATGATAAATATATTTTATTTTAAATAATTTAATTATTTATTTATATATTAAAATAAAATATATTTATTATTATTAACTATTATTTTGGAAAATATTAGTTAACATTATCTTTATATAAAAAAATAAAACAAAAAAGGGGTGAGCGCAAATCGGGTCTGATTCCCGGGCTGTAGGACTAGCCGGTGGCGACAAGCACCGGAACCAAAATCCAAAACCCCGGCTGTAGGACTAACCGGTAGCGAACAAGCACCGGAACCAAATTCCAAAACTAACTGTGCCATTGCACGTTGTTTCTGACAGGGGACATGAGAGCTTTATCTTCTTTGGCTTCTAGGGCTTCTCCTGCAATCAGAAACCTCCCGGAAGAAGTACTTAACCAGAGCAAACCCAGGATAGAGACCCCCTCAAAGCCCATATCTTGGGCGCCTGTTTACCCGGAACCTACCACCAAGAACTCGGTTGCCCCTTTTGCTGGTAAGTCTTCATTGAACCCTCAACTCGGAAGCCCCAATTTGTCTCGGATTTCAAACCCTAACATATCGTCTAATAAAGAGAAATTCCACATTCGAACAGTTGATCACCATTATATGTCTCAGATTCTGTCTAGAAAAGACTGGGTTTTGTTGCTGAACCACGAGCTTAAAGCCAAGAGGATTGGTTTGGATACTCGATCTGTTGTGAGTATTTTGCAAAACCAAGAAAACCCGTTACATCCTTTGAAGTTTTACATCTGGGTTTCGAGTATCAATCCTCTGTTTGGGAAGGATAAGGCGATTCGGGGAGTTTTAGCGAATGCCCTTTACCAGAAAGGCCCGGTTTTGTTGTCTGCTGAGTTGATTCAAGACATTAACAACTCTGGGTTTCGGGTTATAGAAGATTTGCTTTGCATTTTGATTGGGAATTGGGGCAGATTAGGGCTAGCTAAGTATTGTGCTGAGGTTTTTGGGCAGATTTCTTACTTGGGTCTTAATCCAACTACTAGATTGTACAATGCCGTCATTGATGCCTTGGTGAAATCCAATTCACTTGATTTGGCTTATTTGAAGTTCCAACAGATGCCTGCCGATAATTGCCGGCCTGATAGGTATACATATAATACCCTCATTCATGGAGTTTGCAAGGTTGGGGTAGTGGATGAGGCACTCCGCTTGGTGAAGCAGATGGAGAGTTTGGGATTCTCTCCTAACGTAGTTACCTATACAATGCTTGTTGATGGGTTTTGTAATGCAAAGAAGGTTGATGAAGCCTTTAAGCTGTTTGAGATGATGAAGGAAAGGCATGTGAATCCCAATGAAGCTACATATAGATCTTTAGTTAATGGGGTATTTCGTTGTTTCTCACCTGGCAAGGCGTTTGAATTGTTGTCTAGGTTTGTAGACAAGGAGCCTTTCTTGCCTAGAGCAGCTTGTGATACCATACTGCTTTGTCTTGCTCGTGAATGTTTGCCAAGAGAGATAGCTGATTTTTTGAGGAAAACCGAGGATAAAGGTTACTTGCCTGACAATTCAACTTGTAACATTTTAATGACTTGTTTGATCAAGGGATTAGACCTTGAGGAGGCCCTTGATATACTGGAGGGTTTTGCTAAGAGAGGTTTTAAATTGTGCTTTAATGCATACCTTGTGCTTGTTGAGGATTTGTTCAAGGTTGGAAAAATAGTGGAAGCAAATCAGTATTTAAACCAGATGTTCCAAGATGGACTTGTAGGAAATGTCTTCTCATACAATATGGTAATTGATTGCTTGTCCAAAGCCAAAATGATGGACAGAGCATCAGAAACTTTCGGAGAGATGTGCCGGAGAGGTGTTGCTCCTAACCTTGTTACTTTCAATACCCTTGTTGGTGGGTATTGCAAGGCTGGAGAGGTTGGCAAGACACGGGAGCTAATGGAGAGGCTCTTACAGCACGGTTTCAAGCCTGACATTTTCACTTTCAACTCAGTAATTGATGGCCTTTTTCGGGTAAACCAAATTGAGGATGCATTGGATTGTTTCTCTGAGATGGTAGAGTGGGGAGTCACTCCAAATGCTATCACATACAATATCTTAATCCATTCCTTGTGTGTCATTGGGGACATTGCTAAATCACTGAAACTTCTGAAAAAGATGAAAGCTGATGGAATAAGCCCAGATGTTTTCTCTTTCAATGCCCTCATCCAAAGTTTTTGTAGAATGAATAAGGTTGAAAAAGCGCAGAAGGTTCTTGTAACCATGTTAACTCTAGACCTGAGTCCTGATAATTTTACATATAGTGCTTTTATTAAGGCTTTATGTGAATTGGGGAGATTTGATGAAGCTAAAAACTTGTTTTTTTCAATGGAGGCAAATGGATGTCTCCCTGATGCTTATACATGCAATACATTTATTGATGCCCTAGTCCAGAGGGCTCAGTTCAAGGAGGCCCAGGACATAGTGAAGAAATATCAAACAGGGGGAATTTCATTAAAGCCCATACCTGTTTTGTAGTGTAAGGCTCCTTCTAAGCTGTTAAAACTTATCACTGGCTCATGAGTTTTGGGCTGGTTTCTGGACCTTTAGGTCCTGGCTGATCTGCTGCCTGCTGCATAAAGGAAACATGTATACTTTAGGTATGTGGCGGAACTCCTGTTGCTTTGTTTTCTTCTTTTGATCATTAACTTGAACCCTGAATGAAATCTAGCAATATCGGCCGTTTAAGATTTAATCTTTGTTCATATGGACTAACTGTTACTGCTACACCTCTTTTGAGTAAATTACAATAATTTGTAGTCTTCCATCTGTTTGTTCTTGGACTTTTGGAATGGAATTGAATAGCTTTTCATGAAATTTGGACAGTTTTATATCTACTAAGAGAGAGTGCATATGTTATTTAACAGGCTGAAAAAGATGGACAAGTTGGCTTCATGGATTTTCCTGATGAGAATTCCTTTAAGTTTTGGTTTCTAATAGTTATTTCATGCTGGTGCTTGAAAGTGTCTGCTGTTCATATATCCCCTATTTTAAACTTTTTCTGCATCTCCTAAGATCAAATCATTTTATACATGCACATGTACATATATGAATAGTTGTAGATTAAGCTGGAAATAGTCAATGCTTGCAAAATCTTTTTTTTCAACTGCAGACATTGTTGTGTATATTACTTGACAAAAGTGCATAAAACTTATTTGATTTGGTATAACTTTCATAAGTAGTTGTAATTGCAGTATTGTCCAAAAGATAGATGAATCTGTACTGAAATTCTCCTCTAAGAAGCATGAATATGAACATGACACAACATTTTTCAAAGTAAAGGTAGGACACAACACGATAGGACCATTTTAAAATTTGAAATTATATATGTTATAGATATACATAAAAATAGTTCACATTCTATGTAATAGGAAATAATTATGGTTAAAAAGTATTAAGATACATTATGGAGAATTCTTTCTGCAAAGCTTTGGAATTTAAGATTCTTCAAATTAAAAAAGCCTTAGTGAGGGAGGACCAATAAACGTAAATATACAATACTTTTGTTCCATAATTGATTTTTAACTTGTACTTTTAAGGTTGTTCAAATTGATTTAACTGATGGATGACAAGACAAGTTACATCCTATAATGGACACAGATGTCCTACAAGTGTCCATAGAATCCAGTAGTAAACTAAAAAGGGTGTCTCAAAGTGTGTAATTTAACAATAAAAGGATCTGATGTTTTGAAGAAAGGGTTTCATTGTATAAAAGATCATATGTACAAGCTACCAAGTAATTAACCTAAAAAAATTCAGAATGTTCTGATGTGGCTGAAATTAGCTATGAATTTTGGCTATTACTCACTGAATACCTAATGGCTAAAGCTTCGTGTCTGGTACTTAATGCATGATCTGCCAGTAGAATGTGCCATCGGTTGGGTGTAAGACTGTCCTTAGGCTTATGTATGTAGATCTCTTGGTCTTTTTTTTTTTCCTCAGATTGTAAATATGTGAAAATATAAGACCTTCAGAGAACTTAGTAAATATATATTTATATATTTATTTGGTCTAAGTTTATAAATGGTCAGCAATAACTGTTCTGGAGCACTTATTTGTGGTTTAGGAGAGCATGATGACTCTTTGAGACAAACAAATTGCACTGGGGCAAGGAAGCTCATCTGAGATTTGGAGCTCGTCTGGGTGGGTCTCTGGAACGGCATCTTCCTTGGTTCAACAGTGTCTTCACCTCACGGGCACACCCCCTAGAGTTCTGAGAAGATACATAATGTTGATTCTTTTTCTAGTTATTCATGACAGCAAGAGTTCTACTGTGATGGCGATTTGTTTTTTGGTTGAAGTGATGACAATTCTTTGACTTAGGCATTGCTCAGAGAGTCAAATTGAATGAGTTTGCTCCCCTGTACATAATTGCTTCCTGTTTGTAACGTCTCCTACATGAAAAGGTTGATCAAATGTAGCCGAAGCCCCTTTGAACTATACTTTTACAATTTATAAATTGTTATAAATACCATGATTAAATGAATGTCCATTCATCTTCTAAACTCCCATCCCTTTACTCCATTCATTATAATTGTAACATATAATTACTCCTTTACTCCCTTTATTATAATTGTAATATGTGACCTTTGAATTTCTTGTCTTGTACGCCTATAAATAGAGGCATTTTATGTTGTGATGATGACTTTTGATAACAAGGATAAATGAAATTTCTATTCTCTTATTTCATGAGTTTTTCCTATTTTTCTTGCATTTATTCTCTTTAGTTTTATAAGACGTTATCAGCACGAGTCTCTGCCAACTTGTTTATTCTAGCATACAAATTCAAGGTAAGTATTCTAACTTTTCTTTATACTTTATGCATGTTTTGTTCATAGTTCATTTATGACTATTTTCTCTTATTATATTGTGTATAATATAAATGATGATAATGTATGGTTGATTAGTTTTCTTATTATTTTATTTCATTATTCTATAGTTATTTTCTTTTCATTGTTAATATGAATTAAGTTTACCATTTATCTAATTATTACTTTTTGTGATAGTATTCTCCATGGCAAATCTTACAAAACTAGAGTTTGTGACACTTGACATTACTGGAAAAAACTATTTATCGTGGATACTAGATGTTGAAATCCATCTTGATGCTATGGGTCTTGGAGATACCATAAAAGATAAAAATGATGCATCTAGCCAAAATCGTGCTAAGGCTATGATCTTCCTTTGACGTCATTTTCATGAGGGACTAAAATCTGAATATCTCACGGTAAAGGATCCCCTTATTCTTTAGCAAAGTTTAAAAGAAAGATATGACCATCAGAAAATGGTAGTTCTCCCAAAAGCTCGTTTTGATTGGATGCACTTACGATTGCAAGACTTTAAATCTGTAAGTGAGTACAATTCTGCAATATTTAAAATTAGTTCTCAATTGAAATTATGTGGAGAAAAGATTACTGAGGATGATATGTTAGAAAAAATATTCTCCACGTTTCATGCCTCGAATGTGCTCCTGCAGCAGCAATATCGAGAAAAAGGCTTTAAAAAATATTCAGAATTGATTACATGCCTTCTTGTGGCTGAACAAAATAATGAACTTTTGATGAAAAATCATGAATCACGTCCTACTGGTTCTACCCCGTTCCCTGAAGTGAATGCGACTATGTATAACAACGAGGACGAGGTCGTGGGCATAAAAGAGGACGTGGCCGAGGTCGAAATAATTTTCGATATCATGGTGGTCATTATAATATTTCCAATTTGAAGAAAATTACACCTAATGAAGAAAAGCATGAGACGGAAAAATTTCACAAAATAAGATCCCCAAAACATACTGACAGTGTATGTTATAGGTGTGGAATGAAAGATCATTGGTCACGTACATGTCGTACTGCCAAGCATTTGGTTGAACTTTATCAAGCCTCCCTGAAGGAGAAAGGGAAAAACGTTGAAGCAAACTTTGCATCTCAAGGTGATTTTGATGGCGATCATCTTCACTCTTTGGGGACAACACACTTGAATATTGCAGATTTTTTTGACGGAAATATTGATGATTTTTCCGATGGCAAAATTAACCCTTCAATTAGTGATGAGAATGTCCATTTCTGAATTTGTTATCTTCATGTTGCATTAGCATTGGTGTTTTTATTTTTGTTGGTGTGTTTTTTTTGTCATTTGTTTTATTTTACTTGAATCTTATTATGTTTTTTTTTTTTTTAATGAAGAAGCATGGATCTTTCACTTCCTTTTGTTGGTCTCAATATCAATGGTGAAGATGTATGCTTAGCAGATAGCGCCACAACACATACTATATTGAAAAATAAGAAGCATTTTACAAATTTAAAAATAATGGAAGCCACTGTCACTACAATATCAGGCAATGTAAAAATCATTGAAGGCTCCAGAAAAACAAGTATTTTATTGCCTAGAGGAACGAAACTCATTATTAATGATGCTTTATTATCTACTAAATCAAAAAGAAATTTATTGAGTTTCAAAGATATTCGACAAAATGGATACCATGTTGAGACTATGAATGAAAATAATATAGAATATCTCTATATTACATCAAATGTCTCTGATAAAAAATGTGTATTAGAAAAACTGCCAGCCTTTTCTTTTGGTTTGTATTATACAAACATTAGTACAGTTGAAGTACATGCTACAATGAACCAAAAGTTCATTAACAATGCTACAATGAACCAGGAGTTTATTAATAAAAAAAGTTTTGTTGTTTGGCATGACCGGTTAGGCCATCCCGGGTCAATAATGATGCAAAAAAATTATTGAGAATTCACATGGACATCCATTAAAGAACCAGAAAATTCTTTTGCCTAATGAATTCTCATGTGTTGCTTGTTCTCAAGGAAAATTGATTATTAGACCTTCACCATCTAAAGTTCGAAATGAAGCACCTGCATTTCTAGAACGTATCCAAGGGGATATATGTGGACCTATTCATCCACCATGTGGACCATTTAGATATTTTATGATATTGATAGATGCATCCACTAGATGGTCACATGTCTGTTTATTATCCACTCGTAATGTGGCATTTGCAAGATTACTTGCTCAAATGATTAGATTGTGAGCACAATTTCCAGATTATACAATCAAGACAATTCGTCTTGATAATGCAGGTGAATTTACATCTCGAACTTGTAATGATTATTGTATGTCAGTTGGAATAACTGTTGAACATCCAGTTGCTCATGTGCATACACAAAATGGTTTAGTAGAATCTTTTATTAAATGCCTCCAATTAATTGCTAGACCATTACTCATGAGAACAAAACTCCCAATTTCTACTTGGGGTCATGCAATTCTGCATGCAGCAGCACTTATACGCATAAGGCCAACATCATATCATAAGTTCTCTCCATCACAATTGGTTTTTGGTCAGGAACTAGATATTTCCCATTTAAGAATATTTGGTTGCGCAGTATTTGTTCCAATTGCTCCACCACAGCACATTAAGATGGGTCCTCAAAGAAGGCTGGGAATATATGTGGGATATGATTCTCCCTCAATTATTAAATATCTTGAACCAATGACAGGTGATGTTTTTACAACACGATTTGCTGACTGTCATTTTGATGAGACAAATTTCCCAGCATTAGGGAGAGATAAAAAACAGTTGGAAAAGGAAATTATACGGAATGCATTATCACTATCTCATTTTGATCCTCGTACAAATCAATGTGAGCTAGAAGTTCAAAAAATAGTTCATCTTCAAAATATTGCAAATCAATTACCAGATGCATTTACTGACCTAAGAAAAATAACTAAATCGCATATACCAGCTGTAAATACTCCTGCAAAAGTTGATGTCCCTGAAGGACTGCTTGTAGCTAATGAATTTAAAACACGTTTGAAACGTGGTAGACCAATCGGTTCCAAGGATAAAAATCCTAGAAAAAGAAAAGGAGTACGTGATCAAGATGGCACAATAAAGGAGTTTAGTACTCTTGACGAAACTCGAGACATAATTGATGAAAAAACCCCAGAAGATGTTCAAACCCCAGAAAAGGTTCAGGTACCTAAAAATAATGAAAGTGATGAGATCTCAATAAATTATGTCTCTACAAGAAAAAGATAAAACCGAAAAGAACAAGTTATCGATAACATTTTTGCATATGCCATGGCACTTGATGTTATTAAGGAAAGCGAGGATATTGAACCAAATTCTATCGAACAATGTCGACAAAGAAATGATTGGCCAAAATGGAAGGAAGCAATTCAGGCAGAATTAAATTCGCTCACAAAGCGCAAAGTTTTTGGACCTGTAGTCCGAACACCAGAAGGTGTAATACCGATTGGATACAAATGGGTTTTTGTGCGAAAACGAAATGAGAAAAATGAAGTCGTGAGACATAAAGCTAGACTTGTTGCACAAGGGTTTTCTCAAAGACCTGGTATTGATTATGAAGAAACATATTCCCCTGTGGTGGATGTAATTACATTTCGATATCTAATCAATTTTGCAGTTCATGAAAAGCTTAATATGCGTCTAATGGATGTGGTTACAGCTTATTTATATGGATCACTTGATAGTGATATTTATATGAAAATCCCTGAAGGATTTAAAATGCCTGAAGCATATAACTCAAGTTCTCGAGAAATGTATTCAATTAAATTGCAACGATCCCTTTATGGATTAAAGCAATCTGGACGCATGTGGTACAATCGTTTGAGTGAATATCTATTAAAAGAAGGATATAGAAATGATCCTATTTGTCCATGTGTCTTTATAAAGAATTCAGGATCAGAGTTCGTTATTATTGCAGTGTATGTTGATGACTTAAATATTATTGGAACTCTGAATAAACTATCTGAGGCAATGGAATACTTAAAGAAAGAATTTGAAATGAAAGACCTCGGAAAAACAAAATTTTGTCTTGGTTTGCAAATTGAGCATTCTACAAATGGAATTTTCATTCATCAATCAACTTATATAGAAAAGATCCTTAAACGATTTTACATGGACAAAGCACATCCGTTGAGCACTCCAATGGTTGTTAGATCACTTGATGTGAATAAGGATCCATTTCGATCTCAAGAAGATAACGAGAAACTGCTTGGTCCTAAAGTACCATATCTTAGTGCTATTGGTGCACTAATGTATCTTGCTAATAATACTCGTCCTGACATAGCATTTTCTGTAAATTTATTGGCAAGATATAGTTCTGCTCCAACCCGAAGGCATTGGAATGGAGTTAAACAAATATTCCGTTATCTTCGAGGAACAAATGATTTGGGTTTGTTTTACTCAAAGGAATCTAAATCATCACTAGTTGGTTATGCAGATGCAGGTTATTTGTCTGATCCACATAAAGCTCGATCTCAAATAGGTTATGTATTTACATGTGGTGACACTGCAACATCATGGCGTTCTACAAAACAGACTATATCTGCCACTTCTTCAAATCATGCTGAAATTCTTGCAATTCATTAAGCTAGTCGAGAATGTGTCTGGTTGAGGTCAATAACTCATCATATCTAGAGTACATGTGGATTATCTTTTATCAAAGAAATGCCAACCACATTATACGAAGATAATGCTGCTTGTATTGCACAGCTGAAAGAGGGATATATTAAAGGAGATAGAACAAAACATATATCACCAAAATTCTTTTTTACTCATGACCTCCAGAAAAATGGTGACATAAATGTTCAACAAATTCAATCAAAGGATAACTTGGCAGATTTATTGACAAAGGCATTACCAACTACGACATTTGAGAAGTTGGTGCAAGCATTGAAATGCGACGGTATAGAGATCTCAAGTGACATTAATTTAAGGGAGAGAAATATGCAATGTACTCTTTTCCTTGACCAGAGTTTTTCTCATTGGGTTTTCCTTGGCAAGGTTTTTAACGAGGCAGGTTTTAATGCATATTATACACCAATATAATGTACTCTTTTTCCTTCACTAGGATTTTTTCCCACTGGGTTTTTTCTTAGTAAGGTTTTAATGAGGCATATATTAGTGTAATGGACATCCAAGGGGGAGTGTTATAAATACCATGATTAAGTGGATGTCCATTAATCTTCTAAACTCCCATCCCTTTACTCCATTCATTATAATTGTAACATATAACTACTCCTTTACTCCCTTTATTATAATTGTAATATGTGACCTTTGAATTTCTTGTCTTGTAAGCCTATAAATAGAGGCATTTTATGTTGTGATGATGACTTTTGATAACAAGGATAAAGGAAATTTCTATTCTCTTATTTCATGAGTTTTTCCTATTTTTCTTGCATTTATTCTCTTTAGTTTTATAAGATAAATATATTTGTTGCTTAGAATTTGATGCACATTATTCAACGAAGTGCTATTTCATTTCCAATTTGGATGATGTGTTGTTAGCTAATAACATTTGGAAAGAAAAGTTGGAGGGAGCACCGAACAAATTGCTATGTAAAACAGGCTTGTCTAATGTTTCAAACATGTCTCCCCTGCCGTCCCCCCTCTTTGTTTTGTTTTGTTTTTTTAATAAACGATATGGTAACCAGAAAGAAGAATAAGAAGAAGAAAGATTAGTGTTTTTCAGTGGTTACAAAATATCTTATTTTAGAGGTGCAAGCATTGATAACAATGGTAAGGTTATTCATTGTAATTAAAGGAAAAAATTAATGAGTTCGAGTTATAAAGCCAACTCTTTTCGGCCAAAGTTAGAGTTGCAAATGAGTTGAGCCATTCACGAGCAGCTCAATATTTGGTTTAACAAAAGTTCGTTCGAGTTCATTTTTAAGGTAAATGAGTCGAGTTTGAATTTAATTTTGAAACTTGATTTGTAAATGAGTCATAATTGAGCTCAATAAAAATTGGCAAGCTCTGCTTATTAAACTTTCCAAACATGTTCTTCCAAACATGTTCATTTAAAAATTTGTGAATATTAATAAACTCAATTAAAGTTTTGCAAATGTACTTGATTAGAAATTCATGAATAATTCATTTATAAATATATTAATACATTTATTTATAATTTTATAAATATATTATTTAACACAAAGTTATCAAATTTTAAATTATTATCATAATATAATTAAATTGACTATGTTTAAAATTATTATATATATTAATTTAATTATTTAACTTAATATAATATATGTATATATAATAAAATAAAATAGCAAATTAGGTTTAATCAAACACCATATAAATAATTGTCTAAATTAAAAACCTTAAAAAATGAAGAAGATTGAAGACTGAAGAGGAAAGAAACCAAGAGTAAGAGCCAAGCACGAATATTGTCTATAGTTAACGTTTGCAATCGTCACTACAAGCCTCCATTTGAGGCTAAACCACAATCAACTACCACTTTCTACCATTATTCCACACCACCTTTCGTTGTTTTGTTGTTGCTCGCATCTTCGCCTATCATCGTCGCACACACTCTTGTTCTATTGTTGTCACTCACTGTCACCTCCCATCGCTGTCTCTACACACTCTCTGTCTTCAAATTTAGACAGTGAGTGCTTGACTTCGAGCTTGGTTCATCAACCTTTTTGAAGAGTTAAGTCTAAGCTAAGCTTGAGCCTAGAAGCTAATGAGCTGAGCCAAATTTGAGCTCATTGAAGTTTGGCTTAACTCGGTTCAATTGTAACCCTAATCGAAGCTAGGCCTTTTTTTTGTTTTTGTTTCATTTTTTCATTTCTTGAGCCTTTCCATTTCCATAACCTAATAATTGTTTTGGATTCATAACCAAATGGGGCAAGGAAATGGTCCTCGAAGCTATGAACATCTTTTTTATGTTTTTCAATTTTTTTTTCCCAGTTTTTGAAACCTCAACCAAATGAATCCTCAAAATTTAATTCTCCAAATAATGGAAGCAATCTTTAACTTGTAAGCATGAAAAACAAATTTAGGTTTGATTATTGGTGATTAAAAAGGAAAGCAGGCCTCCTCAACAAGTAAAAGTTGGTGACTTCCATTCCTACTTCCATCTCCTCTGGGTCATCTCCACTCCCATCTATTTCCACCCAGAAGATGAAAATTGTATGACAAGTTAACTTTTACCACTCATTGCCCGTCACCAATGGTTAAAACCCAAAAATTTACAAATGGAAGCCAACGAAATGTATATAAATAATTCCATTGGAGTTTAATAAAGAAACGAAACATTCTGACTTCAGATGCAAACCATTCTTTGTCTAATATGGTTTATATTTTCTCTCATATATAGTTGGCCAAAGTCTATTCTCCTCCTCTAATGGCGTCCAAATTCACGGTTAACAAGCAGCTGCTTCTAGCTTCGTCTCTGATCTACATTTCTCTCTTCAGTGCCAGACTTGGTATGTGCCTCAAAACATTAATCTTCTCTGCTGCTACACATGGTTCTGAGGTTTTCAGCTTCCCATGTGTATGACAATTTTCCTTTCCGATTGATCTTTCCAGGAAAAGCAGATGAAGATTTCCCCCAAGGCGCCACGGGTGGGTTTCCCGGCCAGAACTACCCTCAAACTGGCGCCACTGGTGGGAACCCTGCTCAAACTTTCCCTCAAACGGGTGCCACGGGTGGGAACGCTGCTCAAACTTTCCCTCAAACGGGTGCCACCGGTGGGAACCCTGCTCAAACTTCCCAAACGGGTGCCACCATTGAGGATCCAGCTCAAATTGTCGCCAAAGCCTTGCTCTGTTTCAACGATAAATATGTAAGGAACTTTCTTCGGGATGTTTTCGGTGTTCAACTCTTTTATTATATTGTATGTTTATCTTGATTTCTTGATTTATCTAATTTGGCTGTGGCGATTACCAATTCCAAGTAACGAAAAGAAGGCTTTGCTGATGAAATGAAACTGAAAGGGGGCTGAATTGAAATTTGCTTTGCCTGAACAGATTTACAGCAGCTGTGAGGAAGATTATCGGCTGGACCAGACCGGGAACCTGAAAGTGCCACCTGAGCATACCGAACAATACTGCGGTGGCCCATGCCTGGAGGAGACGAACCTGGTGCTCAGCTGCGTCGATCAGATAGCAACACACTTCGAGTTCTATAACAAGGCCACCATACAAGATGTAAGGGACACTATCAAAGCTGGATGCGGCTATGGCATCCATAGAGGTATATGGTCCCAAATCCCCAATTCTGTGTTGCTTGTTCATTTAGTGAAGCTACAATAATATGGTGGCTAAGTTTTTGTTTCTTTGCAGGTGATTTTAATGTGGCAGAGCACATTCAAGCTGAACAGAACAAGGGAAAGCAGATTGCTGCTCAGATAATGGCTGGATTTGTTTGGATGATCTTGTTACATGGTTTAGTGCTTTGATGCTTCTTCTTCTTGTCTAATATGAGTTTAAGATTTCGAATGTTCATGTATTGAAAGTTATCTTTATTAGAAAAATATAATAATCATTCTCTCTTTTAAGATTGTTAGCCAATCATAATAAAATAATTATATTGTTAGCTAAATAATAATTATATTTATAATATTATAATTATTACTCAAAAATATAATTATTATAATACTATATTTAAACTAACAGTATAAAAATATTGAAATAATATAATATTACACAAGAAAAAATAAAAGCACGGTAATATATAAAAGGATGATAAAATCGAGACTTGTGTAACACACAATAGCCTTAAAATAGATTCGTTACCTCACCAAATGTGCTAGATGCTAATTGGCATCTATTTCCTAGGGTACAACGATCTACAAACTAAGAAGTTAGCATAAATTTCAAAACCTAACAACTGATTAGAACATTAGTTGAACAATATTAGAATTGTGAGAGTATGAGAATATTTTGTTCTGTATTCCTTCATTTTTCAAGAGAAAAAGAAGAAACATAATAAAGAAAGAAAATAGAAGAAAGAAAGAATGAGAGAAGTGGGGAGGTGTCAGAGGGCTCAACTCCTTCCTTATATATATATAATATATAAAAGAGTATGACCCTTTCATATATAATATTATATATATTAATAATTCAAATAGTAACTTGTATAATACTCTATATTATTAATTTCAATCAGTCGTCTTGTACAGTGCATGCATAATGCATCCTTATAATTCAGTGCATAGTGCAACTCTTGTATTTTTTCCTTTCTTTTACTTTTATAATAATATAAATTATATTTTATATTACACATGCCTCAAACAAATTTTATTCACCCATTTATCAATTTGGACATGTGAATATACAAATATTCCAACGATCCTCCACATGAATGAAAATTGATGGAGATAATATTTGACTTGGTGATAATGTTCATTGGTCAAAACCTATATAGGATAGGTAGGTGTTACCCCTTGAAACTTCCGTTGTGAAAATATATTTACTTTACTAATTGTCCAATAGATATGATGTCCCTGAACTGTCATGTTATTGATGTAAATAATAACATATCTCACACATGAATCTTTCTACCATTGTTCACTTTTCATGATTATGTTCGTTTTGGCCATGAATATCAGCCTAGTTCTATGAGAGTTTTTTAAAGAATTGAACCCTATACAATTTTCCTTTGAAACAACCCTACTTCCCTCTCACATTGGTGATTTCTTAATTCAGAGTAACTCGTTTATTGCACTCAGAATTTCTGACTTTAAGAATCATTAAAGCAAATATTGTTATCTTTTCTCCCACGGGTATCACTGTTTCATTATAGGAATGGATAAAAGAGTAAACCCCCTATAGTGACCTAATAAAGTTTTTACAATTAAGTTATTCTTTTGAACCTAGATCTTGGGATCTCTAGTCAACTAGGTTGGGTTTTCATTATAACAACTTATTCTTTTATGGACTCTAGTCTTATTCCCCTTTACGACTTTTCAACTAACTCTCTATTTAACCATTTGATTAGCATATTCGCAATATTATCTTTTGACTTCACATAGTCAATAAAGATAATTCCAGTTGAGAGTAGTTGTCTAATGGTATTATGTCTACGACATATATGTCTAGACTTACCATTATACATATTACATTGTGCCATTACAATTGTACATTGACTATCACAATTTATACATATTAGAGGCACAAGTTTATGCTATATTGGAATATCCTCTAAGAAATGGTGTAGCCATTCTGCCTCTTCACCATATTTTTTTAAGATAATAAACTCAGATTCCATAGTAGATCTGGCTATAACGATCTGTTTAAAGAATTTCTAGACCACAATTACACCTATAAGTGTGAATGGATATCTATTTGTAGACTTTGAGTCTTTTATATCAGATATCCAGTTTGCATCATTATATCTGGTGTAGTGCAACCCATTAAATACATTAGACTTTCAATTATTCTAAAATACTATATTTGAGAAATACTCTCACATTTATTCTTGGATAGATGAAGACTAATGTCTAATGGTATTCTAACCACACCAAGATCATTCTTGTTGAATCTCTTCAGAAGTTTGTCCATGTAATGAGACTGACTCAAAATGAGACCAAAATCATATATGCAAGTTCCATATCATTCATGTCAAGTTTTTAATTCAACATATTCTTAGTAGATTTTACCATATCGTCATTACTACCAACAATGAGTATATCATCCACGTAATGACACAAAATGACTTAGCCATTTCTTGTGTCTTTAATATAGACACATTTGTCACACTCATTGATTTTAAATCCATTGGTTACCATTGCATTATCAAATTTTTCATGCTATTGTTTAAACGCTTGTTTTAAGTCATACAATGATTTTACCAATTTACAGACTTTCTTTTTTTTTTTTTTGTCCTGGAATTATAAAACCCTCAGTTTGCTCCATATAAATTTCTTTATCCAAATCTCCAAAGTACCTTGAAAGATCCTGAGTATCATGTAGTTAGGACTCAAGATGATCCTAATGGCAATGAAGTCAGAACTTCTTGTAAACCTATCAGAGCTCTCAATTATCATAAACTTCCTCTATTACTGACATCCCGACCGAGTGAGAGTTATAGACTAATTAAACTCATAGAACTTGATAACTATGCTGGATCTAGTCTAGGATGATCAAGATGACATATTGGAACTGTTTCTGATATCAAAAACTCATTTCTGATTATACGTGCCTTGGCTAAGGACCCTCAAGATCACCAATCAACTCAGAACACATAGGATGTTCACCCCCATCCAATGAAGGATAGTAGATCCCATAAGAGAACATCTTTCTCCATACACTACTACACAGAAACCACACAAACAAGATCCTTTCCTCTTACACCGAATGGTTCCTCTCAACGACAAATTTTGCTAGACACCCCCATACTCTTAAGTATTTATATGATGATCTCCTACCTTTCCAGAGATCATAGAGGGTCTTTTTCACTTTCATTCGGGGTATCTTATTTAAAAGATAATTGCAAAATAAAATCGCTTTACCCCACCAAGTGGCTTAAAGGTGGTGAACAACTCCTTGTTCGAGCATATGTACCTTATGGCACCAGTGTCAATCCACCATTCACTCAAGTCAGACCTGACCAAGTTCACCTCAGATACCATGACTAACATGCTTATATTGAACATGTCTTCAATCATGGTATCTACTACATGTGCCTCATGGCCCATGATCTTCCTCTTTGGAAGTCTGCATAAGAAATCAAAATGCTTCCATAGATCAACTGCATTTATAACTAACATATCTGTTTCATTCTCCTTTAAAGAAAGAGCATCCCTAGTTAAGAATCTTGCAAGATTCAAAATTGAGGTGAACAACATCTTTTGATGCTGCCTCTTGAAATTCAAAGCATTGAGTTTCTCAAACTTTTCGTCATGACCCACAGGCATAGTAACAAGCATCTAGATAGCAGAAACAGATCATTGTATCATGTTATTGGGGGTTCCATTAGAATTTATAGGGATAGCCATCGCAGATCAAAACTTCAATGAGCAAATATGTTTTAAGATTGTTAGAAAAATATAATAAAGTTTTTCTTTAACGAACTCATATTCTCTACCCTTCATTCTTTATTTTAAGATTATTAGCCAACTGCAAACAATAATTATATTTATAATACTATAATTATTGTAACACCCCATTTTCTCTGAGCGTGTTATAACTTAGGACAGTTGTGGGATAATATTATTTTTAAAAAAAACTACGACTAACCATATCATTGCTCTTATCCATCCCAAATTTCCATACATTTATCTCAAAGAGAATCAACATAAACATTGAATGCGGAAGCTAGAATCGAATCTCAACATACCTCAAACGCTAATAATATTACATGATTGTCTCAATATAATTAATAATACAAGATTATCTTAACAAAAGTCTTCCAAATATAACTTGTAACATGATATAAGTTTTTCAATATGACTTTAAACAAAACATAAGTTTCTCAACATGACTTCAAACATAACATAGCTGGTACATATTAGAATCCTCATACGGAAACTAAATGCAGAAAAATAACTTCATATTGCCTTGCATCTTTATATTTCGCCCACTTCTATGTCTTCGCTGCAAACCTCATCTGGAACGTTTGAATGTTCTAGGGGCAAAGCCCACATTAGATGATGAATCATCTAAGTAAGAGTACATCATAATGCATATGTATGAATGCAATGCACATAACATCATAACTCTCATGTTTGGGTCGACTGCACCTTAAGATTACCCGCCATTTTTCCAATCTCCCTGCCAGATCGGGGTGTATGGGTGCACCCTTGGCAAAGCAACAGTGCCAATACCTAATCCCAAACCCATGCAACGTATGACCGTAAATCTCATCATGCTCATATGCATACTTTGTCATCAATACATGTAAATGCAATTCACATGACATGTTCACATCAAAACATGACAACAAGATGAAAACATTTACATAAAATCAGGTTTTGGTGGAACCACTTACAAGCCATTTTCATAAACTAAATTCAGTTGAATAGTACCACTTACCTCGTAAAAGATAATTTTGCCCCTAGCGTAATTTTGCTTCAAAACTCGCGTCAAACTTTCAATTGTACTTAATTATGAATCTTGACGTATCCTGACATCATAATTATTTAAGAAAATCAGATTTATAATTTTTTCTAATTTTTCTAATTTCTCTAATTTTCTCCTATTATTTCCTCAAGATTATGAATTAAATACTTTCACATAAAATTTTCTCAATTTATCTTCACAATAATTCCTAAAACAATATTCTCAAGCCCTAGAAATTTTCTCATAATTTTTAAAATCCATGTTCTATTTATTTCTCATTTTCTCTTTGATTTTCAAACATCTATTACCTCAAAAAATCCATAATAAATACTAATAATGTATTTCTCTTCCAATTTCACTATCAAAATTCTAAAATATCATTCTAACATTTCCAAAAATTTTTAAAGAAAATTTTGAAGATAACTTACCTTCTCGTGGAGTGATTCGGTATTCTTCTATATTGTGATAAAACCTCGATTTGCGTATCCAACAATGCCTTTTGCCATAAATCTTCACACAAACTACTAAACCCAACATATAGGATTTTTCTAGAAATTTTTGATATTTTTCTCTATATTTTTCTTTCTCTTTCTCAAAATCTCTCTCTTACTCTCAATACTTCTTTCTTACAACTTTCTCTTTCTAATTCAAGTTTTTCAACCTTTCAAGTTTTCTCTATTTATAGAGGTTGAATTAAACTTAATATAATTGTAGTGATTCACTATCTTTTATTATTTATCATTTTTTTTATTTAATTTTTTACTAAATCTCACTCATAATATTTAATTATTTGTCCATACACTACTTTATCTTCCACATTTCTCCATTAATTCACCCATTATCTTTGATTGTTTGGCCACACTCCACTTTGTCTCCCACATTTCTCCATTAATTCATCATTTATCTTTGATTATTTGTTCACATCATATTTTGTCTCCCACATTTCTCCATTAATTCACCCATTATTTTTGATTATTTATTCACACCATATTTTGTCTCCCACATTCTCCATTAATTCACCCATTATCTTTGATTATTTATTAACACCATATTTTGTCTCCCACATTCTCTATTAATTTACCAATTATCTTTGATTATTTTTTACTTTAATTATTTTCTACTAAATCTTATTTTGAATGGGCTATTCTTTCATTTAGTCCATAAATTTAAGCTCACTTTCTTAACCTACTATCTCTAAGCCCATTTACTTAACCTTTATTTTCTCAACTTAGCCCATTAACTATAAACCCATTTACTTAATCTTTTTTTTTTTTAATTTAGGCCACTAATTCTAAACCCATTTACTTATTTTTTTTTTCAAATTAGCCCATTAACTCTAAGTCCATTAGTTTTCTTAGTTATAATTTCTAATTGATGCCAAAAAATATTTTAAATACAAAATTAATTATTATTATTATTCTCAAAATATTAGGATATTACAATTATTGCTTGAAAATATAATTATTATAATACTGTATTTAAACTAACAATACAATAATATTAAAACAATACAATACTGCACAAGGAAAAATAAAAGCACAATAGTATATAAAGGAATGGTAAAACCGAGCCCTATGTAACTCACAGTTCATTTAAAATAGATTCGTCCTCTCACCAAATGCGCTGAAGGCTAGTTGGCATTTGTTTAATTTCCAAGCTACAACGATTTACATACCAAAAAGTTAGCATAAACTTATGAGCCTAACAATGAATTAGAACATCAATTAAACACTATCAAAATTGAGAGAGTATGAGAATATTTTGTTTTGTATTCCTTTATATTCCAAGAGAAGAAGAAGAAGAAACAAGATAAAGAAAGAAGAAAGAAAGAGGGAGAGAAGGTGTCAGAGGGCTCATCTCCCTCATTTTATATATATATATATAATATAATACATATATAATATATAAAAGAGTATGACCCTTTCATATATAGTATTATATATATTAATAATTCAGATAGTAACTTGCATACTACTCCGCATTAGTAATTTTAATTAGCTGTCTCGCACAGTGCACGCATAATGCACCCTCATAATTTAGTGCATAGTGCACCTTTTGTATTTCTTTTTTCTTTTTTACTTTTACAATAATATAAATTATATTTGTATATTCACATGTCCAAATTGATAAATAGGTAAATAAAAAATTGATTGAAAATTTATTTTTAGAAAAATATAATAAATTTGTTTTTCAACGTACTCGTACTCTCTACCCTTCATTTTTTGTTTTAAGATTGTTAGCCAACTACAATAAAATAATTATGTTATTAGCCAAACAATAATTATATTTATAATACTATAATTATTATAATAATGTATTTAAACTAACAGTATAGAAATATTGAAATAATATAATATTACAGAAGAGAAAATAAAAGCACAACAGTATATAAAGGGATTATAAAACCGAGGTCAGTGTAACACACACTTTCCTTAAAATAGATTCGTTGCCTCACAAAATGTGCTAGAGACTAGTTGACGTCTATTTTCCAGAGTACAATAATTTATAGACTGAGAAATTAGCACAAATCTCAGAGCCTAACAACGAATTAAAACATTGGTTGAACACTGTCAAAATTGAAAGAGTATGAGAATATTTTGTTATGTATGAAGGGTGTGACTAGACTCACCGCCCACTGCCGCTATCCCTTTATCTGTATTAACATAGAATAAACAAAGTGAGCCATAAGGCCCGACAAGTATAATTTATGAAAAAATAAGACAATAGGAACAATGAGGCCTAAATAGACATACCAAAAAAATTTATTTTATCATGTGTGATTACATCATTAATTTCTGACTCAACAACACATGCAACGCATATATATATATATCATATCAACACATGTCACATACTACTAGGTAATATACATGCACCCTCATCTCGTAGATCACTTCCCATCCTCGTCTTGACCATATTTCTAGCGAGCTTAAATAGCTGCAGTGAGACTCTAACCCACAGTCTTATATATCACAATGACAGATGTTGGGAGACTCTAACCCACAGTGTTACACGTCACGGGGTCCAGATGTAGTGGGACTTTGACCCACAGTCTTCACTTTTCCCTTTATAGGATATCCTTTTACTTTTCCTCCGCACAAAATAGTAGGTGCGCTAATGTGCATATAAGTATACCATGCATGAAAAACATGTATGTGAACATCTTATGCCTCATCTAAAATTGAGCCCCATTTGATCATCTTGCCACTTTTCTTACAATTATGAACTCTTTGTAGGCACATACTTGATAATTCATTCTCTTAATATGGTATGTCACTTTAAAATAGGAATTTTATGATTCATTTTACAACTAAAGCACCTCAAATTACATATCAAATCAAAGCCCCCGATATCTAGTTTACAACCCATAAAGCGTATCTCAATTCCGATATTGAGGCAGAAAGTTATGGTTAAAAAAGTATAAGGTGCGCAGTACAGTCCACCGCGAGAGTCGACTTTTAACATATTGAGAGTCGACTTTTGAAATAGAGTCAACTTTTAACATATTGGGAGTCGACTTTTGGAGAAGAGTCGACTTTTAACATATTGGGAGTTGACTCTTATAAGCATAAATATAATAGATTCGGCAGAACGAAACCCTATCCCAATTTTTCAATTTTCAACTCATTTAAACTCGATTTTGGCACAAAACTAGTGTCAATCCTTAGGAAATATGGGGTAGATCAATACCCCAATTAAACCACAAGCATAGACACTTAAAATTCGATAACAAACGAAATATTTACATATAACTAGATTTCATGTAAAAACCCAAACTTTTGCAAAAACATATCGAATCTCCACAACAACCCCCAAATTTACCGTTTGCAAGGGTCCCCAAAACCCCAAATGACTCATTTTCATCAACCCCATGAAAAAGAGAGGGATTTTTACATAAATAACAAAGAAAGAGGAAACTTGCCTTAAGTTGTAGAAATTCAATTGAAGCCAAAATGGTTGCCTCCAAACTAATCTTTGGTCCTTACTAAAGTCTACAAACCAAGTTAAAGGAAGAAGAAATAAGTAGAAGAGAGGATCTTGAGGTGGCTGAGAAGAACAAGGAAAAAGAAGAAAGAAAGAAAATAAAAGAAATGAGAGAAGGATAAGGGAAATGAGATGCACGAGCATCCCCTTCCCCCTCTTAATTCTCTTTTATTTTTTTCAATTTACCCCTTGTTAATATGCCAATTCCCATCATATCCCCCATTCAATTTAATTCTCTTCTTTTCTTTCTCCATAAATAGACACACATGCATAGACACTTTTTTTTTCCTTTTTTTCCTTGTCTTTTTCCATTCACATCATTTATTTATCATTTCATCTCTTTTTTTTTCTTTAATTTAATCATTTTATGGCCACAATATAATACACTAAAATAATATAAAAAAAATAATTTAGACCCAATAACGGGTCATTACATACATAATATGACAAAATAATTTTGTCACAAAATTTTTTAATCACAATAAGTAATAATTTTTATAAGAAAAATAGTTTGTCACAATATAGTATTATAAAACAAAATTACGACAAAAATATGTACGTCACAAGAAA
The DNA here is from genome assembly GCA_036245055.1 of Diospyros kaki. Lineage (NCBI taxonomy): Eukaryota > Viridiplantae > Streptophyta > Magnoliopsida > Ericales > Ebenaceae > Diospyros > Diospyros kaki. Next base: position 6,673,889 of record BSEG01000016.1, on the reverse strand, counting down.
TTCAATTTTTTGTGACAAAAATAATTTTAATGACAAAAATAATTTTATTAAATTTAATTTTTCATAAAAACACATTATATTAGGCATAAAAAATAATAATCCAGTGACCAAAAAAATTCAAAATATTTTGTCATTATAAAAAAATAAAAGACATGTAGTGAAAAAAATATGTTATTATAATATTTTTTCATAAATTTTTAGTGCCAATATTAAATAGATATCCTAACAAACATATTAATAAATTATAAAAGAAATACTAGAAAAATAAAATAATAAAATAATAATTAATTTTTGACTAATTTAATTTTTCTTAAAAATTTCCTTCCATCATTTCCCTCTTTAAAAATTTTATTTCACACTTGTTGTTTTGATTTGACACAAAATATTAAATTTCTTATTTAAAAATAAAACTTAAAAATGTTAACTTTTGTTATAATATTTTTTCATAAAATATTGGCACCAACATTTTGATGTCAATATTAATTAGATATCTTGAAAATTAATAAAGTAATATTTAACTTTTGACAAATTATAATTTTCGTTAAAAATTTTTCCCTATCATTTTTCTCCTTAAAAATTTTATTTTACTTTTGCTATTTTGATCTCATCTAAAAAATTAAGTTTCTTATTTAATAATAAAAACTTTGAAAATTTGACTTTTGTTTAATATTAAGATATTTTATCATAAAATATTGATGCCAAATTTTTAGTGTGAATATTGATTAGAAATATTGAAAAATAATAAAATAATATATAATTTTTGGTAATTTTAAATTTTCATTAAAAATATTATTTTTAAAAAATTTAATAAAATAATATTTTTAATTTTTATTAAAAAATTTCCGAATTAAGAAAAAAAGTCAAATATATCAAAAATATTGTAACAAAACTAATTGTGATGGATTAAATTTTGTCATAAAAAGTATCATTTTAGTGACAACATATAATTTTTTCATGTAAAATTTAAAAAGTGAATAAAGTTGTAACAAAAAATATAGAATAGATATATGTATACAATATTATTATTATTATTATTATTATTATTATTATTATTATTATATATTTTTAATTTGAGTTTTTACCAATGTTTTAAAAACTAGATCGAATTGGCCGGTTTGACTGGTTCAATCAGGAATAGGTTAGGCATTATTAACTCTTCTTTTTATTTTTTATTTGTAACCAATTAATTTATTTAATTTATTCTATTATTTTTTATTTAATTATTAAAATTTTTAATTTAATTTTTTAAACAATTACCCACATATATTAATAAATGTTACGCATGTATAGGTTATATACTTATCTACAAATAATTACAAATATTATATATATGTTGTTGGTCCCTTAATGTATGGTCACTCAAGATGGGAGTGAATTGAGTGTTTAATTTTTTTTTATTTTAATAAATATTCTTGACTAATAATTATTTAAGAAAATATATTTGATAAATATAATAAATTATATTTAAGATTAAAAATTAATGCAAACCACAAAATATAACAAGAAAATGAGTTCAGCTGCTTTGGATATGCAATGGAAGTATTTGGATAAAATCCTTCTTGAGATGCAACTAGTTGTTAAAATCTTTTTTGAGTTGCATATGCTATAAAAATATTATATATATTAATCTAAAATATATTTAAAAAGATATTTTTAATAGAAAATAATAAAATTCTATTAGATATATAATTTTCTCACGTACAAAATCTCTCAATCATAAAAATTTATCATACATTTTTCTCCTTCATGCAAAAATATTACTGTTAGAACGGGAGATGCTATGGCACACACCAAGAGTGGGGGGTGAATTGGTATAATTAAAAATCTTGATAGAATCTTGAAATCATTTTTTACCCAAATGAGGTTTTAGTGATTTAAAACATTAATCATACAAAATGAAATATGTAAGTTTACACAAATAAATGTTTGAACCGAGTGAGGAATAATAAAATGCTTGGAAAGATAAATATGTCAAAGAACACAAACACAAGAAAACACAAGGATTTATAGTGGTTCGGCTTAACCAAGCCTAATCCACTACCTTAGCTCCTCACTAAGAATTTTTCAAACCATCCACTAAAAACCCCTTACTTAAACCAAGTAGGTCCTCTAGTCCAAGACTATGAATTACAACCTCTTGCTTATACAAGCAAGCCCTCTAGCACTTAGCTAGGAAAAACAACCACCTGTTTCAACGAGCAAGTCTTCTAGCACAAAGCTAGGAAAATAACAACGATATAAATGAAAGAGATAAGCTAAGAGTTAACACTCTTAGTTACAAGTTCTCTCACAATGAAAACAAGGCTTAATAATAAATTTACAATGATAGAATAACAAAGCCTTGGATAGAAAATACAACAGTGAAAGCACAAAGATTGTAAGCTTCGAGTAAAAATAATTTGAACTCTTTAGATCAACTTGTTCCCATCCATTAGCCATCTCTTGATGCTCCATGAGTTGTATATATAGGCATCCATAAAGATTGAAGAGAAATATAGCCGTTTGGAGCCGTTGGGATTTGAAAAAATAGCCGTTGGAAGCTTTCTGTGAAACACATAGTCGATAGAGAAAATAGGTTAGTCGACTATTTCTTCAAACAAAAATCAAACATAGTCGACAGATAGAAAGTGATAGTCGACTATTTCTAACACAAAAATTCCATAGTCGACAGATACAAAAGCATAGTCGACTATTGTAAAAATGTGAAGAAAATTTTAAATTTTATGAACAAAAATAGTCGACAGATGAAAAGCTATAGTCGACTATCCTTATATGATAGTCGACAGATTCAAAAATAGTCGACAGATGCCTTAAATAGTCGACAGATCAAATCAGCATAGTCGACTATTCTTTTGCATAGTCGACTATCCTTAATAGCATAGTCGACTATTCTTAGGCATAGTTAACAGAATGAAATGCATAGTCGACTATCCTTTAGACAACTTTGAAAACTTAACAAATCTTCATTTCGATTCTTTTGAAAGCAAGTTGAGATTAAAAACATATTTATTTTGAATCTAAACACACTCAACCACACTTCAACATTTCTCCTATATAAATTTTCATAACTTTGCTTCAAGGAGATTTAAAGATTGTTTTTCACATTCATGTAAATTGATTAAAAATAAACTTATCCATAAAGATTTACTCATAAAGATTTAGAGATTGATTTTCATATAGTCATTATCAAAACCACTATTTTATTATCCAAGAGTAAAATATCAATTACATCTTAAAATTACAACTTATTCTCATACATACAATCTTATTCTTCTCCATCTTTTTTGTTATAATCAAAAAGACATGTGAGTTGAGAGAATAAAGATATAACAATACAGCCCATATATAATACCCAAGAAATTAGGATTATTTGAAAATAAGCGTTTTATTAAAAAAATGAAATTTCGAGGAAGATTAGTATCTAAATAGCCTGAAAAATTGACCGAATCGACTGTAGGGAGTACCCTGGAGTCAAGATGCCAAAGGAAAATGATATGACCATGATGAGTATTTCGAGACATGATTCGTGGTATCGAAAAAAATGAGATCGGGAATAGTTTTCGATACAGGTAAAATGTAGCTGTCAATTAGGCTACAATACCGAATTGTTATAGACGACTTCTGAGAAGTCAACGAAAACATGAGGGGTTTCATTTTTTCATAAGGAATAACCCTTCAGTGGTTTCAGGAAGAAACGAATAGGTTTAGGGCCAAAATAAAGATTTAGACCTAAGTGCAATTTTCTAAAATTATCAGAGGGAAGTCGAAAGGACATAGTTTCCAAATCTTCAGGGGTGAAATGGAAATTTTATGACTTGAGGGTCGTAATGGAACTATTGGAAAGCTCATAGGTTTCAAGAAAAGGATCAAAGTGCAAAATGAGAAAAAGGTAGGGGTCAAAGTGTAATTTTTAAAAGTTAGAGATGGAGCAATCTTCCATGGCCGACCAAGCTTCCTCCACCACCTCCCATCACCTAATTTGGTGGTGAAAAACTCGAGGAAAGTAGCCTAGGATGCTCTTGGGTCGAGCTTAGGCCGACATTGGCCAAGAGGATGACCAATTTTGCATGATTTTCGGTCGTTTTGTGGTCGAAATTTTGATGCGTTGAATCCGTTTTTGGTGGTATTTTTGGACCAAACTAGGGCAAGTAGAAATCTCAGGGAGGTTGGATCGACCAACCATGGGCATTTGGAGGCTCAAGGTTGCCTATAAATATAGATTTTTGAATTGACCGAATGAAATGAAAAATTAAACTCCCAAAAATTAAACTCTCAGATCTGAGAGTTTTGGCAAAAATTGAGAGCAGCAGATAAAGGGCTTTTGTTACCCATGTCCTAAACTTCATTTCTGTGTAATTTGAACCATTTTGGTTGAGAGATGAGTGAGATCTGAAGGCTTGTCAGAAAAACGAGTTTCACTGAAAAATGAGCTCAAGCAGTCTGAAAATGGTTGGGTTTGAGGGATTTTATGCTATTATTCAGTTGAGGGCGAAAAGACAAAGCCATAGGTTCAAACGGGGGGTCAATCAGAGGTCGGATAAAGGAGATATGAGCTAAAAACTAGAGGCGTCGTGACTTTACCAGAATCTAGAGGTTGAAGACGATCGGCGCATGTGGGACACGCGCCAGCTGGGGCCCACGAGTTGGCGTGCATGGAGAAAATTGTTTGGGCTAGTAAGGGCGCGTCCGGACTTCAAAAATTATGAAAAAAATTCGTAAATTCCTCTAAAATCAAGATTTAGAGGCCTGTGCAAAAATATTTTGATTTGGACTTCTCCATGTCTTGGTTTTAGTATCAAAAAGCCTCATTTTGCATGAAAACGCACTATCCGGATAAGTCCAGTATTTTTTCCTTAAAATTCATAGTTTATGATGAATTGATGTGGAATTAGATTTGAGAAAAAAGTCTCGATGGTATTTATTGAGATTTTTAGAAGGAAAAAGGAAAGAAAATGAATGAAAAATGAAATAAATGAAATAGTGATGATATTTAGTGATTAAATATCATTTTTGTGATTGAGGTGATCGAGATGATGTGATTAGTGCAACTTTTAAGAGTTGTCACGAGAATCGAGGTCGGGCACTCATATCAAGGTGATGCACGCTTTTCAAGGTGGCTTAATCTTTAGGCAAATGTGAGTTGTCCTATCCTAAGTATGGTTTTGTGAGTGTTTTCTCACAAGAATTTATATTCATGATATGTTTGTTATATATGCATGTTGTTATAAATGCAATATTCATTTTGTCATATTGTATGAAAAGTCGTGATAATTGCATGACACGATATTATCGTCAAATTGATATTTGTGCATGGGAATGAGATGTCGCCCCTAGGGTAATGATGGAATAATGTTAGGCTTATCTTGCAGAGGTTCGGGATTTGCTTAGGAGCTGGTGGACCTGAGAAGTTACATTAAGGGCAAATATTGTTCATATTATCGCATCATGCATTCATATATATGTTTTGGATCCTCACTAGAAGTTTTATCTTCTAATGGATTATGCCCCTGGAACATTCAACGTTTCAATTGAGACTTGCAGTTTAGGCAATGAGTAGGTTGAGATATGACGGCACGTGATGGTGTGGCCGATGGATTCAGCAAGAGGTTCCAGAAATTTGTCTATCCTGATATGTTTTAGCTTATGCTTTAATGAGTTGAGATATAACAATGTATTTATGTATTTCAGTATTGAGGTTATGATGTTAATGTATGGTACGGATTCTTATACTATTATAAAGTGAAATTGATTATGTACCATATCAGGTTTCGATTTTATGCTTCCACATTTATGATGATTATCTGCCTTGGTTTATTGATTCTTATTTAGTATGCTGGGAAGGTAAAACAGGATTGTCGGGAAATGGTTTATATTGAAATTTTTTTTTTCCCGAAATTCTAAGTTATTTAACGCTTGGAAAAGCGGGGCGTTACACCATGAGAGAAATATATCAAGCATAATCCACAATATGATGAATAATGAACAAAGAGTACTGAAAATATAGATGCAACGTTAAGTACCAAAAACAATACGTCACACCTATCATGGAATTTTGTGCTAACCATTCCAATCATAGATCTAATATTACACAATATAAAATATATCTACAAAGAAATAAATCATAGAATAGGTAAGAGGTACAGTAAAATTATAGAATCTACAAAGCAGTAATCTAAGTCACCCACGTTGATAGCTTTGGATTTCCCTAATGCTCAGTGCTGATGATTGTTGTCGAACATGACGGATCCAAGTTCATCGATATCACCTGGTAATGGCCACTAGCTGTTGCTAGTTTTGACTAGGTAATGTTGCGAACTATTTACAGAAAAAAAAAATGTTGCCAACTAGCCTCTTGGAAATAAAGAAACAACACATTTTTTTCTTAGATGACTAAGTTTTTAAAATTTCAAATAAGGTTTGGATCATCCACGAGAAAAGATCCATGGTCATAATATGGGTTTGAATTAGTTTTTGGGTGAAACTAATTTTGAACATTGAGAAGGTTTGCATAAGAGTTTGCAAATAGTACTTCCTTCAATAAAACTAGATGAAATTGAAGATCAACGACCTTTTGTTGGAGGGCAAAAATGTAGGATACATAGTCGTAAATAGGATTTTGAAGGCTAACTTGAGTTTAATATAAGAATGTAGTAGCATCCCCATAATGATCATTTATCAGAAGCTAGGCCAAGAGCTTGGAGGCATTATTGACACCAAAAATCGTGTGGATAGCTGCAAAATCAGTAGGTATTTCTTCATGGCAGAAGTAAGGGGCAAAAACACACAATTGGGTGCATTTTATTCTCAAGACTTTGCAGGCACTGCACGGAGAATCGGCTCCTAACATGATTTTCTAGTTTTTTTTTATAAGACTGGTAGATTTGGGTAGATTTAGATAGATCTGGGTACTTGGTAGATCTGGATAGATCCAGCTAGATGTTAGGACTGGATAGATCTTGGTAGATCTAGCTAGATCTGGGTAGATCGGGCCAGACAAATAGAGACGATCAGACGGACAGACTTGGAGGTCGAATTTGGATAAATCTGACTGAAACAACGAATAACTGGAGAATCGGAAAAAATAGAAACTCACCATGATTTGGGCACCGGCAATAGTGGTGGCATACACGGACCTGGGTAGCTGTTAATGTAGATCTGAGAGGCAGTAACAACAGTGGCGAGCGCTGACTTGGGTGGTTGTCGGCGCAAATCTGGGAGGCGGCAACAGAGGTTGCGATCTAAAGGCAGTGACAACAGAGAGACAGATATGAAGGTCTGGGCCGATGATACATCGTCGGACGGTGCAGATCAGCAGCTGGAGAGAGGAATAAGGGTCATGGGTCCGATCGGCGGAGGCTCGGGAGACGACCAACGTGGGTGCAGTAAAATATCTCAATCTAATTAATATTTGAGTAGTTATTTAGCACATATTTATATTTATAAATACTGTACATATACATATGTACATACGATAAATACAAAATATATATATTCGTATATATGTCTATACATATAGTAAAATATTTTAACAAAAACTCATATGAAAGTGAGTTTCCAAATTGCATTGGGCGAGAGAGAATGTTTGAGGAAGAAATGGTGGGGGATAAATTGCATTAAGATGCCCAAAATCCAATCTTTCTTTTGTCTAAAAATTCAAACTCACTCACCCCTTCTACCATTCACTCTCTCTCTCTATGAACTTATTCTCGCCCATCCGCCTTCGCCTCTGTTTCTCTTCTTCCAGCTTTGTCGACCGACTTTCAGGTACTCTTCTATGTCCCCATCTTCTATGTATTTTTAGTGACCAATAATATAATAAATCATACAAAAATATATAATTGATTTGTTAATCAGGAACTGGGTTGACCCCAATTTTTTAATTGATTTATTTTTTTTAAATATCTGATTATCTTTAGTATTGTTCAAACAACATTACTTAAGAATACTTTGATATTGAGATATAATTAATAATTTAATAGAATAATTAATTTTTATATTTGAGATGTTTAGGAAATAAGCTGCTATTAACTGTTTAAGTAGGTAAAATATTAATATAATAATATAATATTTATTGTGTAATAAATAATATATATAAAATAAAATAATTAAGTAAGAGAGGTTATGAAAATTTGGAAATGGGACGGTCCAATTAAGGAGGTGTGTGTGTGTAAGTTGAAAAATAAAAAAAAATGAGAGTATAATTTATTGGGTTGAAGTTAGAGAAACTAAGATTTTAATTTATTTTGAAAAGTTAAAAGAAGATATATATATCTATAATATTATAAGAAATAATTAATTAATTAGATTAATTATTTATAAGAAGATTGAGGAATTAGGGTTGATGAATTTTGATTTAAATATATGATAGTAAATGGTTTTAATTAATATTATATTAATATTTTGTATATCTAAAGTCAAAGTTCAGTTGAATTAAATGAAGATAAAGCAACAAGAAAAGGGCAAATGATTGAGGCACATAATAATTGCGCCTTGGAGGTTAGAATTAAGGGGCATAATAATTGTGTTGGGAGTTGAATTGATATATATATATATATATATTATGAATATGTAAAGTGATGGTGGATATTTATGGAATATAAAATAACATAATATATAAAAAAATAATAAAACAATGAAATAAGGAAAATGAAGATAATATGAAACTTAGCGACTACCGTATATCACTTAAATACATAAAATATAGGCATATAGATAATATATATATAAGTTGTGGTAATATATATATATACATATTATATATCAAGAGAAAATGCGTTTCATTATATGTTAAAAAAAGTTGATATTATATTATAATAACATGTTATGTTAATATATATATATATGTTATGTATATATATATAGTGTATATATATGTTTCTTTTGTACTATAATTTGCCATAGTCGATAAACAATATTACTATGAATAATTTACATGTTTTTGTTTTATTATATAATAAATTTAATTGCAATGGCACCTGGTAAAAAAAAAACAGTTATTCTAAAATCAAAATCTATTACTGCACCATTAAATGTTCTTGTTACATGTGTGTAATCCAAATTCAATACTTCACCATCAAAAGTTTATAGTACACAAATATAATCCATTACTTTGTCACCTAATTCCAAGAAGAACGTCACGTTGCCAATCATGGTTCATACTACACAACTTGGAGAAAAAGATTCAACACCACCAAGAACAAATGATGGTATTCCACCATCCACTTTGAATAAGATTGAGAGTTCATTAATTTCTCCAAATGACACGGTGACAATTGAGTCAACAATTGGTGGAGATTAGTTATTTATTTATATTTGTTTAGATTTTTAATTAATTATTTATCCATTGATGATATTTTTATTTTATTAATTTTAATTTTAGTTTAGTTTGATAAACTTACCTTATTTGTACGATGTGGTTAAATTACACCTGATAATACAAAGAAAAGAGGTTGGGGAATAACTAGAGGATTTGAGATTAAAAAGAGGATGAAAGAGAGTAAAAAGATTGGAAGAATTATTATTAAAAAATCAATGCATCTATCAATAGGCCCTGTTGAAAAGATATTTAAAATGGAAATAGGAGTTATCACTCAATTGTTGGCACCATTAAAGGTGTATTGAAGTAAGGCTTTATTTTGAGACACATCGTAAAAGTGATGGTATTTGAACCCACCCACAAGCTTAAAAAAACTATGTAACTTCATTTTATTAATTTTTAATGATATATTACTTTAACTATTGATGTAATACCTAAAAATTTTCAAAGGGTTCAAGAGTAATTTATCTTGAGGTAAAAATGCAATTTGCGGATAAATTGAGGTTATAAGATAATTTTGATACAGTTATGAGCAATCAAATCGACTACAGGGAGTGCCCTGGAGCCGAGATGTCTAAAGAAATCAATATGGTATTGATGAGTATTTCGAGGCATGATTTATGGCATCGAAAGAAATTGAATCATAAACGATTTTTGGCACAACTAAAATATAGCTGTGATTTAGGTTAAGAAATTGAATAATCGTAAGGGACTTTTGGGAAGTTAAAGAAACCTTGGGGAGGTTCATATTTGATATGTAGAGCAACCCTTTAGCAATGTTAGGAAAAAACAAAAAGGTTTACTGCTAAAATGAATATTTGGGTCTAAGTGCAATTTCTCGAAATTGCCAGAGAGAGGTCAAAATGATATTTTTCTGGAATTTTTAGGAATGAGATGGAAGTTTTAAGACTTGAGGGTCTCAATGGAAATTATGGAAAGTTCAGGGATTTGGTGAAAATGGGCCAAAGCATAAGTGACAAAATTGGAGGGGGTAAAAGTGCAAAAAAGCAAAAATTTTGGCAATGGGAAACCGACCAGCAGTGTGCTGGTCGCCGACTGCCAATTTCAACCACTAGGAACCCACGGGGGTTGGTCGGAGATGCTTTTAGGTTAAAGTTGGCCGACAACAGCCAAGAGGGTGGCCGGGGTTTGACAAAAACTGACCGAAAATTCGGTCATTTTTGTCAAAGCTCTGCAAGTGGCATTTGTGGTTGGATTTTGATGCTTTTAGGTCGATCTGAGGTAGGTACAAGCTTTAAGGGCTTTGGGTTGGTCGGGAACGAGCATTTGGAAGCTCGAAATCGCCTATAAATAAAGGTATTTGGAGATGCTAAAATGAAGAAAAAATTTAAACTCTCAGATCTGAGAGTTCCAGAATAAATTGAGGGAAACGGATAAGGGGCTTTTATTCCCCAAGTCCAGAGGATCATTCTTGTAAATTTTGAGCAATTTTCATTAAGAGATGAAGACGATATGGAGCTTTGACAGAAAATTGAGCTTCGTCAGAAAATCGAGTTGAGCAGTCAAAAAAAGGCTCCAATCAATCGATTTGAAGCTATAATTTGGTAAATGATGAAGAAAGGAAGACGTAGATTCAAACAGGGGGCGAAACAAAGCTCGGATGAGGGAGAAAATACAAATTTTCAGAGGCTATTTGGAATCCGCCAAATGCTAGCCAAGGAAGAAGGTCGGTGCATGCAGTGTACGTGGCAACAGGCCCCGCAAGTTTGACGCATGAGGCAACAAGGATATGGCATGTGAGGGTGTGTGAAATGCCAAAAAAAATGAAAAAAATACAAAAAAATCAAGAAAAATAAATTAATGGGGTTTGTGTTCAAAGTTTTGGTGTTTGTCTTCGGGTTTCATGATTTTCATACCAAAATAGCCTTGTTATGCGTGCAAAGGAGCATCAAGGTAAGTTCTAGAATTTTCCTTTAAAGTGATTAGAATATTATGAATTGTTATGCAAGGAGATTTGAGAAAATAGTTAAGGAGATATTTATTTGAAATATTAAGAAAGAAAAATAGGAGAAAAATATAAGAAATAATGGAGAAATTATGAAAAATGGATATTTATGTTCCTTTGAAATAAATATGGTGTTTAGGGATCACTATGGCTCGAGATTAAGTGATGTCTAAGTTCAGCACAAAAATCGAGGTCAAACACGCAAATTGAGACTATGCACGTTTTACGAGATGTTACGAACTAAGTGCAAAAGGTAAGTGGTTCAGCCAAAAACCAGTTTTATGCAAATCGTTTTATCATATTAACATGCTATGTTATATTACACATCATGTAGAGTGCATTTATATTTATTGATGATGAGTTATGCATAAGTTCACGATGATATTATTGATCATGCCACGCATACGAGTTTGGGATTAGGGATTGACGTCGTTACTCTGCCAAGGGTGCACTCATACATCTCGGCCTGGTAAGGAGATGTTAAAATGGAGAGGATAGTAGTAGTTGGGTGCGGTCGACTCAAATGAAATGAATGATGTTATGTGGCATTGCATACATGCATGAGATATGAATAATGTACCCTTACTTAGATGATTCATCATCTAATTTGGGATTTGCCCTTAGAATATTTAAACGTTCCAGATGGAGATTATAGTAGAAACGATGATGAATGAGACATGATGTAGCACTTAGCAAAGTGCAATATGTAATGATTGAATGTTATGTAATCAATGTGTTTAAGTTCTGCTACATTGAATTCTGAATGTTTTGAGGAATTGTGATGTATAACCTCATTTATGGTTAATGATAAAGTTAGGGTTCGAGACATGTGATGACATGACCAATGGATTCTATAGGTAGATCCGATGTTCTGCTTATTCATGAAAATTTGGTTATCTTATGCTCTAAGTCATGTTGAAAAACTTATGTTATGTTTCAAGTCATGTTGAAAAACTTAAGTTTTGTTGATGAATAGTCTTGTGTTGTGGGATATGTCCGAAACGATTATGTATTATTAATATGGTTTGATGTAAACTTAGGTTCGATTCATGCTTCCGCTATTGGTGAATACCTAGCGTAGCATTTATGATGTATGATGATTCTCATGCTAGGTAGGTAAACGGAAAGTTTGGGAATTAATATGATATTGAGATTGTTCTTAAGGAAAAAAATATATCCTAAATTTCTTAGTTATAACATGCCCGAGAAAAGTGGGGTGTTACAATGGTATTGAAATGACTAAGCGCCAGATTCTTGAAAAGGTTTTGAAGCCAAAATCTGGATACATTCATGGACTTGGTTATGGGGTGAAACCAAGTAAATCTAGAGAACTAGAACTAGAAACTCTTTTAGAAACTGAAAAGATTGAATCTGAAAAGCGAAATATTGAATTAAGAGAGCAAATACAAACCCAACAAATCAAAATAAGCAATAACATCCCACATCGAGCAATAGGAAGGATCGGAATAACTTACCCTGATGGGCCTACACGAACTTCCCAGGGGGTCACCCATCCCTGAGCTGTTCCAGCTCAAGCACGCTTAACCCCAGAGTTCCTTGCCTACATTCAGCTCAAAAGGTATCCAACTGATATTGTTTTCTTTTTTACACTATCCTTGATATATACTAACTTCTCTGGGCTCTTGGGGTATTACATTCTCCCCCCTCTTAAGCACATGGCGTCCCTGTCATGCGACCTTACAACTGGTCCCAGATCTTCTCCCCTTTGGGGGCTGCCATCCTAGAAGTCTGCCAGAAGCCGCTCCTTGTACAGGTTCTTGAGCCCCGGCACCACTGCCCGCCCTCATCGAACCGCTTTCACCAAGGGTCTGCTCTGATACCACTTGTAATATTCTGCATTGAGCGATAAAAATGATCGAAACAATTTACTCTGATGAGCCTATGCGAACTTCCCAGGGGGTCACCCATCCCTGAGCTGCTCTAGATCAAGCACACTTAACCCCAGTGTTCCTTGCCTACATTCAGCCCAAAAAGTATCTAGCTGTTGTTGTTTCATTTTTTATACTATACTCGATATATACTAATTTCTCTAGGCTCTTGGGGTGTTACATATGCAGTTTACAAGAATCTTTTGATTAAACTAAATTTTTTATTGATGAGTTAAGACGTGAACGAAGTGGTGAAGTGAATATATCTGCTTCTTTTCATGAAGGTAAATACATAATTTAATTATTAATTAAGTGCTTTATTCAATTCAAATTCATTTAATTTTCATTTATTCTAATGATTTTCTTTTTAGTAGATTGAAATTATGGAACAACAAGATGAATTATAGAGCAACAAGTAGATGAAGATCAAGGATATTTGGTGCAAGTAACTTTTTTAATTTTGATGTTTAGTGAAAATTAAGAATGTTTGGTAAAAGTAGTATTGTTTTGGAGCATTGTTTTTATTTTAGAAACGATAACTTTTTATATATGAAGTTTTTTTTATTTATATTGTTGATTTTATTTATTATATTTAGCATTGTTGACTTTATTATATTTCAGGATTTTTTTTTAATTCTTTATTTGATATAAAGATGAATAAGATATGTTTTAAAAATAATTCTATCAACATGACTTTTATCACTAAAAATAATTTAAATAAAAAAAATTGTCACTACTTGTTATTATTATAGTATGACAAATAGAATTTTTTTTGTCACAATTAGATTATTGAAAAATAATTTTATATTTTCAAATTTTGACAAAAAATTACCTTTTCAAAAAATTCGTCACTTTTACCAATTTTTTGACCCAAAAAAATCACTTTTTATAATTATTGATATAAATTATTTTGTCACCATTGAGAAAATGACAAAAAAATATTTGTCACCCTTTAATAATGTTGATGAAAATATTTTTGTTGCTTTTTATGATTTTGGGAAAAAATAATTTCATCAATGTTAATATTTTCTTACAAAAAAGATTTATCACTTTTACGAATTATTGACATAAATATTTTTTTCACTATTAGGACATTAAAATTATGACAAAAATATTTGTCACCCTTTGATAATTCTGACAAAAATATTTTTGTTGCATTTTTTGATTTTGTGACAAAATAATTTAATTAGTATTAATATTTTTTTATTACAGAAATTCGTCGCTAATATGAATTATTGACACAAATATTTTGGTCATTATTGGGACATTGAGAATATGACAAAAATATTTGCCACTCTTTTATAATTTTGACAAAAACATTTTTTTCATATTTTTTGATTTTATGAAAAATAATTTCATCAATATTAATATTTTCTTACTAAAAATATTTGTCACCTGAACTAATTACTAACACAAATATTTTTATCACTATTCACTATTGACACATTGACAAAAATATTTTGTCACTATTGGATAGTTTTGACAAATTCATTTTGTCACTATTTCTATTTTATCAAAAAAATATTTGTCACAATATTAGATAATTGACAAAATTAATTTTATCACATTAAAAATTATGTCAAATAAGTTTTGTCTCTATTTAAATTGTGACAAAATATTTTTTAATTTTATGACAAAATAATTTCATCAGTATTAATATTTTCTTACTAAAGAAATTAATCACTAGTGTGAAATATTGACAAAAATATTTTTGTCACTATTGAGACATTAAGAATATGAAAAAATATTTGTCACCATTTCATAATTTTGACAAAAATATTTTTATCACATTTTTAATTTTATAAAAAAATAATTTCATCAATATTAATATTTCTTATAAAAAAAACATTTGTCACCTAGACTAATTATTAATACAAATATTTTTGTCACTATTAGGTCATTAACAAAAATATTTTGTCGTTATTGAATAATTTTGAGAAATTTATTTTGTCACTATTTCTATTTTATCAAAAAATATTTGTCACAGTATTAAATAATTAAAAAAATTAATTTTATCACATTAAAAATTATATCAAATAAATTTTATCATTGTTTAAATTGTGACAAAATACTTTTGTCACGATAAAACATATAATTTTTATCTAAAATTTGAATTTATTGTGACTAGATTAGTACCTATTGTGACAAAAAAAAAATTCTTTTACCACAAAATAATTTATCATAATAAGTTAGTTTAAGTGACAAAATATTTTTTGTTACAATAAAATTGTTGATATTATGATAAAACTCAGTTTTGTCATAATATACTTATTAAAACACGCTTCTTATAACTAACAGATGACAAACATTTTCGTCACAACAAGTATGTTGTAACAATTTTTATAGGTATTGTGACAAAATATTTTATCACAAGAAGTCTAATTTCTTGCAGTGACTAAACACCACAATAAAGTTGCGGCAAGATTATATGGAGTAACTTTAAAACCATGAGTTTATATATTTTTTGTGTCAAATGAATTTCATCTCAGTTGATATATTAATTAGGATGTGTACAAACATTAAAATCTTTATCTTCACACATTTTATTAAGGTTGAAGTTGTAGTCTTCTCCACTTCCACAACCAGATTTTTGTGTTGATTTTGGATCAATTCCTATATGCTACAAAGAAGAATAAAAAAGAAGCAATAACAATTAAATACTTTGATAACTTGTGTAATTTTTTCTTTTTACTATTTACAAGGTAAAGAGATTAACATACCAAAAGTAACAACATAAGCCACATATAAGTGTTGTAATAGTCACCATATATAATATTTATCTTGCAAAATTCTTTTATTGCAAGTTAAATGTAAAGAGAATTTATAGTCACTGACAATACAATACTCATATATAATGAAATAAAGCTAGTAGCAATAAAATTCACTCCATGTCTAAAGTTGACATTGATGTTCTTGTATGGATTAAGAAGCAAAACCAGTTACATCCACTATTAGAAATAAACCAAAATAATTCATAACATGATTTAATTAATCAATTCAAAAATATTTGAAATAGCCAATTAAATGAAATAGTTATTTCACTATTTAAATTAAACCATGATATAACACTACATAAGTTATTAAAAATTAACCAATAAAGTATCAATATAGTCAATTATGAGGAGATCATTGGAGTATCAACCAATTACCTTATGAAAGTAGGTTTCACTGTAAAGAAATTTTACAAAAGGAGTAGTGGATCCAAAAGATTAAAGAATAAACCTTCTAAAAGCCTGGTATGGTTATGAATCAAAATTAGACTAGAACATGGATTTTATTTTCCAAATTCGTTTTGAGACAATATTGGAAATTCCAGATAAGCAGAACCGCGCGTTGTAACTTATAATAATCACTTTTAAGCTTTATCCAACTAAATTATCATTAATTAGAGGGGCGGATGACGCTAACGAGGAGGACGCGACCGCAGAGAATCAGGCCCTCTTTGTGCAACACTATGTCGACACATATATATATTCACCGATGCTACAAGAGAAATTTCTTAATGATCGACGAGTTTTTGTTTCGCAGGAAGGTTTAGGCACCGATTCTCTCCTGTCTTGTGGATTCTCACTTCCTATCTCGTCTCTATCGCTGATTAACCCACCCGAGCTTGACCGGACGGGACCGGACCGGTGTCCCTGAGAAGATGAGGCCGCCGGCGCCGGACAGGCCTATCAACGTGAAGGCGATGGCTCGAAAGATCGACGTCGACAATCGGCTCCCTCTCCGCAATTACTATCGGATCGCCGATAACCTCCTTAAACAGGTTCCGTGCGGTCGTTTTTATGTTAGCTGTGTTGGTAACCTAGATGAATATGTCACCATTTTGAATTTGATTCTCTGAGTTGTTGGTAGTCATTTTTTGGACTCGGTGTTCAATTAGGGTTTAATAATCGTTATTGTTAACGTGAAATATCATAGTGCGATGTTCAATCGGAAAATGAGCATTTCGAGTGTTTTAATGCCTCATTGGATTCTGACCTTCAATCTATGCCCTAAAAACTTGTAGCCGTTGGGCTCTCCGCGATGGCGACGAGATTACGTTGTACAATTTTGTGATTGGCTGGCAATTTGGTTGTTTAATGGTTTTTTCCCCAGTGAAGTGTTGGCAATGCCGAATTGATGTTCGGATTTCTTTGTTTGGCAGTTGGAGGACAGTTGGAGTCATAAGCTAATTATCCAATAATCCCAATATTAGAATTTTTGACATGAAAATTGATTTTTGTTGCCTGATTGCCTGATTTCTGAGTATTAGTAAGGGGAACTTTAAGTCACACTTGTGTTGGTTGTCCTTCTGTTTAGTAACATTGAGCGCATGTTTTAAAAGAAGTTGGCTGTGGTATATTTGAGCGAACCTGCTAGGAAAACCCATCCCTCTTGCTCTTTCATGACCTACAGAAGAGTATGATATTCTTTACAATGACTTGGAAACTTACTTAGTGCTTGAAGCAAAAATGAAAGGCTGTTGGCTTTTTCACAATCATAGGTCTCAAGAATAAGTTCTTGAGATAAGATGTGGAACCTTACAAGAATCAGTGAAGACTAGCTTTGAGGTTACTTTAGGAGGTCCTGGTGGAACACAGCATTTGTACCCTAATTCATATTGGTGGAATTGGAAAAAATGCTGCCTTCAGTGGGAATACTGTACAAAATAAAGGAACTTTCATCTAGCACGTGGGAAATGATTTATAAACAAGTTGATGCCGAGGAAATGATAAAAGAAGAAAGAAAGAAAATAAATATATAAGAGAAAGTGGATACTACATTCCTCATTTTTTGTATAGTACTTTTGTAGGTGATCCTGCATTGGGTAGTGGAGTAATGAGAAAAGGGAAGTTGCACCTAGCATCTAGTAATGTATTTCTATACTTTTGATCCATTGCGTACTATATGCTTTGTTATTCCCATCTGCTTATAATGGATGCATTATTTATTGATATTTTTTTAATACTATCCAAATACTTGAAAAGTTCTCATCTATTGTTATATGTTAGATTAATCCTTTAGGGAATATTAATTTTGTTATCTAGAATTCTCCAGGATAGTAAGTTGTAATTGTGTTATGGGATTTTCACTCCTCTCTTTCCTTGTTCCTTTCTGCTGTGCTTTGCTTCTCATTTTGGGGCAATTTCTAACATGCAGGCCAACATATATCGGGAGGAGAATAACATTATAGACTTGTATATCATCCTTCTTAGATATTCCAGGTATGACAAAAGTGAATGCTGCTTACTGTCTCCCATTTTCTGGTCATACAGGAAGTTATTTATGTTTTTGCATAATTTCTTTTATGTTGCCAGTTTGGTGTCTGAAACCATACCATTCCATCGAGATTACCAGGTTTTGCTTCTAAAACAAAAGGCATTCTACAAGAAGGTGAGGGTGGTGTAATTCTTCTATTCTTAAATTTAATTAAGTAGTTCGGGGTATATGAAGTCATTTTGCCTATGTTGGTGTTCCAGAAATTGTCGATTGTACTAGATGAGCTTGAAACATTGCAGCCAAAATTCCGCCAGCTGCTGAATGAAGTGAACAAGACCTGGAAAGGTACTCAGGCGTATCAACTTGAGGCCAAGGATAGAACTTATGGTTCAGAAGCATCACATTTAGAGTGGCCTTCTGTCAATAGGAAAGGTTCTTTAAGCCTCAATGATAATCAGGTATTAAGCAATTAGATGAGTTTCATTGCTTGACTACTGTGAACACAAATGGTCCTCTAATTCTCTGATCTCTTAATTTATAGCACGAAGTTGCCTTCATTTTGATGGATTAAATTTCTTTTGTTCATTGCAGTTTGAAGGAAGTTTTCATTCAGATTTAGATACCTATATCTATTTTTCCCTTTCCCTTGACAACAGCTTTGTTTATTCATCTCTTGCAACTGTAGCTAAGCCTCATGGCATCTCAGCATAATGTTATTTTCTCATCTTGCCCTAGTATTTCCTGGATGCATAATGTTATTACTATGTCTTAGTCAAGTCTGGCTGTTATTTTGTTTCCCTTGCACATTTTTGTTTTTGCTGGCCTTTGTGGTTCCTTTGTTTCTTATTCTTTCTTCATGTTATTGCAGCTAGCTAGAAAACTGCCATTGTCTTTGTGGAATATTAATAATGATCATTCTCAAGTTATACCTTCAGCTCCAATTAGTACACAATTTCAAAAGCTGTAAGTGGCTCATAATTTAGATACAGTGTGCAAATTATGGTTTTCTGTTTGTGTATTGTGATAGATGGTTACTGGAGGGATTACTAAATACTCTTTAGAGGCATGAAGTCTGTAAAGGGTGGTCTTTTGTAACAGCATACCAAGACTTTATCCGACTATGTGAGATCAGCTTTATGAATTATAGCTTTCCATTCATTTCTATATATGGCCTTATTTTTTGTAAGGTCTACCCATATAATTAATATCAAACCTAAGCATCCTTCATACAGACAAAACATGCGTGCGCTGGTTAGCTTCTGGATGGTGCCATTGGTGCCTGTCTTGTTCTCTAGGCACTTTTTTCTTCTTCAATTGATTATAATAATTTCTTTTAGCTTAATTAAGCCATTGGTTTTGTGTGCAAATCACGTGCCAGTTGTTTTTTTGTTTCAAGGAGATTAGAATACTTGATGCTGGAACTAATTATTATATGCAAGTATTCATAAACTTGTTACTTATGTTAGCTTTTAAAGGATAAAATGCGGTGACCGGAACTGAAAATCTTGCAGATCTCTTAATCTGCCTCTGCCAAAGAAGGAAACCTTGTCTAGACACTCTTTTTTAGGCCCAAATGGTCTTCAAGGTCAGTGGCAAGGACCTAGCCCAGAGATAAAGGTAAAAAATATGTGATGTTGCATTCCATTTAATGTTTAATTTGCAAATCCTTTGGTTTTAATCCCATTGCTCACAGTGCAGGTTCAATATCCAAGCAACACTGACTTGACTACAAATGAAGAAGATTCAGGGTCAGGGCTACAGCAATCTTATACATTTTTCCTTGCCTGATGCTTTTAATTAGGGTCCTTTATACACAAAGTTATGCAGTGAAATCATCTAATTAGCACTTGATGCATTAATCAACACATTTTACCTTTTTGTAACATTTTCTTGGTGTTATACTTGGTTATAGCCTGAATCAGGGTGCACAATATGACCTTGTGGCAGTAAAAGATGTTGAGTCAAGAGATAGGTCTACCATGGAATCATTGTTGTCTTTGGATGATGGAAGATGGTCATGTAGTGAGTCTTCTGCTTCATTAAATAATCAGGCAAGCAATGATCCTCTGACATTGGGCAATATCAGGCAGCCTTCTCCACCTCCAGTTCTTGCTCAAGTACAACCAGAGATTATGCCAATCTCCCCATCAAAAGTTGCAGATCCGAGACCTGGTCCGGCAAAACCTTTTCAGGATGAGATGGGTGGCTCTAATTCGTATCAGCATCTTCACATTGTAGGTCTTATGCTCTAAATTTTGATACAAAATCTTTAATTTTGGTAAATAAACCTGTATATAGGAAAAGGGGTGAACCCTTTCCAAAAGAAAAGATAGGGAACCAGAATTTGACTCCATCCAACAGTAGGGACCGAACTTTTATTGTTGAACTGCACTAAGGATAACAAACCAATGCCAGAGTTTGCCATCAACCACAGAGGGAGAGAAATAAAAAATTAAACTCTACTCATTCAAAAAAGTTATGTTTCATGCCTATGCATCGAAGAATAGAAAAAGAGAGGAGTGCACTGGCTAGCTCATGAGAAGCTCTACTTCCAAGAAAGCAGAAAATCTATTATAGAGGCTGTATATAAACAAAGATTGACACCTCCCTCATTGTGAAATGATGAAGTAAAAGGGTGTCAATGACTTGTTATTCCTTTTAAGTCAAAGACTTGTTATTCAAGGATGGTTGCCATCTCTAGGGAACGCCATCAATGTATCACTTGCCAAAGAAACTTAACCCTTCCTTTTATCACAAGGAGCCTTGTAGAAAGGGTGAAAAATAAAGTTCCCCAGAAAATGGGGGTACCATACCCATTTGTCTTGACCAAATTAGAAGGCAATCACCAGTTCTGTCATAGAAAATCCATAATATAGCCAATTTCCTGTCTGGAGGGTTCATCTAATATATAAAGGTGTTGTATCTAAAAACATGGGGACTGCATAACCTTTTTTTCTTATTTTCTTTTTTTTTTTGGGGGGGGGGGTGTGAAAAAGAGTAAATCTGCAAATATCTCCCAAAGGCACCTATCCTTGAACCACTTGGCCTCCCAAAACCTGACCCGTTACCTACCTTCTTTGATATTGAATATAACTTGAGTAATCCACAAAACGTAGAGGCCAACGTCATAGAGTTACTTATCCTATTGGTAGACCAGTCCCCTCTAGTACACCCATACTTACCTACCACCAACTGATTACACAAACCAGCCTTTTTTTTTGGGAAAAACACCAAATCCACTTGCTGAGCAACTATTCATGTTGAAAATGCTCAGATTTGTAATACCTGAACTCACCCTTGGACAAACTTGATTCCACTTAGCAAAATGGAATTTAAACTCATATCCTAAGATTCGCCAGAGAAAATTTCCTTGCAGCATCTCAAGCCTACTAATAACAGAGGCCAAGGGTAGAAACAGGGTAAAGGCATTATTAGGGACACTTACAAGAGAACTTTAACTTAAGGTGGCTCTACCTCCTTTTGAAGGATAATGGCATTTTTACCTCATTGTGATGCAAAATTCCATGTTATTTTTTCAGTGTTAGCTGTCCTGTTGTTTGATTGTCATTTTATGTTTTTATGTAGTTATTATTGTTCTTGATGAATATGGTACTACTTTTATTAACTTGCATTGCAGCCAGTAAAAATGATGGAAGATTTTCTGCGATTGGCACGGCAAAATACTGCCAAAAATTTAGAAACATGTGGTGTACTTGCTGGTTCGCTGGTATGTCATACAAGTTAGGTGAATAAATTTAATAGGATAACCATGTTTAAATATGTTGTCTGGTTTCTTATGTACTTAAATTAATGTCTTGTAGAAAAACAGGGTATTCCATATCACTACACTTATAATCCCAAAGCAGGAATCAACTTCTGATTCGGTAAGATAATTTCTTCTTTCTGCATTCATTAGGATGACAGAAATACATGAAAGTCTATAATTCATGTAGCCGACCCCACATAGTGGGATAAAGGCTGGATATGTTGTCATTGTTGTTGCATTAATCAGGATCCCAAAGCAGGAATCCCACTTTCTGAGCTATTTGGTGTTTTAGTCTACATCTCCCAGTTGCTTGGTATTTCACTGTTAGTTTTTGTTTTTCAGATTTGTCCTTTTGATACCAAGGAATAACCAATTGGATATTGATAAAAATATTTTGTTTTCATTTCCTTTTTTGGTGTGGAAAACGAACACTAATATTCAGTTATTTCTAGTTTATATCCTAGAATAGCACCAATTTCTGTCTTGAGATATTTATCTCAATTTTGCATTCATATGAATGACTTGACTGTCACTGGTTAAATGTTAGTAGTTATCCTCTATTCAATCTATTGAGAAGGAAAAGTGGAATGAGTTTTGTTTGACTAATTTGTTGATACAAATTTAAGAGTTGTTTTTTCTTTTTGCCATTTGTTGTATAATATGAGGTTTGCTTTGTTTTACTTTGATTTCTTTGTTGTTGATGGGTAAAATGTTGCAATGAGCATTTTTAAGTTTCTGCAATTTAAGTTGATATGTTTTGGCATTACCGTATTTAGTTTTTAGTTATATCTGCTGATAACTACAATTATACTTATCCAAGTAAAATTTTCATGTTCAGTGTCAGACCTTGAATGAAGAAGAAATTTTTGAAGTCCAAGACAAATTTTCACTTTTCCCCCTTGGGTGGATTCATGTGAGCGTTCCGTTACCTTTCTGATGCCTTAATGCTATTCATGCTGCTGCTTTAGTTGTATTTAATCTATTAATCATAGACGTAAGAGGAACCAGTGTTTTATTCTGTGGTTTGACTGAAGATCTGGCAAAGTTTTGTCCCAGCAGTAGAATTATCATCATATGAGATAAGGTGGTAGTGGGAATGTGAATATGCTTGCTTCTGCTTGGAAGATTTTACATATGACTTTATGAGTTCTTGAAATGCTAGTTATCAATATATCAGGCTTGTAGTGCAGTATGATTATATTGGGCTTATTTAAGTTGGTAACCTGAGTGATGATTTGGTGTCACAGTTGGCAAAATTGTTTTGCAGAGTCAATGCTTTATGCACGGATACCTGTCGTGACACTTTCACAAGAAGTCATCATTCTTCACTTTTTTCTTTTTTTTTCCCGGGAATAATTTTCCTTGATCTAATTGAGCTGTGATACCCATCTATGGTAGCACAACCCTGTGATGTTTATTTTTGATGGTTTCATGTTTAAGTATATGGATCATATCCCCTTAGTATCCTATGATATAAATCTTGCTTGCTGGAAAAAGAAAAAATGGTTTCATGTTTTAGCGACCTATTGTCTTCCTCTAGTTTTTCATGGCATTGTCTACATGAATTATTATTCTTTTTTTTTTTTTTTAGTTTCATTTCAGTTTGATGAAATGAAAAGAAACAAAATAAGACTGTTATGTGTTCTTCTAGTTTTGTTATATTGAATGTGAGGCTATACAAGAAAAAACAAAATAAGAAATGACATTATATGCAATCAGGTTGGAGTGGCGCCTATTGAAAATAAGATAACATAGTCACTATTAAGATGGCATGGATATGTGAGAAAAAGATGGATATAAGCACATGAGAAACGAGTGGATGAAGTAGAGGAAATTTGTAGTAATAGAGGGAGAAAAACACTAAAGAAAACTTGATGGAAAATACACAGATATGGCACAGGATATAATGGTCTTACAAAGGTTATAGGTTGGAGATCTAAAATTCATGTAATGGACCCCTCCTAGTGGGATAAAGGCTCGAGGAGGTTGTTTCATTTATAACTTCAATAGGGGGCAAATCTTTATTTTAATTCTCCCATGGATTAACTCACTCAACACTTCTAGTGTTGATGATGTTTCTTCTATTTATAGCCAGTTCTGAGCTTGAATAAAGAAAGAGATTAGCATCAAGTAGGTGATAGTGAGTGTAAAACCTGTCAGATCAAACATGCCAACCCCACCTAATGGGATTAAGTCTTCTTTGTCACTAGAAGGTCATTGGTTTGAGTTATGCAGACAACTTTTTTTCAAAGCAAGAGTAAGGTTGTGTACAAAAAGAACCCTCCCTTGATCCTTGTAAAGCTGGGAGCCTTATACACTGGTGACGATTTTTTTTTTTCCTTTTGTTTCATTTAACTTTGAATAAAAAAATAGGATTTTTGGTTCCTTAACTTAAAAATATGTTTCTCTGTTCTTGTTTGATCTAATTTTATGATGAGAACCAAAAAAGAAAACCATTGAGACTTTTATTTAATTCACCAACTCAATTAGATTACAAGAAAAAAAAATTTGGCATTCGAGAGGCCCTTAACTTTCCCTAAGAACTGAATCCAAAATTCTTTCTTACCCTTTACCAATTTCTCCTCCCTTTACATATTCTCTTCCCTCCTCTTCAACCGAATTCGGTTTCACACTTGCTGGGTTGTTACACAACCCATCGGTTTTCCCATTCTACCCCTATGCACATGGCTGCCTGTTATGCCAGCCAGCCAATTTACAACCCTGCCCCTGCCCCTTGGACCTTCTTTGATACGTCTAGTGAACCGGGAGCCTATCATTACTCCCCCCCCCCCCCACCTGCAACTTTCACCTTGTCCTCAAGGTGGAAAAAAAGAAATTGCTGCTGGATCAAGTGGTAAGGCTCCCAAGTAGCTTCCAATAGGGGTAGCTCTTTCCATTGTATGAACACCTCTAATCCCCATAAGTTCTTCCCGATTCCTAGCTGAACTCCAAGTACTGCCTCCAGTTTCACCAGCATCTCAAGGTCTTCATTCAACTGTCGAGGAATCTCCACATTAGCTTCCAATGCCCCTCTTGCCTCCCGTAGTTGGGACACGTGAAATATAGAATGGATTGGGCAATGAGGTGGTAGTCTCAGCTTATAAGCTACCAGACCTACTTCTTTCTTAATTTCAAACAGACCATAACATCAGGCAGTCAACTTTTCATTTGCACGGGTAGCCAATGATTTATGTCGATATGGCCTTAACTTCAAATAAACCAAGTCTCCTTCTTTGTACTTCACCTCCATTCTTTTCAGATCTGCTCACTTCTTTATCACTGATTGTGCTCTCATCAACTGTGCCTTCAATTCCTCAATGATTAAATCTCTCTCAATCAGCTACTGCTCCACCATTGAAATAGGGGTAGTTCCCTTCTCAAACCTCAATAAGGGTGGTGATTCTCGCCCATACACTGCTTGAAATGGAGTCACCTTGGCAACAATGTGGTAGGAAGTATTATACCATAATTTAGCCCAAGGTAGCCATATGTGCCATGCCTTCGATTTTGAGGAAGCAAAACAACGTAGGTAGGTTTCTAAAGTCCGATTAAGTACCTCAATTTGCCCATTCGTTTGAGGGTGATAGGTTGTGCTTCTGTTGAGTTTGGTACCTTGTAGTCGGAACATATCCTTCCAAAATTTGCTCATGAAAATTTTGTCTTTATTCGACACGATGGACCTTGGCATTCCATGAAGCCTCACCACTTAATAAAATTTCCTACCACCTCCCCAGCTATAAACGGGTGTTTAAGGCCAATGAAATGCTCGTACTTACTAAGTCTGTCCACCACCATCACTAAAATTGAATCCATCTTGCCAGACTTTGGCAATCCCTCAATGAAATCCATAGCAATGTCGTCCCAAATTTGGTTTGGGATAGCAAGAGGTTGCAAGAGTACCCCCGGTGCTGAGGCCATATATTTATTTCGTTGGCAAACTGAGCAATCACTTACATACCAGTATATATCCCTCTTCATTCCCTAAATCACATTTGACCTCCCCAAGTCCAGAGGTAAAAAATCCTCTACAATTTGTAGATTTTGGAGATTAAGCTTCACTCCTTTGCAAATTCCAGCCCCTTGCACTGCCATTCTAGTTCCCATAATTACCCCATATCCTGCTGTTTCCTCCCTTGGTAAAGCCAACTGTTGCACCAGCTTGGTTGCTATAAAGTTATGAGTTGCCCCAATAAGCACCCCTACTGGCTGCCCTTCTATTTCCCCTTTGAGCTTCATAGTTTGTGGTGTAGTCAATCCAACTATAGAATTCATGGAGAGCTCAATGACCTCCCCTTTTTGCCCCAGCTCTCTTACTACCTCTTCCAACATTTCTCCCTCATCTACCTCTTCATCATATATCATCATCACTTGCAACTCTTTATTTTTGCACTTGTGGCCTATAGTATACGTCTCATCACATTGAAAACATAGGCCCTTATCCCTTTTTGCCTTCCACTCAACCTCGCTAAGCCGTTTGAAGGGTGGGTTACTCCCTCTCCTATTGGCCTATGGTCGATATGGGGTAGGAGGACTAACCGTCGTTGGTTTTGGGGCCTGCTGTGAGGGTGGCAGAATTCCCCCTTGCTGGTTAGTTGAAATGGGGTTCGGCATGGCCTGTATTTTGTTCGAACCTAATCCAACCACACCTCCCCGAACCACCTGATTCTACTCCTCTATACGTTGAGTTAAGTCCATCATCTACTCCAAACCCCTTCGCCTCAACACCCTCAACTCAGCCTTGATATTAGGTTTTAAACCATTTATGAAATGCCTTTCTAGCATGCCTTCCGGTAGGTTTTCAAGGCGCAATATCAATGTCTCGAAGCATTAGCGGTACTCCATGACAGTTCCCTTCTACCGGAGGGCTAGAAACTGCTCTTCGACGGAGCCTTCTTGGGTGGGTCGGAAGTGACTCCTCAACAGGAACTTGAAGTCCTCCCAATTCCTCACCCTTCACTGCTTTTCCTCCCATTGGAACCACGAAAGTGCAGCACCCTCCAAACACAATGCTGCTGCATCCATCTTCTCCTCATCAGTCAGCCCATTCACTGCAAAGTACCCTTCGGCTCAGAATATCCAGCCGCGGCTCGAAATATGCAGCCATTTGAATCTTCGCCTTCGAAAAGGGGCATCTCTAACCGATGCCTTCAGAATTGCGACTGCCAACCTCTATCGAAATCACTTGCTTCAGCTTGTTGTACTCCTATTTCCGGCGTTGCCTCGAAATCCTAAATGAATTCCGGAGGTTGGCCTCCCAACTTCTCCTTGTTCTTCCTCTCCCGTTCCTGCTCTTCCCACCTCGTTCTCATCCAAGCGAACTGTTCTAGCAAGTTCATGACATTCTTCTCCATTGATTGAACCTCACCCCTCATGGCATCAACTCCTAGTTGCATGCCTTCCACTCTCCCTTCCAATTCACCTACTCGGTCCATCAGGTTTACCATTAGGATTGATGATGTTTTGATATCAAATTGATGAGAACCAAAAAAGAAAACCACTAAGACTTCTATTCAATTCACCAACTCAATTAGATTACAAGAAAAAAAAAAAAAAAAAAACTGGGCATTCAAGAGGCCCTTAACTCTCCCTAAGAACTAAATCCAAAATTCTTTCCTATCCCCTATCAATTTCTCCCCCCTCTACATATTCTCTTCCCTCCTCCTCAACTGAATTCGGTTTCGCACTTGCTGGGTTGTTAGACAACCCAACGATTTTCCCACTCTACCCCTACGCACATGGCTGGCTATTATGCCAGCTAGCCAATTGTCACATGTAGCAGCTTATTACCTGTCATTTTAAAAAATTTCCTTAATACTGTAATTGTTATTTCCTTTATTACTGTTATTGCTTATTGTAGTGTTGCTTTATTTCCTAGTTGTAATAGTTAGTTACTGAGAGAATATTCTACGGAGAGCCCACGTGTATGGGCTAGAATAGGACAAATCGTTTGTTATAACCGCCTGTAAGGGAGAATCTGCTATGGCAGCACCTATTCTAGGAGATATATATATCCCTCCTAGCCTTCCAGAAAGGATATCGAGAATATCATTGAAATTCAACATTTCTCTCTCTTTCTTTCTATCCCTCTGTTCCTCTTTGTTCTTTCTTCCCTCTTTTCTGCCTGCCTAACTTTTCTCTCTTCTACTGCTATTCACTGATTTCTACTAAGTCACTGAGATATCCATTGTCACTAGCAGTGACACCAATTTACAACCCTGCCCCTACCTCTTGGACCTTCTTTGATATGTCCAGTGAACCAAGGGCTTATTATTTTAACACTTGAATATTTTTATTATATGTACTAGGAGCTTGCTGAAGACATTAAGTTGCGAGGAGTGACTGACTAGTGTCAATGAATCTTGAGTTGGTCTATTACATACAAAAAACAAAATAAAATATGGGGCCATATTGCACTATTCTCTAGAACTGTTTTCAGTTCCTAAAACAGAAAAAAGAAAAAATATAAAAGAGGTTTGTTTGGTAAAACGTTTCCACAAGAGTATTTTCTGTTGACATCTATTTTTTCTTTTTTTGCTGACATATTGACATCTATTTCAAAAGGGTAAATCAACCTGTTTCCTCTTAAGAAAATATAAAAGATCTACCTATCAAAATAAGACAATGAAAATCAGAAAATTGCATTTTCAAGTTCATTTCCAAAGACATGAGATTGAATACTCGAGATGAAAGTGATATTAGAAATGCCTTTTATTTTGTTTGGTGACTAAGAAATGTCTTGAAATGTTTTTGGTGGTTAAGAACCCTTATTTTGTTGATATATCATTGAGTTTTCTATATTTTCTATATATATAGTTTGTCTTTTTGTAAAATCTATTGAGACAATGTGTTTGCTGATTCTTGCTTTGATTTCAGACTCACCCATCGCAGACCTGTTTTATGTCATCAGTTGATTTGCACACGCATTATTCATATCAGGTAATTAACAAATTCATGCATTTTATTATTTCCTGAGATCTGTTGTGTGGTCTTAAGTTGCCTTTGTTTTGGAATCATGTCGTAATTGTATTACAAAATTGTAGAAGTAAATAGAATCATAAACTGCATTACAAGTCCTTCTGTATTCATGACTTCTTGATTTGCAAGAAAACATTGATATTCTTTTTCTGTCAATGACTGATAAAGATAGGAACTAGAGGAAGTAAACACCAACTATCTTACAACTTCAAATTTTGTCCTCATGATAAATAGTGTGAATGCTTGGATATTCCAAGGATGTTTTGCATCCACAACAAATTTGGAAAGTATGCATACTTGCATAGGATATCTTCTTTGAAATCTATTTACGAGTTCACAACTATTTCACTTTCAAGAGAGCTTGATTAGGGTAAAGTACATACAGGCCCCTTGTGGTTTGACATGCTTTTGAGGATGCCCTTGTACTTAAAAATTGGCACTATAAATCCCCGTGGTTTCCATTTTTTAAGCACACACCCCCCCACTGTTATAACTCCATTAGTTAAACTTAATTAAATTGAATTAACTTAATTAAAAATTATATTAAATCTAAATTTAATTAAAATAAAACAAATAATAAAGAAATTATTGCGGGCTGGAACCCAACGTGGTTTTCAATTGGCCACCAACCATCGTTGACGAGCAGTGCTGCTCTTCTTCTTCCTCCAATTTCTTTGGTGATGGGTTCTTGTAGCAGAGAAATTGGAAGAAGAAGAAGAAGAAGAAGAAGAAGAAGAAGAAGAAGAAGAAGAAGAGTTGCCAGACATTGGAGGAAGAGGAAGAGTTGTCAGAGAAATTGGAGGAAGAGTTGTCGGAGAAATTGGAGGAAGAGGAAGTCGCTGGAGAAATCAAATGTTGGGGTTTCTTCTTCTTCTTGTTCTCGATTTTGATGCATAGTGTTTGGTTTTAGAACCCTTGAATCGGTTCTAGATCAGAACTGACGTAGTGTGTAACGCGTGTGTGAAGAAAACACACCAAAATAAACCCTTGAAAGAACAAACTTTTATGGCCGAAGCTTGACTTTCAAGAAGATGCAAAAACATGACTGTTTTGCTAAGAAAACCCAAATAGGTTGCTGAAGTTTGTATTGAGAGAAACTTGATTACAAACTCTAGATCCTAGGCATATTTATAATATTTGGCTAATCCAAATCCATCTAATATTTGTAAACAAAATCCAACTAAAATTCTAATAGAAATAAATCTTAAGTAAAAATCAACTAGAATTCTAATAAAAATAAAATTCTAATCAAACATGAAGTAGAATCTTAAATCAAGTAGAAACATGAAGTAGAATTCTAAATCAAGTAGAAACATAAAATAGAATCCTAAATCAAGTAGAATCCTATAACATATGAAGAATTAAAATACTATTCCGACTCTACTATTTTGGTGATATTGTTTCGATTTGATTGGGTCTGCCTTGGGCGAGTCTTGATTGGTGACCGCATCATTCACCTTCACTTGAAAAAAAATTCGACATCGAATTTTGATTCGGGTAGGACAAATTCACGTCCAGTAAGTACAAAGAGAGATTAACCACATTGAATGTTTGGAAATACCCATATGAATGATTAGGCAAATCTACAACATAAGTATTATCATCGATCTTCTTTATAATCTTGTAAGGATCATATTTCTTTGATTTGAGCTTGTTTTGCTTTTCACTGGAATCCGTTCATTCTTAAAAAATATCATGACTTCATCTCCAACCTTAAATACCTTGTGCTTCCTATGCTTGTCAGCCGTCGCCTTGTACTTCTTATTTGTGTAACTTTTGTTTGACATCTTCCTGAACCGCTCGAACTTTTCTGCTAAGGGAACATGAGAAAAGACATTCTTCCCCTTCTTAGCCATATTTACGTTGGCATGGGTCCAGCCATTGCCATGTTTGTTGCCTTCTACCTCTATTGTATTATTACTGTTAGATTGAGGATATTGAATATTTCATTTTGAGCGCTTCTCTAATTTGGTAGATCTTATCACAGGTCCTTCTCCTCTCATTAGCTTTCTTGATTTTGACTCCTCATCAGCTTCTGAATTCATTCGTAGATTTTTCTTGCCTGAAGAAGCATTCTTTTGCAACTGTTTTGAATAAAGGCTTATTCCATGACTACAAGTAGTCTCTCAATCGCTTAAAATATTGATGCTTGAATTCTCCTCTGGTCTAAACACTTGATCAGCTATAGCAGCAGCTGAGTTAACTAGCCTGGGAGATCCAACACCCCTATCCACAAAGAGACCAACGTGACCATCTTGTCTTTCCAATCGCGAAGGTGAATATGTTCTTGTTGCCTTCGATTCAACCATGCCAGAGCTTGAATAAACTATAGAAGGATTTGCTACCATGACCTCCATCTCCTTTATAGTCGCAAGCCGATTAGAAGAAACACCACCATCCTTGGGTTGCGAAGCAATGCCTGAGCCCTCGAGACTGGAAAATACCCCAGTATGAGTCAATAACCTTGGAGTTTCTGTCATGCTAGCAGCATAAATCAGACCTGAGTTTGCAAACGTTGAGGTTGCTGGGACAACATAATCTTTGAAATCAAGCTCCAAACTCATCGAAAAGCCATTCTTTAGTTTATACTCATTGTTTCCCCAGTGGTTGTGTTGCTGCGCATTCCTCCTAACCCCTTTACCACTAGGGTTGGCTATCATACGACCAAGATCATCCTCATTGTCGCTATCAACCATCATTGGTCTTCTAGGATTAATGAGGACAAGATTAATGGCTGGTCTTCCCGGGTTAACATAGCCAGCTTGATTCACGCCATTAGTCCGGTTTTGATTATCCTTAACTCGTTGTAAAATGCTCAATTGGTTGCGGATTCACTCCAATTGTTGCTCCATTGTACGAGTTATTTCTCGTTGTTCTTTGATTGCTTTCCAAACCGCGGGCAGCCCTTGATCACCGTCACGAGGCTGGTTGTTACCGTTACTTTCAAGATTGGCCATTTGATTAATTGATGAACCGCTTTGATACCACCTGAAGCAGCGTGTAGCGCGTGTGTGAAAAAAACACACCAAAATAAACCCTTGAAAGAACAAACTTTTATGGCCGAAGCTTGGCTTTCAAGAAAATGCAAAAACAAGACTATTTTGCTAAGAAAACCCAAATAGGTTGCTGAAATTATATTGAGAAAAACTTGATTACAAACTCTATATCCTAGGCATATTTATAGTATTTGGCTAATCCAAATCCATCTAATATTTGTAAACAAAATCCAACTAAAATCTTAATAAAAATAAATCCTAAGTAAAAATTAACTAGAATTCTAATAAAAATAAAATTCTAATCAAACATGAAGTAGAATCCTAAATCAATTAGAAACATGAAATAGAATCCTAAATCAAGTAGAATTCTAAAACATATGAAGTATTAAAATACTATTCCGACGCTACTATTCTGGTGATATTGTTCCAATTTGATTGGGTCGGCCTTGGGCTGAGTCTTGATTGGTGATCGCATCAAGAACCCACCCACTAGCCCAAAATGGCGAGAGAAGACAGAGGAGGAGGAGGAAGAAGACGAAGAATAATAAGAGTTGTCGGCTGGTGATACATTCCAGCCGGTGAAGAAGAAAAAGAGGGAGATGAGTCACCGGTCGAAAATGGTTTCTAGCAGACAACTCTTCTTCTTTTTTTATTTTTATTTTATTTTCAATTCAATTTAATTTTTTATAATTTAATTAAAGATATTGTCACATTCCTATGGGTAGGATGGTCAATATAATTTTCTTCTTTATGCTATAAGGGTTGTATTGAGTCAGTTATGAGTATAGAGTCAGTTATGACCAGCCATGCTTCACCGGGTGCACATCCACTAGTTGTGAGCTATATATATGTGGCCACAACTACAGAGCTTAAATATACCAAATCAAAGAATTGACAATTGGTATCAGAGCCAGCTTTTCGGCCACCTGTGTGCCACTGAGAGCTGCCCACTTTGATCGGAAGGAGATTCCAACCCATACCGGTGAGGCGATTTTGATTGAGGCAACTAGAAGGTTCGATGATGGCAGAGGGGATGAGGATGAAGCAGTTTGAGACGTGCTTGGACACTCTGGAGTAGGCAATCCAACAACACCCGGAACAACTCGATGATAAGATGGACATGATGGACGTTGGCCTTCAACAGACCCAGCAAGAGTTGGGTCGAACTAGAGCAGAGGGTGCAGCCACACGGGAGGAAATCGCCAACCTTCGAGGGGACGTTCGGGAAAAAGTCACTGGAATTGGACAGCAACTGAGCACTGTGTTGAGCTTGTTCTCACGGTTGCCAAATGCTAGCCTTCTGATGGACTTTCCTTAAAGGCTGACCACAGCCCCAATCTTGACTGGAGCGAGGGACAGGCCCCAAGTCAACAACCTAATGGGCCTAGAGGAGTGGCTGGAGAATTATCATAGAGGACCCCCCATGACCTTGAACCATACCCTGATGCCAAAATTAGAAATTCCGTCATTCAAAGGGAGCAAGCCGCACTGGTGGGTCTAGCGTTGTGAGCAATTCTTCCATCACTATCGAGTGGAAGAAAGCCAGAAGGTGAATCTGGCTGCCGCTTACTTGAATGACATAGTAGACTCGTGGTTCCAAAGTTGGAGTAGCAGGAGGACTGTTCTGGTTTGGGATGAGTTTGTAGCAGCTTTTTGTGTCCGTTTGCCTGACGTAGTGGAGGAATTTAACAAGCTAAGTCAGGTTGGTTCAGTGGAGGAATATCAGACCCAATTCAAGGAACTGAAATCGTTATTAATGATTTCCCGACCTGCCTTGGACAAGCCATACTTCATGTCGAGTTTCGCCAGCTGTTTGAGTGATGAACTACGAACCATGGTGAAGACGTGGCAGCTGGTTACTATAGAACAAGCGGCTGAAAAGGCTCAGCTGCAGGAGTGAGCCTTAGAATGCAGGAGTTAGCCTTAGAAGTGGTATTTAAAAAGCAGAGGAATGCAGCTAAAAGGTATGCAGGGGGCAGCCTGCAGCATGGGGGAGGAGTTGTAATTAAGTCCGGCCAGCAAATAGGGCATAAAGGGAATCTGCTTCCGAAGAATCACCCTAATTCAGTTCCCGTGAAGTCCCTTTCAGTGGAACAGAAATGGCAACTTGGGTTGGGCGTCTGTTGTGGGGAAAGGTATTCCCTCGGTCATCAATGTAGAAAGCATGTAAGTGGGATAAAGTCAGAAATACATGGAAGTCTAGAATTCATGTAGCCGACCCCACATAGTGGGATAAAGACTGGATATGTTGTTGTTGTTGTATTAATGTAGAAAGCAGTTGCTGCAAATGGAGGGTCAAGAAGAAGAGGAAAAAGAAGGAGCAGAAGAGGCGTGCAAATTGGAGGCTGCGGGGGATGGAGCTGTTGGGGAAGAAGGTGGAGAGATATCCTTACATGCTTTGGAGGGCTGCCCATTCGAGAAGATAATTAAGGTGAAGGGATCGGTGAGGAAGAGGAGAGTGATGATCCTCATCAACAGTGGAAGCACGCACAACCTCCTAGATGAGGATGCCGCCTTAAACTTACAGTCTCATGCAGGCAACTCTTCCCTTTGCGGTGACCGTTGCAAATGGCAGCAAAATGGTAAGTAGAAGATTCAAATGTCCAGATTTCAGGTGGGTGATGCAAAGGTCATGAATTCACTACAGATCTGTGAATTTTAAAGTTAGGCAGCTGCCACATTGTGCTAGGGGTGGATTGGATGAAAAAGTAAGTCCCTTGATCTTTTGATTTCAATAAACTGGAAGTGACTTTCAGATTGGGAGGTAAGAGGATCGTGTTGTCAGGGAGTTGGGAAGAGGGTGAATGTAAATTGGTGACAGGGCGAAGGATGCATAAATTATTTCAGCATGGGAAAGCTGCCATAGACCAGCTACATTCCCTATATGCAATGTAGTTGGGCATTGAGGAAGACGATGCAGGAGGAAAGACAGCAGTAGAAAGAGTGGACCACTCAGGTCTTAAACCGACTGCCACATTGCGTTCACTCAACGAGGTACAACCTAGTGACCCTTTACATTCCTTGTTGATTAAGTTTGAGGATTTGTTTGCTGGACCTTCTAGTCTACCCCCGACCTGATTCCTTGACCCCTCTATCCATTTGAAACCCAATACAGAGCCTGTAAATGTATAGTCCTATAGGTATTTTCCTTTTCAAAAGGCTGAAATCGAAATATTGGTTGAAGAAATGCTAACCAAATCCATAATTCAGCCCAGTCAAAGCCCTTTTGCTTCCCTTGTTCTTCTAGTCAAGAAAAAAGATGGCTCTTGGTGGTTTTGTGTTGACTACAGTGTTCTAAAAATCGGCCTAAGCGGCCGCCTAGGCGCTGGTGAGGCACTAGGCAGCCCCTGGTCGCCCCGAATATGGCCTAGTCGGCTCTTCTAGGCGTTGGATCAATTAATCGGGCGGTGGCAGCGCATAGGCGGCGGCCCAGGCAGCACCTAGTCGCTTGGGCGCGCCGCCTGAGATGCCTAATTTTTTGGTTTAAATCTTACCCTTTGTCGATTCCGAAGCCTCTCTTACTCCTCTTAGCCGTCTCGCCCTCTTAGCCCAAGGCCGTCGCTGCCTCAACGTCGTCAGTACCTCCTCGTTGCCTCTAGCTCCATCGCGACCTCCTCACCGCCTCTACACCATCAAGCTCCGTCCTCGCTGCTGCTTCCTCGCTGTGTCAACGCTGCCGCTGCCGCTGTCAAGCTCCATCTCTGCTTTCGCTTCTGACCTCTCTCTCTCTCTCTCTTGCACGCGGGTTGCTGGAGTTAGCTTAGGGTTTATTATGTATTTAATTTTTTTTATTTATATGTTAGATATATATATTTTCTATTTATATGGTAGATATATTTGATATATATATTTTTTTATTTCTATTTATATGTTAGATTAGATATATATATTTTTTTCTTTTTTATTTATATGTTAGATATATATCTAATATATAAATGTTAGATATATATATATATTTTCATGCCACTTTCAACTTTGATTTAATTGAAAATAACATCAAGTTACATCACAAAGTTAAAAAAAATAAAAAAAAACCAACAGTTTTCCTAAATCTGCCTAGGCGCTAGGCCCCAGCCTAGCACCCGACTAGCGCCTAGCGCGTTTTAAAACACTAGTTGACTACCACCAATTGAATTCCCTAACTATCAAGAACAAATTCCCAACTCCAATAATAGAGGATCTCCTAGACGAATTGGCAGGTGCCATTGTTTTCTCCAAGCTTGACTTAAGATCAGGGTATCACCAGATTCGAATGAGTCCAACAAATATTTCCAAGATTGCCTTTAGGACTCATCAAGGCTTATATGAGGTTTTAGTAATGCCATTTAGCCTAACTAATGCCTATACCACCTTCCAAATCTTAATGAACCACATTTTTAACCCTTACCTGAGAAATTTCGTACCTGTCTTTTTTGATGACATTCTCATATATAGCCCATCTCTTGACTAACATTTGAGCCACTTAGAAACAGCCTTCAAAATCCTTTGATCTCATCAACTATTTGTAAAGAGATCTAAGTGTACCTTTGCTGAGGAAGGTGGAGTATTTAGGCCACATAATTATTGCTGAAGGAGTAAGTACAAACCCGAGTAAGATTGTTGTTATGGTGGAGTGGCCAAGGCCTAACACAGTCAAAGACCTAAGAGGATTCCTGGGCTTAACAGGGTATTATAGGAGATTACTCAAAGATTACGGAGTGTCAGATGAAGAATCTGACAAGGTGTGTTTCCTCGCAATTCAGCGAACTTGCGTAGGAAACTCAAGTATTAGGAAGAGAAAAGGAGTAAGGAGAAAGAACGTGAGAGAGGGAAGAGAGAAGAGAGAGAGAGACGAGAGAGAATTGAGAGGGAAACAATGAATTCAATTATGCTTTTCAAAGTCCTCTTCTCTGGACGCTAAGGCTGGTTATATACTGCCCCTGCCTTGGCGCCACAAATTGGTTACAACAGAAATCAGCCCATGTGCTGTAACGGCCAGCTTTCTACATATTATTCTATTGCCCAAAGTTCTTCCTTATTTACATACTGATCCTTACCTGCCTACTGATCACGTGACACGGAGTTATAAGCAAACCATTAACTAAATTACGCAAAAATAACAGTTTTGGATGGAATCCAA
Source organism: Diospyros kaki (assembly GCA_036245055.1). Taxonomy (NCBI): domain Eukaryota; kingdom Viridiplantae; phylum Streptophyta; class Magnoliopsida; order Ericales; family Ebenaceae; genus Diospyros; species Diospyros kaki. The sequence continues at coordinate 6,636,660 of BSEG01000016.1, read as the reverse complement.
GGGCAGAGGCAGCCTTCTACACATTAAAAAATGCCATGACACATGCCCCTATACTAGCCCTAATTTTACTAAGCCCTATATTTTGGAGAAGGATGCATGCAAAACGGGGAGTGGTGCAGTGCTGGCACAAGAGGGAAGACCCTTGGCTTTTCTTAGACAAGTCTTTGCCCCAAAGCATTTGGGACTAAGCATTTATGACAAGGAACTGATTGCAGTGTTAATGGCAGTAGACAAATGGAGATATTATCTGGAGGGGAACCGGTTTGTGATCAAGACTAACCATGAGAGCCTCAAATTCTTGTTGGAACAGAGGCTGTACACTCAATTGTAGAGAAAAGGAGTTACTAAGCTGCTAGGGATAGACTATACCATACAATACAGAAAAGGGGAAGAAAACACCGTGGCAGATATACTATCAAGGAAGGAGGAACAAGGGAGTTACCAAGCTATCTCGGCTGTGGTGTCTGATTGGGTGAAGGAGATCACAAGAAGTTATGGACAAACTGCATGGGCAAAGGATCTTGTGGCTCAACTCGCAACTCAGTCCCCTAATTGAGATGGTTATACCTTGTCATCCGGGTTATTGAGGTGCAAAGGGTGGCCGGTAATCGGAGAAGATGATCAGCTAAAAAGAAGGATCCTACAGGCCTTGGACCACTCACCTATTGGAGGTCATTTGGGCTTAAATGTTACTTATCACAAGGTAAGGCAATTGTTTTATTGGCCTGGACAAAAAAGAGATGTAACCAAATATGTGCTGGAGTGACCGGTTTGTCAGCGTTGCAAGCATGAGCAGGTTCTGTACCCAGGCCTGCTTCAGCCACTTGACGTTCCGGATCAGGCATGGCAGCAAATATCTATATACTTTGTGGAAGGTCTGGCTAAATCAAAAGGGAAGAGTGTTGTGTTAGTGATAGTCGACAAACTGACTAAATTGGGCCATTTCATAAGCATGGCCCCCAAGGTACCAAGGTTGCTGTTAGATTCTGTGGTGAAGATATATGGGCTGCCCCTATCCATCATCTTGGAGAGGGACAGAGTATTCACCAGCAACTTTTGGAGAGAGCTGTTCAAACAATTGGGAGTGGGGTTGCACATGTCAATGGCATATCATTCCAAACCAATGCCTCGAGACTTACCTAAGACGCATCTGCTTTTCTAAGCCCAAGAGTTGGAACAGGTGGCTGCCAGCCCAATGGTGGTATAATTCAAACTTCCACCAATCCTTAAAGAGATCCCCGTTTGAGGCCCTCTTTGGATATAAGCAACCTTTAATTCCTGCTGTCATGCAATATTCCAGAACTGAAACAGCCACAGACCTGTATTTGTAGCAACAAGAAGAAGCATTGAAGGTGATGAAGGAGTTGACAGTAGCACAGAACCGGATGAAGCAATTGGCAGATAGGAGGAGTGAGAACTTTCGAGGTGGGCAACATGGTTTATTTGAAGGTCAAAATATTTCAGCAACAGCTTTTTTCTATGACCCCTACATCAATTAAGTCCAAGTATTATGGGCCTTTTCCTATCTTGGCCAAGATTTGGGAAGGTGGGATACAGGCTGCAGCTACTGGAAGAAGTGAAGATTCACCTCGTTTTCCACATGTCACTGTTAAAAAAGTCTGTGGGGCCTATGGAATTAACGAGCTTGGACCTGCCCCACATGGAAGGGGATGCATCAACAAGGCCACTTGCATTTCTGGAAAAGAGTGTCATGCTCAAGTCTTGGTGTAATGGAGTCACCTGCACCCTGATCACACAACTTGGGAATACTTGCCTGATCTTCTCAAATGATTCCCCCGAGTCGCCCAACTTTTATAATTTATTGAGGACAAGAAATGCTTTTTTTTTTTGTTTTTGGGGGGGTGGGGTGTTTGTCACATTCCTAAGGGTAGGATAGTCAATATAATTTTCTTCTTTATGCTATGAGGGTTGTACTGAGTCAGTTATGAGCAGCCATGTTTCACTGGCTGTACATCTCCCAGCTGTGAGCTAGGAATATTCTCTCTCTCTCTCTCTCTCTCGCTCGCTCGTATCTTCTCCTCCTAAACTCTTCTCTAAGCCTGAATATACCAAATCAGGCCCTTGTCAATTCTGGAGAATTGACAGATATTAAAAGCAGTACCTTGTTTTGATTCAAAATAGACGGTCTTGTTAAATCTTATAGAGGGCTGTGCAGGAAAGAATTGAAACCACAAGGGCTTACAGGGCCAATTTTGAAGTCCAGGGGTGTTTTTTGAACTTATGGTGGGAATCTATCTAGGTGAAGTAATTTTGAAATTAACAGCCGTCCAACAGTTGCTGTTAGAAATAGAAATCTTTGGTAATTTCAACATAACCTATAAATATTGCATATTGACAACCTTGATAAAGTGTCTAATATTCCTTAATAATGGCATTTCTGGCAATGAGTTTTACTTGAAATGCATAGCAGCCTAATGGGACCAGCAAATTCTAGGGGTTCACTCTTTCTATGGATGTTCCTTTTACCGTTCTCTTCTTGTGCAGTCTAGAATTAAATTTGAAATTGATAAATTTGACTTTCTACGCTTAGAGGATCAATGTGGTGGGGTTTTCCTGATCTTTAGTAGCTGCATTGCTGAACAATCACATTGCCACATTTGTGGTTTGAAGATGCTAATAGCTTGACTGGTGGGTCTGCTTGTTGGCTTCTGATGTTGCTAAATTCTAAGGACTGTTATTTATGCTTAAATTCTACCTCACAATATTCAAAGTGGGTGTGTTGGTGCATATTGTAGTACGTTTGTGAATAATTTGTAGTCTCGTGCTTCTCCAGTGCACTACTGTAAAGACAAATCCAGATACGTGACTCTTATTTCTTAATTTTTGAAATTTTGTAAATTTCACTTTTAAAATTATTAAAATAAAAAGAATTGCATTCTAAAGTTTAGACAAATGGAGTTGGTGTTCAAATTGGTTTTGTTGAGTAAAGTTCCGAAATATAAACTTCTTGCCAAAAAAAATTGTAACATTTGGAATGACAGTTTTGCTCCCTGAGAATTAGCTCAGTTTGTAAATTTCACTATTTCACCCTTTTACTGTTGTACTTATTCTTTTGTTCCTTTCATTATTCTACTTTATTGTATTTGTAATCCACTTCTAAATGATTATCTTTTTCTAGATCATGTTGCCAGAAGCAATCGCAATTGTTATGGCTCCCACTGACGCATCCAGGTAAAGCTTTATCCTCTCCCATGTATTTCTCTCTCTACTTATATATGTGAGCATAAATGTCCTACAAGTGTGGGGATGATGAAAATTTTGAATTCCTACTTTTTGTTATTTACATCAGATTCTAATACAACACCACCCCCCCCCCCCCCAAAAAAAAAAAAAAAACAAAACAAAAAAGGTCAAAGAAGGATTCCTGGAGTACCCAAAAACAGAGTCTGCCGGCATTTCACCAGGAAAAAAAAAATCATTTTCCAATCTGGCAGACTAGGAACACAAAATACATACCAGACAAATACACGAATTATACTGATTGGGCTTGTTTCCTTCCCACACCTCATCTAATTCTCATTTTCAGTTTATTTTATTTCATCTTGTAAATGACACAAGTTATGAATATAAAAGGTGTTGTTATGTAGAAGTAGGGTATATCTTGAACCCCTCTGGATTTGTACTCTTATCAAGAAAGAAACCAACTAAATCCCATGTGTCCAGTGGGGGGGAAACCTTTTCTGGATACATTAATAGGAGTGTTATACATACTTTCAGTGGCATCTTCAACTCCATGAGCTTGAATCTTGAATTCTTTTTTTTCTTTTCTTATTGCATAATCTTCATTTTTATGTGACCTTCGTTTCCATTGACAGTCCGCATGGCATATTCCACCTGTCCGACCCTGGAGGTGTTTCAGTTATTCGAAACTGTCAACAGCGCGGATTTCATCCTCATGAGGAGCCTGAGGATGGAAGTCCAATCTATGAGCACTGTTCCCATGTTTATATGAACCCCAAGTTGAGGTTTGAGGTTGTAGATCTGCGGTAAGGCTACGTTTGCATTAATATTCCTTAAAAGAGAGGTATTTAAAGTAAAGTACTGTTGGAACAGGGGTACACAGCCAGTAGTTTCATCCGAGGGTTATATTGTAAATTCTCCCATTCCCAGATTTGAGTAGAGAATTCGAGGGAAAGAACCTTTCGCATTTTACTGCCCCCCCTCCCTCCCTCCCTCTCCCGCGGGGGGGAACATTTCCATAGCTGGAGCAAAGAAAATAGTTTGTGTGAATTCAATCCCAGTTCAGTTTTACTTCCAATTTTCTGTTGTGAAACACTAATAAATGCGTAGAATATTTTCCATTCTTGAAACAAAATGAGCAGAAGTACGGTTTCAGTTTTACTGACTGGGTTGGTCCTCATTTGTTTCTTCTTGAAATTTCACTATTTTAACATAGAAAATGGCATTTGATTGCTTGTTTTTGTTTTCAAATTTTTTTATAGCAAATGGCATGACAAGAAAATGATGTTTTCATATCATATTTTCTCTTCAGTGGGGGACACAGTTGACCATTTATTTCTTGCGTGATGGAGTCCTGGAAAATAGTGAATCCAATAAATGAATGTAGAGAATAAGGTAGGAATAGGATCATCGTATTGGAGATATTTCACTTTTTACTATATTTTTCTGAAATGAGGTGGTCCCGCATCCGAAAAACCAAATTCTGAAAATAAAAATAATACAAGCTCAATCAATGAATTCACCTTTTTAAGACCAAATTTTCTGTAGGGTTACAACATAACCATGAAAAATCATATACCCTCCATCTCAAACTAAAACTAGAATTTTTAACAAAAATGTAAAAAAAAAAAAAAAAAGATACCTTCTGTATTTTCACGGGCACGTAAAATTCATTCGAATTTGGAATTCGACCTTTATGCGAGAGCATCAAACCATGTGCATTCGAACATTGGCTTCACACCCCAAAAACCAAAAAAAAAAAACCCCAGTGAAAAGCTCCGACTCCATAATAGGATTTTGCTGATCATATGATCCTCAGGAACATGCTCAAATGCCACAAAAAAGAAACTGTATAACGAGATACTGTTATAGACAACATAAACATCCAAAAATACAAGGGCCTCTACGAAAATTTTATCTAGGTGGTGAAACAAAATTATGTTCATGGGATTAAAGCAGCAAAATATCAGCAACCAGTTCATTAACCAAAGACTCAAGCATCTGACCCCCAATCTCCACTCCCAGTTCATATGCTTCGACTTCAAAGTCGAGCCACTTTCCATGGCGGCTGGCCATATCGCTCCCCACAACATCATCTACCAAACAGCCCCCAATGCTGCTCCATCCTGAAATCTCCTTGTATACTTCTTCAGCTAACCACTCTTTCCTTCTCAGGGTTGACAACCCCTTTGCCCATATCCTGCATCCTCCATTCGCACAAGGCCTGTATCTCAAGTCCATGCATTCACTCACACAATCAAACAAAAGCTTTCGCCTCAGCTTAGGCTCTTCTCCTTCACTTTCCGAGAATTCCTTTCTACTTTCGAGCTGATCAAAGAGGCGAGGGTTAATTGTCTCCCTGGCCTGCCCCAAGGTAAAGCTCTTAAACATCCAGTCCACATTAAACATTATTGCCTTCACATAATCCAGTTCCCATCTGGTTGACCCCGGAAAACCAGCCATGGATAAGGCACTTCCATTTCTTCTAGCAATAGCTCTAGCAGACGTTGAAGAAGCCGAGTCTGATAAATCTGCATCAGTGTCCACTAAATGGGACTTCTTTGAAGAATTCACACCAAGCACTTCTTGAGCTTGACTAGATGAGCACTGCTTGTTACCTGGAATTACATGCCAGGTATATCAGAATTTCCCATAACCAAACTGATCTCCTTTGGAGGCAAAATACATAAAACAATAGGCTAAAAGATGCACTGCGATTACCTTCAGTACTGTTACTATACGCACTCTCTGACGAGTTGCAACTTTCTGTTGAAAAGGAAGGTTCAAGAACAGAGATTGGACTTGGATGTCGGAGCAACTCATCGCCGCCAGAGTCATCCATTACTTCTCTTACCTGAAAATGTGGCCACGCATGAATTACGACTGAAAGAAGTCCAGTATAAATATGCTAGCAAGAGAATTATGAAAAAAAGTCACCATCAGCCTTTTTCCGTTCTGTGTAAGAACAAGAGAGTTGCTGGCAAAAAGCAGTAAGTTGCAAGCTAATTTCATAATCTAAGATGTATACAATCCTGACCATGTTCCGAGAGCTTTAAAAAGTAAAAGATCTCACCACTGCAAAAGCATATACAACATGAAAGACAGTACTAAATGAAAACAAGCAGGAGTTGCTCTCCCATATATAAATTGAAGATGAGAAAGCACTTGGTTGTGCTATCTGGGCATAAGTAAAAAACTTAAACCTCTTTTATTAAAGATAGGCTTGTCTGTATGAAGGCAGAAATGTGTTTGAAGGATTTTTCCTTTTTTCAGTCATATGATATATTTGCCGTAAGGTTGCTCTTTTGTGACTGCAAGGTCATGATTTGAGTTATGGAAACAATATTTCTCTAGCAAGGATAAGGTTGTGTACAAAGACGAATCAAGTCTTAGGGCTCCATATTCTCTTTTCCTTCCTTTATTTTTTTGGTTGATGAGAGAGGATACCTCTCTCTTTTCCTTCCTTATGGTGGTTCTTGTTGAATGCATTATTACCCCCCCCCCCCTTCTCTCTCTCTCTCTTTCTCACACACACACACTCTCAAACACACACACACACAGAGGTATCTACTCAACCTTTTAATTGAGGTGTAGATTGATATGGATAAAAGGCAAACAACCTACTCAACTGATAGAATGAAAAGAAAAGAGATGCAAACAATTTTAATAAAGATAATTGGAAGGCAGGAAGCATTGAGAAATATTACCTGAAACTTATGTTTCGTCATGTGTCCCAATGGATTAACTGCAGAAGAATTTGAACCATACAGCTCATCTTTGCTCTTTTTGTCATTTGAAATTGGTGTGGTCAGTTCTGCTTTTGGAGTGTGCTCCAACTCCTGAAAACTAAAACCAGAATTACCAGCTATCCCAGGTCTATAGCAGGAAGGCTCAGCTCCATGAGTTAATTCCCTTAGCTTTTGCTCTAACAGAGTACTCAAGGCATCAGCTCCTATCACATTATATCCCTGAAAAGATCCTGTTGTACTGTTGGTGTCATTGAAAGACACTTCACCTTCGCATTCTGCAGAAAACTTATTCTTTTCCTCTGATCTCAATCTAGGGATCACAAAGGAAGGTGCTGATCTTGTCATGGGAGCTGTGAATGTAAAAGAAATAACATCAATCCCTTTCTTCTTGCTATCTTCAACCCCATTGAAGTGTATGTCTACAACTGCATCAGGTTGTACTGGCTTCTCAGTTTTGTTAACCAACACACTATCAGTGGTCAGATTTTTGTCCAGGTGAAAGTTCCCATCTATAGACCGTTTCTTGCGGGAAATATTTTGTATGCTGGAATCTGAAACTTCCATTTTATCAGCTACCTCAGGCCTCAGTTTCTTTGCACCAACTTTGGAGCTGCCTCCAAATCTACTTGAGTTCTTGTGTAGCGCTAAAGAAGAATCTCCAGACAGCTTCTTCCTACCTTTTGAGTTTGATGATTTTGAGAACAACTTTTCTTTGCCATTTAAGCAATTCTGTTTTTGATTATTCTGCCTGAGTACACTGGAAGTGTTGTGTACAGAAGGTTTCTTCTGTGTACTTCTTTGGCTATTTGTTTGACTTTTAAATGGCTGGCTTGGCATGATCTCGCCCTGTTCTTTCTGGCCAAATAAATTTCTGCAGCCACTTGGGTTCAAGCCTTCTCTTTTTTGAACATTGACCTTTGCTTGGAGTGCAAGTGAAACAGATTTCCCCTTACCCTTTACACTAGAACATTCTTCTGATCGATTGCAGCTTTTATTCATTGTCTGCCCCTTTAGAAACTTGGCAGGGTTAGATTCAACTGGTCTTCTAAAACTAAAAGCTTCAGCAGGACCAGAAAATTTGTCAGAGGCATCCAATTTCTCTTTCAAGTCCCTAACTTTCAAGTGAACTGAAGAAGTCCCTAGTAGAGGCATCCTTGACTTGGTAACAGCCGGAGGTCCTGGTTCAATAATCTTAGCAGCTGCTTCCATTATATGAGCTGCATTCTTATGTGGAACAAAACAAGGGCTTTTGATGGGAGACAGAAGCTTGTGATGAGTAACTGGAATAGATTTAGCTGATTTAGGAGGTAGAATCTCAGATTGGAACTTCTGAATTGGTGAACTAATCATTTTCTGAAGTTTTGGCTCCATTGCCTTCTTAACTGGGACCTCTAGCTTATTTGGCAAATTGCCAGAATGCATGGTTTGATGACCATCATGAAATTGGAGTGTTCTCCTGTGGTAATGACCATGCTGAAGAGATTGGGAATCAAAAAATGGGATAAAGAATGGATCAGTGGGATTGGACGTCGGCAAGGAATCTAAACCCATAAGCCTAGCAATGACACTTGGTGGCTTCGTTCCATGTCCTTCTTCATCAGTCACTGATGAAGCACGACTATAGTCACTACTTCCTTTGATGCTTGAACCTGCTATATGTTCGTCCTCATCAATCTGGAGATGAGCAAAATTTAGAAAACTATAAAAGCAAAAAATGAAAGAGCCTTAACGTTAAATGAATGCATCAAATCAAATCACGTATAAAGAATAACTGTATGCCCACCAGATTAAAACGGTTCATTGGCAGATTCCCATCGCTCCGTTTCTTCTGCTTTGAATGCTCTACAATAATGAGTAGGTCAAAAACACACAAACTTTGTGAATAGGATAAAACAATTAAAATTCCCATTAGTAGCAATGCCATACAAAATGGGCTAGCGGCTAGCCATAGGGAGTTCTATTTGTACCAGGTAAATCTGATTTGCTCGAGAACAACTTCTTCCGAGATTTTGCATTCCAGTCAAACAGCTGGAGGAAACCACCAACATAACCTCCTCTGCTTTTCGAACTTTGTTTCTCACCTCCCATCTTCTCATCCACAAAGCCAAGTGCACTTTAGTTTCACAAGAGAAGAAAACCAGAATGAAGAGAAATGCTATTCTAGTTTACTACAATCTTTAAGGTATTTAATCGAATACAATAAGCTAATTAAATCACTGATTCTCAAATACAAACTTCTTTACTAAACCTCATACACCAAAATATGAAGTCTAAATCTTATTTTGTTCCTTCCATAAACAACAACATAACACACCAAGCCTTAATTCTATTAGATAGGGTCAGCGACATGGATGCTAGCTCACCAATCATGTAACGCCCCACTTTTCCCAAGCGTGCGTTAATTCGAGATTTCGAGAAAAATTAAATCAAACATCACATAAATCCCTCGATAGCCATTATTTCCCGACAATCTCGATCGTACCTTCTTAGTATAACAACATTCAATAATTAAACTAAGACATGTGTCATCAATCACATCAGCGGAAGCAAGATCGTAACCTCAAATATATGCATATCACTGACAATTTCTTTTACAACGACTGAATCGATGTTTCACACGAAAATACATTACATAATCTCTGAATATTGTAAACATAGACAGAACCTACAAAAACAACCGTATCTGCTACATCCTGTTGGCCTTCTTCCTTTGACGTCACAGCTTTTACCTGGAACGTTTGAATATTCCAGGGACATAGTCCAAATTAGATGCTGAATCATCTAAGTGAGAGTTCAAAAACGTTTTCATGAATGTATGCAGAGTCATGTACACAAAATCGATAAATCTCAACATGCACCAGCCTAAGAGAATCCCAACGCATTTAACCCTAACCGGGGAAAACGCAATCTCTCCAAGGCGACACGACCAAATCAACCCATTGGCAAACCGGTCCTGCTTAAGAGGGACAACCTCGACACATGAACCCAGGAACCACCCCACGGTCATTGTCAGGCTTTACGCTCCCACTCAAGCATTCCAAAACATAACCCTAGCCCCGAGAGTGTCACAACAGCACTGTCCTTGGAATCGACGTCACCTAGGCATTAATGCTACCGCTCAAAGGATCCTGGGGTGGTGTCCACTCGCAGCCCCGCCACTTGGGTCCCGTAGGGTGAAGTCCGTCTCAGCCCCGTCCCAAGTGATCACCAAACATTAATCCTAGGTACGCATTCCCGAGTACTGCCACTCTAGGCCACGTCACAGGTCAACAACCCACATACCACATGAACGACACAAAACCAGCCAATGGTCGAAAAAATCATAACATGCATTACTTAAACTCATAACATGCATCATCAATTCTTAAATCAACTTTTAATGCACATGTAAACAATCATTCGTCACCAACCGAGCATGAAAACCATTTACGTGTCACTTGAAATCTTTTTGGGCAGAACCCCTCACGAGTCAAAACCAAGTTTGGGGAGAACACTCACAGTGAAACCATTCGTATGCTATTTGAAATCTTTCGGGCAGAACAACTCACCTTTAGACGGATTTCCAACGGTCAAGCGCGGTCAACGTCGATTTGCGTGACTGCCTCGATCTTCGTGCTTAGCCTCGATTCTCGCGCCTGACGCTCTTGTACTTCAAGCTCGAGCCTCTAGTCATCATATTTGTTCAAAATCATATCAATATCTATTTTCTCAATTTTTCATAATTTCTTCCTATTTTCTATATATTTCTCCTCAAAAATTCTAATAAATGCCTACTCAACATTTTTCCTTGATTTCTCTTCATAATAATTCATAAATAATAAATTCCTATCTCCCAAAAATTTCTAAGGATTTTCTAATTCCTTCTCCTATTTTTCCTAAGCCTTATTCACTTGAAAATTACAAAATAACCATTTCCTCAAACATTTTTCTAAATTTTATTGCATCATAATTCACAAAATAATTTTCTAAACATAATAAAAAAAATTCAAAATTACCTGACTTGCCACGCGCCGGCGAGTGGTGCTGCGCGTGGCAGCCGCGCGTGCACTGCACGCGCCCTTTCTTCTCCGGCGAGACGGTCGCCGGCCGGTGCTCCGATGATGGCAAATCGGGTGCCGCCTGGAAGCCCTCTTCAAGTCGATCGCGATGCCACCGGTTTCAGGCCGAAAGGCCACCGGAAAGTCGATTAAAAGTCGACTTACAGGTCGGCGGCGACGGTCCGCCTCCAACCCCTCGGCCGAGCTCGAAACCCCATCAAATCTCCACCAAAACGCTTCAAACCACTCCCAAAATGACCCTCACCTCCTGGAGACCAAAAGCCCTCTATCAAACCTCCAAAAATCGTTCGAGAACGAGCTCGATTTGTGCCTTCTTCTTGGCCGAACCCCTCGGCTATTTATAGCCAAATCCGACCCCTACGTGGCTCATTCTCGGCCGTTTCTTTCCCCTCACGCCACCAGGACACCCTAGGCCATCCCCTTGACAAGACTTGACGGCCAAATGGCCGGATTTTCCGGCCAAACGCGCGGCCAGATCTGCCATGCGCGATCCATCTTTTCTGAAATTGCAGTTTGACCCCTGAATTTTCCCTTTTTCATTTTGGCCCCTTTTCTCAAGCCCCTGATCTTTCTAACACTTTCACTAAGACCCTTAAGGTTAATAATTCTCATTTCACCCTTGAAACTCTTGAAAAATTGCCGTTTAGACCTCCCTCGGGCATTTTTAGAAAATTACACTTTGGCCCGACTGATTTATTTGACCTCAAATCCACTCGATTCAACCCGAAACCACTTAAGGGTTGTTCTATACATCGAATATTATTCCATGACATTCTCCGTTGGCATTTTGGACGTCGTTTACAGCGATTCGGTAATACGACCTAAATGGGCAGCTGTATTTTGCTGTACCGAAAACTGTTCCCGATCTTCTTTATTTTGCCACTAAAAATCATAATTTTAATTGCTTGTCGATACTATATCATTTTCTTGGGCAATCTAGGGTCCGAGGTACTCCCGTTGGCTATTTTGGTCGTCCAAAGCCATGATAGTGTGCCCTAAAGTCTCATTTTTCTCAGATTTCCAATTTTGCCCTTTGCCAAATATCATTTTATCCTCAAAAAATTTTCTCGGGTGTTACATCCTCCCCCCCTTAGAAAAATTTCGTCCTCGAAATTTGGTTCGTGATATCTGCTAATGACTCTCAATTGAAATGTCTAAGTATCATTCATAATTATTCTTAACTTACATATCCATGAGATCCGATCTTACCAGACACGTCTTTTATTTCCCAGAATATCCCGTTGTGGCTTTGAACAGGCAGTTACGCAAATCCCAAAATGATTCATAACACTTATTATTATATCCAACTGTGTCCTCAAAATACATTGCATTGACTTCCAACCGACCCTAATGCTAATGCCATGATGACACAAAAATTGATAACATTGAATCAACTCAGCATATCTCTGGTCATTGTCGGATGGGTTTCTTCGTCCTCTCTTGCCAAGCCAGGGTAGACCTCTTCATTTTCTCTTGTTAAGCAAAAGACTCGTCCGGTACGAGGTCCTGGCGTCATGGTTATCTTCCCAGTTTGTTCTATCTTTTGTCTTTTCGGGCATTCATTGGCGTAGTGACCAGGTTGATTGCACGAGTAGCACGTGATCCCCGTTTGATTCCCAGTTGGAGGTACATCTTTCTTTTTAGGGCAATCTTTTTCCTTATGTCCTTTCTCACCGCACGAAAAACATGTGATATGCCCTTGAGAACAATTTCTTCCTGGGTGTTCTTTGTTGCACCGGGGACATGGTTTGCTATCTTTGAAATTTTTCCCTTTATGCTCCGTGCCTTTCAATTCTTTCTTCTTTTCATCAGATCTTATCAATCCCACACGCAGTAGGTTCATCTCGGTGGTCAGAGCCCTGTCCAGCGCCTCGTTGTAAGTGTTAATGATACACGAACTGAGGGCTTGTTGTAAATCTACTTTCAATCCACTCACAAATTTTTGTGCCTTCTGCCTCTCGTCAGTTTCGTACATAGGCACGTATCTAATCAGTTGAGTGAACTTGACATCGTATTGGGTTACTGACATTTCGTCAGTCTGTTTTAAGTTCATGAATTCCCAAGTTCTTTCTTCTTTCCAGCTTTGGGGAAAATACCGGGCATTGAAAACTTCCTTAAATGCTTCCCAGGTTATCGGCTGAGCTTGTCTCGGCCTTAGATCCCGTGTGGCCTGCCCGGGTGTCGTTTGTAGGGCTCGTTGGGCTGATTGCCACCATCGTGCAGCCTCTCCCTCAAGCATGAATGTGGCGCAGTTAACCTTCTCTCCGTCACTGCAGTGCAGATGTTGGAGTAGCTTTTCAGTTTGCTCCATCCAGTACTCAGCTGCACTGGGGTCATCTCCTGCTTTGCCTCTAAACACCGGGGGTCTTTGCCGGCGATATTGGTCCAACATGTGGGGAGTGCGTCTCGGCGCCTCGTTCCTCGTTACATGTGTCAGTACGCCTTCCAAGATTCGCTCTATTCGATCAAGCCTACTCTCACTAGGACCTGATTGCTCTTCTTGTCGTCTACTGCTCGTGGCACGATTTGTTGAGCGACTACGGCGATTGCTCGTAGCTGAACTCGTAGAGCGACTATGGCGACTGCTTGTGGCGCGACTTACTGAGCGACCACGATGATTGCTACTACTGTTTCCTTCATCTTGTTCATTGAGGTCCAGGATTCTTCGAGTCCTTTCCATCTGAAAAGAAAACATCAATACTTAAACAATAATGATTCTAATACGCGAATCCTTAATGAATACCAAATCATCTCAATGATTCCTATCGCCTAGCTTGACATCAAACTAACCGTCACATCCCCTATTTCCATTAGTAGCCCTGAGTCTCCAATCGGGGATTTTTGCTAGTTCGCTCTGATACCAACTGTAACGCCCCACTTTTCCCAAGCGTGCGTTAATTCGAGATTTCGAGAAAAATTAAATCAAACATCACATAAATCCCTCGATAGCCATTATTTCCCGACAATCTCGATCGTACCTTCTTAGTATAACAACATTCAATAATTAAACTAAGACAGGTGTCATCAATCACATCAGCGGAAGCAAGATCGTAACCTCAAATATATGCATATCACTGACAATTTCTTTTACAACGACTGAATCGATGTTTCACACGAAAATACATTACATAATCTCTGAATATTGTAAACATAGACAGAACCTACAAAAACAACCGTATCTGCTACATCCTGTTGGCCTTCTTCCTTTGACGTCACAGCTTTTACCTGGAACGTTTGAATATTCCAGGGACATAGTCCAAATTAGATGCTGAATCATCTAAGTGAGAGTTCAAAAACGTTTTCATGAATGTATGCAGACTCATGTACACAAAATCGATAAATCTCAACATGCACCAGCCTAAAGAGAATCCCAACGCATTTAACCCTAACCGGGGAAAACGCAATCTCTCCAAGGCGACACGACCAAATCAACCCATTGGCAAACCGGTCCTGCTTAAGAGGGACAACCTCGACACATGAACCCAGGAACCACCCCACGGTCATTGTCAGGCTTTACGCTCCCACTCAAGCATTCCAAAACATAACCCTAGCCCCGAGAGTGTCACAACAGCACTGTCCTTGGAATCGACGTCACCTAGGCATTAATGCTACCGCTCAAAGGATCCTGGGGTGGTGTCCACTCGCAGCCCCGCCACTTGAGCCATCAACCGGGGTGGTGTCCACTCGCAGCCCCGCCACTTGGGTCCCGTAGGGTGAAGTCCGTCTCAGCCCCGTCCCAAGTGATCACCAAACATTAATCCTAGGTACGCATTCCCGAGTACTGCCACTCTAGGCCACGTCACAGGTCAACAACCCACATACCACATGAACGACACAAAACCAGCCAATGGTCGAAAAAATCATAACATGCATTACTTAAACTCATAACATGCATCATCAATTCTTAAATCAACTTTTAATGCACATGTAAACAATCATTCGTCACCAACCGAGCATGAAAACCATTTACGTGTCACTTGAAATCTTTTTGGGCAGAACCCCTCACGAGTCAAAACCAAGTTTGGGGAGAACACTCACAGTGAAACCATTCGTATGCTATTTGAAATCTTTCGGGCAGAACAACTCACCTTTAGACGGATTTCCAACGGTCAAGCGCGGTCAACGTCGATTTGCGTGACTGTCTCGATCTTCGTGCTTAGCCTCGATTCTCGCGCCTGACGCTCTTGTACTTCAAGCTCGAGCCTCTAGTCATCATATTTGTTCAAAATCATATCAATATCTATTTTCCCAATTTTTCATAATTTCTTCCTATTTTCTATATATTTCTCCTCAAAAATTCTAATAAATGCCTACTCAACATTTTTCCTTGATTTCTCTTCATAATAATTCATAAATAATAAATTCCTATCTCCCAAAAATTTCTAAGGATTTTCTAATTCCTTCTCCTATTTTTCCTAAGCCTTATTCACTTGAAAATTACAAAATAACCATTTCCTCAAACATTTTTCTAAATTTTATTGCATCATAATTCACAAAATAATTTTCTAAACATAATAAAAAAAATTCAAAATTACCTGACTTGCCACGCGCCGGCGAGTGGTGCTGCGCGTGGCAGCCGCGCGTGCACTGCACGCGCCCTTTCTTCTCCGGCGAGACGGTCGCCGGCCGGTGCTCCGATGATGGCAAATCGGGTGCCGCCTGGAAGCCCTCTTCAAGTCGATCGCGATGCCACCGGTTTCAGGCCGAAAGGCCACCGGAAAGTCGATTAAAAGTCGACTTACAGGTCGGCGGCGACGGTCCGCCTCCAACCCCTCGGCCGAGCTCGAAACCCCATCAAATCTCCACCAAAACGCTTCAAACCACTCCCAAAATGACCCTCACCTCCTGGAGACCAAAAGCCCTCTATCAAACCTCCAAAAATCGTTCGAGAACGAGCTCGATTTGTGCCTTCTTCTTGGCCGAACCCCTCGGCTATTTATAGCCAAATCCGACCCCTACGTGGCTCATTCTCGGCCGTTTCTTTCCCCTCACGCCACCAGGACACCCTAGGCCATCCCCTTGACAAGACTTGACGGCCAAATGGCCGGATTTTCCGGCCAAACGCGCGGCCAGATCTGCCATGCGCGATCCATCTTTTCTGAAATTGCAGTTTGACCCCTGAATTTTCCCTTTTTCATTTTGGCCCCTTTTCTCAAGCCCCTGATCTTTCTAACACTTTCACTAAGACCCTTAAGGTTAATAATTCTCATTTCACCCTTGAAACTCTTGAAAAATTGCCGTTTAGACCTCCCTCGGGCATTTTTAGAAAATTACACTTTGGCCCGACTGATTTATTTGACCTCAAATCCACTCGATTCAACCCGAAACCACTTAAGGGTTGTTCTATACATCGAATATTATTCCATGACATTCTCCGTTGGCATTTTGGACGTCGTTTACAGCGATTCGGTAATACGACCTAAATGGGCAGCTGTATTTTGCTGTACCGAAAACTGTTCCCGATCTTCTTTATTTTGCCACTAAAAATCATAATTTTAATTGCTTGTCGATACTATATCATTTTCTTGGGCAATCTAGGGTCCGAGGTACTCCCGTTGGCTATTTTGGTCGTCCAAAGCCATGATAGTGTGCCCTAAAGTCTCATTTTTCTCAGATTTTCAATTTTGCCCTTTGCCAAATATCATTTTATCCTCAAAAAATTTTCTCGGGTGTTACATCCTCCCCCCCTTAGAAAAATTTCGTCCTCGAAATTTGGTTCGTGATATCTGCTAATGACTCTCAATTGAAATGTCTAAGTATCATTCATAATTATTCTTAACTTACATATCCATGCGATCCGATCTTACCAGACACGTCTTTTATTTCCCAGAATATCCCGTTGTGGCTTTGAACAGGCAGTTACGCAAATCCCAAAATGATTCATAACACTTATTATTATATCCAACTGTGTCCTCAAAATACATTGCATTGACTTCCAACCGACCCTAATGCTAATGCCATGATGACACAGAAATTGATAACATTGAATCAACTCAGCATATCTCTGGTCATTGTCGGATGGGTTTCTTCGTCCTCTCTTGCCAAGCCAGGGTAGACCTCTTCATTTTCTCTTGTTAAGCAAAAGACTCGTCCGGTACGAGGTCCTGGCGTCATGGTTATCTTCCCAGTTTGTTCTATCTTTTGTCTTTTCGGGCATTCATTGGCGTAGTGACCAGGTTGATTGCACGAGTAGCACGTGATCCCCGTTTGATTCCCAGTTGGAGGTACATCTTTCTTTTTAGGGCAATCTTTTTCCTTATGTCCTTTCTCACCGCACGAAAAACATGTGATATGCCCTTGAGAACAATTTCTTCCTGGGTGTTCTTTGTTGCACCGGGGACATGGTTTGCTATCTTTGAAATTTTTCCCTTTATGCTCCGTGCCTTTCAATTCTTTCTTCTTTTCATCAGATCTTATCAATCCCACACGCAGTAGGTTCATCTCGGTGGTCAGAGCCCTGTCCAGCGCCTCGTTGTAAGTGTTAATGATACACGAACTGAGGGCTTGTTGTAAATCTACTTTCAATCCACTCACAAATTTTTGTGCCTTCTGCCTCTCGTCAGTTTCGTACATAGGCACGTATCTAATCAGTTGAGTGAACTTGACATCGTATTGGGTTACTGACATTTCGTCAGTCTGTTTTAAGTTCATGAATTCCCAAGTTCTTTCTTCTTTCCAGCTTTGGGGAAAATACCGGGCATTGAAAACTTCCTTAAATGCTTCCCAGGTTATCGGCTGAGCTTGTCTCGGCCTTAGATCCCGTGTGGCCTGCCCGGGTGTCGTTTGTAGGGCTCGTTGGGCTGATTGCCACCATCGTGCAGCCTCTCCCTCAAGCATGAATGTGGCGCAGTTAACCTTCTCTCCGTCACTGCAGTGCAGATGTTGGAGTAGCTTTTCAGTTTGCTCCATCCAGTACTCAGCTGCACTGGGGTCATCTCCTGCTTTGCCTCTAAACACCGGGGGTCTTTGCCGGCGATATTGGTCCAACATGTGGGGAGTGCGTCTCGGCGCCTCGTTCCTCGTTACATGTGTCAGTACGCCTTCCAAGATTCGCTCTATTCGATCAAGCCTACTCTCACTAGGACCTGATTGCTCTTCTTGTCGTCTACTGCTCGTGGCACGATTTGTTGAGCGACTACGGCGATTGCTCGTAGCTGAACTCGTAGAGCGACTATGGCGACTGCTTGTGGCGCGACTTACTGAGCGACCACGATGATTGCTACTACTGTTTCCTTCATCTTGTTCATTGAGGTCCAGGATTCTTCGAGTCCTTTCCATCTGAAAAGAAAACATCAATACTTAAACAATAATGATTCTAATACGCGAATCCTTAATGAATACCAAATCATCTCAATGATTCCTATCGCCTAGCTTGACATCAAACTAACCGTCACATCCCCTATTTCCATTAGTAGCCCTGAGTCTCCAATCGGGGATTTTTGCTAGTTCGCTCTGATACCAACTGTAACGCCCCACTTTTCCCAAGCGTGCGTTAATTCGAGATTTCGAGAAAAATTAAATCAAACATCACATAAATCCCTCGATAGCCATTATTTCCCGACAATCTCGATCGTACCTTCTTAGTATAACAACATTCAATAATTAAACTAAGACAGGTGTCATCAATCACATCAGCGGAAGCAAGATCGTAACCTCAAATATATGCATATCACTGACAATTTCTTTTACAACGACTGAATCGATGTTTCACACGAAAATACATTACATAATCTCTGAATATTGTAAACATAGACAGAACCTACAAAAACAACCGTATCTGCTACATCCTGTTGGCCTTCTTCCTTTGACGTCACAGCTTTTACCTGGAACGTTTGAATATTCCAGGGACATAGTCCAAATTAGATGCTGAATCATCTAAGTGAGAGTTCAAAAACGTTTTCATGAATGTATGCAGACTCATGTACACAAAATCGATAAATCTCAACATGCACCAGCCTAAGAGAATCCCAACGCATTTAACCCTAACCGGGGAAAACGCAATCTCTCCAAGGCGACACGACCAAATCAACCCATTGGCAAACCGGTCCTGCTTAAGAGGGACAACCTCGACACATGAACCCAGGAACCACCCCACGGTCATTGTCAGGCTTTACGCTCCCACTCAAGCATTCCAAAACATAACCCTAGCCCCGAGAGTGTCACAACAGCACTGTCCTTGGAATCGACGTCACCTAGGCATTAATGCTACCGCTCAAAGGATCCTGGGGTGGTGTCCACTCGCAGCCCCGCCACTTGAGCCATCAACCGGGGTGGTGTCCACTCGCAGCCCCGCCACTTGGGTCCCGTAGGGTGAAGTCCGTCTCAGCCCCGTCCCAAGTGATCACCAAACATTAATCCTAGGTACGCATTCCCGAGTACTGCCACTCTAGGCCACGTCACAGGTCAACCACCCACATACCACATGAACGACACAAAACCAGCCAATGGTCGAAAAAATCATAACATGCATTACTTAAACTCATAACATGCATCATCAATTCTTAAATCAACTTTTAATGCACATGTAAACAATCATTCGTCACCAACCGAGCATGAAAACCATTTACGTGTCACTTGAAATCTTTTTGGGCAGAACCCCTCACGAGTCAAAACCAAGTTTGGGGAGAACACTCACAGTGAAACCATTCGTATGCTATTTGAAATCTTTCGGGCAGAACAACTCACCTTTAGACGGATTTCCAACGGTCAAGCGCGGTCAACGTCGATTTGCGTGACTGCCTCGATCTTCGTGCTTAGCCTCGATTCTCGCGCCTGACGCTCTTGTACTTCAAGCTCGAGCCTCTAGTCATCATATTTGTTCAAAATCATATCAATATCTATTTTCCCAATTTTTCATAATTTCTTCCTATTTTCTATATATTTCTCCTCAAAAATTCTAATAAATGCCTACTCAACATTTTTCCTTGATTTCTCTTCATAATAATTCATAAATAATAAATTCCTATCTCCCAAAAATTTCTAAGGATTTTCTAATTCCTTCTCCTATTTTTCCTAAGCCTTATTCACTTGAAAATTACAAAATAACCATTTCCTCAAACATTTTTCTAAATTTTATTGCATCATAATTCACAAAATAATTTTCTAAACATAATAAAAAAAATTCAAAATTACCTGACTTGCCACGCGCCGGCGAGTGGTGCTGCGCGTGGCAGCCGCGCGTGCACTGCACGCGCCCTTTCTTCTCCGGCGAGACGGTCGCCGGCCGGTGCTCCGATGATGGCAAATCGGGTGCCGCCTGGAAGCCCTCTTCAAGTCGATAGCGATGCCACCGGTTTCAGGCCGAAAGGCCACCGGAAAGTCGATTAAAAGTCGACTTACAGGTCGGCGGCGACGGTCCGCCTCCAACCCCTCGGCCGAGCTCGAAACCCCCTCAAATCTCCACCAAAACGCTTCAAACCACTCCCAAAATGACCCTCACCTCCTGGAGACCAAAAGCCCTCTATCAAACCTCCAAAAATCGTTCGAGAACGAGCTCGATTTGTGCCTTCTTCTTGGCCGAACCCCTCGGCTATTTATAGCCAAATCCGACCCCTACGTGGCTCATTCTCGACCGTTTCTTTCCCCTCATGCCACCAGGACACCCTAGGCCATCCCCTTGACAAGACTTGACGGCCAAATGGCCGGATTTTCCGGCCAAACGCGCGGCCAGATTTGCCATGCGCGATCCATCTTTTCTGAAATTGCAGTTTGACCCCTGAATTTTCCCTTTTTCATTTTGGCCCCTTTTCTCGAGCCCCTGATCTTTCTAACACTTTCACTAAGACCCTTAAGGTTAATAATTCTCATTTCACCCTTGAAACTCTTGAAAAATTGCCGTTTAGACCTCCCTCGGGCATTTTTAGAAAATTACACTTTGGCCCGACTGATTTATTTGACCTCAAATCCACTCGATTCAACCCGAAACCACTTAAGGGTTGTTCTATACATCGAATATTATTCCATGACATTCTCCGTTGGCATTTTGGACGTCGTTTACAGCGATTCGGTAATACGACCTAAATGGGCAGCTGTATTTTGCTGTACCGAAAACTGTTCCTGATCTTCTTTATTTTGCCACTAAAAATCATAATTTTAATTGCTTGTCGATACTATATCATTTTCTTGGGCAATCTAGGGTCCGAGGTACTCCCGTTGGCTATTTTGGTCGTCCAAAGCCATGATAGTGTGCCCTAAAGTCTCATTTTTCTCAGATTTCCAATTTTGCCCTTTGCCAAATATCATTTTATCCTCAAAAAATTTTCTCGGGTGTTACAAATCATCTTTATCCATACCGTCTCTTATCCTATTATAACCCAAGTCATGCCACAAGGTTTTTATACACTTTGCAAGGTACTAAAACTGGTGGTAACTATTAAAATATAAGTCCATGTAACATAATGAACCTCTTAGCAAAAGAGAAAAAAAAAAAACATAATGAACCTTTTTCTTAAGTGAATGGATGCTGACTGCTATTATGCACTGGTTAATATTTAAACCACACTGGTAAATGATATCAATGCACACTGCTAGGTCACAGGTCGTTACATGACCCTCCTTATTAGTGTAGTGAAGGACAAAAGCATCTCTGTTAATGAGTAACACAGTTTGATCTTTTTTGTTCAAACAAAACCTTCAATACTGGAAAGTTGATTCCTCAACTTTATATGACATCTCACATAGTTATCTAAGTGCAGGGAAATATGAGAACACATGGATGTGGTGTCCGTTGAGTGAAGGAACTTTTTTTATAACCTTGTTTTGTGTGACCCTTTGTAAAAAGGAGGGGTGAACTTTCCTAAGAAGTCCTTAAGGAGGTCTAAAGGTCCTCTTAGAGTGGCCTCTTGCTTGTGGACAACTTCCCATGTTTCGATTTTTACCTTTGACGATTAAGTATGGAGTCCAGCAGCAAAGTTGACGAAAAGGAATTTGAGAGATTTTCAGGGTGTTGATAATTCAGTCTTCATAATAAGGGAAACATTCTCGATTCACTAGTGGCTCACGGAGAAGTCTTGTTCCATTCTTTAGCCTTTATTTGGTTTTGTGATAATCTCATGCTAGGAGTAGATTTATCTTTTATTTTGTACAGGATTTGTCCCATTGTGGCAATTTTGCTCTTACTACTAATTTGTTATCAAAGCAAATGGAAGTTTTGGGTATGCATGGTACAGACTTCTTTCTTTTTCTTTTTTTTCGTAACCACATTTGTGGAAACAACCTTTTTGCCAACGAAAAAAAAAAAAAAAAAGAAACAAAAACAAAAAACAAAACAAAAGAAAGGGAAGACTGCCTACATATAGGAAACACAGTCCTGGAACATGAACAAAGGGGAACTAGGAATACCAGCAAGAACTATAGCAGGATTACCACGAACAACGAAGAGAAACTTGCCTACCTTACCTTGAGATGAGAGTTTTCAAAGTCAGAAATAGTATAGATTAGCTGCTTTATCAGAAAGATGAGATCTCATAAAGAGAGTGGAAGGAAGGGAGAAGTTCTCCCTCTCTGTGTCCATACATCACGAACGCATAAATTTCAGAAGTCCAAATTATCTCCTCCTCGTTCTAAGATCTGGATTCCTTCACTTTACCCTACATTTTCTATTTTCTTTCTAAATCCTTCCACACATTGTCTCAGGAGCAACACAAACTAAACTAGTTCAAAGCTCTCCATCCTCGGACAACAAGCGCATCTCCTCTTCATCCGATAACATAAAAAAACAAAAAACCAAAAAAACAAAAATCCACAAAAAAACTGTTGGTTTCAAATGTCAAGAAAGAAGAAAGAAAAGCCAAGCCACAAATCTACTCTCAAACGAAGATCAAAGCAACGAAACCTAAATCAGGAAAACTTACATGAACCGCTTCCGCAGGGAATCAACGTCGTCTCCAATCTCTCTCTCTCTCTCTCTCTTTTCTTCCAATGTGCGTACTATAGATTACAGAGAGGGAGGGGGGTCTCTTTTTCTGGTGTATCGCGAAGCGAAGACTGATGACTGGTCTTAGTTCAAGCATTAAATGGAGACAGACAGATTGAAGAAGAAATTTCAAACCGACCAAATAAAATAATTTAATCGTCGCCACGATACTTACTACTCACTTCCTCGGTTAAAAGCATTCATAACGTCTCTCTTTAGCGAGGGGTGAGAGAGAGGAGCGTTTTCAAATTCCGAAACGGATGAGCCAATATTCCATGCTTCGCGGTGTATTGCAACCATATAACTTTCCCCAATCATGTGAAGGAATAAGGACGAGTGTGCGGCATCGGGTCCCTCACCCTCAGCTATTACGGGTTCGTGCAGGTGCAGGTGCAGCCCGGTCAGAACTTCGTAAAGTTACACGTGTTGCCTGTTTCAAAGGGGTGCTCTTTTTTTTTTTTTGGTAAATTACACACTCACACCCCTCAAGTTTAATATAAATACAAAAATATGTCTTTTTAACTCAAAAATTATCATAAACGGACACTCTAATCTAAAGTTTTATAGAATAATTATATGAATTTTTTATAAATATTTTATTCAACAAGTCAGGGTAATTTGTAAATTATAAGAAGTACTTTCTGTAAATGATCTTTTTATTTTGTCAGATTTGAAAAAATTAGAAATATATTGTAACTATATCCATTCAATTAACCTCAACAAAATAAACCCAATAACGTTCACACACAGCAGCAGCATCTATATGAAAGAAGAACAACTACAGCAAACAAACAATTTGCCATAATCACGTGCAAGAATCAAATCATGTGAATGTGATTCAAGATTTTCAACTATTTAGAAGTCAACCTTTGAACTAAGTTTATAATTGTCGGGTCCAATCTAGAAAAAGAAAAAAAAAAAAAAGTAGTAATTGTCTGGCTTCCACCGATCCATGATTGTTTGTATGTATGTCCATGGATTGGGACAAATATGATTACTTTTTAGTTTTTCTTAAATTGGGTTCAATTTAGTTTTGGTATAAAGAAGTTTGGTTTTCCATTCAATTTTTAACTAAATGTATTGAGAAATTAAAGACTCAATTGATGAATGCCGCTGAAGAACTTTGAAGAAGGAAGGATTCATTGTATTGCAGGGTGAAAAATGATGTGATGAAGGAGAATTAATTAAGCAACATTCATAGCCATATGGACGAAAATAACTTATGATTGTGCTGCCGATCAATAGCCATGGACGATGGAATCGTACTTATTCTTCACCCAACGCAGGCCTTTACGCAGGGAAGCCTTCACTTTGCCTGGGATGCCGTAGGATTTGTACTTTGCAATTCGTTTCTTTCTTTTAAGCTCCCTTTCATGCATTTGATGGGACGATAATTCAGCCGGCGATGACGACGGCGACGATGTTGGCTTTGTTGATGATTTAGCCAAGCATGATGGTTTTGATCTAGCATATAGTGGAGACGAGGTAAATGAGTTATGATTGTCCATTGATTCGAACTTCTTGTTGCCAGTATATAAACAATAATCTTGTCGATAGACATTCATCGATCTCTCTCGATTTCAATTCTTTATTGTTTGATGCTTATGTGTGAATGAAAAAAGAACAAAACGTGTATTTATATATATATTTTAGTAGAGGAAATAAATAATAGGATTGTTATATATGGAGTATTAATTGAGCCTTGGAATTATAAATAGTATTTTTGTGATAATTAAGGAATAGGGTAAAAAGAGTAATTAATAATTACCCTATAGAATTGAAGAGACAGGCTTGTTTTGAAATATTTGTATAATAATAATTTAGGCATTGACAACTTCAAATTTCTCCATTCTAGGGAGTTTTGAAGGGTGACAATTTTCTTGTTTGAGGTTACACTACTCTATTTTCGATCTATATTAGGTGAGCAAAGGAGTTGGATCCTCTTCATTTCATGCATTAAGTGAAAAATTATTTCATTTAATCTGTAAATGACAACACATACTAGAAAGACATATCCAAATATAGTTTTGTTTTTACACAACAAATGATGTATAATTTCATCAATAAAACTCTTTATTATTAGAAATCTAGCTCTTTCAAGGCTAATTCATGTCAAAATATAGATTCATTTTGTTTTGTTTCTTCGTAACTGTCTCCGAGTTGATTAAAGGTGCATTTTAGGGGACGGAAATTACGGGCCGAGCGCGACTGGACTTGGCCTGGATCCTGAGTGTCAGCAAATCTAGATTTTTAGCTTTCCATGGCTGGCTACGATGCCAATTTTTAGGTCTCATAACTCTCGCTCTGGTTCTCCGTTTTCAAACAATCTTATACCAATGGAAACATCTCATGATGAACTACAATTTAGTATGAAGCTTCATCCAAAACCATAACTGATTGGCGAAACAAACGTGACTTAAAGCGGCTGTTTGACCACCTTTGTCTGGTGATATAGATTCAAGTTCTTCGAGTCCAAATAAATTAAAACCCGGGCGTATAGTACAGGCGCGTGCATTTGCAAGCAAAACTAGGTCTATTAAGGGAAGTCCTAAATACCATGCATCGGGCTGACGGTACATTCAATCAGGCGCAACTCAGAGATGAAGATCAATGTCCAATTTATCATCTACCGGGGGCTCTGGGGGATCCATCTGATCATCTTGGGCCATCCACGCCTTCCGATCATGAAGTGCCCTTCCAGGATGGGCGATGGTCCTTGTGGAGCCAGTTGAGTGGAGGAACGGTCCTGATCGAACTGCATGGAGATCGAGAAGCCGGATGGTCGTTCTGAGCCGTTGATGACGATGATCGGTCTCCAACTGGGCCCTCCTGGCGCTCCGTCGTTCTTTCTTGTGAGCATTCTGGTGGCCGCCCAATGCTTGAGAATTGGAGAATTCTCGATTGCAGTATTGGCACTCGAACCGTCTGATGGCCGCATCGCGTGGCACTGCCACCGGGGACTCGTCACAGCCCTTCATGGGAAAACCAAATAGCTTCATTACTAGCGAAGAAGAACACTAAATGGGTATACTCAAAACACATATACATGTATGTGTGTATATATAGGGAATTCCAAACCCAGAAACAGAGTTCTTTTGACAACGACAGTTGTTCCCTCATGGAGAGCTAAGCTCAAAATTATGGGAGAAAACCTAAGCTAGATTCGAGGATCCATCTGATTGGCTAATAAATTTATGTCCAAGCTATTTTTTTTTTTAAAGTATAAATAAGAAACGCAAGTCTAGTTCTCAATCTCTAAGTCTAAGATATATATATATATATATTTCGGCAGGTTCTTGTAATTATTTATAATATTTGGACCAATTGTTGGGCACAATCATACAGGTAGACTTGTTTTTTTCTTTTTCTTTTTTTTTTTAAGAAACGATGATGTGAAGACAAAAGATTATATTTCAAAAAATTATAAAAAATTGTCCTAGATAATGTAATACTAATACATATTCACGATTAAAATTCACTTTAATAACGATTGAAGACAGTAGCTTGTTCCTAACTTAAAAAAAAAAAATGGGTTCAATAAATTATTTATGTATGCATTAATAAATATGAACACAACACCTATTTTTTCACGGTGATTCTGTCCTAAGGTTGGAAGATCAATGGTAGCACTGTTGAGCTGGTAATGGCTCATGCAAAGCCAAAACCTAGGGATGCCCTATAAAGGAACGTTTGGAGTTACCTACGTATTTCTATATGATCTTTATAATTAGAATGTTGTCATATTAGTTTAGATTTAGATAACCGTTTATATGGATAACATGAAGAAATTATATTAATTAACTCTTTAATCTTGAAAAATTTTTGTACGAGTAATTAAGTAAACTTAAGAATAATTTACGAAATTCATAAAACTGAAAACTTTACATTCACCGATATTACAAGTGATTGGCCCGTAGACTACCATCCAAATGTTAGTTAGTTTGTATTAGTTTTCCTTGGCTTCTCCTTAAGATTGTGAATAATAATAATATATAATATTACCCTTTAAACATTGGTGTGCAACAATCTGCAAATATCCATGACGCAAGCAATCTTCCTGTGTCAGCTGAAAGGATGATGAGGGTATCAAATGCAATCCCCCAGCCATAGGCAACTTTTTTGTTATAGCTCCCAGCTAATTACAACCATTCAAAGTGTCCTTGTGCAGCAACACAAACAGGCCCACTATTACTAGCACCTACACATTTTATGCTTATCCAATTTCCTTCAAATCGTCCTTTATTTCACGCCCAGAAAGCCATCTGCAGGAGCCTCTCTCTATCTCTCTGTTCACATCAACAGATTCCTCCTGCAGAGATTATCTATCTCTATCTCTACACATACATGTATATATATATATAAGCACAGGGTTAAATATTGGTCCACTACTAATCAATCAGCTTGGACATGTATATTCATCAGAATTAATCGAAGGCATTATGGATGGAGCAGGCAGCAGGGAGCATGTTTAAGACAAAAGGGAAAGTGGCTGCTTCCAGACAAGAGAACGCTGACGAATCGAATCACATCAGGCTTTGCTTTGCACTATATATATATATATATATATATCCATGTGAATGAATATATCCATGACTATATATTATGAGTCTATGATGCTTTCATTTCAGTAATTAAATCCGATGGAGGTGGTGGGGGAGAGAGTAATCTAATTCAGATACGCTAGGTTTGTTGTTTTCTGGGTACCTTGTGTACGTACCTAGTTTAATATTCCAATTCCAATACATATCCACCCTCTCCACCAATCACAACTCGCCACGCCCCGACCAACCTTTTCCTTTCTTCCTTTCTTTCTTCTTTTGAGTGAATTCCCACTGTACAACTTTGATTGAGTTGTCTTTGCCTTTGGTAGAGAGTCTAATAATAAGTGGACGTAATAAAAAAAGAGTGGTGGAGATAGCAAGGGTCTGCCGGCCGGAGAGGGAGAGGTGGCTGTGGCGGAGAGGATGATTAATATTTTAGGCACAGTTATTAGTTAATAGTTGACAAATTATAATGGAGCTTTCTATCCTCAATTAACATTACAATTCACTGTAACAACACTAATTATTTTTTTAAAAGCAAAACCCACTGGCACTGGCACTGGCACTGGCAATCAAAGAAAACTTTGTTAATAGCAGTCAACAATTCAATAACGACATCTCAGCCATAAAGCATGGTTTATCATATATTCATTCATAAAGTATTGCAATCTCCGTTGTTGCAGCCAAAATTAATTCGTTTAAAGTATAATTAATAATAATCATTTAAATGGACTCGTCTCCGTGCTTAATTATTTAAATGTATTTTAATATTTTATATCGGCTAATCAATTTAATCCTCGAAATTAAATAATATAAAGTTTTGAAACAATTCATTTTCAAAAAATATGCTTTCTGTTTACTTCACTTAACCTTATCATGTCACTTGTCAATTCGATACTAAGGATTCCAAATATATAATTAAATTTATTCCAAAATTCTATCATTTCAAACCCTTAATTTATAATTAAATTCTGTCATCTCAAAATTCATGAAGTTGCCAATTTTGATTTTGTATGTTTACACTTTTAGTTTGAGTTACAAACTTTACTAAATTACACTTGTAATTTACAAATTTTTAGAAATTGCAAGATATTCTCCTATTTTTAAAAGATTGTAGATCTGTCTCTTTTGAGAAATTATAGATCTACCCCTACATTTTCAAGAAAATTTCAGATTTACCCCTATATCTCCATATAACTACATGTCTACCATTGCCTTCGATTAATTTCGTCTAATCTTAGACAATATATTTCGACCCCAACTTGACCAATTAAGTTTCTTTTTAGATTATATTCTTTCTAAATCATGAGTAATAAACTCAAGTGAATCCTATTTTTAAGAAGTTTAAAACAATAAACATTAATAGATCGTATTTTTTTTTTTTAAATCACAAGTAACAAGTCCTAGTGAATAATATTTTCTAGAAGCCTAAAGTGATGAACTTCGATGGATCATATTCTCTTAAGCTTTGAGCAACAAATCTTAATATCTCAAACTTTGACAATTTGACCTCAACAACTTCAAATTTTCTTTATATGATTTGAGTGTAACAAATTTTGGCCTCTCAAATTCCAACAATTTAAGCTCAACAATTTTAGGTTTTAAATGTGAGAAATCTTAGCACCTCGAACTTTTTGGATTTTCTTTATATAACCCAAATGTAACAAAAATCTTAATACCTTGAACTTTTTTATATATCACGGGTGTAATAAACCTTAGCCAATTTCATCTTTATATCATAATTCGAGACATTGAATATTTTCATATCTAATGTCTCGAAGCTTAAATACCAAATATGTAAGGTTTTTTCCACTTCCTAAGTGGAAGAATTATAATGATGTCTAAAAATTTGGGACAGTTGACATGTGACTAAGGCCCATAATTTTAGTCAAACTCAATCAACAATCTACATGGAAATACAATTAATATTAGTAGATAATTATCTCACGAAATATTATCTAACATATTTTATCTTTAAATGAAGTCAAATCCTAATAATTGAGATTAATTGTAAATATATATATTATTCAATTAAGATAATCAAATTTAATTAAAAGATGAGCTTGTTAAAAAAATAAGATCATCCCAATCATAAGTTAATTAACTCCAAATTATTAGAAGGACCCAAATTCCTTAATTTATAAATAAAGACCCCCCACAATCTACATGAAGATCATCTTTTCATTTGTGTGTTTGATAACATGGAAAATGTTCCATTCAAGGAATTGAATTTCATCTTTGATGTTTGACATACTATATTTTCCATGGAATTCAATTCCATAGTACAATTATTAAAGCATGTTTTTGACTCTTTTTCATAGAATATTCAATCTTGAGGGAGATAATTTTTATTTTCTATGTAAATTGAAAAACACTTTCCTTTCTATCTAAATACTATCACACCCTTAAGGTGTGTTTGATTGCATTACCTAAAATTTAATTCTAGATAATATTGACTAGAAAACAAAAACCATCTCACCCCCTTAGAAAATGAATTTCATGGAAAAATCTTTAAATACTTGTACCTTACATATTTTTTCATAAAAAAATTAAGAATGTTTGATTATTTTCCATAGAAAATGTATAATGATTATATATTTTTCATAAAAAATATATGCAATCAAACACACTCTTAAGGTGTGTTTAATTGCATTACCTAGAATTTAATTCTAAATAATATTAGCTAGAAAACAAAAACCATCTCTCTCCCTTGGAAAATAAATTTCATGAAAAAAAGCTTTAAATGCTTATACCTTACATATTTTTTCATAAAAAAATTAAGAGTATTTGATTGTTTTCTATAAAAAATATGTAATGATTACACATTTTTCATGAAAAATATATACAATCAAACACACTCTTAGTTCAAATCAAATCTTCGTACCTATGATTTTGTCTTAGGATCTCTTAACATCGTTAACTCTCTAACTCTTTCCGTTTGTTAAAAATATTAAATTTGAAAGTCCAAAGATTCCCATCTAGTGCAAGGAAAGCAGGTCCTAACTCTCGCCCACCTTAAGGGAGAGACACCTTCGGATTGATGTGATGGGCTGTGAGGCCCAGCTGGTGGTTGGGCTTCTCTCTGACTGGGATCAAGCCCAATAGTCTCCAGTTAGTCCAATCCAGGGCCCCGGACTATGATGCAGGATTTTGTTTTGTTTTTTATTTTTATCTTTTTCTCTTTTGGGCCACAGCCAGTTCCAGTCCTAAAAGATGCAGTACATAATATTCTTTACAAATTTTAAAAAAGCCCCAGGCTTGAGTTAACTCTATATTTCTAGAAATTCCTTGGATTCAAATAAGACCTTGTCCGGCGAGGTGGGATTGCAGACTTTAGGTAATTAGATTTAAGAAATGTATTAAAAATACATCTAAACTATTTATATATATAATGCATTAATATATTTGTACAATTCTTTTTGAAATTTAAATATATATTAAAAATATAAATACTATACAAGTTATTCACAATTATATTTAAAATTAAATTATAAATAGAGCAATCAAGTACAACATTATTTTTGTAACATGACCTCGGCGAGATTTCCTGTGCTCGCCTTTGAAATTTTCCTAAAGAAGTCAATTCAAGATTGGGATAATGCTTTCTCTTGAAAGGGTTTCCAAGAGCCCAATCACCCCAAAGACCTAGGCAGAGACCTCGGTCAATCTTTTAAAGATTTTTCAGAGACTAACTCTTAAGGCTTGACGTACTAACATTCAAAGCCTTTCGTGAGACACGTCTCCTATTGCTTCAACCTGTATTGTTTTATGCAACACGACTTGCCCTCCTTCAAGTCACCTTTCTCTTAGAGACCTTCTAGGGGAAAGAAGGAAGGGTTTCTTACTAATTATCTCTTGAAACCTAACTTAGAGATAGCCTAAGTCGTACCATGTGCCCTCGTGCCATATGCATAGTATTTTGAAGGGTATAAATATCCCTCTAATCCCTTATATTACGAATCTTTCTTTCAAATTTGAAGACTTATTTTTAACTCTTCGATACGTACTATTCTGAATACCTTATGTTTTTCGAGAAACACTATTTAACACTTATCTGCATTGCACCCGCATCTTTTGGCAGTATGATTATGTTTGACTTAGGCATCAAAAGGTTTACATAGGAGAAATCCTCACGTGTTTCCTAACTACCTTTTATCTTGCAAATCGAAAGACTCAGACCAGTTGAAGACCCTTTTGCCCAACTCCTTTTAGAGCCCTTATGCGGCTTCTCACACCGATGACTCTCCTTCTTTTAGAGCTGTTTGGATGACTCTTCTGAACAAATCTTGTTCTTTCGCTTAACTCTGTCAATTTTCTGCCAAATTTCCCTGAAAGAAATAAGTTTCAATTATTATATTTCGATAACAATAACAATATATATCAAATCGACATCCCTAAATTTAAACCAAATACAAACACATATATCAAAAGTTCAAAATACCATCCCCAACTTGAAACCAAAGACAACATAATATAATTGCATATCAGTCAAATGTTCTAAGCTTATAATTTGTATCATAAGTTTGAGTCAATAAAATTATCAATCCAAAATTTATTTGCAGAGTTTAAATAAAATAGCAAAGGGTATTTTAGTATTTATTTTATTGACAGAGTTCTGTAATCTCAAAATAACCAATTTGTTTAATTAATAAAATAGATAATATATATAATATTAATAAAACAACATATATATTCTATCAGGCATCCTGTAAGTGTCAATTCTTTGAACTTTTTGTTGTGTTAGGTAGCTAGCATGCAGGTTCACCTTTTTGTAAGCTTTTTCTTTCACCCATTTCCACCTTTTTGAGGTTGGCTTATATAAGTTCAAATATCAAATTTTAGGTATCTTCATGGCATGACCTAATATTGTGATCCCCAAACTATATGGGTTAGCCAATCTCTTTCCTTGGTTCTAATTAAGTTCCTAACTAATACTAAGATATATATATATTATAAAACTCAACACAAATTAAACTCATCCAACCCAAGGCAAGCAAAAGTACGTGCAATCTACAAATTAAATGATGAAGTATCCTATTAATTATGTGAATTAGGTCAAATCGGTCCCGATCATAGGCATGAATTAATTAAAATACTATCATGATTGTTGTCTGCAATAGATGATTCTACAAAACCCAAGTTTAGACAACAAATTAATTGGCTAAAAGGGTATTATCCATTATAATGCATGTATGGCTTGAGAATCAACTCTTGCCTTTTATTTGATCAGCACTTCACCTCAAAGGCAAGCAAATTTAATAACTAATAAAAGCCAGCCTTGTGCGAAAATGCCTGGGAATCCCTGCCCTTTAAGCAACCTTTGTTCCATCTCTCCAAGCAATTCTAAAGCCCTTTTCTCTTACTGAAATTAAAACTAGCATCTTCTTCTCCTTCTTCTTCCATTCACGTTCATCCCGCAAATCGAACTCTAGTCTTATCAATGGCAGTGACACATGCTGATCTAGCGCCCAGACCTCGGGCCACTGATCTGGGCAGCAAAACCGGCGTCTTTATCATCGTTTTCTCGATCCTCCTCGGCCTCTCATGCTTCATTCTATGCCTCATAGCTGAAGCAACTCGCTCTGAGGTAATACATATATGCATAGATATATATACATATATAACCACAAATTAAGCATCGACATTGAAGAATATATATATGGAATGAAAAAAATGCGTTGTACTTTTAATTAACTGTGGCCGATGAACCCTGCAGGCGACATGGATGGCCACAAGTCAAGAAGGTAAAGGGAAGGGATACGAATGCACATACAGTGGCAGCGGGAAGACGCCGTTGCTGTCCGCCGCCGGCGCCTTCCTCGGACTCGCCGTTGCCATGGTGACGGCTCATGTGTACATGATGGTTGCCGTGAGCCAGTCGCCTCCTCCGGCTTTGGTCACCTGGGATCCCCTCTCGGCTCCGGCAAGGACCCTCACATGGCAAGCCGGCTTCTTCTTCGTCACCACCTGGTACGTTACGTTACCTTCTCCTTGTTAGATAACTACTCGAATTCAAATCTAATTAACAGAAATTTGATTTCTCCTAGGTTTTGCTTTGCGGTGGGAGAGATATTGCTTCTGGTAGGACTGAGCATCGAATCTGGCCATCTCAAGGACTGGGCTAGCCCGAGGCCGAGCTGCCTGATCATCAGGCAGGGGATGTTCGCGGCGGCCGGAATATTCGGGCTGATCACAGTCTTCCTCGCCGCCGGCTTGTACACGACGGCGTTGCGAGCGCAGAGGCTGTTGCAGGAACAGGAAAATGTGCGGCGAGAAATGCTGGAAGCCGCCGTGCTGCACGCGTCCCCGCCGAGGTCGCCGCCTCGCGGGATCAGAGCCGTGGCAAATGAGAACCCCGTAGCCGGAGAAAGCCTGAATGAGCAGCCATTGTCGCTGTATTTATCGGTGTTTAGCAAGCAGCCCAGTTGGGTTTGAAAGCCATGCAGGGCTGGGCTGAGGTGGGCTGGGCTGTTGGTGCCTATGAAAACGTAATCTAATTTCCCTTGTAAATAGAGAAGAAAATTGTTGTTCTCTATTCTGATTAATCTCATCAATGTAAATGACTTAACATGCTCTTTGTACAGCATTACATATGACTCTTCATTTTGACACACATTAACTCTTATACTTTCAACTCTTCAAATTTCCTAAACACATTTCAAATTCTTCCACTTGTGACACATGCCTATAGTCTAGAGATGGGAACTGGGCCGAGCGGCCCATGAGCCGGCCCGCCTCATAGCCCGGCTCGGCCCGTTACTATAGCAAACGAGATAGGTCGGCCCGCTTAAAAAAAAAAGGGCCGTGCCGAGCCAGCAATACGTGGCCCGCGGCCCGGCCCGGCCCATCAAACTGGCCCATGGGCCGGCCCATCAACTGGCCCGTTAAAATGGCCCGGCCCGGTCCATTAAAAAATAAAAAAATATTTAAAAATTATGTTTCTTGTAAATATAATTTTATTGTAATGTTTGTAAACATAATTTTAGTGTAATTTTTGTAAACATAATGTTTACTATAAACATCATAATTTTACAAACATCAAAATTATAAGTAAACATTAATATTAGTTACATTAATATGTTTATTAATGTAAGCAAACATAATATGTTTATCTATATAAGTAAACAATGTTTATTAATGTTTACTAAACATATTTTAAACATTAATATGTTTATTAAACATATTTTAAAAAATATTAGTTATATTTAGGAAAAAATAAAAAAATATATTTAAAAAATTATATATAAAAAAATTAAAAATAAATAGCTCATGAGCCAGCCCAAATAGTCAAGCCCACGGGCCGGCCTTGCCCAACAGGCCCATAGCCCGGCCCGGCCCACTTATTAAGGGCCACAGGGCCGTGCCAGGCTTATGTTTTCATTTTTTTAGCCCAGCCCATTTCTTTCGTGGGCCAAATTCGGTCCAGCCCACCAAATAGGCGGGCCAAGCAGGATGCGGGCCGGGCCGGGCCAGTCCACCCATTTCCCATCACTACTATAGTCTAGTTTAAATTCTAATAGACCCCCTTAAACTACACTATTTGTCATTCCAAGCCTTGTCTTCAATTTCATGAATCTGTCTGCTTCAACCCTTTTGTAATTATATCTGAAACTTCGTCTTGAGTCTTATAATGTTTCACAATCACTTCTTGTTCCTTGACTAAGTTTCGAGCAAAATGATTGATTCGTATGTGTTTATTTTTTCCAACCAAAAAAAAAAAGAAAAAGGGATTTCCTTGCTAAAACAATTGCATAAGTATTATCACAATAAATTTTTGGACTCCCTCAAGATTGGTCGAGCTCATGCAACACCCATTTAAGCCACAAAGCTTGACAACTTGCTAATGCTAAATAAATATACTTGACTTCTGAAGTCGAAAGGCCACCACTTGTTGCTTCTTGGATGCCCATGAAATTACTCTCAAACCAAATGTAAACACATTATCACATGTACTCTTGCTATGATCATGGTTGTCTCTCTAGTTGTTATCACAATAACCAATCAACTTTGGTTTTTCAATCTTGTGATAATAAATCCCATCATTGATCGTTCTGTTAATGTATTTCAAAAAAAATTTCAGCTTCCTAATGAGATTTCTTTGGTGATTATATGAATCTATTGATTAAGCTAACTACATATATATGCAATATTTGGTCTTGTAGATGTTAAATATATTAAACTTCTAACAAAACCTCTAAAAAACATTACGTCGTGCTCAACTTTAGTTCAACCTCAATAGGAGTAGAAACAGGCTTAGCACAATTCAATCTAAGCAGATTGTGTTTTAACTAGGGAACATAAAAAACATTAGTTATGTGATCAGTACCTTTCTTTGTTTTGATAAGCACGTCTTTGCATCCTTTGACAAAGTCTTTTGTCATCTCTATTTTTCACCCTACTTTGAGTAGCTTCATTTAGATTCACAACGAGTGCCATATTTCCTGTCATGTGATTGCTAGATCTACTATCCATGTTGTAACACCCCACCTTATATGGGCGCGTCACTATAAGGTAATTCTCGAGAATTTTTTTTTTTTAAGTTCATCACGTGCAGTGATTTAAAAAACAATTTTTACATGCAGATAAAAATCCCGAAAACCTCAATCTTGCCCGTTTAACTAACAAGATCAATAATCTTAAAAACTAAACGAGACATATATTATAACGAAGCGGATACATTAACATCACAATACCGTGGCCTACCACGAGTTTTGTACAAGATGTTTTTACACCGAAATACGTATTACAAACTATCAAATGATAACATCATTATCTTACAATCGTTAATACATATATTAAGGTAAATATTGTCACCTCAAAATGATACAACGACTATCATTTTAAACACCATTGGCCCTCGACTAGCCACGTTCTTGCTCTTGTAGCAATCTTTGGTTAGAACGTTGAATGTTTTAGGAGTATAACCCAGATTAGATGGTAAAACATCTAAGTGATAGCATGAAACAGTTTACTGAATACATGAAAAATACACGAGCATGACATATACAGACCACAATAACATGCAACACGTCTAACTTGAGAAATCTCCCCGACATACTCAACTTTCAGTGAAAAATCCATTCCACACACCGTTGGGGTTAACCTTACCGCGACATACTTAATCCTTGAGTGCTCTACCGTGTCACTCGTTCACTTGGATTAACCTTATCCCATTCTTAAGAAGACCTCATCTCCCTTATCTCATTCTTAAGAAGACCTCATCTCGTCCCCCAAGGACATAATAACGACACGAAATTCAATCCCCGATGATATGAAAAATCACACGCCATGCACCGACTCTTTTACAAGTAAAAACAGTTGATGCAATATACAATATGTTCAATATGCAAATAAAACCACATATACATAAGTAAAACACCGATGCATAATGTAACACCACACTTTCTCGGGTATATTGTAACTAGGACAATTCGGAGTAATATGAATATTTTTTTTCTTCTTTCAAATTAAATACTAAATCACATCATTCTTCATCCCTAAAATTTCTGTCCATTTTGAATAGAGTCATCAAAACATTACATGCGGAATCTGAGAATCGAACCTAACGTTACATTAACCATAATTTCGACAATACATCAACATCTTTCAAATGTTCAAATGCTAAGCAGCAGAAAAATACATTAACTTTAACATCGTAATCATAATTCATCGTGCACTTGCATAGTGCCATCACATGCTTCGTTAGTATCTGCCTCTGCTACGACAACATCGGGAACGTTTGAATATTCTAGGGGCAAAGCCCAAGTTAGATGATGAATCATCTAAGTGAGTACAAAATCATATATTTTTGTGCATGCATGTAAGGTGCAAAATGTCCTCGTTCGTTTTGGTTTGAGTTAACCGCACCTAACTGCTACTCTGCATTTTTATAGTCCTCTTCCTGGGCCGAGGTGTATGGGTGCACCTTTGGTAGAACAACGGTGCTAGTTTATAATCCCAAACCTTTATGCGATGTGTGATTAATAATAATCTCATGAATGCATGCATATTTCATCATAACATGAAAATGCAACCTACGTGACATATTCACTTCAAAGTATGACAACATGATAAAATTGTTTATCAAACAAGGTTTTAGGACAAAACGTTCACAACCAACTTTAAGGGAAAACTCACACATAACTAGGGTTTTTAATCAGAATACTCACATAAAATCAAGTCTTGGAGATATAACTACTCACCTTTGACAAATTAGATTTTCCTCGAAATAAGTTTCACTTCGATTTGTGTGTAAAATCCTCGAAACTCGAACCAACACCAAAACTCAAGCCCTAAGGCACCATAAACACCATATTCAATCCATAAATATCAAAATCAATTTTGTTCTTATTTTTTTCACATTTTTCCTTCAATTTTTCTCTATTTTTCCTCACTAAAATTCTAAAATAAATACCTACGTCAAATTTTTTCCAAATCTTTTGCATAGCATTTCTTAAAATATTTTTCTAAAAATTATAAGAAAAATTTCAGAAAAAACCTAATGCGCACGTGTTCTTACGTGCTAGGCGCGTGGACTGCGAGTGGGAAAGGTGCGTGGAGGCCACGATCTGGTCATCTTCTCCAGCGAATGCACACCGGAGTTTTGGGATTTTGCTTCTGGATTGATCTCCTTCTTCAGTCCATCACTTTGGCGTGCTTGGAAGCTCAAAAGAACACTCGGAAGGGCGTCAACCGAAGCCTCGAACTCTCAGTCGACACCATCGTCTTCCTCTTCGGCGAGCCCTCAAAACCCTATCAAACTCATGCCAAAATCCTCTATTTTTTCAGAAATGATCCTTACCCTCCCTAGAGCAAAAGCCCTATATCATTTGCCCTCGATTTGGCTTTTAACACGCTCAATTTTAAGCCACAATGCCTTAAAACCCTTAGCCACCGATTCTTATTTATAACTCAAAATCGGCCCTCGAAAATGCCTATGGTCGCTTACCCGATGCCTTAACACGTCAACCCTCCATTGGGCTACCCCAAAAGCGTCTGATCGCCTCCTCAACGGCCTATTTACAGGCTTTTCAACCCGGCCACGCCTTACCGAAATTTTTTGGAATTCCGGTTGCATGCGTGCTCGTTACTGGCCTTGGCTTGCCCCTCGAGCATCTCCAACCAGTTTTCTAGGATTTCCCGTGGTCAGAGGCGTTGCATGGTGGTCGGCCAGAGCTACTGTCAGCCATAGCTTCTTCTATTTTCCTGTTATTACACTATATCCCTCCTTATTTTTGATTTTTCACTTTTGGTCATTCACACAAGCCCATGAAGTTTCCATTGGTTCCCAATGCGATCCCCATAATCAAGAATTTACATTCACACCCCGAGGATTCAGAAATAACAACATTTAGACCTCTCTCGGGAAATTTTGGGAAACTATGCTTAAGGTCGGCTGCAATATTTTTATTTAAATCTTCTCGTTCCTACCCAAAAACACTGAAGAGTTGTTCTACCTAATAATTCAAAGCCTCCTAAGGGTTCCGTCGCCTTTTCGGAGGTTTCTTCTGGTGATTCGATTTTATCAGCCCTAACCGAAGTTGTACCGAAAACTGCCTCGGATCCGATTTCTTTCAGCGCTAAAATTCATATCTTGAATTACTTAACGATATCGTGGTCCTCTTTTTAATTGCTCGGGTTTCGGGGTACTCCCTTTGATCGCCTCGACTAAATAACAGTAAAGATCTTAACTCAACCATTTTAATGCCACGTTTTACGAAACATTTCTTTCATTTATTTATTTCAAAAATGGGGTTTTAAACATAATGTCCTGAGTTCTGGGGGGTACAACTGCTCACTTGAACTGGTTCAATCACGTGTATCCTAAGCTCGGGAGGGTAAAATCGCTCACCTGAACCTACTATACACACACTAACACACTTTCAAACAAGAGGAAGACTAGAATCTAACCACTCACATCAAACGTATTTGGATCACCTCAATCCTCGTGCATTGCCTCAATTTTCGTGCTAAATCACATACACTTGAATTTATACGCAATTTCGAGCCACGATACTCCCTAAACATCATATTTAATTAAGGAAGTATTAAAATCTATTTTCCTCAATTTTTTTCCCAATTTTCACCTCGATAATTCCAAAATAATTATCTCTTCAAACATTTTTTCAAATTTTCTAACATGATAAATCCTAAAATAAATCAAGAAAAATACTGGAAGAAGAAATACTGAAAATACCCTTGTCTTGTGCCTTCACGTGTGTAACACCCGAGGACAATTTTGAGGCTAAAATGAAATTTGACAAAGGGCAAAGTTGGAAATTTG
This sequence comes from Diospyros kaki, assembly GCA_036245055.1. Classification (NCBI taxonomy): domain Eukaryota; kingdom Viridiplantae; phylum Streptophyta; class Magnoliopsida; order Ericales; family Ebenaceae; genus Diospyros; species Diospyros kaki. Next base: position 6,596,914 of record BSEG01000016.1, on the reverse strand, counting down.
AGAAAAATAGGACTATAGGGCACACTAACACGGCTTTGGACGATCGAATTAGTCAGAGGGAGTACCACGGACCCTAGATTGCCCAAGAAAATGATATAGTATCGACAAGCAATTAAAATTATGATTTTTGGTGATAAAAGAAATAAGATCGGGAACAGTTTTCGGTACAGCAAAAATACAGTTGCCAATTAGGTCATATTACCGAATTGCTGTAAACGACGTCCAAAAAGGCAACGGAGAGTGTCAAGGAATAGTATTCGATGTGTAGAACAACCCTTAAGAGGTTTCAGGTTGAATCGAGTGAATTTAAGGTCAAATAAATCAATCGGGCCTAAGTGTAATTTTCTAAAATTGCCCGAGGGAGGTCTAAACGGCAATTTTTCGAAATTTTCAAAGGAGAAATGAGAAGTAATAACCCTAAGGGTCTTAGTGAAAGTGTTAGAAGGATCAGGGGCTTGAGGAAAAGGACTAAAATGCAAAATAAAAATTTCAGGGGGCTAAACTGCAATTTTTAGAAAAATCGCACGTTGATGGCAGGTATGGCCGCGAGTTTTGGCCAGAAAATCAGGCCATTTGGCCGTCAAGTCTTGTCAAGGGATGGCCGAGGACTGTCCTAGTGGCGTGAAGGGGAAGAAATGGCCGGAAATCGGCCACGTGGGGGTCGATTTTTGCCTATAAATACCGAAGGGTTTCGGCCGAGGAAGAAACACCAAATCGAGCCCGTTTTCGAATGAGTTTTGGAGATTGGATAGAGGGCTTTTGGTCTCCAGGAGGTAAGGATCATTTTGGGAGTGGTTTGAAGCATTTTGGTGAGCGTTTGAGGGAGTTTCCAAGTTGGCCGAGGGCTTGAGGCGGTCCGCCACCGCCGACCTGTAAACGGCCGTTTGGGCCACTTTCCGGTGGCCTTTCGGCCTGATTTTGGTGGGGTTAGGATCGATTCTCAAAGGGCTATCGGGGGGTACCGGTTTCACGGCCATCGAAGCAGTCGCCGGCGACCGGCTCGAGGTAGAAGACGACTGGCGCGTGTCTGCCACGCGCCAGTTCAAACCAAGCCATCCACGCGCCGCGCGTGAAGGTGCGTGAGACGTCAGGTATTTTTGAAATTTTTTTATTTGTTAAGAAAATTAAATTATGAATATTGATGCAATAAAATTTGGAAAAAAGGTGGGGAAAATAGCCATTTTGTAATTTTTAAAGTGAATAAGGCTTATGAAAAATAGGAAGAGATATTGGAAAATCCTTAGAAAATTTTTGGAGATAGGAATTAATTATTTATGAATTGTTGTGAAGAGAAATCAAGGAAAAATCTTGAATAGATATTTATTAGAATTTTTGAGGAGAAATATAAAGAAAATAGGAAGAAATTATGGAAAATTGGAAAAATAGATATTGATATGATTTTGAACAAATGTGATGACTAGGGTATCGTAGAAGCTCGAGGTTGAGGTATAAGAGCATCGGGCGCGTGAATCAAGAGCATCAGGCGCAAATTGAGGTCAGGCACGCGGATCGAGGCAGGCGTGCAAATCGAGGCTAACCGCGCTCGTCAATTGGAATTTGTCTAAAAGTGAGTGTTCCCCTCCAAACTTGTTTAGCCATTGGGTTCTTGTGATGAATTGACCAAATGATTGTTTACACGTGCATTAAACATTGATTTTAAGTAATGATTTTAAGTGGCGCATGTTATGATTTTAAGTGATGCATGTTATGATTTTCAACCATTGGCTTGTCTTGTGTCGTCCATGTGGTATGTGGGTTGTTGACCTGTGACGAAGCCCGGAGTGGCAGCACTCGGGATGCGTACCTAGGATTAATGCTTGGTGACCCACTTGGGACGGGGCTGAGACCGGACTTCACCCTACGGGACCCAAGTGGCGGGGCTGAGAGTGGACACCACCCCGGTTGTTGGCTCCAGTGGCGGGGCTGCGAGTGGACACCACCCCAGGATCCTTTGAGCAGTAGCATTAATGCCGAGGTGACGTCGATTCCGAGGATAGTGCTGACGTGACACTCTTGGGGCTAGGGTTGTGTTTTGGAATGTTTTTGAGTGGGAGCGTAAAGCCTGACAATGACAATGGGGTGATTCCTGGGTTCATATGTCGAGGTTGTCCCTCTTAAGCAGGATCGGGTTGCCAATGGGTCGATTTGGTCGTGTCGTCTTTAGAGAGATTGCGTTTTCCCCGGTTAGGGTTAAATGCTGTGTGGGATTCTCTGAGGCTGGTGCATGTTGAGATTTATCGATTTTGGTACATGAATTTGCATACATGAAAACGTTTTTGAACTCTCACTTAGATGATTCAGCATCTAATTTGGACTATGTCCCTGGAATATTCAAACGTTCCAGGTGAAAGTAGTGGCGTCCAGGAAAAGAATGTCGTCAGGATGTAGCAGATACAGTCGGTTTCCGTAGGTTTTGTCTATGATTACAATGATCAGAGAATATGTAATATATTTTCATGTGAAACATCGATTCAGTTATTGTAAAAGAAATCGTCAGTTATATGTATATTTGAGGTTTCGATCTTGCTTCCGCTAATGTGATTGATGATGCCTGTCTTAGTTTTTTATTAAATGTTGTTACACTAGGAAGGTACGATCGGGATTGTCGAGAAATGATGAAAGTATGGCTATCGAGAGATTTATGGGGTGTTCGATTTAAATTTTCTCGAAATCTCGAATTAACGCACGCTTGGGAAAAGTGGGGCGTTACAACGTGCCTAGCGCGTGGAGTATGGTACGTGCAGCACACGCGCCACCTTCTTTCTTCATTATTTGGCCGACGACAACAACTCTGATGGAAGATCTGAGCACACCCCCTTCAAGCTCTTGCCTGGTGGATCACGATGGTACAACTTTCCAGCCGAAAGGACACCAGAAAGGCTTCCAAATCGACAGTTGCATGCGGCCCTAGGCGGTCCGCCTCGTGTATCCAACCGAGCTTCAAACGGCCACTAAACGTACCCAAAATGCTTCTAATTGCTCTAGAACACTTCTCCTTGATGCAAGTATCAAAAGTCCCTTAACCACTCTCTCAAAATCATCCAAAAATGCGGTTGATTTGATCCTCCAAAAATCCAAAACCCTCGACCCTTTTTATAGCAATTTTCGGCCACCTGTTGGTCAATAACTGGCCAAGGCTTGGCACCCAAGCTAGCCCACACCGTATACAACCTTTCCCAGGTCTCCCTTGGGCGTCCCATGATCGGAAACGATCTCCACGTGCGATGGAAGGCGACGACTGAATTCCTTGGCTTGTGTTCACACCACAAGTTTTGTTTATTACACTTTCACCCCCCCATAGTTTATTCCAATCTCATTTTAGCATTTCCAAGGTACCCCTGAACTATCCAACTATACCACTAAGGCCCACAAGTTTAGCACACTTCATTTATCCCTCGAAATTTTTGAAAAATTACCTTTTTGACCTCCCTCAGGCCAATTTAAAAAATTACACTTAGGCCCAGTTGGTCGTTTTAACCCTAAATCTCTTCGTTTCAACCGAAAATCGCTAGAGGGTTGTTCTACACAAAATATAGGTCCCCAATATGCTCCGTTGACTTTTCAGACGTCTCTTACGTCTATTCGATTTTTTCAATCCAGTCGACAGTTGTATCGAAAATTGTTCCTGATCCAACTTTTTTTATCACCTAAATTCATAACTCGTATTATTCGTCAATACCAATATATTTTTCTTAATCATCTAGGGTTCGGGGTATTCCCTTCGATCGATTCGATCGCTTAAGACTACAATAGTATCCCCTAAAGTCTCATTCTTTCAAAAATTTTAGTTATACCCTTCATAAAATTCTATTAATAATCTTAAGAAATTCTTGAGTATTACACATGTACCAAATATCCTCATATTCTGATTCTTGCACATTGCAAGTAAGAAGTATTGTGTCTTGCATTTGATCTTCATTGGTTTCTTGCAAAAAATTATAATCTTGCTTTTCATCTAATCTTTTGTAGCAGTTTTTCTTCACACGACCATACTTCTAACAATAATGACGTTGGATTGCAGGAGAATAATCTCTTCTACCTATGATAGGACCTCGTCCTCGGTCTCAACCACGTCTTCTGTCACACTTAGTAAACCATGAATTTCCAAAATTGTGATCATTATGGTTTCTTTCTCTGCCTCATCCTTTATGATTAAACTCATGTTTGAAATGCTTGCTCCACAAAAGGTGCGTTGAATTGCTTAATACGAAGCTCATGGGATTGCAAGGATCCAAGTAAGGCTTTAATCGACAATTGACTCAAATTCTTTGATTCTTTAATTGCAACTACAACATGCTCAATTTTCTAGACAAGCTTCGAAGAATTTTTTAATAATTCTTTGATTAGGGAGTGTTTTGCCATTATCTTTCAATTGGTTGGCAATAGCAATGACTCTATTGACATATTCTTCAATAGATCCAGCATTTTTCACGTGTGTAATAAATCAAATCCACCTTAAAGAGCTTGTAATCTTACCATTTTTACCTTGTCTTCTCCTTTTTGTTGGCTGCATGCAAAGTATCCCATGCTTCTTTTGCTGTGGTCGTAGTAGAAATTATTTCAAAAATAGATTCATCCACCACTTGATAAATAAAATACAACATTTTCTTATCTTTTTTTTACAATTCTCCTTCAACGTGCTCGGTTGCAATTGCAAAAATGATGATGGAGCAGCTCGGTCTACAAACCCATGCTCAACAATTTCCCATAAATCTTAAGATACAATACTTTCATTTGTATACTCCATTGATTATAATTCTTGCTTGTCAAACGAGCACGTTGGAGGTCATTTGTATACTCCATTGATTATACTTTCATTTGTATACTCCTTTGCTGATGGAGCAGCTCGGTCCACAAACCCATGTTATTGTTGGAAGTCATTCCTGCACAAATTTGTGATTTGCTAGGAACTAAAAGAGAATTGGATGGCCGTCGGTAGAGCAACAACTTGTTTTGTCAAGTAACTAAGGGTAAACACAATGTGTTGGATGGACACCGTTCATGCAAGACGTTCACGTATCTGGATTCATACACACACGTCAATGGCTAAATTCAAGGGTTGTACGTCGGTCTCGTGGTGGTGATTACAACATGTAGATGGCTGCTGGAACAAAATCAACAAAGCTGTGTGGTGGTTGCTATGCAGTGGCTGCTTCATTTAATCTTATTTTTTCTCTTAATCTTCTATGGCTCTGATACCACTATGACAAAAAAGAGAATATGAGATGCGCTCCCTTGCGAGTGCCCCTCCATTGAAGTCCTAGTCGTGTGAAGAGAAGATAAATCTCAGTACACGCTCGCCCCTCTACTAAGGCCCCAATCGTGTAAAGAGAAGGTAAATCCTAATACACTCGAGCAAGCAGTCGTGGAGAGATTCGAACCTGCATTTTCAGACTTTCCCACACCTTACGGAAACTACTCGGGCGCCCCTTGGGGGGTGATAGAAAAGAGAACTTGAATAAACTAATAGAAAAGCAAGTTATTCTCTATTTTGATTAATCTCATCAATATAAATGGCTTAACATGCTCTTTGTACAGCATTACATATAGACTCTTCATCTTGACATAACTTCCAACTCTTCAAATTTCCTAACACACTCTTAACACTTCAAATTCCTGCAAATGTCACACATGTTTATAGTCTAGTTTAAATTTTAATAGTATTGAGGATGAAGTTTCAACGTAAAGTTTATGATTACCGTTGCTATCTTTACAATTTTTACAACATATTCTAGGTAGTTAGGATATATTGAAAAATCTCTCTTTTACCAACTGCCATTATTTTTGTTTCAGTGTCAAATGGTAATTTTTATATTTTGAAAATAATATTTAAACAAAAATTTTAAAGTTATATGTGACCTTAATCATCTTATTATATTGCATTTGCTTAATATCAGTATAAGCTCAAACCACTCATATAATGCGTTTGCCTTTGAGAGATAGTAATTGAATGAAAACTTAATCTGAGACTAACAATATGTTAGAATGGAGAGAGAAGAGAAAGGAAAATAATCATTTTTGATGAGAAAAAAAAAAGAGAAAAGGTGGGAAAGATGATGATGGAATGTGAGCCGAAAGGGTGTGTGTTTTTTAATTATATCTTCTCATTCTCATTTTTTTATTTTTATTTTTAAATAAAAATAAATTCATTTCCTTTTTCTTATAAAAAAATATAATATATTTGATTAATAAACTCTCCCTTCTTCTTGCCTTCACTCACTCAATGGCAAATATTCATTTGGTACTTATAGTTAATGTTTTTATTTTTATTTTCATTCCACTCAATTATTAGAACTTAAAAGTAAACTTGAAGCAGAGGATAAAGATAAGATAGAAAAATAACATAAATAAATATTTAAATTAGCAGAGGGTACTGAAGTGAGTAGTGGAGGCTGTAGTTTGGAATTCGAAGGCAGTGCGGTACAACCTGTAAATAATGTGGCAGCCAAGCCCTAATCCCAAAATCAGAATCCAACACACGAACTATTGCTACTCTAATCGCCGAACCCTTTCTATTTATTTCTAAGATTACCTCTATCCCTCACCCAGGCGAAGGAAATCTCCCTTGCCACTCTCTCTCTCTCTCTATAGTCTCTGATTCGTATTTTGGCGATTCGCTAAAATCGGCTACTTGATTCGCATACACAGTGAATTAGGGTTTTTCCTAGAGTGAGGAGAGACCAAGTACTACGATGTCGCTGAGGCCGAGCGCGAGGACCGAGGTCCGCCGGAACCGTTACAAGGTCGCCGTTGACGCCGACGAGGGCCGGCGGCGGCGAGAGGACAACATGGTTGAGATCCGTAAGAGCAAGCGTGAAGAGAGCTTGCTCAAAAAGCGTCGAGAGGGCCTTTTGGCCAACCAATTCCCTACCTCCACCAACAGCATTCACACCTCCGCGGTCGAGAAAAAGGTGCCGTTACCAATACCCTCTCCTAGCTCGTTTTGTGTGTATGCGGATGCGAAATTGGCTGTTTGGTTTTATGAAATTTGGAATTTTTGGGTTATATTACTGTATTTTTGAAGATTGATACCCGAAAATTTGATTTTCTCGTCTTCTAGGTCGTGGTATTTTCGGTTGGATGCGTGGTTCGGATTAGGTTTGTAAGGGTTCTTGGTTATGATAGTATGTTTTGAATAGGATCTTTCATGGGAAAGAAAATGGAAAAAAGAATACTAAATTACTTGTGACTTGTGAGTGTGCCTTTTTAATGGTTAACCGAAGCAACGGTGTCCTTTTAAGGCTAATTGGCTCCGTTGGCTTCTCATTCACCCTAGTTAGAATTTATTGAAGTTACTTTCACTTATTCTTTTACCTCTGGAGATTCTAATGACAAACTTGGCTTAACCTTTTACATGGTTGTTCATTTCGTTGCAGTTGGAGAGTCTTCCTTCCATGGTTGCTGGTGTTTGGTCTAATGATAGCAATTTGCAGCTGGAGGCTACTACCCAATTCCGAAAGTTGCTTTCAATAGGTGTATATTCATGATTATGTTTATATTGGTTTTTATGTATTCTATTCTGAGTCATGCTATGTTTGTACAAGAGTAATTATTAAGATTAATTTTCAGAAAGAAGCCCGCCAATTGAAGAAGTTATACAGTCTGGTGTTGTTCCACGCTTTGTTGAGTTCCTTATTAGGGAAGATTTCCCACAACTTCAGGTATGAGTGTGAAATTTTGAATGCTTGTTCTTTGAAGTGGATTGCTTTAGATAATTATTATTTACATTATTTTGTATTCTTGCAGTTTGAGGCTGCATGGGCGCTGACCAACATTGCATCTGGTACCTCTGAACATACCAAGGTGGTAATTGATCATGGTGCAGTCCCCATTTTTGTCAATCTTCTGTCTTCCCCAAGTGATGATGTTCGTGAGCAGGTAATAAGCTCATAGTCATAGTTGTCAAAGGCGCAAGGTGAAGTGTGTGCCTTAGGCACATGAGTGCACATTTATTCAAAATGCTTATAAAATACTTATACGCTATTATTATTATTGTTGTTGTTGTTGATGAGTAGAGATATGCCAAAGCATATTCCATATTGAATCATGAGTGGCACATGCACTGTAACTACCTTAACTTGGTGCATCATATTATACCGAATTTGATTGCAGGCTGTGTGGGCATTGGGTAATGTTGCTGGTGACTCCCCACGGTGCCGTGATCTTGTGCTAAGTCATGGAGCTTTGATGCCTTTGCTGGCACAGTTGAATGAGCGTGCCAAACTCTCAATGCTGAGAAATGCCACTTGGACACTGTCAAACTTCTGCAGGGGCAAGCCACAGCCTCCATTTGAACAGGTTGTTGTCTTCAAATGGGTTATCTTTTATTTTCTTTTATATTAACTTTTTGGCTTTAATTTTTTTTTGGCCACTTTATCACCATTCTGTGCATAAAGAAATTCTTGTAATTTCTTGGCAGACAAGGCCTGCGCTTCCAGCCCTCCAGCACCTTGTTCATTCAACTGACGAAGAGGTACTGACAGATGCATGTTGGGCTCTGTCATATCTATCTGATGGTACAAATGACAAAATTCAGGCTGTGATTGAAGCTGGTGTCTGTCCACGACTTGTTGAGCTCCTCCTGTATGTAACACTTACAAAATTTGCACTTAATAGTTTATTCAGCTCATCATTCTCTAAATTCAAAACATATATTTTTTCCAGGCATCCATCTCCATCTGTGCTAATTCCGGCACTTCGCACTGTTGGCAATATTGTGACGGGAGATGATTTTCAGACTCAGGTTTGAGCATTTCAGAAGCAATTTGGATTTTATTTGTCTTCTCCTCAAAACCTGTTGTTGCTTCCTGCTTTGTTTTTAATTAAATTCTTGTCAAGATTTGACCAGCTTATTGCATTATTTGTTATCTAGTTCATTACTTATTTCTATTGTTAAAACTAATAAACCTATTGGCTTGTTGGCTGTTATGTATGCTGCTTCCGTTAGGCTTTGTTTGGGAGAGAGTTAGCAATGGAGTGGATTGTTAATCAGTAGAATGGAAAGGAGTGGTACAGGATGAAAAATATTTTCATCTCTTTTGCAAGAGTATGCAATGGAAAGGAATGTAATTTAAAACGTTTTTCCTCATTTGGGACTAGAAAGTACAACCGCCTTAAGCTATCACTTAGGTACAAACAATCAGTGCTGTAACTACGCAATTACAACTACTCACTACTTATAGCTCCCTATACAAGGTACCACCCTTTATTAGCAGTGGGTACATGACAATGTGGTATTATAAGATCTCCCATTATTCATATAAGATAAAACATTATTATGCTTATGGCTTGCATACTATGGATGCACGTGCTATAATTGTTATGTGGCTAGGCTTGGAAGCTCCAGTTGTACAATGGGCCTGTTTTTTGCAGCTTAAAAGCTGCAACTTTTAGCTTCTATCTTCAAAAAAGTGAGAATGTAGTGTTTGTTCTAGTTTATAGCTTTTACTAGCTTTCAGAAGGCGTAGAAGTTGGTTTTTTCAAAGTTGGGGTTACTCCAGGTTCTACAACTTCTAATTAAACGGTCACATTTTAATGACATTTTTGTGACAATTTTGCCCCTATTTTTAACAAAGAATTACCCTCATGTCCACGCAATCAAGCATCTCTCTTCTCTACCGCTATCTCCATTTAAATAGTTGTTTATTTAATTGATTGAGGGAAATGTTGTCAATTTGTTAAAAGAGTAGCAAAAGGGGTTAAAAATTCATTAGTTATAACACTTGAAACTTATAACACTTGCATAATTTTTGTGTTTCCATATTGTACTTGTTGGTTTCATCATGTCAACTAAGTTATGGAACACAACTATATCAATTATCTTCATTCATCACTATCTCATGAAATTTCTCCATGTGAAGATGGTGTTCAAACTTCTTTTCATCATTACTCCGTCAGGGGATATTATCCACTGCCGGTCCCAAGCCCGGATAAAGGAGGGGGGTTGCGTTAAGTAGCTAACAACCAGCGTAAAACCTAGTCGGATCCAAATATGAATTCTAGACAAACTATCTGTTGGGATGTAACCCACATAGAAGTCTAGAATTCATGTAGCCAACCCCACATAGTGGGATAACGGCTGGATATGTTGTATAACTACTAAGCGTATTATGGATAATTATACAAAAATAAGCTATTTTATAGTTTATGGTATCAAACACCACAATTGCTTAACTAAACTTCTGAGAAGCTGCAGCAAATAGGTTCACAACTTATTCTAAGTTTTAGAAGTTATAATATGAGAAGCTGGAAACTATAATTTCTCTAATTAAGGTGCAACAAACGGGGCCAATGCATATTGTCAAAAAGGAACTTTGAAGAGAATAGAATTCCTTCCTTTTATTTTGTGTGTAAGCTAATCTATATATACAATAGAGCTCCTAATAATTCTCCTAAAAACTAGGAATAGATTACAATCCAAATTAGTTGGATTAGATTACAACAATAGCTTTATAATTTACAGATTTACATAGGAGATTAAAAACTTAAAACAAATAAAGCTTTAATTCTTATCTTCTCTCCTTCGTATCCCTCTTCTATTCAATCGCCAACTATTCAAACTTTAAACTTCAATCGTTGACACTTCCTTTTCAAGATTGAGAATAGATATATCTTCTATTCCAAGCTTGTTAGTCATCCTCTGATACACGGTTGTGGGTAACCCTTTAATTAGAATATCTGCAAGCTGTTCACAAGATGATATATATGGAATCAAGCCACTATTCAATTTTTCTTTGATAAAATGTCTGACCACTTCAACATGATTGGTTCTATCATGTTGGACTGGATTGTGAGCAATAATTATTTTTGACTTGTTGTCACAATAGTCTCATAGGTGCTATCAAAGTGATTTTCAAGTCATCTAGTAATATTTTCAACCAAAGCAACTCATAAATTCCTAGAGCCATGGATCTGAATTCTGCCTCCACACTTAACTGGGCTACTACACTTTGTTTCTTACTCCTCCAAGTCACAAGGTTACCCCTTAGGAATGTACAATACCCAGATGTAGATCTCTTGTCCACCACTAACCCTGTATAATCTGCAATAGTATAGGCTTCAAGTGTCATGCATTCTCCCTTTTTGAACATAATGCCTTTTCCCGATGCTCCTTTCAAATAATGTAGTGTTCTATAAACTGCCCTTAGGTGAATTTCTTTCAGATTATGTATGAATTGGTTAAGCAACCCCACTGCATATGCAATATTTGGCCGAGTATGAGCGAGGTAAATTAGTCTACCCATTAGCCTTTGGTAGGACCCCTTATCAACTTCATTATCCTCTGGAACTTCCCCCAATTTGTGATTGGATTCAATTAGAGTTTCAGCTACCTTACAACCCAGTAGTCTCGTTTATGTTAGCAAATCCACAATATATTTTTGTTGGGAGATAAAGATGCCATCTTTTGGGTGTGCAAGCAATTCTAATTCTTTTTAAAAAAAAAAAAAAAATTGAGCTCTGCAACATTCGAATGAACTCTAGCACATTCGAATGGCCCATAAGTCCTCAGTGCGCATTTTGCCAAAACCATTCGAATGTCCTCAAAGTCATTTGAATGTCACATTGTTGCATTCGAATGACCAGCTAAATCCCTTAATTGAGTTACTATTTAAAATTCATTCGAATGAATTTTGCTTACATTCGAATGAGGCATCCATTTCTTGAAAGTCCCCTCAGCGCACATTCGAATAATCTTTTAGCCATTCGAATATCCTTTTAATCATTTGAATGATGCACTGTTGCATTCAAATGCCCTTCACAAAATTTCAAAAAATTGAACCCCAGCGTCAAATTCATTCGGATGAATTTCCAAAAAAAAAAAAAATATTTTTTATTTTGTTTCTATTTTAGTGTCACAATGTGAGTGGTTAATTTTGTTTGTCTTCGTGTCTTTTGTTTTTGTGTGTCTACTTTAAAAATATATATATATATATAAATGAAAAAATGAATTTGTATGATCTCCAGGAAGTTAAAAATAATAATAATAATAAATGAATTTGGATGATCTCCAGGAAGTTAAAAATAATAATAATAATATATATATATATATACATTTTGTTTTTTTTTTTTGACTGGGCTTAAATTCTTTTTAACTGAACTGAAAATGAAAATAAAAATAAAAATTATAAATGAAAACTAAAAAATAGGAGTCGTGGTTGATAAGAAGCTGGAGGATATTTCAGATCGATTGCGAGGAGAGAAGTGCTACCAGATTCGGGAGGAGATGCAAGAGCATAACAACATGGTACATGACCAAATGCAACAATACATGCTGATGTTCTCAAATCAGGCACCAGTAAGGTTATCCCCTAACTTTCCCCCTTGTGATAGAATGGATCCAATACTCCCGGGTATTGGCACCAGTCAGAGAGTAGTTGGATCCTCTGAATTGGGGGTTGATCCGGTGGTGATGGGTGAAAATGTGGTGGAAGGAGGCCATAAGCTCTAATGAATTCTGGCCAGTCAAATTTTTAGGTGCCTAAGTTAGAATTGCCGGTGTTTGATGAAATGAAGCCTCGGTGGTGGATCAGTAGGTGTGAGAAGTAGTTCGATATTCATCAGGTGGCTGATGACCAAAGAGTTACTCTGGCAAAAACATACCTGAACAATGTAGGCAATGTTTGGTTTCAAGGATGGTCAGGGGTGAGGGATAGCTACACTTGGGAGGAATTTGCTAGGGGTTTGTGCAAAAGATTTGGTGAACGAAGGACTATAGATATTGTGGAAGAGTTCAATAAACTGAGGCAAAATAGAACATTGATGAGTATTAGCTCAAGTTCGAAGAGTTAAAGTCACTCTTGCTTAACAGAAACCCCTACATGACTAAGGAGTATTTTGTATCGAGTTTTATCAATGGACTGAGTGATGACCTCAAATCCATGGTGAAAATGATGAGGCCTAGGTCTATGCAAGAGGCGGTAGAGGATGTACTATTACAGGAGTTAACAGTAGAAGCCTTAATGAAAGCAAAGGGGTCAGAGTAGAGGAATTAATTCGGGGATGGTTCTATTTGGAGGAAGAATGTAGAGTAAGGAGAATTTCAAGGGAGGGACAGGTGTAAGGTATGTGGCAACTACACCTCCTAATTTGAATTTGCAACAGAGGGACAAGCTCATTGAGTAGAGAAGGGTTGTTGGACTATGCTTTAGATGTGGGGATAAGTATTCTTCAGTCCATCAATGCAAGAAGCAGTTGCTTTTCCTAGAAGGGGAAGAAGAGGAAGAGGTGGCAATGAGTGAAGAGGAGGAAGAAGAAGGTAAGGGGGCCATTTCCTTGCATGCAATCAAAGGGATGGCCAGTGGCAAGATTATTAAAGTAGAGGGAAAGGTGCATGACAACGCACTCATGGTCTTAATAGATAGTGGGAGTACCCATAGTTTCATTGACTGGGGAACAACCGAAAGGATGAAGTGGCCACTATCAACCTTTGTCTGTAACTATAGCTAATGGAAGTAAAGTGCTCAACAAATCCGCATATTTGGGATTTTGCTAGGAAATGCAAGGAGAAGATTACCAAGCTGACTTGAGACTACTAAAGTTAGGGGAATGCCATATTGTTCTCGGGGTTGATTGGACGAGGGAAGTGAGTCCAATTAGTTTTGACTTCAACAAGATGGAGGTGACCCTAGAGAAGGATGGCAGGAGGGTGGTGTTGCAGGGGAACGTGGAAGTAGGAGTGTGCAAGCTGATCAAGGGGAAGAAATTGCAATAGCTATTCAAAAAGAAGGTGTCCCAAGTAGCACAACTGTTCTCAATTGAAGCTATTGAGCAGCTAGAGATAGAGGAGGGAGATTCTAAACTAGGGAGCCAATCATCTACAGCCACTTGGCAGGTACACGAATTGACCCTACTTGATGTATTATTGGTGGAATATCAATATCTTTCTGTAGAACCTAAGTCTTTTCCCCCCAAAAGATCCTTGGACCACGCAATACCCCTTCAACCTAATTTTGAACCAGTAAACATTAAGTCTTATAGATACCTCCCTAAACTCAAATTTGAGATTGAAAAAACTTGTTAAAGAGATGTTGAACCAGTTTGTAATTAGATCTAGCCACAGCCCATTTGCTTCACCAGTTCTATTGGTTAAGAAAAAGATGGCACATGGCGTTTCTGTATTGATTGTAGACAACTCAATGCCATTACCATTAAAGATAAATTTACTATTCCCATTATTGAGGACCTATTGGATTAGCTCAAACATGCCTTTCTATTCTCTAAATTGGACCTATGATCATGATACCATCAAATTAGGATAGATCCAAATAACATGCCCAAAACAGCCTTCAAGACACACCACGACCATTTTGAATTCATTGTCATGCCTTTCGGCCAAACTAACGCACCAGTCACATTTCAAGCTCTCATGAACAAATTTTTGAACTATACCCAATTGCAGAAAAAAAGGCATGACCAAACTCATGGGATTGGATTATGCAATCCAATTCAAGAAGGGAAAGGAAAATATAACAGTAGACGCTTTGTCTCGTTGCCAAGAGGAAGGAATGAATGCAGCAATTTCAACACTGGTACTACATTGGCTCTAAGAGGTCACAGACAACTATCAACAAGGAGAGTGGACCAAGTGGTTGTTGGAACAACCGAGCTTAGATGCCAATAGCAGGCCGGTTTAAAATACTTACCGTAAGGTGCAATAGGTATTCTTTTGGCCTCAATTAAAAAAAAAAATGTTTGGGATTATGTGTTGAGATGTGATGCATGTAGGAGATGCAAACATGAAATAGTGGCTCATTCAAGTCTACTACAATCCTTAGCCATTCCAAACCAACCATGGACCAATGTAACCATAGATTTTATAGAAGGGCTTCTAAGGTCAGAGGGCAAGGATTGCATAATGGAAGTGGTTGATCAGTTCTCTAAGTTCAATCATTTCATGGGCCTATCCCACCCATTCATAGCACAAGAAGTGGCGAGAACGTTCATGAATAATGTAGTGAAGATGCGTGGAATCTCTCAATCTATAGTCTCAGACAGAGACAAAATATTCACCAGCCTATTTTGGAGGGAATTGATGAAATTCTGAGGAACGAAGCTACTGATGTGTACTACATATCACCCAGAAACTGATAGGCAATCAAAACGGGTAAACCAATGTTTGGAATCTTACTCAAGGTACTTCAGTATTTTGTAGCCAAGGGGGTGGCATAAATGGCTGGCAGTTGCTCAGTGGTGGGGTATAATTCGAGCTTCCACAACTCGATCAAAATGACTCCCTTTGAGGCCCTCTATGGTTATAAGCCACGGTTGCTACTAGCCATTGGGGGACAATCTATAGTGGCGATAGTGGAAACATACTTCTAACAAAGACAAGAAACAATCAAGTTGGTTAAGTCGAAGTTGGCTAGAGCACAAAATAGGATGAAACAATTGGCTAACAAGAAAAGAAGTGAGACAATTTTTAGTCGGGGAGGATGTCTATTTGAAGCTTAGCTAGCAACATCTCAAGTCCCTGAGCCACCAGCCCATATCCAAACTGAGTCCTAAACATAGTTATTAAATCGAGATTTAAATCGAGAATCGAAATCCTTATTTTATGAATCAAGAATCAAATCGAATCGTAAGATTCGGTACACATTCTCAATTTTAACTATAAATAATATATATCTATAAAAAATAAATAATGTGCTCACCATGATCAATTCTTTTAAATATAAATAGATAAAGAAACTTCTAAATATATTTGTTAAGTTTAAAATTATACCAAAAGGCAAAAGTATATTCATGTTGCCTTCAAATTCAAATTGCACTAAACCAAACAACTTTCAAAATAACAAGTTGGAAAAAAAAAAACAAAACAAAACTCTACCACTATAAGGTTACTAATAAACTCTATTGTCCATAATCTTCACTAGTTATCAATCATCTTCATCTTCAAGTTCAAGAGCATCATCATCTTTGTTTTCAAAGATAGCCAAATTGAACGAATATTTGATTAAAGCACACATGCAAACGAAGTCGCACGAATTGGATGAATCGTGCTATTCATGTGATTCACGGTTGATTCATCTGATTCATACTTGATTCTAAGGAATTTTTGATTCACCCTATAAATTCAACTCGATTTCTATATGAATCGAGTCGAATCGTATGATTCGAATCGTGAATCGTACTATTCTAAGGGATTTTAGATTCACCCTATAGATTCGAATTGTGAATCGTAAAATTCTAATAACAGTGGTCCTAAATACTATGGGCCTTTCACTATATTAGAGAAGATAAGTGTAGTGGCCTACAGGTTGCAATTGTTGGAAAGGACACAAATTCACCTTGTGTTCCACGTTTTTTTTTTTACTCAAGAAAATTGGAGCACAGAGATCATTCCCTACACTACCACCTATGGAGAGAGTAGAAAGAGAAGCAGTAGTCCCCACTGCTATCCTAGACAAGAGGGTGATCCACAGACATGGAGTTCATCTCATTCGGATTCTAGTCAAGTGGTCCTCGCTACACGAAGACAACAATACATGAGAGTATTTCCAGATGTTCTCCAACAATTTCCCAATTTAGCCAGCTTGCTACACATTTCTTAAGGACAAGAAATGCCTTAAGGGGAGGGGATTGTCACGTTAGCAGGCTATTGGCCTTTTTGTAATAGGTTGATTAGGCCTTGTTAAATAAGCTCGTTTTTGGCATAGCTGGAGGAATGTTCCAGCATGCCTGCGGCAAGTTGTAAGGCCACTAAATCTACTTTGCCCTTTCACTTTGAGCAATACTTACAGAAAGTCGCGGTTGACGTCAACCTTCGGCTCTCTTTCGAAACACAATTTGGGAGACGCACGCTCACCTATTCCGAATTTTGCTATTGGATCTGTTTCGCCTATCACCAAACGTATCCTCGCTTGGACCACAAGAATTGGATTCTCTGGATTTACTTCTGTCGCCTTCCTGAACTGCGACTGTAGCAACTGAAGTCCACAAATTCTGTCACGGTTAAGAAAGTTCGCCAGAATCCACGAATCACTGCTTGATCAATTCCAATGAGAGTCGTGGGAATCAATTTATCAAAATTGCATGAACCATAGCCAAAGAATGACTGCTCTAATACCATTTGTCATGTATCTAGGGTTGAATTGGGGATTGGGAGAATGAAGGGAGAATTCAGAAGAAGAATTGGGGAAATCAGAAGAACAGAGAGTGAGGGAGGGAAAGATTGAGAGAGAGAGTTTAGAGGAAGGAAAATCAGACTATTCAATTATCAATCAAAACATACATTCTCCAAGTTCTATAGCCTATTTATAGGCTGTCTAGGCAATGTAACAACTGAAAATTACAACAGGTAAGCAGCAACGTACATCAAGAAGAAAATACATGTATTAGATTATTCCTAATATATCCTTGGGTTGTGACATTTTTGTTGTATTTTTACAGCATTTGTATCCTTATGTTTTCTGAATGGTTGTATTGCACGTCCAGTTCCATATCTGTATGCTTATTGGTGCTATTAAGATCTTAGCAAATAAATAAATAAATAAATAATCAAAATGTGCAACATCATTACATAATAATGTGATCAGAAGATATGAACAGAAGAAAAACTTGCCATTTAATCACTATTGTGTAATTTAACACAAGAAAACACCATCCAAGTTTTTTTTTTTTTCCAAACCCACAAACGACCATTTTCAAGCAGTGCCAGAGTCAGTATCCTACCTTTGCCTTTTCATCTTCAGCCAACCAATTCCCCCAGGCCGCAAACTCAACCTCCACACAGCTAAAGTCCCCAACTATTCCTGCAGTCCTCTACATGCCTTATGCCTGGAAGGCCCAGCTGCTACTGTTAACTAAGTTGCCTGCTCAATCCCCTATGAGCCATTGCAAACTGGCCTTTACCTTTCCCTAACCATGCCCTTCATCTTGATATTTGATTGTGGCTTCTGGATAAGAGCAAAAAAAGGCCCATAGATCACTTGACATTGACTGGTTTTCTGGATAAGAGCAAAAAAAAAAAAAGAAAAAAGAAAGAAAGAAAAGATGAAATGCTCTCCTCGACCTCGATATGCTATGTGCTCCTTTCCATGTTCTTGTGGATTTTGTCTTTGATTTTATTGTTGATGTGATTTATATCTATCTTGATGGGAACCTCCTTTTTCCAGTCTATAATTGACCATGGTGCACTTCCATGCTTGCTAAATTTGTTAACCCATAATCACAAGAAAAGCATCAAGAAGGAAGCCTGCTGGACAATCTCAAATATTACTGCTGGAAACCGTGAACAGATACAGGTTAGCTTATAACTGTTTGCAAATATCTTAGGTTCTGGTGAGTTGTTTTTATGCTCAACACATGCACTCAAATAACCAAACGAAAATGTTCAAGTCATATCTTTTTCTTGCTTGTCCACCTTCTGGTGGATCTTGCACTTCCAAACATGCCATATGCTCTATGGTACCTCCACTCCAAGCGAACAAAAACAGGTTTATTCCATTGAAGTAAATTTTGTACAGAGTTGTTTTTGGTAGTATCAACTTATAGAAGATTATCCTTACAGCATTTGTTTTCATGTAAAGGCTGTAATTGAGGCTGGCTTAATTGGCCCTCTGGTCAATCTGCTCCAAACTGCCGAGTTTGATATAAAAAAGGAGGCTGCTTGGGCAATTTCAAATGCTACTTCTGGTGGCACCCATGATCAAATCAAGTATGTTTCCTTTTCTTTTACTTGATTTCCCTTCTTGGTGT
This sequence comes from Diospyros kaki, assembly GCA_036245055.1. Classification (NCBI taxonomy): domain Eukaryota; kingdom Viridiplantae; phylum Streptophyta; class Magnoliopsida; order Ericales; family Ebenaceae; genus Diospyros; species Diospyros kaki. Next base: position 6,578,218 of record BSEG01000016.1, on the reverse strand, counting down.
GAATTCTGATGACTGGTTCTCATCATGGACAACAGATACTTGGTCAATCAGGGTTGCATAAAACCATTGTGCGATCTTCTTATCTGCCCTGATCCTCGGATTATAATTGTCTGTTTGGAAGGGCTGGAAAACATACTGAAGGTTGGGGAAGTTGAGAAGAACTTAGGGAGCACTGGAGATGTAAACTACTATGCTCAGTTGATAGATGAAGCTGAGGGTTTAGAAAAGATAGAAAATCTCCAGAGTCATGATAACAATGAAATTTATGAGAAGGCCGTGAAGATTCTTGAGACATATTGGTTGGAAGAGGAGGAGGAGGCTTTACCTTCAGGTGATAGTTCTCAACCTGGGTTCAACTTCGGAGGAAATAATGTTCAAGTTCCATCTGGTGGATTCAACTTCACCTGAGGTATGTAAAGCCATATACTTCTTGTTTCACTGCATTCACACTAGGATGAGGACTGGATCTTAACCTAGTGTTTTTTTTTTTTCATTTTCAAGTCACTTAGGCTGTTTGCACTTTCGGATTCAATAATTGTGATACTTGTACTTGGCTTACGTAGGGCATAGAATGCGTAGGAAAGTAAAGTCGGGGATTATGCTGTCCATGCCAGTGGCAACAAGGCATATACATGTTGGTGTCAGTTCAGGTCAGGAAAGTTGCTGTCCAGTTACAGTGAAGGTCAGCGTCCAATGTCATGAGAGGTTCTAAGCTGGAGCGATCATGCTGCACGGGTCGAAATAAAAAGAACTCTGCGGGTCACACAGTGGAAGAGAATGTCCTGGTGGCAGTTTCGGTCTATTGTCATGTTTAATGGAATATTTTGGTTATTGGGTATAGCCTTGGAGCAATCTTTCTCTTGCTGCAGGAACAAAGTCTTTGAACACGAAATGGAGTATTTTTATGGGTCTTGAGTCTTGTATTAGTTTTGTCATATAGAGTATTATGCATTTGTTTTATTTTTCATTGGGTGAATATAGTATTCACTAGCATTTTGATTGCCTGCCTGGTATATTGAGAGATAGGAGAGTGAACTAGATTTTGGGGTCATGTCTTTGAAAGAAATTTGTGGTTAAATACTTAAAAACGTTTGCCCTCGTTGACATTTCGATATTTGGTAATTATGATGCATATCTGTGCTTTTGCCTTCTAGAGCAAGAATAATGGGTATTCTAATCTTTTTTTATTTTATTATTATTTTTTTGTATGTACATTAGGTACGGGAGCTGTGTTTGTTTTTGTGTAGGGGAAGTTCTCTCTCACTACATTCCCTGCAACTCTTTTATTTGCCTTGCTCCTGGCGACCATTCTTGACCCTTTTACATGTAATCAATCCTTCATTCATTCAGCCTGTCTCCCATTGGATTGGGAGACTTCTTGTCCTTAAATTTTAATCTAGCGGCTCTGTTGTGGTATGTCTGCCACTTGGTTGCTGGTGTAATACTTGTTCAGGTGCCGGAGGTGAGGCGTCTTGTTCGAGTGAGACCCTGCCACCTATTTGATAATTGATAGATACATCGTCTCCAATAGCCGCCCAGCCCCCTTCCTTCCTTATGGGGCAAGTAGTAATTGAATTTTATGCCCTTGTTGAGGTGAGTTTAATGTCGAAAGCAAAAACAATAAACAGAATATTTGGTAGACTTACAAGTTCTTTAACTGAACTTACATTAGGTGTATTAGAAGATTTAAACTCAACTTGAATATTTTAATGTCTTAAAATTGAGTTTTTAAGTATTTTTACTAAATTATTATAATTAAAATTTAATTCAACTTAATTAATTTATCTAAACTCTTTTATGTAATCAAGTTCACTTGGCCTTTTATCTCACCTCACCTCACCTCACCTCAATCTCAAATGAGAATAGTTAGTTCAGCTAAGGCTATCTCCAAAAGAGTCAATTTTAGCTCCCCAAAGCTATTTGTGGCAAGAATATTATCGAAAACAAGCTTCAGCAAAGTTTGCTATAGCTATATTTTTTCGCTAAAAATTTGACAACCAACAAATGCCTCGTCAATGTTCACGAGTGAATTTTTCTCGCTGTATCTCCCTCACCCCCCAATTGCTCAAGGCAAGAAGAGGAAACTAGACGAGGGAAGGGTGTGAGAGTTCCAGAGCAGTGGCGACAAGAGGAGATCTGGCAGCACACACCAGATGCGGTGACGACGACCACGACCAGCAGCGGTAATAGCAAATCCAGCTCCAGCGATGACAACCACGAACTGTCACAACAATGAGCAGCTTCAGCATCTTCCTCGTGGAGTCTTCTTCACAGCGTTTTCCTAGTATTAAATTTGTATATTTTTTGTATTATTATATGATTAATATTGAGTTGTGTATTTTTTGATAATGATATTGATATTGAGTTCTTCACAATGGCGGCAATATTATTATATGATTGATATTTTTTATCTTCTTGGTGATTTATATATTTTTTGTCTTCTTCACAGCATCTCCAGCATCTTCCTGGTGCCTCGTCTTCGTGTTGACTTCCACATGGAGTCTTTTTTGTATTATTTGGTTATTGAGTTATGTATTTGATTATTAATTTTGTATATGTGTATGTGATTAATTTGTATATTTGATTATTTATTTTGTATGTGTATGTGATTAATTTGTGTATTTGATTATTTATTTTATATATGTATATATTTAATTATTTTATATATTAAGTGTTCAAAAATAATAATGAACCTTGCTGAAGATAGTTTAGTGAAAGAATGACTCATTTTCTTGAATCACATAAGTGCTTCAACAAGTTCTTCTTCCCTGACATCCAATGCAATTAGTGGTTATAATGGACCTTTAAAACCATGCTATTCATTTCACTTAAAACAAAGATCAGTTGCAAGAGATTTGGGTGTGTTTGATCTCTTTTTCAAGAACCTTCCTTTTACATGCTTTATTTCCTGGCAAACCTTATTCTTCTCCTTTTCTAGGCCCTGATACCTTGTGTTATCTAATTGAATTCCTTAAATATTAATTTTTGTCTTAGGTTGATCAATTACATTTTGTTTGCCATGGAAGGAAATAATAATGACCATTACTACATAAACTTACTCAACCATGAGGTTTCAGAGAAAATTGGTATCTGAATAGTCCGAAAAATTGACTAAATCGACTGCTGGGAGTACCCTGGAGCCGAAATGACAAAGGAAAATGATTTAGCATTAACGAGCACTCCAAGATATGATTTATAGCATTGAAATAAATTGGATCGGGAACAGTTTTCGGTACAACTAAAATACAGTTACCAATTAGGCTGCAATAACGAATCGTTATAGATGACTTCCGAGAAGTCAACAGAAGCTTGAGGGGGCTTCAATTTTTCATAAGAAACAACCCTTCAGTGGTTTCAGGAAGAAACAAAGAGGTTTAGGGCCAAAACGGAGATTCGGGCCTAAGTGCAGTTTTTTAAAATTACTCAAGAGAGGCCGAAACAATATTTTTTCAGAATCCTCAGAGGTCAAATTGATGTTTTAGGACTTTAGGGTCTTGAAAAAAATTATCAAAAGTCAAGGAGCTTGGTGAAATGGGCCAAAGTGAGAAAACCAAAATTTGAGGGGCCAAAGTGCAATGTTAAAAAAATCTCAAAGCAACCATAGCCGACCAACCCATCAAATCACTGAAACTGGCTACAGGGATGGCACGAGGGTTGCTCAAGGAGCATCTTTTGTAAAGGGCTTGACCGACAACAAGCAATGGAATGGCCGGAAATTGAAGAAAAAGTGGTCGAAAGTTTGGCCACTTAGATCACGAAAATGGAGCTCTTTCGGTGGATTTTGGACTTGTTAAGGGCAATAGGGGACATCAGAGGCTTTGATTGAAGCAAGATCCGTCATTTATGGAGCCGAAATCGCCTATAAATAGAGGATATGGTGGCTTAGAGTTTTACAAGATTTGAGTTTCAAATTGACCTCACTTTTGAACAAATTGAGGCACCAAACCATAGGGCTTTTTTTTCCCATGACCTGAGGATCATTTCTGGAGAGTTTGAGGAATTTTCGAGTTCATTTGAGGGGTGATCGGAGTTTCGTCGGAAAAATCGGATCTCGCCAGAACCGAACTGAATTTTGCTCGGAGGGAGGTTTTCCAAGTGTTATTTCAAGCTCAAATTTGGCCAGAGTGATCAACTCAAGGTAATCTATCTTCTGGTATAGTCAGTTTAATTTTCCGGTGTGCCGGCGCCGGAGAAGATGACCGGAGATAATTTTTAATATTATTTAAATGTTGAAATAAAGAAAAATAGAGTAAAAATAGAAATAAAAGAGATAAAATTCTGGAAAAATATTCAGAAATACAAAAAAAGGAATAGTTAAGTTTTATAAAATTTTATTTGAGAAATGTTATGATAAAATATTTATTTTGAATTTTCGAAAGGAAACTTAATTAGAGAAAAATAGGAAGAGATTTTTTAAAATTCTCAGAAAATTCATAGAGATTATAAATGTTATTTTAGAAATTTTCGTGAAGAAAAATTAAATAATTTACCTGATTAGGTATTTATTTTGAATTTTGAAGAAATTATGACTATGAAAAATAGAGAAAATAAGGAAAAAGTATGAAAAAATTTTATTATTTATTTTAATTGGAAATTATTGGCCAGGAAGTGATTTGGCCATGGATCTTGATGATTTACGTTATTTTCGAGGTTGACACGCAAAACGAGGTGATGCGCGTTTTTCGAGAAAATTTGAGTTTACGTCTAGAGGTAAGTGGTTTTATCCCGAGAACCTATATATGAAACGTTTGCTTCATTATGCATGATATTTATTGAAGTTATGATCATTTCATATTGCATGAAAAGACGTTATTCTTGCATAGCATGATATTATTGGCATATTGATACTCATGCATGGGATGGGGATGTCGCCCTAAGAGTGTAGCCGTAATTCCCAAGGGCAATGATGGAACAACGTTAGGATTATTCTATAGAGGTTCGGGATTCTGCCTAGGGTTCCGTGCCAGACTGGTAGGCCAGGGAAGTTACACTAGGGCACATGATTGTTTATGTTATTGCATCATGTATTTATGTATCATGTTTTTAAACCCTTACTAGAAGATTCATCTTCTAATGAGTTATGCCCCTGGAACATTCAACGTTCCAATTTAGACTTGCAGCTTAGGCAAGGATCAGGTTGAGATGAGACGGCACGTGATGGCGTAGCTGATGGATTCAGTAAGCTGACTCGGATATGTTTTGGCTGATGCTTTATTGATGATTAGTCTTGTTAGAACATTATGGAATCTCCATGTATTTATGTATTTCAATATTGAGGATATGATGTTAATGTATGGTACGAATTCTTATACGGTTATAAAGTGAAATTGATTATGTACCATATCAGGTTTCGATTTTAAGCTTCCGCATTTATGATGATTACCTTTCTTAACTTATTGATTCTTATTTAGTGAGTTGAGAAGGTAAAACGGGATTGTCGGGAGATGGTTTATAAAAAAATATATATATATTCCCGAAATTCCTAAGTTATTTAATGCTCAGAAAAGCGGGGCGTTACACTCATGAACTGTACCACGTTCATCTTCAACTATCATATTGTGCAAGATTATAAAGGTCGTCATTATATCTTTGAGTGTTTGAACGTCCCAAAAACGTCCCGGTCCACGTACTATTGCAAATTGTGATTGTAGGACTCCAAATGTTGTTTCGACATCCTTTCTAACAAACTCTTATTGTGCAGCAAAAAATTTCGTTTTATTCTCTTGAGGAAATGGAATGGTTTTAACAAAAGTAAACCGCGAGGGATATATACCATCGATAAGATAATATCCCATGGTATATATATGTCCATTGATGTTGTATTTTACTTCAGGACCGCAACCTTTTGCCAATTCTAAGAATACATAGGATCTATCTAACACATTAATGTCGTTTAATGATCCCGGTAATCCAAAAAAAAATATGCCATATCCATAGATCATATGAAGCTATTGCTTCCAAAATAATGGTTGGTTCGCAGGCATGACCTGTATACATTCCATGCCATGCAGTTGGGCAATGGGCACATTTCCAATGCATACAATCGATGCTGCCCAATATTCCTGAGAACTTGTGTTGCTCAGCCACAGTCATCAACCTTGCAATATCAATACTATTTGGTCGCCTCAAATATTGCTCGTCAAATACCTCAACCACTACTTTCACAAGCCTTTTCAAACTCTCTACTGCTGTACTTTCGTCAATCCTAACATATTCATCCACAACATTTGCAAGTGATCCATATGCAAGCATCCTTAATGCAACTATAATTTTTTGGAGTGATGATAATCCAGGAACTCCTACAGCATTATATCTTTGAACAAAGTATAAATCATGTGATTTAATTACTACTTGAATTCGTAGAAATAATGATTGACATATACGAAACCTTCTACGAAATAAATATGGTGGATATGTAGGAGAATCACCAAAATAATCACAATAAAGCCTTTCATGACCTTCAACTCTATTGCGATTGATGACACGACGATTCATCACGGATCCACGACGATGTGATATAGAGCCGTGATCCCCAAATTGAATATGGTGCTCAACGAATGCTGTAACAATAGTCTCTTCTTGTTCATCGTCTTGAACTTCTTCATGGATCATTCGAAAGAATATACGGTTGATGTTGGACATATACGGTTGATGTTGGACATAGTGACTACTGTGAATGTGAGTTTGTGTTTTAGATTTATGGATTGTAAATTTTTTAATCAAATGGATTATTTATTTATAAACTGTTGGAATATGACTGTTGGAATATGGTCGTTGAAATATAACCGTTGTTGGAATTTTAATTTTATCATATTAAAATCTTAATTTTGATATTAAATTATATTTTATTAAATAATTATTTTTTATAAAATTAGTAAATTAATTTAAAAATATATTAAATATTATTAATATTTAATATCATAATATTTATTATTAAATTGCAAAATAAATAATAAAATTTTATAGTAGTTAAACATATATGTAAGGTAAAATAAATAAAATTGAAGTTTATTGATAAAGAAATGAAATAGAGAGTTAATCAGAGAAGAGAATAGGAAGTGTTGTTAGAGAAGAAATAATTTTTTAGACACAATCAAAATAAAGAGTAAATTATTTATAATATAATAGGGAGTAGAATGAGAAGACTTGTTGGAGATAGCCTAAGCTAGCCCTATCTCTAGATCCTTTTTTAATAACGAAAATCTCCTTCCATTAGTGGTCTGAGCCAATTTTACTCTTCAATAGTTTATTTTTAGTACTTTTAAATATCTCTAATTTATTTTTGCTAAAATATATTTTTTGACTTAATGGAAATGAACGTTTAGAGGGGGAAAAATATACAGATACAGAAATTCAAATTCACAAACTCTAAATTAGTTTAGACCAATAATAAAGGGTGCAGTTCATGAATTCAATACTTTTTTAATAAGTTTAATTGTGAAATTAACAGGAAAAAGAAACAATAAAAACAATGGGCAGGCAGAAAGGGGACCTTAATTAGTAGTGTAAGATGGATGATATTGAATGTGATATGAATGGAATGGAAGTGGTCCTCTTTCTCTCTCTCTTCTCAGCTACAAACATACAAACAAACAAAAATGGTCTCCTGAGCCATCCCTATCTCTCACCCTTGTTATCTGCCAAATCTGTGTCTTTTTTTATAAAACTCTCTCTGATATCTTCTCGCTTATCTCAAGGCCTGAGCTGCCCACCACACAGCCATCTCCGTGATGATTCTACAATTTATATTTATTATTTCTATTACTAAAAATTATTTTAATAACTCCAAAGCGGTTTGTAATTTCATATGGTATTTGATTTTTTAATGATAAGCTATTTCATATTTATTTATTTATTTATTAAAATATGGGTGTTTTAAGATTAATTCTCTTTAAAATAACTTTGGAAATCTAATTAGTAAAAAGAAATATTTTTTAAATTAATTAACTAACTCTGTTCTCTTATTTTTATCTGATTTTAAATGCAAAAAAACATCTTTAGATTGGAATCAAATTTTCTATCAGCTCAATCAAGTGAGAAGCTAAAGAAGGTACATATATAATAGATTTAAAGCTACAAGTCTCATCTTTTGGCTTGTCATTTTGAAGTAAGCTAGTTCTATTAAACTGGGCACCATTCAAATCAATCATTTTGGTGTATATCCATGGTTCTCTGTTCACTCCTCACAATGGGATTTCGGTTCTTTAGTGATATAATTCTAAATTTTTATTGGCCTTATGGTGAGAAGCCATGATTTAGAAGCCAACTACCTCATTAATTGTAGTTGATTGTATTATAATTAATTTATTCAATTTCAAATTTAGTGACTAATTTGAGAGTGGAAGAATCTATTAAGAGACCAATTAAGAGAGTTTCATTATATTAAATTGACTCTTTTTAAGTAATAAACAAACATTATAATATTTGCTGTTGGTTGGTTTAGAGACAAAAGGCAAAAACTAAAATTGGAATTTTGGGTTTATATGATTCTATATGTATAGTAGAGTAGATAGATAGTACAATAGTCAGTGCTACAATTATCATGACAATAATACATAACCATTAGACTGGAATGATCAAAAATTGAATTATAGTACTTGATAGACGGTACAAATAGGAAGAACCGGCAAGTGTTTGATCAAACGGCTGAAATCAAATTGGCAGTATGGTACGTGGAACAGCAGATCATAACCACGAGTCAGATGAGCAGCTAATTTCCAATGGCGCCACTTTCATTTCAGGTGAGGATTTTGGCGGGGCGTACTATCGGATCAAAATGTTTTGGATGCAGGGGTAGTTCCGTCATTTCCATGTCCGAAGCTAGGGTTTTCTCTCGACCCTCCCCTCTTCCAAACCACAGCGTTGCTTCTAGATTAGCCACGGTCGGCTATCCCTGTCGGCTCTATCTCTCTCTCTCTCTCAAAAACTCTCTCTCTCTTTAGCTGCTGCATGTCGGTCTCAGCCAAATTCCCATTTACTTACGCCCACTTCTTCCTCCAATCTCTCTCTCTCTCACTCTTTCTCTCTCTCTAGGTTCCACTTCTTCTGATTTTCTCTGGGCTTTTTCTGTTCATCCGTCAATCCTGTGATCCCAACAGTCACTGATCATACTATTTTCACTAACCTTAGCTGTCGATCTTTTCTGGGTTAGTTTTAAATGTCCGAACAGGCAATGTCAATGGTTGATCCGAGTGATAAAGTGAGTGATCGCCCACTTGTTCCTCATTTTCCGTTCCTCCAGTTTGATCTTTGATTGATACTGTCTGTACAGAGTTTGATTCGGCTGTTTCGTTCGAATTTGCAGGGGTCAGAATCCGAAGACCTGAATTCCAAAACCCCAGAATCCGAAGGAAGCCACGTTAAGACCTGCGCCGATTGTGGAACCACCAAGACCCCTCTCTGGAGAGGAGGCCCCGCTGGTCCCAAGGTCCGATTCTTCTTCTTCCTCTTCTTCGTTTCTCTGGTTCCTGTTGATCGGTGATCTTGATTAAATTTTATTTCTTTTCTGTTTGTGTTTTGTTTCAAGCGATAAACTCACTCTGTAATCAAGGGTTAAAACTCAAGTGATAAACCTAATTCAAATTTAATAGGGTTATAAGAAAATTTCTGGGTCTGATTTGGATCTGGGTTTGTGTGGATTGCAGTCACTGTGCAATGCATGCGGGATCAGGAGCAGGAAGAAGAGAAGAGCCCTTCTGGGTCTGAGCAAGGGCTCATCAACGGTGGAGAAGAAATCAAAGAGAACTGGCCATCAAAGCAGCTCCAGTAGCAGTAACAGTAGAAGCAGCAGCGGCGGCGACAATAGCAGTTTCGGGGAGTCAGTGAAGAGGAAGCTAATGGGAGAGGAGGCGTTGCAGAGATCGAACATAGAGAAGATGAGAAGGAAGCTGGGAGAGGAAGAGCAAGCGGCCATGCTTCTAATGGCTCTTTCTTGTGGCTCTGTTTATGCTTAGAACTCTACCCTTTTAATCTTTTAGTAATTAGCTAATGAGAAAGAAGATCATTTGCTTCTTCTGTCACAATTGTATCTTCTGCTATCTTTCCAAGAGAATTTTGCTCTCTTTTCGTTTAAACTCCATCTGGGTTTGTTCGATTACTGTCTAGTTGTCAAATTTTACAGCGCAATCATTGTCTTTAATGAGTGGAAGAAAGTGAAAATGGGCTGCTGTAATTCGTGGAAAATAATGGCCCAGAAAACAGCTGCTTTAGCCGTCAGTTGTTGTGGCCGTGACGTAGTTTAGTGAGTTGCTGACGAGTGAGTGTGGCCGAGAATAGAATGGAAATCAACCTTTTGGTCTCTCCTTTTACCATTGATATCAGATGTTAATCTTTTGCTTCAATCAGTCTTTTTTTTTTTTTTTTTTTTTTTTTGGGAGATAACATCTCACTGGTATTAGAATTTATGAAATCTTATAATTCTCAATTTCGATCTCATTGTAATACTATGATCATAATGAAGCGGGCCCCAAACGAAATTATCAAAATTATCAGACTATGCCCCGCGCCTTTTCTTTGTTGTTAGTCTATGGCTAACTTGGTCAGCAAGGAAAATTGGTAAGAGGTTACGTCATCCAACTAAAAATTTTATGTATATATATAATATGTGAAGTGTTTGCCGTAATCAAAATGATTTTCGCTTTTGATAATTATAGTCAATAAATACAGAAACAAAAGGGACTGAATCCATGAACTGAAAAGAAAATTTGTTACACTTACCCAAAAAAAATAAAAATATTTTAAGAGTGATAATGTCAAGAGTTAAAATTTATGGAATCTGGCTTTAAAAAAAAATTCACATTAAACTAATTTATCATTACATCAATATAATTGTTATTTATTATTTTTTTTTAATGGTAGTTTTTTAATAAATATTTATAAGGGTATAATTATGAAAGAGAAAAAGAAAAGAGAATGGGTCATCTTGGGTGGAAGGTTGATGATTAGAGCAGTCCGCGGTTCACATCCATGGGCTTTGATTAGTTTTGGGCCCACGCTGGTTTTTCTTCTTTTTGTTTGTATTTATAACTTCATTTGATTCTTTTAATTGTTGAAGAAAATTCCAATAATCACCTTTCAAGTTTGACATACTTGGTTTTTATTTGGGTGGACAAAAATTAAATAGCAAAAAAAAAATATTTGAAATAATATAATATTAAAGAAAATATATCGATAAATTATTACAATTGTTCTCGATACGTTTTCATATTTTGATAACGTCGAATAATAACATCATTATTAATTTCATTAAATATATTATTTTTAATATATATAATTAAAATGTCATTTAATTATTGATTTCCAATTCAATTGTGCAACTGAGTCTTGACAAGTTTCATGACAGTAAATTTTATTTATACTATAACAGTAGTAATAAAAAAAATTAATGTTAGTGTCACAATAAACAATCCCAATAAATAATCTCAAAATTGTTGTTTTGGCATTTGATGAAGAGCTAAGTGGAGGAATAATTGAATGAGGATGAAAGGTAACAAGCTACTGCCATTTGCCTACCATGCTACCAGCAAAATCTTCATACATGCAACAAAAAAAAAAAAAAAGTAAATCCAATATCTTTCAAGAATGTCTCAAAATGCAATCCCAAAATCCTTTAAGAATCATTCAAATTGTAATTCTAAATTTTTTTAAAATACCTCAAAAAATCAGTCCCTAAATACTTCAAAAAGCCCTCCAAAAAATCAGTCCATAAATCCTTCAAAATAACCCCAAAATTCAATCCCTAAATCCTTTAAAAAAGCTCCAAAATTTAGTCTCTAAATTCTTTAGAAAAAAAAACCCCAAGCCCCTAAATCATTTAAAAAAAACCTTAAAATTCAATTTTAAATCTCTTCAAAATATCTAAAATATAAAAAGAGATACTGAAGAAAGAGAAAATACTATTGTCGACCAACATCCGGTAACTAATTTTGCTTGATCGACGACTGTGAAAGAAAATAATGAGAAACCAAAAAAGTGAAAGAGGTATAAACTAAAGACTTTTAAATGTTATGTTGAATAAGAAATAATTAGTGACTGTTGAGCGCCTAAGAGCACTGGTTAATCTATTATCTAGGTTCAATTAGTTCAATTCGAATCCAAGGATAGAGTATTCAATCCATAGAAATACAAAGAGAAAGAAAATAAAATGAGTTATTTTACATCGAGCGATAGCAAATTCAGTCATCGATAAAGACTATGGTAGCAATTGAATGGGCAATGGCAAGAGTAAAAGAAGGTTAGGTTAAAAGAGAACAAGGAAGAAAAAAAAAAAAAAAACATGTCCAAAGGCAACATAGGCCAAGGCGATGATAGCAATTCAATCGCTAAAGAGAGAAAAGAAAAAAGTTTTTTAAATGTAAGTGTATATTGATCATTTATGATTATTTAATCAAGATTAATTAGAAGAAAATTATAATATAATATTAAATTTCTGCGGTACTTATTATATTTTTTTCAAACACTATTGCTGCAATTATCTCAAATTTTAAGAGTACTAGGTGCAATTTTAGACATAATAGGAAAGCAAGATCAATAAAAAAAAGAAAGGCAAGTTAAATGGCGAGAATATATATTACCTACTTAGTTTACCTGCTAATTAATGGGGAGAAAATAATAATTATTCCTTGAAAAAGAAGATTTCTGTTTGGTTCCATGGAAAATATGTGAACAGTAACTTGTTTGGACAAAATTTCAAAATTCCCTTTAGCTTTCAGAGGACGTCTGTTTGGTGACAATTTTGAGATTTTTGTTAACTTCTAAAAATTGTTTTGATAAATAGTGTGTTGTGTTCAATAGAAATTTACTTTGTGGGGAGAAAACTTAATTAATTTAATTTCAGGATTATTCTCATTAAAAAATTATATATTTTAAGCAAAGAACGTTATTTATTTTATTAAAAAAAAACAGAAGAAAAAGAAGAAGAAACTATCTGGGAATAAAAACAATCAATAACCGATCAATTTTTAACAAAATTGTAACATTATATCTAAAGAATGAATGATCCAACAGAGAAAATGAGTAACCCATCACCAACAAAATTAGTTTTCAAATAATATATCAAATACTCTAAAGATTTTTTCAGACGGATTTGTTCTTATGCCTGTATCGGGTTTGGTCGACACGGGCATGTAGAGGGAGGGAGGGAAGAAAAAGGGGCCACACACTCCTCATATTTTGCTTGCGTCAGGTAAATATTATATTTAATTAACCCTTAAAGAATAATAATTAATTTAAAATATCAAACTTTGATGTGTTCATAAATTTTATTAATTAATCATCAAAACTTTATAAACTATATTAATTGTGTTCTATCTTTTTTAACATTTTATTAAAAATCAGCACGACACTTCACTCGTCACGTAAATTAAGTCACACACCAAGTCGATTGCAGATAAAATTGACATTAATATTCAAGTATGATGACTAAATTGAAGTAATTTTAAAAATAAAAAAATTACAAAATGACACTAAATTCAAGATAAACCAAACTATTAACCCTTACAAATATTGTGTTAAGGTTAGATTTAATATAACTAGGTTTGCAAGAAAGAGATGATGTGACATTAAAATTAACTAAGTTAAAAAGCAATGAGGGCAAAACCCCATTCGTAATTGCTACAACCCATAAAACCCTAATGCCACATCATCGCCTTCATGCACCTTTAACATTGCTAAGTTAGCATTTTAGCTGTTAATACAAATTTTGTAGTGGAATTTTGATTGTATAAGAAATTGATACCAATTTTAAAGTTATAGTGGTTAATTGATAAATTTTGAAATTTAAAATTCAAAATAAATATGTTAAAAAGGCCAAAGTTTAACATTTTTTTATGCTTTATAATATGTAGTTATGCTTTCCTACCACGACTGATCGGTGGCGATCTGGGCTTTTGGTTCATTAAAATGCAATAGTTGGTTTTTAGCTTTAAAAAAATTCTATTTGGAGTCACTTTTTTTTTACTCTTTACAGTTATCTTCCATAATTATATAATTATTTTTCAAAAATATTCTTATACACAGCCATCTCATTTGGATGGTCCATCATCGCACCCGACCATCATCACCCATCATCACATCCATCGACGACTGCGATTGCCCATTATCGCAAAGCTCCCACTGGCAACCGCATTGCCCATCAGCTAACGATTGTGAGGAATACCAACAAAAAAAATAGGGAAAAATAAGTGCGATGATGGGTGAAAAGTGAGAGCTGATGACGACTGTATTCGTCGTCTCCAGTGAAAGCTTGGGTCGTCAGTAATGATGAGTGGCTGCAAAAAAAATATATTTTTTTTAAATATTTTTCAATATAAGTGTAATGAGTAAAAATAGTGATTGCATATAAAATTTTCCTTACAACAAAATCTAGTCAATCCCTCTAGGTCTAGCTCTTATTGTGTGTTATTGCTTATGTTGTTGCGGTGCTAGTACTCCTTCCCCAAAAAGTAAATATAAATATAAATATAAATATATTATATATATATATATTAAAAATACATATATTTTTAAAATATACATGCATATTACTATATTTTTTTATTTGAATGATATATATGAACATATATGTATATTTTTTAAAAAAATTATATTCAAAAATAAAAAAAATAATATGTCTGAGTAAACTAGTGCAGTTTAATTTGGTCTTAATCTTTACTGATTCAGTTTTTGATTCCAAATTTTTAAGAATTCTGATTCCTGTCCAATCCGAACCAGATAAACACCTTAATCTGTCGACCATGTAAATTTAGAGACCAATTTCTTACAAATTAAAATTTAAAGGCCAACTTAAAATTATTCCCCAAATTTAACAACTGTTAAAACTTGAGAAAAAAATGAAGATTTTGAAAAATAAGTTTAGGATGCAATTAAAATAAGAAGTAGGATGAAGAAAAAGTGTATTAATTGAGATTGTGGCTTCTAATTGGCATTGCTGCTATGTTGTCGGCAGTCCGACCCAATATGACCATTTTAAACAGTTCAACCCACGTTTTTTACGTGACTATTGCTAGTTTCTTTAGATTTTTTGTTTTTCACCCATAATTGAGAGAAAACCAAAGATATGGAGTGTAACAATGTGGGAGAATTGTTAATTATAAATTATTTGATATTACATTATTTCTTAAGCAAGTTGAAAATAATGGAAAATTAAATTTTGAAGTGGTAATTTCATATTTAAAATACCATGTTAATTAGATAGTGATGTGACCTGCAAAAATAAATGGACAAGGTGAATTATTGAAAATAAATAAAAGAATGAAAAAAATGAGACAACGTCACATGACCAGAAAGTGGGTTAATTATACCAGTAATTACTCAACTTTATATTCTATTACTGTTTAGTCACTAAATTTTAAAATATTACTTGTTAGTCATTAATATTTTAAAACTGTTACTGCTTAGTCACTGAACCTTAAAATGTTACTTGTAATATCCTAGTATTTTGAGAATAATAATAATTAATTTTATATTTAAAGTATTTTTTAAAAATTATAATTGAGAAAACTAGTGGGATAACTTAAAGAAAATAAATAAGTAAATGGGTTTAGAATTAGTGGGCTAAATTAAGTAAATGGGCTTATAGTTAATGGGCTAAATTGAGAAATGAAATGTTAAGTAAATGGGCTTAGAGTTAGTAGGTTAAGAAAGTTGGCTTAAAATTTATGGACTAAATGAAAGAATAGTCCATTCAAAATAGGATTTAGTTGAAAAATAATAATCAAAGATAACAAGTGAATTAATAGAGAATGTGGGAGACAAAATATAGTGTGAATAAATAATCAAAGATAATAGGTAAATTAATGGAGAATGTGGGAGACAAAATATGGTGTGAATAAATAATCAAAGATAATGAGTGAATTAATGGAGAATGTGGGAGACAAAATATGGTGTGAATAAATAATCAAAGATAATGAGTGAATTAATGGAGAATGTGGGAGACAAAATATGGTGTGAATAAATAATCAAAGATAATTGGTGAATTAATGGAGAATGTGGGAGACAAAATATGGTGTGAATAAATAATCAAAGATAATGGGAGAATTAATGGAGAAATGTGGGAGACAAAATATGGTGTGAACAAATAATCAAAGATAAATGATGAATTAATTGAGAAATGTGGGAGATAAAGTAAAGTGTGGCCAAATAATCAAAGATAATGGGTGAATTAATGGAGAAATGTGGAAGATAAAGTAAAGTATGGACAAATAATTAAAGATTATGAGTGAGATTTAGTGGAAAATTAAATAAAAAAATGATAAAATAATAAAAACTAGTTGATCACTACAATTAAACTAAAATTAATTCAACATCTATAAATAGAGAAAACTTGAAAGGTTAGAAGACTTGAATTAGAAAGAGAAAGGTTGTAAGAAAGAAGGATTTGAGAGGAGGAGAGAGATTTGGAAAAGGGAAAAAAGAAAGAGATTGTGAGAAAAATTGAGCTTGTGAAAGAGATTTGGAAGGAAGAAGTAAGGAAGAGGAATTTGGGCACATCAAAGATAAGCTTGAAGAAAGTGTTACAAGGTAAGTGTAAAATATCTCAAATAGATGAAAGTTGATAATATTTTCTTTTATCTTATTATGTTTAAATTTTTGAAACATTTCAAAAAAAAATTAGGTGTTTTATTTTATGAATTATTATGGAAGAAATTTATGAAAAATATGGAAAGAAATATTTATTTGGTAATTGTTGGGATAAAGAGAATTCTTGGAAAATAGAAGAAAATAGGAAAAAAATTATGAAAAATTCCCATAAAATTTTAAAAGATTAGAAATGTTGTTTTATGAATTTTTGTGGAGAAGAATTAAAAAATGTTTGGGGAAGTATTTATTTTGGAATTATTGAGGAAATAATGGGGAGAAATTTAAGCGATTGAGGAAAAATTGAGGAAAATAAGTTTTAATACCCCTTGAATAAATATGATGTCCAGGGATCATTGAGACTAAAGTTTGAGTATAACTAAGAGTCTAGTGCGAAAGTCGAGGCGAGCACGTTTTTTAGATTAAAGCACATTTTTCGAGACTCAAGCCGATTTCAAAGGTAAGCTAGTATTTCTCAAATCTAATTTGTCTATGAAAGGTAATTTCTAAAATGTGCCATATGATTTGATAGAATGTTAAATGCGATGTATGTTTCAAAGTATGTTTCGACATGTTGACATGGTATGATGTGTGCAAATGTCACGTAGATGCATTTACATAAAATGATGATGATATGCATATGTTCACATATAATCCATCGTTACTCATGCATTGCATATGTTTGAGAGTACGGGTGGGCATCGCTACTTTACCAAGGGTGCACCCATACATCTCGGCCTGGAAAGAGCTGGTCGTAAAAATGGTAAGTGGCATATGAAGTATGGATGCCCGTCGGTTCAAACAGGCCAAATGACAGGACATTATGCATTTACATTCATTCATGAATATTATACTCTTACTTAGATGGACGATCATCTAATTGGGCGATGCCCCTGGAATATTTAATGTTCCAGATGGAAGTCATAGCAGAAACGAAGGAAATGAAGGCATGTGATGGCACTCGTTGAAGTGCGTAAATGTATCAGTTATGTATATAACCTGTCATGTTATGTCTTGCTATGTTATCCATGATGTTAATTATGATATTTCGACATGTAATATTAAGGGATGATCATGATTATGTTTAAACACTAGTACGTTTGAGAATGATGTTATGATTTTATTATGAATATGAATGTACAATTCTGATGTTAAAAGCTTGTTAAGTATTAAGTTACGATCTATCATGTTTCCGCTGTTAGCTATAGTAACCCCAATAAGGAAAATGAGAGAAAGAAAAAGAAATATATGAGGTAGAATTGATAAAATAATTATTAGTTAACAAATGTTAGGGTAAGAAACGCTTCGAGAAGAATGGGGCGTTACATTACTTATCATTAATATTTCAAAATTATTTCTCATTTGTCACTCGTGAAGTTAAAGTTCAGTGACTAATGAGTGCCGGTGATAAACAATTTTAAAATATTAATGACTAGCAAATAACATTTTAAAGTTCAGTGACTAAGCAATAATAGTTTTGAAATATTAGTGACTAACAGGTAACATTTTAAATTTCAGTGATCAAACAGTAATAAAATGCAAAGTTGAGTGATTATTAGTATAATTAACCAGTAGAAAGCCCCTATGTGCACAGCTGCGACCCGTCACGTAGCCGCTAGAGTACCCCTGCGAGTACCCATGCATCTCAGCACATGCCCAAGCTCGCCCAACTACTCACAGCCACACGGCCCAACGTGCACGCACCCTTAGGTGACCTTAACCTAAGGGTGCGCTTGTTGCCCTGCGTGGCCCAATGCGGCCACGAGCATGCTCGGGCCCGTGCCTGTGCCCATTCCCGCATCCCTGGGTGACCCTTACCCAAGGGTCCCCTATGCCCGCACCCCCGCATGACCTCAATCGGAGGTGGCATAGGCGCGCCCTCGTGCCCACGCTTGCGATCCACCTGTCATCATGCCCATGAGACACGATCCAAAACTACCTCCGATTTACTTACTGAGAAAATCGAGCCACTCAACACATAACTGCCCATTCTGTCGCTATAAATAAAGGATCTCTTCCCCTCATTCGATACGCAAACTCTGATACTCGTACTTATTCTTTTTCTTCAAACATTTCACTTCTACGAGAGTCTGACTTGAGTATCGGAGAGTCCGCGCAGGGATTCTCACTTGCACTCCTAATCGATTTTCTTTCCAACAAGTCATCCATCGTCCAAAGGATTCATCCATCCCCCGAGTGAGTCATCCATCGCTCGAATACGCCACACGTGAGTCATTTATCGCTCAAATAAACCACACATTGATCATTCATCGACGAGTTCATATCAAAAAATTTATTATTGTAACCAAACAATAACATATAGGATTATTACGTAAACTATGATTTGGTTAATCCTATTAAACTGAGATTAAATAATATAAGGGTAAATTGGATACAAATCCCCCTCTAGTTTGGATTATGTTCGAGAAAAAAAAATTGTATTAAAAAATTATACATGATTTTGTATTAAAAAATTATACATAATTTTTATTAAAAATAATAATTATTTAATCTCATTATTATTATTATTATTTTAAGGGATGCCTAATAAAAAGCAGCCGTGACTCGCGAATTCATGACATCACCGAAAGAAACAAATTTGCATGACATGGCACTCCCATGTTCATGTTATCTAAACATCGCACAGTCACACCATCCTTATCTCTTCTGTCCTTCTGAGCGTTTTTCAAAATATTTTTACGAGAGGCCATATGGTAAGGTAAACTAGTAGCAGTAGTAGGGAATTGGATGTCTATACTGAAAAGCTCTCGTCTTGCCATAACATAATATAATATAATATACTAGACTGTTTAGCATCTCATCGTCTTGTCTGCCACGTCACGTACCAATACTGACGTTCATTTAATTGTGATTCTGAGCTCAGTTGAAAAATGGGCCCCTGCCAGCGGTGAGGGCCCAACTCCTCTATTTGTAGGGCCGAACAAAACCAAGGGCCGGGCTTTGTCACAGCCCAACAATATTCTCTGGACATGCAGATGGAAATTTTCTTACCAGCTCGAGCCAAAAATTCAAAGCTAGGCAGTAATTAGTATTTTTGTATAATATAAAAATTATATTATATATATAATATTTATATATAATAGTCATATAATAATATACTGTTTATACGTACATTATTACAATCTTGGTCTAATGTATAGCATTAATGAGATACTAATGGTACAAAATTACAATTGGGTACATGAAATGAATGATGCCAACCATTTTCGTGCAGAGTCGTTTTACATGGCTTGACGAGCCTAACGAGCCCCTCATAGAAAAGAAACAAAAAGACGATTTTGTCTCCACTCACTTTACAAATTTGTAAAGCTAGCTATTGCCCTCGCCCTTATTCTTTCGTCTCCCTTGCCTGGCCGTTGCCCTCACCTTATTGCCATCGTCTCTCTGCCATTGTCGTCTTGCCTAGTCGATAGTCGCTGTGAAATAATTCATGAAAAGAAAAAGGAGAGAGCAGAATGTGGGGGTAAAATCATCTCTTTACCCCTTTCGATAACCCAAGCCTATGGGCTTTCTAGAATTTTCTTTGTCGTGCATTCATTACTCTTACAGATTGAATGCTCTTTGAGTAGAACTTGGGCGATCTTCTAATTAATAATGCCCACGTAGGGGACACATTGCCTTCTATATTTATTTCCCCCTTGGAAATCTCATAACTAACCCGCAAATTTTAATGAGAATATATTTTACGGAAGGTAAATGATATATTATATAAGTTTAAACAATATTTTTTATAAATTCATAATAATTTTATTTAAATTTATAAAAATCTTAATTAAAATTAAAAAAAATTGCTCACTATTATAAATTATTATTATTAATTCTGAATTGAACTATTACAAATTTATGCATGCTAATTCAATTTATCAAAGTTATTTATCAAATTTGTTTGTGTAGATATGCGAAAGTGTTATTTAGGTATTTAAATTTGGCCTTGGGCCCTTGGCCCAACCCAGGCTCTACACTAGCTGCAAGTAACATCATTGCAACTACATGTTAGATACTCTCAAGTTCCCTTAAGATCCCATCTTTATTAATGATAAATTTTATCCTTATTAATAGCATATCTCATCCATATTAATAAGGATCTCGTCGACACCATGTTATTATCAGGGAGTCCTGTCAGCGCCCAATATTCAATCCTATCACTCTATAAATACACGATACATGCATGTAGGAGGACCTCTCATTCTTTTATATAAGCCAACTTTTCCTAAAATTAAGATATGTTCTTCTCTAACCTACTGACACTCTGTTATTTTTACTTTCTTATTTGCTTGAATATCAGAGTGTTTGCATGTCTCAGTCACCCCCTAAAATCCATCTCTTATCGTTGCGAGCTTACATTTGTCCACCTCTCTTTTGGATCGGAAGTAATATGAATATTCAAATAATATTTTCATACAAGGTATATGCTTATATGACACGTTTCTTAAGGGTTAGTTACAAAAAAAGAAAGTGACCTTTCACTGTAGTTTTAATTATATATATTGAATTCCTAAGGAGATGGTTCACACATTATTTAGTAAGTTTGCAAATCACTCTTTTAGGGCGAGATTGTGATAGTTTTAATAAATTATTATAATTTGATGAGAATTAGAAAATTGTAAATTAGTTTAAAATTACAATTCAATTTAAGGCGAATTCACTTCCAATTAGAAGAAGTAACTGAAGTGCAGTTAAAGGGAGATAGAGACAGTGTGTTAGCGTGAACATAACACAAGGCCGGGGTTGTAGTTGTAATAATAGAAAAATAAAAGAAGCAAAATGACGTTACACCACTGACTGCGTTTTGAAGCGTTAATGTTTTGGTGGGTTTTGTTGATGTGTTTTAGTCTCGTGAGAGAAGTTTCTCGTTGTAACTTGTTACCTATTACCAAATGGCAGATCTTTCTCTAATTCAGCTGAAATTTTGGGGATAATCCAAGTCATTGCCAATATGGTATGGACCGTACGTATGCTACATATTTCTATTTTGATTTTTATGATTTTATTAATTTTTTACTTAATATTATTCTAATCTCTCTTGATTTCTTTTATTTTTATTTATTTATTTATTGTGGGATTAATTATAACAAGTTCTTATTCAATTATTATAAAAATCTCTTATCTATTGGGATGGGTGATGTCAACTAAGAATTTGATACATCATGCAACTTCAATATACATGGCATTCAACATTATTACATTTTTAGTGAACTATTTTAGTGGAAGACGAATAACAGTATAAATTTGAAATAAATTGAAACTAGTGTTTAAGAAATTAAAAAAAAAATACTACGATAATATCTATGTTCTTATAAAGATGTAAAAGGTAAAAGGATATAGGCTTTTGAGCTCCTTGAATGGTGTATTAATGAGTAAATTATATTTATGGTTTACTATAATTATTAAAATGTGTATTATCTTATTATTTCAAATTTACATCAATCTTCTCTTAGTCACAGATTTGATAAGAAATTTATATAATTTTATAAACTTTTAGCGATACTTCTTACAATGTAGAGATCTAACCTCAATAATAGACAACTTAACATTTTTATATTTTTTTTATTAAATGAAACATAAAAAAGTCAAATACGCTTCTTCTGCAATTGGCTTTTTGATGAGTATGCAGTACTATGATAAGAACTTCAAATTCCTAAAATTATGCTCTTTATTTATTATTATTTATATCCCCCCCCCCCCCAAAAAAAAAAAAAACAGAAGCCCCATACACATGGGGTCTTTTTATGATTACTATTGGAAAATGATGGACCCCAAATCCATAAAAGGACGATAAAAAGCTTGGCTTCGCTGTCTTTTTGGTCATTTTGCCAATCATTTGACCTAAAAATACGCATTCCCATTGCCATCCAGCTAAGAACAAGGAACCCCCACCCCCAACAAGCAGCACTCCCCCGCTCCCCTCCGCTCCCTCCTCCTTTCTCTGCACAAACTGAAGTAACGAGACAGCACGCTGTTGTTGACTGCATTAGCATTAGTGCATGAGAACATTAAAAAAAAACTTAAAAGCGACCGCCAACCCCTCGCTTGCTATATATCCATTATCAAATTGAGGCTTCAACGGTGCGACTGCGGCATCAGAGACTTTAATTCAATTGATTGGGTTCCCTCCATAATTTTTACTTTTTATAGGGGCAACCCCCAAGTTGGCCGGTTGGTTGGCTCGCAGCTTCCAGCTTGGTCCAAAGTTTGAAACTGTAATCAATGTTTGCAGTTGGTTTAATCTCTCTCTTTTTTAGAAAGGATATAGCTTGATTTATAAATCATTAAGAAAATAAGGGCCCACAGTTGATGATTTGATATGTTAAAAAGTTAAAAATCAAACCATGCATATAAAATATAAAAACTTATTATATATCTTAAGGTGTTAATAACTATAGCAAGAAGAAGTAGCCAATTAAAACGTCCAAAGTCTTTAATTTTATGCACCACTAA
Organism: Diospyros kaki; assembly: GCA_036245055.1. NCBI lineage: Eukaryota > Viridiplantae > Streptophyta > Magnoliopsida > Ericales > Ebenaceae > Diospyros > Diospyros kaki. The sequence continues at coordinate 6,555,184 of BSEG01000016.1, read as the reverse complement.
TGAATGCGTTTGCGATTACTAAAAAGTAGACAGAGCTTACGAGACCCAAACTTTTTCAACACTCAAGATAACAAACAAATTAACTTACAAAGTTGTGTTCACTTTTCGGTCTGCTCCTTATTCATGCACCATGTATAATACAGAGGTGAGGTGACATTATTATTAGTGATTTCGATTATATTCCATCCTTCTCTCTCTCTCTCTCTCTCTCTATATATATATATATAAATATATATGTACATTGAGCTAAACAATTGTGGCCCTAAAATTTTCACATTACAAAAAATACTGCAGAGAGGTCAAGTAATTAGGAAGGGGAGTACAGTTTCTTACTCACGTCACGTGTAGTTGTGGGAGAAAGCCAACGCAAACGCAGTACAATTCCACACCCACCGCACTACTTTTATTAATCCAAAGGTCGTCTTACCCAATTATTAGGTCACTTTTGTAGCCACTTGGTCCCTTCCTAATCATCTCAATTATTTTCACTAATCTTAATACGATATATAATGTTAAGAAAATAGAAAAATAAGCTACTTTTATTTTACGAATTTATTTAGATAAAAAGGGAAAGGCAAGCTCTACAGTTTCCAGCTGTCTATCCCTAAAACCAGTTCGAGATTGTTCCATTTCCATGTGCTGGAAATTACAGGAAAGACGTGCTGGCTGCTGCCCACGGGTTGAATTGCCTTTCATCTCATCTCATCTCATCTCATCTCATCTGCACTGCAACAGTTATTCTTTTCATCCACTTGCAAAAAGACCACTATGTCCTCCAAGTACAGCCAGCCCCTCCAGCAGTGTACCCAGTTACAGAGTATCAGAACCCCATTATTCCCAATTGGGATAATTCAAATACTCCGTCTAATTGTGGTAAGTTTATATCCTATGGTATCATATATCTCAATCGAATTTGTGTATGTGACAATATATGCACATCATAAACACATGATAAGATTGTGATGTTAGATGAACAAGATGATAAAATTTATTGATTTTTTTTTTCCCAAGTAAGGTGCATAAAAACACAATCTTTTAGGCAAAATCAAGCAAATCATCAAATCGAAGATCAAACCTTTTATCCCCCACATGACTGTTACTTGCGGGCTTTAATATCGTTTGGCATCTCATCTCTATACAAAACTCAGGTGATTTAATTGTAATAAGAAAATGGAAATTTGGGTTGCCATTAGTAAAACCCATATGCACCCAATTCATATCAGTTCACGAAGATGAGATATTCACGTGTTATGATTGCTGGAAATTGCCAAAGAGTGGATGAATCTTTTCGGAGGTGTAATCAGAAAGGACATTAAGGCATTATAATTCAGCAAAAATTACGAATTTAATTGCTCTTTTATACAACAAATTCAAGTTACTAGAAAAAAAAGGCATTAATTTTCACTGAAGTACAGAAATTGCTGCAGAGTTTGAGAGAGAGAGAGAGTGAGAAAGAGAGGGTGATTACTTTCTGTCAGAGCTCTTCTGGATTCAGCTCCTTTCTTAGCTCTGTGCAGGGAGGGTATTTCCGGAAATTCAAGAGAGTTCCCACCACCATCTCCGCTTCTTCTCCACCCTCTTCCCCTTGTAGATCTGCAAATCTGTCACGTTATTCTCCACTAATTTCCCATTCTTCAAGTTTTAATTTACTACTTCAAAAAAGGAACAAGCTTGAAAGCATCAGAGTGATGGCGTAAACTACAGCGCAAGCCGTTAATTGAGCGGAGCCTGAAGGTGGCGGAGGGCTGTGGTAGTAAAATGGGAAGTACGGAACAATTGGGTTCGGCGGCGGCGGCGCCGGGAAGTTCCGGAACGGCGGAGGAGGGTACAATCCGCCGATGAAGCCGGTGGGGGGCGTGTAGGAGTAGGAGGGCTGGGGGGGCGGGTAGGAGTAGGAGGGCTGAGAAGGCGGCGGCGGGGAGGAGTAGTAGTAGCTGGGCGGGGAAGGCGGCGGAGGGCAGTTGGGGGACGGCGTCGAGGGTGGCGGAGGAGAATGGGATGGGGGAGGCGGCGACGGAGATGGCGGTGGCGGCGACTGTGTGTTGCACGGATTGTCGCAGGCAGAGCACATTGTGCATTCGATCTGGTACTTTGAGCCAACCCAGGAATTTGCAGCCACTTTGGCTGATGCCAAGATCACAAGAAGGGCGAAGAAGATGCAGATTTCTCCTTTGTGGGTTGTTTCCATTGTTCGAGAAAAATTCATTCGAGGGCAAGAAAACTTGTGGGAATCTAAGAGAAAGGAAGGGGAAATTGGCGAAAGAAAGAGATTGATAATGAGCGTGGAGAGAGAGAGAGTGCAGAAACTGGGAGCGTTAGCTGAGGCTGGGGGGAAGGGACACCATATGGGACGCCTTTGCTTGAAAAGGAATTGAAAAAAAAATAGAGGGCAAAAGCGAGCGAGAGAGAGTCCGCAAAGATATCCCACCGACGAGTTTTAGGCTTTTACTTTACCGTCCCGGATCGCTTTAGGACAAGTCACTTGCCCTTTTCATAAATAAAAGGATGGAGTTTAATTACAAACACAGAGACCCCTCAGTCATTTGATAAAATTAAAATACTTTACAGTTGGAATAAAAAATATTGTTTTGATAATAATATGGTGAATATTTAAGAGATACCCGACTCTTCACTCCCCTTTTGAGGTTAAAGCTCATTGAGATTGACAACACAGTATAAATCACAAAATCCATCAAGTCTCTGTCTAACCATATTCATTCATTAATCGATTCATCTCTTAAATCCATACAAATACATCCCAATGACCCCCCACTTTGAAATTTATTGAAAAAGCAATGGAGGGTTGCGAGACTCTCTTTGGTTTGTGTTGCTTTTATCGAGGAAGAAAGGCGCACCGCAAGGCATGAAAAGTGGGGGAGAAAATGAATGAAGGAGGTAGTGATGATGAAGAGGTCCGACCAGCGTAGGTTAGTTCACACGTGGAGGGTTCCGTCGATCGATGGGTTGGGATTCGGGAGCGTAGCCGTAGCGTATGAACAGAAGAAGAAGAAGACGCAATGCCCACGCCCCGAGAGACCCATATCCGGCTCCGGACAAAACCATCACAATATTATTATTATTATTATTAGAATGGGGTAAATGCTGACGCGGCCTCTCCAAAATTTTGCATCAGCCTGGGGGAGAGGGAGAGGTTCCGTAATGATAATTCATGCTCCATTTGGATGTCAGTTCAATAATTTTACTTTTATAAATTTTAGAGTTAAAATAGGAAGGTTACTATTAATTTGTTATTGTTAGTGCGTTACGATCATTTTGTAAAACAGAGAAAGAAGAAGCCCTATGATTGCAAATAAATATTAATTGTGCGTTGGATCGCTGCACTGGCTAGCAAATTTCGCACTTTATATGACCGACCACCCAGACTTTCCAGGCTGGATCCGCTTATACATTCCAGTGGGTCCGCCAACACATATATATATATATATATATTAGTATTTAATATTTTTTATTTCATCCATCTTACTCAACCAGAGAGATTTTGGCTCGAGCAATGATTTCTGATGTTTCAAGTTCAAATGTCATATTTCACATGAAACTTTTAGGTATCTATGTACAATGAAATGATTCAATAGGTTTGAGAGCAAACACATAAAACTGGTGGTGGTTAGGCTTAGACAATGGATCAGTGAAAATTCAGTTGGGTTGGCAATGAAGATGAAATATGTGGGAAGATGGTGAGTTTGATTTGTTGGATTTTAGGGCATTAATAGCCCAGCCCCATACCCATTGTCATGCGGCTGTTTTCCACGATCAAAATGATATAAAAAAGCGGGAACGGTTGCTTGGTCGTACGTGCCCCATCTTGCTTTGTCTCAACTCAAGAAGTTGAATTGCGGACTCGTGAGAGCCACAGGCACCACCTTTATCTCACCAGCGAACCACACAAACCTCACTGTCTGGCTGGCACAGTTCAATTGGCACAATTCTCCCAAAACTTTTCTTCATCTTCTTCTGCCCAAAGTTAAATAATTCAAACCAAGCTTACTTTCACACAAAATCTATAGAATTTGCAACAACGCTCATGTTGCCTTTACAACGTCAACAACCGTGAAATTGTGAGTTAATTTAATGAGAGACGTTTTTTGTCAGAATTACATTTTTTTTATAACCCAAATTTCAAGTTTTTGTCCGACTACTCTCGAGGATAAACAACTTTCCCCTTCAGTTCGCTCGTTAAATAAATTCAAATGCAATCATAATTTATACATATATAGAACTAGATATTCGATTTACACTTTTATATGAAACAAAAATCATTACAATAATTTGATTCTTGATACTTTCTATAAAATTTTCATATTCATGGAGAGTGAAAGTACATTATTTTGAATCTTAGGACCATATTGAAGTGTCATCTAAAAATGTTTTCAGATAAATGGTTAAGTTAAAAAAAAATAGATAATTTGATAATAAATGGCATAAAACAAAAAAAGAAAAGGTGTCAAAGAAGGCTTAAAAGAGGGAGGAGTAGGGTAGGGTAGGGTAGGTGTATTAATCTTATTTTCAAGGAAATTTTGCACCAAGTGCGGTGCGGGGGGTGGGTCCTTCCCCATTCGTCGCAATGCTTCATTTATTAAATTATTGATTATTGATTTTGCTATTCCAGGATCGTTGGTGACATGCGTGCTATTGGGGCCCTAATTTAAAACGATTTACTTCTAATTTAGTGTATGACGTGGTCCGTCATGTTTGATTGCATGTTAGTTAAGGTTTTGTCACGTTACATGTTAATTTTTCTCTAAATACTCATATAAATCTTGTGTTTCGATAAATCTATAAATCTCATAATAGGATACTACTTAAATATTACAAAGTTATAAGAATGAAACTCACAATGTAACATTTTTAAATCTCATAGTATGTTCTTATTTTTTAAAAATCACACTACAAACGTACTATAGCAAATCTATGCTTACCAAACAGTACTCCTTCGCACAATTTGAACATTGAAATTAGAACTTAATATTAAGGTCAACTGAGAGTTGTGTTATTTATACAGAAACATTCTTATTTAATATTTTACAAGGATGATGAAATTATAATTTTATCCTTATGATAAATTACTCAAAACCATCTCTCCATCTTTCTCTCGCAAACACCATCGCCCCCATTCGCTTCTCCTTTTTACGACACCATCGGCCCCACCCTCACAGCCATTGTTTGTCTTTCTCTCTCTCTTGCTCTAACGATATCGTCGGCCCCACCTGCCTCTCCGTCTCCCAACATTGTTGACCCCACCATCACCTATTTCTGTCTCTGTCTCTGTCTCGTCTTCACGACAGTCGTCCCTACCCTCTGAGAAGCTTGGAGGCAATGACCGGCAATATTGGGAGAAGAAACGGTGGTGATACAGCTCGTCGTCGAAGAAGAGGTTGTGGAGGAAGCAACTTCTCTTATTTTCTGTGCCGTCGATAGATAATGGTGGCTTCATCGGTGGTCGGTTAGTTTGGGTGGTCGCCGATAGAGAATGTCGTCTCTGTCATTTGAGAAAGAGTGAGTTTGTCATGTCTCTTTATTTTTTTCTTTTCATTTAGATCAGATTCACTTTTAAATATATTACAATAAATTACTCTAATTTACACTTCAAATATTATTAATTTTTCGTGATATCTAAAGTATTTTGTAAAAATATTTCTGTAATAATAATAGTTGAGTTAATAGAAAGCATTTTATGATGGTTGCTTTTGACGTGGGATTGATGATGTTCACTTTGACAATAGACAGCAGCAATCGCCAATCAGTAACTAATGTAACACCAACCACCTGAAAGCATCAAACATGTAGTACACTCACTCTAATGCCACCTGTCTGACTAAGATTTGCACTTATAAATGTCGTTATATCTGCATGTATGTATATATCAAAAATGGTATTTGGACACTCTTGGTTTTGCCATCAAGGGCGGCGGACAAGCCCAAGCCCGCACAAGCTGGGCTATCGTGTGTATGGGCCTCCAGAAACTCGATTGCCCCTTTCAGTACAGGGTTTGTTGAAGGTAAAATTAAGGGGAGAAAAAAAAAATTCAATCAGACTCAAATACAAGAAATATTTTTATAAAAAATTAAAAAAAAAAATCACGGCTATCAAGACGGTAGAGAAAAAATATTATTATGTAGTAAAGTTTATAATTATAAATCTCAATATTCTCTCTTAAATTTAAGTCCCAATTATGCTTAATTTCCTAACACTCAGTGATCTCTCACAAGTGATTTGTTCATATATTTATAGATTATTTTTTTGTTCAAGGGTAAAATTTTCTTACCTAACAATTATTAGCAACTGACTATAAAATATGACTAATTAAGATTTCTCGGTGAAAATCCAAGGTTATTTTTCAACATTTTATTTTATTATGAATTTTAGAGATTATATTGTATTCAATAAATTTGTATTAAAATTTCAATATCAAATTAATTTGTTTCCTAGATTGGAAAATGGAAAGTGCTGGAATACATTGGTTTTCTCCTTTTGCTTGATTAAGAATGCCAGGTGGCATATTTTGTTGTTTTAAAGTTTTAATTTTGAGATTTGGAAGAGGTAGGTATCATAAGTAAAATGGAATAATTCGAGTGAATAAAAGAAGATGATGGCATATGCATGCAGGACAGAGGAATGAAATCCAACGAACAAAAGGCGAAGCATATACAGAGAATTTAAAATCTTTTTAGATACAGGTAATTAACAAGAAGACTTGTTGTGTCTTGAGCAATCAAATAAAATCAAATCCAATCAAATCTGTACACATAATCCATACACTTTTTTTAACTACCGGCGGTGTCCCAATTAATTAAACAGAAACAATTCCTGTTATTAAGAAGAGTTACAAAGCTCCTACAAAACTCTGCAGATTTCTCCCAACCAACCTGCTTCCCAAATCCCACAAACCGAGAAGCTTTGTAATCGCGATCAGATCCGAGTTCTTGCTATAGATTCATCATCATCTACAAAAGCAGTCAAAAATTCGCACGTACGCCTTTGCATACCGCGCGGCTACCTACACCACCTTCCATTCCACGTTCGTCGGTTGATAACAACATTCTCCCCCGCCCCTGCACGCCAAATTTCAGCAATCCATCCCAAACTATTCACAACCAGCAGATGCAGCCAAGTCAAAGACGTTGGCAGCAAGCTATGTTTCGGTATTTGGATGCATAAATTAGACAAGTTAATCAAATTCAGCTGTCGCCGCAACTATCTACGCCAGAAACAACTGCAACCAGGTAAGGAACCGGATCTTCCGGCACCACCCCCACCCCCCTCCTCCTCCTCCTCCTCTACACGGGAAGATTATCCAAATGATAACCGTCAAATCCAAACTCGTTTGGACCTGATCCGATGACTTCTTGCGGCTAGATGACAGTAGAGATTTGGCATTAGCAAATTATATGCAAGCATCAAAGTGCAGATCATAGTAAAACTATTTGCTAGAAAACTAACCTGCTTGAACAGTGCAATGAGGTCCTCCTGACCAAACGGTTCAGAAAATAGTGTATTCTGGCCGCTTGCTTCCGCTCTTTCAGCCTTAACCCTCGATGCATTGTCAGCAAGAAGTGTATCGAGTTGTTGACTGATGTTTGGGGTATTCACGTGCCCAATATCTTCGCCAGATGAGAACATTACTTTGCCAATAGAAGAACTTCTGTTGGGTAAGCTGTTCTGGCTAGAAGGGAAACCCTGGTGGACCATAACTGATGGGGCGACATTCAGGCCGCCTTGTATGTTCCCGGGTTGGGAGGCGTCAAAAGTCAAGCCAACACTCTGGAACTCCCAATCTTGGGACTTGGGTTGGTTCAGCTCGCTGAAAATATCATAACCAGGAGCAAATCCTCTTGATCCTTTCATTTCGTTGCTAATGTCTTCTTGGAGCATCCCTTTCGATGTGATAGCAGACATACCAGAATTATTCACAAGCGGAAAACTATTCCCCGGCAAGTCTGCATTTTGGTTTATTGTGAAATCTACCATTGAAGGGGCTTGAGAAGCTGAACTGTATAAAGCTCCTCTGGCATTGTCAATCAATCCATTTCTTGCCAAAACCCCACTTGGGATCCCACCAGACAGAGTAGGCTGTACCATGGCCGATGGAACCCGCGAAAGATTATTGCCATTAGTGTCATTCAATAGCTGGGGTCTTGAGTGGGGCTGAGCCATTGGCACCAGCAAAGAGCTACTCTGGCTTCCGTGGGTACTAACTTGCTTATTCATGCCCCGGAAGGACTGTGCCGACTGGTGCAAATTGGCAAGTTGATTCGGCTCCATGGTAGTTGGGATCCCGTGGAGTAAATTAATCGGCTTATTATTATTTCCCAGATGCGGCTGCTGGCCCTCTCCAAATCTTACCTTCGGAGCTTCAAAACTGAAGAGGTTCCTTTGATCAATAAGGGGCAAGGATATGCCGGACTTGGCAGTGGACCTACCTAGCCCTGCTGCTTGGAGTGTCGCAAGGCTCTGTGCCGGGAGTTGACCAGCTGCAGCGAGAGCTTGAAGATCAATCCCGTTAAGTGAAGATATTGAGCCAAAAGCTGCTTCTTGGGGCGCCAAAAAAGAGCTATTGAGTCCACTCTGGTGCTGTGCTACTCCACTTACCCTTCTAAGGTATAGGCGATATTTCTGTACGAAATAGTCATCACAAGGCCTCAGTGATCCTTGGCAGAAGGTGGGGAAAACATGTTCAAATAAACAACAGTCGCATGCAAGTCATAGAAGGTGAGATTATTTAGGGCCAAACATGCTTTAATTAAACAGGACGAATAAGATTTTGTAGAAAAGGACAAATTAGCTTTATTCATTAGAAAATGATAACAATACCTGAAGATGGCTGGCAACATTTTCCCTAGTTAGACCAGGAACATTCATCAACTCCAGAATTTTCTTCGGCACGGCCTCTGTATACATGTATCAGATTTCAGAACATGAAGAAAAAGAAGAAAGAATGCTGGAAATATCAACTTCGGGAGCTTATTGAATGAGCACAAAATTAATACATAATCGGTCCCACCCATAGAAGATATAGCTCTATAGTCAACTCAAAGAAGCAAATAAAATGAATTCACAAGTATAAAATTATACAGCCATATTTAAGATCTTGTTCAATTATCCTTTTCACGTAAAACCAAGCTAAAAGGAAATGCTAGCCTTTCCCAGAAAGGCTGAGATATAGATCCGTTCTTTCCCTTTATTGGCACAAAATGAAAGTAATGGTTCTTGCCATAACCATTATTCTTCAAAGGGAGCCATGGATTCAATCTGACAATTTTATATTCATGGATTTGTTGAGTGCATTTTCAGATATTACAAGTTCATTGCCAATTCTCGAAATCATCATTAAAAAAAACCTAAATGATAAGAACGCATTGGCCTCTGAATCATAACCATCATCTATGCAATAGGTAAATTAATTTGCCCATAACACCTATCTCCTTTCTTCAACAAATTTTTCCCTACTAAAACAGGAGAAACACAAGCAATATTAACAACAACAAAAAAATGTCCCATCCCATGCATGAGGCTGCCCTCTCTTCAAGAGAGGGGGAAGATCGTAATTATATTCAGTCTTCTTTTACTTTTTTGCAAAGAGGCGATTTCCACAACCCAAACCCATGACCAAGGTGAGCAACCTCTAGGAGAAACACAAGCAATACAGAAAACATTTTTTGCTGGTGTGAACCAACAGGAATCATAACCCTGAACTTGTGGAAATACTCTGAAGTTATTTTCCATTAACTGGTCCGACCATTTAATAACTGTACCAATTAGAAGTGCAGAAAGGAAAAGCAAAATGAGGAAGAAGCAGAAAAGGAAAAGCAAATAGAAAAAGGGGGCAAAGACTCGTACTGTCAATGCCAAGTTGATTTACGGCTGCAACAAACTGTTGGTGGAGCTCCACTGACCAAACCACCCGTGGCTTCTTCAGTGTGGATGTATCTTCCCTCTCCTCAGCTTCATCTTCCTCATCCTTCCTCCTCTTCGTGTTTCTCCAGCTCCCTTCATTTGCCGATGATGATAAATCTGCCTCTTCTGATGGCTTTTGTTGCCGATCTACTTCTTCCACACTTCCAGATGGCTCAAAATCCTTCCATTCATTCTTCCTCTTCCTCACCACATGCTGCCATATGTTCTTCAGCGCTTCAATGCGAACCGGTTTAATCAGGTAATCACAAGCACCGTGAGTAACGCCTTTCATCACGACACTTTTGCTTTCATCCGCAGACATCACTGAACAACAAGAAAACCAGATCTCAGAATAAAATCAGGGTCTTAAATAAAGACTAGCACCATCTAAAATGAAATAGAGAAGCTGCTTTTACTGATAACGGGCAGGTCCATCTCCAGCCCAATTTGCTCGAGCAATTTGAATCCATCCATGTCGGGCATGTGGACATCACTTATAACAATATCGAATCCATTTTTGTTCTCCCGTAATAGAGACAATGCAATCTCAGCTCGATTGCATTTCGTCACTGAAAACCAAAAGGATAGAACCAATCATGACTTGATTGCAAATTCTCAACTTCCTGGACATAAAACATCAACTCCAGCAAAGAAATAGGGATAAACAAGACCTCGGCTTAAAAAGTAGTCTGTCCATCCACAAAGGCATAAATCATGACCGAATTTTTCTCGGGAAAACAACAAACAGAAATCTCAAACTAAACCCTAGGTAGAGCAGAAATTTTAAGTCCGTGATACTTGTACACAGAAGATGGGTTGTTATACCGAACTGTAATTTCAAAATAATCAACAATTACATTCAAATCTGAGAGGGTTTCGCATAATCTTCTATTCTGTCCGCATATTTCTAATTGTACAATCAAAATCTTGAGAATAAAAGCGAAGGAAGCATAAGGAATCGCTATTCAATGTTGCTCACCAAAACTACAGAAAACAACCAAGAAATATGAAAGAATAAAAAAAGAGTAGAATTTTAAGAACAACTCGAGAGAACCCAAATAGTCAACTGTTCACAAAATGCAAATTTAAGGATTGAAAACGGAAATATTTTCATAAATATGCGATACACACCTTCATAGAGGCAGTTCCTAAGCATCTTGTCCAAGATCATGAGACAAGTGGAGTCGTCATCAACGACGAGCACCCGGAGACCCACCGGAAACTGGTCGGAAACCCCATCGCCGGACTTCCAAGAAACGCTCGAGCTAGGCATCGCCATCAATTTGGCCCCTTGACCTCCAGGATTCATCTCTTCAAGCCACAACCAAAACCCACGTGCCCTTACGCATCTACATGAAGAAAATCCACATCAAATCGCTTCTTCCCCGGGAAGAACCATACCCAGTTCAAGAAATCGCAAGAACTTGAACGCAGAACCCAGAAATCAAGTTTTTTTTTTCACAGAGAGAGACAGAGAGAGAGAGAGAGAGAGGAGAGAAAATTTATATAGAGCCCAAGGTTGAAGAAGACAGAGTTGTGTGCTTCACAGAGATCATTTTTCCGAGACTTGAGTGTATAATATTCTTCCGATATAATAATTTTTTTTACTTAAAAAAATTGAGAGTGGGACTCTCCTTCGAGTGTGGATCCAGCTCATCTCTGAGCTTAACTAACCCTACGCCAGCCAGAACCATTACGCATAACTCTCTGTATCTATATATTATTATTATGAATTCATAGATCTCAGACATTAAGCCCTTTTCCACAGAATTTTGGAATTAAAATGGAGTAAATCACTAAATCTACATTTATTTGTACAGTGGCAATGATTTGATGAAATTGATTTGATATGTGAAGTTGTTGCTAAAATTGTCCAGAGTCAAACAAGATATTCACTCCCCCAAATTCCCCTCCATTGTTGCTTCTTCCTCCCTCCTCCATCTTAATTGATTGATTTGATTTTCATCCTTTTAAGTAATGGATTATTCCTTTTTCAACTTTCTTTCTTTCCTTCCTTCAATTCTTCCTTCTTTTTCCCCCTCCGTTTCATGCTTTGAGAAATCAACAACGATATCTTTCCATTTTATGTGTTCACTGTTCAACCGCTGTAAAATTCCCACAATACTTCCAACTTGTAACCTGCAAATATATCAATCAATTTTGTTTAACAAATTAGTATTCTTTCACCTTTTATTTCTTTTTTATGATAGTAATCATGTCTAGTTAATAGCTGTTAATTTCATATGGTTGCATATGAGATTGCAGGGTGGGTTAAAAGTTCTTTCAACAGTAGAGGCCATGCATCGAATGCTAAGCTTGGGAACTGACTTGTTGACGCACTATTTTCTTATATTTTTCTAAGTTCCAATGATGATAATTAAGGCGAATATTACGTGTTAAGCACATCATATATGAATAACTAATCATTTTCTAATGCCACTAACTGAGAAGTCCATGTTGCTTCATGGGTCAACTGATTGTCAAATCTTGTGTTTCATCGTAATTTTCAATTTAAGGATTTATATTACTTTCAAAAATCTATTTGTTTTAACCTTAAATTGATCTGAAATGTTAAGTTTTCCTTAACAAGTAAAGATTTAAACTAGATATTCACTTTCCAAAAGAACCGCTGTTGATTCTTCCAAAAACAGCAAAGCTATCATTTGGGACGGGATAAGTTTTCTCGTAAATTCTATAAAAATTATATTGTGACTTATATGATAATTGATATGAAATGTTTATTAAATAATTATAAAAAATTATTTGGTATATACAAGATAATTGATAAAAATATGTTATTATATATTATTACGTTTATCTATAATATAATCAAATCAAATATCAAATAATGTTAATAATTAAATAATTAATTACTTTAATTTTTAAAGAGTATTGATGAGAGATTATTCCTATTATTATAAATAGGAATTTAATATTTTCCTTACATTCATCATTAAGGTTGTTGTGAAGGGGAAAAGAAACTAAATTTTAAGTGTTTTATTTTACGGGTTAAACTCTTAATAGATTTAGATACACGTCGACTTATTGTATTATATGATTTTTTTTATTTATGAATATAACATGAAATTATTTATTATTATTCACAAAACAATATTATGATTTATAATTTCATAGTAATGTATAAACTCAATTATCTTAAAATCCAAGAAAAGGAAACCAAATTGAAAACCTTAATTAAAAATAATTTCCTTAATCCCAAACTTGACATTATATTTGTACAATATGTTATCGTTTTCCAAAAAAAGAAAAATACATGTAATCACACTATCCACTATCATCATCCCATTAATTGACATAACTGATAACATTATTCACGAATATTTAAGGTGGGAAGACACATGTGTCACATGCCAGGGCTGGAGAGCGACTTGCCCATTGACCATTTTCTTATATTTTCCTAAGTTCCAATGGTAATTATTAATGCAAATATTACGTGTTAAGCACATGATATATAAATCATTCATAATTTTCTAATGCCACCACCTTACTTCATTTGGTCACAGTGCTCGAGCATCAGACTTGCGTTAGACTCCTTCAAGTGTGACAACTATATAAATCACATACTTTTTTTTTTTTTAAACTTATATAAATAAATAGATATAAAATACTAAATTGTTACCGCTCAAGTGGCCATCATCACACGGTTTCCCAGCGCTAGCAATTGGATGTCGACGCCAATGGTATGGTGAAGCACTATGGGGGAATAAATGAAAGATAGGGTTACAAATTTTAAATTTTCGTGAGGCAAGCTGGATCAAAGCAAGCAAGCAAGCTATATAAATAAATATACATGCGTAACACATGTGAATTCCAACTAATAAATTATTTGGTAAGAAAATTTGATCATAATTTTAAATATACACTCTGTTATAATTACGACTTATCTTCATTTAACAAAATGAATTTTTAACTTTAATTTAAAAATAATATGAAAAAGATATGAAGGACACATCTTCAATTTAATTTTCTTAATTGTTGACGGAATCCGTCAAAGATCCTTCCATTTGTTTAGTGGTCTCTTCTTTTGTATCTTAATAATCTATTCTCTTCTTTTTATGCCTCTGCCCTCGTCCAAGGTAAGAAGGTAGGTCGGTATTCCTAAGACTTTTCTCTGTTTTGCCTCCGTCAAAAAGGTTTTCCGTTCCCCATGGGCCATGTATTCCCCACCCTTCCATCTTCTGACACGTGTCTTCCTGTCCCATACAAATGAATTTTTATATAAAATAAAATTATATATATGATAAATTTATACAAATCTATATTAAAAAAAATTAGAAAGTGCAGATTCTTAATTATACTTATGACTTAATAATTTGAGAAGTCTAATTCGTTTATAAATAAATGAATTATTATTATAAACTAATAATCTGAATAAGTGATAGATGTCGACTTCTAATTTTCTCTCTTGATTAAAAGATATTTAAACCCGGCCAGTAACCATGCATGGGAGGATGAGGAAGCACTATAAGGTTGGAGTTGGAAATTAAAATCTATATATAGAAGGGAAATAAGACATTGAAAAGAAGAAGGCAGGAAGGAGAGTGAGTGACATGGCATAATATAGAAGTGAAGTGAAATGAATAGAGCCCTGTGGCCACAGCAAAAAGATGAGCCACCACTAGCAGCAGCAAAGAGTATATTCTCTTTGAGGACCTTTTCTCTCTTCCAATGACTTTTTAAGGAGCGCAGTCCAGTGTATGTTGTGTTCACAAAAGCTGCAAATCCTTGTGGGTGAGCTTATCACCAATTCGCTTACTTTTCCCACTTAATTAATAATAATAATTATTATTATTAACTACTTAAAATCAATCCCACAATTTAAAAATTGGTTTAGCTGTTCTCGATGGTTTTAACTTTTTGTGGTGGCGGAGATGCTTTTGAGGGCAGCCGAACGAACGAACGAATGTGTCGATGTGAGCCACAGTGTCACGCGTGTTTCCACCTCATCACCAGACTAATGCTAATCCACCCTCCCATCTCTGGGTTTCCGCCACGTGTCACGCATATCATTCTATAAACAATTCAAAGAAACATCCTTTTTTTCCTTTTTCTTTGTAAATAACGAAAGTGTTTCTATTACGTAATTAGTTTTTGTATAATAATAAAATAAAAACTTAATAAATTATTAAACAATTTACGACAAGGATATATGGCGGATGTAGGGGATAATTGCTCTGGGGCGAGCAGACGTGATGGATGGAGGACCTGGAACTGATACATGGAACTGGACACGTGGTGGTGTCCTTAATAGGGGTAGTGGGCCCAGAGGAGAGTAAGTGGCCCAACGTGTAGTCTGTGTTTGGGCTGGGCCCCCACTCCTTCCCGGCTTCTTCAAACGTGGGCCCATTGTGGCCACTTACTATTATTGTATAATAATCAACCGAGGCTAGAAAGAGACAGGGAGGAGGGGGAGGGGGGGTAAGGAAGGTAACGTAAACGGCTGTTAAGGCGGTGTTTGGCTTTCCCAGTTGTGGTGGAAAGCGATTATGAGTACTAGAAGTAGGTTGGGCCTCACTAGCTTCATTCATCACTCAAGTCAATTGTAGGTATAGTCCTGGAAGTGGTTTCTGAAGAAAATACCGCGTTTGACAGGTGGCATGGTACACAATACACCCCCCCCCCCCTACCCCTTACCCATCAATCTCAACATTTGCTAATTTGGCACATGCCAAAACTGGATTCAGTTTCCAAAAGTAAAACACCGTTTTGTGGGGTTTTTTTTATTCATTCCTAAGAGCATGAGTCAATGTTGTATTAAATGGACATTGGATAAATTTATCGGTTATGTATAATAATTTTATAAACTATATATATATAACATATTAAATAAATACATTACAAAGATATGTGGTTTGAGTTTTAACATGGTGAGACTAAAACCCAGTAAGCTTGGAGGGGCTATGGGAGGGTTGGTTAGGGCATCTATCTCGAAGGTGAGGTAGGAAGATGATACTTTGATCATAGCCCATCACAAAATGAAGCTCGCCCTTGGGTACAAAGTACTACGGCCACAGGGCCCAAATTGCACCGAACAAAATGGTATTATTTTAAAAAATATTGCTAAAATAATATAGTTGTATTTGTTACTTGTCAGGATTTTCTCTTCCTGGTATACAAGGTACCCCAAAATTATACATCAATAATAATGATTGTAATGAATGCAAGGGTTCACTTGGTTGGTCTTTTAAGGTGGAAAAAACAATGGTAGAATTAGGCTTGAATTGTGGAATCACTTCTGAGTAAACTACAAGACGAGACAAAAGTGTACTTTTCCAGCCAGCCGTTATAGACCAAAAAGGCAGCTAACTCGGTGGGCCGAGACATAGGGCCGAAAGCCCACTGAAGGGGTAGAGAGCAAAACAATGCTCTCGTTGAGAGTCGAACTCAAGACCTCCCGCTTACTAAACGGGTGCTCTAACCAACTGAGCTACAAGAGCTCAATGTTTAGTTCCGTTAAACCCAAGTAATGGCTCAATAAAGTACGAATCTTGGGGACCCACCTACTGATAAAATCATAAATATTTGACGGATGAATCGAATTAGATTTGGGAAATCACCTGATCTCTTTGTCATCTTTCAAAAATTAAATTTAAAATTAATGAGGAACAAATCTTTAAATTCTTCATTTTATTAAACTGTATTGATACATTAACATTAACTAATCAATTTTACGCACCAAAATAAAAAAATTATTCTAACACTTAAGTTGTAACCTAATTATTATACAACTCATAGTACTGGTAAACTAGGATTTTGAGTTGAAATCTTTATTACCCTCTCGTTAAATACTAATAGATATAACTTTAATTACCAACAAATTACATCATTAGATGCGCAATGTGACATAACTCTCTTGTGCTCAAAAAATTACATAAATTCAAAGCAACTTATTAGAATGTTATCATTGTAGAATATTGTTAGAAATTATCGACTTTTAAATAATAACACAATATATGAGTTAAGATGATATGGCTTGATTTGATTGTAATTTTATTTTTAAAAAATGATACTAGTGTTACCATCAAATACCAAATAGAAATATTGTTAAAAAATAGCTAACTATGTAGACAATAGGATAAAAAACTCTACAATATGTTGAGATTTAAAAAACAACTAATAATAATGGTAGGAAACTATCATAATTCTTACGAAAAAGTTTAAAAAAATATTAAGGCATTTATAAACTTAAAACAACAGCATGAAATGAATCATGATTTAAATGAATAATGTTATTCATCTCTACTAGAGGTGAATAACAATTCATATGACAACACATGATAGTGTTTAATTAAAAAAGATAAAATAATACTTAGCAGATTTTATTGTAATGTCAATTAAACAGTGTCATGTGATTGTCATATAGATTATTATTCATATCTGTTGAAAATGAATAGCATTACTCAGTTTAAATAGATATAGATCCCTATTCTCCAATGCCAGAAACAAGAAGTAGGGCACAAAATATAAATGCTAAAAATATGCTATTTTTTTTATTTATTATTAATCAAAAGAAGAGGGTTGGGTCTTAAGAGGTCATTATTAATTTTTTATTCAATTTTAAATACGAGAATTGAGGAAGCCCGTACTTGGAGACAATATGGTAATTAGGACTCGAATTTTTTATTTATTTGTGATTAAATTTGTTAATTTAATCATGATTAAGATTTTAAATTTTATTGTAATTAAGATGTTAAATCTGATTTTAAGTAAGAATTGATTCGTCTGAAAGAATATTTTTATAAATTATATTTTGAATAGAATATAATTATATATATATATTCATAAATAATTTTAAATTTATAAATAAATCTCAAATTACTGAATTAATGTGACTATTACTTTTGTTATTATAATAATTATTTAATAATATTATATTCTTTTGATATGTAATTTTTTTTATTTAGGTTTTTTTATATAAAATTTTATATTCTGTATGTAATTAATAGTTTGATTGTATTTGTATTCAATATAATTTCAGGACAAGTTTTTATATATTAATTAAGATGGCAGATTATTCGATCATCTATCTAATCAGGTGTTGAAGGAGCAAAGTGGCATGCGTTTTAGTGAACGCCGGGGGGGCCAAGTGGGAGGGAGGAGGGGGTAATTGTAATTTGCATACAATAAATAGTAATAAAACCTTAAATATGTATATAATTATTATTCTGATCACCACTGAACAGTGACCACTGTTCCGCCCGCCCTAACAGTAACACTCTCATTTGCTCCTCCTCCTTGTTCCTTTCGAGCGAGGTCTTTGAAGTTTCCAGGGCAGGGCAGGGCTGGGCTCGGCTCGGCTCGTGTTATATAAATCGCAGAATTCTTCATTTCAACACTCAGCCAGCCTTGGCGGTGAAGAAATTGTCGGTTTGTCTAAAGCTACAGCAGCTTACATAAGCAAGTGTTTGGAGTTTTTCTCATACAACTGGATCAGCGGCAATGGACTTTGTTGATTCGTGGCCTAATCGTGTATCGGCTGCCTCCTCCAGGCGGTGCTACTCTCGATCTGGTCAGTTTTAAATTTCAATTCGGCCGCACGCTTTCTGTTTGTTTCACGAGAACAATTAGGTTTTGGCTTGAAATGAAGCTCTTTCTCGCGTCCGCAGATCCGTTTCGGGAAATGGATGACAGTGATGTCGATGAGGACTCGCGACTGGAGTTTTTGTGCCCGTTCTGCGCTGAGGATTTTGACATCGTCGGACTTTGCTGCCACATCGAAGAAGATCATGCTTTTGACGCCAAGGCTGGGGTAATCTTCTCGATGAATTTCTTTTCCTTGCTTTCTTAGAAGCGAAAATAGACGAGCTGTTTACTACCGTATCTTGTTTACAGTGGTCGTGTGAAACTCGAAGTTGCGGTTTGTTTGTGGATTGGCATATTGAGATTTACAAGTTTCATGGAGGAAAAAAAAAACTTTGCTTTCAGTTTGAGTTTGTTTGTCGTTGACTCATATTATCTCTTTCGTGAAAGCCATGTTAATAGAGAAAGATAATCATGGTTGGATCAGGAAATATGTTTTGTGAAGGTTTTCTGATCTTATTGGTATTTAAAATTCTTTCCTCGACCCAGTCTCCCGTTCCTTTTCTGTGCTTTTCCTATAAGTAAATTAATTATCTTACTTTTGTAGGAGAAATTCCAAGTGCATTTTGCAAGAACTTTTACTTTGGTCCTCCAAAGGTCACATCTGTTCGCAGGGGTTCTTTGGGATACCAAACTAAAAATGTAAAGATGATACTTTAATGAGTAAATTCTTCACGTTACCAGACCTTAACAAGTTGACATTAGGAAAAATAAGCACATTGAAGTACCTATAAGTCAAAGATAACTGGATAACTAAATGTAGATCTGCAGAAGCCATTTAACAAGTTGACATTAGGAAAAAAAAAAAAAAACACATTGAAGTACCTATAAGTAAAAGATAACTAGATAATTAAATGGAGATCTGCAGAAGCCGTTTTTGGCATGATATTGGAAAAATGTGAAATAAAAAATACTTTTCTATACTAGAGAACAAATTTTAATGTCTGCAAGATAAAACGCACATTGAGAGGTTGGAGTGTCATTAGACTGTGATTACTTACTTTGACAATTTCTTACCTGGGAGTTTAAGATTAAGAGATTTTGGATAGACCACTGTTGGCTGATCACATTTTCCTTTTCACGAAGAAATGGTTTGTGGTTGTTGAGCTAAAGATTGAATTTTTCCTCCATTAATGCTAGTTGTTTATATATATATATGCAGGTATGCCCAGTTTGTGCAAAAAGAGTGGGGATGGATTTGGTTGGACATATTACCATGCAGCATGCAAGACCTTTAAATATATCCTTTTCATTCAAGTTGGATGAAGTCATATCATAATTTCTTCCTGTATTCTGATTCTAATTTGGTGAAATGCCCTTTTTGATTTTTTTTTTCCATTTTTATTATGTTTTCTAGTTTCATTTCTTTACTGGTTTCATGTAAAATATGCTGCTCCTTGACTAGAGTTTACGTGCAGCCCATACGAAGATTACAGAAGAGTGGATCTAATCTGATATTTTCTATATCGAGAAAAGAACTGCGTGATAGAAGTCTACAATCAATTTTTGGGCTGTCTCACAACTTAGTTTCATCCTTTACTGCAGAACCTGATCCATTGTTGTCCTCATTTATGTACAGTCATCCTGGGAGTGATGAGTCTGCAAAAGTAAAATCTAATTCAACAATGGAAGCAAGCTTGACAATGGAAAGCCTAACTGAGGTTTCGGCAGAAAGGTATCATTCATCATTATCTCTTGTTACTTTTAGATAACAAATCCAGGACTTGAAATTGTGTAGCACGTTATGAATTGAGAGATAATTTGAAGTAGTAGACTTAGTTGTGTTCAAATAATTGGTATGCTTTTGACACAGTGGATTGCTATTTGTGTTAAGATAATTGGTATTGCTTTTGTTTTGAGGTATTAGAACTTGCTGGAAGTTGGAAGACCGTTGATGGGCATTTATTATTACTTTTTCTGAGAATGATGTTGACTTTGTAGTGATGGTTCTCGTTAACGTCAACTGTTCTAACTACCAAATTGTGCACAATCTGGTCAAGACATGTGTTGTGCGTGCTCCATGGAATAAGTTTCCCCTTGTCAACTAGTCTACGTGTCCTTAGAGTAATTGTGTTTTCAATAAATTTTTTAGTTTTTGAATAAAAAATAATCTTAAAATGAAAAAAATTCTAAAAAATTGATGATGGTTCTATAACTATTAAAGTTGGCTACTTTCTTTTTAATTTTGTTTGCAGTATAGTATTTATGTTTTCAGTTTTTTAATTTTTTATGCTTAAAAAAAGAAAAAAAAGAAAAAGCCAGATAAAAATACTCTTCCAAACAAGCCCAGAAGGTCTTACCCAATACCTGCTACTTGTCTTAACACAGAGAGTTGAGACAACCATTGTGGTGACACCATGAGATTACGTTCAAGGTCTTTCTGATAAACTGTCAATGTGTAACTAGGTTTTGACAAACTCCTCTCTTGCAAGCCTTGACATCCTTGTTAGGTGAGAAATTTTAATCTGACTCAAATCAGTTTGAAGGGCCTGCACCCAATTGATACTTTAATGTGATACCATTTTGTAACACCATGTATTTATGGGCCATCACACAAATGTCGTAGTTGAAGATAACTTGGGATAATATGTACCAAGTTATACCCAAACTTCCCAACACCTCGTTGTCTGAGCCCATTTTATAGTCCTTCCTCTCTTGTTATCACATATTGACAATTATTAATTAATGAAAAATAATATTTTCATAGAATTTTATACATAATTTACATGAAATAATACCGCATTTATATAACTAATAACTATAAATTATTCTAATAATATATATTTTTCTGATGAAATCATATATTTAATGTGCATACTCTTAATAAGCCTTTCTGTCACTTCTGAATGATTTGGATGGCTTGCCTATATCTGCAAAATTTTACAATTTCTTTTTCCTTTTTTTCTGATCTTGATGGAAAAAGTGACACACATTGCTCCATGCAAGGTCAAATAAGTTCAGACAACCTGAAGAGCATATCTTATGGATGGCCTAACTTTAGATTCCTAGCTCTTCATTGTAGCCTTTTAGTTTCCTAGACTCCTAGCCTAAATTTTTTAGGCCTTCCTAAAAGGCACCGTAACCCCTTCAAGTTCTATTCCCACAATAAATCAATATCCTATGTCAATTATGGTTCCATGTTGCATACAATCATTGCCAACCAACAACCCCCCCCCCCCCAAAAAAAAAAAAAAAAAACATGCACACAGCGCCACACACACAGACACAGTGCTTGGACACTAGCCTGACAATGAGTCACACAAGTAATAATGGATCCAATTCGTTGCTGTTGCTGTGAGAGTGTTATGTATTGCTTATTTTGTTGAAGTGGTTTCACTTTTTGCCTTTGTTAAAAGTCATTTGGGTACAAAATTTATGCCAAATGTATTGGGTGTGCAATTATGTTATCTCATGAATGATGAAAAATATTGACAAGTGTTATAATCATTATAATAGTATGTGATCATTGAATTTGGAAAATTTTTACTTGGTGCCTTGATAGTAGTAGAATCTTATGTCCTTTCATTTCTTTTCCTGCTGTAATTTCTAGTGTAAACTTGTTTCCTTCTGGGTGTGTAGTGTGACGCACTAGATAGTTATTTTCAATGGAGGTTTCAGATCAAGTGTATTTGCTAATTTGCAGTAAATTTTTGTTGGACACTGTTTTGGAGAGACAGTTGTTGATTTTTTTGTAAAATGTTCAAATTTAACAGTATTAGTAAATTGATTTTTACATTTTATGTGCTTAATTTCGAATATTTGAGAAAATGGTTCAAGATAGGCGAGATGTATTTTCAGCCAACATATTTGTAAATACCCAATATTTTATTTGGAATTAAATCAAAGTTTAATAATAGTATCTGAATTTGGTTATATTAGCAGGATATTGTCAGCTTCCTTCCTAAATGCCTGACCTTATTTTCCAAGTTTAAATTAACATGTAAAGCCCCAATTTGCTTTTACCCATAACCTAAATATGAAGCGGCTAGGTCGTGCCCTGTTATGAAACTCTATGCATGAACTCATTTTCTTCCAATTACTCACGATTCATGGGTTGTTTGACCATAGGAGATTTCATAGAACAAGTATATATAATTGTATATGAATGAACCTTCATGAAGAGAGTCCTTTTTGCTTATATATTCGTGAATCTAGTGATAACCACTAAGGAGGGTGAGCTTTGGTAGCAATTGTAAGCTTGCTACTTTGTGACTAGAATAAGGTTATGCACAAAACAACCCTCCTCCTGCCTTTGTTAAGTGGGAGTTTTGTGCAGAGGGGCATCATTTTTAGTGATAACCACTGATATTACTATATGTTTTTCCTACATATGTCAGTCATCAGATTTTGTTCAAGGATAATGAGATATATTTTTTACCCAATTTGGGAACTATTCCCTTTTATGATATGCCCACTTTACTCTTCACAAGCATTTCTTTTCAGTATAGTTTGATCAAATGTTATGAACAGAACTTTTGGATGAACCATGAATCAAATATTATGTTTTTTTTTTTTTTTAAAAAAATATATATTAATAGGAAAAAGCACAAAAGCGTCTACAAAAACAAGCTGGGGCATACCCCGCTAAGAAACAATATACAAAACAACCCTCTCACAAGAAAAGAAGCAAAATTGAAACCAAAGCGTTCTCAAACATGCGAGGCAAAGAGGAAAGAAGCACCCGCAAGACCAGATAAAAGTGGGTGAATAGCAACAACTAGAACAAAGGCAAAATGGTGCAAGAGAGCGTGAGAGAGATGCTGAAACATAAGCGAGCAGCAGCTAACGGCGATCGCGAGAAGAGGGAAAGGATCTAAGGGAGACCTCAGCCAGCAAACCTGCATAAACCCCAATCTCACAGACAAGATCAGTAGCATCTGGAAATACAGTATGACAAAAATAGAGAAGGGGAGTAGGGACTAGATCAAACACAAAGGCAGTAAACGCTAGAAATGGACAAAGGCCATACCTTGCAATGTACAAGGGAAGCGCAGCGAGTCCAGACCAAGGATTGAATCTGATAGGCAAGCTGAGAAGGGGAGCGGATATTGTCCATAAAGCAGCGGTTATTGTGCTCACGCCAGGTGAAATAAACATCAACTTGAAGAGTAATCTGAGCTGCCACCGCCCACGGAGATTTGCCACGCCATCTATGCACAGCCCCCCACTAGACCAACATCACTAGGACCAAACAAACTTCACTTGACGACTAAGTTGTGAGATGACCTACCCAAAAAAAAAGGACAAGCAAAGAACAAATAGTTGTGGCACTTTGGAGCAGCCTGGTAGAGATAACACTCGTTAGGGAAAGGCAAATAGAGATTTGAGTCGATCCAGAGTGGACATACGTTCCCTAATAGCAAGCCATAGGATAAACGCATAGGAGATGACGCTAGACCCATGTCAAACAAGATGGAACCAGGGAATCTTATTACGTTGAGCCTGAGCCCAAAACACAAATCTCATTGAAAAGGCACCATCAGATGTTGGGAGCCATCGGGGTCAATCTGGGGAAGAAATCTGGGGTGGGTCCGGCATCGAAGAGAGAAGCAACTGAAGAACCTAAGAGGGACCAGACTCAAGCTAGCACCAAGCGCCCTACACAATAATATCAGAGACCCTAGCAATGGAGGGCAGATAGAACTAACGAGGAAGATGGCGAGAAAAACGTTAACAAGCACCACCCCCAGGGGATGCTAGTTATCATGCCAAAGGAAGATCCTACGGCCATCCCCTATATACCATCCAAAAAACCGACAAACCTTACTCCTAAGTTGAAGAAGTTTGCGCCAATACTAAGGGTAGGAATAGGGGGTTGAAAGAAACCAAAAGCTTGACTCTCTGATATGATAAGAGTGAATCCATTGAATCCAGAGGGATTTGGAAGAAACCTGCATTAGACGCCAAATGAGTTTAGCAACAAGGGCTTGATTCTAAAGGAACAAGGGACGGAGACCCAAGCCACCTTGATCTTTAGGACAACATATGTCGACCCAAGCCACTTTGGCCTTATGGGGGGATAATTCCGAGCCACTCCGTAGTTTACAGGCCATTTGCACCCGCTCTTTGAGGACCTTTTTTGGGAGAATGAAGATAGAGACCCAAATAGACATGGATAGTGGAAAGAACTGATTGAGCAAGCTGAAGTCTACCCACAAAAAGATAAAAGGCGACCACGCCAAGAACCCACCCTAGAACGCACCCGATCAAGGATCGGATGATACCAACTGGTCCAACCCTACAAAATCTGGACGCTTGTTTTTTAACATTCCATTCCCTCTCAACGCCCTTCAGAAATAGCAGCGGTGATTGGCCACCTTATATTCATGCTGGAACTCCTAGAGAGCTGCATAATGGCAGCATGCCCCTCAAGCTGTCGTTGCCTATCTTTGGGCTTGCCTGTTACAAGTTCAAAGTTTCTGTTTGGAATCCAAATGGAGTTTATGAAGGCCAAAAGGTGAATTCCCTATTGCGGGCTGCTGACAACTGGCTTCGTCTTCTACAAGTTCATCACCCTGATCACAGCTTCTTTGTATCCCGCAACTCCTACTGGAGATGAGAAAGAGACCGAGAGAAAGTGCTCTTTTTGAAAACCCTTTCTCCAAGAATTCAAGCCCAACGATCCACCGTGTTCCTCCTCCTCGACCTCAACATTTTTCTTGACATTGCTGGTTAAATATGCAGCAGCTTAAACAATTTTCATACTTAAACATTTGTGTTGCCCTGCACTAGTTATCCCCCGACTGACTATGCGAATGCCGTGGTTTAGTTTTTGCTTGGGCTTGAAAGGTGATAGTGTGGTGGAGAAATGCTTTTGGGATGCTACATAAAATGCATAAATACAACAAGTTCCATCATAATCAGGTCATGCCATGATTGTCTTATACTATTGAGTTGGCATTTTATAGTTTTGCTTTTCAAGCATTGATGATCAAAGAAAATCAGTTGGAGCCTCCTTTGAATCAAATATTATGTTGCCTCTAGGAAGGATGGCTACACAAAATACACTGTTGGGACTGTGAAGAAAAATTATCATGTCAATTCCTACAAATAAAGCATTTACTGAATCAATGTATACTGTGTTCTTTTTGGGGTTCCTTGTAGTTTCTTCGCACATTTCTTCTGGAAAACTACTAATAGGCTGTACATTTAATTGTACATAGCTTTAGATCATTTTCGTGGTGCACTACAAACTTTTCCCCTATCCTTCCTAATGGCCGCTGGTGGCACTACATTTTTTTTTTTTTTTTTTCATTTTTGTTATTTGTTTGATCTGGCCTAGAAAATGCAGCTATATGTTCTGATGGGGATTTTATTGTGACAGAAATGTTCGGCAGTCGCCCTTATCGGACAAGGATCAAGAAGAGAGGGCGCGGAAATGTAAGTTCGTACAGGGGCTGCTGCTGTCCACCTTTCTGGATGATGATATATGAGCTTCAAAGAAGACGAGGGGCAGATCTGCTATAACGTAACGTAGTTTCCTGCGCTTACTCTAATTTGAAGAAGTAAATGACAAATGCAGTTGATCTCATCGTTAGAGGAATCGAGGCAGATAGTTTCCTAGTGTATGTAAAGAAGCAAAGAACCTATGCAAATTACCTTTTATTTCTACATTCTGTTTCCTTTTTTCCTCTATATAAGCCAATCCGTGCTGCACATGGTAAAATCATCCAGAGCTGGAGCCTCAGGTGGCACTTCAAGTTCCAAGTCTTACAAAATGAGATCTAACTCATAGCAAGTTGGTCCCCCCTTCCAGCAGCGAGAGCCTGATCCATACGTGCTTGTAGATAAAATTTCCAATCCCTAAGGTACTGTAATGTGTTTCAAACCAAACATTCTTTTGTATTTTTTTTTTTTTAGCAACGGCATGAAGTCATTCCCACAATCCACCACCAAATGAAAATGCAGCAACAAAGTCTAGCACTAAAAAACAAACTGTATACACCCGTAGTATGTACGATTAAGAGGGTGTTTGGCTAACCATTTTGATCACTTATAAATTACTGAATTAGTTTATAAGTTATGTAATTTATTTTTTTATGTGTTTGACAATATTTAAGAGTTTAGATATTATTAAAGTTTTAATTTATTTTAACAGCGATTAAGATAAGCTGTCCCTTTTCTCTCTCCCTCGTTTTTTCAAATAAGCTTTTAGGAGTTTTTTTTGCATCAAGTAAATAATAGATTTGGCCTTACAATTTCTTAATTTTTAATCTACCCACTTCATCATCTCACTCCTTTCAATTGCCTCCAAACTCATTCCCTTCGGCCGTTGCCGCCTCAATGTCTATTGTTGTCTACCACCTGCACCTCCTCCATCATCCATCGCTTCCTCTTCTATTGACAAGCTCTCTGTATGTATCTATATATAATTATATATGTAATATGTATATTATATTAATATATTTTTTAATAATTATATATAATTTATCAACATGAAATTGTAATAATTTTATTAATTTTATATCAATTTATAATTTATTTTTATTAAAAATTAATATTTTTATTTATATTATTTAACAATATATCTATTTTAATTTTTTTGTTAAATTTTGACACCTTATTAACTTTTATAAACTAAACGCGTAATTATATAATTTATAACTTAAAAATACATTTATCCAAACATATTATCTTTTACACATAATATAAAATTAAAACACTTTATAAGCCAGTGAAAAAAAGAGTAGGCCAAACAGCTTCTAACAGAGATTGAACTGAAAATCGATCCATATCATACTAGCAGAAGTAACAAGTTACACCGACGCATTGTCAGTCCAAATAAGTTCTAAATAAGGTTTATATGATCTACTAATTCACAAGTATTTTGCAGCTTTTCTTTTCGCCTGTCACATTACATACATACAAGTTAATATTATTAAGTTATCTCATCCAGTTGGTTCAAAGGAGGCTCCAACTGATTTTCTTTGGTCATCAACGCTTGAAAAGCAAAACCATAAAATGCCTACTCAAAAGTATAAGACAATCATGGCATGACCTGATTATGATGGAACTTGTATTTATGCATTTTATGTAGCATCCCAAAAGCATTTCTCCACCACACTATCACCTTTCAAGCCCAAGCAAAAACTAAACCACGGCATTCGCATAGTCAGTCGGGGGATAACTAGTGCAGGGCAACACAAACGTTTTTAAGTATGAAAATTGTTTAAGCTGCTGCATATTTAACCAGCAATGTCAAGAAAAACGTTGAGGTCGAGGAGGAACACGGTGGATCGTTGGGCTTGAATTCTTGGAGAAAGGGTTTTCAAAAAGGGCACTTTCTCTCGGTCTCTTTCTCATCTCCAGTAGGAGTTGCGGGAACCGAAGAAGCTGTAATCAGGGTGATTAACTTGTAGAAGATGAAGCCAGTTGTCAGCAGCCCGCAATAGGGAATTCACCTTTTGGCCTTCATAAACTCCATTTGGATTCCAAACAGAAACTTTGAACTTGTAACAGGCAAGCCCAAAGATAGGCAACGACAGCTTGAGGGGCATGCTGCCATTATGCAGCTCTCTAGGAGTTCCAGCATGAATATAAGGTGGCCAATCACCGCTGCTACCTGCAATACCATAGGAAACACGTCTGATGCAGAGGAAAGCATGGAAATCGGAGAAAGAAAAGAGAGAGAGAAATAAATATATGTTATATATATACAGAGAGAGAGAGAGAGAGAGAGATCGCATACTTCTGAAGGGCGTTGAGAGGGAATGGAATGTTAAAAAACAAGCGTCCAGATTTTGTAGGGTTGGACCAGTTGGAATCCTATATATGGGATACCTTAATCAAGAGAATACAAAACATTTTCAGTTCTAAGTAGTCAATCTAAAAATGTAGTCAAGAGGAATTACACAAAAGATAAACGTGCTGTACCATGCCACAGAAACCCAACTTGCGGGGGTTAGATCACAGCTTCTATAGGTTTTGAGTTCTGGAGAGTCGGAGGCAAGTCTTGCAATCTGTTGCATAAATGGGGCATTCTTGTTATATGATGCAAACTATATCATCAGAATCTACTAAGAACAGATGACTTGCCTTGTCAGCCAAGGGTTCACGGCTGTATGGTGGATTCTCCTCCAAGTATTCAAATATACATAATCCAGGAGGGTTGCTAATCTCGCCTTCATCAGGGGTTATTCCACCAAATGCATCATTTCTCAATGAAAGTCTGCTAAAACTGTGGGTAGTTGCATTCACAGTTTTTTGCTGGCTCTGTACACCCTGGATGTTATTGGCTACTCTTTCAGGGCCAACCTCACTGCTGCCGTCACTACTAGTTTCCCTTGATGAATCTGCATCACTCTCCTCACCAGGCCGCCTGCCCAAAAAAAAAAATAAGGGGAAAAAATTCATGCAGTTATGTTATGATCACTGGACTATGATTATGGAAAACAGACTCTACTCTACACCAGCAATCTAGATCTGTCCTGGCTATTGAAGCAAGCACGTTTGGCACAATCTTGGAAATACCTGGTAGCCCAGTCATACAATATACTCGCAAATTTGCATGGTATGGAATATTAAACTAGTAAAAACAGATCTTTTAATAATTGTTTCCAATATCAAGAAAATTGAAAAAACTGAGGGAAACTACAAGAACCAAATCTGGCTACCAGCAATTACTTGAATAAATTGTATGCCAAAGATGTGCTGCACTCCATCTTCCTCTACTGTGTATTAGTTTATGAACATCTAAGAGTCATTGACTTGGTGATTCTAATCATACTAATTACTTTTACGTGTGTGCATACAAAAGAAGGAAGCAGTATTTCTTTGTGGGGTTGCCAGAATAGTCTCCTAATAGGCAGAGAACTTGATCATCCCAAATAAAGTACCAAGAAGTAATGGAGACTGACTTGGAAATAGTGGAGGAATAAACTCGGTTGGCCATCAGGACTCAAAAGACTGCAAGGAAACTATCACTGGAGATAGAATCGGTAATCATGTCTACAGGATGGTGTTCGTATATATAAATAAATAAGGTTAGGTATGAGTATCAAGATGATACCTGTATTCATATCTATGAATCAGACTGCTAAATCATTAATCAGTATACGGGGATGTGTCCAAAATTTGAGGCATGGGCACATGTAATGGTTAAAAAAATAAATTGTATGTCACATAACTCTCTAATGTAAGATAACGTCATTTTTAAGACTAAACTTAGATTAAGTAGAGTCAGAGGCAGGATGAAAACCTCTCATCCACGTAACAGGTTAGGAATTACTATTTTGCAAACAAAGTTGACATTCTTCTTCATAGAAAACAGATGAATGTGGCTAGTTTGTACTTATAGTTAAGGATGTTGGAGTAGACACACTCACCTTTTCCAATACATGGTAAACCCAGGTATTCTTGGGAGTATAGGTGAGTCCATTCAACACTAGTGTTGATTTAGAAGATTGTTTAGGTGGCAGAAATACTTTGGACAAGAAACGATCTGGCTGATGTGAAATAAGTGGGGCAGCAGAGAGCAGGTGGGTTTTCAGCATTCATTTGTGATGCTCAGCCATAAGGTTAGGTTCTCACTATTTTGGTGATCAAGGTATCTCAAAGGGAAAGTGCCAGATGACTTCAAATGAATCTTTGATGAGGTGGAAAATGGTAGAATGTTAGTGGATCTTCAACCCAGGGGAATTGGTTTATAGAAATGAGGGCACCTTTGCCTTAAATACAGGTATTATGTGTCACGACTGTAGGTGACAATAGGATTATACCTTCAATCCGGATGGTATTGAAGAGATGTAATCAGTGTAAACAGAGAAATGGGAGAGATTGAGAGAGAGTTATGAGGAAGAGAGGGAAGAGCTAGGAGATAGATAAAAATCAGAATGCAAAGTTCATATTCGATACGTTCTCAAGACAGTCTTGGGGCTGATATAGCTGGGTGTCCACATCCACGGGCGATCCTCCCCTTCTAATGATTGTAACCACAAGTTTTGTCCTATTCTAGCTCCCTTCCACGTGGGGAATCTTAGCTAACAAACTGGTGCTAGAAATTACAATAAGAGCCAGAAAGGAAAGCAGTAAAAAATAAGATAAAACAGAAGAATAAAAGTGCAAAGAAAATTAAAAATTCTGCTGCTTAGGGACGGTCATGACAATTTCCCCCTCCTTGACCACTTTCTTGTCCTCAAAGAAATTCTAAGGAGACTGACCGTTCAAGGAAATTGTTTTAGGAGATCCGGGAGGTACTCCCAAAGGTTGCAATCCAAAGTGTTGCCACGCCACTTGACCAACACTTGAATAAGTGGAGCCCTCTGTTTGTACACCACCCTCCTCTCGAGTATAGCCTCTGGTTCCACCACCCCAGTAGTTTATTTAGGGTATATAGGGAGGCCCTTGCTCACTGGTTGGGTTCCCACGGATTCCTTGAGGAGGGAGACATAAAATACTGGATGAATTTGGGTCCCCTCCAGTAACTTTAGACGATATGCCACAAGTCCTACGTTAGCTTCTATGGCAAAAGGACCAAAGTATTTAGGGCTGAGTTTAGTCACCTTCCCCTTAGTGATTGACTTGAGATGTGAATACTGTAGCCTCAAGTACACATTATCTCCCACCACAAACTCTCTTTCACTTCTCTTTCGATCGGGTACTTGCTTCATCCTGTTCCTGGCTAATGCCAACTCTTGCTTAAGTTGTTGAGTTACCTGCCTTCGTTGTTGTATTCTTCCATTGTTGCTACATTGGATCTTCCCTCAACAGTCGGTAAGGCTGGCAGTTGGTATCCAAATAAGGCTTTAAATGGTGACATTTTAATAGAAGAATGGTGGTTGGTATTATACCACCATTAGGCTAGGGACAACCACCAATGACATTCCTTGGGTTGTAAGAGGCAAACACACCTCAAATAGGTTTCTAAACTTTGATTTACCCTCTCCGTTTGCCCGTCTGATTGAGGGTGGTAGGCTGTGGACATGCTTAGCTTGGTTCCCAATGCCTTCATGAGTTCCTACCACATTATACTTGAAAAAATCCGATCCCGGTCTGAGATAATATACTTAAGAGTCTCATGCAACTTCACCACTCGATCGAGGAAGGCCCTGGCTACATCTTGAGCGGTATAAGGGTGAGTTAGCCCTATGAAGTGAGCAAATTTGGTCAATCGGTTTACTACTACCAATATACTGTCCCTTCCCTCTGATTTTGGTAGCCCTTCCACAAAATCCATTGACACGCTAGTCCAGACTTGGTTGGGGATGGGTAATGGCAATAGCAGCCCAGCATAGGCTACATTCTCAGACTTGCACCTCTTGCAAGTGTCACAAGACAACACATATCTTCGAATTTCAGCTTCATCCCTGGCCAATGAAATAACCTTTTTAACCTGCACATAAGTGTTCTGCACGTCGGAATGCCCACCTAATGATGATTTATGTAGGGATTGCATGCTCTTTTTCTTGAGCCCGATATCATTCCCAATCACCTATCTCTCGTGATGCCTCAACAATCCCCCACTCAAAGTATATTCTCCTCCTTCCTACGTTCCCACTGTTAATTTTTCTATTATCCCCTTTATCTTTTCATCCTCCCCATATCAATCACCTCATTGTACCATTCCGGCACCACCTAGGATATGGTTGCCACACTTCCCTCTTCGTGTCACCTTGACAGTGCATCCGCAATGGTATTTTCCTTCCCCTTCCTATACTGTATAGCATAATCCAGCCCCATTAGTTTAGACATTCATTTCTTTTGCAACTAGGTGTGAAGTTTCTGTTATAACAGGAACTTTAAGCTTTTATGATCGATTTTAATTATGAATTCTTCCCCTTCAAGGTAATGCCTCACTTGTTCACTGCCATCAAAACAACTATAAACTCATTTTCATATATAATGAGCCCCGAATGCTTAGGGCTTAAAACCTGACTAAAAAAAGCCAAGGGTCTCCCCTCTTGAGTTAGCACTGCTCCAATACTCGTGCCACTTGCATCCATCTCTAGGATGAAGGGTTTGCTAAAGTTTGGCAGCCCTAAGACTGGCACATTACTCATAGCTTCTTTCAGCTTAACAAACGCTTCCTCAGCAGGTTGTCCCCATTCAAACCCTCCCTTAGTAATTTTGTCAATGGCTTGTTGATGGCCCCGTATCCCTTCACAAATCGACGGTAGTACCCGGTCAAACCCAAAAATCCCCTCAGAGCCCCTACTGAATTAGGCCTTGGCCAAGCTACCGTAGCCTCTACTTTTCTCGAGTCCATGCTAACCCCTCCCTTAAATATGATATGGCCTAAATATTCTACTTGCCCTTGACCAACAGCACACTTAGACTTCTTAATAAAGAGCTGGTTAGATTTGAGGATATTAAAAGTGGTCTTTAGGTGAGATAGGTGTTGGTTGAAGGTGGGGCTATAGATGAGTATATCATCAAAGAATACAAGTATGAACTTGCGAAGGTAAGGCTCAAATATACAGTTCATGAGGGATTGGAAGGTGGTTGGGGCATTGGTGAGTCCAAAGGGCATCACTAGGAATTCAAAATGCCCATGGTGGATTCTAAAGGTTGTATTAGGGATGTCCTTCGATTTCATTCGAATTTGGTGATACCCTGAACAAAGATCCAGCTTAGAAAAGAATTGGGCATTGTGTAATTCATCTAAAAGGTCCTCAACAAGGGGTATGAGAAACTTATCTTTGACGGTTAAGGCATTTAGTTGGCGGTAATTCACACAAAACTGTCATGTTCCATCCTTCTTTTTTACTAATAAAACCGGGGATGTGAAAGGACTTTAGCTAGGACAGATTATGGAAGGTTGAAGCATATCCTTAACCATTCTTTCAATTTCATTCTTTTGGGCAAGGGGGTAACGGTAAGACCGGATGTTAACTAGTTATGTGTTAGGTTTTAGGTTGATTGTGTGGTCATGAACTCAAGTAAGAAGAGGAGGGATGTAGGTTCCAAGAACAAATCCTCATACTCTTAACAACAATGTATTAAGAAAGTCTAAGTAAGATACCTAGTCAGCCACATCTTGGGGTGTGCTAACTGTCAGTAACATCTCTCCATGCCACGTCCTTCTTTGACCTCCTCAATGGCCACAATGGAGAATAAGTGTGCCAGTTGGTTCCACCTCCCTTTGAACATTCTTTGCAGCCTACTTCCATTGATCATTTTGCAACTACCATTTCCTTACCTCCTGTCAAAGTCATCTTTTTCCTTTCTTTTTCAAAGGATACCTCCATCCTGTTAAAATCAAAGCTCATGGGGCTCACCCCCTTTATCCAATCTACACTTAGGACAACATCACAGTCTCCGAGTTATAGGAGTCTTAGGTCCGCCTCAAACATTTCCCCTTGCATTTCCCAGCCAAAACCATTACAAGCTGACTTACTCAACACCCTATCCCCAATTGCCACTATCACACTCAAGGGTGGGGTTCCCATGAGTTGACATTACAATCTCTTGGTTGTGTTTTCGTCAAGAAAGTTGTGGGTACTCTCACTGTCGATAAGAATCATCGGGTTACATCCATTAGATCGGCCCTCTACCTTCATAATCTTATTATTAGCTACCCCCTTCAGGGCATGGATCGAAATTTCCCCATTATCCTCCCCATCTTCCTCCCCAGGGTTCAATTCCCATGTCTCTCCTTGATCCTCTTCCTCGTCACCCTCTAATAGGAGGATCTGTCTCTTACACTGATGTCCCTGATAATATTTGTCTCCACAGCAAAAACAAAGGCTTGCCAATCTCTTTTGTTCTCTCAGTAGTTCCCCATATGGCATTGAACTCGATCCTCCTACATGTTTTCCTTTCAACACTTCCCGGTTGTAGTCCCTCCCCCCCCCCCGGGCATTAGATGTGCCCAGGACTATTCCTCATTGTTGCTGCCTCTGTTTCTTCATCATCGCTTCTACCAATGTTTCTTATAATCGGGCACTTGTCATGGCCATAGGGTTTAGCTAAGGTCTTAGAAGTAATTGGAATGAATTTGGGGAAGAAACAGAGAAGAACTGAAGGGGGAGATTGAACAAAATTAGGGAGAAAATGGATGAAACAGTGGAGAGAGAGAGAGGGGGGCAAGAGAGAGAAATTGTAGAGAGAAAAATTGGAATTTCAATAATCATTCAACATGATAATCATATCCGTTTACAGCAGCCATATAGGCATATTTGTCTCCTAACAGCCTTGCACATGCAACCATGTGCTCTTAACTAATTGCTAAAATATCCAAAACAAACTATTTTATCCTATTACAATAATACCCATGTATTGTTCATAGGGTCATGACAGCACTCTTCGAGGCCTGTTCTACTGTTCTTGGCCTCATCATTTTCACCATTGGCCACAATTCTTCACTAAGGCCACTCATGAAGCTTGACACAAAATAAGCTTTCGAGAGATGGGGGTTGTGACGGATCATGAATGACCTTAACTCCTCAAACCTCTGCAAATAAGATTCTATACTTCCTACTTGCTTGAGTTTATTGAATTCCTCTATGGTATCCATCATGCTCCTTTCTCCAAATCTCTCGCATAACTTCTCAAAGAACTCCTCCCATGTATACTCCCTCCTAACACTAAGGCACCCTTTGAACCGCGTATCCACTGTTTCATTGAAATAAGCAGTAGCCAAGGATACCCTTTGTGCTTGTGGTATGTTGTACCACTCGAACAGCCTCTCACATTTCCTTACCCACCAATAGGGATTAACTCCCTCAAATGTCGAAATCTCCATCTGAGGCATTGGGTACCTCGGATGATGATGATTGGGGGGTTCTACCCTGTCCCTACCCAACATCCTTTCCAACTCCTCCTCCACGTTTATTCCAATTTCAGAGGTCCCAATTCCCCGATTCATTCTATGTCCTTGCAGAATTGGCTCATTTCTCTCCCTAGGAGGAAAGTCCGAGGGTAATCTTATTGAGTTCTGGTTAGTAAACATCACCATGAACTATTGCATTTGAGCTCCCAGTTCATCTTGTACCCTTGCGATCGAAACATCCAACTTTCGTTCCAATCCCTCCATGGAACTCTCCAACTTGCAGTCCATGGCTACGATCGCCTCATGATTTCGAGTAGCTCCCAGCTCCAATTGATCAATTTTGTTCTGGAAATCTGCCATCGTCGAGTTAACTTGCTGAAGTTGCATTTCCAGGCTCTTCATGCGAGTGCCATCGTCGAGTTAACTTGCTGAAGTTGCATTTCCAGGCTCTTCATGCGAGTACCATTCGCCATCGTTCAAGATACTATAGAGTCTTGGCCAAGAACTGGTGGCTCTAATACCAATTAATGTTAGAACTGTAGGTGACAATAGGATTACACCTTCAATCTGGATGGTATTGAAGAGATGTAATCAGTGTAAATAGAGAAACAAGAGAGATTGAGAGAGAGAGAGAGTTATGAGGAAGAGAGGGAAGAGCTAGGAGATAGATAAAAATCAGAATGCAAAGTTCATATCCGATACATTCTCAAGACAGTCTTGGGGCTGATATAGCTGGGTGGCCGCACTCCCCTTCTAACGGTTGTAACCACAAGTTTTGTCCTATTCTAGCTCCCTTCCACGTGGGGAATCTTAACTAACAAACTGATGCTAGAAATTGCAATAACAGCCAGAAAGGAAAGCAGTAAAAAATAAGATAAAACAGAAGAATTACAGTGCAAAGAAAATTAAAAATTCTGCTGCTTAGGGACGGTCGTGACATTATGTAAGCCAGAAACCAATTTTGTAGATAAACAAATAAGTTTTCCCTGAGGTAGTGAGGAGTTTTAATCACAGGAAAATGAAGATAAGAATACAGGGTTTGCGCAGGCCTACTTGAAGACAGCAATTCAAGGTCGGCCATCAAATGTTTTTGTATTATAACTAAAAGAAGGCAGAAAGCAGATTTGCAGAGCCTAACCCTCAGTCTTGAGCTTCAGAGGTGAGGTTTTTTGGTAGTGATCTGGCAATCTGGCAAGGCGTGGCATTGATAGCGAGGATCCTCAAGATAAGGTAAAGGCCATTACACTTGGAGAGCAGTTTGTGGGAATCCCTCTATCACTAGTGAAACTTATGTCATATCAAAGTGCCTTTTCCTTCTCTCCATACAAGATTGACCATTGTAGGGTTTTGGGTCACAGGTGGTTCTTTGAGGGAAAAACACCTAGCATAAACAAGTAATAACAATTGGAAAAGTGTCCCTCCATCCTCCTGTTAGGTTCTAGCTATGGCCTTCTGCTTTACCACTGGATTTCTGAGATCTTCTGTGAAAATAAGCAATCATAGAGTAAGCGGGGGTCGTACATGTTACGACCCTAAAGGAAGAGCAAGGGCCTAAATGTAATTAGTAGCTAGAAGTGGCAAGGCTGTAATTAGCTTAGTATTGTAATAACCCATAGCTGTACCAATCAGTTACAGCTATAACTACTTGTACATGGCGGTTACAACCATGAGGCTGGCTTCCTATAAAAGGAAGTAAGGCACCGAGGATGGGATTTATGAAATTGAATAGAAACATAAATATTTCTCTCCAAATTATCTCTCTCTTTTCTTCTAAATTCTCCCTCCTCCTATTTCAAACTCTCTCTTCCTCTCCAATTTGAATTATGCAACTACTTAATTCCCAATTTGCATAAGTCTCCAATCCAAGACTTATCATTTGGTATTAGAACGAGACATCCTCAGCAACTAGAGAAGATCGCACTCGAGCATAATTAATGGCGGAAGGCACTCGAATGAAGCAACTCAAGACGCGTCTGGAGGCGCTAGAGTTTGGAATGAACCAAACTCACAAGGCGATTGCTCAAGGCCAAGAAGATCAAGTTGCGGCTAGAGAAGCGATGTAGAGGGAACTAGAGAAACGTTGGGAAACCATCGATCAGTTTGGGCAGAAGATTCACATCATATTCAATATGCTCTCCGCCCATCCACAATTCAGGCTGCCACTTGAATTTCCACCGCGATTGACAATTGATCTTAGCTATTTCAGCCATGGGATACTCCCACGACCTGATGGACTAATTGAGCCAAGCGAGCCGTTAAAAGCGGACACCAGGGCACCGATAAGGGGTCTGAATCCTCACACTAGCACGCACACTCCTATGCCTCGTTTAGAGATTCCTTTGTTTGATGGATTCAAGCCGAGGTGGTGGATCCGTCGATGTGAGAGATTCTTTCAGTTATATAATGTGGCTGAAGGACAAAGGATCACCATGGCAGTGGTGTATTTCAATGATACTGTCGACTCGTGGTATCAAGGGTGGAATAAGGCGAGGGAGGTGGAAGCTAGATGGGATGAGTTCGTGGAAGAACTGTGTGTAAGGTTTGGGGAGAAGAGCATGTCAGATGTGATCGAGGAGTTCAGGATGTTGAAACAAACGGGCACGGTGACTGATTACCTGAACAAGTTCGAGGAACTAAGAGCTCTCATGTGGAACGCACAACCGTGCTTGACGAAACAGTATTTCATATCAAACTTTGTTAGTGGCCTCAGAGGAGAATTACGATCTATGGTTAAGATGATGCTGCCTACCACTGTAAGGCAGGCCGCGGAGAAGGCCAAACTCGATGTTAGAGGCAATTTTTGGGAGGGGTAAACCATAGCTTAGAAGTAATGTGAATCCTTCCCCATCGATGGGGATGGAAATGAGTACAAAGGGGATGAGTGTTGGAGTAGCATTAGGACCCCCTAAGACAAATTACAATGGCGTAAGGGCACTACAATGGAACAGAGAAGATAGCTCAGACTCTGTTACAAATGTGGTGGTAAGTATGGAATAGGCCTTCAGTGCAAATGGCAGCTATTGAAAATGGAGGGCAAGGAAGAGGAAGATAATGAGGAAGAAGGGGAGATCAAGGAGGAAGACCTGGAGTTGGTAAAAGAAGCTATTAAGATTTGTAATAGTTAGCATTAGTCTCAGTAAAGGATTTTAAATAGAGTTAGAAATATAATTGTATTTTATGTTTTAATGAGTTAAAATGTAACGGAACTAATATCTTTGGAAAAGTTCCAGAAGTCCTTCTATTTCTTTATATTTGTCATTTTAGTCCCTGGTCTGTAACCGCCTCTACGAGTTATAAATAAAGGCAAATAGGTTCTTCTCAAGCACTCAGCATTCATTCTATTCTATTGTATTCGCACACAGTAGTTAGAGAATTGAGAGAGAGCTAATACTCGATCCTTGTATTCTTGGGAGAGAGGCTATTGATTCTTAGTCTAAGTGTGTGCGAGAGAGAACAGAGAGGGAGTGTTGTATTCTGGATTCTTCTCTAGTGGATTATGTTGATAGCTTCTGACAGTCTGGATGTAAGGCAAATTCATGCCCGAACCAGGATAAGGCTTCTTGTTCTTATTTCTGTTATTGCTTGTTATTTGTTCTGTTTACATTTCTTTCTATTTCTATTACTATCGAGTAAGGGTTGGGTGTGAAAGAGTGTCTATTATTGTGAGGAAACCGATCTAAGATTCAACAGAAGCAAAGGTAGAAAATGGATGGGAGATATCCTTTCGTGCATTAAAAGGAGAACTCACGGGGAAGATAATAAAAGTCAAGGGAGAAGCCGGAAGGAGGAAGTTGATGGTCCTCGTAGATAGTGGCGGCACACATAGCTTCCTTAATGAAGCCACTGCCACTGATCTTCAGTGTGAGTTGATGATGGCCACCACACTGTTCTCCGTTATGGTGGCCAATGGTAACCGAATGTTTAGCCACTACAAAGGCGTGGGGTTCCAGTGGTTCATGCAAGGGCAGGAGTTTTCGATGGACCTAAGGGTGCTGGAATTAGGAGGCTGTGATATGGTCTTGGGGGTGGATTGGATGAGGACTGTCAGTCCCCGTACGTTTGATTTCAATAAATTGGAAGTGGCAATGGAGGTGGAGGGCAAGAAACTGACCTTGGTGGGAAGCCTAGAGTCAGGGGAATGTAGAATAATCATGGGAAAAAAGCTACAAAAATTGCTCGCAAAAGGGAAGGACCACATTTCACAGCTATTCTCCATTCACGCTGTGGAAATGAAGGAAACAAGCTACACGGAAGTAAGGGGCAGTGAGAAGCAGAAAGGGAAATCGGAGTCATCTCAAGAAGAGGTAACTTCCTTGGGTATATTCAATGAACTTTTGATTGAGTTTAAGGATTTGTTTGTTGAACCTACTTCCCTCCCCCCCTACCCGAACTTTTGATTGAGTTTAAGGATTTGTTTGTTGAACCTACTTCCCTCCCCCCCTACCCGAGCTTTGGACCATGCTATTCCCTTGAAGCCCAATTCAGAACCTATTAACATCAGGCCCTACCGATACCCTCCCATACAAAAGTCTGAAATAGAAAGACAAGTTAAACAAATGCTTTCTTCCTCAACTATACAACCTAGCCCAAGCCCCTTTGCATCACCTGTTTTACTAGTCAAAAAGAAAGATGGTACTTTGCGGTTTTGTGTAGACTACCGCCAACTCAATTCCCTAACCATTAAAAACAAATTTCCTATCCCCATTATAGAAGATTTGATGGATGAATTACATGGGGCAACTATTTTTTCTAAGCTAGATTTGCGATCTGGATACCATCATATCAGAACGAAATCTTCCGACATTCCCAAAACTGCCTTTTGAACTCACCAAGGCCTTTATGAATTCCTTGTTATGCTCTTTGGACTCACAAATGTCCCGGCTACCTTTCAAGCCTTGATGAACCAACTATTTGCCCCTTACCTAAGAAAATTCATATTAGTATTCTTTGATGACATACTAATATATAGCCCTAACCTGAAACTTCATTTTTCCCACCTAAGGACAACATTTCAAATCCTTAAACACAATCAATTGTATGTCAAGAAATCAAAATGCCTATTTGCACAAAAGGAGGTGGAAAATATGGGGCATGTGATATCAGGGAAATGAGTAAATATTGATCCAAAGAAGATCACTGCTATGACAGAATGGCCACAACCTACCAATGTTAAAGAGTTGAGAGGATTTCTGGGACTCACTGGTTATTATCGGCAGTTTGTCCCACACTATGGGATAATTAGTAAGCCCATGACCAAATTATTAAAAAAAGATAAGTTCTAGTGGAATTCTAAGGCGGAAATGGCTTTTACAGCACTCAAGAAGGCGATTGACAAGGGCCCTAGTATTGACTCTCCCTGATTTTTCAAAGCCATTTGTGATAGAGACAAATGCCAGCGATATAAGGGTGGGAGCAGTGCTCATGAGGAAGGCAGGCCGCTAGCATACCTTAGTCAAGCTTTGGCCCCAAGACATTTGGGGCCAAGTGTATACGATAAAGAGCTAATAGCCGTATTAGTGGCAGTGGACAAATGGAGACACTATTTGGAGGGAGCCCTTTTTATCATCAAGACTGATCATGACAGCTTGAGACACTTAATGCAGCAAAGGTTGCACACCCAGCTCCAAAGAAAGGGGGTGTCTAAATTGCTGGGCTTGGATTATGCAATCCATTACAGACAAGGGAAGGAAAATAAAGCGATTGACGCACTGTCCAGAAGGGAAGAAAAGGCCAACAGTAGTGCTATTACAACTGTCATTCCTGATTGGGTAAAGGAGATTACAAAGAGCTATGAGCATACCAAACAGTTGAAGGAACTACAAGAACAACTAGCAATAAACCCTGGGGAAAACCGGGGATACACCCTGGCACAAGGGTTGATCCGATACGGTGGCAAGATAGTAGTGGGGGAAGATCAAAGGCTCAAAAGGAGGATTCTGCAATCCCTACATGACTCTCCCTTGGGGGGCCATTCAGGCATTTGGGCTACTTACCACAGAGTAAAACAATTGTTCTTTTGGGCAAGACTCAAGAAATAGGTGATGGAATTTGTGCTATCTTGTCCTACTTGTCAGAGGTGCAAACATGAGCATGTGGCCTTAGCAGGACTCCTTCAGCCATTGGCCATTCCAAAAAAGGCTTGGGAAGGGGTGTCTATGGAATTTATTGAAGTACTACCTCGGTCAAAAGGGAAGGATGCCATATTGGTCATTGTGGACAAACTAACCAAATTCACTTATTTTGTAAGTCTCACTCAATTCACGGCCCAAGAGGTGGTCAGACAGTTCCTTGATTCAATGGTGAAGATTCATGGGGTCCCAGAATCAATGGTATCCGATAGGAACAAGATTTTTATAAGCCATTTTTGGCAGGACCTATTTAAAAACCTAGGGGTAGGGCTGTATATGTCAACGTCATACCATCCAGAAGCGGATGGGCAAACGGAGAGATTGAATCAATGCTTAGAGTCTTACCTACGTTGTATTTGTTTTGCTAAGCCTAAAAGTTGGAGCAAATGGCTATCTATGGCACAGTGGTTGTACAATTCAGGCTACCACAGTGCCATCAAGAAGTCCCCGTTCGAGGCACTCTTTGGATACCCAGCTCCTACCCTACCTGCCTTGATGAATGCTCCCACAACGATACCGACTGTGGGAAAATAGTTATAGCAAAGACAAGTGGTAACTCAGCTACTTAAAAAGGAACTAACTTGTAATACCCCAAGAGCCCAAGATCAGGTCCAAGAATATACTCTAAAGAAGCTAGTATATATACCGAGGATAGTAAGGAAGGAAACAACACCAGCAGGATATCTTTTGGTCTGAATGTAGATAAAGAACTCTCGGGTTAAGCGTGCTTGAGCTATGGTAGCTTAAGGATGGGTGACCCTTGGAAAGTTCGCGTAGGCCCATCAAGATAAGTTGATTTGGTCTTTTCTATCGCTCGATGCGAGATGTTACATAACTACTGCGCAGAATCAAATGAAGCAAGTGGCAGAAAAAAGAAGTGATCGGAACTTTAGTGTGGGTGATTGAGTGTATTTGAAAGTCAAGAGGTTCCTCTAGCACTCTTTCTCCTCAACCCTTGCCTCTAAGTTGAGCCCCAAGTACTTCGGGCCTATGCTTGCCTAGGCAAGGTAACTTATAAGCTGCAACTGCCTGAAGTAGCACCCCCGAGCAACCCAACTACTGTCCTTTCTTGGGGACAAGAAAGATTTCAAGGGGAGGGGAAATGTTACAACCCTAAAGAAAGAGCAAGGGCCTAAATGTAATTAGTAGCTAGAAGTGGCAAGGTTGTAATTAGCTTAGTATTGTAATAACCCATAGTTGTACCAATCAATTACAGCTATAACTAGTAACTACTTGTACATGGCGGTTACAACCATAAGGCTGCCCTTAAAAGGAAGTAAGGCACCAAGGATGGGATTTATGAAATTGAATAGAAACATAAATCTTTCCCTCCAAATTATCTCTCTCTTTTCCTCTAAATTCTCCCTCCTCCTATTTCAAACTCTCTCTCTTTCTCTCCAATTTGAATTCTGCAACTACTTAATTCCCAATTTGCATAAGTCTGGAATCCAAGACTTATCAGTACATTATGCCTCGCTGTTTAAAGGGCCTAATGAACCAGAAAATGCTTTAAAAATCACTCTCCCTCCCTTTTCCCAGGTGATGATGAGGTGCAAAGTCACTTTACAAGGATCAAGAGCGACCAGAAGTAATGAAGAAGATAAATATTTGCCTGGTTTGCATTTCTACCAGTTGCAGGAATGACAGAAAAACAAGTCAGGTTACATCCTCCCCTGCCAACCATAGGCAGGTGGGAGCAAATTAGCATGAACATAAGAGGCTTTCAGGTTTCCTCAGTAATAATCATGAAAATGGATCCTTACCTGTCAATAATGCCAACATTGTATCATACAAATTATACCATTTCAAAACCAAGCTTCAGCAAGAGAACGGCAAATTGAAACTGCATAAGCATTTTGAATTATTGTTTCCCATGTTGACCCATTGAATTCCAGAATAGACATCAGCTGTGGGTCATTTAAAGGACGGCACTACATCACCATATTAGAGTCTGGCTTAGCAGGGTATAACCTAGGAGAACAAGCCAGCTAGGCAAACATTTGAGATTCTAATAACATAAGCATTATTCTTATGCCCTAGCATATCATTGATACTTGAACCATGTAATCCTCTCCAAAGCAAGCCAAATTGGCTGGAGAAACATTTATCCAATAAAGATAATAAATTGAGTAATCAGGTTCTATTATGGATATGTTTGGTTATATTGCTTGCTATCTTACATCCCAGATGGTTTGCATGGTTTTACAGATAAAATCTTATGGTTTACATTGCTACTTCTTGTTGGGCATTTGCAAGGCCTATTAAATGGACCATTAGCTGGAATCAAATCAAAGCGAATGATTGAGGGCTTCATCATGACTTCCTCTCCTGATATTATTATTTTTCTTTTATCGGTTAGCAGCTGATTCTTCCCTTCCTTATCAGTTTATTGATTGTGTGCTGCCAAACAACAACAACAACAACATATCTAGCCGTTATCCCACTATGTGGGGTTGGCTACATGAATTCTAGACTTCTATGTGGGTTACATCCCAACAGATTGTGTGCTGCCAAGCAAGAAAAAATAAAATACAAAATGAGGTCAAAGTAATAAAGATGGGTTGACACCTGTTGAAGATAAAATATAGGAGGCATGGTTAAGATAGGTGCATGTAAGAAGAACACCGATAAATGCACCTGTAAAGCAAGTGGGATGAATCCTTTGAAAACCTTCTGATTGGGGGTTCCCATATTCTTTAGGATGGAAAGGAAATGGCACAATTTTGTTAAATGCCACTGAGAAGGAATGAGGTCAAGTTGATGAAAACTGGTAAGGGTCCGACTAGCTTATGTTCCAAAATTTCAGGCAGAAAATACTTACTGCTAAGTAAGGTAAATCCTTGGTGCTTAAAAGATTGTTCAATATTATCATGAATCAAAATATCAAATACCACACTGTTATGACATGAACTATTTTACTTTCATTGAACATGTGCCAGAAAAAAAAAATGCTGTATTTACAATTTAAAAATATGGACAGATGAAAAAAATATGGACAGATGAAAAAAGGGATATAAGGATGAAGATATACCAATTTCTTTACTACATATATGATGGAATAGGGGTAGAAAGGGAC
The DNA here is from genome assembly GCA_036245055.1 of Diospyros kaki. Taxonomy (NCBI): domain Eukaryota; kingdom Viridiplantae; phylum Streptophyta; class Magnoliopsida; order Ericales; family Ebenaceae; genus Diospyros; species Diospyros kaki. Next base: position 6,510,759 of record BSEG01000016.1, on the reverse strand, counting down.
AACAGATGGTAACAAAAGGGCTCATAATAGTGAAGACAGGACACTTCAAGTTCTTTGCTGCATATACTAAGGGGTAGAAAGAGATGACAGAGAAGCAATAAAAGATACAACCAAGATGCAGAGAAGATTTGCATTTTGGACAACTAATTTGTCCTAATCAATTCCTTTGGCAAACAACCTAATCTAAATCCTGATAAATGTAGAACAATGTTAGTTTATGACAAAAGATTCCAAAGATGGTGAACATTGAGTTAATAATAAGGAGAGCTAACAAGGAAGTGAACTGTCACGTGAGAATGTTACTAGACAAATAATTCAACTCAAGCACATAAAAACACATGGGAAATCAACCATAATCTAGAATTTCATGCAACAACTGATTGACAACATTCATTGCCAGACATCACTAAAAATGCGGGACAATAATTCTTAAGATAGGCATATTTCACGAGAAGCACAAACTGATGCACACAATGTAAATGGACACACTTCCAAAGGACATAAATACATCATTGAACTACAGCCGTAACTTCAAATTCATGAAAACCACTGGGACTTCTAATAATCCAATGATTTTTTTTGGCACTTGGTCAGAATCCAAAGCAGCCAATTAAAAGGATTTTTTAAGTCAATATCAATGTCAAAAACCTCACATCAAAGTCAAATGGGAAAACAGAAAGATAAGAACAAGAAGCAAAATCAGAATTGAAGTACTCACCTTAGCCTCATGCTGGGCTTCGATGGGTCTATATACAGCTGAATGCCAGACAGGTATGGCACATAGTATTGCACAACAGAGTCACTCTCGTTCAAAACAAGAGGAACTCCTGCCCCATATGCACTCCACTCCTTAAAGGCTTCCCAGAGATCCCCAAGAATGAAGTAAGGGTGAAATTCCTCTTCACGAGTTCTCCATTCCCTCATGCTTGTCTGCAATTCCTCTTCACGAGTTCTCCATTCCCTCATGCTTGTCTGCAGAGTTCCATATGCACTTATGTACATAAATAAAGATAAAACACACTGAACTAACTATAATCCCAAACGATAAAGCTTTCCAAGTCCTCCTCCTACTAAGAATTACAGGATCATGGTAAACTAAATGATAAGGTCAATTAAAAAGCAACAAACTCATAACAAATAAACTGTACATGGTTACTCTTTAGTTCGCCAAAGTATCTTGGAGCCAAAATTCAATTTGGACACACTAACTCCTTTTTCTTTTCAACTAAAGGGACTGGAAGTAGCAAATCCAAAACCAATAAGAAAGAGAACTCCATTTGCCGCGCCTTCCAGTTAAAGAAGGCAGAAGGAGAATTAAAGACCAGTAGTTCCGGAATTGATAATCTAAAAATACAAATATCTCTACCCAACAATACCTCATAAAGTGATGCATCTCAATTTTCATTTAACTGCTTTTCTTTTCCCTAAAAGTTTCAGCAACCAAACGAAGTATGAAAATCAAAAACATAAAGCGCACGCCAAAATCCCAGAATGCAGCATTTGATTGCAAAGAGAATAGACAAAAGTAAAAACATTTATAATGACAAGGCAATGAATATCAGAATTTATAGTAGACACTAATCCCAGAAACTTCTTGGTCCATTTCATTTTCCATATCTCGCTAAATTAAAAAAACCACAAAAAAGAAAGAACTCACAAAAACATATTCAATCATTTCTTGTTTTCTTCTGATTTTCCTCAAAAGTCTGAGCATCCAAAGGACGAGGCGAATAGCTACGAAAGCAAACCCTAAAATTTTTTAAGAACCTGAAGTACCTTAGAGAAACACTGAGCAAGAACGGAGGGAGTAGTATGCTCCAGAAACCTATCCAAATTAGTCAAACTGGCCGTCCCCGGCGGCGAATACGAGGAAGACACCGACGGAGCCGTCATCGTGGTCGTCGATGAGCAATCATCGGACTCGATTCTCTTCTCAGACTCCACGACCGACGGCATCTTGGATTTGGGCTTGGAGAGCTTGTGCAACGGCGATTGCTGCTGCTGGTAGTGCCTCCGCATCGCCGGCGGACTGTAGAACCGGTCCTCGCAAACGCGGTTTCGGACGCTTCCTGACCCCGACATTGCCGGAATCTCAGGAGCAGATGAACAGATCAGAGGAGGTACAAGACACGCTTCTCCTTGCGTAAATTTTTTATACGACACCTATATCTTGATTGAAAATTGGGGTTTGACAATTCAAGTTTTGTTGTCCTTAGGGTTTTTGTGTGTGTGAGAGAGAGAGAGAAGCAGAGAGAGAGAGAGAGAATAGGGGGAGAGATTGGGTGGTCTGTTTTCGTGAGGGTGAGGGAGACGAAGCGCAGAAGAGTCGAGAAAGGGGAACCCGCCGGGGGGGGGGGGGGAATTGGGATTTGGGATTGCGTTGACAAAAGGAGCCTCACCTCTATTGCCATGCACCGCATTCCAGAGAATTCTACACTCCCCCATTTTTGTTTTGTGATCTTAAACCCATTTTATTTTCGGGTTTCGATTCGAGTTTTCCCAGCTGACAGACTTACGGACTCTCACTGCTCCCTTTGATTCATCAGCCTTACCTTCCATCTTTTTATTATTATTATTATTATTATTATTATTATTATTATTATTTTTTACTTATACCCACACTCACACCTAAAATATCCTTCCTATGAATAATATTGAATGAAATTTTAATTTACTATTTGTTATTTTAGCTTTTAAATTTTCTTCTCAAACATATTTATATATTTTATAATTTAATTTACTTTAACCAAATCGCTAGTGCTTGACTAACAACAGTTCCTTAATCATAAAGTCAAAACAAATTAATTTGTAAGTTAAGTACAAAACTATATTTCAACTAAAAAAAATAAATTATTGGACTAACTTTAAAACTTGAAGAATACACCCATATGTTTACAAATTGATCAGCTTTAACTCCATGACTTACTTATGGGGGGGTTAAAGTGAAATAATTTATAAATAAAAAAATATATTTAAATTAAAAAAGTTACCAGACTTAAGTGACCAATCATACAAAATTTAAGGGTCAAATTAATATTTTTTTTTATAAAACTGGTAATGTTAGGTATTTTCTTTTGAATTTAAATATTTTTTAATTATAAAAAATGTATTCTTGAAAAGGATACGTAATGGAAGGAGCTATAGACTTTGGGAGATATTCTTTTTTGCTTTGGGTTAAAAAGGATATTCCTCCATCTTGAAAGGATATTCTTTAGTTTTCATGTTTCTCCCCCTCTCTTATCCTCTTGTTGCCCATCACTCCAAAGTTAATTCACAAATGCAAACGTTTTTTTTTAAGTATTTTGATATTTTATTTTCATATTTTATATATTTATATTAACATAATACGTAATATAAAGCCATTAATATAAAATATTACTATAAATATTCAAATAACAATTTTGCATTGAGGTTAAGTTATGAAAACTTTGCGTTTAATCAATATAGTTGTGTATGCAAACTTCTATAGCAGCCCGCAATTAGAGATTAAATAGGATGTGTTTCGTATTTGTAAAAAAAAAAAATAAAAATCTTGAATAAAACTTTAGTAGATGACATTTGAGAATAACAGTTTATTCTTTAATTTTTTAAATAAAATAAGACTTAGTGTGATGGTAAAATTATTTGAGAATTTAATTATTATTTAATAATAATTAAATTATTTAAACATTAGTCAAACAAAATTAAATCTATTTTCACTCTAGTCAAAAGAAAAAATAAAAGTAAATAAAAAAAAAATCCTCATCATAACCCATTTGGGTTCAATGCCCAAAACCCTTGTTGGGTTTTTGTGTTAGGGCACAGATGAGATTTGGGTGCTTGCTGAGATCTAGATGGAGCCCAACGATTGAGAATGAAAAAATGATGGGAAAAAGAAGAGATAAGAAGAAGAATAAGAAGAAAAGTCATTATCATTATTATATTTTTTTATACAAAGAGTATACAAAAATATTTTAAAATTAAGTAAAGCTTGATAGTGTTTACCATACAAAATTTAGGGTCTACATATTTATTAGACTAATTATATATTGTGAGAAATTCGTACATCAAAATATAATAAAGATTTAACAGTATATAAATTAAGGGCAGTTTAGTAATTTTCCTTTACAATTTTTTATCTTTAAAGAGTAACATTTTTACAGATTTTTTAAGTATAAAATTTAAAAAGTGATACCGAGGTGATAATTTTTCCATATACTTTATTTTAATGAGTTATTTTTCAGATTGAATGCTTGAACATGAATGTCACATTATTTCATTATAATGGGGATGGCAATGGTCGTTTCGCCTTTAATTATTTATTTAAAATATAAATATAAAATTTATTTAAATAAATATATTAAAAATATAAAATACACAACAACATGACCATCCACCCCATTCCTTGGACGCAAATGCAAATGAATCTCAAGGATTATATCAGCTCTGTGATCAGTTGGCCCCACACAGTTGCTGCAATTGGTCAAATAGAATTGGATCTCATCTCTTGGTCAATTGTATTTTGTTTTCTACTAATAATTTTCGATGTAAATTATGGTGTTGTGGTAATAGAATGACTAATTTTTTACCCCTGGACAAATATTAGGGACGAATTCAATGTGTGACAACTATTAGGGGTGCTCAATTTTTTAATTGGAGGCTCTATTATTTTGTTAAGAATAAAAACTCTACCACAAGGAAATCTCATAAATAACATGTGATGATGATGAGGAGCTTTGTGAATAACTTAAATGACTAAAATACGAAGAGATTTGTGGCTAGGCGTATTGCCATCGAGGATGCAATTGGTCATGTGGATATGACTAAGTGGACTATCTGACATGATGTGAGAGGATTTTTAAAATATTTGTCAAATAAGATGACGTGGTAGGTTGTGGTATACGAAGGATTACAACGCAAGTTTCGAATGATTTAAAAGTCATCCATTTGTTAGACATGGGGTCACCCTTCATACGTATGCATTTCATATTTAATAGAGTTTTTAAAATTTCTCTATTAACACTTGATTTCTTATTTTATCTTATACTTTCTTGTGAAGATCTTGAGACAAATGCAATATCAAAAAAAGATTAATTTAGTCATCACTCGGACAGTGGCTATAATTGGTTTGGTGAATTTTAAGAAATGAGACATTTTACAAAATGAAGTCCTCTAGTAGTTTAGTATGCAAATAAAAGTAAGAATCGATTGCTCTCACGAATATAGTATAATGGTAAAATATTTAAAATTTTACATGAAATATCGAGATTCAAATTGATACGACAATTTAAAAGGTAAAATTATTGTTGAAAGATAATAATTAATTAGAAGACAATAGTAAAGGTAGAAGGCAAATCCTACATGAACTGCACCAAATATCCAATTCTGAGTGTGTATAGATTGTGTCTTTGTCCAGATTTATCAAAGGGGTACATTAAGGGAAAAGTCACCCGTTCTTAAGAATTAGTTGAGCGAAACTTGGACATCCTAGGTGAATAAAAAAAAAAATTTATTATATTTAAGGAGATATAATTATGTTTGAAATCTCAATAGAGTTAAAAGATTAATTAATTTAGTCTTAATTTATTTTACAAAAATAAATAAATTTATCTCAAGTCCCTTTAATATAATTTTATCTCACTTTAATAAGATTAGAATTTTGAATTGAAATAACAAAAATGTCTTTTTTTTTTATTGGGTCATGCTATTTGTACATCATTTATGTACACTTTAGACTATACAAGTCACATAAATGACATAAATATTCATCGCCTTATTGCGCCTCACCACCTTGAGTGAGGATATTTTAGACATTGGTACATCATTATGTAGCCTAAGGTGTACACAATAATATACCAATAATATTTTTCTCCTTTATTTCATCTCTGATTTAACAATTAGGGTCTGTTTGATTGGCCATATTTTTCATAGAAAATAGCAATTTTCCATGTAAATTCTCATTTTGGTAGTGTTTGATAGACCATATTTTCTAGGTAATTCAAATTCCCATTTTTGCTCACGTGATGCCCAATTCTAGCTTTTGCTGGAAAACCAATTCTTATGGGGGGGTTGGAAAAAAATTCCAGGCATTTGGGAGAAAAAGAAGAAGCAGCAGCAAACAGCAGAGGAGCAAAAGCACAAATGAGAAGAAGAGGGGAAGTGTAACACCCCAACCTCTTCGGGGCATTAATATATGTTAGGATTTTTTTATTTTTTATACATCAAATTTAAACCAAAGATAAATCTTCAACATATCATTTATAAATAGCAATCCCAAACATAACAAATGAATGATACACTTTAAACATAAGCGAAAACAATATCAGAACCTGTAAGGAACCTCAAAAACACATAATGCATGGGTGCATACACATCGTTCACCAAACATAATATTACAATTATTGTCAAAGTCTAAACAATACCACATAATATAATAGATGGTCCTAGCCTCACATGAGGCCCATAAAATTTATATCAAGCTCATGCATCGATCACTTCCTTGCCCTTCCGGCCGCTCGTCTTGCCTAGAATGTGGAATATTCTAGGGACATAGTCCAATATTAGAAGATGAAATCTTCTAAATGAGGGTTATATAAGTATGAATGAATGAATGATGCATGGACATTTATAAATAAATATCCTAGTGTAACTTCCTTGACCTACCAGCCCGGCACGGAACCCTAGGCAGAATCCCGAACCTCTGTAGAATAATCCTAACGTTGTTCCATTAATTGCCCTGGGGAATTACGGCTACACTCTTAGGGTAACATCTCAATCTCATGTACAAGTTTAATATGACAATAATATTATGTCATGCATACCTTACGACTTCTCATACAACAGTATATGAAGATGATCATAACATACATAGATTTCATGCATAAAAAGGTATTCGTATTGTATATGGGTTATAAGGGCAAAACCACTCACCTTAAAACAGAATTTGACTTGTCTCGATTTGCGTGTTATCCTCGAAAATAATGCAAATTGTCAAGATCCTTGACCAAATCACTTCCTGGCCAATCATTTCCAAATAAAATTAATAATAGAATTTTTTCAGACTTTTTCTTATTTATCTTCTATTTTTCTTATTTTTCTTCTATTTTTCATAACCATAAATTCTTCTAAAATTCCTAATAAAACAATTTATTAAATTTTTTCTTCATGAAAATTCCTAAAATAACATTTCTAATTTCTATGAATTTTCTGAGAATTTTCCAAAACCTCTTCCTATTTTTCTCTAATTAAGTTTCCTTTCAAAAATTCAAAGTAATTATTTCATCATAAAATTTCCCAAATAAAATTTTATAAAACTAAACTATTCCTTTTTCTTGTATTTCTGAATATTTTTCTAGAATTTTATGTCTCTTATTTCTATATTTACTCTATTTTTCTTTATTTCAGCATTTAAAATAATACTAAAAATTATCTCCGATCATCTTCTCTGGCACCGGCACACCGGAAAATTAAATTGACTATACCAGAAGATAGTTTACCTTGAGTTGATCACTCTGGCCAAATTTGAGCTTGAAACAACACTTGGAAAACCTCCATCCGAGCAAAATTCAGTCCGATTCCGGCGATATCCGATTTTTCCGGCAAAACTCCAATCACCCCTCAAATGAATTCCAAAATCTCTCAAAATTTTCAAAAATAATCTTCACCTCATGGGCAACAAAAGCCCTATAGTTTGGTGCCTCAATTCGTTTAAAAATGAGGTCGATTTAAAGGTCAAATCTTGCAAAACTTTCTACTACTACATCCTCTATTTATAACCAAATTCAAACCCCAAAACGACGGATCTTGCTTCACCCAAAGCCACTAAGGCCTTCCCATGCCATAAATCTGTCCAAAACGCACCGAAAGTTACCCAAAAGCCAATTTACTTAGGGTAAATTATGGTTACTTTCGGTCAAAAATTTGGCCATTTTCGACCAAACCAAGGCCAATTGTCACCCAATATTGATTCTGGGGCCTTGTCTCGACATTCCTTGTCAATTTCTTGGGTCTTTCACCACCAAATTCGGTGATAGGAAGGCTGACCAGAAGCTTGGTCTGCCATGGCAGCTTCCAAGTTTTGGAAATTGCACTTTTACTCATTTATTTTGGTTTTTTTACATTTTGGCATTTCCATGAAGCCCCTGAACTTTCTATAACTTCCATTGAGTCCCTCAAGCTTTGAAATCTTCATTTCTTCCTCTAAGATTATGAAAAAAATGTCATTTCGACCTTCCTCGGGCAAATTCATGAAATTACACTTAGGCCCGAATCTTCATTTTAGTCGTAAATCCTTTTGTTTCTTCTTGAAACCGCTAAAGGGTTGTTCTATATGCTAAATATGAACTTTATTGGAGTTCTTTTGACTTCTCAAAAGTCTCATGCGATAATTCAGTTTTTCAGTCAGAATCATAGCTGTATTTTAGCTGTACCGAAAATCATTCCTGATCCAATTTCTCTCGATGCTAAAAATAGTTTCTTGAAATTCTTAATAGGTATATGCCTATTTCTTTAGGTATATGAGCCCCCGGGCATTCCCTCTAGTCGATTTGGATATTTTCTTGAGCTATTCTGATACCGATTTTCTTTAAAACCACATATTTCTTATTTGAAAGTTTTTCGGGTATTACAGGAAGCGTGACAGGTAGTCGTGATGAGGAGAGGAAGCGTAGCTGGTGATCGCAATGAGGAGGGAAAGTGTGGCCGACGATCGTGAGTAGCAGGGGAAGTGCGGTAGGCGGTCGGGCATGGCAGCCACGACTAGTGATGGCAGTGACAGACTGATAGAGAGAGAGAGAAGACGAGGACGATGAAAGCATTCCGAAGCATCGGAAGTGCTCTGATCAACGTCGCTAAGCTCTCGGCCTCATGCTGCTTTGCTGGAACTTGTTCGGTTGAAGACAATGCTGCTGTTCCTATGTATGTATGTATATTTGTGTATATATATATTTGATTTTTTTAATATTTTGTATAGTATATTTGGTTTTTTGAATATTTGTGTATATATATTTACTTTTTTGAATATTTTGTATAATATATTTGATTTATTTTTAAGTAATTTTTAGGTAAAAAATTAAACCAATCAAACGCCTTCAATTGATATTTTTTCTAAAATTTAATTCTAGATAATTTAATTTCTTAAAATTTATTTTATTTTTATCCAAATTCCACCTTTCTAATCAAATGCACCCTTAATATCTAATTATACTTTATTCAAAATGTATTATATCTCCTTACAATTTAACACCTAAGACACCTGACTAGAAAATGAGATTATTTAATTAATACATCAATGTTTTATCACATATTTAATATAATTCAATTATCACTTAATCTGAATACCAAACGTTACTTGCCATTTGATGGGACTGACATGCTGTACTTATTTTTTACGGTACTTGATATCAATCGTTTTCTAAGATGGGTAAGATATCTCAAGTGTGAGGAGGACAATGAGGGAACATTAAGCGACTAGTCTGATAATGAATCTTCTATCATCTAGAAGGCTCAAAAGCAAGGTTTCACATCCAAACAACTAATATATACTTTTCCTTAATTTTCTCAAACGCGTTTTCTTAACAAAAAAAACAAAAATTCTCAAATGTGTTGACTTTTCATTAATATATTTTTATTATTACAGGATCAATAAATTCACATTTTTTTTTATAAAAGATTAATACATCTATTAATGTCTTTTTATATGAATTTGAGATGAGTGATGATTTGTTTTCATTCCCAAATCATTGTCATATTTGTTAAGATAATGTTTGTTAAAATAATTAAAATAATGTTAAAATACTTTTTACATCAAGATATAAAATAATTAAGATAAGATTTAAAAATATTTTAAAATTTTTATCAAACTATTTATTAATCTTTTTAAAATGTACTAGAGGACATATATGTCATTTTTTTTTTCTTATAAGTAAAATTCAAGATATACTTATCTGGAGGAAGGGGGGAGATAAACATATTTGAAAAGAGTAATGCTACTTATCTAGACGAGATTCAATCTAGTTAGCACAGTTTTATTGAAAATCTGCACCTCCCCATTTTTGAATGAAATTGTGTCAACTAAACTGGACATCTCCAATTTAGATAAATAGTATTACTTATATAAAAAAATGTCAGATAAGAAGTCACATAATTTATTTTTCAAGAGTCGTTAGATAAATTTAACAAATACATTAAAAATAACAAAAATTTAAAATATTTTTTATATTTTATGTTTTTATATCTATATATTGATTAACAAACACTATTTAAGTAAATAATTTACTTTAACTAATTAAAATTCCAGGGATAACACGAATCTCCTTTATTTAAAAACTAGATAATGAAGCTTAAGCCACGATTGAATGGCATTTTTGTTTGTATATTTCTCGTATGTTAGGTTTCGATTACAGTGGAGGATTTTTTTTTTTTAATTGATAGATGGTAAGCATTATAATAGTCGATTTTTAGAATGTATTTTTAAAATTAAATAATTATTAAAAATTTACATATTTTTCAAATTATAATCAAAATATTTATATTTTCAAAACCATTTAAATCATAACTTCACGAGCTTCAACTATAATAACAATTAATAAAAAAGAGAAAACATATCAATAAAAGGACTTGAGAGTTGTCAATTGAATGAACCCACCAAAGTTAATAATTTGCATGGTGGAGAGAGGCAAAAAAAAAAAAGGTTGATGATGTTTTGATTGTTTCAGAGACTTTATTCTAAATTATTAAATAAAAAATTATAAATTTGTTATTTACTTGACAATTAATTAAAATTCTTATTTTTATGACTAAATAAAATATTTGAATTATAAAACTTATAATTTTGTTTAGGATTTGAGCCAGCAATCAGATTTGACAATTTATTAAACTTCAAAACTCAAATTAAACCACTTTAAATAGTTTTTAAAATTATTAACATATAAATATTTTCTGGGTTTTTTAAGCGTCATTCAATAAAAATAACTTTAATTTATTTTCCAACGACAGTGAGATAGGGAGTGAAAGAAAATTATAAAGAAATAAAAATAAAATACCTTTTTAGAGTGTTTATTTTTATCAAAATCTTCAAAAACTTTCATAAAAGAAAAGCCTTTAAAAATTATGACCAATTAAACATCAATTCTAAGATATTAATAAAAAAAAAAAACACTACTAGTACGCACCATTAATTAATTCCACATAGTAGACCCCATGGAGAAGAATTGATCGAGAATCAGGATGGTGGCATTGCAGCTGTAGGTCACGGGACGAATGAACTAAAAGTCTAGAAGATTGCCCCCACCCATAACCAACTTTTGATTTGGGTCATGCATGGCGTTCTACTAGAAATATAACAAACTCCAATCATTCTAAAATAAATATTGGAATAATAAATAATAATATAAATATTAAATAATCTCATCTCTCCCCACGTTCTAAGACGGCAATATTAATTGCAATGGCTTAAGATGACAAACCCCATGGTGACTTAATTTTCCTAAAACATGATTCAACATTTGGTGGGGCTGGTTGATTTGAAGTCTTGAATTATATATATTAGACATTTTTTTTAAAATGTTAAGATGCCTTGGCGTCGAGGGCTATGATATGCATGTCATTGCGGATCACTCAGTTATTGTAATTTTGTGATTAAGAATACATAATATTTTTTTTTTAGTGCAGTAGTAAAACATAATAGTCAATAAAATGTTTCTTGATTTAGTATTGGGGGATCAATTGTTGGGGTCTCCATGCTATTGGAAGGGGCCACCCAAATATGCAGTCTAAGTTATATAAGTTGTGTTCGTATTCAATTTAGCTAATGGGTGCATCAAGGGAAAATTTCACCCACTCTTAGGGAGGCCAAAGTTTGGATATGTTAGGATAATAAAAAACCAAAAAAATATCGATAAGAGAGAGGAAGCTCAATATGGAGGCTTCACATCCAACAATAAATACATTGAAATCGACATCCATGGATGCCCTCCAGTTTAGACTAACTAGTTGGCCTGATATTTCTTGCAAGAATACAGTCCCCCAGGCACGAGGCCACCCCACCTTCACTCTATAAATACTCGCTATGCTATCTACATTTTCCTCGCCCCAAAGCCTTCTATTAATTCTTAAACCTCTTCTTATATATATATAACTTCATCTTTCAGATTTGTTCAAGCTAGCTAGCCATCATGGGCGTGATCACTTATGAAACCGAGATCACCACCCCTATCCCACCAGCCAAGCTGTTCAAGGCCTTCGTCCTCGACGCCGACACCCTCATCCCCAAGATAATTCCGCAGGCTATCAAGAGCATCGAGATACTCGAAGGCGACGGCGGGCCCGGCACCATCAAGCTCACCACTTTGGCGAAGGTAAGAACCCACAACTACTATCTTCTTTCGGTGTCGGCCGCCTTTGCACCGAGTAAAAACTGACTTGACATTTTTCTTTAATTGTGAAGGGAGCACATACAAGAGCGCAAAGCAGCACGTCGACGGGTTAGACAAAGATAACTTCACCTACAGCTACAGCATAATCGAAGGCGATGCTTTGACGGGTGGAATCGAATCGATCTCGTCGGAGGTCAAGATCTCGGCCTCCGCCGACGGAGGATCCATCTGCAAGAGCAGTAGTACGTACCACTTGAAGGGTGACTCCCAGATCAGTGAAGAGGATATCAAGAGCGGCAAAGAGAAGGCCAAAGGCATTTTCAAGGCTATTGAGGCCTATCTCTTGGCCAATCCCGAGGCTTAATTAGTAACCCAACTATATATATATATTTGGCCATAGTTTGGTGTTGTTATGTTTTACGTACGTTCCAATATAAAAAAGAGTCTTGTGAGAGGGTTTGAGCTATGAACGTTAGTTCAAATGTGTGTTTTATTGGTCTTTCTTTGGATGTATGAAATATGTAAGTTTCTGGAGTCAATAAAAGGGATTGTTACTATACTTTGTCATTTAAAAGATGTTGTATTAAATTATTGTAGTTAAATGCCTTTGATCTCCACTTAGAATTGAGTAATTGGTTCCATACTTTTTACTTTTATAGGTGCATGGTCCTAGACAAGAACAAAGGAGAATGGTAATTTATATTTTGACTGGTTTTCTAAAGAAAAATTATGGAATTAGAATTGGGTGGTGATTTGATTTGCACACTTAAATTAAATGATCTTACTAAATTATCCATTAAATGCAAGCAAAGAGATTCAAACATATGTTCTCAAAAATTGTGTTACAGATAATATTTTCTTTTTACTTAGATTTAGTGTGCATGTATCAGTTTTAAGTATATAAATATCACTATTTATATTGATGAAATCAAAACTTGCGGTAGTTGACTATTTGATTATTAGATCACTAATTAACCTTAAGGTTAAACTACAACTGGGTGCTTGCCAAGTATTGTCTGGTGCAATTAATGAGACATTAAAGCAAGGTGTAAGTTACGTACCACACTGAGTGCCTTAGCATTCCCATATTAATTCTCAACTGTAACGTTACTCCTTTCTATGCTCAAATCTGAAAATGAAAATGAAAATGAAAATCTACGGGAAGCAAGATGTCAGAAATATTTGTGAAGGCGACGACGTTGCTGCTAACTTATGGTGCACTTGTTGCTGCACTAGAGAGCAAGATACCAACGAACCAAACCGTAATAAACAATCAATGGTATCAGCAAAAATTGAGCCTGTTCAATGGCGATCCCAGCGATCCATGGTACCAACAGGCGCTGCCTCTGGAACCCAGGCCAGGGTTCTATGTCTATACGAAGAAATGCTTGGATGGTCTAGGCGACAGACACTGCGTCCACCAACTGTTCGATGAAATGTTCTACAGAGGCGAAGCAGAAGCTAGTTGCTGTTGCAAGGTGAAGCAAATTGGGCGGATGTGCATGGTGAGCGTGGCGGGGACTATAGCGCATATGGACAAGTTCAAGCCTAATGCCCAGCATATCTACAACAGAGCTCACCTGATTTCTGTTCGCTGTGCCGAGCTGCCGAGCTGCCCTCCAATTATGTAAGAATACTATTTTAATCACACTTTATGTGTAAAAGTTGAAGCGAGTTAATCGAATGAAATTTGGTGATTTGATTGAAAACGTGATCAAACCAATTTTCTTAATCTTTTATTTTCTTTATATTTTTCCAAATTTCTTGTGTTTGCAAGCCATCATTAATCCTGCTTTGACTGTGATTCTAGGATCATAAATTTCTCATTTCCATGTTTATTGTTATCTGGGGATCGCTTCACCGACGTTGACTTTTCCTAATGAACGTGGAATCAAAGTAAATTGTTTGTTGAAATACTGTCCAAAGTGTTGTTTGAAATTTTCTCGTGCCAACTGCCAAGGAAGCTAAGTGGGCGAGTGGTCAGTCGTGACGTCCAATGTGGGTGGGTCTCTGATATGATAGCTTTTAATTTTTGTCAAACCAACCCCTCAAGGCGGGTCAATATATGACCGACTGTTGGACACTCATTAGAGTACCACAAATTTTCTAATAAAAGAGTGTTTCTAATTCACAAACTATTTGTGGAGAATATTTTTTATTTTTATTTTTGTATTTTATTTTACAAAAAAATTAGAGAAAAATAGAAACACATTTATTTTTGCCAAATATAAAATCAGTTTTAGACTTCAAAAAATGAAAAAATATGTTTAAAATTAGAAATTTTTTTACTTGGAACAAAAACTAAAAATAAAGTATAAACAAACAATCAAGAAAAGTTGGCTACCCATTAAAAAGCAAACACCAACATTCAAACAAATCCAATTAACCCGTAATTGAACTTCATTAATCTTGCAATTGAAACGAACACAAGAAGAAAAAGAGAATCAACAACGGTTAGCGAAGCTGAAGAGGAGAGGTTGGTAGAGGAATCTAAAGGGTTTGCAACTCGTGATGATGGATTTGCAACGGTTGGTGGAGAAGGAAACAATAAAGCTTGGCGATGGATCTCCAATGATCAGTGGCAAAAGGTCTGCGAAGCTAAAGAGGAAAGGTCACTGGGAGGGAGTTGAAGGGTATGCGACTCACGACAATGGATCTGCAACGATCAGCGAAGGATCGTTGATTTTTTATTTATGTGAAAATTTTTACTGAAAAACAACTCCAGTTTTCCATTTATTGCGTTATTAGAGACATAAATGATCGGTTCTCTATTTATCTTACTTTTACTTTGCATTTAGATTATTTATACAACTTGACTACTTCATCAGAGTATGTACCAATACAAAACACTATATAAAACATGTTTTAAACTGCTTTGTGGTGTGTATATGTCATGATTCAATTACCACCTAATCGTCACGGGCAGCATATATAGATCGGCCATTGTTGGCTTCCACTGCTTGTTCATTTTTCTAGTTCTGTTGAACGTAGTAAATCAAATGAACTTCCTTTGCAGAGACTTGAAATGGTCACAAGTCGCCAAGGTGGACAGTCGACTGGGTGTCGGCATCGAGACCTTAAATTATTTGAAACTTCACTGTTTTCTCTTTGGTGCGAAGAATATGCCCTGCTTTTAGTGCCTGCTCATTTGTGTAATCCTCCAAGAATATTGTCTAGGTGGTCCTCTCACTCGATATTAGAATGTTAAAGCCAAAAGAGCATTGCCACATGGCTCTTAGCTATAACAGCAGACACCTAACTGAAATTAACCTATCTTGTTGCTTATTATCAGTGAGGGTATGAATGGACTATATGCTAATCCATTTCAACAGGATAGCCATTTTAACTCTCTAATACAAGCCTTCTGGCCTAGCTAGCTGGTGTCCATTTCAACAGGATAGATAAAAGTGATACATATATATTATGTTAATGCTGGCAAAGGACGACCCTTTTGTTGCCTGGAAGCAGGTAGCAAAACATGTGTGAGGTGAGGCCCTCTATGGAGCCAGGATAACTCAATAAAAGTCCGTCCCTAGCTAGTATCATATAAAGAATGGCTTCAGATTCAAATATCTACCATTATTTGGCTGGCCTTTAATGTTCAACCCCATTCATCATACTTGATTGAGATGCTGACTTGAGACAAAGCTAATCTCTTAATTTCCAAGTGTTTGGATTTCAGGCCACCCCACTAAATGCTATAAAGACTTGAGATAGAAGACCCCAACGTCTTGTTCATTATTTATGGCAAAATAAATTTCTTATAGAATTTCTGTACAGAGAATTTTTTATAGAATTTCTATCTAAAAATTTTTAGATAGAACTTTTGATCAAATTTTATTGTTTAGGATTATCAGGATGAGGAGACGAGGGCCCATTTGGAAACAAGTGGGTAATTTCTATTAGACTAAGCGAAGGGCTTGCCTTCATCGTGCCCTACAAATACCACCTCTTCTGCAAGCGTTTCCCTCACACCAAAGCCTACTCTACAAACTTCCCGCTCTTTCTCATACCTCTTCTCATTCTTTCGATCAAATTTTATATACCCTCTAAGCCATCATGGGAATGATCACTTATGACATGGAGCTTGCTTCTCCAATCCCTCCTGCCAAGTTGTTCAAGGCCTTCGTCCTCGATGCCGACACCCTCATCCCCAAGATCATGCCTCAGGCAATCAAGAGTGTCGAGATCCTTGAAGGAGATGGTGGCCCTGGAACCATCAAGCTCACCACCTTTGGCGAAGGTTCGTTTTTCCTGTATAAAGATGATGCCAATTTATTTAAGTTTAAAATCACCGTTATAAGAAACTGCCACAAGGAGTCACTTAACATGGCTTCATGTGCTCTTCTTATTCTGATCATATGCAGGGAGCCAATTCAAGAGCGTGAAGCAAAAAATAGACGGGATCGACAAAAAGAACTTCACCTACAACTACAGCATAATCGAAGGCGACGCTCTGCAAGGTGCCATTGAATCAATCTCTTATGAAGTTCAAATCCTTCCAGGGGCCGATGGAGGTTCCATCTGCAAAAACAGCAGCAAGTACACAACAAAAGGCGATGCCCAGATCACTGAAGAACAGATCAAGGCTGGGAAAGAGAAGGCATCGGCCATGTTCAAGGCTATTGAATCCTATCTCTTGGCAAACCCTGATGCCTAGTGATCCTGCCCAGTATTTTTAGGCTCAAAGAAATTAATTAAGTAAACAATCTCTCAATTACAAGCGTGCTTGTTTGTTACTATATATTCAACCAATGAGTTCATATATGGGTGTGTGTTCGAAAGGTTTCTGCTAGCCGCGCCTATGCTTTTCTTTCTTTGGGTTGTTGGTAAGTGTGTTGTGGCTGTAAGCATCCGGTTTACTGGTTGCATTTGCTTACTGAGCTTATAATAAAGATACTTTTGATAATTATGCTCTTTTGAGTCAACGATTTAATTATTAGTAGTTGTGTAGAGTTTTTTTCTAGCTAAAATTCTGTCTTTCCCTAAGTTTAAGACATTAAGTAACTTCCCCCCCAAAGTCGAGCTGCATGGCTAAGGGTAAAATTTAAGTGCTTGCCGATCACTCCCCAACCAATTATGCATGCGTTTGATTCCTTAGATATGTGGCTTTCCGTGATTTATTTTTTTTGTCGAAATCAAGAAATTGAACATTAAGAGTGACTGTGATGGATTATCATAAAAAAAAAAAATAAAGTGACTTTATGAATTAGAATAAAAGATTTTACATGAAATTTGTACAAGAAGGATGCTTGGGACCCTTCATTGAATATATGGTCTAAACTGTTAAAAGGCGAAAATAGAAGAAACTAAAAAGAAAGAAAAGAAGTGTGGCGGCCTGTCGACATAAATCAATAGCTACAACCCAACAATGGCATCCCAATTCAGCACTCTATGATTGGGCCAAACAATAACCTCTATTCACTCAAGTGAAAAGTATGCCCTCCTCTTTTGTTTTGTTGAGCAATGGCATGAAGAAATTCACTTTCATTAATTCATGATTTATCGATGTAAATTTAACATATCACTTGTCTGACCTTTTCTTAAGTTGCATGCATATATTTATAGTTCAAGCCACCATTATCGAGATTATTAATATTTGATGTCAAACACAAGCGTGAACTACCAAAATGTTGAATATTTCATCTCTTGCCCTACAAGTGGTTGAATTCTACGCCTCCTCTTCCTAATCAACAAAATTAATTAAAAGCCAGCAATAAATGAAGATGTGCGTTTGTTAATTATGTTCACTGTGGGTGCGATAAATTTAATTACTAAATACACAATTTTTATGATTTAAATATTTTTGGATCAAATCATAGTTTAAAGTGCAAGTCTTAATTTTAGCAAAATTATCTACTCAACACTTAAAAAATTTAAATAAGTTAAGTTTTGATGATAAATCATATAATTAGGCGTCTTTATGGTGTTGAGACTTAAAAATTTAAAAAAAAAATAAATTTTATATAAATATTCTCATATCTATTGTATTTAAAACAAAAGAATAATTAATTTTTTTGAGTAGCAATAGGTCAAAAGAATAAAGAAGTCATGTGATTATTTTTAAAAATTAATAAATATAATAAAAAACACTTTTATTAAAAATATTTTTTATATCTTACATTTTTTCAATCTATATCTTGATTAACAAACACTACCTTATCAAACACTGCATAGATAAAAAAGACTAAATGGGCAATTACTCTTTGCATTATTCACTTTGATCCTGCCATACTTGCAATTTTTCTTGAGTTTGGCTTGTGCTACCATATACATATATATATATTTAAATAAATATTTCATTTTTTAGGCATTACATATGGACGTTAATAAACTTGAGAATCCTATCAAATTAATGTGATTTGATTTTTCATTTTTCAACCTGATTCCACTTTGATTCTATTTTTTGAATTCAATTAATATTGAGTTGAGTTTGTGTTAGATCATTAGGTCTATGGACTAGATCAACCCAACTAATATAAACTTTATTTCTTTAAAATTGTTTTTCTTTTCTAATTTTTATTCTATCAAATTTGTTAGCTTTGTCAAAATGGTTGCTTCTTTTTTTTTTTTCTAATTATGTTAAAATAAATTTTAAAAATATTAATATTTTGATATGCTACAAGTTTTTAGATTAAAGAATTTTAATATAATTTTATAGACTTGGAACCAGGACCCAACCTGGTTTAAGTCTACTTTAATTGGTGTTGGTTGATTTAATTTTGTTTTATAATTGAGTAGCAAGTTCACAGTGTAATTTTGGCCTAAAGATGACCAAAATTAATTATTCATCTAGTCATTAATTAAGTAGCGAGTTCACACTTTGCACTGCGCTAAAAAAGACCAAAATCGAACCCCAAAAGCAAGCATGAATATCATTCTGCTAGACGAAGGGTTCTCTGATTTAGAATCCAATAATATCAACAAAGTTCTTCTTCTAAATTCTAATCAAGGATCAGGGCATTATCCTCCATAGAACAGGACAATGGTGGTCAATTCAATTTCTCTGTGTCCAGTTAGTGTAATCAGATCCATATTTTTGTCTTACTGTCAAAATTATCTATTCTAAGGCGATATTTCATAGGGATCAACTGGGCATCTTATCCTATCATCCTTCAATCCATTGCAATGAGACCTGCACTGACTGACCAAACACAAACTCTAAACAGAATTCATGGCCGGCCGGCCGGCCCTGTATTTACAAGCATATGACCCAATTAAAGAGCCTATAAGTTCTACCCTCTCATCAACAAATCCGCACCACCACATTGATCAAATCAAGCCTTTTTTGTTCAAATTTGTCTTCACTGCTTCAGAAAACTAAATCATGGGCGTCTTCACTTTAACTGACGAGTACACTTCCCCACTCCCTCCTGCAAGGATCTTCAAGGCATTGATCCTCGACTCCGAAAACTTAATCCCGAAACTCATGCCGCAGGCTGTCAAGAGCATCCAAATCGTCCAAGGCGATGGCGGGGCTGGCAGCATCAGGCAGATCAACTTTGCTGAAGGCAACATTGCTCACTTAACTTATGTTCACTTCAATGCGTAGCCAAATTGTCATCCTAAAAGGCCTTATGTTGATATTCTTCTTATTGTTGTGCTGCAGGCAGCCCTTTTGGTCCGGCAAAGAACCGGATTGACGAGATCAATGCAGAGACATACTCGTACAAGTACACGCTGATCGAAGGCGACGCCTTGATGGGGAAGCTTGAGAAGATTGCTTACGAGGTTCAATTCGTGCCCTCGCCGGGTGGTGGCACCATCTCGAAGATGACAAGCAAGTACTACACCTTGAGCGATGATGTCGTGGTAGGCGAAGAGGAGCTGAAAGATGGCAAGGAGAAGGCCATTGGGATGTACAAGGTTGTGGAAGACTACCTCATAAAAAACCCTGATGCCTATGCGTAAGTGGATTACTGTGCTGGCCTTCTGGTGCTCTCTCTCAAGACTATTGTCCCATTGTACTGTTCTTAATTTGCTTCTGTCTGGCTCTGCGTGCCCTTGGGTTTGTAATAAAATCTCACACTGGAGATCTAGTGTTAAAATGAAAAAATGGTACTTTTATGGGATTACTGATCTTCAATTAGTGTCATAATTGGATTCCAAATTTCAATCTTCAATGAGAAAATTCTTGGAACCACCATATTGTCCATCAAAGGAACCTTCCATCCGTGTTGAACCGGTCAAAATTGAAGGTTGATTGATGCCCAATTGATCGTGGTCCACAATAAAGACTTTTTGAATGGTAGACCACCAATAAAGACTTCAGAAGCATTCACCTAATTTTCATAGTAGACAAGCCCTAACAAGCAAATATCATATCCCCTTCCTATTACCTCAAATCTTCATTCAATCCATTGCTTGCAGATCTGTTGCAGTAATTACAAGACATGGGCGTCACCAAAGTCAATCAATCCTTCAAAACCCAAGTGACTCCAGATAGGATGTTCAAGGCCCTGATCCTTGATTCCCACAACCTCTGCCCCAAGCTCATGTTTTCATCAATCAAGAGCATTGAATTCATTGAGGGCAATGGAGAAGTCGGAAGCATCAAGCAGATGAACTTCACCGAAGGTTAGCATCTCCCACTTTATTCATGGTTCTGGCTGGTATTGGATGATAACTGTTGGGACTGAATCGGGCAATTCACACGCAGAAATCTAGGAAAAACACGACACAGAAAGATCCCATCTGACAGTAACTGTGATCTGTTATTGCAGCTAGCCCTATGAGGTATGCCAGACTTCGGATCGACGCTCTAGACAAGGAGAATTTCATGTGCAAGTACACGTTTACCGATGCCGACACCTTGATGGAGAAGCTGGAATCCATCGCCTGCGAGGTGAAGTTTGAGCCTTACGGCTATACCGGATGTATTTGCAGGATGACGAGCGAGTATAGAACGAAGGAGAATGTGGAGATCAAAGAAGAAGACATCGAGATGGGCAAGGACAGAGCCATTGGCATGTATGAAGTTGTGGAAGCCTATCTCCTGGCCCACCCCCATGCCTATACTTGAAACCTTCAAAAATGTTTGTTTCAAAGTATGCTTTCCTCTTTACTTCCAGAACACTTTTGCCTTTCTTGTTGTGGATCTAGAAGTTGCTTGAAAGATATATATATATATACTTCATGTAAATTTTGGATATCTCTGGAATTGGGTTTTGTTCATCTTTGATCTTCCTTGATGATTCTGCAACTCACTGGATCGGATTTTGGGTAATCGATGAGAAACATGAACTGTCAAATGACCCTTTTAAGTTTTGCTAGAGTCTTGATTTAGAAAAAGCACAGCCCAGATTTCAGAATGATCCAAGTTTTGTCCGTAGCTTTAGCTTAATTAACTGCAGATATGTGAGTGTTTGATGCTACGTGTGTCCCACATCGACCTGTGACGAGGAGGAGGAAACAGAAAGAGCGGATTAAGAAAGCCAGGCGGATGGATGGAAGAGCATACCTTTCTCGGCCTTTTGGCTAAGATCAAGTGTAGTATCTGTTCTTATCAGTTTAATATCTGATACGTGGGTCATCGGCCCACATGATATTAAATTAATTTTTTGAGGGGGAGGGCCGTTGGCCGTAGCTTGCTACTGTGGTCACTCGAGCGTCGCCTAGGTGTTGCACTACTGCCCTGGCCTGGCGCACCCCGCCAAAACTTTAGTCTTAAATTTCCGAAGCTTAATGGGCTTGCAATTTTCGTTACGGGTACGTATTTTGAATGGGCAGAATGCCCCGAGGTCGATTTTTAAGGCCATCATGAGGTAACCTTCAGGAAAGGGGGGGGTTTTTGGGTAATGAAGTAACTTTCTTCTATAAACGAAGCTTCACAAAAGCAGAACTGAAAATCGAAGGCGAATAAATGAAGGATTTAACACAGTTCTTTACTCGATTTCAATTTACTACCATTTATATACCAAGAACTCTCAGTCAAATGTAATTCAACAGAAACCCAACT
The DNA here is from genome assembly GCA_036245055.1 of Diospyros kaki. Taxonomy (NCBI): domain Eukaryota; kingdom Viridiplantae; phylum Streptophyta; class Magnoliopsida; order Ericales; family Ebenaceae; genus Diospyros; species Diospyros kaki. The sequence goes on along the minus strand of BSEG01000016.1, from coordinate 6,488,448 downwards.
TCAAATCTATAGATGCTGAGGGTTTACAACACTGTAATGCAGCAACTTCAAGAAAAGACCACAACTACCAAAACTGCTTTACCACAGGAATGAAGGAATGAGGACTGTACACAATGAGCAACTGGAAACATTAAAATAGAACACGAAGAAACGAAACGGGAAGATGCAGAAACAAAGCAATTTGGCTGGCCAGGACTGTAAACCGTAACGGGTTTATCACACTTCAGCTTTCCACCTTATACATTGACTGGATCAGAGTTCTGGAACTGGGAAACGGTTTCATAAGGCTGAAGCTGCGGTGCCGCTATCGGGATTCAGTCGGGAGAAGCAGGCCAGGGAAGAGTTGGGGAAGGAGCTCCCGAGATCAGGGCACGGTTCAGGGAACACAAACCGAGAGGATCCCAAGACATTTGTGCAGATCCAACATGTAGGAGAGCAAGAATTGATACCCAAGGAGATGTTGGACAGGCATATGGAAGTGAAGGGAGATTCCTGAATTCCGGTGAAGTATCCAGCAAGGCCGATGCTTGTTCCGACAACATTCTGCAGGGTGATCTGGCGCAAAACTGGGAGCGCAGATGGATCAAAGTGGTCATCTGGATGAGAGCGAATTTGACCCGTTGCACCAAATGCTACACGCACAGTTTTCATCTCAACGTTGGATATAATGATCTCTTCGATGTATCCCCCTCTACCTTTCGTTGTTCTGAACTCGATCCCACAGAGTGACTCGTAGAGGTGGAGGTGCTCCACGAGGACATTTGAAATGCCGCCAGACATCTCACTTCCAAAGGCAAGAGCAGCACCGGAGTATGCTTGTAGGTGGACATGTTTGATGTGCACCCTTGTTGTGGGTCTGCCATAGGCGATCCCATACTCATCCCAGCCGCTTTTGAGTGCAATGGCATCATAACCTACACTGATGTCGCAGTTCTCTATGCATACTTTATCCGAAGAATCTGAAATAACAAACTTGTCATAGGAAGAAGAATTCTCCACAGCTTGATTTTTCATTTATACATAGAAGATTAGTAGGGCAGCACAGGTGAAAAGTGTTTTTTGTCTATCAATTTCTCAAATACAGAAATTGACCAGGGGATAATGTAGCACTAACCAGTCAGATTTCTCAGACGCCAATATGTGTTAGATGATAATATCAATGCATAAAGAAAACTGAGTTGCTATGAGGATGTTATTCGACTAAAGACTCACTATACTTGTGTGGATGAAGAACCCTTAGTGCTATAGCACAGGAATACAACCACAAAACAGAAGTTGGATCATAATTCAAGCAAAATCCGGTTATCAATTTGTTTTGCATAAATATACAAATCACATTGAATACCTTGACAACAATCACCACTCAAAACTAAACAGGGAAAAGAATTTAAAGACAACATCAGTTTAGGCCCCCGATTACACAGAAGGCACATAATAGGGAAATTGTTTCCTGACATAATTCTTCACAAATTTAAACAAGGTATAAAATCAATGCGATAGATCATTGTGTATACCTGGGACAATGCCAACAGTGTAAGGTGATTTGGGTGGAGCATAGACAGAAACGTTCTGAACTAGCAGATTGCTGCATAAAATAGGATTATAGTGATGAAATCGTTACACTCATTAACATATTACCTAACACTTAAATATATCCATATGACAGATTATGAAAATCTCAATCAACTCACCTGCAATATACTGGATGAATATTAAATGCAGGAGCATTCAGGAAAGTAAGGTTTGACACCACAATATCCTTGGAACCAATAAATTCAACAAGATGGGGACGGCTATAATTTAAGGAATGTGAGGTGAAATAGTCCCACCAAACCAAGCCCTGTCCATCAATGGTTCCATTGTCACCTAGTGATGAAGTGCAAAGTGAGATACAAAAAGAAACCTCTTTGAAAAGTAAAGTATTCAGTCACTGAATTTGACAACATTAAGTCAGGGCAGCGGTACCTGTTATTATCACATCTTGCAACTTATATCCATTTATTAAGCTTCTATACCTTCCTCCTGGAAGTTCAAGTCCTCGACCATATGAAGGAAGGGGTTCATCGATTTGCCAGTGAGATATATCCTAATTGAACAAAAAACATGTGAAAATCAGAGGCTCATAAAAATACATTAGTTCATTCGCTATGCCACTTCTATTTTTTTGTACAATGAAGGATAGGAATAAAAGACAAGAAGGAAATGGAGGAATAAATGGGAAGAATAGAATGAAACCTTAGAGCCAAGAATGATGGCACCCTTTGCCAGAAAGAGTGTGAGGTGGCTGGTAAGATTAAAGCTTCGAGTAAGCCATCTTCCTGGTGGCACATACAACTGAGCACCACCCTTGTCAGCAAAGGATTTGGCATAGAAAATTGCATTCTGGAAGGCGACAGTGTTCAATGTTTTTCCATCCCCAATGGCACCAAACTCTTCAACAGACACACTATGTGGTCTGTTTTCTAGTTCTGGCTTATACTTGCACTGTCTCTCAATCCCTTCGCTAACAATTTCGTCAGCATTGCTCAATGGGAGAAGCAAGAGAAACAGCACCTGAAAAAACAAGGAAACGACAATAAAAACTTTTTCGATAAGGACACAAAAATCTTAGACAAGTTTCAACAAATATGACATACTGATGAAACTAACATATTCAGAGAATGCGACAAGAAAAAGACAGGGCCAACTGCCTATATTGTTCGAATATCCTTTTCAACGACATTGTTGAAAAGGATATTCGAACAATATCCTTTTCAACGACATTGTCAAGCTGCTTACAAGAAAAAAAAAAAAAAAAGACATTGCCAAACTACTCGGGAAATATCAGACTTAGATGCTTAAATCAACAAGTCGCTACATGCTCATTTGCTCTTGGTGCATGTATACAAGAATAATAGAAAATAAATAAAGAAGGAAAATAAATTCAAAGAACAAATCAAGGGGGGAGAAAAAGTAGAACACAAAAGGAATAAGCCCAGAGAAAGTAAAATTGCAGGATAAAATACAAGTCCAAATATATTGAATATAGAAATTAACAATGTTTTATTTGCACCAAGTTGGAATTCATAGCAAGTAAAAAATTTGAATATAGATGGATAAGCTTGGGAGAAATAAAGACAAAGATGCACACAACATATATAGAGGCACAAACACATAAAAATTAACAGTAAATATAGCTGAAGCCAATCAAAATATGCAAACTGCAAATTCTCATAAACATTAGAAAAGGCCGTACGGCACAAATGCATTGAATTCGTATCTGGATGAACAATGGCAGATAATTAAGAGGGCTCAAAATATTTACAGTAGTAACTATTGAGAAAATGCTAATACAATGAAGAACGTAGTAGCTTTGACATATAGAAGAATTTTTTTCCAGAAGCTGATTTCTACAACCCAATTTTTTCAGAGTCAATTAGTTCGAAATCCCAAACAAGGAATAAATGAACACACACAAACAAATTAAGTACGAGAAACAACTAATCACTGAAACAGAAGCCATTGAATTTACTATCTGAAAACTGCATTTATAAATCAGTGGAAAAAGAGAAGAGATCCACAGCATAAAGTGCTACTACCAAACTATGATATCCAAATTGATCGTACTGGAAAATTGAGTGCGTAAACTTCAAAGGAAAAGAGAGAAAATTCAACGTTGTATGTGTTCCCCTTCAACCATCCATGATTGGTAAATGTTCATCACCGAAATTTTGTAGAAACCGAACAAGGAAATTGAATGCAGACCTGAATGGATTGCAGCAAAACCCTAAGAAGAAACGAGCCAAGCCCTGAAATTTTCTTGATTTGGGAAAGAAGCAGAAACCCAGATAGGAAACAACGTACTTACTAGCATCTTCACGAGGCTTGGCCTCTGCATCAGCAGCCAAATCAAGAAACAACGACAGATTCTGATGCCCCAAACAGCAGAAGCTGCACCAGAGATCGAAAAAGCAGTGTAAAAGGCAGAGTAGCTTTCTGGGTATTATAATATACACCGGAACTCGGACCTTTACTATATAAAATGGCAAGAAAAATTACAGAGAGAGAGAGAGAGAGAGAGAGAGAGTGACAAGAGCAATGGGTGGCAAATGAAAACTTGAGAAAAGTGATACGGAGAATAAAAAAGTAACAATAAAAATACGCGATTATGATGATTAGGGAAATGCTAATCAGCATTTAAATACGATGAATAACGTCTTTAGCCGACAATGTTGTTTTGAATTGTATGAAGGATCCCCCACTTGGGTTTTAGAGAGAGAAAGCGGAGGAGAGAGAGAGTGAGCGAGAAAACAAAAGTTGGTGTGTCAAGTATTCATATGTTGAGTCCAGGGGGTGACATAGGATTTGTCCTGTGATGATTGCTTTGTGAGATAATAAAGGGTGGGGGCGTGAGTGATAAAACTACCCGCAGGCACATGGGTTTTCCTCGGTGAAACTATCGGCTTGGAGCGGCGGTGAGGGGAGATGGCGTCACGGCACACACGTGGCTTCTCTTGCTTTTGGCCCACATAGGCCTGACAAAGCCCACCAAATTAAAACCGTGTATAAGTTGTCTTCATCAGTTTTTGTAACATTTCTGCACCCTTGTTTAACGTAAATAAAAAAAGTAAAATATTTTAAATAAAAATTATTAGATAATAATTGATAATTGTAATTGAATTTTTAATTTTTAAATAAAAATAAAACTTAATACAATGATAAAATTAAATTAAAGACCATGAATTTAAATCTTTATTTTTTTTTAAAAAAATAACATATATATATATATAAAAGATATTTAAAAATTATTCAAATATCTGATAGTAGTAATTAGGGATTGTTGTATAATAATTACATGGGATGTCATTGTGGGGCCCGGAAGTAATCATCGCAATGTGCCAGCCTGGCACCGATTTGCTGCTTTTGACAAAGCATGGAAAAATCGAATTGAGACAGAAGCGGTGGGGTGCGGTTTTGTTGGCCGGGGGGGGCGTGACGTGGCGTGCGTGTCGCCATTTGGTCCATGGTTTTTTGATACGACGAGTACGTCCAGTCCAGGTCGGTTGGTTGGTCTATCAGGTGCCAGATGGTATTTGTACTACTGAGGTTGAGTGTAAATTACAAACTGTCTGTCCCTTCGGTGTTTGTTGAGTGTAGATTACAAACTGTCCCTTGGGTTGGGTTTAGCTATAATGCATGATCGACCGATCGATCTTTATTCATCAATAAATAAATCGAAGCTACTACTGCTGTGAGTGTTTATTTCCTTCCACTTCCAGTGTTTTGTTGTTTGATAGTTTTAAATTATATAATAAATACTCTCTCTAGCATAATCCTTTATATATATATATATTCTGTTGTTGAATGGGTTGACTTGAGCATGACAACGTTGTTAATTGCAATTAATTATTGATTAATCCGAAGGTGAGAGTCGTACCCAACCCACCCTATAATTAAATTTCCAGCACCTTGTAATTAATTCTTCAAACATGACAGAGGAATTGCTTGCTGCTCATTCATTCATTCATTGTGTTCGAACACGAATCATGGGTTCAATTTATTGCCCCCCCACCATATAACTCTGGTTTAAATCACAAACGCTGAAACTTTGGTCATCTGCTTTGTGATTATGAATGAATTCATTCATCAACATTCACTAAATTATACTGCCCATTATTTTTTTATAATTTTGAGAATGATATTAATTTTTTATTTTACTTTTAAATTATAACTTAAAAATATTTTATAAAGAAATATATGTTTAAAATTTATTTACAAATTAATACTATTATATATATTAATACTAAATATTATATATAATTATTGTAGATTAATTATAATCACATCGATTACTATAATTATAATTATAACCATAATTAATAATTTATTTATTTTTTTAACCATAACAGAATTTATACCCATTTTATATTTTTTTAATTATGTCTAACAAATAGAGGTGTAACCATATTAATCAAATTACTCAAATTGAACAGATTGAATTTTTTTCAAAATCGAACCAACTCGATTGAATAGATACTCAAATTAAATAAATAAAAAAATAAAAATATTTGATGGTTTATGTTATATATAATATTTAGTTTATATATATAAAATAGTAATGTCACGTTTGGGTCGGACAAATACAAGGAATGCCACCCAAGCAATAAATCAATTCTATTTATTTATATTTTTATTATCTCATTTTCTCTTATCTCTTCACTCCACCATACTCCCCCCCCTCTCTCTCTCTCTCTCTCATTTGTATCGGGTAAAATTAATAAACACTCATTAAATTTTAAAATTATAATTATTTACACACTAAATTTTAAATTATAACAATTTACTCACTGAACTTTATTCAATGTCAATCATTCATCACTCGTTATAACTCTGTCAGATATTACAAATGGAAAATACTAATAGAATCTAACATGATTAATGGAATATGACGTAGTAAAGGTAAATTTAATATATACTCACTAAACTTTAAAAATGTAACTACTTATTCACTAAACTTTGTTCAACGTCAACCATCCATCACCTCGTTACATTACCGTCTGATCTTAAAAACTAAACTAATGATTCAAATTAAAAAAACTACTGATACTAACTAGAAGTAAAAAAAAAAAAATCTGCTTAGATTTTTTTTACCTCCATTACGAATAACGAAATTCATAAAAAATATATGTAATCAGTTTTTGGCTTGAATACATTTTTTTATGAATTTCGTTGTTCAAAATGGAGGTAAAAAAATCTAAGCAGATTTTTTTTTTTTTTTTTACTTCTAGTTTGCATCAGTAACTTTTTTTAATTTGAATAATTAGTTTAATTTTTGCCTTTTGGTTTGAGAAGTAAGTGATCTCAAATGTACATAAAAAACTTTTAATATGTTTCAAGATCAGACGGTGATGTAACGGGGTGATAGATGGTTGACGTTGAACAAAGTTTAGTGAGTAAGTAGTTACATTTTTAAAGTTCAACGAGTGTATGTTAAATTTACCTTTGTCACGTCGGATTCCATTAACATTTTCCGTTAATTATTTTGACAAAGTTATAACGAATGATGGATGATTGATATTAAATAAAGTTTAGTGAGTAAATAATTATAACTTTAAAATTCAATGAGTGTTTATTAATTTTACCCCAATTTGTATCTCATCGACGATTAACAATGATCTTGCCAATGACCATGATGACGAGTTAGAAAAACCCTATCGTCGCCGATGACAAATTGGTGATGCTAATTGAAAAGAGGGGAAATGTGAGGATGATGGTTATCTTCGAAGATGCCAACATTCCTTCTTGATTGACTCAACTTCTTCACTTCTTTTATCTCTCTCTTTATGCCTCTGTCCTTCAAAGATGAATGGGTTCATATTTGAAGACAACCCAAATCCATGTTCATCTTTAAAAATGATGATGAATCATAAATCGACAAAACGAAACCTAGATTTGGGTGTCTTGCTTGTTCATGAATCAAACCCCGATCTAGTATGTGTTTGATTTCATTCGTTTTTTGTTCATTCTTTGTTATTTTGTTTGGGTTCTGTCGACGTTCGGAATTGGTTGACTATGATTCTTTTGCTCGCCTGATGCAATAGATCCAAAAAAATGTGTATGAGATGTCTGATTTTGATCTCTCGAGCCTTGTCTCCGTCCCTGCAAGGTACTCCGAAGCTTAAGTCAATAAGCGAGTATGTAGAGAGAGAAGAGAGAAAATGTCTTAATTGGAAAAAAGTGTCTTACCCTCTCTTACAAGAGCTAGCCCATATATATCGAAGGATGTTCTTCCTTATGTGTAGCATGTCTGCCCTAGGAGATGGGACAGAATACCTAGTGCCGGCGAAGGATGTCTATGCAGCAGGAAGGTACCGATGGAACCTTCATTAATGTGGACGAGACTCGTCATTAACGGCGAGAAGACCCGTCATTAATGAAGATGGGATTTGGGGCGGACGCGCGGAAATCCAGGCACAACGGTAATGATGTCGTTATGAAAGAACCAAGATGGGACTAGTATGGGCTGGCCAGATGGGCAGAGAAAATGGGCCTGGACCACATGGTTGGGGGCGGCCCTTGGCCTGTTAACGCATCAGGACTTTAGCCTTTTCATCATGCGAGCTAGTTGGCTGAGCCGGTAACCAGCGAGGTCGCCGGGAGCTTGTCCAGATGATATTATACCAGGCTGAGTTTCGGCCATGTGCGATGTAACGCCCCACTTTTTCCCAAGCGTGTGTTAACTCGAGATTTCGGGAAAATTTAAATCAAACATCACATAAATCTCGCGATAGCCAAACTTTCATCAAAATTGTTTCCCGACAATCCCGATCGTACCTTCTTAGTATAACAAAATTTAATAACTAAGACAGGCATTATCAATCACGTCAGCGGAAGCAAGATCGAAACCTCAAATATATATACATATAACTGACAATTTCTTTTACAATAACTGAATCGATGTTTCATATGAAAATATATTACATAATCTCTGAACATTGTAATCATAGATAAAACCTATGAAAACCAAATGTAACTGCTAAATCCTGATGACATTCCTTCCCTTGATGCCACTTCTTTCACCTGGAACGTTTGAATATTCCAGGGACATAGTCCAAATTAGATGCTGAATCATCTAAGTGAGAGTTCAAAAACATTTTCATGAATGTATGCAAAATCATGTACCTATGCAAAATCATGTACCCAAAATCGATAAATCCCAACATGCACCAGCCTAAGAGAATCCCACACAGCATTTAGCCCTAACCGGGGAAAATGCAATCTCTCTAAAGGCGATACGACCACATCGACCCATTGGCAAATCGATCCTGCTTAAGAGGGACAACCTCGACATATGAACCTAGGAATCACCCCATTGTCATCGTCAGGCTTTATGCTCCCACTCAAAAGCATTCCGAAACACAACCCTAGCCTCAAGAGTGTCACATCAGCACTATCCTCGGAATCGACGCCACTTAGGCATTAATGCTATTGCTCAAAGGAACCTGGGGTGGTGTCCACTCGCAGCCCCGCCACTTGAGCCAACAACTGGGGTGGTGTCCACTCTCAGCCCCACCACTTGGGTCCCGTAGGGTGAAGTCCATCTCAGCCCCGTCCTAAGTGGGTCACCTAGCATTAATCCTAGGTACGCATCCCGAGTGCTGTCACTCTGGGCCACGTCACAGGTTAACAACTTTCATCCCACATAGAAAACACAAAACAAGCCAATGGTCGAAAATCATAACATGCATCACTTAAAATCATAACATGCGTCACTTAAAATCAACCCTTAAAATCGACGTTTAATGCACGTGTAAACGATCATTTGACATTTCATCACAAGAACCCAAAGGTAAACAAAGTTTGGGGGTGAACACTCACAGTAAAACCGTTCATATGTTATTTGAAATCTTTTCGGGTAGAACCACTCACCTTTAGACGAATTTCCAATTGACAAGCGCGATTAGCCTCGATTTGCACGCCTGTCTCGATCTGCGTGCCTGACCTTGATTTGCGTGCCTAGCCTCGATTCTCGCGCCTGACGCTCTTGTACTTCAACCTCGAGCCTCAACGATAACGCTCTTATACTTTAACCTCGAGCCTCAACGATACCCTAGTCATCACGTTTGTCCAAAATCATATCAATATTTTTCCAATTTTCCATAATTTCTTCCTATTTTCCTTATATTTCTCCTCAAAAATTCTAATAAATGCTTACTCAAAATTTTTCCTTGGTTTCTCTTCATAATAATTCATAAATAATTAATTGCTATCTCCAAAAATTTTCTAAGAATTTTCCAATACCTCTTCCTATTTTTCATAAGCCTTATTCACTTTGAAAATTACAAAATGACTATTTTCTTCAACATTTTTCTAAATTTTCTTGCATCATAATTCATAATTTATTTTTCTAAAAATAGAAAAAATTTCAAAATTACCTGACCCTTCACGCGCTCTCACGCGTGGGCACGTGGCTGGGCAAAATCTGTTGGCGCGTGGCAGTCACGCGCCACCTTCTTCAACCTCTAGTCGGCCGCCGGCGGGTGCTCTGATGGTAGCAAATCGGGTGCCGTTCGAAAGCCCTCGAGAAGTCGATCACATCCCCACCGATTTCAGGCCGAAAGGACGCCAGAAAGTCGTTTAAAACTCGAGTTGCAGGTCTTGGTTTCGGTCCGCCTAGGGCATTTCTGGCCACCTTCGAAACACCCTCAAACCTACTCCAAAACGCCTCAAATCGGTGCCAAAATGATCCTTGTATCCTAGAGACCAAAAGCCCTCTATCAAAGCTCCAAAAATCATTCAAAAACGAGTTCGATTTGTGCTTCTAAAATCGGCCGAAACCCCTCGGTATTTATAGCCCCAAAACCACCCCCACGTGGCCGATCTTCGGCCAAGGCTTCTTCCCCACGCTTCCTAGACCCCCCTAGGCCACTCCCTGACGACCCTAGGCTGTCCAAATCGCCGAAAAATCAAGCCAAAATCTCGACCAATCTGCCATGTATGAGCAGATTTTCTGAAAATTACAGTTAGGCCCCTATGAAATTTTGTTTTGCATTTTGGCCCCTAACCTCAAGCCCCTGACTTTTCTAATACCTTCACTAAGACCCTTAAGGTTAATACTTCTCATTTCTCCCTTGAAAATTTTGAAAAATTGCCGTTTAGACCTTCCTCGGGTAATTTTAGAAAATTATACTTAGGCCCGATTGATTTATTTGACCTCAAATCCACTCGATTCAACCCGAAACCACTTAGGGGTTGTTCTATACATCGAATACTAGTCTTTGTCACTCTTCGTTGACTTTTCGGATGTCGTTTACAGCAATTCGGTAAAATGACTTAATTGGCAGCTGTATTTTTTGTTGTACCGAAAATTGTTCCCGATCTTATTTTTTTCATCACTAAAAATCATAATTTTGATTGCTTGTCGATACTATACCATTTTCTTGGGCTATCTAGGGTCTGAGGTTCTCCCACTGGCTAATTCAATCGTCCAAAGCTGCGTTAGTGTGTCTTATAGTCTTATTTTTCTCAAATTTCTAATTTTACCCTTTATCAAATATCATTTTATCCTCAAAATTGTCCTCGGGTGTTACATGCGAGCTCGCTTTGAGGGTCTCAACTTGAAGCCTATTAGCTCATTTGACAGTTGGACCGGCCCAATGAGTTGGGCCCAGCCCTTATAGAGTAGGACGGAAAATACCCGTAACATCAACCCCCCCAGCTCGCAGTGCGATGTTCGGTCCGAGAGCTGATACGTACTGGCTATCTCTGCAACCAAGACACCTTTTCAACTTTCCGCCCAATCGTGTCATATCACACTGTTTCATGTAGCACGTCTTGTCTGCGGCGCATTTAATGCGCACGTTTCCCATAACCGCTCAATCATCATGTCCGTTGGTCCCACACTTTTGCGCACTGCCGTTGGATCTGGGGAAGCTCTTTGGTCTTTCCATCTAACGGTGGCGTATCCCGAACTATAAAAGGAGGGATAGAATCTTGCCCTCTTCTCCTTCTACTGCATCATTTTGAAAATACCCCTGGCTACTGAACCCACTTCCTTCCCGACTTCAAGGTTCCATCGCCGCTGATTCTGCAATTCCCTCGTCCTCATCCTTTGACGGGTTTTTTCTTGTTACATCCAAACTCAGCATCCATCCATCGGAAAACTGTAAGTTCCTCGTATCCCAGCAGTGGCTATACGAGCTTCCGAGGAGCGTGCGACTCGCGAGGTCTTCAAACGCTATCCTTCGAAGATGACGTTTGGAGAGCTGAAGTCGTGCGCTTCAGAATACAGATTCCCCTGCGGCGCTTGCTTGATGGTGCCTTCGCCTGGCGACCACGCAGCCTTCCCTCCCGCAGGATACGTGGCCGTTAGCCCTCAGCACTTAGAATTTGGCCTTAGGTTTCCACTCCATTCTTACCTCGTCGCCATCCTAAACGATTTGAAGCTTGCCCATTTTCAGCTGACCCCTAACTCCTACGCCCAAATAACTTCCTTGGCCTTACTTTTTAGAAAAAACGAGCTCCCCTTCCCTATTCCCAAAATCCTTAGGTACCTTTACTCTTTCAAGGGTACCAAGGACGGGCTGTACTACATGGCAGCTCGTTCGTCTGACTATAAGAGACTCTTGCCACAAGGGAAGGCAAAAGGTAGGTCTAACGTAGGGGATTATAAGTTCCATTGGTTCTATATTTCTTGTTGTTCCCTTCACGACCTTAACAACCTCAGCTTTGTCCTTATGCCGAGTGAGTGGTCTTTCAACCCGTCCCTATGACCGTGAACCGTTTGTATACTCTGTGCGTACAAATCTTCTTCTGTCTTGATTTTGCAGATGTTACTAGTGGGAAACCCGAACTGACCACCTCTGAGGCAGTTGGACTAAAAAGGGCTTCCGAGGCGAAGACTGACGAGGACGACTGTGAGTTCACCGATTGCCTACTCAGAGATTATCAGCTCACTCCTCCTCTAGAGTTTAAAGAAATCAGGAAGGAAGACATAGGGATCCGAGGCCAAAGAGAGATAGGGTCGGCTTTGGACATTGCCGATCTCGGAGTGGATCCGGTTGGAGAAGACCGAATTCGTGGAGAAGTCACTGTCGCAGCCCCGTCACCATTGCCGGGAGTGATGAAGCTTCAACTCCAGCGACCCAGAGCTTCTGCGATCTCGAGCATACCTCAGGCTGTTCGTGCGGTCTTTTCTCCAGCAAAGGGCCAAGCAGCAGGTACTCTTAATGATGCGAAAGGTGTGAGCTGTGACCTCGCGAACTTGCCTGGCCCCAATCCCGCATTAACGGCGACGACCTCCTTGGAACTAGCTCCCGCTGTCACCTTCTCGCGGTCTGGGGCTGAGGTGGTGGCAGCGAACCGCGGAAAACAAGTGGTCCGCGAGGAAGTTTCGAGTGGAAAGAGGAAAGCTCCGCCGGCCCCGCAGGTCGCTCAGCAGTCTCGGGCCGATAAGAGGAAGAAGACGGACACTGATGCTATGCCGAGCGCCTCTATGGTCACGGCCGGTGGGGCATACTTCACCCCCTTCCTGGACAATCTGAACAATATTCTTGGCAATTACGCCAGGAATTTGGATAGGAGGGAGGTGTCCGATGACGTACTCGATGACTATGTTGCGTGCCGCTGCCTTTTGGTAAGGGACTTGCTCTCTCCTTGACTTTGATTTTTTTTTTTAATTTTTTTAAGTTTGATCGTGCTGACCTCCGAACTTTGTAGGCTTCCCTGGGCGTCTTCATGCAGAAAAGGAGAGAGCTCGCCTCTCGAGGGAACGAGAGAAGCTTGAGATTGCCGTGGAGGCGCTGAAGAAGGAGAAGAAGAGACTGGAAGAAAATCTGACCTTTGTGACCGATGAGTCCAAGAAGTATCAGAACAAGGTCGAGGGCCTGGAGGATCAGGCGCGAGACGCTGAGAGGGCCAAGAGGGAGGCCGAAGACGAGCTAGACCGCGAGAAAATGATGCATGAATCGACCTTCTCTCAGGCGACCTCGAAGCTGAATAAGGCCGAAGCGGAGCTAGTCGTGACGCGGGGTGACTTGGATAGGGCTCTTCGACGGGCCGAGGCGGCGGAGGAAGAGATCAAGCAGCTGAAGGTCGACGTCGAGGTTCGAGTCTCCAAGGAGCGCGAGGAGGTTGAGTCCGATATCTGCATTGCGTTTCTTTTCACTTTGTGGAAAGCGCACCCGGATCTTGATGTCTCTTGCTTTGGCGAGGAAGCAATAGAGGCGGTGAATAGATATGTCGCCGAAGCCGCGACCTCCCAAATTGCTGTCCCTGAGCCCGAACCTTTCTAGGTCGTGGTCGACCTATCTGCCGAAGACGCCGTCGATCCAAGTCCTCAAGATGCGGCAGCCCCAACCTCGAACCCTCTAGGCCCTTAGATTTTCGTTTCTCTTTTTCTTCAATCTTGTACTCGGGCTCTTAAAATAATAAAGTTTCCTCATTGCTTGAATTTCTTGTTTCTCTATTCTTTATTCTTTACTGTAGACTGAAAGTCGAACATAAGGATGTGCTTGAATCCAAACAACGCAATAACCCTCTTAGATCGATAATAACGGACCCTAAAGCCAAACAACTTTAGGCAATATGTTAGGTAAGGCATCGTTAGTTCGAGCCGTATACCCAATGGGTTTAGGGGAGAAGCTAAGATTGATGTTCGGGTAAACCGCAAACCATAGCATAAAAGCTAAGTTGAATGGGCCCCAGCTCGCCGGCCATAGCTTTATTGCGTGATGACTTATTATCAAATCATGCCACTAGGGTCAAGATGAATGATTTTAAATTTGTCAACCACGATCTAGGGGAAAAACTAAGATGACTATTCAGGTAAGCCGCAAACCATAGCATGAAAACTAAGTTGAATGGGCCCCAGCTCGCAGGCTATAGCCTTTATGCGTGGTGGCATATTATCAAACCATGCCACTAGGGTCAAGATGAATGATTTTAAATTTGTCAACCACGATCTAGGGGAAAAACTAAGATGACTGCTCAGGTAAGCCACAAACCATAGCGTAAAAGCTAAGTTGAATGGGCCCCAGCTTGCAGGCCATAGCCTTTATGCGTGGTGACATATTATCAAACCATGCCACTAGGGTCAAGATGAATGATTTTAAATTTGTCAACCACGATCTAGGGGAAAAACTAAGATGACTGCTCAGGTAAGCCACAAACTATAGCGTAAAAGCTAAGTTGAATGGGCCCCAGCTCGCAGGCCATAGCCTTCTTACAATGAAAGTCTTCTGTTTCTTATTCCTTACCACCGAAGCGCAGTCGTGAAATAGGATTCAAGTATGAAAGGTTCATCGCCCTTACACGAAGCGAAATATTCATATAAAGTGGCACTTAATAAAAGTGAAACATTTGTCCAGTGAGTAGAGATACACGGGAGAGGGAGGAGTGCTTTCTTATCGGAAATACTGTCTCAGATGCTCTGCGTTCCATGCCCATGGAAGAATTGCCCCGTCCTGGTCTGCCAGATGATACGCCCCGTTGCCAAGGTTTTCGTTTATCGTGTAAGGACCCTCCCAATTTGGGCCTAAAGTCCCTTCACTGCTTTTGCGGGCTCCGGAGAGGACAAGGCGCAGCACGAGGTCTCCAGTACTGAACTGTCGGACTCGGACCCGCCGGTTGTAGTTTCTCGCCACGCGTTGTTGGTAAGTCGCAATTCTTAATTGAGCTGTCTCTCTCGCTTC
The DNA here is from genome assembly GCA_036245055.1 of Diospyros kaki. Classification (NCBI taxonomy): domain Eukaryota; kingdom Viridiplantae; phylum Streptophyta; class Magnoliopsida; order Ericales; family Ebenaceae; genus Diospyros; species Diospyros kaki. The sequence goes on along the minus strand of BSEG01000016.1, from coordinate 6,473,278 downwards.
TTCAAGCAGGTCGAGATGTGTGGAAAGTAGCTGGTCGTTGTTCTCTGGGTCGAAAGTGGCTCTCCGCTGACATATTACTTCGTTTTCCACGGGGATCATTGCTTTAGATCCATAGACCATGAAAAAATGGGTCTCTCTCGTGGTCGAACGAGTAGTAGTTCGGTAGGCCCAGTGTAACATCCGAGGATAATTTGAGGATAAAAATGATAATTGATAAAGGGCATAATTGGAATTTTGAGAAAAATAAGACTACAGGGCACATTAACACAGCTTTGGACGATCGAATTAGTCAGTGGGAGTACTTCGGACCCTAGATAGCCCAGGAAAATGGTGTAGTATCGACGAGCAATTAAAATTATGATTTTTGGTGATAAAAGAAATAAGATCGGGAACAGTTATCGGTACAGCAAAAATACAGCTGCCAATTAGGTCGTTTTACCGAATTGCTGTAAACGAAGTCCAAAAAGTCAACGGAGAGTGTCAAGGAATAGTATTCGATGTGTAGAACAACCCTTAAGTAGTTTCAGGTTGAATCGAGTGGATTTGAGGTCAAATAAATCAATCGGGCCTAAGTGTAATTTTCTAAAAATGCTCGAGGGAGGTCAAAACGATAAATTTTTGAAAGTTTCAAGGGAGAAATGAGAAGTACTAATCTTGAGGGTCTTAGTGATAGTGTTAGAAAGATCAGGGACTTGAGGATAAGGACCAAAATGCAAAACAAAATTTCATAGGGGCCTAACTGTAATTTTCAGAAAAATCGCACTAACATGGCAGATTGGCCGAGATTTTGGCCTGATTTTTCAGCGATTTGGACAACCTAGGGTTGTCAGGGAGTGGCCTAGGGGGATCTAGGAAGTGTGGGGAAGAAGCCTTGGCCGGAGATCGGCCATGTGGGGGTGGTTTTTTGGCTATAAATACCGAGGGCTTTCGGCCGATTTTAGAAGCACAAATCGAGCTTGTTTTTGAACGATTTTTGGAGTTTTGATAGAGGGCTTTTGGTCTCTAAGAGTCAAGGATCATTTTGGGATCGATTTGAGGCGTTTTGGAGTAGGTTTGAGGGTGTTTCGGAGAAGGCCGGAAATGCCCTAGGCGTACCGAAACCGAGACCTACAACTCGAGTTTTAAACGACTTTCCGGCGTCCTTTCGGCCTGAAATCGATGGGGATGTGATCGACTTCTCGAGGGCTTTAAAACGGCACCCGTTTTGCAACCATCGGAGCACCCGCCGGCGGCCGGCCCAAGGTAGAAGACGACTGGCGCGTGACTACCACGCACCAGTTCAAGCCAAGTCAGCCACGCGCCGCGCGTGAGGCCTCAAGTAATTTTGAATTTTTTTTTTATTATTTTAAGAAAAATAAATTATTAATTATGGTGCAAGAAAATTTAGAAAAATGTTAGAGAAAAATGGTCATTTTGTAATTTTCAAAGTAAATAAGGTTTATAAAAAATAGGAAGAGGTATTGGAAAATCCTTAGAAAATTTTGGGAGTTAGGAATTAATTATTTATGAATTGTTATGAAGAGAAATCAAGGAAAAATCTTGAGTAGGTATTTATTAGAATTTTTGAGGAGAAATATAAAGAAAATAGGAAGAAATTGGAAAAATAGATATTGATATGATTTTAAACATACGTGATGACTAGGGTATCGTAGAAGCTCGAGGTTAAAGTATAAGAGTATCGGCGCGAGAATCAAGGCCAGGCACGCAAATCGAGGTAGGCGCGCAAATCAAGGCGACTCGCGCTCTTCAAGAAAAGCTGAGTTACAAGGTGAGTGGTTCTGCTCGAAAAAATTTCAAGTAATATGTGAACGGTTTTACTGTGAGTGTTCACCCCCAAACTTGTTTAGCCATTGGGTTCTTGTGATGAATTGACCAAATGATTGTTTATACGTGCATTAAACGTTGATTTTAAGTGTTGATTTTAAGTGACGCATGTTGTGATTTTAAGTGATGCATATTATGATTTTCGACCATTGGCTTGTTTTGTGTCGTCCATGTGTTATGTGGGTTGTTAACCTGTGACGTGCCCCAGAGTGACAGCACTCGGGATGCGTACCTAGGATTAATGCTAGGTGACCCACTTGGGACGGGGCTGAGACGAACTTCACCCTACGGGACCCCAGTGGCGGGGCTGAGAGTGGACACCACCCCGGTTGTTGGCTCAAGTGGCGGGGCTGCGAGTGAACACCACCCCAGGTTCCTTTGAGCAATAGCATTAATGCCGAGGTGACGTCGATTTCGAAGATAGTGCTGATGTGACATTCTTGGGGCTAGGGTTGCGATGGGTTTTGGAATGCTTTTGAGTGGGAGCGTAAAGCCTAACGATGACAATGGGGTGATTCCCAGGTTCATATGTCGAGGTTGTCCCTCTTAAGCAGGATCGGTTTGCCAATGGGTCGATGTGGTCGTGTCGCCTTTAGAGAGATTGCATTTTCCCCGGTTAGGGCTAAATGCTGTGTGGGATTCTCTTAGGCTGGTGCATGTTGGGATTTATCGATTTTGGTACATGATTTTGCATTCATGAAAATGTTTTTGAACTCTCACTTAGATGATTCAGCATCTAATTTGGACTATGTCCCTGGAATATTCAAACGTTCCAGGTGAAAGCAGTGGCGCCAAGGGAAAGAATGTCATCGAGATATAGCCGTTACGTTGGTTTTCGTAGGTTTTGTCTATGATTACAATGTTCAGAGACTATGTAATGTATTTTCATGTGAAACATCGATCTGGTTATTGTTAAAGGAATTGTCAATTATATATATAACATTGAGGTTTCGATCTTGCTTCCGCTGATGTGATGGATAATACCTGTCTTAGTCTAATTATTAAATTTGTAATATTGAGAAGGTACGATCGGGATTGTCGGAAAACGATTTTGATGAAAGTATGCCTATCGAGAGATTTATGTGATGTTTAATTTAAATTTTCCTAAAATCTCGAGTTAACGCACGCTTGGAAAAAGTGGGGCATTACACCCAGAGCACAGTCTGTAGTTTGTCTGCCCAGGCTCCTTTGCTGGCCTCCAACCTCGTTTTCAATGTCTGCTTGATTATCTTGTTGATGGCTTCAATCTGGCCGTTGGCTTGTGGATGGTCTACGGCTGTGAAGCTTTTCTTGATCCCTAGTGACTCACAAAATTGGACAAACTGCTCGCTAGTAAATTACGTTTCGTTGTCGGTGATGATTTGCTGGGGGACTCCAAACCTGCAAATGATGTGGTTCCATACGAAACCTTCTGCCTTTGCAGCGGATATTTGTGTGAGCTCCTTCGCTTCTACCCATTTGGTGAAGTAGTCCACGGCTACAATAGCATGCTTACAGCCACCGCGAGTTGTTGGGAGTGGCCCAATCAGGTCGATCCCCCACATGGCAGATGGCCAAGGACTACTCATTTGTTGTAGGTAGGCGGGGGGGACTCGTGGTACTTTGGAAAATTTTTGGCACGCGTCGCATCTTCTTACCAGGTCCGTAGCATCTTGCTTCATGGTGGGCCAGTAAAAGCCCTGGCGAAATATCTTCTGAGCTAAGGATACTCCCCCAGCGTGATTGCCACAATGTCCAGCGTGAATTTTAGTGAGGACCACTTGGTAGTCAGGCTCATCAAAACACCTGAGTAATGGGGCCGAGAATCCTCGCTTGTACAGCACATCATCAAAAATACAGTATCGGGCCGCGCGAGCTCGAGTGCTTCTTGCCTCCAACTTATCAGTCGGCAGCCTTTCGTCTTGTAAGTAGTTCACGATCGGCTGCATCCATGAACCTGGCCTTAGCTCTATCTGCAAAATCTCATTTTTGTCCTCTGTGCTTGGCGCTGCTAGGAATTCTATGGGGATAGCCTCCAACGAGTTTGCATCACCGACTGATGCCAGATGAGCTAGCGCATCAGCATGAGAGTTTTGGTCCCGCGGGACTTGATTCATGTCGTAATCTTCGAAGGAGTGAAGGAGCCCTCGGACTTTGAGGAGGTATGTTGACATCTTCTGACCCTTTGCTTGATATTCTCCTCGTACCTGGCGAACCACGAGCTGAGAATCACTGAAAATTTTCAGTCGATCTGCCTTGACCTCTTTTGCTAAGCGCAGACCGGCTAGAAGTGCCTCATATTCTGCTTCATTGTTGGTGGCCTTGAAGTCGAACCTTAGTGCATAGGGTATCTTGTGTCCTTCTGGGCTTATCAGGAGGACGCCAGCCCCGGACCTGTGCTCGTTGGAAGAACCATCAACAAACAATTCTCAGATGAGAGAGAATGAAGGAGGGGGCTCTTCCATTGGTCTCGTGAATTCCGCGACGAAGTTAGCCAGCGCTTGCCCTTTTATGGCTGTTTTGGGCTTGTATTCAATGCTGAATTGGGCGAGTTCAATTGCCCATTTGAGCAAGCGGCCAGATGAGTCGGGTTTCTGCAGGATTTGCTTTAGTGGATGTTTGGTTAATACGCCGATTGGATGAGCTTGGAAATAAGGGCGTAGTTTTCTGGATGCGACAACCAGAGAGAAAGCGAGCTTCTCCATAGGGGAGTACCCTGTTTCGGCATCGAGGAGCCTGTAGCTGACGTAATAGACTGGGTATTATACCCGGTCTTCTTCTCGTATAAGTGCGGCGCTGACTGCGTATTCAGATACTCCCAGATAGAGAATTAGTTCCTCCTTTTCTTTTAGTTTAGACATAAGGGGAGTCCGTCCCAAGTATTCTTTTAGTTGCTGGAAAGCGCTTTCACACTCCTTTGTCCATTCGAAGCTTCTTGCCTGCTTCAAGATGTTAAAGAATGGGATGGACTTGTCGGATGACTTGGAGACGAAACGGCTAAGGGCTGCAATTTGTCCATTAAGGCTTTGGACTTCCTTAGTCTTGGTGGGTGACTGCATGTCCAGCAAAGCTCGGATTTTCTCAGGGTTGGCCTCGATTCCTCTCTCATTGACTATGAATCCCAGGAATTTCCTGAAAGCCACGCCGAATGAGCATTTGAGTGGATTTAACTTCATCCCGTACTTCCTTAGAACTTGGAATGCTTCCGCGAGGTCGCTGATATGGTTACTGGCCTATTTGGACTTCACCAGCATGTCATCTACATATACCTCCATGATTTTTCTAATCAGATCTCCGAACATCATATTGACGAGCCGTTGATATGTAGCTCCCGCGTTCTTTAACCCGAAGGGCATCATCTTGTAGCAGTATAGCCCCCGATCAGTCATAAAGGAGGTATGCTCTTCTTCGTCAGGGTTCATAAGGATCTGGTTGTATCCTGAATAGGCGTCCATGAAGCTCAGGAGATGGTGGACAGCGGTGGCGTCAACGAGCTGATCAATTCTTGGTAGAGGGAAGCTATCTTTCGGACAAGCTTTGTTCAAGTCCGTAAAATCGATGCAAGTCCTCCATTTCCCACTCTTTTTCTTTACCAGGACCGGGTTTGACACCCAGGTCGGGTATTAAGCCTCCCTGATAAGCTCGCTGGTCAGGAGCTTATCCACCTCTTCCTTTAATGCCGCGTACCGTTCAGTCGTCATCAATCTCCTCTTCTGACGCACCGGTTTGTAATTGGGCCTGACATTAAGTCGGTGCTGCATTATCCTCCGGTCTATCCCCACCATGTCCTCGTGACTTCATGCGAACACATCCAGGTTTGCCTTGAGGAATTCGGTTAGTTGGGCCTTTCTACCAATGGAAAGGCCTTTGCCGATCTGGAGCCATTTTTTGGTGCCATGATAATTGATTTCTACATTTTCCACTTCGCCGGCAGGGCTAGCGGTGCGATCGCAATCCACATCACGTGGATCCAAATCGTGGCTGACTTCCCGGCCACTGGGGGTTGAAACTTCTCCTCCGGTGACTACATTTACCCCTTTCGTTTTGAACCCTATTTTTAGTGCTTCTTTGTAGCAACGCCTTGCTGATTGCTGTTCGCCCTTTATGCATCCGGTCCCCTTTAGCGTTGAGAATTTAACCACCAGGCTCCTGGTCGAGATAATGAAGTTGAGGTTGTTTATGGCAGGCCTCCTTATGATGACGTTGTAGGCAGACAGGCCATCGATGATGAGGAAATCTGCCATCACAGTGGCCTGGAGGTCTGATTCTCCGACCGTTAATGGGAGCCTTATACGCCCTTTTGGTGTTACAGCGTCGCCTGTTTACCCGTACAGCGGCTCCAGAGAAGGTATCAGCTGGTCGATCTTTAGCCCCATTTGGTCATAACATGCCATGTACATGACATTTACTGAGCTACCAGTATCTAGCATGATTCTCCGTATCTCCATGTTGCCAATGCGAGCTCGGACTACGAGGGCATCGTTGTGCGGCCAGTGCACGTCTCTGGAATCGTCCTCGGTGAAGGAAATGTCGGCCAAGGGGATTCTGGCTTTTTTGAAAGGTTCCCCTTGACTACCATTCCTGATAAGCAGAAGGTGGACGGCTTCTCGTACGTACCGTTCGTGCGACCTGTTGGAGGTTCCTGCGATGTGAGGCCCTTCGTGAATGGTGAAGATAGTTCTCACCGTGGGCGCCTGGTCCAGCTCGGGGGCTCGGCGGGGACTTTGTTGGGCTGGCTGTTTGGATTGCTGCTCCTTGGGACGCACCACATATTCACGTAACCGACCTCTCCTGATTAATTCTTCAATCGCGTCTTTCAGCGCCCAGCATTCGAATGTTGTGTGTCCCACCTCGTTGTGATAGGCGCAGAACTTGCTTTTTGTTCTGTATTTGTCGGGAGTCCTCAGAAGATTAGGCTTCCCAAAATCTTCTCTGTCGCGTTCTGTGGCGAAGATTCTGTCACGGGAGTCAGACAAGACACTGTAATTTTCGTAACGACCTTGACGGGCCGGTCGCTCGACTCCCTGTGCAAATTTCGCCTTCTTAGCAACCTGATCATCATGAGCCCGCCCTTGCCCCTCTTTACGAGATTCTTCTTCACCCTTCTTTTTGTTCTAGCTGGCGTGTCCCTCTCCCTTTCTCTGGTCACTGGGCTTTTTTAAACCGAACGCTTATTCCCACCGGACCTCCTTCACAGCTCGCTCGAAAATTCGCCAAGGTCTTTTACCGGGGACTTGTAAATGCTCTCGTAGAGCTTCCCATCTTTGCGGAGTCCGACGGAGACCGTGGTTAGTATTCCTTCGTCGGAAGGGCTCTCCACATTATTTACCTCGTGTCTGAACCTCTCAATGTAATCTTTCAAGGACTCGTTGGATCGTTGGAAAACAGTAGCGAGGTGGCATGTCGGGGCAAGCTGCCTTCGAAGCGACCTATATTGATCCACAAATTTGTTCTGGCATTCTTCCCAGCTGCCAATGCTACGGGGGTGAAGCCTTCGTAGCCATGCCCGGGGTATGTCTCCCAGTGTCGCGGGGAAAGCTCGGCACTTGGCTAATGAACCGGACGTTTGTAGGTCCATCTGGATATTGAAAGAGTCTAGGTGATCGTTACTGAGGAATGCTGGAGACCTTAAATCTGTGAGGTAGGGGCTCCATCTCGATTTCTCTGGAGAATGGGGTTCTTTCCTCACAGCTCCCCCTCAAGTTGTGTGGCCCATGCCTGGCCTCTAGTTGCTGAATTCTTTGTAGCAGTTCCCCCACCATGGGGTCTTGATTTGCCGATTGCCTGGTAGTGAGTTGCTCTTCTAGTGCGGTGTCCCGTTCCGAGTGGCAGCGATCTCGCGAGGTAGGCCATATCTTGTGTTCGCGATCTGGAGTACGGTGGTGGTCGGCATGGCTGCTGCTGATCTTTACCAAGGGTTCTCCCCGCCGTCGATTTTCGTGCTAGCGACTCCCTCCGCGGGGGTCTTCGTGGCCACTCCGAACTGGGCTTACTCCGGTCTTCTGCTCGGTGAGGTGTGTTCTTAGCACTTTATCGCGGTGGCGCCGCTCTTCCACTTCCCGAGAGCGCTGGTTGGAAGAGCGGACCGAGCCAGCTCGTCGGGGGCGTCTTCCGGCTTCGTTTTTCTCTTCTAGAGGGGGCCTTTCATTTAAGGGCCGAGAAGCGGCTGCTTGCATTTGCGCTGTCTGAGCTTGTACTTGTGCTAGAGTCTTGACCGCATCAGCGAGCTGTATAACAGTGTTCTCTAAAGTTTCTTGACGTTGTTTCCAGATTTGCGTCATTTTCGCATCGGTGGCAGGAGCCTCGGGCGGGTAGGAGCGTCCCCCGGGGATGCCACAGGTAGGTTCGATCGGAGGGGGCCTAAAGGCGGACGACGTGGCACCCCCAACTTGCGGGATTCCCGGTAAGCGACCAAGATGATTTATTGGTCGGTTGATGGTCGCTTCAAAACGTCTCGTGTTTTTGGTTTTCGGCATTGATGTATTGACCAAAGCGGGCCCTCCTTCTAGCGCCAAAATGTCGATGTTTGGAATTGGTCGACTATGATTCTTTTGCCCGCTTGATGCAATGGATCCAAAAAAATGTATATGAGATGTCTGATTTTGATCTCTCGAGCCTCGTCTCCGTCCCTGCAAGGTACTCCAAAGCTTAAGTCAATAAGCGAGTATGTAGAGAAAGAAGAGAGAAAATGTCTTAATTGGAAAAAAGTGTCTTACCCTCTCTTACAAGAGCTAGCCCATATATATTGAGGGATGTTCTTCCTTATGTGTAGCATGTCTGCCCTAGGAGATGGGACAGAATACCTAGTGTCGGCGAAGGATGTCCATGCAGCAGGAAGGTACCGATGGAACCTTCATTAATATGGACGAGACTCGTCATTAACGGCGAGAGGACCCATCATTAATGAAGATGGGATTTGGGGCGGACGCGCAGAAATCCAGGCACAGCGGTAATGATGTCGTTATGAAAGAACCAAGATGGGACTAGTATGGACTGGCCAGATGGGCAGAGAAAATGGGCCTGGACCACATGGCTGGGGGCGGCCCTTGGCTTGTTAACGCATCAGGACTTTAGCCTTTTCATCATGCGAGCTAGTTGGCTGAGCCGGTAACCAGCGAGGTCGCCGGGAGCTCGTCCAGATGATATTACACCAGGCCAAGTTTCGTCCATGTGCGAGCTCGCTTTGAGGGTCTCAGCTTGAAGCCTATCAGCTCATTTGACAGTTGGACCGGCCCAATGAGTTGGGCCCAGCTCTTATAGAATAGGATGGAAAATACCCGTAACAGGTTCAATCTAGGTATTTCATTTCGTTTTTATTTGGGTTTGATTTCGCTTAGAGAAATTCTATCTGCAACCCATAAAATTGCTTTTCACAGCCCACATCCCACTAAATTCTTCACTAATTTTAAAATTCCTATTTTACCCTTACAACCCACAACCCACTCTCTCATTTGACCACCCTCGACCGTCGCCTTACCTCTCATTTTCTCTCCCACACATACACACAAAACACACATACGTATATATATATACACACGGGCAGTGGCCATGGCTACTGACCCACCTCCATTAGCCGACCCACACACACACTCTCTCTTTGTGCAATGGTCGTGAGGTGGGTCAACACCACTATTGCCAAGGTGACCCACCAACAGTTCCCCCCAGTGGGTTGGCCATTGCTAACCCACCTTGGCAATGGAGATGGTAGCCGACCCACCTCGTGGCCGTCGCAAAGAGAGAGAGAGAGTGTGAGTGAGTGTGGGTCGGTCGCCATGGCTGACCATGATTGCTGCGCGCGCGTGTATATATATATGTATGTGTTTGTGTGTGTATAGTGCTGGAGAGAAAGAAAGAGGCGAGGCGCCAGTCGAGGGTGGTCGGAGGAGAGACTGGGCTGTGAGGGTAAAATAGAAAATTTAAAATTAGTGAAGAATTTGACGATGTGTGAGCTGTGAAGAACAATTTTGTAGGCTGCAGATAGAATTTCTCTTTCGCTTATTATGTTCAATCTCTTTAGTGTTTCGTTAGTTGGTTAATTCTTATTTTCAGTCTACTGCACACTCTTTGTCACAAGCTGTATCTATTTCTTTAGTTTTGTTGAAACAAAACAATGAAGTTTTTAATTTTTATAAATTACAATAACTATAAAGAAGATAGCTTAAAAATGTAAAAGCACCTAGACAAATATATCTAATGTATCACAAAAGATGGTAATTTTTTAATATTTTGATAAATGTACGGTGTATCACTTTAGGAAGGTTTGAAGTTTAATTATCATTTAGTTATTCACATGTGATTTAAGGAGGCAAATTCACTCTAACGGATTGCACTCCAGTGTCATTTATAAGATCAATATTAGTTAATAAGTCTCAGTGACTATTATTACTTCATTCGCTTTAAATTTAAAATAATTTTATAACGGACAACCCACTAAATTTCCTACCATAAAAAGAAGTTACTTCTTGTAAGAAAACTTGAATAAAAATTAAATTCAAATATTTTAACTTTTGTATCACTCAAACTACTGATTTAATGATTATATTTACAGAATACATACATCTCTTATCACGTAATGGTTGTTTGTTTGGGAGGCTCTAGGATCCAATGCAGATTGTCGAGCGAAAAAAAGGGGAAACAATCCAAGAATTGGAGAGGGTGAATTTTGACACGTGACATAAAGTTGGTGGCCTAGAATTCTATGGCCATGGAGAACCAGACCAGAGAGACCACACAGAGACAGAGATTCACGATCCTTGCCTTGGCCACCCTGCCCCTGGCACTGGCCCCAGCTTGCCTGCACTTCGCAGGGCGATTAATTCTGCTGCTGTTTTGGAGACATGTTTTTGACGTTGGATAACTAAATTAAGGGCTATTTGGATATGTTTGCTGTTCTTTTTTATTAATTTTAGAATTGAAAATTTTAGAAGTATGTTTGTTTCATGTAGTTTTAATAACAAATTTTTAAATCAGTAGATATCATTCTCTTGAATTATCAAAATTTGAAATCGAATAACGAATTTTATAACTAGAACTAGATTGCTCAAACACCGTTTAAATATGCTAAAATTTAGATACTAAGCTACATGCATTTGTTGAACTTTGAGAAATGCCCCTAAAATTTCATCACAAAATCCTCTGGGTTTAGAAAACAACAAAACATATTTTTATTTCTTTCAACAATTAACTTTGTACAAACACAAAAACCATATGAATATATATTCTTAAAATGTTCATAAGTTTTGGCTTTTAAAACAATAGGGAAAAAAACACAGCCGCAAACGCGACTCAACAAAATTCGTATATCGAACTATGCCTAAATCTCCTGATAAAATAATTTGCTGAACTCGAGGGAAAGAAGAAGAAAGAATAGGGGACGAGAGTCTGGGGCTTAATTCCTCATACTTTATTTTAAAATAATCCTGGCTATTTATGAGCCAAGCATTACAGGAATAAGAAGTGGATATCTCCCACAACAAACACAACTAACAGAATTGAAAATAATGAAAAAAAAACAACTAGCTATTTTTAGGCAGCCCTCAACCTACGACTCCTATTTGAAAAGGCCACTGTTATTCAACAAAAACATAAGCAAAGACTTGGTCCTACCTATGCAGCCCACCTTGCCACACACTTATTATCTCCTTCCCCACTCGTCTCTTTCATATTTTATTCATTACTATTAGGTTGTCGAGAACTCTTGCATTCAAGAAATACTGTTTAACAAGAAATTCCAGCTACCAGATGTGGTTAGGCAAGAAGTCAGCAAAACCTACTTTCAGAATACTTGATGACTCAGATATTTTGGCTAATAGGAATAACCAAAGGGCAAGTACATAAGTCTCCCAATTCTTTCCCCTCACAAAGAGGATCATTTCAAGAAAGTCTTCCAAAACATTTCAAATGAAAACCATAGCATATATACACGTTCCTGATTTGCTTTACCCCTAGCAGAATAGATGTTTGTTACCTACGGATTATGGATCGACCACCTACTTGACAGATTGCCATCTTTGGATCATCTAATTAGAGGGATTGCTAGTTGCAGAAGACGCCATAGTCCTGCCGCTCTGTGTTCCGGGATTAGCAGGTGCTTTGATACCCCATCTCCCTTCGGATGCTGAAGGCTCAAGAACTTGCACTGTTCCATCAGTTAGACCTACAGCAAATTGATTTGGCTCGGACGGGTGTGCAGCGACAACAAGAGGGCACACATTGTGGCTGCAAGGAAGTTTCAGCCCCGAGACACTAGTTAATTTCCCGAAAATGTGAAACAACAATGTAAGCTAAGAGTGTCTCTCACACAAACATTTGACACGCTGAAACACGTAAAGAAGAAGTTAATGATTAGAACAGTGTGAGAATTGCTTTTTACCCTTTCAACTGTGTCTGAGATAAGTATGCTGATGGTGCCATTCGACATCTTAACCTTAGATATTCAGCATCAAATACTCCAATATTACCATCTGTAAAAGCAGCATAAACTAGTTGACTGTCACAAGAGTATGCTGCATGAGTTATGGGCGCAGTCAAACCATCTTGTGGCACCCACTGCAACAAAAGAAAGGTGGTGTCAGACCTAGCTGGTTAGAAGTAAATGATTTGGTTTTGCAAAGTAGCTACTTACCTGCCGAATTGGAAGCATCTTGGAAGCATCATATACTGCTATTTGTGTTTCATGGGATACCAGGAGGTGTACTTGATCAGAGTGGAATTGCACTCTAGTATCACCGCTGGCTTCTTTTCCAGCAGGCAGTTGAACTTTAATTGATTCCCTCTTGTCCCATGTATCAGTGTTCCAAAAGCAAAACTGGATATCATGTCAAATATACCACTAAAGGAGTAAGAATGATCTCATATATGGAGGAATAAAGAATACCAGAATAAAGCTTGATCAAAGCATGCTAAACTTCAAAACATAAAACAATTATTAATTAATGGCACCACATGAAGACATTTCGACATAACTAACTAGGAAAAAAGAGAACGAATGATTCAACAAACAATATCACAGTGAACTGCTCCACATATCCCATTTCTTCTTTCAGGAAATGGGATCCAACGAATGGCAAAGCAAAACGGGTCCCAATACCTGAGTGCACACTGGCTAAAACAGTTCTTGTCCACAGAAAAACACACTTCAACAGAACATTGGATATATATATATATATATATTTTGATGCACGAATAATTTGCTGGGAACAATTATTAATAGAGGTGACCTCTAGTAATATCTGACACACAATTATAAATGGAAAACTGCAAGACAAATCAACAGGACAGAAAGTTTTTAGAAGACCCAAAAACTCTTTTGCTCAACCTTTTGATCACAAGACAACCATTTCCGACACTCATCAGCATAGACAACAATTAAGATAGCGAGAAAATCATAAAAAAGTTATTATCTTATTCAACCAAATAGAAACAAATCTTGTAATTGAGAACTAACCCCTCAGATCAATAAACTGCAAATTCCCCAGCTTTTTTGCAAGGCTGGGGAAGTTTTTGCAGCTTATCTCAGGAGCAACTTGCCAAGTCCTCAATCAACCTTACTTAGAGAAGTATAAGAGAACAATTATTTTATCTAAAATAAATTAAATGCCACCTTTATTATCTGTCTATTTTCCAGAGAATACATTTGAGTTTACAAACAACCACATCTTTCATTAATTTCTACAGCTTGATTGTGCCATTCAATTACTCAGATCTACTTCAGATGATACGTGACCAAAGTTACTGTTAAAGAACAAAACAAAAAGGAGGCAAGAAAGAAACATAATAATGGATGTCATAAAAGAAACTGTGTGCAGATTACCTGAGCATCAGTACCAGCAGAAACCAGAATGTTGAGTTTGGTAGAAAATGCTAAACTAGTAATGCGCTTCTCATGGCCTTTCAATTTTGTTTTAACCTAACAGTGAAGGACGAACCAGTAAAATGATTATCAACATAGAACCTCAAATCTGTTAAGTGACATAAAAAAAAAAAAAAAAAAGTGGCATAAACATGCCAAAATTAATCACCTCATCCACCCTAACGTTATAAATGTGGACAGTTGAATCTTCCATTCCAATGGCAATGATATTATTATCTTGAGGATGAAATGCTAGAAAGGTTGAAACTGGCGGAGGTGGCATAAATGTTGTCATAACCTGCAAACCAACAAATTTCCCTCACAATTGAATGTGGCAGCTACCACATAGCATAAATTATACCATCCAAGCAAATTATGTCCACCTTGCAAATCATTTACCTTAAAAGTCATCATATTGAATAAAGAAATTTTTCCTCCACAGGCAGACATCACATATGAATCATTCTTTGAGAGTGCCAAGCATGGAAACTTCTCTTCAGAACTGTCTGGGACATCATTAATCATACGAAGACCACTGTTTGGTTGCCAATGTTGTGGAACAACACCAGCGGTGGCCTACAAACCAACATATTATTCAGAAATCACTCCAAGAAAAATAAGATACTTATATCAATCCACATAGATAAAGAGGTATACAAGCTGATACCTTTCCGCTTGGATTATGCTCACTTCTACTCCATTTCCATAGCTTCTGAAGCCCATTTGATCCAAGGGCCAGAATGCCAGTGCCCGAATTTGTATAAACAAGTCGAGAAACCTTAAAATAGGCGGTACAATTTCAATACAGGAATTTTGACGTAATCTATATATGTGGGAAGTGAAAAACAACACAAGGGGAAAAAATAGCCAAAAACCTTGATTCCTTGATCTCCACTATCTGGCATAGAAACTGACTGACACTGAACAGGATCTACAATTTCGGCCAGTACCCAAGATTTAGTTTTATCAGATACATCCTCCAAAGCTCTTGAATTCTCCATGCTTCTAGCAATAACATCAATTCCACTCTACGCATAAATGATTCATTGTCAATAAAAAAGTTGTTGATAATGCCAGAAGGAAAAAGCATGACTGAAAGTCATCCCTGAAGAGTTTATTATTCAAAAGTTTCCCCAAGCATACGATTTTGGTAAAACAAAACATTTGGCTACTTCTCTTAGAATCCCTGAAGTCCACAGTAGCAAAATCACAAACAAGGCCATCTTTTTAATTCAAACTCAATGCTGAAAATCAGAAGCAGTCCTGTATTTATGTTCCACTCTCCTACAGACTGAGTAGTAATCATACAAAAGTAAATTCAAGTAACTTAGATAAAGCAACAAAGCTAAGACTTGACCATTGTTTGACTAATCAACTTCTGAACAGAAAAGCTATCTTTGTAAATCAGAACAGGGAGAAGTGAGGAAGTAGTCAATGGTAACCTTCATTAAAGAAGGATCAGCAGGAGCTCTGGAAATTTCATAAGATCGTCTTTCAGATGCTTTTAAATATCTCAGACCTTCAGCATTAGCAAGAATCTTAAATCCATTCTCTGCTGTAACAGCAAGCAAATTTCCTTCTTTGTTGAATTTCAAGTATGGAAAACTCTGCAAGAATTAGAGTAATGAAAAATATTAAATTAAACTTGAATGACTTTTAGTTAGCAGAAATGGGAAAGTTAGAGAAGCACACTAACCGGAAGTTCACCCTCAGCATCTGTACTGGCAAGCATGCTTGTGTTATCCATATCCCAAAATTTTATCTGGTTATCCTCACCAGCAGCCAAAAACTGATTTTGTGTCGTGTCAACTTTCACAACACCTGCTGCTTTCTTCCTAAACCCAGAATATGTCCGCTTTATAGAACCTTCACTTTCATTCCATTCAACTAGGAAAGAATCCCCTTCTTTATTTGTGCCGCAGGAGAACAATCTGACATTTAAAACCAAGTTATACAACCAGATATATGAAATGCAAACTTAGGTTGTTTGCAGTATGTGCAACTATCTTACCTGCTTCCATCCATACTGTAGAGCATAGTGGTGCATCCCTGCCCGGGAGCATCATAGTCAACCCTGGAGCCCATATTGTCATACAACCAAGCCTTGATTTTCCCATCAATATCAGTTGAGAATATGAACTGCAACAGTAAGAAAAATAATTATACAACTAACATAAAATTCACCAAGAAGAAGAGGAAAAAGATGAAGAACATCATTAAAAATTTGTTTTACAACATCCACAATTTGTTGTATCTCAATCTCAATTACTTACAAAAACCAAACATACTATACAAGATTTGCATCAATACAGAAAGCAACATAATACAGACTAGTGGAACCTGCAACCCAACAATTACAGTATGGAAAAAAAACTTGAACTAATAAGAAAGACAAAAAGAAAATAATGCTCTAAACTTTTCTGCATTTTACTATCATCCAGCTGAGAACGTTTTCATAAATCCATAGCATTTATAGCTTATTTGGAATTGGTTTGAATAAATCATAAAGCCAAAATGCTATTCGGGTGTATTTGAACATTTCAATGCACATCCATAATTAGATGCATAGCATTTGACAAAACACAGAGTCTGATTCCCTGCTGCCCCACCTCTCAATTTTCACATCATCCATGAAAGGAGCCAAGTGTTTTTACAACCCACAGAGTTTGTGATAACTCATTCTGTTACAGGTAAGTCAAGTTCCTGATTTCCTCACAAGGTAGTCTAAATTGCATAATTATATCCATAGAGAAAATAAGTTTGAGCCAGAATGCAATTATTTTCCAACAAAATCTCTAAATCAAAGTCTATTGGGAACTCGTCTTACATGAATATTTTCCTTTAGGTGAGGACAAACAGAGTAAACAGGTGCCGCATGGCCTTCAAAGACATAGAGCTTTCTTCCAGTCAAATTCCAAACCTGTTACAATTCTCAAATGTCAGGAAAAAGAAAATATAACAAAATTTAAGTAACTTACAAATTAACTTTCTAGGCTGCTAACTTCTTTTGCTCAACCTTTATTAACTTATCATCTCCACAAGTTACAACACAAAGTTGTTTGTTTGGAGAAGAGAATGCTAGATCATTTACTCCTCCGGCATGAGCTTCAATCTGAATGCAAATAGAGGCCAACATCAGTTTGTGTTATAAATTTATCCTGTATAACATTGGCAGCAAAAATGGTTCAGTACATACCTCTACATGCGAGCGTAAGGTATGAGGTGCTTGATGAGCATACAAGTGAATCCGATGTTTTGAAAATGCAATGCCTGCAAGAAAAGACATAATATGAAGGAACACAAAGAGCATCCAACCATGTGCGAGTTGCAGCACACATACCCATGAAACTTCCTTCTGGACTCCATGCTACACGATTGACAGAGACAGACAGATCTTCAGAAACAGTAGCCTGCAGAAGCCCCGGGCACAAAGCATAACAATTTGTAGTAAATGTATTCAAATGCCAACATTTGAAGAGCAAGTAATGGAAATTACATATTAAATTTCTCAATTGTTATGAATCATGAGTGAAAAGACTTGCTATCTTGACACAAATCTCAGAACCCTTGAGAAGATGAATAATGAGAAAAAGTATTTTTATTACTCACCATAAAAAATTTGAAGAGCTTTAGTGGTTATAGCTTCAAGCAAAACCAGAGACAAAAAGCAGGGAGAGGGGGGAGAAAGAGAGAACAGAGAACTCTAACAACCTTGGTATTAGACCATGAAAGGGTCAAGATTTAAGAAACTTAATCCCATAACCATCATATAACTGAAGTGGACATCATATCAGTAAAAGTGCCAGTTCATGGTTTATCATCGAACAACTGGATCAACAGATAATATAAAATTTATTTATTTCATTGATATGAGAATTAGTTACCATCTAAACTAATAAACACAAAATAAGGTGGACCCTGGACTCTGTGCAACTAATTGTACATCCCAAATTCTCGTGTTTGAAATAGAATAGCCTCAGTTCTAAAATTTCAGAGGGATTTTTACTAAAAGTTATCCTTAAATTGCATGAAACAGACCAGTAACACATTCAATATGTTACTATTTTAAGTTCCATTCTTTTCCCAGGGCAATTAAATCCATTGAACTGGACTATAACGCCTGCTGGTTTCGGCAATTGAATCCATTGAACTGGACCATTCGCCTGCTGGTTTCCTTGTTGAACCAGACAGTCTGGTCTATTATTGACAAAATGCTCATCCACAAGCCTAACGAATAAGATTTGTGGGGTAAAATCCAATAGGATCACATAAAAGGTGTTTTGGGGTAGGTGCGGATCCTATAACATAGTGCATCAATATTAACAACAAAAAAAAAAAAAAACCTTCCTCCAGGCTAAGGTACCTCAGTCACAGTGCAACAACCCCCATCCCCTCTATCCTTGCACCTCCACGGGGAAACCTTTTAGCCTAAACCCAAAATCAAATAACTTTAACATCTAAGAGTGAATTTGGAATAGGAAAGTAGCAACTCTGATAGCTTGATAACACATAAGAGATCTTAATTATAGTGACCCTTCCAAAAATAGCATCATCAGCATCAGTGCCAAACTAAAAGAATAATATATTGATTGCATGATAAAGTAATCAGTAAAATATTTGGAAAAAACAAAGGATTGAACATATTAACCTATTAAGCTGACTCAGAAAATAAACGAATAACCTGAACCACGGAATGGGTTACCACATTCCAAATCTTGAATGGCATATATAGCAGCCTCTCTTGCAAGACTACTTCCCAGAGTGCAATTTCACCATTGGCACAACCAACTAAGCCAACAAGATAAATTCAAATAAAAATGGGATAAAAGTAAGCAAGGGAATAGACTGGAGATTGGAGTTGTAATCTAGATACACTTAAACCACAAGAGGCATGGATAATAAACTTCTCTGACCAATAAGTAAGGTGTGATGAAAAGGATGGAAATCCATGCTTGTCACAGTGGATCCCTGATGTATTGTACGAGCTACATTTCTTGGTAAGTTGTCAAGTGACCATAAAGATTGCTGAGAATTTGCAGGACAGCTGACCTGCATGAATTTAACAGAGAGACAAAATATAATAGATTGGACGCAGATTTAAAAGATAGCCAAGGAAGGAAAAATGTAAATACATGACTCCTTGTGCACAATCCAAACTCTTTTATGCATACCTCTTCAACTGATTGGGCAGAATGCAAGCGTTTCATTAATTGTTCTTGACCATTAGATTGATAGTCAATTATTTGTAGGCCAGGGGAAGGTGTCCTTGCTTGTTTCAAAGTAGAAGCTGCAAGAATAATAGGTGAACCACATCGACAGAGATACAGTCAACCAGATATTCACCACCATTCCAAAATTTAAATGCCTTTGTAGTTCTGAAGGAAAAAACAGAGAAAGGCTTGAAGGAAAAACCATAATTCATGTGAGAACTAGATATCCTGGATAACAGTAAGCAGAACAAATGAAAATAGACAATAACAGCCAGAACTATGAGCAAGCACAAAATCTCCCAGAAAGTGTTTGATAAGGTTTAAATGGAAATCAAAAGCCAGTTTGGGTCAATTTTATATTATATATTAGGATAAATGTTCACCCTGAAAATGTATTGTAAGATTTCAACTAAAGGAAACAACAAGAACTTTTAAATCATCTTCTTTGATTATGATTACTCATAAAATGAGAATGGAGAGTGGAACTCAGAAAGGAACAAATTTCTGAAATCCTCTCATTGGAAAGTACACACTTTAATCTTTTGAATCTGCTTGAACATTGTTCCCTTCCCCTCCCCTCCCCCAGCTGAGGGGGGGGGGGGGGGGGGTTGTTGGCGTGGAGGAAGAGGGGTGCAAATAAAGAAATAAAGTAAAACAGCCATAACCTTGATTTGGTTGAACAGAAAATGCTGAAGCAGCAATTAAAGCTGTCTGAACACTTGAGGAAGCATTTGCATTTGCCAGCCAGCCAGCTAAAGCATTAGCACTAGGTGTGCCTGCAACTGTTTGAAAGGGCTGCATGTAACAGTGAAAAGATCAACACATATAATGTCATCAAAAGAAACTATTCCTATGTTTCTACAATGAAAAAAAGCTTTAAGTGAATCTGATCATACCCCGCTAAGTGCTCCAGGTAGACCATAAACAGCAGGTTTTGATACTGCTGCAATTGGAAGCGTAACAGGACTGGGCATACGAGCTCCATTTGGGGATGAACATGTATGATCTGTGAATAACGTCTTGATATCTGGATTTGGCTTCGGGTTCTTACACAGTTGGTGCTGCCAGTTCAAACTGTAGAAGACATGAATTACCATTACAGATGACAAAGATACAGATTAAACTGATACAAACTCAAAATTACGTCATTAACAATATTCAGTTCTTCATTATTTGAACTGACTCTCCCCTCACTCTCTGCCACGTGAAAAGGATACCAGGAAGTGACAGTAACCCTACTTAGATGGCAATAATATCTCCTCCCTGCTAAAAAGCTGAGGATGTAGGGGGCTAGATGAGCCTGCAGACGCAATCTATGGTCCCTTACGTCAGGCTCACAAGACGAACAGGCAGAAATCTTAAACAATCCCCTAGAAAATAAGCAAGAACCCCCCTCCCCCACCCCAATGTACCCATCCACTAAAACACAGGAATCATTTCCCACCAAGCCACCACTCTCAGGTGGTATACAAGTGTGGGGTTCATATTAAAGAGAAAGGAGCAGCGGCAAGGTTGGCCTAGTACTAAGTGGAATCTCAGATCATATCTGGAGGCTATGGTTTTTGCTCGCACTACCCCCTCAAGTGAGGCTTTGTTCCTCCTATGTACCCTAGAGAGAGAGAGAGAGAGAGAGCACTATTAGGCATCAAATCTATCACCTTTGATTGATCAAATTACGGAGACGTGATGCCTTGAAAGTGGGGAAAACAAGCTTCTCACGAAATAATGGATTTGCTTCAAATAATTTCTTAAGCTCCGCAAGCATCATGCTCCTAGCTGTTTTAGTGTCTCCATACTTTGATAACTGCTCATTTTCCCTGCATTTCACATAAAAAGTGAGTTCAATATCCCAAGATAAATAAGTGAATTCCATGAATTTCTAGTAAGTTAACCGTCATGCCTTCTGCCTTGGTTAAATTTAACAAGTATTCCTTTTGATGATAGTCAATAATATCTATAATTTACCTGAAGTTCTCAAGAGTTAGAAGTAGTGTAATTTCTTTGTATAATTCTTCATTGAATGCTGAAAAAACTTTTAAATCCTGCACTAATATGTCAACAGCTTTAGCTCTATCATGCCTGTCCAAAAACACAGAACGAGCATTAACAAAAGTCTATGTTAGTCTCCATTCAACACTAAAGTAGATAATTAAATAAATTACATATAAGAAGATATGCATGCAAGCACAAAGATGTGGATGCATAAACTCATAAATACACACACACATACTGATGAGCCATGTTTGGAGATTCTATATGGCTAAACACAGGATACCTCCACAAAAACTTGACCCATTACTATCACAAAAATCTCAAGCTTTGCTCCTATTTCAAGGCATCATGACACTAGGCACTTTAAATAATAAGAATACATCCACAAACATTTTGAGGTGGTGTCCTGTCTTCTTGGACACAATCCTCAGCAATTACTTCCAAAAACACGTTGGAAGTTCCCAGCCCGAATAGTTGTGTGGATTAGCGCCCCCACAAAGGTAATTGTGGGTTATATCCCCTAATGAGAAAGTCAGTCATAAATTCATTATCATCAATAGCATAGATATCATAAGATGTTTATCCATCTAGAACATTTAAGTGAAACTTACCTGAGATGTTCCTTATTAAAACAATAAGGTTTGTCTTACTGTTAAAAAAAAAAGACCTCTAAAACTAATTCTTTACGTCCAATGACTATAACTGAATATCATTCTGCAGCTTAACACAAAGCCCAAAAGAAATTTGTTCCAAAGCCAAATAAATGAAGCCTGAAGAAGGGAAAAAAGGTGGTTGTGCAATTGAGCAGCCTCACATGGCCATATGAAACAGGACTGCATCAGTCTGTGATCTGTCCATTGTCAAAAGTGTGAAGTTCTTGCTGCTCTGTGAAGCCATCCTCACACATTGACCTCCTCTTTGGGAGCCATGAAGCTCTGACCTTCACTCAAGCTGCATGGCTCAGCTACCAACTTGGAGCGGGCAAGCCAGCAATTGCAGCTTGCTAGCCCTGCTTCATGTTCTGCTGATTTTTCTTTTTCTGTATCTTTTTTCTCACAACAAACAAAGATTTCAGTAAACAATCACAATCTCACAACCCAATCATAGCTCTGATACCTACTTGTTAGGGTTGCTTTGATACTTTATGATCATTTTGAAACCACTTGTTGGGATCTAATTTTGCATGTCATATAGAAATCAAAGAAAATTTAACGTGATATAGCCTTAACAGACCCACATCAGTGATCCCACCATAAGGGATAATCCACGAATCAGCAGTTTTGCATGGATAAACTACAAAAGCCTCCTAACACATCCCGACTCCAAATAACTAGTCACATATTGAGGGCTCTAGTTGTCAAATCAAAGAGCATTCACAGTCCTCTCTAATCCGAATAACTGGCCACACACCCTAGAGACTCTATTTAGCTAGCTGAGGGACTCTCTCACACTTAGATACATCACAATAATTCAGCTACATCATCTCATAGATGACTGGTGTGGTCCATCAACAACTGAATTAAAGGTCTCCTATTTATAGGTTGCAACACACAACCTTAGTGGGGATTAGGTTTCTTAAACCTATCTTGTTCCCCTATTCACAATCAAATTGGATTTTTATATGAGACTCTATAATCAGATATGAATTTGAGGTATTACCTGACATCCATTAAACATAGTTTTTGCACAGAAAAACTACAAACTCTCAATCACCTAATTTTGGATGGACAAAACTATAAAACCCTCACAATATTTCACAATTCCAGATAACTGGTTGGCCAAACTTCGACGGCTCAGTTCATCTCGAGGAGTGGTCCATCAATAACTGTATTGAGGATGCCTTTTATCGGCAACAATCCGAACTGAATTAGGTCTCAAATACCTATATTTGTTCTATATTCACAATCAAATTGGGTTTTAACCGACATACTCTGTCACTATCAAAACAAATTTTGAGGAGATATCTAACAAAAGCGAGTCCTACTTTCAAGAAGCAATGACTTATGCGGCCCAAAATCTCAAATGCTAAAACTGAACAAATGAAAGAAGACGAAGGAGAAAATTATATGCAACATGCTAGAAAAAAGGGTTAATTACATGAACATGCGCCTACATAGAGATTTAATAGATTACCCATTTGAAATTAAATATAAATGGAGGTACCTGTCCAGAGCTTCCAGATACTTCTGCTTTCTGATCTCGAAGTAAATCTTCATGGAGTACCGGTTATCGTCGAGTTTGGTAAATCCAGAAAGGTACATCTCAACCTCTTCCCACTCGCCAGCCAAAACTTTCTCTTCAAAGTACTTCATGTTGAAGAAAAATCCTGATTCTTGCTCCAACCTACGCCGCCATCATACAATTATACACATCAAACAAAAACCAAACCGTATACATAGGCAGAAATGAGAGAGGACGAGGAATCGACGAAACTTACTTGTGCACGGATTCCTTGAATTTCTCTTCATCGAGAAATTGCAGAATCAGGAACACCAATTCTCTGCTCAGAGACGACATGGTCGGCTCGAGATAGCCGAAATCCACTCGAAATTGATCGGACGACCTTCGGCTGGACTCTAGGGTTTGCTCTGCAACTACAGGGTCGGGAATCGCTTCGAAGAGATGGTAAGAACTAGGAAGACGAAAGGGAGGTGCTGAAATAAAAATACGAAGTGAGAGAGAGAGATAAAGAAGAAAGAGAAAAGGAGGAAAGTGGGGTGGGGTTCAGAAGTCAAGCTCTACGCGCGGGCGGTCGGATACTCGCGAGCTGGGGAGGACAGCTCAGCAGTGACCGCGCCACGTGCGCTGCTCGGGCGGAGTTGCCAGGCTGGCGCCGCGATTGTCACACCGCTGCGAATGCGGAAAGCGGTGCCCCGGCACGGACCACGTGACTTTCTTCTGTCCGTTTTCTACGAGTCATTCATTCGCCCCGATCGATCCGCTATAAGTACGAGCACTTATAAGTGATCAGGCATAAGTTGTTGCGCGTTTCATAACGTGGAAGTGACGAAACAACCCAGGATCCTCCGGTGGCCGGTAATAAAATTTGTGGGCTTTTTGTGAAGTGGAGATGGGCCGTCCAAGATCCAAATTGGACCACTAAACGGAGGTCTAATTTATATTGGGCCAAACCCAAGTTTTGGACCCAAACGTTCTGATTCTTCTGAAATCTGAATCCACAAAACCCTTGCAGAACCCCAAGTAGAAAGCAGAAGCAAGAGCACAGAGCCGGTACTTCGGAGAGAAGAAGA
Organism: Diospyros kaki; assembly: GCA_036245055.1. Taxonomy (NCBI): domain Eukaryota; kingdom Viridiplantae; phylum Streptophyta; class Magnoliopsida; order Ericales; family Ebenaceae; genus Diospyros; species Diospyros kaki. Next base: position 6,449,171 of record BSEG01000016.1, on the reverse strand, counting down.
GAAACTGAGCAACTCATTCAAACTCGCCTATGGCGGCCAAAGGCCGAGGAAGCGATGAATCGAAGAAGAGAAAGAGGGTCTCACCGGCGGATGACGGAGAGAAATCGAATCCGAAGAAAGTGAAGTCGTTCCCCAATCGCCCGCACAAAGCTCCCACCAAACGCCTCGAATCCCACAGGCAACAGCCTCACAAATTTAAATCCCAGTTCGGGAAATCGCATGCCTCTGAAGAGAAGGCTGCCCCAAAAACCAAGCGCGAACGCCGTTTACACGCAAAGGTCTAGTATTGTTTCCAACTTCCATGTTACATAATATACACCGGGTAGCGACAATTTTCACTGTTGATAAAGATGGGAATGAATAACAAAGTCTCGGTTACATGATTTGTTCATAATTAGTGATTAAAGTTTCACTCTACAACGTGGCCTTTGCGAAGCTACTCGAAAAACACGTATTTAGATGCCAAATATTTTTTTGCGACATGCATCTATATGTTGTATTCTTGAATCTTGATCATTGCTGGCTTGTATTAAAGTGTATTTGAAGTCCTGTATGTTATTTACATTTTAATCTTGATTGGTTGGTGGGTTTATCGCAGGAACTGGCCGAAGCTAGGAAGAAGAAGAGGAAGCCTTATTACAATCTCGAGCAAGTATGTGATATATGCAAATCATTAATTTTTAACTTCTGTTTAGTTTAAGGTTTAGCATTCTAAGCCTGTGTGAATTGCATGAATGCACAGTAGTAAATTGTTGAAGTGTTTGCTGGAAGAAACTGTAGCCGTTGCCTTTTCAGCATAAGAGCTAAGCTCTGTTTCTGTTAACACAAATTTTTGTGGATATTGTTTCCCCAGCTCTGTGTTGGTTCCATATGTTGAATTGAACCTCTTGTGTGCAATTTTCTCTTGGATATATGAGTAGATTAGACATGTTTATCATATGACATGCAAGTGACTAATTTAATTGGAAAGGTCACTATATATGCAACTGGAAAACTGTAGATTTTGCCTTCTCCAGGACCACCTCCTTGAAGGATATGATTATAAAATACCAAATTAGCAATTACTTCTGGATGCTCCTCCCTCCTGCCCCCCACCCCAATCTCTCTCTATATATCCCCCCCCTTCCTCTAGTGGTTAAGTTTGTGTGCATGGGCGTGCAGGTGTGCATGCTTTTTTGTCTTGATATTAGTTTTTATTAGGTATTCAGCAAAAGAAAAAAAAATTGCTATTTGATTTTCCTTGATCTGTGTTGCTTCTTTTAATATACATATTTCTATCGTGGGCCGTGGCTGTACAAGTGAAATGGTGCAACCTTTCATGTGTACCTTTCATGTGTTTGATGTTATTTTGTTTTAGATTTATTTTTCACATGAGAAATTAGGTGAATTAGTGCCTTTTATCCTTGGAGATTGAATTTCATCTTCTTGTTATCTTTTTGAACATTTAAATAGTATGATTTCGAGCTTCTTTAGTAAGATGGCTAATTGATTTAACTAGCATCATTGAGCGTATGATACTAACTCAATTTCTTTGCTTTTCGTTAGGAGCTTGCTTCGTTGTGGGAAAAGATGAGGCAGCGTGATATTGCCAAAGAAGATAGATCCAAGTGTGTATTTTTATACAAAAATAAATATTTCCTCAATCGCATGTCAGATATAATTGACCAAGAATTAAATTATCTTTTGAACTTCCACAAAGAGAAGTGATTAACCAAAAATAAAATCTTTTTTAAATTTCTGCAAAGGTTGGTGAGTGAAGCTTTACAGAAAATGAAGGGAAAGATTCCTGAAATTGCAAGCTCCCATGTTTCGTCTCGTGTCCTGCAGGTGATTTCTACTTAACTCTATGATTTAATCCATTACTGTAGTTTTCATCGATTACCATAACCTATCTTAATTTGGATTCCAATCTTAGACTTGTATCAAGTACTGTTCACAAGCTGAAAGGGATGCTGTATATAAGGAGCTGCGACCACATTTTCTTACCCTTGCATGCAATACTTATGCAGTCCATCTAGTGAAGAAGATGTTAGACAATGGTATAACTGCATGCTTCTCTTTCCTTTGTCATTTTTGGTCTTCTGATAAGTAGTAGTTGATGCATGCTTTTCTAGGAAATATAAATGCTTAGTTACTTGTTAGCTTAAGTGACTTCTTGTACTATTTGCAGCTTCAAAGGAACAGTTTGAAGAATTTATTTCCTTTATACATGGACATGTTGCTTCCCTTCTCAGACACATGGTTGGATCTGTTGGTATGCATCTCTATTTACATTTTGTACCAATCTATTTCATCTCTGTTCACTTCTTCTGAATTAGCTGACTTGCAGAGGGGTTACTTATTCCAGGTAGTTCCTAGTTCTGATACTCTGACCCACATATGAAACTAACATGTGGGAAAAGTTTTTTTTTTTCTTTTTTAAATTAAACAATTATGCTAAATCTCTTGTTTGGTGTACTCATTGCATTGTGTTTTTGGGAGGATAGAGTGAGGGCAATTAGATGGTTATTTTTATAGTAAAACATGATACTACCTGATTGTTCCTATAGTATGCCTTTTTTTGCCATGTATCCAGATATATCCCCCTTTGCCTTTGTAGGTTAATTACCAGGAGGGCTCATGCTATTTGCTTTTGTGCAGTCATTGAGCATGCATATCAGTTGGGAAACGCAGCTCAAAAACAGTCTCTTCTGATGGAATTATATTCTCCTGAGCTTCAATTGTTTAAGGATTTGGTGTCTAAGAAAGAGAGCAGGTAACCATCATCTGTTTGAGATGACTAATGAACAAAAGAAAATAAAGAGATGATTAATGAACAAAAAATAAGCCCTATTCTTGCTTCAGATTATGCTGGTTTCCTTTCATGAATGTTAATGTTATGATACTGTATCTGTACACTCATAAAACTGTAGGGTACTGGGTTCTGGTTCTTTGTGAAAATTTTGCACTGTTGTACATTTTTATTCACATCATAGCTGCTTGGCCAAAAATTTTCCCCTTCATATTTGACAATGTATCTTTTAGTATGTAAACTTAGATTTTATATATATATATATATATATATATATTTCTATATGAGGCTATCTTTGTTCTTTTTCATTTTAATGACATAGTTTATCAATCATCCAAAAAAATGGGGAGATTAATGAGGACGTCTCCCTTGGAATTGAGGCAGGATGGTTAAAATTAAAAATTGGATCCAACATGTTATGTGATAATAAGATTCCATTAAGGTTGTGATAGAAATTTAATCAAGAATGAGATAGTTGACCAATTAAGAAAGGGCAAGAATGGGACAAGTCGCCACTATGTAGCAAGGCAACCACACTTAGATAAGAGCTAGAAATTCTGCCACACTTGAACAACAAGTGATTAAAAAGAACTGAAGTCGATAGACTAATAAGAATTCAAGCCAAAAGTTCAATAATCCTAATGACTTGTCATGTCTTCCCTTATATAGGAGAGAAGTCCATGACTTACATTGATTGTGCATGGGAATTACAGCAGTCATCTTGGAAGCTTGAATAATTTTAAATGTCTCATGTTCTGGGAAATTATGGGAAATGTAGGATAGTTACTATTAGTGGCATGGGAAAGATGAGAACTTTTAATGATAGGCTTCTAGAAACCAGCTGCTTCTTTGAATTCTTCTTTTAGTGCTGATGAGCTGTCACCAACTGGAGAATCTTGGCAGTTGCTGGAGGAATGTTTATGGGCTTTGGGCCGTTCTTACTTGGGTTGGGGAAATCTGCGGTCTCATTCTTGATTAGGTCCAGATTTGGGCGGATTGTCAGCAATGGTCAAGTATTTGACCATTTTATCAGTTTGACACATCCATTTACAGCTCAGGAGGTGGCTCGAGTATTCCTAGACTCCGTGGATACATGGAATACCTAAGTCTATTGTGTTAGATCGAGATAAAATCTTTACAAGTGCTTTTTGACAAGAGTTATTCAGTGGGATTGTATGTGTCCACTGCATATCACCCACAAACAAATGGTCAAACAGAGCGGGTTAATCAATGTTTGGAGGTATACTTGAGGTGCATGTGTTTTACTAAATTTAGAAGTTGGAACAAGTGGTTGTCCTTACCACAATGGTGGTATAATTCCAATTGCTACAGTGCTATTAAGAGGAGTCCATTTGAGGCTATGTTTGGGTTTAAGCCTTCCCTTTTGCCTGCTATTTCTGGATCAAATCGTAATATGGCTATAGTAGGCCAATAATTTACAACAAAGGCTACAAATGTTGACAGTCCTTAAGAGGGAATTAGCCACTGCCCAAAATCCTATGAAGCAGGTAGCTGATAGAAAAAGAAGTGACAGGACATTCAATGTTGGGGACAAATTCTATCTTAAGGTCAGACGATTCCTACAACACCCTTATACATCCATCCCAGCTTCTAAGCTCAGTCCCAAGTATTTTGGGCCATATTCTATCGTGGCCAAGGTGGGCAAAGTTGCTTACAAGTTGCAACTTCTAGAAGGAGTGAATACCCACCATGTTTTCCATGTTTCCTTGCTCAAGCAAGCTAAGGAGCCTCTTGCTTATACAAGCCATGATTTGCCTCCTGTAGTAGAGGAAATGGAAGAAGTGGTAGAACCCCGGGCTGTTGTAGGGAAGCGGGTTATCTACAAGGATCGCTGCCCTTAACCCAAGTTTTGGTATAGTGGTCCCATTTGCATCTAGAGCACACCACTTGGGAGAACCTGCCTGTCATGAACCTAGGGTTCATAACAAGTTTAAGAAGTAATTGGGGAGGAATTGAGAGAAATAAGGGAGAGTAGTAGAGAGAAACGAGAGGGAGATTGGAGAGAAGTCTTAGAGAGAGATGAGAATTAAGAATTCATTTAATTCAAGCATGACCATCCCATCTGTTTATAGCAGCCTTATATAGGTATATCAGACTCCTAACAGCATCCCAACTCACCCATGTGCTCCTAACCAATTGCTAAATATCTTCTAACAATTATCATAAGTCTATTACTATATTACCCCTTTAATTCTCCTTGAGTCATGACAATTCCCCCTTCTTTGAGAGAGTTTTTGTCCCCAAGAACTTGCAGCAATAGCCATTGCTTCATCCAATTCCCGCCTTCTCTATCTGATTTATCTTTCTTTCTCCTTCTAAGCCTCTTCTTCTTCCTCGTTCTTAAGTGTCCAAGATTAATCCCTAGCATAATTTGGCCTAGAACTTCAATGGGAGCAACCTAATAGAGTTCAAATCAAATACACCTACCTTTTACAATAGCTGCCCAATCAAGATTGGTCTCTACTTTAAGAACACAATCAACCATTGGTTCATCCCACCATGTAGTAGACAAGAACTTGAATTTTCTAGTAGGAGTAAAAAACAACACATCAGCGGGAGTTTTGTTTCCTTTGGCAAAATCTTCGACTTCTTCAGCTATCTCCCTTAACCTTCCTACCAAAGCACGCACTAGGGGTTGTCTGATACCTATTTTAACCTCAGCCAAGGATGACTTAGCCTTCTTCAGATCCAAAGACAAAGGAGCTATATACTTAGGGTCTTCTTTAACTGCATGTGGTCTATCACAATCTTGACCCAACCTAGGATAAACGTTGCAGGTATTCCCACTCTTAGCTTTCAATAGGTCTAGAATTAGAGGAAGGATTCCAGCACCAATATCTGTATAGATTGATGGTCTTTCAATTAGATTTTCCTGATCCAATGCTATTCCATTTCCCACAAATTTCTGATCTGGAACACCACCAAATCCTTCCGCCCATGCACTAGCCACCTGGGGTAACGAGTTGGCTTTGGCTTCCATTATCACTTCATCAATTGCTTCCCTATTATTTCCTTGCAACCTTTCAATAGGTGCATCTTGGGGTATTATTTCTTCTTCTAACTTCTTGTTATAAATTAGGAGCAGTGACAGCCTTTAAACACACCCAAAAAATCAATCAAACACCACTCAATACTCACAACTCACCGGCCAACAAACCACAACACACTAGATAATAAAGAACAAAAATATAAGCATAAACAAAACAAGAAAGAAACATCAAACCACATGAAACGCAGTCTTTTATCCTGGTCCAAGCCAATTGAATTGGCTCTACATCTAACAGTCCAACACCCTTCATCGAGCGGCCTTTATTTCATAGAAATTGATCAGTATAAAGCCCAAGCTCTCATAGAGTCATATCACTCAAGTACAATCCCCCATTCACTCCAAGAAAGCCCAAGAACTATACACAAGCATCACTTTCTCTAGAACATGTACTCACAATAGCAACCGAGAGCTTGAAAGGATATTGGATCTCTCTCGACTGTCGTCTTGCCCTCTTATTTATAGAAGAGGCAGAACCCCCATATAACTAATCAAATATGGGATATTACAATTAGACCCCCAAAGATACAACAATTACACTTTGAGAAATAAAACTCTAATTGCCTAAAATAAATCCAGCGATAAATCTTCAAAGCTTGCACTGATCTTCTATCATCTATCTCGAGGCAAACACAACACTTCTCAATCACTGCAGCTGAATCCCTCTTCAATTCCAGAAATTCCTTGGTGTCTCTTGTCATTCTTGTCATCTGATTAAATTCCTCAAGCATCTCTTATTTTAGACTTCTGAGATTATCATCTGGATCATCCTCATCAACCACCTTCTTTCCAAAGGAATCGGAATGTTCCTTTAATTTTATTTTTGTCTAAACACCCTGGACCAAGCCCTCGAAATTTCTACTGTTGCTGCCAGCACTGTCCTGATAGCCACCTTCCTTGTCAATTCTGCTGAAACTAGTGTCCTTCCACTCCATGTTGGAGGTAAGCAATGAATCCCCTTTTCGCCATCTTGACTTCTCTTTTGGTTGGTCCATTTTGAGAAATTTCTCTTTGTTAAAACTTCTGTGATAATCCTTAAAGAATTCAGCGGGAAAGCTGTAATGATACTTCTTAGTAAGTATTATTGCAAACTCTTGCAACTTTTTGTGTAACATACGTCCGAATTCCTTGCACTCTCCATGTATCTTACTGTTGGGTTTTTTGTCAATTCGGCCAGACTCATTATTCAGCCTTTCCCTTGCTTGATTCCTCTGGTTGAAATGTTCATGACTCCTGTTGTTTCCAACTGAATACGTTGCCTTCTCTTGGCTTCACAAGCAGGGCACCCTACTGAAAATGCAGCATCCTTCTGCTGCACTTGAAACTCCATTAGTCTCATACGTGCACTACTCCTCCTGGACGAAATCTCATGGGTTGGAAAAGCAATAAGCCAAGAAACCGCAGCTCGTTCCATCCTAAATCCCACACTTCCCTTCTGTGATTACCTCACCACAATCACCTCTGAATTTGTCCCAATAATTGGCAAATTGCAATCACCTCTGAAATTAGTGGCCAAGGATCACTTGGTAGAACTTCCAGTCCCGTTGAATTCACCAATCTTGGAATAATCAATTCATCGGAGTCGCCTTTAGATTCCGAATAGAGATCACAGCCAATAATTGATCGGATTGCACCTTGGAACCACCTGAACTACTCGCTGTCAATTTCCAATCAACCTTGTTTCCTTCCGACTTAAATCTAAAACAGAAACAGTCCACTGCTTGGTCACTTCGACAGGGTTCACCACACTTCCGCTGCTCTATCACGCTGCCACAACTCAATGCTCGAAGATCACTGGCTCTAGATTGCCTTCAAATTCGACAAATAGTTCTTTGAATTTTACCTAGGAAAATTAGACCTGCAAATTGACTGAGATGTGATCGTCAAGCCTCGCACCGCCTTCGATTGGCTTCGTTACTGTCCTTCAAAGTCGCCTCAATCAATTTCAAGGAGCACCTTGCTTTGTAATGATTTGTCCTTGATTCCTAAGGAATCAGATCGGAATTGTTGGCCGATAGGTTCTGTTGAAGCTCCTTGACAGTTCGCTCGTATCGTCGGAATTTCACAACTGAGGATTGATTGGTTCTGTTCACCAAATCACTGGAATTTGCCTAGCTTTGCATCAACATACAGACAAGTTGGATAAGAATGACTAAAATGATCTCCTCATTTGATTGACGCTAATCTGGCTCGCCAAAAATCACTCGAGGCTCTGCTTCGATCACACCTTCCTTCTCGCTATCTACTCATGATCAAAGTGAATTCAATATTTCTAGTGGAGTCCCCACCCAATTATCGACCGCTGGTTGGAATTCACTTGAATTCTTGAATCGATCTTGATTCCTTTCGGATGCTTGCATTCGCCTATCACACCGTAACCAAGGGAACTCGTCGGAGTCCTTGTATTCGTCGGAATCACTGAAGTCTCTACTCTATCGATTCCGCCGAGAGTCGTCGAAATCAATTGCTACCAATTGCAGGAATTACAACCAAGGAACGTTGGTTTTGATACCATTTATCATGAACCTAGGGTTCATAACAGGTTTAAGAAGTAATTGGGGAGGAATTGAGAGAAATGAGGGAGAGTAGTAGAGAGAAACGAGAGGGAGATTGGAGAGCAGTCTTAGAGAGAAATGAGAATTAAGAATTCATTCAATTCAAGCATGACCATCCCATTTGTTTACAACAAACTTATATAGGCATATCAGACTCCTAACAGCATCCCAACTCACTCGTGTGTTCCTAACCAATTGCTGAAATATCTTCTAACAATTATCATAAGCCTATTACTATATTACCCCTTTAATGCTCATTGGGTCATGACATTGCCTAACTTGCTGAAGCAATTCCCTAGGGCTGCGGGTTTACTCTAATTCTTGGGGACAATAATTGTTTGAAGAGGAGGGGAAAATGTCACGATCTTAGTGGTAAAAAAGGGATTTGTCAATAAATAATCACTTGTATCAGTTAGCTTAGTTAGGTGGTTGTTGTTAAGTGGTTAGGCAGTTGGCAGTTGGCTTGTTAAGTGGTTAGGGAGTTGAAGACCTAAACAGTCCAACCTCTTCTGTTGTATCAGTTATGAGGTGGGCTATATATGTAACCGATGGATGTGAGAAAAGGATCATTGAATAACAGAAGTATTTCCTCCTATCCTCTCTCTCTCTCTCTCTTTCTCATTCTATTCTGTTCAAACCCTGATTTCTGTAATTGTCCATCCCCAATTCTTTGGACTTGACATTGGGTTGGGGAAATCTGTTGGCCCATTCTTGATTAGGACCAGATTTGGGCGGACTGTTTGGGAGATGGCCCGGGTTATTGGGCCATATGTATCGGGTTGAACCTAAAGTTTTATAAGACAGCTATAAGATTAGATTTGTTTTATGTCACAAAAATAAGGTTATTCATAATAAGGTCCAAGTGGCTCCTATTGAAAATAACATACGTGAGACACAATTAAGATATTTTGCTCATGTGTGAAGAAGACCAATAGAGACTCTTATTAGGAGAGTTGGTGGAATAGAACAAGTATTTAGTAAGAGGTAGAGAAAGACTAAGAAAAACATGGTGGGAGACAATTAGGTGTGATATTAGTTGTAAGGGCTTTACAAAAATTGAGGCCATATATGGAAATGACTGAAGAGCTAGAATTCATGTGGGCAACCCCATAGAGCAAGATAAAGGCTTGCTATGTTGGTGTTTTTGTTGTTGTAGTAGTGGTCATTGAATCAAATTTCAAAGGTTTCAAAGGTGCTCTTGGGAGCTTGCTATTTATGTTGTTGATCTTTTAGTTGTTTCTCTAACATGGTATAATGCAAGATCCCCACCATCACCACTGGAATCGTTTTTCTCTTCTTCTTTTTTTTCCTTTTTTGTTGTGGGGGAAGGGGAGGGGGGATTTTGCCACAATATGTCGTGAGAATTTGCATGGCATTAAACATTGCTGTTTGGAGGGATAACCTTTGTATTGTCTTCTTTTACATTGGCTTTCAAGTAATTTCCAGTCAAAGATGGTTGCACATCATTCTTAGAATGAATTACCTTTCTACTACTTTCATGCATATTCAGGATTGTTAATAACTTTTTCAGGTTAGTGGATGTAATTTCTAACCTGGGTCTGCAAAAAGGTTCGGTCTTACGACACATGAGATCTGTGTTCCAACCAATCCTGGAGAAAGGAATAGTAGACCACTCTATCATACACAAGGCATTGATAGAATACTTGACCATTGCTGACCAGGTATTACATATCAATTATGTAGCTTTTGATAATAGAAAGGATCCTTTGCATATCAATTATGTAGCTTGGAGGGTTTTCCCTCCCTTCCTTAACTTGTTTCTTAATCAAGTTTGTTAAAAGTCCTCTGCTGCAGATGTACTTCAACAGTTGTCAGGTCCACTCCTTGTTCGGATGATCTATACAAGGGAGGGATCTAGGATTGCGATGCTTTGTATAAAGCATGGAAGCTCGAAGGTTTGTTGAGATTGATTTTCCCGTACTAATCTATGAATTACCTTTGGGGTTTTGATCATGGTATTTGTGGAATGCTGAATTACCATTTGATGTTGTATCTTATTTCAGGAAAGGAAGAAAATCATAAAAGGGATGAAGGGTTACGTGGGAAAGATAGTCCGTGATCAATGTGGGACTATGGTAAGGATCTCTTCTGAATTTTTTTGACTCTTTCAGAGCACATTTTTTTATGCTTTTAGCTTTGAATGTTCATTTTGAATTATTTTGTGCGCGCACAAAATAGTCGTTCAGCTTCTCACATTGAAATTATCTTAATCTTATTTTTATTTATATTCATTATTCAGTTCTACTATCATGTTGCCCTATAAGTTCAGCTGTCCTCTTCTTAGTTGTTAAAAGGATCTAGCCTTGGCAATGCACCAAGGTCTCGTACTAGCCTAATCACAAACATGCCAAAAAGCTCATTATAGGAATTTGTATTTATCACTGAAAAGCAATTTAATATGTCTGTCTTATATAAAGATGGTCCTTTTTGGCACGTATTAGCTAAAATGTTTGGTATCAGAATATATATTTTAACAAGTGACATGTAAGTAGTTAATTGAATACCATGAGACAGGAGAATATTAACAGGACACTGCATGGTGGTCTTTATTTATTCTGGAAAACAAAAGTATGAGGTTAATCCCTTTTCATATGAAATTTTTATCATAATAATGTGCCTGTTGCTTAAACTTCTGCATTAGTCAAAGATACCAGGTAAAGGTAAATGAAACTTCCTGCCATCACCCTATACTAGTCTATCTGTAGTTTTGTTTATCATAATGGCAAGGGGCTGGACTGGGAAATTGGTTGCACTGTGTAAATCTGACTTTTTCCTTTCTCCCAAATGGGTATTCTAGTTATTTCACACATGAAAACATGTCTTTAAGAGAAACCAATTAATGAGCTTTCAGAATTATATTGGTTCCTGAACAGTTATATACATTTATATATAAGATATATGAAAATGTATATCATTGTTTTATTCTATATTAAAACAAGACTTACGTCTGCCTCCATCAATATGCTAAGTATCACACTTCATTCTTTGTACAAGTCAAATTAGGAACAAAAAAATCTCAATCATATTGTCTTTCATTGAATGGATACATAAATAAATGTACATCACTTAATTGTTTCATTGAACGAAAATGTGCTAAATCTTGTTTACATTTTCTATTGTGGTAAATGTAAACTAAACTTCTAAATATTGCTTGCAGTAGTTATCTCGTAAGTTTAGACCTACAATTGAGCCAACATTCTGTATGCTTTTGTTCTTTTCCATTTCTGGCTTAATTCTGTAATGCACTTTTTATTCTTCTGCTGATCTTTCAATGTCTGGCCACCTAATATTTAAACTTTTTCTAATCTTCTAAAATTTTTTTTGGCTGCTATTTACACTAATTACTTTTCAGGTACTTGTCTGCATTCTTTCTATTGTTGATGACACTAAACTGGTGGCAAAGGTTTGTTTCTTGAGCTATGCCATCAATATGTTGTCTGCATATTTTAGTGCTACTTTTTCTTGGGTTCTTTTTCATTATGATTCTCCTACTTACAGGTGGTTGTTCGGGAGCTTCAAACAATTCTGAAGGAGCTTGTTATGGATAAGGTTAATATTATTCCAATAGCATTGGGGAGCAATTATTTTTTTCCTCCTTTTTTTTTGGGTTTTTTTTTTTTTTTTTTGGGGGGGGGGGGTGTTTTGAAGACTTAAAAGGTACTTCAATTTATTACCTGTAATAGCCAAGGTGGTCTTAGAAGTACTATTGCGTTGATAGCACACTTTATCAGTCCCTTGCTTATGTAATGCAATTACCTATGCATCAAGGGTTTTACTTTCTGTTCTTAATCAGTTGGCTAATTTTTTATGTTAAGAATTTTTGGTGTATTTCTCATGCTCCGTTTTAGGAAGAATGCCCTTTGCATTATTCTGTCTTGACTTTCTTGTTGGTTATGAATAACATCCATATGAATTGATTTCCTATGTTTATCTCAGAATGGAAGGCGTCCACTACTCCAGCTACTTCATCCCAATTGCCCACGCTATTTCAGTCCTGATGATTTGGCTTCTTTGAATCTATCAATTTCTTCTCTCTGCACCAAGGTCCAAAACTTCATAGTTTTTTCATTTAACTTCAGAACTCTCTCTGACAACTGATGCTGCTGCTGTGGAACTTAATTGGAGTCTTCCTTTCTTTCCAGGGTGAGTCAAAAGTAAATTCAGAGTTAGATAATCAGAAAAAGTCTTCAGAGGCTGGTGAAGAAGGTGAGGACAACAGTGATAGAGAGGGTGTTATAGGCAAGTCTAACAAAGATGCGGCCCCTGGCCAGAACATCCACTTAACTGAAGGTGGGAAAAAGGATCCTTTTTTACGAAGACAAGAATTGTTGCTCAATAGTGGTCTTGCTGAGGTTGGTATCATTGCTTCTTTTGTTGCTCACCTTTAAGGAGCACTCCTCCACTTAGGCGGTATCTCTTTTTTATTCATTTTCATCATCTCCTGTTTCCCCTTTTTCTTTTAGGCTTTGTTTGATAGAGATTTAGTAATGGAATGGAAGTGAGTGGTATGGAATGTGTATTTTCTTCTTGTTTGGGACAGTAGGGGATGAAAATAATGGGAAATATTTCTTGTTTTGGGGAGAGCATTGGAAGGATATTAAACAGAAATTGGTCATTATACCTTCTTAATGAAAAGGTAGAATGTGATTTAAGTCAAAAATAAACTTGAACTTTTAAAAAATTATTAAGGGTAATGTTCTTAAAATGCAAAAGGTTTCCATCTTTTCTCCTGCAATTCATGGGAGACAAAAAATAGGGCTTTGGATAAAAATGAAAAAAAAGTGTTTCTATCTATTTTCATTTCATTACTATTGTCCCTCCTATACAAGGAGAATGCTCTTCCATCCATTTCCATCCCATCCCCGTGACGCAGGGCCTTCCTTCGTTTTTTTAATTTTATTTTAATAATTTTTTAAATCATTTTAGAGCTTATTTTACTAATTTTAGGAAGACTAATTATTCCTTATTCTAGAGTATTTAGGATTCTTATTTTGTTCTTACTTAGTTTTATTTTTCTTTTTTTAGTTAGAATTCCTTTATCTCCTAGAAATAGGAAGTTTAAAACTACAAGCCTATAAATGGGAGCGCCTGGAGTTTATTTTAGCACATGCAAACATAGTTTTATTTTTTATGATTGAGAGTGTTTCGCTAATTCTTGAGCCTATGTTCTTGTGTGAGGATTAGTAGTGAGTTTTCTTTATTTTTGCATGCTATGCGCTGCGTCTTCCCCAAATACATTGTTAAGGCATATTCTTGTCATCAAGAATTTGTAGCTGATCCATTGCCTATATGCTGTTTCTCTATAGTTACTACTTTGCATCCATGACAACTCTTTGGCAGCTTAACTTGGACCTTTTATGTCTTGCAGAGTCTCATTGATACATGCATCGAGAGTGCAAAAGAATTACTTAAATCAAATTTTGGCAGAGAGATCATATATGAGGTATTGATTGTATTTCGTAAAAAATTATTTGTTTGTTTACTTTTTATAAGTAGATATTCATGTGAGGTGCCAAAAAAGGGATTCTGCCGAGGCCCTAAGAACTACACAACACTTTCATGCATACACCTCCATATATGTTGTTCAGGAAGTCCACAAATAAGTTCCTAAGCAGTTCAGCCTCCCGGTATGGCTAATGGAAAAGAAGTTTACTGTTTCTTTATATTCCATGCAAAGTTTTCAACTTCTCCCTCATTGATCCCTGGCTTTGATAATTGATTTTTTTTTTTTTTTGGCTGTGCCGAAAAAGTGACACTGGTAGTGTAAAACCCCTGTCAACCTATTGCCAGCCTACTATAGGGTTAATTTTTTGCTTCTCATGACTTGTGTTCATTGCCATGTCAATCATTGTCTTAGTTTTTACCTTGACCATGAATGTAGGTCGCCATTGGGGGCGATCGTGGCATTCTTCGCCCAACTTTGGATGCAAAGTTGGAGGCCTTACATGGAGCTATAGCATCTATTGTTGCACAGCCTAAAGCAGAAGAGGAACATCTCCTGGAAAATTTTCATTCTACCAGGACTATTAGAAAACTGGTTTTGGATTGTCCCACCTTTGCTTCTGCCCTGTGGGAGAAAGCTTTGAAAGGGAAGTGCGAAATCTGGGCGCTGGGTCACAGGTTAGACCTCTACGTTTGTTGCGTAAAAAATACAAGAAGTTACGATTCAATGTAGAAAAATTTTTGATGCCCGCTTATTATTTTCACAGTTCTAAGGTAGTATCTGCATACTTGGAGTCCTCGGATCCTACGACACGGGAACTGGCAAGAGAAGAACTGCAGCCCCTAGTAGACAGCGGTATGCTCAAATCGCAGGGAGCATGATGAAGTCACTTACTTGGCCAAGCATGGCAATCTCATTACCATGCAATTTCCAAGTCGTCTTGATCTCCAAGTATTTATTCTTGGCAACGGGAAACTGCAGCAAAGAGCTTTTTGTTTTTTTTTTTTTGTTGGTTTTAGTATTTTATTTTTATGAAGAGAAGTGAAGTATGTTGTATCAAGAATATTATGACTCTGGAACATGTGGTGCTAATGGAGAAAAATTACTACGTTAGGACGAACTTTTTAGTACGTATTCACAGTAGATAATAGTTGTGGGAGGGCACTTGTCACCCTTCTGAAAAAAAGAACTTATTTTTTCTTGCACGGATTTAATGAAATTGTACTATGCATATTTAAGAGAGTAATTTTAAGATCTTTCATAGAAAGAAAATTAAATAACAAAATCATAGCAAAAATTAAAAAAAAAAAAGTAACAAATAATAATTGAGATCTAGCCGTGTCCTTACGGTATTCTTCATGCTCCAAACATTCATAGGATGCAACTTAATAGCCTCAAGAACTTCTCAATTACTCAGATGGATTGAACTCGTCTCAATTACTGGGTGGATTGAACAAAACACACAAGAGACTGTCATATAGGAAATCGTAGGACAAAACGACAAGCAAACACAAACACGGAGAGGCAGGATTCTAGAGCAATTAGATTAATTAACCTTAATAATGAGCTGGATGATGAACTTGTCTATCATCCTCACAAGGGTAGGTGTAATGGTAGGAATGCCTCTGGTGGCAAAACTTGGTATTCTTTCTCAAATAACTAGCGTATTGTTGTTCCACATGAGGTGGGCCGATCCATATCCTTCACATTTATCTTCTCATCAGGCCTAAATTTTAATTTGCCCAGATCCAACCTTTAGCTTTTTAAGAGAGAGTGGACTGGGGGTGGGTTACACAGTTTATGCCTCCCATACTTGGCGGCAATAAACCAACTTGCAAAACCAGACCAGAGTCCCTCGATAGGGAAAATTGATGATTCAACAATTCATCACAAACAACAAACCTGTCACTCAACAAAAACCTTAAGTAACTCCGCATTCTTAAGTTTGAAAATCTGATAATACTGTGTGATAAACAAAATTGGCTGTGAAAGAGTAAACATGATAGTTCTGAAAACAAACTAGACTGCATGAATCCTGCACTTTTAATCATCAAGATGTATCAGCTGTCTCACTTCTTGGCTTTCTTAGGTCCCCTACATGCACAAACAAGGTTATCAATAGATTTGAAAAACACGCATAAACATAATTTTTGTCATTTCTTACCCAGCAGCAGCTTGAGGTGCAGGGGCAGGTGCTCGGTCTCCAGGTCCCTGACATCATAAGGTATTCACAACTTGTAAGCCCATAAAAATGCATGCACGAGCATATATTTCATACAAAAATACAATTGATATGCCTGGATATCTCTATCAGTGCAATAAACAGTAAATTAGCTTCTCTGGGTGGCACGAAAGCCTTTATGTACTTTCAACCACACAGAATATATACATTAACCAGCATTCTGTTGCTCGTCCATCCCAGTACTCTTTTTTGTAAGGTACAAGTTGATTTTACCAAAACCAAAATGATATCCAGGGCATGCCTCTTAAAGGTCATGGTATTGTATGTCTATTCTTACCTGAGCCAATCTCTCCTCCCTGCGAGCTATTTTTCTTTCCCTGCTTGCCTTATTCTTAGCACGCTTTGCCTCAAATTGGTCAGATAATGTCTTTTCTCTTGCCTTCTCAGCCTTTGACTTGTGAATACTCTCCATGAGCACCCGCTTGTTCTTGAAGACATTACCTTTCACTTTCATGTACATGTCATGGTACATGTGCTTATCAATCTTCTTTGATTCCCTGTACTTGCGGAGCAAGCGCCTCAGCACACGCATTCTCCTCATCCAAAGAATTTTTGTTGGCAATCTTGCCTCCCTAGTTCCCTTGCGTTTACCTGGATAAATTTAAGAAAGTATGTATCATATGCCAATGAATTTCAAATTCTGTAACACAAGGGGGTACAAACAAACTGCGAATGTACCAAGGTAAGGAGGGAGGTTATCTAATCTAGACATGTAGAAAGATGAACAAATAAAACTCTAGAAGACGAAAGGACAATTTTTCATTATATTTCTCCTCACGTGAGAGGGAATCAAAAAAATAAACAGAAAAAAAGAAGATAAAATAAAACCTATGAAAGGAAAACATAGAATTATAGCCACACCTAGTAAGAAAAGGAAAAAAGCAGGGGAGAGAAATAAATAAAGGGCACAGGCACAACCATTACAATGTTATTTTAAAAGAATACGCTATACCATTTTTTTTTATCAAGAAGACTGTTACAAAAAGATAGCATTTTTATATTACTTATTACAAAGTAACTCAAATTCGTGGATAATGCAGAAATAACATCACGAGATTCTATCATTTTCCCCTTAGATCACTCAAGCACTTTAATTGAAATAATAATATGAAATGCTACTTGTGACAGGATTCTTGCCAACTGGGCTCATTTTCCTGGTCTTTGATTGATATCACAATCATTGTTTAAGAGAAATAGTTCCCAGCATTGACACTACTAATCCATATACAAGTAACAACTTAACACTTGGCAGTGTCATGAATAAGGTTAAGTAAAAGGTTAAATGCATGAGAAAGCACAACCAATTTGATGTTCAAACAAACTACAGCAATAAAAGAGGATTTCAGGTTCACAGTGCTATTTTATATATGTAAAAAATATGTAAAACCGAGGCCTATGTTTGTAAGCGGTTACAATATTTAACACACCAAAAGGAGTGAAGTTACTAAAGACAAAAGTAACCCCCAAAGCTACCAAATTTCAGGTTCAATTCAAGGAATTCCATATCAGGACTATAGAACAGCTATTATTGTTTTATTGCAATAAACAGGTCAATTCAAGAAAATTTTTCATTCTTCCAAAAATTCACAAAAACATTTATCCATTCAAAGGTCATGCTTCTGTGACTTTTGTTAAAACACTATTGACCAATCCAATAATTTGCCTCGGTCAAATACAACAATTTCCTAATAAAACATACCATATCCAGAATGGCGTCCCTTTCTCTTGGCCTCTTTCATTCTGCGAGCACGAGATCGTGAGTGGATCTTTGTTGGTTTCCTTATGATGAAACCATCCTTCACTAGTTTCCTTATGTTTTGCCCTACATAGCGACAAGGCAAAAAGGGCCATAAAATAGCAAGTCATAAAGAGGACAATTAATCAATCTCTAACGGAGGAATTCCCCTAACTTCACCTACAAACAAATGGTACACTGGAAGCCAAAAAATTGGCAGAGAACAAAATGCAATACATTCAATATTTCAGACGCTCAATATGGCTTACAAAGTAAAATAAGGTGTTATTTAACAGATTCGAGTAAAAGACTTGAGCAATTTCCAGATGGCTTTCACATGAAAAGTGAAAATATGAACCTAGGTGTTTGTTAAAGCATATTTTGAGAGATAGGTGTCTGGAAAATGTCAATTTCAATTCAACAAGAATTTCCTAAGCACTATCATTGAATACATTGTTTCAACCAAATCCAATCCTAACTCCTTACTGATAAACTCATAATCTGTTTGGCAAGGGGAACCGAAAAGAGAAGCGGCCGAAATCTAATTCTCGTTATCTCAATCAATTCTTTACATGTACTTCAATCAGCAAAGAACGCCAGCAGAAGGAACCGAACCGATCCACTTGAAGTAATCGAAATGATTGAAGAAAGAAAGAAAACGTGTCCCCTTTTGCTCAAGGGACATCGCCCTTTCCAGCAACATACCCAAAAAATAGAAATAAAAAAAATCACAATTGCATATATCAATATATACAATTCAACTCCAATCAACTGAAAAGTTTTCTACCGAAGTCCATATTTCCCCAGCTCGAAAATTCAGATCTCAACACTTGATACATTAAACACACACACACACACACACACACATATATATATATAGAGAGAGAGAGAGAGGGAGGGAGAGAGAGAGAGAGAGATTACTGGAGTTGGCCATGGAGATCTCGTTGACTTCATTGGGGTCGAGCCAGACCTTCCCTCTCCCGCACTTGAGTACGCTGGCAGCCAGCCGCTTCTGGAGCTTGAGCGAAACCATTGCCTCTCTCTCTCCGAGTCGCAGAACCAGGGTTATCGGGGAAGGCAAAATGCAGAAGATTTTATAGCATAGATTGAAGGAGCTGCTTGTCTAGGGCTAGGGTTTTGAGTGACCTAGTTGGTGAGCGGAACCGCTCGAGTTACACGAGTTAAAATGAGTCCTCCAACTCCCTGTTGAACTGAAGCCTGGCGCACGGGCGCAAATCCATATAACCGTTGTCCAACCCGGATATCCTCCCCGGGCCTCTACTATGCTAAATCGCAATTTTACAAAATTAATATTTGGTTATAATTTGATAATTTTAAAATTGTGAAACTGACCAATCACTTAATAAAATAATTTTTTTATTTATTCATAAAACTATAAATTTTAATTGATTCTTAAATTAAATAACAAAATTATAATATAAAATTATAAATATTAACTATTATTGATAAATTTTAATTCTTTTAAAAATTGAATTGTCTTTGTATAAAAGCATTCTTTTACACATGGATATAAACAATTAGTTGTTTTTCACCTTTATATTTATTTATAACATATACACACATTAAATTATTATTTTGTTTTTTTTTCCAAATCATCTAAATAGTCAAGCTATGGTTTTGGTAATTTCAAATATGATTTCGAAAATAGCTAAATTGTCATTATTTATAAAAAAAAATATTATACATAACCACATCTATTTAACCACGCAAGAAAATGTGTGACCTTATGTTACTAAATTAGACACACATAACAGAGTATGGAAAAATTTTATAATCACCACACTTTTATGTATCACAATATTAATATATCTAAAATTATTAATTAAAATTATAATCATTAACAAATTTGTTACATTTAAAAAATGTGATTAAATTATTAGCCATACTTAAATAAAAAATGTGACAATCAAACTTTTTTACTATAAATACAATGGAAGCATTAAAAAAATAGTCACATTTAGATTAGAAAAAAAAAAAAAAAAGTAGTCATACTTAGACAAGTCACAAATATTGATTCTTGAAAATGTTACTTGTGAGTTTACGATACTTGACGACGAGAGATTAAAGAATGTGAAGAAATTTTGAATAAATAGCAAAGCAGTATGTAAAATATCTGAATCGCAACAGAATACTTAAATCAGATTTGCCTAATAACCGTAGAAGAAAACTATAAAAGTTTTCTTATCCGTCCACCCCTTGTCCGCCCAAGACTCGAATGGTGATGTCGAAGACAGTATATGAGTGATCAAAAACTGATTTTGATTGTCCTTGTTTTTCCATTAGTCTCTATGTCTATTTATAGGTATCACACAGATATAGATAGACATATAGGAATTTGAATCTGATTCAAATTCCAATTACTTATCCCATTATATATTGTTAAAATTTAAATGTTAATGAATTTGAAACAAATTCAAATTCATAACATCTATCTTATCATTAGGAAACTTATCCCAATGTAACCGTAATTCTAACAATCTCCCACTCGGGTACATGGGATAATGCTCAACTCATCTTCTCATATAGGACGTCAAGAGGTGCGACCTTGATGATAATGATAAGAGTACTATATCAAACAACCATCAATGCCAACATAATACTGCTGCAAAAAGAAATAAATAAGGGCAATGTCATCTATGCTTTAGATAATAAATAATACATCAATCAAATGCTTCCAATCTCTCAAGAGGAACTCTGAACAACATTTGATCATCAATCGAAATTCTTGCACTTATGATCATCACACAGATGATCATCCGAACTATGAGTTGCAAAACTTACATAATGTGGTATAAATTATCTTTCCCAAAATTCGAATCAATCCATCTCTTGGTTCAACCACTTGCCCAGACATGGCCCGCCTAGCTGCTTTCTTGTTGGCCAATTAGGTGACATGCTAAAGTAGTGTAATTGAACCTTAACTTCATGAAACAATTTTAGGTCAGAAGACATATTTGAATAGGGTCCCACGCAGTGACAGAGAGAGAATAATCTTGTCACTTCCCTATAGTGGTTGTACAAGCGCATGCTGTATGATGTGCATGCTACGGTGGAGCTCCCACTAATTAGGGATGTCACACTCAAAACATCATACAGATGTCGGCCCAATCACCACATAAGCACTATCTTGAATCACTCAACTCATGAGTACTCACATCCTGCTATTCTCAGACTTAATATGGAATTTATAATATATCCATATTCGACTTCTTCAAATAAGTCTTAGCTTAGCCATACTAAGGCGACAATAACAACCTTGGATACTCCTCATGTATCAAGGCACTTACACTGACCACATAATTCCAAGAGTAAGTTGTCTCATCCTGCACACCACACATGTGTCAGGGCGATCGTCCGCGTGAGTGGACTGATCCAAGCCTGGTGACATTCATGAACATGTGCAATTATTTCCATGTTTTCCATATCAACAACACAATGTCATATAATGAAAACAGAAAGGAGATAACAAATATTCATTAACATAAATCAAAATGAATGTCGTAAACAGTGATCAAATATAGAACTCAAATTCTACGTAATCCCATACGCCTCATATGGGATTCAAATACATTCTTACTAAGTGGTTTTGTCAATGGGTCAGCCAACATTTCAACGCTAGGAATATAACTCAAAATCATTTCGTTATCCCTGATCAATCCTCTAATATAGTGATATCTCCTTCTTATGTGCTTTCTTCTATCATGAAATTTAGCGTCATGTGGGAACTGCATCGCAGCTGTGTTGTCGATACAAATTTCGACAGGTTCATCAGCCTGAGCTGTTACCCCGAGCTCTCGAAGGAAAGCACTAAGCCAAGATGTATGTCTTCCAGCTTCTAAGCTAGCCACATACTCTGCTTCCATGGTTGACTGAGCAACACAATCTCGCTTCTTGCTTCACCAAGAAATAGAGCCTTCACCAAAAGTGAAAACATATGCTGATATGGAAACACTATCATTTTTATCTCTGCCAAAATCAGTATCAGTGTAACCATGTACTTTCATATCTCCACCTTGGAAAGCTAGGGCATAATCATAAGTACCACGTAGATACCTCATGATTTTCTTGACAACTTTCCAATGTTGTATCTGCTTACTAGCCTAACAACGAAACAAATATCAAGACGAGTACACTTCATAAGGTACATGAGACTCCCAACAACACTGGCGTACAGTTTCTTTTCCATTAGTTTCATTTCTTCCTTTGTTTTAGGGCACTAACTGGTACTCAAGGTGCAACCTTTATCAACTGGAGTATCAACAGGCTTTGAGTTATCCATATTAAACAGTTCAAGGATCTTACAAAGGTAAGTCTCTTGAGACAAACTCAAAAGTCTCCTTGAGCGATCTCTCGAGATCTTAACTCGGCGTTTGATTTTCAAGACCCACTTGTTACCAATCGCCTTTCTATTTGGTGGAAGATCAACAAATTCTCACACTTTGTTCTTATCTATCGAGTCCATTTCCTCTTTCATTGCGATCAACCATTGATCTTAGTTTGGGAAGGTTAAGACTTCTTCATAAGAAGTCAGCTCATTGTGTAATACCCAAGAACTTTGGATTATTATTTTAAAGGAAAATTAGAAATTCGGGAAAGTTAGGTATCCGAAAAGCCCGAAAAATTTATTGAATCAATCGAAGAGAGTACCCTAAGGTTTAAATGTCTAAGGAAATAGGAACGCCTCTAACAAGAATTTTGAGGCATGATTTATAGGATCGAAAAAAATGCAATCCGGAACGATTTTCGGTACAGCAAAAATGCAGTCGTTATTTAAGCTGTAAAATCGAATTCTAGTAGGAGACTCCCGAGATGATAACGAAAGCTATGAGAAGCTTCGGTTTGTCGAGTAGAGCAACCCTTCAAAATTTTCAGGAAAAAACGAGTAGGTTTAAAGCCTAAACGGAGAAACGGGCCTAAGTATAATTTTTTAAAATTGCCTGAGGGGGGTCAAAATGTCATTTTTTGCAAAAGTGGCAAAGAGGAAATTGAAATATTGGAACCTAAGGGGCTCAAATGAAATTGAAGAAAGTGTTGGGGTTGTGAGGAAAAGGGTCAAAATGGAAAAATCGAATCTGAGGGGACGAATCTGTAATTTTTGGAAACTCCATAGCCATGGTTTCTGATAATGGCGAACAAGCTCTGGCCGGCCATTTCAGGCAATGGGCTAGCACAATGGATGTTCAAGGATCTCATTGGAGTCATCATGAGCCGATAACGGCCACCGGAGTGACCAGAATTTTGAAAAAATCGGCCAAGAAAGCTAGCCAAAAATGGGTCACCTACAATTCGCTTTTGCAGGCGAATATTAGTGTTTTTGGGTCGATCTAGGGGCAGTGAAGACTTCTAAGGCAACGGGCAAGCCATCCAAGGCCATTTCGAAGCTCGACATCGCCTAAAAATAGAGCTCGAAGATGGCTAAAATTTTCAAAGAAAGAAGCTCCAAATCGAGGGTTATTTTGAACGAATTGAGAGGTAAGGATAAGGGGATTTTGTTGCCCATAGCTTGAAGAGCATATCTAGAGCATTTGGGGAGCAACGGAGCAGAATCGAAGGTGAATCGAAGCTTCGTCGGAACCCTAGGCGGACCGCTGGCCGAGAGTTCGAGGCCTCCGTTGGTCGACTTCCGGACCTCCTTTCGAGCCATCTCAGGTACTCTTAGGATCAACTCTTCATTGGTTTTCTTTTGGCATTGGTTTTGCATTTTTCCGGCATGGCTGTGGCCGGAGAAGACGACCGGCGCCTGGGCCCCACGCGCTAGTCTCACTCGCCCTAGCACGCGCCAGCGCGTGTGGGCGCGTGCGACCTTAGATTTTTGTGCAATTTTTTTAAATTGCTTAGAAAAATATTTTAGAATTTTCTATATAAAAATATTTTGAGAAAATTAAGTATAGGTATTTATTTTGGGATATTAGTAAGGAAAAATTGAAGGAAAATAGAGAAAAATACAAGAAAATTGAGGAAAAATAGTGTTTATTGATTATTTAAATAAATATCTTGCCTAGGGTACTTTTGGACTTGAGGTGAAACATTTGGTGCGAATTTCAAAGTTGGCACGCAAATCGAGGCAGTTAGCACGCAAATCGAGGTATCCCGATAGTTGTGAAATGTGAGTGATTTTGTCCCTATAACCCATATGTGTTATGATTTCCTTTCTAAGCATGATATTTTCATACGTTATGATCATTTTCATTCATATATTGTTGCATGGAAAAACGTGATATATGCACGACACGATATTTTTGTCATATTGAAACTCGTGCATGGGGTTGGGATGATACCCTCAGAGTGTAGCCGTAATTCTCCTAAGGCATTGAGGGGATACCGTGAGGCTTATCCTGCGGAGGTTCGGGATTTGCCTAGGATTCCTAGCCGGGCTGGTGGGCCTGAGAAGTTACATTATGGGTATATGTTTATAAATGTTAATGCATCATGCATCATTCATTCATGCTTATCTAACCCTCACTTAGAAGATTTCATCTTCTAATATTGGACTGTGTCCCTGGAATATTCCACGTTCCAGGCGAGGCAAGCGGCCGAAAGGGCAAGGAGGTGATTGAGGCATGATCGTGATGGAAGTTTTGAGAGTCCCATGTGGGACTAGTTCTATCTATTTTACTCTGATGTATTGTTTAGATTTTAATATTGGTGGTAATGTTATGTTGGGTAATCAATATGTATGTACCCTCATATGTTATGTTCTCGAGATTTCATATAGGTTTTGATCTTGCTTCTGTTATGTTAAAAGTACATCATTCATTTACTATGTTTGAGAGTGTTATTTAATAAATGTTATGTTGAGGATTTATTACCGAATTATGTTTGATGAGAAAAAAAAAATCCTAATACATATATATATTAATGCCCTGGAAGTAGGGGTGTTACACACTGTCATCCGACGTGGCACACATAAGTACCCTTCCCTCAATATCATCGAAATGACGACGAGGGATAAGCCCACGCTGGCTACGTCGAATTACTTGAGTCTCCGAAGTACTATCTATGGGTTCACTCCCACTAACTGCAGGAATTCTCCCACTGACAAAAGGAACTTCCTCTTGTAACTCATACAATTGGGAGTCCTTATCAACCTCACCAATTCTTGGGAACTCATCCTCAAGAAACTTTACATCCCGAGATTTCGTCTCAATCAAACCCCCACTAGGATGTTCACCATACATGACATATCCTTTTGAACCTGCAGGATATCAAATGAACACTTTCTTGCTGGCTCTTGGTTCAAGTTTTCCACACTTGTGGGACGTGCTATGAACATATCCAGCTGATCCCCAAGGTTGCAAGTGATCCAAGTTTGGACTTCTTCTAGTCCATAACTCATAAGGGGTAGAAGGCACGGATTTGCTTGGAACACGATTAAGAATGTAGGCTGTAGTCAATAACGCATCTCCCCAGAAATTAATCGGGAGATTCGCCTACGCCAGCATCAATCTAACCATTTCCAACAAAGTTCTATTCCGATGTTCTGCAATACCATTTTGTTGCGGAGTGCCAGGAATGGTAAGGTGTCAAACCATACCTTTTCCTCACGTAGACTTCTAAACTGATCAGAAAGATATTCACGGCTTCTATCGGTTCAAAGAGTTTTTAAGCTCTTATCCATCTGATTTTCAACCTAATGCACAAACCGTCTGAAGCAATCTAAAGCTTCTGACTTGTGAGAAATCAGATACACGTAACTGAAACGTGAATAATCGTTTATAAAGGTAATAAAGTATGATGCACCATGATGTGCCCTCATATTCATAGGATCGCATATGTCAGAGTGAACTAACTCTAAAGGACAAGATGCACGGGAAGCCTTACCAAAAGGTTTCCTCTTGGCCTTACTAGCTAAGCAAGGCTCACACACAGTGAGTCTCACTTTACTGAGAGATCTCAATAGACGTTCTCTCGCCAGTCTTGCCATCCTTTCTTGACCCACATAGCCAAGTCTTTTGTGCTATAAATCACAATCAACATTTACAATAGAAGAAGTAGAAGAAACTAAAGCAATAGAATGGTTATTATAAACATAATCCAAATTAAGTTTGAAAAAACCATCTACTAAAATCCACCACCAAAGAATGTATCATCTAAATAGATGTTCACGCCAGTATCACAGAAAAGAAAAGAATAACCTTGTCCTAATAAACATGCTACTGATAATAGATTACACTGAACTCCAGGAGCATACATAACGTCCTTCAAAAGTAGAATCTTGCCATTCTTCATCTAGAGTTGGAACGAACAAACTCTAAGAACTTATTCTTGTGTGCCATTCCCAAGCGTGACGTACTGAGTTCCTGCTAGCACCCGGTGGTAATCCACAAACCCTTCTTTCTCAACATTTATGTGTCGTGTTGCTCATGTATCCACAATCCACTTAGGACGTGAGTATGGAACTAATGCATGTGAGCAAACATGAATCAAAGGGGAATAAGGAGTGAAATATACCTTTTTCGGCTCTGGACAATCCCGAGCGAAGTGAACATTCTTTTTACAATTATAGCATTTCAATTTGGACAAGTCTTTCTTTCCACGTGTCCCTCTTTTGGCCTTCTTGCTCTTACCAATATTAGGTGTAGGCCCTGATGCCTTCGATCATTGTCTCTTGTGCTTAGGACTAAAGCCCTCACGTCTGTCGACCTTGGCTACAAAAGTCGCCACACGGTTCTCTTCAACGCGCTCCGCCTCAAGCTCCAAGTGACGTGAAATATCATCAAAATTTTTGATATTTTCACTGTGTCATAAGGAGCTTCATCTGAGACCACTCAAGGTCAGGCAATGATCTGATCACCCCTAAGAGTTGCTGCTCATCAGTAAGCGCTACTCTCGCACTCTGAAGATCTCTGATAAGTGAACCCATCACTCTCAAATGCTCAGTTATGTTGTGCCTTGGGTCTTTGACATACTGTTGAAATTTTAATTGTAAAGCACAAAGCTTTGTTGCAGATGTCTAACCAAAAGTGATCTTCAACTTTTACCAAATCTATGTCAGTCTGGCAAGACTCAAACTGGCCCATGAGATTGGCCCGCATGCTAACAAGGATCGTAAGACGAGCATAACGGTCCCTCTCAAGCCATTTGTCATAGGCCCGCTGTGTCGCCAAAGAAACATTTTTCCCTTGCGGCACAAGATGTGAAGTCTCCAAAACATCCCATGCTTTCTCCAACTGAAGTAAATACTGAATTTGCTTCTCCCATGTGGAGTAGTTGAACTCATCCAACTTATCTATCCTGGTCATGTTTCCAGCAACTGAACTGGTGGCCATTGATCACTGAACTGGGGACAACAAAAGACATTCAATACACATGTTCAAAATAAACAATTAAATCAAACATTTAGTTATGCACTTCGGGATTAACAGATCGCCAGGCTTCAAAGTCATCACCCTTAATGCACAACAAAAATATTATGACTTAATTGTTTATGTGGAACTAATCCACAATATCCAACAATATATTAGGACCCACACAAGGCCCAAGATCGGTACTAAACCAAAATTAATTATCATTAAGCAAATAAAACTAAATATTTGCAGATAACAGGTAATTAATTAAGTTAGCAAAAATGCCACATCACATCAATTTATAATTTTAAACTCAAAATTAAACTTATTAATTTATGATCTAAAAGAATAAACCAAACAATTATCATGACAATATTAAAACACATAATAAAAGTCATGAAAACAATTTTATTAATTACAAAAATTAATATTCCAAAATTAAATATCTCTAAAATAATTCTAATTGATTTTTTTTAATCTAAAAAATGGATTTATTATTTTAATTTATAATTTTAGGCACAAAATTAAACTAATTAATTAATGGTCCAAAAGAATAATCTAAGTAATTAAATAAAAACCCAGCATCATGGCCCAATACAAAATTATGCCCAAAGGAGTTTAAAAAAAAAACAAACTGATCTATTTGTTAATAAAATAATTGGCCCAAGTCCAAAGCCCAATTGAATAAATCAATTGGCCAGCTTCAGATCCACTCACGGATCTGCCTATGGATCGAGTCTGACTAGATTCGGATTTGACTCAACACATAATGGGTCAAGTGGGTCATCTTCTTCCTTGCACAAAGGGTTTGTTGGGCACCCTTGAGCCGCCGCCGCCATTCTCTTCTTCCTCCACCGCAGGCCATTCTTCCCTCTTTTTCTCCATTCGATGCCGCCGGTGGCGAAGTCCGACTATGGCTCACAATAGCCACAGTCGGTCATCGGCCATACTCGAAGACAAAATGAGCTGCGGCCATGGTGAACAAATCAAGCCATGGCCGTTGTTTTTCCTTCCATTAATGGCGGCTATGGAGGTAGCCATTCGATGACCCTCGTCAAACCCATGACAAAGAATAGAAAACAGAGGCATTGGCCATGGCAGAGCATACACAGCAGCGAGCCATGACCCATTAAAAGTCGGCCAGCAACCTATTATTGACAGCTCCCATCATCCGCGACATACGTGGCTATCCATTACGCCAGAGATTTCTCAAAAAATCCATAGGGAAGACCCATAGGCTACAAATCAACGGCTGTGACATACACAACCGTCGGTGACTATCTCAGCCATGGCTGGAACGCAGTGGACAGAGAATATTTTTACGCAAAAATATCACGAGTTGCTATATAATTATTTCTCGATCGCAAAGGATAGACAAATATTATGCAGAAAAATAATTTTACTGTGCAAACAGAGAGACAATAATTATTTCACATAGAAAATAATTTCACATGTAAAATATCACAAGTTACAAAAACTGTGACTATCAATTACAACGGTATAAACAAATAAACAATGGCTCTGATACCACTGAAGAAATTTTGAATAAATAGCAAAGCGGTATGTAAAATACCTGAATCGCAGCGGAATACTCGAATCTGATTTGCCTAACAATCGTAGAAGAAAACTATAAAAGTTTTCTTATCTGTCCACCCCTTACCCGCCCAAGGCTAGAATGGTGATGCCGAAGACAGTATATGAGCGATCAGAAACTGATTTTGATTGTCTTTGTTTTTCCATTAGTCTCTATGTCTATTTATAGGTAGAGATGGCAATTGTAATCGAAATCGTGGGGAACCGAACCGAAACTGAACCGGTCAACGCGGTTAAAAACCGTTTGACTGGGTAATGGTTTGGTTTGGGGAAAAATCGAACACTGTTTCAATGGGTATGGTTTGGTTATGGTTTTCACTAAAACCAAACCAAAACCCGAATCGAAACCGAACCGTTTTGTGGGTAACCGAACCAAACCAAACCAAATATATAATATATAATATATATATATATAATATTATAGGGGCGGCTGGAAACCCAGCCCACTCGCGACCCGCGAACCCATCCCAGGAACCCAGCCCACCCGTGACCCGCGAACCCATCCCGCCCCAGCCCATTAACCCGCGAACCCACGCCCACCCTAACGCCCAACCTGCAAACCCTTCTCTTAGTCTTCTCCTTCCTGCAATTCTGCAAACCCTTCTCTTTCTCCTTCCTCTCTCGACCTCGCTGCCGCTCGCTCTCGCTCTACCTCTCGCTTTCTGCCTCGCTCTCGCGCGTCCGATCATGCTAGCCTCTCGCTCTTGCTCGCGTTCGCCCTCCTTCTCTCCATCTCTTGCTCGCGTTCGTCCTCACTTGCCCAAGCGATAGTCTCTGCTCTGCAATTCGCTTGCACCAACGACGTCACCGCCAATCTTGAAACTGCTGAGAGGTCTTCTTCTTCTTCTCCTCCTTCCTCTTCCTCTCTACAGCACAGATTGCTCTTGTAAATTTTAGCTCATATAACTTAGAAAAAGCTGCCTCCATCTCGCTTTTCTTTACAATTAACTTCTTCTCCGGTTAAGTTTACAGTTTTCTCATATTTAGTAAAACAGCTGTATCATCATCGATTGCAAACTCCGAGCCACTGTAGAACACATTATTGATCTTTAGCACAGTTTGTGTTGAATTTCGTTTCGAGTTAATTTTCATGATCTAGAGATTTATGTGTTCTTTTTTCTTGATTTATAGTTTGTGCTTTTTAGTCACCTGAAAGTAGCTTGGACTAACTGTCATGCTTCGTTGTGTTCAAAACCTGAAGTAGGTAAAATTTCTTAATCTAAAGAAAACATACAGAAACCAGAAAATAAGAAAACCATGGTCAGAATTTGAAGACTCTTTTTCTGTAACAAATAGAAGAATTAAACTCTCTACACTGAAAATTGAATCAACCAAACACCTATTTATAGAGGCTCAGCAAGTCCTATCTAACATACACAGAATAATTAAATAAATAAGACAGATAAATAACCAAAACCAAGATCTCTAATACTTAACATCTATATGAGATTTCTCATCCATATGGACTTTGAATATTATCTTCATATTCTCATGTTATTTGTTATTTACAAAAGAAAAAAAAACCAGCCTAATAAGCCTAACACTTACATGCTTCTAGGTTAACTTCAAGAAGAATTTTTCAGAAAAGTTATCATATTTTTATTATTTTTAGTACTTCTGAAGCTTATTTTTCAACAATAACGTGCAATTATTTTAATAAATTTGTTTATTTATTACCTAATACTAGTATTATACTGATTATGGAACACAACTTTTGATGTTTTATGCTGTCATTTTTAGCTTTTCCTCAAATTTGTAGATGTGTTTGGCCCTTTGGGGTTGGATATGTGGGCTCAAGTCTTTTTTTCCCTTACTCTTGCATTGTGTTTTAATTGCCATATGTCAAAGACAAGAAAAAAAAAAAAAACAAGGTTTCTCCATCTAACTGGTATTTTTATTTGAGACTTTGGAATCATGTTTAACTTCATGTACAAGTCTAATAGCTCGTGCACCCAATTCTGATTTAGGTAGTTTTTTTATTTTTCAGCAATATATTTTTACTTGTTTATGTGTGAATTTTGATTTGTTGTTGAAGTCGTTGTCATTATGATTTAGGTAGCTTTTCTATTTTTCAGCAATATTTTTTTTACTTGTTTATGCTTGATTTGTTGTTGAAATTGTTGTCATTTTGATTTAGATAGTTTTTCTATTTTTTAGCAATATATTTTTTACTTGTTTATGCTTGATTTGTTTTGTTGTTGAAGTTGTTGTCATTTTTATTTAGGTAGTTTTTACAGAATATGGCATGCTCACAAAGTGGGAGCACATAACAATGTTTTGTGAACGGATCTTCGTTCGGTGAACAAACTCATCTTTCAATACTCGTAGAGAGTTCTCAAGAGGTAAATGTTTCTGATAAAAAAATTGGTGGTAGGACTAGAAGTGAAGTATGGAAACATTTTCAAAGAGTGATCATTAATAAAGAAATTAAGTCCCAATGCAACTATTGTAAGAAATTACTTGCGGGAAAATTAACGAATGGTACATCAACTTTGAAGCAACATCTCAATAGGTGTCCTAAGAGAAAATTGGTAGGAGATATAAGACAAATGTTTATAAAATCTGATTTGAAAGGTGAGATCTCTTCTGGTCCATATGATGGAAAAAAAGGAAGAGAAAAATTAGGAAAGATGATCATTATGCATGATTATCCTCTTTCGATGGTGGAGTATAGTGGATTCAAAGATTTCACAAATACCATTCAACCTCTTTTCAAGTGTCCTTCTCGTAATACTTTGAAGAATGATATCATGAGAATTTACAGTGAAGAGAGGGATAAAGTGATGAGTTTGATTGAAAACATTGACAGTAGGGTGGCTATTACAACGGACATGTGGACTTCTAGTAACCAAAAAAGGGGTTTTATGGCTGTTACAACACATTTCATTAATAAGTCTTGGACATTGCATAGCAAAATTTTGAGGTATGACAAGTATTTTTTAACTTAGTATATTGTCTTATTGTTGTTAAATTTGATAATTGTAGTTTTAAACTTTAAGTTTACTAATAATTTATAATTGTATGTCATTTAGGTTTATCTATGTCCCTTGCCCTCATACAAGTGATGTGTTGACCGATGTGTTAATTGATGCTATGCTTGGGTGGAATGTGGACTCAAGATTATCCACAATTACAATGGATAATTGCTTTACCAATGATAGTATGATTGGTAAGATTAAAGCAAAATTGAATGTTGGATGTCTTTTGAATGGTGGATCTCTATTGCATATGCGTTGTTCTGCCCATATCTTGAATCTTATTGTTAAGATTGGTTTAGATGTGATTAAGCATGCCATTGATAATGTGAGGGAAAGTGTAGTTTTTTAGACGGCATCTCCAAAAAGAATAGAAAATTTTGAGGAAGTTTGTCGACAAATGAAAGTGCCTTGTGCTAAAAGGTTGGGTTTGGATTGTCCTACTAGATGGAATTCTACTTATTTGATGCTTAAAATTACTTTGGTTTATAAGTCTGTGTTTCCTCGGCTTAAATTGTTTGAATCACAGTATAAGAATGTGCCAAGTGAGAAGGATTGGGAAACTGCAAATGGTGTTTGCGATAGATTAGAGTTGTTTTGTAATGTAACTGAGTTGTTTTCTGGGATAAAATATCCAACTGCTAATATGTACTTTCCAATTATTTGTAAGGTTAAGTTGACATTGAATGAGTGGGTCAAGTTTTCCAATGAAGTGATTAGTACAATGGCAAAAAGCATGTCAGATAAGTTTAATGCATATTGGAATGTGATTCATAAGTTGATGGGTGTTGCTGCAGTGTTAGATCCTAAGTATAAGATGACTTTTCTTGACTTTTACTCTCCTAAGGTCTATCCTTATGACTATGATGAACAAATTAGCAGCATCAAGTACCTTTGTTATGATTTGATGGAGGAATATCACACTAAAAAGAACAAAGTGAATGATGTGAATAACCAAGAATGTACATTGGATGAGAGTATCACTCTAAGAGATAATTTCATTTCTTTTGATGATGAATATCAATCTTTTCTAAAAAAGAGAAAACTACTAAGATTACTAGTTTCAGAACTGAATTTGACCTTTACTTGGATGAAGATGTTATAGTTGATAATGGTCATTTTGATATTCTACTTTGGTGGAAAGTAAATGCGGTGAAGTATCCTACCTTACAAACTATTGCAAGAGATATATTAGCCATTCCTGTATCTACTGTTGCTTCGGAGTCGGCATTCAGTTCTAGTGGGAGACTGGTGAGTACTCATCGTAATCGACTTCATCCAAAGACAATAGAAGCATTGATGTGTGCCCAAAGTTGGTTGTCAAATGAAGTAGAAAAAGGTGAATTTATTTCATTTACTAGTTATTTTTTATTGTTAAGATTTTAAATTTGTTATATTAATTTACTTTTTATATTTATATTTTTGTTAGATGGAGTTGGCTCATTCATTTCAGATGGATATGCATCAATTTACGAAGAAGATATTAATATTGTTGATGAAGGTATTAACTTTCGTAACTAAATTTTTTTAGCTTAAATTACAATTTAATTGTGCAAAATATTAATTTATTGATCTTTACAATTGTAGGTTTGGAGATATGATTTTCTATCCAAGAAGTTTGAAGTTAATTTGTAACTTTATACAAGAAATAAATAACTTTATTAGAGTTTGCTTTCGTTTATTATGGAGTTATAATTTTTTTTTATGAATGCTATTTGCAAGTGTTTGTCTTTTTTTGTTGGTATTGATCAAACTAAAAAAATCATGATTAAACCGAAACCGAATGGTTTGGTTATGGTTTTTAATTTTTAAAACCAATAGGTTAATGGTTTGGTTTTGGTTTTAGTATTTTAAATTTGGTTTGGTTATGGTTTTAGCAAAAATCGAAACCAAACCGAACCATTGCCAACCCTATTTATAGGTATCACACAGATATAGATAGACATATAGGAATTTGAATCTGATTCAAATTCCAATTACTTATCCCATTATATATTATTAAAATTTAAATGTTAATGAATTTGAAACAAATTTAAATTCATAACATCTATCTTATCATTAGGAAACTTATCCCAATATAACCATAATTCTAGCAGAACGACTAGGTGAGGTGTGACCATCCTCATTAAAAAAGTAAAATTTAATAATTTATTATAAAAAAAAAAGTTAATTTGGTCCCCTGATCTTTGCTTGGACTCAATTTATGTTAGAATGCTCTAATGTTTAATATATCATACAAGGGATTAGGATAGTTTTCAGAACTTTTTAAAAACACACATTAAGCGTAGTAGAAATGGAACGACGAGAATCGATGAAGGTAGCCATATGCAATATACATACATCAAAACAAAAAACACAGAAGTAATAGTTCTCTCATGTTCGTTGAGATGTAGCCAGTTGCTCACTGATGCACCTAGACCTGAATCATTCGATCATGAGCAAGCTCCCACAAATAGCTATCCTTTAAGTCTCATCCGCTTTGGTACCTATTCTTAGGCTGACCATGCTATAGAGGATCAAGAAAGTCCACACCTATGATGCAAAGGTACTATTCGCCTTACTCATGTACTAGACAAGCTAGGATAAAAGGTGACGCTAAGCTGTATTTGGTTTTCCTCTGATGAAGATGGTCTTCTCACGACCTTTAGATCAACAAGAAGAAGGGAACAAGGAGAGGAGAAGTGGTGATTGTAACGACCTGATCCTATCTATGGGCACTACAGTTGAATAATTAGCTGAATTACTCACACATAACACCAAACTAATGAAGGGATGGACTATGTTTCATCGAGAAAAGTCCTAAGTGGGGACTAGGCTTTGTCTTTCCTTTCGTTCCACTCGAGGAGTAGGTCCCAAAACATAAAAAGAAATAAAGCGGATGGAACCTGGAACTCGAGTGAGCTTCACCTTTCTTCAGCTCGTCTCACCACAAGCAAAAGGTGACACAGGCACAAAACTAGCACATCAAATATCTACTGAGTACTAGAGATTTATGGGAAGTACCATTTTGATCCTTACCTGATCCTGAAACTTGCCTCCACCAAATAAGTCACTATTACCCAGAAATCTACACAATCGTATACTACATTATACCGATTACAACAAACTGGATACCATCCAGTGCCCAATAACATACACATTCATCCACAAGGATATATATATATATATACATACCACCACCTGAACACATATAAGAGATAATACCATTCACAATACATGCAACAACGCTAATTGCCACTTCAATCTCCTGACATAGTCCTTGCTTGCATCTGGACTTGCAACATCTACAACACGAGGTAAGACCTCATGAGTCACAATGACTTGGTAAGGATACAAATGAATGTAAACAAGATAATATATGAGATGCAATGACAAGTAAGTATGCATGAATGACGAGACATAATTGCCCTTTTAACCCATCTATTTGTGGCACTAACCTCTCAAATTACCCCTAGCATGCATCTAGTCTCTCCCATGGCCATAAGACTCCACTAGACCATCTATAGAACATGCACAACACACAACTGCACACACATATATTTAACCATATTACCAAACATTCACAAGGTTGCCACTCTTAGGGGTCGTCCCTTACTTGGCTTAAACCCTTATCTCTACCATAGGCGAGAAAGCTAGCCTGAACTTCAAACTTTTCTAGGATCACCATCTCATTGGTCGACCCTAGATACAATCACAAACCCAACATCATAAATTAAACCAGCATCTATATTTTTGCTATACACTGCAAAATCACCCATCAACAACTTTAAATAACTCCAATCGAGGGTCTAATCCAACCAATAATTCACATTACATCATCTCACATAATACAAATGACTAAATAAAAATTAATTATTTTATCTCATCAAATAGAGATGAAAATCGGTCAAACGCTCACACTGGCGTCACCTCATGGGATGCCACCTTATGCTCAAAACCCCATTTTTGAGCTTTCGCCATAGTCCTCAAGCCCCAAAATAATTTTTAGGATTTTCTTCCATTTTTTTTTAGAATTTTTGGCTATTTTTCCCTTTATTTTCTCCATTTTTTCTTATTTTTTTCTTTATTCCTATTGTCGCGGAAAAACTCTTCAAAACAGTGGGTTAGAACTCAATCGAAATCAAACCAAAACACCAAATACAAGAACAAATCAAGGCAGAAAATTAAACTCCCTGTTTAGCAACAATGGCAGTCACGAAGACTGCTCCAAGGCTCAGATCTGGGCTCGTTCAAACACCACTTAGGTAACGCCAACGAATAGGGACACCAAGCCACAAAGGAGCCCAAAAGCCCCAAGAACCGAAGCCCTCAAACCCCCAAATCCCTCGGCCGATCGACACCCCTTTCCCAAGCCACACAAGCTTCCACACACAGTAGGATCCACCAAGGAACAGAGGGAAATCACAAAGATATGGGTTCAACAATGGCCGAAAAACTTGCCTCAAAGAGAAGACAACAACTCGGACTAAATAGGCGTTGCAAACGCCATTGATGAACAGCCACCACGCACAAGGAAAGTGCGGCACACAGCAAAGGAAAGAAGCATCTGACTGAGAAGGAAAGAAACCCCAAGAGGATCGCCATCAATGAAAGGAGATTCGGCCGAGAGAGAGAACAAGAGAGAGCACACAATCGGCTGCCACACCTAGGGCACAAAAAGGGGAAAAGAATCCCTTTTATATTGTGGGCTTAGGGTAAGGGAGTAAATGGGCTTGGGCTTCATGGACTTGGGCTTCATGGGCTTCTTCTCTCCCTTGAGCAAATGGGTCAAGGCCCATTTCTCCTCCAAAGGGAGGGTTAAGGGCTTATGGCCCGACTTCTATAAATGGGCTGCCAATAAGTGGGTTGAACCATTGCTTCAATCTCGGGCCGAAGCCTATGAAGCTAACCCAAATCATCGTCATCGCCTTGGGCTCATTAGGAAACACAAAACCCAACACCTATTTTTTTCTTCTTCACTTCTCCACCTTCTTCTTCAACTTCCAGTGCGCACCAGCCCAACCACCGCCTGCTCGGCCTCCGTCAGCTGCCGCCACGGCCAGCCTCACCACCGACGGATGACATCGCTGGCCCTGCAACCGCCGCCACCAACCGTTAGCTATCACAACTGCCACAACCAGCCTCAGGCCTGCGCGCAACACGACTGCCATGGCCGACCCTTGCCTTCGCTGCAACCAACGGCCATCACTGACCACCACAACTTCCAATGCTGCCGATGCAACTTCTTCAGGCTGCCAGAACCACCGTCATCAGCCGCTCCAACTTTGTCCGGTCGCAACCACCACGGTGTCTCTATTGCTGACCGCTGCAACCAGCACTACCGTCGTTCTCAGCCATCACGCCGACTACTGCTTCAGCTCCGCCGGTTGCTACATCGTCCGCCATCGGCCAGCCACCAATGTCGCTCTATCTCTCTCCGAATCTCTCATCTCTCTTGGCCAAAACTCCCTGCCCAACCTCTCTCTCCAACTCTACTTCGAATCCAAAAAAAAGGCCACTGTTGGAGCTTGGGCATCCAATGCCTATATATATATTACACATAATATACACATTTAATTACACTATAAAACATATAATTATTTAATAATTACACCTTAACCCCACTGCCACTTCATTAATTCCACTTAGAGATTTTTAATAATCATACTTAGACCTTCCAAGGTCTTAATTAATTACATCAAACTACATAGAATCTTAATTTATTAAAAAATAATAATAGGTCATTACTCATTAAGATCGATTCCATCCCTGTGCCTTTACAGGACCTTCACTCAGCCTGAAAACGACTTAAAGTTGACTCATTCATAAAACCAGACCACTCCTCGGGCCCCTCTAACTTGCCAGTTGCCCTTCATGAACAGTCGATTCGGCCAACAGTTTAAGCTTATTCCGAATCTGTTCCGAAAATTATTCCCGGTCTTACTTCTTTCAGTGTCATTAGTCTTATCTCGAAACGCTCACCAATCCTTGTCCCATTTCCTAGACATCCAAGTCTAGGGCATTTCTTGTCGTCGATTCGACAATTTGCTAATTCATTTCTCGAAACTGACCTTAGGGCCTGCCGGATCACTCACTATCCAAATTACCAAAATGCCCATTCCCCAGGACACTGTCATTTCATTTCTCGCCTCTCTTTTGAAGGGCATTCTTGGAATTTTATCTTATTTTCTAACACTGATAACACAAGGTGTTACAGTGATGGAGCAAGAGGAAAAAGATAAAAAATAGAGAAAGTTGAGAGCCTCTATTTTTCTTCTTCGCTTGGAGATGCATGAAAGAAGGAATGGAGCTAGCATAAAGAGCAAGAAGCTCATATCTCGTTTTTGTCTTTCTCTTTTCTCTTCTTCATAAATGTGTTTGAGAGACACACTATTACTCACTCGGTAGAGTATTCTTTGAAATGATGGAAGAATGACATACGAAATTAAATCTCACTCTCATAAACTATCAATCATTCAAGAGAATTTGTTAATCGTTTCAGTTAAATGATCAACCGCTCAAGAAGCCCTGTCGACTGTTTCATGCCTCTCATTCCAAGTTTTTACAAATTCCATCAATGCCTCCCTATTAACTCTTAATAGAATTTCCATTATCTCTTAATAAAACTAAGATCTATTAACTCATAATGGCTCCTATTAACTCTTAGTGGTCTCATTTTGTTAATCCTTAACAGTTTATTGATTCATCTATTAACTTTTAACAATACATCTATCATTATCATTAACTCTTAATAATGACTAAGAATACATGACACTTATAAATCACTAATCCAATACATTACCTAATTTGTGTGTAACTTTTTAGGTTCACAACCATGTAGTAATCAAGATACTGTGAACTCTTTGATGCCAATCAAACACTTTGATCTATTATGAGAAACTCTCTATTTCCTCACAACACCCTAAAAGGTTCTGAGTCACCTTTAGCATAATGTTAAGATGATCATAATGGCAACATCTCGATCGAGTGAGAGCTATGGACTAATCAAACTCATAAGACTTGGTAACTATGTCAAGATCCAATATGGTGTGATTAAGATAACATATCGAAACTCGTTCGACATCGAAAACTCATTTCTGATCATGTGCACACTGACTAAGGGTTTTTCAATCACAACTAACTGAGACATGGTCGACATTGAAATTTTAGAGGGCCTAAGCAAAATTATATATGGGGCCCTCTACATTTAAAAATAAAATTACATATAACGGATACAAATAAAATTTTTTACTACATAAAAACATTCAAAATTACCACAATAATAGTTTAAAATTTATAATATTTCACTTGAAATTTACTCTTCTAGTATTTTTAAATAAAAAATCAACAAATATTTTCTAATAGACATAATAAATCAATTCAATTCAAATATGAAAATCAATATGATATAAAATTCAAATGTAATTGAGGAACAATAGAACTTACTTAGATTTGATATTTGAATTAAAATCTATAAAGCAAATTAATAGAATAATACTATTGTGAAAAATAGAAGAAATTAATAACACTTTCCAAAATTTTTCATTGCCTACAAAACAACTCTAGACCTACCACTATCAAAACTTTTGAGAACTTAGTATATACTTGTTTCCTTATTAAAAATAATTTTTGATGTCCCCTTTTTTAACTATCAAATTTAGAATTAGAAGAAATAAAATCCAAATAAAATTTTCAGGCTCGACTAATAGACTTGAGAGCAGTGCATACTTAAACAAAATAGTGGCCTTTCGTTAACGACAACTAGTGAGTAGCGATGATTGGTTGACTAGAGACGACGAAGAGGGGAGTATGTGAGGGAGATAAAGACAATGGGATTTGGACTTTGAAGATTTGGAAATTTGGTAAAGAGAAAGAGGCGGGGCATCTCTGCCACTATTTTTGATTTTTTCTTTGTTAAAACATTTTGTTGTTAAATAAAAAATAAAATAATTTATGAAAATAATATTAATAATTATTTAATTAATAAAAATAAAATAATTTAAGATTATGATAACTGATAAAATAATTTAAATTATAACAATTATCCAATAATTTAAATATTAATTTATTGATTTTTCTAAAATTATAAAAAAAAATTAAAAGTAGTTGGATGAAAGGGTCCTAGACCGTTACCTAGAGAGTCTATGGCCAGAGTCGGCCCTAAATTTAGACTGCATATAACGTTCACCTCGCACCGAAGGTCAATGAATCTCATCAATCAACATCTATCTCCATACATCAAATAGAGAACATTATCATCTCTCACACTTGATAGTTTCGCTAAATGGTAAATTTTTGACACTAGTACACAAGATAATTTTGTCGTCTCTAGTCTAAGGATCAGATATACAATTGAAAATCAAAAATAAATTATTAATCATTTCAGCCATGCGATATGTTACAAGTGTCACATTCAACAAATGTTTAACTAACACCTACTCCCATATCTATTATCTGCATCTTATACAATATGTCATGCAACTTATTATTATTTATTATTAGTATCTTTTACTAATCAAATTTAATATCCTATGTACTAGTCTATAATTGATCAATCATAGGCTCCATTTGAAAAATTTTATAACTATAAATAACTTTAAGAAATCTTGTATTATAGATTTTTGTCACATAATTTTAACAACTTAATAATAAGATCATTAGGAAATCTAGGGATTCGTTTATACACAATTAGAGAGCAATGAATGAATATATAACTATTTTATTAATTATAAAATTATCATATAAGTATCTCTATTACATACTAAATGTAATCAATATCTAGTATTTGATCATACAACATTAACAATTTAACTCTAAAAACTTTTTATAATAGTTTACCATGTCCTTAAAATGATAATTTTGGTTCACTTGGCTCTTGAAGTGTTTTTACTCGAATTCACTCTCAAATTAAGCTATTTGAAAAGTTTAAGATGAATTTCAAGTAAAAAAAAAAAAAAAAAAGAGTTGAGAGGTAAACGGACTAAAATGAAAAAGTTCCAAGATTGAAATTGAGGGTTTTTCCAATTTATTGTTGATGCTAACTTCTAAATTAGTATATTATTTTTTAATGCACATAAATTATAAGAAAGGGTAATTTGTGTGGTTCAAGTGCTCAAATTGGAGTTTAACAATGTTTTGGGTTTGAATACTTGCTAAGTTTCACATAATAAAGTACGGGAAAATACAATTAAATCCACTCATACATCAGTGGAGAGAAAGTATGTCATTTATCCACACATATAAATGTGAAAATTTGTAGATTAGAAGAGTTTAGCACTCTCCATAAGTGTGATAACTTTTTATAATATATATGTTTTTCCTTCTATAAGGATTCATGTCTCTGTCTTAGTCAAAATTAGCAATCTTTTATAGAGGTTAATGTAATTTGTATATAGAATAACTTATATTGCCTTGGTCTTAAAATAGCCTAGCTGAAAAATGGTGGTGACAACCACTTTCAAGGTGGTTTGGTACTCACAAAACTAGTAAACCACAACCATCCCATAGACCACATGCTCTTTTAAGAGTTGAAAAATGTGTTTTATGTTAGAAAGTCACGTGTAAAATTATTTTTCTTTTATATAGATGTTTCTTAGGATGTCATATGTTAAATTAAATAAATTTAACCCCATCAAAGAGATTATCATATTTCATGCATATATTTGTCTAATTAATTTATGTTTTTGGAGTCCACATAAATAAGAAATAAAAGAGAATCATGCTCTTCAGTATACAAATCAAGTGGTTAGATCACGATAAGTTGAAATTCGCATTAATAGATTGTGGGTTCCATTTCTTACTCTGCACAATAAAGTAAAACCTCCACATGTAATTTATCTTATTTGTTGAAATCGAGAACACAAGTGATGGGAGATTACGTAAGGACAGTAATCTCAAAAGAGGATCATGCGTTAAATTAGATTATATAAAGATAGAATAGGGATTTATTTTTATTAAATAAATAAAAACATAATAAAATAAAAACAAAAAATTTATAAAATAAACTTAAGATCAAATATCTAAATTACAAAAATTATTTATATATCAACAATAATCAATATAAATATTTTCATTGTGTTGTGATTCTTTATTTTGAGTAAGATTTTTATCACCAACTTATGACATCAATTTTAAGGTCTTTCAAATTATTGTTATTTATAGTATTTTAAAATAAATAAACTAATGAATTGAATAGGATTGGTCACTAATTAGTTGGCTAGTTTAATCTTTTACTACCCACCAGACCTGTTTTAAATTTTCCTCCACTGTTGGTATATTCCAAATGTCTTTTTAACTATTACAAACATAGTATGACAATAACGTACAAGTTATAATTCTAATTTATTTCAGTTATTTTTTTAATACATAAACGTAAACATGAGCATGACTCCGTACATGTAACCCCATGACTATCAGACTATATTATATTTACTTTCAAAGGTATTAAAGGCTGAGATAGTCATTTTAAGTTCCATAATAACGGTAAATGATGAAGAGGAGATGGCAATATCCCACATCGGAGCTGCTGAAAGAATGCTCGGTCAGGAAAGTCTATATAATACAGTCTCGGCAGATGAGTCAACATACTTACCTGGACGGGGTCGATGGACGATCAACAAGGTCCATGGCCTAGGTTGACGGCCTCCATTGCACTGAGGAGGTGCGTCCGCCTAAGGTCGGCCCAAGTGGTCGAGCCTACGTCATAATTTGTGATAGCGGGGGCCTGCGTTCGCGCGGCCCCTGTCCAATTTCCCAGTCAAAGATTTGGGACTGTTAAAAGCTTCTGACCCAACTCTCGTTAATGGTAATTCCGTGGTCTTTAAATTAGTTAAAAGGATAAATGGGGATTTCATTTCGGCCCTTTACAAGAGTAAGGAATTGACAAGTTAGTCCTGGGCCCTGTCAAATGTGTATTGTGGGCTGACGATTTATGGGTTGAAATTCTGAGAAATAACAAGAAGGAACTGGAAGTTAGTTTTGGGCCTATTCTCAGGGCCCTGTTCTTACTCAAAGATTCTGGCTTGTTCAAAGGTTCTGGATGTAATTACAAGTGGCTTGAGTTTGTTTCGGGCCTGTTCAATGGCTTTGGGTCTAATTTGAAAAATAGATATTTTCTGCCATTTGAACGTGGGAATTTTGAGCAAGAGCAAGGAATTGAATAGTTAGTTCTGGGCCTGTCAAATGGTATTTGGGGGTTAAAATCAATGTTTCCTGCCATTTGAATGTGGGAATTCTGAGAAATAACAAGGAATTGAAATGTTTGTTTTGGGCCTGTTCAACGTCTTTGGGCCCTGCAATGCTTACTTGTGGGCTTTAAAGGAAAACAGTGATGCAACTAGGTGTCTTTAGTAAAGAAATTTCGTAATGGCAAAGTTCTAACGGTGCGCTGACGTTGACGATTTGTTTGTACTGGAGAGTAATAAGAGCGAGCTAACAATGGTGAAACAAATTCGAGGTGACTGATCTTGGTGAAAGAAATAATTCCTCGGACTTGAAGTGCATCATCAGTCCAAGGATGGATTTTTGGTTTCCCAACAGTAATATTGTAACACCCCGCCCCGTCGGAGGGCGTGCCACTATGCTGGGGCCCATCAGATACATACATAATCCCTTTCCTCATACATCAAATGTCGTATTTCAAAGGGAAACCCCAGCACATCATTCACAATACGGAAGCGATAATCGAAACCTGATACGGTACATACCTGAATTCAACTTATATATATCATAAAGAATTCGTACCATATGTTACCATCATATCCTCAATTACATAAATACATTTCTCTCGAGATAACATCTAACACCCTAGGTGCAATCATATGAAACCTCGAATACATACATCATCATTCTACAATAAATAAAATATTGAAATCTCCTGCTGCATTCATCGGCCACGCCATCACGTGCCGTCATATCTCAACCTGCTCCTTGCCCTAACTGCAAGTCTCAACTGGAACGTTGAATGTTCCAGGGGCATAACCCATTAGAAGATGAAACTTCTAGTGAGGGTCCAAAAATATACATATGATGCATGATGCAAATACATGGACAACATATACCCATAATGTAACTTCCCAGGTATCCCCAACCCGGCTAGGAATCCCAGGCAAATCCCGAACGTCTACGGGATAGGCCCAACGTTATTCCCTCAACGCCCTAGGGGAATTACGGCTACACTCTGAGGGTATCATCCCATCCCCATGCACAAGTTTCAATATGACAATAATATCGTGCAATGGAAATATCACGACTTTCAATGCAATATGACAAATGAATATTGCAATCATAATAACATGCATATATACCAATTATATCATGAATATAACTTCTTGTGAGAATACCACTCACCTTTGCCCAAAGACAAAGATATCTCGAAAAGCGTGCATCGCCTCGATATGCGTGCCCCGCCTCGATTCTCGTGCCAACCCTCAAAAGTTGCACCAATCTTATCATCTCGATCTCCTCAATCATAAAATAACATTTAATCACTAAATATCCTCAATATTTCATTTATTTCCTATTTCCTTTCATTTTCCTTCATTTTTCCTTCTAAAAATCTTAATAAA
The DNA here is from genome assembly GCA_036245055.1 of Diospyros kaki. Lineage (NCBI taxonomy): Eukaryota > Viridiplantae > Streptophyta > Magnoliopsida > Ericales > Ebenaceae > Diospyros > Diospyros kaki. The sequence continues at coordinate 6,404,896 of BSEG01000016.1, read as the reverse complement.
TCCATAGAGACTATTTCCTCAAATCTATCTTCACAACAATTCATTATATGCTATGCACTTTCAAGGAAAAATACTGAACTTACCCGGATATTGCGTTTTCACGCAAAACGAGGCACTTTGATGCTAGAAACGAGACCTAGAGAACTCCAAATCCACTGATTTTTCTACAGGGGCTAGATCTCGATTTTAGAGGAATTTAGGAATTTTTTTCAGAATTTTCTGAGCCCGGACGCGCCTACACTCGCCCTCAGAAGATGGCTCACGCGCGCCCACTCGCGGGGCCCAGCTGGCGCGTGTGGCCCACGCGCCGGTCGTCTTCCCTCAGCTCGCCGGACTGGTTGCGCTGCCTTCCGTTTAATCGCCATAACTTCTTCATCCGACCTCCGTTTGACCTCCCGTTTGAACCTATGGCTTCCTCTCTTCATCCTCTACAAGACTATGGCTTCAAATCGGACGATTGGAGCCATTTTTTGACTGCTAAATCCGATTTTCCGGCGAAGCTCGTTTTTCCGACGAAGCTTCGGATCTCCCTCAACTCTCAACCAAAATGGCTCAAATTTGGCAGAAATGAAGCTTGAGACATGGGCAACAAAAGCCCCTTAAAATGGAATGCCAATTCATTCGATAAGTGGGTCGATTTGAAGCTCAAAATAACCCTAAGTTTCGGCCATCTTTGAACGCCTATTTATAGGCCTTTTCGAGCAACCAAATGCCCTTGGCCGAGCAACCCATCAACCTTAGAGTTCAAAACTACCTTGGATCGACCTTAATCGAGCTTGGCGACCAAGAAAAGCCCACTTGCAGGCCGCGACAATCCGACCAACAATCTGGTCGGATTTTCTTCAAAATCCGACCACTCGAGTGGTCTTTGCCCCATCCTTCCTTTACAAAAAATCCTCCCCGACCAAGCCTCGTGCCATCCCTACGGTTGGATCGGCCGAAATCGATGACCGGAGACTTGATGGTGATTGGCCAAACTTTTGCTTAATTGCACTTTGGCCCCTCCAGTTTTGGCTATTTCATTTTAGCCCATTCCACTTAACCCCTCAACTTTCCTTTATTGCATTTAGACCCAAAAAGTCCTAAAACATCATTTTGACCATTGAAGATTCCAAAAATACCTCATTTCAGCCTCCCTCTGGCAATTTCTAAAAACTGCACCTAGGCCCAAATCTTCGTTTTGGCCCTAAACCCATTCGTTTCTTCCTGAAACCTCTGAAGGGTTGTTCCTTATGAAAAACCGAAGCCCCCTTAAGCTTCCGTTGACTTCTGAAAAGTCGTCTATGACAATTCGGTATTATAGCCTAATTGGCAGCTGCCTTTTAAGCTGTACCGAAAACTGTTCCCGTTTCGATTTCTTTCAGCACCATAAATCTTATCTCGGGGTGCTCATTATTTCCATATCATTTTCCTTTGGTATTTCGGCTCCAGGGTACTCCCGGCAGTCGATTCAGTCATCTATACGGTAATAAATTACCGTTTTACCCCCAATTTATCCTTAAATTCCATTTTTACCCCAAGGTAAATTACTCTTGAGTCCTTTAGAATTTCTCGGGTATTACATTCACCCCTCCTTAAAGAAATTTCGTCCTCGAAATTTTCATCTGACAGACAGGTAATTTAAGAAATAACATAGCTTATTACCTAAACACCTCAAATCAAATATCTATTTAATCCTTTAGCAAACACGTCTCGGTTTGCATTCCTTACACGAGCAATGCTTATAAGCATACCGTGTCATTCACATAATTTCCTTTTGTGGCTCTTATCAGACAACCACACATCTTTTATCATTTTAGGCACTTATATCCTACCCTGAAAACTTTGAGAATGCCCTTACGCATCATAACTCTTGGACTGGTCATAATCATCAATCATAGACAAGAACACTTGTCAACCACCATTGCCTTCGTATCTCGTTCACCAGTTCTAGCTAAACAACGAGGCTAGCCATAAAAATAGACGATCCTTTCGGTACTACCATCATAGTTGGCAAGCTACCTAGCCTCCAACTTCATCTGACACTCACAGCTATCCACCAGGTCCTGCGTTGGGCACCTCTCTGCCACGCGCCTGGTGATAAGAAGTAGTGCAGTCGTAGTCCTAAGGAACTCCATCACGTTGCCACCTCTCATTTAGCTCCTTCTGCGAGAACTCATACTTCAGGCTCCTCGTGGTTCGTGAGCACATCAATGCCCCATCATTTCGGTAGTGTCCCATAATCTCGAGAGCACGTACCACATTTGCCAGTTCCAAGTCATACATCGGGTAGTCCTTTCTGTGCCTTGGCATGATCCACACGCCATTATTCAGTTCTGTTGCACTATCATGCAACCCCATCCTTTGAGCTGCCACGAGCTCTCACTGCACCGGCAGTTCATTCTCATGACTCTCTCACGAGTCCTATCATAGACACAACTATTTCAGAGTGTTCCCTCTCGAACCCCTGACGACAGCTTGTCAACCTCAAAAACTTTCCATCATTTCATAGACAGGTAGGGATCCTATCACAACACTCCGGTCCATAGGATCTTGGATCCTAGTCAAACCATAACAGTCACGGTGGTACCTAAACTTTGGAATCTGACCGTCTCCTTGGCAGTACGCTAAGCAACTTAGACCCTGAGTCACCTGACTCATACCGCGAGACAGCTACCTAGCTTCCCCGGTACGTTGATCATAAGCTCTTTACTAGCCTTCATACCTTGGTCCTTGGGCTCAGATCCGCTGTTACAGGCTACACACCCATGGTGCTATTGTCTTTCTAGAGCCTCCTTGTCCCGTCTCCGAGAGTTGTAATTGACCCGACTCCCGTCACTTCTGATACTTTTCAATACCAGCCTAAATCTCCAAATCTTACGGATCCTCGATCCTATTCAGAGTTACATTCTCTTAGGTTTCCAACCTTTCCTCGAAGCAACCTCAATTTAAAACTCTTGGTTCGTCTCCCGAAATCTATCAGGACATCTTACCTTTCAGAAACTTCTGATCCTTATGGTGCTTATGACAATCAACTTTGATTTCACGTTCACCCGCATAGAGCCTCATGCTCTCATCAATTCTTTCATAATCTGCTTACTACCTAGCAAGCCAATTTCGATCATAACATCTATCGTGATGTTCATTATCCTCAATGTTCCTCGTACGTCTCTCTATCCGAGGAGTACACTATCATATCATCAATAGACACAATTACCAACGCGACTTCAATGCGAATGGTACACTGGTCAAATCATCAATTCCGAGATCATCATCTCAATATCCTTATCATCGACACATTGATTTCAGAATACCTTATTTCTTTATCTTAACCTCGATCATTTATCAATCACAAAAATCCCAGCCTCTTGTGGCTGTTTCATTATTCATCAAATTCGAGGTAAAAGATATCGTTTCTTAATTATCATCTTTTTCAAAGCCTGATAATTTACATCCTCAATCAAGCCACACATGGCTAATCATCCAATAACCTCAAGCTATCATTGGCAATCATCATTTAGAAATAATCCCGATAAATCTTTCGAGAATATATCCTATCATCTTCTAATTCTTCTTACGGCTTTTCACTGACCGCAAGTGCCCGTACCATATCTCGACAGGCTCCTTATTTCCTTATCTTGCTGACATCACTCAGCGATACATTTCTCAATTTGCCCACCAAGGCTACCTAGACTAACTGTCTAGCCATACGAGAGTTTCAATCTCCAAAATCGAAAATCTCGGATCCTCAATCAATTTGGGTCTGCAGCTTCTCTTACTGCGACCAACATCTTGGCACATCTGCCATCATTTGATCATTTCCATCACGTCCAAGATTTGCACAATCTTCAAGACGACAATCATAACCTTACTACCAGCTAGAGCAGGCAGGTACTTAATCACCTACGGTACTCTCATCCTTGCTGGATTTCTTCCTTTGAAAACTCTAAAGTTCCATTTCAAATCCCTAGATCCTCAATTATTTCTTTAAGAAATTCCTCAAGATTCACAAACTGATCAATCCTCGAAAATCCCAAATCAGATCACATTATCTAGTTCCATTTATCTTCCAAGAACTCGATTTCCTTTGCCTTCATGGCTTTGTATCCATCATTCATCATGGTGCTTTTAAGCTCTCTTCGTCGGATTGACTACCGACAACTTTACCTAATTTCGTAGGTTCATTTGACACACTGAAACGTAGTCACAACCTCTGTTGACTAAGTCTCCTTATCATTCCTTTACGGTCGATACGACCTTCAAGTACATCTTTCCGTTTTAGTACCCGAACTCTACTTTGAGTTGAGACTACCATCTCACTATTCATCAGTCAAACCTTTAGACCGGTCATGCTCCACTACCTGTAATCTCATTTACCGAGAATCAACTGACTCTCGCCTTTCGTTCTTCAGATCCAGTTGACTATCGACACACGACCATTAAATTAGTTCTTCTTAGGCACTACTCTTTCCGTCAGCCAGCACACAGTTGTCATTATCACCCCCATCATATGGTAGGCTTACTCCTACATCATACGTCGACCCTCACTCGGGTACGTCCCGGGTGAAAACTGCACGGTCTCGTCGTAGTCCTCTAAGAACTATCATTCGTCGTCGTTGCCCCGAGTCTAACTCCTTCTGTAAGAACCTTTATTCTAGGCCCTCTTCATGGCCTGGAGATTTCCTCACCTCATAGGTAGCGCCTACACGGCTCACGAGCATGCATCTTATTTCCGTTCCATTTCATACGTCAGGTAGCTTTCCTTTGAGCCACCCAACACGACCATCTCATGATCCATTTGCAATCTTTAAATAGGACACACAGTCCATATTTAATTTGTCTCATTTAGATTCCTGAGGCTTCCGGCCTCGATCTATCATAGCCAGTGGCACACCTCGCACCTATTAGGACTTAGGTCTCCCCTACAAGGTACAGACCCTACTGTGTTGCCCCAGATATTCAGCATCTGATCGTCTCCTCGGCAGTACACTAAGCAACTTAGATCCTGAGTCCTTGACTCATACCGCGAGACAGCTAACTAGCTTCCCCGGTACGTTGATCGTAAGCTCATTACAAGCCTTCTGCTCGGTCCCTAGATCCAGATCTGTCACTGCGAACACCGACCAGTAGTGCCGTCACCCTGCTAGGGTTCCCTTATCCCGCCTTTGCGAGTCACATCGGTTGCACCACTTTCGCCTCATCAATTGACGCACTCACGCGCCATCATTTGGCCATCTGCGGCCTCTCGTTTGTCCCAATCCGTGGGATCCCATATCTTATTTCCGAGATACTAAATGATCCTCGAAAATCCTTATCTTGTTTTCCTAACTTATCAGCTAGGTCATGCCTCATCAGACTTATCATTCATGATCCGATCATCCTTGATAACTACCAGTTATCTAATCTTTCCTTACAATGATTTTGACTAATGTCCTCAAATCAATAGTCTCTAAAATCTCTCGGGTCCATAATCATGGTTACCAAGTCATCCTTACATTCGAATCATATCATCGGATCCTTATTCCAATAGCTAGATCATTCTTCCAGTACTAGCTTCTATCAGGCATTCTACTATTCACCGGGAATAGTAGTCGTCTACTGAAATAGTGTCTGTCGTGAAGAGTACACCAGGTAAGTTCCCAGGAAAGAGTGGTGGGTCACAATGGACGCACTTAAGTACCAAGTCTTTCCTTAGCCAGAACTAGCCTAGACATGCACTTCCACAACAACGCACTTATCCAGTAACCGTCAATACCCAAATCTTACGATGGCTTTACTTATCTAGCCACACGTGACCTTTTCCTTAGGTTCGCTCTAATATCATCTATACTAGAGTTAGACATTTCCTTAAGTAACTCTTAAGACTCTTTCTTTACTTCGCTCTGATACCAACTGTAACACCCCGCCCCGTCGGAGGGCGTGCCACTATGCTGGGGCCCATCAGATACATACATAATCCCTTTCCTCATACATCAAATGTCGTATTTCAAAGGGAAACCCCAGCACATCATTCACAATACGGAAGCGATAATCGAAACCTGATACGGTACATACCTGAATTCAACTTATATATATCATAAAGAATTCGTACCATATGTTACCATCATATCCTCAATTACATAAATACATTTCTCTCGAGATAACATCTAACACCCTAGGTGCAATCATATGAAACCTCGAATACATACATCATCATTCTACAATAAATAAAATATTGAAATCTCCTGCTGCATTCATCGGCCACGCCATCACGTGCCGTCATATCTCAACCTGCTCCTTGCCCTAACTGCAAGTCTCAACTGGAACGTTGAATGTTCCAGGGGCATAACCCATTAGAAGATGAAACTTCTAGTGAGGGTCCAAAAATATACATATGATGCATGATGCAAATACATGGACAACATATACCCATAATGTAACTTCCCAGGTATCCCCAACCCGGCTAGGAATCCCAGGCAAATCCCGAACGTCTACGGGATAGGCCCAACGTTATTCCCTCAACGCCCTAGGGGAATTACGGCTACACTCTGAGGGTATCATCCCATCCCCATGCACAAGTTTCAATATGACAATAATATCGTGCAATGGAAATATCACGACTTTCAATGCAATATGACAAATGAATATTGCAATCATAATAACATGCATATATACCAATTATATCATGAATATAACTTCTTGTGAGAATACCACTCACCTTTGCCCAAAGACAAAGATATCTCGAAAAGCGTGCATCGCCTCGATATGCGTGCCCCGCCTCGATTCTCGTGCCAACCCTCAAAAGTTGCACCAATCTTATCATCTCGATCTCCTCAATCATAAAATAACATTTAATCACTAAATATCCTCAATATTTCATTTATTTCCTATTTCCTTTCATTTTCCTTCATTTTTCCTTCTAAAAATCTTAATAAATCCATAGAGACTATTTCCTCAAATCTATCTTCACAACAATTCATTATATGCTATGCACTTTCAAGGAAAAATACTGAACTTACCCGGATATTGCGTTTTCACGCAAAACGAGGCACTTTGATGCTAGAAACGAGACCTAGAGAACTCCAAATCCACTGATTTTTCTACAGGGGCTAGATCTCGATTTTAGAGGAATTTAGGAATTTTTTTCAGAATTTTCTGAGCCCGGACGCGCCTACACTCGCCCTCAGAAGATGGCTCACGCGCGCCCACTCGCGGGGCCCAGCTGGCGCGTGTGGCCCACGCGCCGGTCGTCTTCTTCCCTCAGCTCGCCGGACTGGTTGCGCTGCCTTCCGTTTAATCGCCATAACTTCTTCATCCGACCTCCGTTTGACCTCCCGTTTGAACCTATGGCTTCCTCTCTTCATCCTCTACAAGACTATGGCTTCAAATCGGACGATTGGAGCCATTTTTTGACTGCTAAATCCGATTTTCCGGCGAAGCTCGTTTTTCCGACGAAGCTTCGGATCTCCCTCAACTCTCAACCAAAATGGCTCAAATTTGGCAGAAATGAAGCTTGAGACATGGGCAACAAAAGCCCCTTAAAATGGAATGCCAATTCATTCGATAAGTGGGTCGATTTGAAGCTCAAAATAACCCTAAGTTTCGGCCATCTTTGAACGCCTATTTATAGGCCTTTTCGAGCAACCAAATGCCCTTGGCCGAGCAACCCATCAACCTTAGAGTTCAAAACTACCTTGGATCGACCTTAATCGAGCTTGGCGACCAAGAAAAGCCCACTTGCAGGCCGCGACAATCCGACCAACAATCTGGTCGGATTTTCTTCAAAATCCGACCACTCGAGTGGTCTTTGCCCCATCCTTCCTTTACAAAAAATCCTCCCCGACCAAGCCTCGTGCCATCCCTACGGTTGGATCGGCCGAAATCGATGACCGGAGACTTGATGGTGATTGGCCAAACTTTTGCTTAATTGCACTTTGGCCCCTCCAGTTTTGGCTATTTCATTTTAGCCCATTCCACTTAACCCCTCAACTTTCCTTTATTGCATTTAGACCCAAAAAGTCCTAAAACATCATTTTGACCATTGAAGATTCCAAAAATACCTCATTTCAGCCTCCCTCTGGCAATTTCTAAAAACTGCACCTAGGCCCAAATCTTCGTTTTGGCCCTAAACCCATTCGTTTCTTCCTGAAACCTCTGAAGGGTTGTTCCTTATGAAAAACCGAAGCCCCCTTAAGCTTCCGTTGACTTCTGAAAAGTCGTCTATGACAATTCGGTATTATAGCCTAATTGGCAGCTGCCTTTTAAGCTGTACCGAAAACTGTTCCCGTTTCGATTTCTTTCAGCACCATAAATCTTATCTCGGGGTGCTCATTATTTCCATATCATTTTCCTTTGGTATTTCGGCTCCAGGGTACTCCCGGCAGTCGATTCAGTCATCTATACGGTAATAAATTACCGTTTTACCCCCAATTTATCCTTAAATTCCATTTTTACCCCAAGGTAAATTACTCTTGAGTCCTTTAGAATTTCTCGGGTATTACAAATATGCACTTTAGATCTTGAAGAAATTTAATATGAAATCATACATGCAAACCGGTGTCATGTAATTACCAACTATAGCACTGGTCTAGATAAATAAAGTTAGTACTGCTGTGATATGCTATACTTAGGGTAAACAATAACAAATTGTTCTGAGGTGGTTATGTTTTTGGATAGGAAAGTCCATGTAATTGGGGGATGGTATAAAAAAGACACCGATCCAACGAACGGAAGCAATGTGGAAGCATTAATCAATTTCATTCTAAACTCCTATCTCTCTCCTTCTCTCTACTTTTCTCTCTCATTCTTTTTTTCTCTTGAACCCTGTGATCTTCGTCCTCCTGGAGGAGATCAACTGTAGATCAATTACTAGATCTTTTAAGATTTGACAATTTTGGCATCTAAGCTGATTCTAGGTTGGAGTGATTTCTGTGGATACTTTCAAGTGATGAAGGAACTAGGATGAAAAATCTAAGAGATCTAAGGGGAATAGTTTGAGGTTGATCTCAAGCTACTTATGCGGGGGAGGGGGGGTGTGATGTGGTGTTAGGTAGATTGGATGAAGGAAGACTTCAATAAAATGCAGGTAACCTTTGAGGAGGGTGGAAGAGTGATTTTAACATAGAGCAAGGAGGTTGGGATATGCAAGATGATTAGAGGGAGAAGGTTGTAAAAGATAATATAGCATAAGATGAATTAGACGGCTCAATTTTTTTCCATTCAAGCTATTAATCAGATGGAGGAAGAGTTGGAATCGGAAAGGGAATTCATGTTGATTGTGAGTAGTCTACCCCAACCTAACATAGAGGCACACTAATATGACCTTCTTAATATACTACTAGTTGAATTTGGGGATCTATTCGTAGAGCCTAAATTCCCTACCTCCCACGTGACACCTTGATCACACAATTAACCTCAAACCTAACACATATCCTATTAATACCCAGTCCTATCATTACTCTCCTAACCAAAAGATAGAGATAGAAAAATTAGTCAAAGAGATACTTTAAAAATCTCTCATCAATCCAAGTCATAATTCATTTGCATCACCTGTATTGTTAGTTAAAAAGAAAAGTGGTTTGTAGCGTTTTTGCATTGACTACTACCAATTAAATATTGTCACAATCAAAGACAAATTCCCTATTCCTCTTATTGAAAACCTATTATATGAGCTGAAACATGCTACAATTTTGTCTAAACTTGACCTCAGATTCGACGATCACCAAATTCGGATAAACCTATCAGACATACCAAAGACTGCATTTATGACCCACCACGACCACTATGAGTTCCTTATTTGGCCTAACCAATGCACCTACCAACTTTTAATCCTTAATGAACCAAATTTTTGAACCCCACATAAGAAACTTTATCCTTGTGTTCTTTGATAGCATCTTGATATATGACTAAACTTTTGACTTACATCTTAAACACCTAAGGATTGCGTTTGAGATCCTCAAACTCAACTAATTGTATATCAAAAGGTCCAAATGTACATTTACATAAGGACAAGTAGAGTATTTGGGGTATATTATAACCAACAAATGGGTAAGTACTAACCCAGGAAAATAGAAGCTACGGCCAAGATTGGTCACTATTAAGGCCTTGAGGGGTTTTCTAGGGTTGACATGCTATTATAGACGGTTTGTGAAGAGGTATAAGGAGATTAACAAACCATTAACAAAGCTACTGAAGAAAGATAGTTTTGTGTCTAGCCACAAGGTTGAGGTAGCCTTTGAGCAGCTAAAGAGATCCATGTGTGAGGCCTCGATGTTAGGCCTACCAAATTTCAGTAAGACTTTTGTGGTGGAGATAGATGCAAGTGGTTCAGGGATTGGAGTTTTCCTCATGTAGGAAGGGAAACCTATAGCGTTTAAAAGTCAGGTTTTAGCCCCCAAACATACAGGCCTAAGGATCTACGAAAATAAGCTATTGGCAGTGAAAAAATGGAGACACTATCTTAAGAGGGACAAATTCATAATTAAGATAGACCATAAGAGTTTAAAGTTTCTGTTACAACATAAACTTCACACTCACTTATAGAAGAAGGGGATGACTAAGTTAATAAGCCTAGACTATGTCATACAGTACAAAAAAGGGAAGGAGAACATTGCAACTGATGCCCTTTCTCAATGTCAAATTAATTCCAAATTGGTGTCATGAGATGACAATGAGCTATGAATCAGATGATCAGACTAAGGCCTTCTTGGAACAACTTGTTGTAAACCCTATGAGCAAGAAAATGTATACTCCAGTGAATGGATTGATTAGGTATAATGGAAGGCTAGTTATGGGAAACTATGTAGCATTGAAGAAGGAGATCTTACAAGCCTTACATGAGTCTCTTCTCAAGGGACATTCAAGAATACATAATACTTATCATAAGGTTAAACAACTATTCTATTGGCCTAAGTTCAAGAAGTTGGTGATCAGGTTTGTTTTGGCTTGTGATGTGTGCAAAAGGTTCACACATGAGATTGTAGCCTACTTGGGGTTGTTACAACCATTGACTATCTTAGGACAAGTATGAGAAAGTGTTTCAATAGATTTTATAGAAGAGTTACCAAAATCTGAAAGGAATGACTGCATTTTTGTAGTGATGGATTGGTTTACGAAATTTGCTCACTTCCTTAGTCTCACCCATCCATACATAGCTCAGGAAGTGGCCAGAACCTTCTTAAACCAAGTGGATAAGCTGCATGGTGTTCATAAGACCATAGTGTACGACAAAGATAAGGTGTTTACTAGTTTACTGTGACCAATCACTGTTGAAATTGTTGGGGGCTAAACTAAGTATGTCATCCGCCTATTATCCCCAAATTGATAGACAAACCGAAATGATCAATCAATACTTAGAGACATACCTTCGATGTTTATGTTTTCTACATCCTAAAGGCTAGCACAAATGGTTGTCTTTGGCCTACAGGTGGTATAATTCTAGCCACCATAACTCCATTAAAATGTCCCTATTTGAAGCTTTATTTGAGTACAAACCACCCCTCTTACTTATGGATGAACATCTACAATAGAGACAACATATCCTACAACAGTTGAAAAAGGATTTGACCACTGCTTAAAATCATATGAAATAGCTAGTGAATAAAGAGAGAAGTGAAATGACCTTCACTGTTGGATATGAAGCTTATCTTAAATTGAGGGGACCTGACCTCATATCACTAGCAACATATCCTATTTCCAAGTTGAGTCCAAGATATTATGGTCCTTTCCCTATTACAGTTAAGGTGAGAAGTATGGTTTACAAACTACAACTATAGGAGGGATCCCAAATTCATTCAGTATTCCATGTGTCGTTGTTGAAGAAAGCTGTCAGAGAGTAGTCGACGAGTCCTTTGTTACCCCTAAGAGCCCTAGACACCAACCTTCCTCCAGAGCCTACTGTCATCCTAGCTAGGCAGATTGGTGATCTACAAATAAGGGGATCCAGTCATTCAAGTGCTAATAAAGCGGTCCAAGCAAATGCAATCTTTTAGACTGCCACGATGAACCATGAGCCTCCTTCTTAAACCACTTGAGAGCACTAGGAATCGAAGACATGGATCTCCTAAAGCCAATCCACCCTTTAATATGACCCCAAATTCCTGAACTTACTGGACATTGAAAGAATAAGTGCTGAGTAGATTCCTTACAGGAACCACACAGACTGCAAGTTCTGTCTATATCCAAGAAATGCAGTTTATCTTTTGTCAAAAGCTTCTTTTGAGCACTCAACCACAAAACAAAAGCATGTTTTGGTGTTATAGCAGAATTTCAGATCTCTTTGGCCCATATCTTCATCGTGCCCTTGGGCTGAAAATAATCATAAGCGCTGGCTAAAATGAAATTCTAACCATTCTGCAAGCTATTCAGCAATCTAATAGCAGCATCCACCGATCCCTCCGAACTGCACAACAAATCCTTAATTTCGAGAATTTTTTTAAATAAAGGAGAATCATCCTTTTTCACTTACCATTTCTTGAGGACAAGAAATGTCTCTTGGGGAGGGTATTGTCGTGTAATTACCAACTATAGCAGTGCTCTAGATAAATAAAGTTAGTTAATGCTGTGATATGTTGCACTTAGGGGAAGCAATAACATGTTGTATTGAAGCGGTTACATTTTTGGGCGAGAAAGTCCATGTAATTGGGGGATGTATGGAAAAGGACACCGATCCAACTAATGGAGGCATTTGGAAGCATTAATCAATTTCATTCTGAATTCCTCCCTCCAATTCCTCTCCCTCATTCTCTCTTTTTCTTGATAATTCTCTCGAACCCGTGATCTTTGTCCTCCTGAAGCAGATCACCGTACTGTAGATCAATTGTCAAATCTCTTAGGATCTAACAACCAATTCCATTTCCATTGGTTCTTAAAAGAGAAAGCAAGCAGATGATAGAAGGTACTTGTAAGTTCATAAACGGTGAGTGTTTTGTGTTTGATGTATCTGCACCTGACTGTTCAGATTTCATCCAAAGTCGAAGGAAGTCATTTTGGTGTAAAGGGGACGGTTCAGGTTGGAATTTGGTTCGAGAAATCAGAAAGTAGAAGTTAATTTGAAGGGTGTTTTGTGGACATGGAGGATGTACTTGGGGAGTGTTTTCATAGGGTTTCAAGAAAAGAAGAAGTGGCGGCGGCGTCGTCAACTTCAAATTAAAGCAGCATATATACGTATTAGCAGCAGCATCTAATCAAGCAATTGGGTTGAAAAATATCTTGAAATTAAGATTTGAAAATAGGGTAGCTGCTGGAAGCTTCAAAAATGGGAGCGCGACAAATTTGAGCAATTGCTCCTTCATATATGCCAGGTAATTAAACATATAGAAATAGGAGTCACTTTAGACTTTAAATCTTCAGAAATATAAGAATATCAGAATTGCATCATGCTAAATTGCTAATGGCATTTTCCATGTAAAAATCTTGTAGGAATATCCTCTTTGCTATTTAATTAAAGACAAAACACTGAAAGGACGTAAGAGTGAACGAGGCTTATTATGTACAACTCCAACTCCAAGTGAAGTGATTGGCTAATCATCAAATGTTCAAGTAGCAAGATAGGAAATGCGTTGGGCACCCCACCAGCGTCCAATCAGAGGCAAGTACATCTAATTAAGACAAAATCCAAGTTGAATTAGCAATAATTTTATGTGAGTACCTAATCTAATAGTAGATAAAAATAATTAAAGCCAACTAACCAACGAACGATATATTTATATATATAAATATGTATCTTAGAAGATGGAAGAATGAACAAGTAGAAAAGCAGCTTAATGATTGTGGGGACGTGCCGGACGAATGAGGAGGAAACCATATCACGGATTCGATTAAAATAAAGCGAAAGGCACCAAGAGAAGACCCCACTTAGATTGTGAATGACACGGCTGGTGGGGCTTGGTTCATGCACCTATCTCCTTAAGGGAACATATAATTTTGCTCAAATTAATCGGGTCATTATCTTTGTCTCACCATACAATCTCATATAAGTATCTTTTTTATTTGCTTACTTGCCTCATCAATAATTTTGCTACCCGTGTTACATGTCTTATTATGAATATGAACTTAATTGTATGTCTTTAGAGGTGATCAATAACATATGGGTTGTGGTGTGTGGACCCCACCACTCTCATGGGGCCACGACCCCTCTCTCAAATTTTCTGCATCGGGTCATGTTGCTGACGCAGGCGCATAACAATTTTGTATATGTCCCTAATTTTTGTGTCTGTTGGTATGAAGGAGAGGTAAAATGTGAGTTTGCTTCTTAATTACCTGCTCATGAATTTTTCTGGTAGTCAGATCACATCATGGTGACTTTGTGCGAAGGGCCGGGAAAGGAAAAGAAAAGAAAGCCCAGCCGACTGCATGGAAAATATCCCCACGTTTTTCAACTGGGTTGGTCATTACTTTCTCTGGGTTCATGTAGTTTTTTTCTCTGGATTCGACCGTACGTATCTACGTGGTGATTTGAAGTTGGCCCTGTCCGTTCCAGCAGAAACTGATGTCTTTGACCATATGAGCTGAACCAACAAACTGTGGATTATGAAAATGTGTGATTTGAGCAACTAAACTTCAGTAGCTACATGGAATATAAATGTTGTTCATAAACCATAAAAATTTTAATTGTATGAATGTTTGTTCAAGTATTTGTAACAACTTCTATGTATTGCTTTTATTATATGTGCGTGTGTACATACGTTATTTTTAATTTTATTTATGTTCTAATTAATTGAGGTGTTGCTGTTTAATACGCTATAGTATAATAACAGTGCTTGGGAAGTGTGTGCATTGGCAAGTGGAGCCAGCCCAAAATGCTAACTAATAGTACCATCATTATGCCAACAAGAAGTAATTAACTTTCCTATATAAACTTAAAGTTCACACCCTTCTTCAACATCGATCTGTGTGATCAACATATACATGCATGTATCTGAATAATTTATGAATTGGGTTCTCAGATTTCAACTGCTAGCAACATTCTTATATAATTTGCAGCATAAACATATATTTTGGATTTGTATAATCATATACAATCTCAAGAAAAGATAGATTAAAATATAAGGATTAAGTAAGTATCGGTCAAAGTATAATCAGACAATAAGCATCATCCAGAGATTAATTACTGCATGTTTTAAAACATTATATTTCAAGTAGTGTGAGATTTGACAGGATGACTGCATCAATGCACTCACAACGTCGACGATTACAAGGAATAATACTAATAATAATGTAATAAAATAGCAGAATGATAAAAATATAATAAGAAAGCAGGGAGAGAGAGAGAGAGAGAGAGAGCTAGAAACATGCATGCATCAGAATAATTAACCAACACTAACGGCTTAGATTAATGTTAATTAATCACATATAAGACAAGCAGATAGATGATTGCACGCAAACAGATCCAATTTATTTATGTATAATATATATATATAGTTGTATCTATATGTCGAAATAGATATGATCTAGGTCTAGGATCCTAAGGAGTAACGAAAAGTTTGATACTGAATTGAACACATATAACACAGTATAAGTTCAAACGGTAACAGTACACACGCAAACACAAATTATTTAAATCTTAATTTAGAACCCCAGGTGGAGGTGGTGGTGATGTGTCGCTGGCAGGTCGTCCAGCATCCAGAGATCAACCAAGTCCGGCTCACCCAGTCCCACGGATGGAGTCGGTTCCTGGTCCAGACCCAGGAACGATTCCAAGTTGGAAATTTGCTCCCTCAGCTTCAATTCGTCTGCAGCAGACGCCTCCGGGTTTTGGCCCGATTCATTGTGTTGGTACCCACGACCCGGGAAGTGGGCTTGCTCAACGCACAGCTTTTTGGCAGGCGGCGGGGTGGCTAGCGGCGGCGCCGGTGAATGGGGAAAGTTGAGCTTGGCCTTGTCGCCGCGGATGCGCTTGGCCGCGGCGTCGTAGGCTCGGGCCGCTTCCTCCGCCGTGTTGAAGGTTCCGAGCCAAACTCGCACTCCCTTGAGTGGGTCGCGGATCTCGGCCGCCCACTTCCCCCATGGCCTCTGCCTGATTCCTCTGTAGACGTTCTTCCGAGTTCTCGGAATCTTCCCCTGAGCCTGCTCGGTCGTTCCTACAATTAACAAGTTATCGGTTACACATGATGAATTTTAACTTTCTGTTTATACGGATGGCCTTATATTTTTGTTCATAAACATTTGCCTTTGCTTAATTGTTTAGGCTTGCCGCCGGCGGGGGCGGCCTTCTGATCAGGCTCGGTTAAACGCTCCTTGCCACCATGGCCGTCCAGACCCAAGAAGAGCTCCGCCCATAGCTCGTGCGATGCCATCACTTTCCGGCGGCCTTGGTCCGGCTCGTAGTCGGAGATGATCGCCCCACCGCACATCTCGCCCGCTGCTACTTCTAGAGAGATCCAGAGAGAGAGAGAGAGAGACAGAGAGACAGAGAGAGGGGTGATGTACGCATAGGAGGAGGAGAAGAAGGCTTTGGATTGATTGATTTTATAATTGCGGGTGGGTGCATTGAAGCGGTGCGGGAAAAGGGACAGGTCTGTTGGTTGACGGTCTAGGTGTGACGAAGGGGGACGCGTGGGGGGCACTGGGCAGATCGAGCGGGGGCCATATTGAACACCAGATGGACGAGGAAAATGCGGGGTCCAGCATGGGGATCGGTGAAACAAGAGACGATGACAAATTTGCAGACCTGGACGTCTATGATTAGGAGGTGCATTGCGTGCCATGCTGGTGCGGAGCTGTAAGCCACGCACGTAACAGCTCGGACTTTCAGAGGCGTATTTCCAAAATAGAACTACTGCGTGGGTGCGTGCGTGTGGAGTTCGACCCTGCAGTACCAAATTGCCACTGCTTTTTCCAAATAATAGGCCACGGCGGGCTCTCGTGTTGTAATTTTAACTCTCTCCTCGCTTCAGCAAATTGTCAGTTACGGAGTCTTTATAATTTCTATTTGCAACGTTTCAAACTTCACATGTCTCTTATGTTGTCTTCTGACGTGAGCTTGTAGTAGGGTGGGGGTGTGTGAGTCTTTTTTTTTTTTTTTTATGGAATTCACGCCACCTCTTAATTTGGTTTTATTGAATAAATATTATATTATTTAATACAAATAACATAATATTTTCGTTAAAATTTAAAAGTCTTATGATTTATTTTAGTTCTTAAAATAATATATAAAATACAATTAACAAAATGGGTATTCAACATTTCATTGCATTGCATGAATAAGAAAAGTTGGGACAAGTACTTTTTAATTAAAAGAAAAAGGAAAATATATAATTTACTCACACATTTACTACGATCATATTTGTTTTTCTTAAATAAATTTTAAATATTATATATGTAAGTTTATTTTAATTATACAAATTAATTTTATATTTTTTTAAAAAATATCATAATCCTCCCTGATAGTTAATTAAATATGAAAATTAACTATTTTATTCTTATAGTTAAATAATTTCTTCTCTCTTTCTTTTCTTTATCTCTTGGCCCTATCTTCTAGCATCTTGTTGTAGGGTTCCTCAAGTTTCAAATGAAAAAGTAATTAATAGAATCTCACATTAACTAAAAATCGAACGTAGAGATGTGACTTCCTTTTATAAATAAGTCTTATTCTATACTTTATTTTATAATATAGAGAGAGACACATATAATTGTAGAGAGAGATTTGAATAATAAAGGGGTCCACTTGGATATATGGGTGGCGTGTGAGAATGATGATTTTGTCAAATTTCTTCATCAAAACTTATAAAACATCTCATAGAATTCAAGATTGTGGATGTAAACTCGTTATAGAGTCAAATTATGTAAAAATTTATATTTGTTTTCATTATAATTGATTTATTGTGCTTATATTTTTTCAATTCATTCTTTTTTTTTTTATTTAGATAGTCAGCTAGTTAGCAACCTCCACATGAATCCCATTTTGCCATGGGGTATTTCCATAAGAACTTAAAATCAAACACAAATTCTTTAAAATCAAACATTGGAATGAAGAATGAACAAGACGATGAATAACATGGGAATATTTGGATGCATGTCCTATTCTTCATTTTGCAAAACCTAGAATTACAAAGAATGAAGAACATAAACCTAAATATAGGTTTTGTGGAACGAAGAATCATGAAAAATTGGAACGAAGAACATGAATGGTAGTTAGTGGATTGAACCTAAGTTTGGATTTGTTCAAAGTTTAGCATAGGTTTGATTGAACCTAAGTTTGGGTTCGATTTTCATCTTTGTTGTTGTTGTCATGTGGTTCGTCATTCTATCTCAACTTTTTCTCTTTTTCTTACTAGCTTAAAGTTTCTAAAAGAACACGTGAGAAAAAATCCCCTCATGATGGAGTCTTTTTCCCTCTAGTGAAGGTCAAAACTTGTTTTCTTTTTCTTGTTAGCTTAAACTTTCAAGAGGACCATGTGTCCACATGATGTGGTTTTGTTGCTCTTGTGAAGCTCATAGGTGGCAAAGTGAGAGGAAGATGGAGCAAGAGGAGAAAAAAGGACAAGAAAAGAGAAGGATTGAGGGTAATTTAGGCAATTGAAAAAAATTAATTAAACAGAAATTTTATAATATTTGATTTTAAAAGTTAAAAGAGATTAATATTATTTTTAAAAAATATAAAAGTAATTATTATAATTTAAATAAACCTAAAAATTTATATATGAAATTTACCATTCCCTAATCTAATTCCAAATAAACATTTACTGGAAGTAGCTTATGAACAAAGTTGCCTTCCCAAGTCATCAATATTTTTTCAAGTTCAAGGCCGTACACTTGTGAAGAAGAGGGCTCGATTACAGACGTTTAATGGGATGAGCAAACTCAGGGGTTTTGGGCTTGATTGAGCACGACAATGACAAATTGAAATGGAACCAAACCAAACCAAATGAAAAAAAATAAGACAAGACATCCTATCCTCTAGCATGTTTTGTTTTTGACCTTTCTTAAAATCAAAGCAAACAACCAACTACAAATTTTTATTTTGTTTTCAATAACAAAACAAAACTAAAAAACAAATATTCTATCAAAGAAGAGAAAGAGGCCCTTGTATAATATATTTGGCCCAAAAGTTTTCTCTCCATGGGCCCATGGCCTATGAGATTCAAATCAGATAAAAGTTCTCCATGTAGGCTTATGCTTGTTTAATCCGATAATACTGCTGATATTATACCAAGATAGTCATAAATATTTTTGTATATTTGTCATCAAGATCGGTCTAGTCTAGTGTTAAAAGGAATTACAGGGGCATTCTCTACTAGAGATTTGAGACTATATACAGATTCTTGTACTTGCTTATAGCATGTAAGTAATTTATAAACTAGTGAGTTTACACACCCAAATATTATTATAGGTTCTAAGAAAATAAACTTCCACAATCCCAATGTTGAATGAACAAAAGATAAAATAAAAGAATCAAACTTGGACAGACGTGACATTTAGATAAAAATCAAAGAAGTTCCAATTTTACGTGGCCTCCCGAATCAAACAAAAGGTAGAAGATATGCATGTCAGTGGAAAAGCAATTACAGCTGGGCATGGTTAAGGGTGGGTGGACAGGATGACTCCCCAGCCTTATCAAGTACAGTAGAATCATCGACAATAGCCAGAAACTGATCAGGCCGACAAGTTCATCCCCGAAGGAAAACGGGCTTTTGGGAGCAAACAAGTGGCCCAAAAGCTGTGGAGGTAGAGCGCTGCCGTCAGTTATGCCTCGCAACTGTTCACTTCACTGCCCTATTCTATATTCTGTTCTTCCTCTCTCTCCCCCCCCCCCCCCCCCCGGGGGCGGCGCCCCCCCACCCCAAACCCCAAACATCAACTATGTTTTCTCTGCGATTAAGCGTGTCAGATAATGTAAAAAAAAATCTGTGTTCTTCCCTTCTAAGTAACAGATGACAAGATATTTTGGACTAGAAGGAAGTTCAGTAAACTTACCTAGAGGCTAGCGCGCACACTACTCAATTTTACTCTTCTTTCTTAAAACAAAGGCTTGCCACATTGCACCTTTCTCCAGTTTGAAGTCTAAAACATCACCTGGTTATTGCATAGGTACAAACTCAAATTTCACAAGCATCTAGAAGAGGTATGGATTGTTGTATGCATGCCATTTAAGAAAACAGAGTTATAAAATAAGTTGGTCAGTTCACGGTGAGCAGAGTGAATACAGTTTTCTATACGTTTAATATGCAATACCATGTTGGCAGAGTCTTAATTGTGCAGTTCGTCAAAGTCGTAAACTGATAGCTAAAACATTAGTTGAAGTCTCTATAAAAGAACATCACATATACTAAACGGACAGCATAGCACTAAACAGGCAGCGCATATCATAGACTGCTAGACATTCCCAAATTATAAATTCAAAGAGAGTCAACTATTATCAAGTTAAACTCTTTAAAACTTTCATTGAGTGGGCTTCTTGGAGATGCCAGAGGAAAATTGCAAGGTATAATGTCATCTTAACAACTAGTCGAGCCTATCAATTGATATCATCATCGTTTGCAAGAAATGGTAAACAATAACGAAAACTAATAGTAAGAGACAACTGCATGTACTTGGTCCTAAAAAAATCTGATCATCTGGGGGTGAACCCTAATGCATGCTTCCAGTTTGTCCACTCCCAGTTTGTCTGGTAGTTCCACAAATATGTCAAACGTATGCTTCCTCTAATTCCATTCGCAGTTTGTCTGATGGTTCCATAAATATATCAGACACTATATATGACAAAACTCAATATGTAAACATATATCTGAGCATGGTTTTCCTTTCATCAAGTGAAAAATTTGCAGCAATAGTAAACTATAATTAAAAGGGCTCTTTTAAGGGAATTCCATACTCTTATCACGGATTCATTTTCTTTTTTTATGTATTTAGTTTCTTTTTATTTGTACATACAGGGATGAGAATCGGACTGCTTGGGTCTCAACGACATACCTGTTTGGCAAGACTTGGTTAACCATAAGCAATGGACCTGGGTTTCAGGTTAATCCAGTGTTCTGTGCTTGGTTAACCAAAGGGTTTCAGATATTTTTCTGCTGCATCCTTTCCTCCCCAAACATGAGTAGTTGAGCCTCCTAAAAGAATACATATGTCAACAGTCCCACTTATTGTATTTATTTGTTTGTGCACAAACAGTTTGCTTTCCATTGATAAGGTCGCATACATGAAAGTATGATAAAAAGGGGCAACAATTTCATGTGGAATCAAGATGTTTGGTTTTCAAGTTAGAGATATAACGCATAGCAATCACACAAAGTATCAAAGGTGCAGGTTATCTATACCAGTTTTATTAGTCCCTACAAAGTCATCCTGCACAAACCTTCCCACAGAAAACAATGCGAAAATCAGGTCTAAAAACCAACCTTTTTTGGTCATTCCAAACATGCTGTTCTTGGTCTTTCTCTGCATTTTATTTTAAGAGCTGCAAGCTGGAGTTTGCTTCATTTTCATGATCCTATTGCCAATTCAGATTTACGCCATTCTTCCATTCTGCCATGGCTTGGTCACAAACCATCTATAATTTCTTGATCTGCTTTATTCCTATCTCTTCCTCAATGTCGCTTGTTTACTTCATAGGTTGAACATCTAGCACTGCCAAGTAGACATACTCAAATAATATATTTTTTTTTTCATAGGTACATGGTTCTTCAGAAATGTTGAAGTGACATTAAACCTCCCAAAAGACCATATGACTGGATTAAGTACCCAAGAATACTGCCTTTAGGACATGAATCGCAGTTACAAAGAAAAAGATACACCAAGCGTGTATTGAACTCAACCTCCAATCCAAGAGAACTTTTAAATGCATACAAGAGAATTTCAGATCACAACCAGAATGGGACATGAAATCAACAAGCATGTAAAGTTACAGTACAAACATAAGAAGAATAACAGTTCTCAAGCAAAATGCTATTACTCCCCCACAAATTGATATAAAGAGAGAGAATATAACTATCAAATATCAATCGTGTAAATGAATGAGAAAAAGAAACAAAGCAAGTAGAAAAAAGAAACTTCTCTAGCCGGCCATTTTAGTCAACCGATGGATGGTACTTCTTGCAACCCTGTTACCCGGATCAAGCTTCATTACAGTCCTCAGGTCTTCTGCACCAAGCTTGTACTTTTCCATACTCTCATACAAGAGAGCACGCTGTACAAGGACAGCTACATTCTCACCATCTCGCTCTAGGACCTGAACAACATGCAAACAGGTTATGACATGAAGATTTTCAATTGGGAAAAGTGAAGATGATTAAGAAAATGACAACCAGAGGAAGCAATGGAACACAATGCATCCATCCATCACCCATGACCGAAAAGAAGTATAAATGACATTAGGCTATATAAGATATGATCTCTTAACTTAGTCAACGTCTTGTAAGTGAAACCAATACAATGCTTAAACATATATTGAAATGGATGTTTTTCGTAGGACAACCAGTCCAAGCATGGAAAAAGGAAGGGAGGTTTGGTCAGAAAGCCTACAGCACTCTAAAACTTTGCACGCCCTGTATGAATCCTTTAAACATGAACAGTCAAGAAAATATTTCGGACATTTCAGACCTGAATTCTGAAATAAGACCACCTTTCATTTTTGAATCATGGAACACTGCCCCCAGTTTGAGAAATTATCAAGGATTAGAGGGCTGCTTCATGGCTACCCAGATTAGAAGAATTTAACAAATATATGAGCTGAAATTCAGAGTTTCCATTAACTGGTTGTTCATGCTGCAAATGATCCTATCAATCTACAAACAGCTCTCAGAGTTATATTGACCGTTAACAACTTTCAAGCCATCAAAAAAAGAAGCAGATCGAGCAACACTCAAGTTAATTCACAGGCTTTAATATTACCATAGATTAAGTAACTTAAAATACATCAACTCTAAGCAGAAATTATAAAAAAACTACTAAGAAAAATATTAAATGATAATACCTTTGTACAATCTGCGACAGCTTTTTTATACTCCCCAACTTCTTTGTAACATGAAGCTCTGCTGGATAAGACCTCCATGGTAGCAGCATCATCACCAGCCTTCTCAAGAAGAATCACAGCCCAAGAAAGCCACTTTATGGCATCAGCATACTGTCCCTGCTTGTAGTTATCCATCCCTTTATTCTTTGCAGCTGTTGCCGAAAAACCTGTAGGTGGTGGAGGAAGACCTTCAAGCTCAGTTGTCCCACCTGTGTCATTCCCTCCCCCAAATCCTGTATCCATTCCCCAATCATCACCACCAGAAAACTGCTGGCTCCCAATTTCTTCAGAAATATTAGTTGAGCCCCCAACAGAGGCCGAGGATGAGGTAAACAGCGAGTCAAAGACATCGCCACCAGATGACTGGACAGGAGGCTGATTCTGAGGGGTAGGGACAGAAAAATCATCCATTCTTGAATAAGAACCAGAATTTGATCCCACGGGATTGCTTTTAACCTGAGGAAAAGGATCAAATGTAGGTGTGCTTGATTTTGAAGCATTCTGAAAATCTCCAAAGGCATCATCCTTTGAAGTGGAATTATTATTATTAGTGCCTTTGGTGGCTGAATTCAAACTTCCCATTGGCTTTGATCCAAAATCAACCAAGGAACCAAATGGGTCCTTATTTGAACCCATCCCACCTCCACTCCTCGTTGCCGGACCCCCAACAGTCCCACTTTTCATGCTATTGACATTACTAGTATTGGCACTACTATTGTTTGCACTTGTATAACTCCCAAAACTCTCCGAAGAGCCCCAATTACCGCTTCCCTTCCCCAAATTACCAGTCTTCGGCAGCGAATCTGCTAAATTCCCCATGGAATATGCACCCTTGTTCGATCCCGATGCAGAGACAGGCGCGGCAGCCTTCAAAGGTACATTGCTATTAGCCTTACTTTGCCCTAACGCAGATCCAACAAGGTCGCCGAACAAATTAGGGTTCTTATTGGCAATTCCGATGCTGGAGGCGGTGGCGGTCGATGAGGAGGAAGACGAAGACCAGGTCTTCCCGAATATGTCGCCGACCATCGAGGATGGACCATTCAAGCCGGGGGGAGCCGGCTGAATCGCCGCCGGTTGGTGAGTCCAGGACGGCCTAGGCTGCCAAGAAGACGAGGTATTGGGCTTGGATTGGGAAGAAGTGAATGAAGAAGCTGTTTGGCTCTTCTGCTCGTTGAGAGGTCGGGAACGATTGGAGCCGAGTCCTCCGAAATCGAAGCCGTAGTTGTTGAGGGACGCGGGTTTGTTGGATTTCCCGTAGTTGGAGTTCATGTCGTGGAATTTCTCGTTGGGGGATTGATCTCAAATAGCAACAATAACTAATAATTATCAAATTCAAAGGTGATGTGAATGGGAATGACGAAATCAGGGGAATAGGGCGGTGAGAAATGCGTTGGATCAAAGAGGTGTAGATGAGATCTGGTTGCGAACCTGTGTTAGAAGGAGATCGAGAAATAGGATTGATTCGTGATCGCCAAATTGAAGGAAAAAGCAGAGAGAGAGAGAGAGAGAGAGGGGTCGGTCAATGAGATCTGGTTATCTGTTTGAATGCTAAATCAGGCTCTTTCGCTTTTCTGGACTCTTCTTCGTTGGGATTGGAAACTCTAAGAGAAAAATATGTAAAAAGATTTATATTCAGGTTGTGATAAACTGATAAGCT
The DNA here is from genome assembly GCA_036245055.1 of Diospyros kaki. NCBI lineage: Eukaryota > Viridiplantae > Streptophyta > Magnoliopsida > Ericales > Ebenaceae > Diospyros > Diospyros kaki. The sequence goes on along the minus strand of BSEG01000016.1, from coordinate 6,380,327 downwards.
TCCCTTCCCTTCCCTTCGCTGTGACATATATGAATTTTTCATCTATGTGAGTGATTGTGCATATTAAATAATTTGAAGAATAAAACAAGTAAATTACATCTAAATTTTCCCTCATTTGTGATACCTGTGGAGATATTTCTTATAATTTAATAATAATTTCGAAAGTCTCCATATTTTGGTTTTTTTTTTCTTTTTTTTTAGATATCTTTGTCAAATTTGAATTAATTTAAGTTAAATCAATTAAATATTAATTAGTTTAATATTGATTAAGATAATTAAAATTAAACAATAAATAAAAGAGGGAGAGAGAGAAAGAGAGGAATGATTCATCGATGGGTTTGATTTTTTAAAATTTGAAACCAATTAATTTCAGATTTCCAAAACCTATCAATAGGTTTTGAAAATCGATATAAAGGCATAGACAAAGCAGGAGAGAGAGAGTAATATTAAAAAATATAAAAAATTTAGATATTAAAAAATTAATCTTTAATTATTAAAATTAGACTGGAAAAAGAAATTTAGCGCTAATTTGACTAACCACCTAACCCCCATCATAGTTAAATATTGATTTACAAAGAATTGAGGTTAAGTGAAATTAGTTAAAAATTATAAAAATAAATTAATTTTATTAAGTTAAGATGATAACCACACTTAGTTAAATTAGGTGAAGTCTAATATTAAGTATAGTAGATCTGGTTATTACAAACTCATAGAATACAAGTACATCTAAAATCGATAAATAAAACAAAAACAAAAGTTATTCAAATTTAAACTTAAACGATTGTAATTAATTAAAAGATATATGTTTAAATAGTTATAATCGAGAATAGTATAATGTAATCAAATTTCACAATCAACTACTGAATCAAAAATAATTAAGCTTGAAAAATTAAGAAAAAAAAAATGCTTGAAACACAACAAACAACTTAGGTTTTAGCTAAGATTTTGAACAAATAATTGTGAATCAAATTAAAGTGTTTTACAATGCCCCATAAATGATGTAAAAGAGAATACCTAAGTATATTTTGCGTTAATTTCTGACTATACACGAGTAAGATATTAACACGGAACAACTGACTAAGGAATTGTCAAATCTGAAAAGGATATCTCGAATTTTTTCACAACGGATTGGAAACTGGAAACGAGGAATAAATCTTGAAAAAACCAAGAAAAATCGGCCCAAAATGGCAATGGTCGGACGGAGAAAGGGTTGGGCGTTACATAAGCATGTAAAAATGGTAACAGACCGGAAGATGGATGGGGAATGGCTGGATGGACAAGCTGATTGAGGGGACCAGCAGCGATAGCGCGGTTTCAAGCGGCGACCAGAGGCAGCAGAGGTGACTGTCGAGGCGACTCATGTTACGTGTTTGGATTGCCAAAGATCGCCTATAAAAGGCCATATTTTATTCAGTTCTGAGGCCACAAGCGAGAAGGGCTCAGAAAGAGAGGAAAAAAATGATGGATCTTTGTCGGAGGAGAAGATGAGAAGCTGCAGTTGCGGCGTTGTTTCGGCATTTTCCGGCGGTGAGCAGCAGAGAAGAGAAGAAAGGGGCCCGCGTGAAATTATTTGAGGTTCGATCGTAAATATGGATCAGAATCATCATCGCTGCTGAATCTGAATTAAAAGAGTTTTATAGATAGATATTCATTTCAAAATTTGATAATTCAAATAATTTACGGCCATATCTCCAAATCCAAATGTATGTAAATGTTTGATTGATAAGAAATATATATGGTTTTGGATTTTGTGGATGAATTCATAAACCTGTTGGATTTAATTAGTAAAACCATATTCCAATCCATTTTAGATTTTACAAATCTGATAGGTTTATGAGAGGCCCGCCCTTATTCTGTATTATAAGTCCAGCGGACTCATGTCATCTGAGACATTCACTCTACATTCCACATTCTAATCTGCACTCTTCTTCTCCTGCAATCATGGCTTCCACCCGACTGTTTTCTATTACGCTTCTCGTAGCCTTCTCTTTCTTCTTCTTCATTCTCTCTCCTTCATGCGACGCCCATTCACTCAAAGCGTGTCACCTCGACCGGATTTACCAACTCGGAGATTCTATATCTGATACCGGAAACTTAATACGCGAACCTTTTGGATCTACCTCTCCCTTTGCAAAACTTCCATACGGCATGACCTTCTTCAAAAAAGCAACCGGCCGCTGCTCCAATGGTCTTCTCATGATTGATTATATTGGTATGTAATGTAATTATTTATTAAGCGTTTACGACGTGTTTTGCCAATATCTATATGTGATTCGTAAATTTAAATGGTGAATGAAAATTTCAAGGAATGACTAGTTTTAATATTCTTGAGTTAATTACTACTTATATCATATCTTTCTGTATTTTTATTTACAGCAAATGCAGCTGGACTTCCACTCCTCAATCCCTATAAAAATATCGATGCCAATTTTAGACACGGAGTGAACTTCGCTGTTGCTGGTTCTACTGCATTATCAGCAGAACATCTTGCAAGCAAAAATATTGTGTCTCCAGTAACTACAAGCTCTCTTGGCGTTCAACTGGATTGGATGTCTTCTCATTTTAGTTCAATTTGCTACTCAGAAAGAGGTAGAATATATTGGCATCATTCAAAATTTACATAAAGGATCTAAACTTCACTTTCAATATTTATGTTCTTATCTTACTCATTTACCTTATTTTTTTTGCTTCTAGATTGTGTAGGAAAACTTAAAAATTCTCTATTCATGGTTGGGGAGATAGGAGAAAATGATTACAATTACGCACTACTACAAGGTAAAAGTATTGAACAAGTGATGAGTATGGTACCCGAGGTTGTTCAAGAAATAATCGATGCTGTAAAGGTATTATTTTTTATGTCATATTTTTTAATTAGCATAGCCATTATACATAGTTTTTTTATTTTTAATTTGAGTAAATGCTTATCTTTTTAACTTTAATTCTAAAATTATCATGTTATATACAGAAAGTGATTAGTCATGGAGCCGTTAGAATCATTGTTCCGGGTAATTTTCCAATAGGTTGTCTTCCAATTTACTTGACAGCATTTAACACTAATGTTACTCAAGCATATGATGAACACCGTTGTCTTATACGACTAAACGATTTTGCAAAATATCACAATAATCATCTACAAGAAGCCATTGAAGAGTTAAGAAAAGAATTCTCTCATGTAAATATTGTGTATGGGGACTACTACAATGCGTACAAATGGCTTCTCAAGAATTTTGCTATTTTCAGTGAGTTGATCACTCCAAGTTGCACATAAAAATTAAAAAAGATACACATTTCATAACAAGTGTTAAATCTTTAGCACCCTTTTTTTCTTTGTTGCACGCAGGATTTGATTTAAAGTTGATCCAAAAATCATGTTGTGGAACTGGAGGAGACTACAATTTCAATCTCATTAAGATGTGTGGAGAGCAGGATGTTCCAATTTGTTTAAATCCTGATCAATATATTAGCTGGGATGGAATTCACTCGACGCAAAGAGCATACAAACTCATGACTTATAAGATGCTTCGTAAAATGTTACCGGAACTTCATTGTGGGGTTTAGTTAATCTACGTATTTTGTCTGTTGCTAAGTAAAAATAATTAGTTTATGTTTTTTATTACGTTTTTTAGGTAGTTTGTGTGTAATCGATAATGTTTTATTAGTTTTATCAATTTTTGAAACAAAAACTTATTTAGTTTAATTGCATTGACATACTCAATTATATAATTATCTTTTTTAGTTTAATGGTGAAATAGAATTAAACCGGGTGGTCAATCTAGTATCTTGCTTTAACATTTTTGGTATTAATTTATTTAATTTGTAGAAAATATTAATGTCTAATGTCTCTGTAAGTAAAAAATAATTGAGTTTAAATAAGTTATGTCCTTAAATAATAATATGTTTGTCTGAATTTATAGTGAAAACATTTATTTGGTTTATTGAGGTTGTAAATCTAATATTACTCCACCTTACTAATTGTTTCCAATATAATGTAATATAATAGCCAAGCAAAAACAAAATTAGGAAGCGTTATTCCTAAATGGATTCAAAAACCTTGTGTGTGGGTTAAAGAAACCATATCCTAATCCATTTTGGATTCATAAACCTAGCAGGATTTGGCAGTTATATATATTATGAGTTAGTTGCATATAAGAGGGATGAGCCCACAGTTTTATTTATTATTTATTATTATTTTTATTTTTTGGTCTCAATCAAAGTTAGTAATGTGCTTTCTCTGTTTCTCTTCTGGTTCTTCTCATGGTCTGCACCTGCTTGCTTCTTCCTTTCCTCCCCTTCATGGAACGGCCAAAATTCCATTCACTCAAAAAGCTTTATTTTAAAACAATGGCGGCCTGTCGCTTGTGTAACAAGAGAATCTCACGAACTACAAGATATTCTCTATAATCTAACTTAGCTAACCAAGCTAAGTTAAATTAGGTGAGGCCCAATATTAGGCGTGACAGATGTACTTATTACAAACTTGTAAAACACAATTACGTCCAAAATTAACAAATGAAACAAAAGTTATTGAAATCTAAACTTAAATGATTGCAACCAATCAAAAGATGGATGTTGAAATAAGTATAATCGAGAACAATGCAGTGTAATCAAATTTTACAATCGACCATTGAATAAAAAATAATTAAGGTTGAAAAACTAAAGAAAGAAAAAGAGATGCTTGAAACATGACAAACAACTTAGGTTTGAGCTAAGATCTAGAACAAATAATTGCGAATCAAATTAAAGTATTTTATAACGCCCATAAACGTGATGTAAAATTAGAGAATATCTAAGTATATTTTGCGTCAATTTTTTGACTATAGACGAATAAGATATTAACACGGAACACTAATTAAGAAATTGTCAAATCTAAAATGGATCTCTCGAATTTTTTCACGATGGATTGAAAATTGGAAACGACGGATAAATCTTGTAAAAACCAAGAAAAATAGACCAAAAATGACAATGGTCGGATGGAGGAAGGGTTGGGCATTACATAAGCATGCAAAAATGGAAACAAACTTGAATATGGCAACGGGAAATGGCTGGATGGACAAGTTGATTGAGGGGACCAACAATGATAGCACAGTTTCAGGCGGCGACCAGAGGCAACACAGGTGACTGTCGAGGGGACTTATGTTACGTTTTTGGATTGCCTGTATCACTACAAGAAAAATAGTTTTTAATGACGAAATTTAGTGATGGATTGCAACACTTTATTCCGTCACTAATATTTTTTAAATTTAGCGATGAAATTAGCGATAAAACCCCGTCACTAAATAATTTTTAATATTTTTAATAATTTTTTAAATTTAGGGATAAAAAAATTCATAGCTAAAAATAAAAAAAATTAAATTAAAAATTTAAAACTTTCGTGACGAAAAATATCCGTTGGTAAAAAAGAAAAAAATAAAATAACAATAAAAAACTTTAGCGACAAAAGAAATCGTAGCTAAAAGAGAAAAAAATTTAATTAAAAATTAAAAACTTTAGCAACGAATATTATTCGTCATTAAAAAAATTAAATGAAATAGTTAAAAGTTTAGCGATGAAAGATATTAGTTGCTAAAAAAGAAAAAAAATGAATTAAAAAGTTAAAACTTTGGCGATTGAAGATATCCATCGCTAAGAATGAAAACAGATTAAAAATTAAAAATTAAAAATTTTAGTGACAAAAATTATCCATCGCTAAAAAAAATTAAATTAAATAGTTAAAAGTTAAGCGACAGAAGATATCCATCGCTAAAAAAGTAAAAATATATAAATTAAAAAGTTTAAACTTTAACGACAGAAGATATCCATCTCTAAAAAAGGAAAAAAATAAATTAAAAAGTTAAAACGTTAGTGACGACTAAGAAAGAAAAAATTAAATTATAAATTTAAAATGTTAGCGATGGAACAAATCTGTAACGACCTGTTAATAGGTTTAAGAGTTATTAATATTTTATTTATGAGAATTGAAAATTTTGCCCTATTAAATTAAATGAGTAATATTTTATATGGCAAATATATGTAAATAAATGTATGAGTTTAAATTAAATGGAAATGGGCTTGGGCCAAGTGTTTAAGGCCAATGGAAGTGATGGGTTTAGAAAAAATTAATGGGCCTAAAATGGAAGTGGGTCATTCTATTTAATTGAGCCTAAGCTCATGTGTATTGTGATATGTTTAATTGAATTGAAATGAAATTAGTTGTATCCCAAGTGAAAGAATGCCTATTGGGCCTAAGAATGTGTTGGGCTTGGGCTCATGTGCATAATACTTGTTTTTAAATAAATGGAGTTATATATATATATTTATACATTTTGTGCATTATGTGGATTAAAAGAAAAGAAGAAAGAAAATGTAAAATGCAAAGTGACCAAATGGTCCTTGCTTTATTGAAAATATAAGGGCATTTAGGAAATTTCATAATGGGGTTGAATAAAGAAAATGGGAAAGAAAATAAAATATGGCAAAAGTCTAAAATGGGTTTGATTATTTGTGAGTCGTGTGTGTAGGTGAGGGTGAAATGGGAAGAAAAAGTGAGAGAGATGGGGTTGATGGGGGTAGGTGGGGGTGGCTGGGTAAGCCATTCTGCTTGCTTTTCCTTGTCTCTTCATTTTTCTTCTTCTTCTTCTTCTTCTCATTCATTTTCTTCATTTCTTCTTCCATTATCATCTTGGTTGAAGCTTCAAATGTGGACGGATTTGCATCTTGGAGGAGGAAGCTTCTTCTTGTCGGTTTAAGTTTCGCAAAACAAGTTCCTCTTGCACAATTTTTTCCCTATATTATGCAAGCTGTTTCTCTCTTTTGATTCTATTGTCAAAGATATATCTTGGTATTACATCTTTTGATGTTAAAATGGTTTTTTTCGTATTGATGGAAGAGGTTATCTTCATTTTCTTTCAAATCTCGAGTTGTGTCAAGTCCTTGTTGGGTCTTGTTGATGGTTTCGTTAGGGTTTGATCACCCCATTCTTCCTTTAAGTAATGACTTTGGTGGGTTAGGAAGCTAGAATGGAGTTTTGGAGGGTTTAGTGGCCATTTTGAGTGTTTTTGGTAGTTTTTGGCCTTTTTGGTGCGTTCTTAGCCTAGTCGACTCGTCCAGGTGGTTATGTCGACTCGATTTCAGGCAAGTCGACTCGGATTTCGCCGAGTCAACTCGGCCACAACTTGACTGCTCTGCTAATTTCTCGTTATTTTGGCCATAACTTTTGATGTAGAACTTGGATTTGCAATCCGTTTGAAGCGTCATAAACTAGACTTCGAGGGATTCAATTTGATATATGATTTCATATATTTTGGTCATGATTTGAGTTGGTTAAGGCTTTTATTAAGCCAAATCAAGTAAAATTATCAAAGTAAAGTGTTTTAAATGCTTTCTTTGACATCTCTCAATCCTCTAAAATGGTAAGATGTGTTTGGAGATGTATGTATGTAAATACATGGGATTCATGAAATAAAAATATGAATGACTTGCATGAGGAATAATAATAATAATCATTTGGGGATTGTTATGAAATGTTTTTGGTTGATATGCCCATGTAGTTTCATGGGTGATGCATTCCTATCACTATGTGAATAATTGCCTTAATGGATGTGGTTGTTGTAAATGGATGTGAATGAGGTCATATGCATGATCATGATGTGATGTGGCGCCTAAAATCCTAGTGGGTGATTTTAGGCATGTTGTTGTGAAGTTGTAAAGATGATGGAATGTGTATGCATATGTATGTGTATATATTATCTTTGTGCGAAAGGAAGTAAGTGGATATCCCCAAGGCATGCTATGGCAAGAAAGGCAGTTCGTCCTCAAAGGGAAAAATGTGAAAAGAAAGGCAGTTCATCCGCAAGAAAAAAAGAAAGAAAATGGGGATATTCTACTAAGGCGGCTCGTCCGCATTTGTTTTAGTGTATGCATCATGTATTTGCTTATGCTACAAGTTATGTTCATAAAGTGCGTTGTTTTATGGCATAAAGTGTGTGAATGTTACTCTTGTAATTGCGTTTTACAATTGTGATGCATAACATTATGTGCTATATTAAAGAAAAGGCAATGTATCCGCAAAAGGCGATGTGACCACATGATTGTTTTATATGTGTATTACCCATTTTTGTACCACAAGTTATGTTAATAAAAAGGGCGTTATGCTTGGTCTAAGTAGGTGAATGTTATCCTCCATGGTAAAGTGTGTGAATTGTTATAAGAAAAAAAAAAACATGATATATATATATATTAATTGAATCATGATTAATGAAGAAGACATAGATTTGTTGCCTCTATAGTTGTGAGATTGGCAAGTGTCCACATGTGGCATGAGATGCATGATATTCAAGGAAAGTCTGGTCATACCTAGTTTTTATTGTTTATAAACACTTGCCGAGTCTTATGGCTCAATTCGAAAATGTATTTCGATAGAAAATAATAAATTATTTTCTTGGGAGATGAGGTTGTCAAGCGTAGAAGACATGGATTCAAGTGAGGTTTAGTTGTCGAGATTGTGATTTTCATTGACTTTTAATTGTTCATGCCTTCATTCGTTATCCTATTGATGTTTCCTTTTGCTATATGCTTGCTGAGCCTTGTGGCTCATCCTTGCCTCTTTTGTCATTCCAGAAAAAAAATAAGGTAGTTTTGGGGACGAGCTCTAGTTAAGTGTGTATAGAGATGTCCCAGTCTCGAAGATTCATGGGTGTAGTTGAGGGCATGATTAGAGGGTTTCATTTTGTATTTAAAGCATTGATGCCCTTTAATTTTAAAAATGTATGGGTTGTAAACCCGAGTTTATGATGTAAAGAATGATGTATAATGTTTATTTTGTCTCCTATTGTTAGTGAAAAAATATGGGAATGAAAAGAATTTTTGACAAAATATTAAGTGATGTTTGTATTTGTATCTATTTTGAATGGATCTCCTCTCAGATTTCCTATGCTAGCGGGTAATTTGGGAGTGGGCCCTGACAAAATCTGTAGCTAAAAAAAGAAAAAAATATATATTTTAGCAACTAAATTTATAAAATGTGAAATTTATACTTTAATTTTACATTTTAGCAACTAAATTTATATTTTGACTCAATTTAATTAAATATAATTTATTTTTTATGACAACTTAAAGTTTTTGTTATTTTGATTATATTTATGTACTTGTATTTATATTTTTTTCTTTTACACACCAAAGTAAAGTGGTTAAATTGATTAAAAAATACATATATAAAAATTAAATTAACTTTAAAATATAAATAAAGAAGGGAATTAAATAACAAAACAATCAAGTGACTGTACAAAAAGAAACGTAATACCACATAAATAAAAATCTAGATTTGCCTTATAAACACATATATTTTTTAAAGATATTGATCTTCGTTATTGAGTAATATGTTATTCTTTAGTGGATACCCATAATTTTAATTGAATAATATGCAGATAGAATTTTTAATATTCACGATGTTGAGATAATACATTTCACTTTTTAAAATTTCATCATTAATTAGATTCACGTTATATAGTTTAGGAGTTTACACATAAACTTAGTAATATTATTGAAAATAATCTTTAACAAAACATTTGTAAGAATTTAATGTTGAATTTATAAAATATTTAAATTAAATTTAAAATCTAATTTGATAATGAAAATTTTCATAGTTAAATGTAGAATTTATAATTTTTTTAATTAAATTCAAAATTAGTGATGGAATATTCCGTTGTTAAGTTACAAATTAATAGAACATGAAATTACAAATTAAATTCAAAATGATTGATGGAATATTTTGAAAATAAGTTTGAAAAATTTTGATGTGCAAATATAATTCTGAAAAGTATAAATAAAAATATTATAAAAATATTTTATGTGTATAATAAATCAAGAAGACTTTCAAATCAACTCGTCACGCACATGGGGAGTAAGTCTTTGAAAGCTGAGAGGTCCAAGGTTCAATCCTTGGAAAAGGCAAGAATAAAGCGCTTGATCGCTGCCACGTGGTGAGCCCACAAGGTGGGAGGATGGGCCTTGCTTTTATTGTTTTTCGTAGCTGAATAGTGATGAAATTTTTTCCGTTGCTAATTTATTGATGGAAAAAATTTCATTGTTGATTCCATCACTAAATTGCTTCACCGTTAAAATTTAGTGACGGATTTCTGTTTGTCACTAAATCCATGGCTAAATTATTTAGCGACGAAATTTGAAGCTCAACGATGGATTTTTTCGTCACTAAATGCTAAATTTTGTGTAGTGTATAAAAAGTCATCTTTTCTTCAATTCTGAGGCCACAAGCGAGAAGGGCTTAGAAAGGGAGTAAAAAAATGATGGATATATCTTTGTCGGAGGAGAAGATGAGAAGCTGCAGTTGTGGCGTTGTTTCGGCATTTTCCGGCGGTGAGCAGCAGAGCGGAGAAGAAAGGGGCCCTCGTGAAATTATTTGACGTTCGATCGTAAATATGGATCAGAATCATCATCGCTACTGAATCTAAATTAAAAGAGTTTTATAGACAGATAGATATTAATTTCAAAATTTGATAATTCAAATAATTTACGGCCATATCTTCGAATCCAAATGTATGTAAATGTTTGATTGATAAGAAATATATATGGTTTTGGATTTTGTGGATGAATTCATAAACCCGGTGGATTTAACTAGTAAAACCATATTCCAATCCATTTTAGATTCACAAATCTGATAGGTTTATGAGAGGCCCGCCCTTATTCTGTATTATAAGTCCAGCGGACTCATGTCATCTGAGACATTCACTCTACATTCCACATTCTAATGTGCCCTCCTCTTCTGCAATCATGGCTTCCACCCGACTGTTTTCTATTACGCTTCTCGTAGCCTTCTCTTTCTTCTTCTTCATTCTCTCTCCTTCATGCGACGCCCATTCACTCAAAGCGTGTCACCTCGACCAGATTTACCAACTTGGAGATTCTATATCTGATACCGGAAACTTAATACGCGAACCCTTTGGATCTACCACTCCCTTTGCAAAACTTCCATACGGCATGACCTTCTTCAAAAAAGCAACCGGCCGCTGCTCCAATGGTCTTCTCATGATTGATTATATTGGTATGCAATTTTTTATTAAGCGTTTACGACGTGTTTTGCCAATATCTATATGTGATTCGTAAATTTAAATGGTGAATGAAAATTTCAAGGAATGACTAATTTTAATATTCTTGAGTTAATTACTACTTATATCATATCTTTTTGTATATTTATTTACAGCAAATGCAGCTGGACTTCCACTCCTCAATCCCTATAAAAATATCGATGCCAATTTTAGACACGGAGTGAACTTCGCTGTTGCTGGTTCTACTGCATTATCAGCAGAACATCTTGCAAGCAAAAATATTGTGTCTCCAGTAACTACAAGCTCTCTTGGTGTTCAACTCGATTGGATGTCTTCCCATTTTAGTTCAATTTGCTACTCAGAAAGAGGTAGTAGAATATATTGGCATAATTCAAAATTTACATAAAGGATCTAAACTTCACTTTCAATATTTATGTTCTTATTTTACTTATTTACCTTATTTTTTTTGGCTTACAGATTGTGTAGGAAAACTTAAAAATTCTCTATTCATGGTTGGGGAGATAGGAGGAAATGATTACAATTACGCACTACTCCAAGGTAAAAGTATTGAGCAAGTGATGATTATGGTACCCGAGGTTGTTCAAGAAATTACCGATGCCGTAAAGGTATTATTTTTTATGTCATGTTTTTTAATTAGCATAGCCATTATACATAGTTTTTTATGCTTAATTTGAGTAAATGCTTATTTTTTTAACTTTAATTCTAAAATTATCTTGTTATAAACAGAGAGTGATTAGTCATGGAGCCGTTAGAATCATTGTTCATGGTAATTTTCCAATAGGTTGTCTTCCAATTTACTTGACGGCATTTAACACCAATGCTACTCAAGCCTATGATGAACATCGTTGTCTTAGGCGACTAAATGATTTTGCAAAGTATCACAATAATCATCTACAAGAAGCCATTGAAGTGTTAAGAAAAGAATTCTCTCATGTAAATATTGTGTATGGGGACTACTACAATGCGTACAAGTGGCTTCTCAAGAATTTTGCTATTTTCGGTGAGTTGATCAATTCAAGTTGCACATAAAAATTAAAAACATACAACCACTTAACGAGTATTAAATCTTTAGCGCCTTTTTTTCTTTGTTGCATGCAGGATTTGATTTAAAGTTGATCCAAAAATCATGTTGTGGAACCAGAGGAGACTACAATTTCAATCTCAACAAGATGTGTGGAGAGCAAGATGTTCCAATTTGTTCAAATCCTGATCAATATATTAGCTGGGATGGAATTCACTCGACTCAAAGAGCATATAAACTCATGACTTATAGGATGCTTCGTAAAATGTTATCAGAACTTCATTGTGGGGTTTAGTTAATCTACGTATTTTGTCTGTTGCTAAGTAAAAATAATTAGTTTATGTTTTTTATTACGTTTTTTAGGTAGTTTGTTTGTAATCGGTAATGTTTTATTAGTTTTAGCAATTTTCGAAACAAAAACTTTTAAATTGCATTGACATACTCAATTATATAATTATCTTTTTCAGTTTAATGGTCAAATAGAATTAAACCAGGTGGTCTATCTAGTATCATGATTTAACATTTTTCGTATATATTTAATTTATAGAACATATTAATTGCTAATGTCTTTGTAAGTACAAAATAATTGAGTTCAAATAAGTTACGTCCTTAAATAATATGATGTTTGTTTGAATTTATAGTGGAAATATTTATTTGGTTTATTGAGGTTGTAAATCTAATATTACTCCACCTTAGTAATTGTTTCCATTTTGGATTCATAAGACCTAGCAGGATTAGGCAGTTATGAGTTGTATATAAAAGGGATAAGCCCACACTTTTGTTTATTTACTCTTTTTTTTTTTTTTTTTTGTCTCAAGCAAAGTTAGTATTAGTAATCTGCTTTCTCTGTTCCAAAAGAATGGCTTCTAACCCAGTGCTTGCTTCTCCCCTTTCTCCCCTCCATGCAACGGCCGACCATTCACTCAAAAGCTTTATTTTAAAATAATTTCTTTTCAAAGGCAGCCTGTCACCTGTGTTAACAAGAGAATCCGTGCTACAAGATATTCTTTATGAGTCCATAGTCTCTAATTTTGAATTATGTTTTATTTGTCCTGATACTTTTCAAAAATAAAAACTTTAAATGTTATGAATTATTACATTTTCATATGAGTTTGCTGACAAAGGACAAAAAAGATTTTTTTTGATAAATCAATTCACTAAAAATAGAAAGAATGACAATGGAGCAATCAAGTTCCAATTGACCAGCGATCGAAAACAACCTTAACCCTGAAAGAATAGAACCCTTGAATTCAGAAAAACTAACGACTCTTAGATCAAAGAAGATGAAGGATTCCCCCACAAAAACAAGTTTTCTTCTTCTTCTTCTTGGTAACCTCAAATCTTCAACCCAACAAACCTATGTCATAACGAAAAATCCAATTGTATCAAATCCACAATTGGAGAAGAAATTTGTCCTCGGGAACCTCCGGCCGGCCATTCTTGAAACAGTTAGAAAGACTCAGCGGTGCATGGATGAGACCTCAAAATTTCTCCATTGGATATGCTTCATCAAACATTAAAACACTAGAGATGTCTACCTTTAGAAGTGGAAATTCAAAACCAACTTGGACTGGAAAGAAAATATTCAATTCTAAACATGACAAAATCAATATACCCTTCCCTTGTATATATATTCAGAAGTAATTATATGGTCTTCCAAAGAGCAAATACAGAAATGGCAATGGTATTAAGACCTTAACAACCCACTCCCGATAGGGAGCAACACCGAGGTTAATGCCATACGTATTTGTTGCAGCAACCGGTACTGAGAAAAGGAATAACTATTCTGAAGAGCAAAAACGGCTGCTGAGACTATAATAGAAAAAATTGAAGAGACCCACATTGCCCTAAATCCAGAGAATTATATCACTAATCGCAGTTGAATTTTCACAAGGCTACGCAAAAATCATGCATGCCACATTGAACATACATAATGACGCAGGTGACGGAAGCTGAGTTCTTAAGATAAGAGAAACCCGACCTTTACTTGATTCTTCCAAGTTTGGAATCCGTCGGTAGCTGATTAGTTATCAGGCCTTGCCACAGGGAGAGCCTCCCTGATTCATAGAATGACCTCCACCAGTCTGAGACACGTTCTGGCCATCCGTTGATACTGACTGCTGCATAGGACCTCTCTGATCTTGAGCCCAGGTCCCTCGTTGTAATGGCTCTCTCCTTTCAGTCTGCGTTGTCTTCTGACGCCTGTCATACCGTGGCCGAGGCCTGGTCCTGGTTTGTTGGCTTTGGTTATACCAATATTGTGGCCTATGGATGACTTTCCCGTCAACGAACAGATCTCCTATAAACAATCAAAACGAATAAGAAGGAAAATTATGCTATGTACAAATAGATGAGGACAAGCAAAACCAAAGTACTGAACCAGGACTATCTACAGACAGAGGTTATTAAAACCCACCTCCATAATCTTTGTTAGGAACATCGAGATATGAATCAGGTAGAACCCACAGCACTCCAGGAAGGCCTGGCCATCAGAAGCCAGTCACAATTAAAGAAGATTAGAACAACACTCAGCAAAATGCAGAGGATTAAATAAACATCTGCCACATGATTCTAAATCACCATCAAGCAGAAACAAATGGCCGAACACGACAACTTTACGCATAAACTCAAATAATAATAATAATAACCACCAAAACTGCAACAACCCAGCTTTAATCCCAGTTAGTGGTATGAATTATATGGATTCTAACTCGTCAATTATCTCTTAACAGTTAGCATGACTACATTATTAAATAAAAAAGGAAAGAAAATTATTGATCAAGACTAAAAATGCAAATGCAGGAAGGTACTAGGTAGCCCACGTACAGCACACATAAATCAATATTGTTAAAGAAAAGCTGATATTTTCAAAAAAATAAAAAAAGATCAAAAAATTATATTACTGTGAAATAATACGCCATTTTTCTCATCTCAGGATTACATATTTCTCACATTGAACTTCGAACTAGGAAGCACTATTCTCAAGTGTGTCATCAATGCATGGATCAATAGTTCGATTGAAACTATATATCCAGAGTAAGAGCCTAAATCCTCAGCAGCACAGCTGCATTACATTAAAAACCAATATTTGAACAAAACTTTTTTTGTTAAAACCTAATGTGTATGGATCACGAAACCCAAGTTAAATACGCTATTAACGAGAAAATATCTGAAATTTAATAAAATAAAGTCATACACAACCATTAAATCTTAAAACCCAAAAGAAATTCTGAAATTTGATAAAAATTAGAGAAAAAGCCATAAAACAACTACAAAACAAAACCTTAAGTGTTTGGCAGAGGGGTGGATAGGATTTCTCTCCCTTTGGAAGGTAATAATAATTGAATGAAATAGAAATTGATAGGAAGTGTTTCTATCCAATCTCCTCTGAAGCCCTATTTCTTCTTTCCTGTGAATTGGGAAAAAAAGAATGAAATGGAAATGGAAAGAAATCTATCGTGTGGGTTAACACTAACCTTAACATTAAAATTCTATCTATCCATTGAATGGCATAATTGTTACAGATCCTCCAATATTTTTTTTTTTGTTCAATCCATTTTCACTACTCTCCCAAACCAGGAGAAAGTATTTCACATAATTTTCCATCCCTACTCACCCAAACAATAAGAAAATATTTGACTTACCATTCTACTATTTTTCATTTCTCTTATCTCGATCCTTTTCCATTCCATTCCAGAAACAGATATATATATATATATATATATATAAATTTTGCCCCAAGAAAAGGAAGCAGAAATAGCATAAAGAATTGAACCAAATACCTTTAACTTTGTAAGAAAGCTCTTCGGAGATCAAAGCACCAAACCCAGTATAAGTCGTCGTGCAAACCGAATAGATTTTCTTCTTCGCCTCCTCTTCACTGAAACCAAACAACAATTCCAATACACAATACATCTAAAGAAACCAAACCGCAAAAAATTCGCACGAAAATGCGCATAAACCGGAAGCCTAAATTACCTTCCAACGACTTGGGCAAGGGTATTGACGTAGGCGTCTATCATTTCGCCTTCAGAGGGTTTGGGGTCGGTGGGGAACTCCATTACGACGAGCCAGTGCTCGTAATCGCAGCCATCGAGAAGAATCGTCTCCTTGGGGGGTCGGTTACTCCAGTTCGGCGACGGGTCGTTGAGAGGCGAGTAGCCCGATCCGGTAGTCTTGCACCGAGTCGGAATCGTAGCCGAGTCTGGAGCGAGTTGAGAATGGCGGTTTAAGAGCGCGAGAGCGAAGCGAGAACGAGAAGTGCATAGCAGAGGAGATGGCGATGATATTGGGGACGAAGAGAGAGCGCGAGAGAGGAAGGAGGCTAAAGTGCGCCGGGTGTGGAACATCGCCGCCGCCATGGATGAAGAAGAAGCTCTGGATTAGCGTGTTTACTCTAAGCGTGAGCGAGACCATATCTGCGCAGGAGGCTACATTGCTACGACGTCGTTCGGGTCTGTCAGAACAGAAACCCTCTGACCGGTTAATTGCATACGACACCCCTTAATTATGATTCTTTACACTCAACACCCTCAAACTAAGAATATTACACAGACTATTTTCACTAAATTAATTAATGTCATTGATTTTTAAATTTGTAACTTAGTTGTGAATATCATGAGCATCAAAACTTAAAATACTCTTGGGATTATTGTCCTTATTTGATTATTTGTTGCTTGTGTATTTAATTTTGGCAAATAAAGTAAATTATAAGTAAAAATTTTGTCTCACTATGCAAGACAAATAATCAGAATTTATGACGGCATAACTTATTAATATGAATCCGAACTTATTATATCTCAATTACTTAATTTGTACTTTGAGAGAAAAAAAAATTATTTATTTTTTGAGACCAAAAAAACTTAAAATACTCTTGATTGATTTGAGACCAAAAGAAATTGTTTATTATTTTGGTTTATTTGCCAGTAAGCTATGACTGATTTTACTTACTACTACTACTACTATAGTAATTATAGAAAGTTAATAATCAATTACACAGTCAAGTGAGTACTAATATATAATTTTTTTTTTAATAACATCCCATCACGAGCTTCTGCATCAATTGAGTCCAAAATATGGTGATGGAGATAAATCAAGACCCAAGAGCCACGAGATTCG
The DNA here is from genome assembly GCA_036245055.1 of Diospyros kaki. Classification (NCBI taxonomy): domain Eukaryota; kingdom Viridiplantae; phylum Streptophyta; class Magnoliopsida; order Ericales; family Ebenaceae; genus Diospyros; species Diospyros kaki. The sequence goes on along the minus strand of BSEG01000016.1, from coordinate 6,363,128 downwards.
AAACCGGAACAACACTCAAATGTGAGGGAGTAAGCTCCAAACAAGTTCATCTGCAACCACTCGAGATAGTCCCCAGGGGCTATTACTAATATATAATTAGATGAATGGTTGTTTGTTCTTGTATAAATTGAAAGATATATGTTTAATAATATAACAAATGAGCTTGTTTCGTCACATATAGTACAAAATATACACAACACAATATATGGTCAAGTACTGGTCAAGAGAGCAAGTGTAATTTCAATCCATTTAATTCACATTTGCCACCACTCGATCGGTATACATATTATATATTTTCTTATAATCAAATTAGTCAATTAATCAATGAGTAATAGATACACATTAAGCCGCTAACTGCACGGCGCTGGAAATTGCACGCCGCTGTAGCCGGCTCGCACATTAACGCATGTGGAGCTGAGCCGGATGTTGGTTCTGTTCGGCTTCAAATGGATGTTGCTGAAGCTCAAATTCTCACAAGGAACCTTCTTGCTGCACACAAGATTCACTGCAACTGGTGACCCAGTTGTTCCCTCAATGTTCTGAAATACAACGTTACTGATCTTTACCTGCGATGGCTGCACAAAATTCATAGGCAAAACCAAAGCTTAATCCAAGTTCGATCGGAATCCGCACATAGCTAGCGAGATAAAAAGCTTGATATGATGTGGTCGTTCCTCGTAATTTATACGCACCTTGTTCCTGGATCGACTGCCATATTCTTGGTCTATGATGATGGGGTTTTTGACATTTTTCATGGTGATGCCGGTGAAGAGGAAGCCTGTGGCGCTGCTCGGTTCGGATCCCGACCATGTTTTGATCCTAATTCCGTTTGTTGTTTCTGTCAACGTGCAGTTCTTGACGATGACACCTCTCACATCCTTCTCGTTAGGCAACTTGCCAAGGCTGCCGATGCTGTCCAAGTCCAACACATGAAATTGAGGCACAATGCTTATAAGGGCTGTACAAGAAAATTACAAGTAGAAACTGAAACAAGGTTGCAAGATTTGCAATCTATATATAATGTTTCAATTGAAAGCCATTTTTTGTTGTTTAATTATACATAATATATATGCATGTGAATACAAGATTTAAGGAGAAAGAATTTAACGGTTTGGTGTTAATGAAGTACCTAATACCGTGTCCAGGGCCACAGACTAGCCTGTTGACACTCACATTCATTGATCCTTGCCCTATGGAAACGCAGTCATCTCCGGTGGCGATTATGCTTTTCCCTATTTTCACTAACAGGGATCTACTTATGTGGATTCCGTCGGTGTTGGGGCTGTCTTTCGGGGCAGTCAGAGAAAGGCCCTGTAGCCTAATGTTGTTGCAATTCGTGATATGCATGTGAAACCCCATGCTGTTTACCGAATGGATTCCTTGGAATTTCGCGTTCCTCACGTTATTAATATATATCGACTGCACAGCAAGCATGAGTAGTGATTATCGGAACAAAAAGAATGACAATAGTAATAACGGTGATTGGATCTGGATTTTGGTTACATCTTTACCGGATTAAGATGGGTACAGCTGGGATTAGCCTTGCAGTCGTTGTATTGCCATACTTTCTCGCCCTGTCCGTGGAAGGTGCCGCCGCCGATGACCACCAAGCCGTCGATGTCGTCAAACACGATCCAGCCCTCGTTGGGGTAGTTAGAAAGGTCTGTGTCCGCTCTCATTGTTCCAGAGATTTCAAATGTTATAGGGAACGAGCATGGCCCTCCAAACAGAACCGATGAAGCTTTGAAAATCCCTGGAGGGACAACCACTCTGGCTCTTCCTTTGAATTGGCATGCTGCAACCCATGTTTTCATGAAGGCCTACAATAACATATCATGTCTTTTTATAGAATAAATAACATGAATTACAGCGTCTCAGTCATTTCTGATTACCTCGGTGCAGTCGTGTTCTCCTCCAGATTTGGCACCGAACTGCAACACATTGAAGTCTTTGTCGAACATAGGGGCCGAGGGGCGGCGCGGGAGAGCCTTGACCTCGGCCTGGGAAGAGAACAGGGCTAAACAGGACACAAGAACCGCTGCTGCAGCAGCTCTTCTCATGCAGGCCATTGCAAAAAGCACTGGGCTGCACAAACAATTAATGGTGCCTGGTTTTATTGCATGTTCTTTTGATGCTAAATAGAAACTGTGTTTTTTCCCTTTTGACGGTGGGAGAGAGCTCCCCTTTTATGAGCCTCTCGTCTAACTGAATTCCCAGTTGAAAGGAAATATCGGCCTCTGTTTGTATATATGGGTTGGATGATTATTCGGCATTGCTGCTTCATTGTTGATTGCCCGCCGCCCGCGCACCCCCCCATATTTAGCAGTCCGTGTTTGGGTTTAAATTCTCTGCTGCGCTAAATTCTATTTAAACTTTTTAAAATTATTATTCTAATTTCTTTTTAGTTTTCATCTGTCCCATATGCCCAATATCTTGCAGTCGCCCGGGGAATTAAAAAAAAAAAAACTCTGCAATTCGTTTTCATGATTTCTCCAGCGGAGAAGCAAATAGGCACCCACAGATATGTGTATAATGATTAAAACATCACAAAACGGTAACTAAGAGATAAGGACTCACAGCTGGTACACGCAGTAATATAAATATATATATGTATACATACATACATACATACATACATACATACATATTTATTGTAGATTTAGTTCTTCCTAAGTGCTGGAAGTGGTACTCTCGTTCTTCCTAAGAGCTGGTAAACGCAGTACTATATATATATATATATATATTGCAGATTTAGTTCTTCCTAAGAGCTGGTACACGGAGTAATATGTATACATATATATATTTTGTAGATTTAGTTCTTCCTAGTTCTAGGCTTCTAGCTAGAGAAATAGGAGGGTGTAGCAACGGGGTGATCAGCATGAGGGGACGCCTTAATGGCGTAATCCCCGAGGAAGAACCAGCCGTATGTTTGGGCTGCCATGTGGCGTGGAGCCTCCCGGTCCCATCTGGAAATGGGTACTTGTGCTGGTGAGCAGAACGGTCTGCGTTGATGAGCAGAAAGCTTCTGATGAGTCAATCCCTGCTCCAGGATGGCGAACGCTTCCTTCCCAATCTTAGCAAGGCGGCCGTCGTCTCTACGGTTTGCCATTTCCAGACAGACAAACAAACAAGGCACACTGCAAAAGAAAGCTCTCTTTTAGTATTTGCTGTTCTTTTTCTTCTCGGTGATTAGATATGGCCGCCCTCAACCCCCTTTTATAAGCGAGTGCAAATGCAAAATATAGTAAATTACACTTGCCACCCCCCTGTTTCACAAATTTACACACAATTAAAATTTGTACGTGCATAGAATTAGAAACTACCAAGCGTCACCAACATCACGTGGCAGTGGGATTTTATACAATTAACGGTGATTCATTTTTGTAAGTATTATTTTCTTGTACATGTATAGTATAAATGCATGAATGAACCTTTTTTATTTTTTTATAAAAATTTCATTTAAATTGCACTCACTATCTTCATCGAAACATGAATGTTATATTATTTCAAATATAAGTTATTCTTATTAGCATTTTCATTTTTAATATATAATTATTCATGCAAATTTCATTTTGGATGACTTTCATGTTTTAAAAAAAATATATATATATTCACTGCAACCTTAACCTTAATATTAAGCCATCATCATGCTAAGTTTTTGCATTATGTAACTTTTTTTAAAAATATATTGCAATAGTAACAACTAATAAAGAATTAATAATTAATTCTCAAATATTACTGTCATGATTTTTCTTATCTTAAACATTATTTATGTTTTAAAATTAACCATTTGCCTATTAAACTAAACTTAAATCCAGTGACCACACCCGATGCATCATCATAACCCACCCATAATTATTTGAATAAGTAAATCAGATGACTTCATCTGTTGATGGACGGTTATTAATTAATCGCTTTGGGCAAGTCATTCTTAGATTCCATTTTCAGCATTGGATTGAACTAATAATAAAGTGTAATACATGAGAATTTCACAAAATTATATATTTGAGGAAATAGGATATTTCTCAAAGGATTGTGAAAGTTGTGAGGTAAAAGTATAATTTTTGAACTATGGTGAGATGCACGAAAACTTGGGACACAAGTGTAATTTCTTAAAATTTTGGGGTACAGACATAATAAATCTTTTTCCTAGAGGCATGAGGGAAATTTAAGGATGGCCTAAGGACCAAGTGGTAAGAAATCTATGTGCAATTATCCTAAAAGCTCGAGCTAAACGATGATTCTTGAAACCCTAAAACTAGACTATTAGGGTGTGTTTGATAACATGAAAAATGTATAGAAAATGTCTCATCCAAGGAATTGAATTCCATCTTTGGTGTTTGACATACTATATTTTCCATGAAATTCAATTTCATGGTACAATCATTAAAACATGTTTTTGGCTCTTTTTCATGAAAAATTCCATCTAGGAGGGAGATAGTTTTTGTTTTCCATGTCAGTTAGAAAACACTTTTCTTTCTACCTAAATGTTATCAAACAGTCCTTTAGAGTAACGAACTAAACCAACTAACCGTTGAAAATAATTATGAGACACACAAAATAGAGCATGAGATGGCCGGGACAAGTGACAATGTAATAATTACGGTGCTAGGTGGCGAGACACTTGGTGGAAGATAATTAGCCTGAAAAATTATAAATAGGGCTTGGGGGTGAAGAACAAAGCATTTAGGTTGGAATTTGGGCTAGATTTTTTCTCATTTGAGAGGATTTGAGGTGAGGATTGTGTTCTTGAAAGATAGAGGAAGATTCTGTAAAAAAATGGAGTGAAATCGGTGATGAAACAAAGGAAAATCGAGCCTCACCGGAGTTTTTGAAGTCTCATTAGAATCTAGATTGAAGCTGCTGAAAAATAGGTAAGTTTTGTTTAATCTTATATTCCTATATAAGGGAAAGAAAGCAAGTCATAAGTTCAAATGAAGGTCGAATCGGAACTTAAATGAGAGAAATATGATTGAAAAATCGAGAGGTTGTCATATCGTTGCCGGAGAAGACGGTGGCACATGCAATACACGTGTCAGGGAAGGTTGCACGTGTAGACGTGTGGGCCCTCTTCCCAAGGTGCGTGAGGGTGTGTGAGACCTCATTTTCCCATGCAATTTTCCATAAAAATAACTTTAAATAATTAAAAAAATATTTATGTAAAAATATTTTGTGTTTGTGTTACAAAAACGTATGTTTTCTGTAGAAAACCCAAACCCGACAAACTGTGAACAGTGCATCCAAAAGGTAAAACAACAAAGTGAGTGGTTCATACATGTTTTTATTACATCTTGATCATTTTTTATTTCATTTGTGTGTGATTTGTGGTTTACATCTCATGCCTTTGTTTTGAACATATCCTTTCTATTTTTCATGCATTATAACATTTGTGGTTGTGGCAAATTTGTGGGTCAACATGTGTGGTTAGGGACCATGTGGCCTTGTAGTGGGCCTAAGTGTTTGGACATGTTGATGCGGGGGTGATTGCAACACCCTGGCTAAAACTTCCACAGAGGGAAACAATTTCAAGACATTTGACATACTTGCATACACACATATGTATTTTCTTTCATATAGATATAATTATGTAACTAGATATAATTATGTAACTTGGGTGTTTCATACCTCTAAAATATTTAACGCTCTAGGTATATCAAATGTGTCAGGTACCTCGGAGTTAAGTAAGAAAAAAGGCAAAGAAGTGGTCGAAGTTTAGCTTACCTTTTGTTGTTCGTGTATTATAGTTTTTTTGTATAAAATAGATATTGTAAATTGTTGGATTTTTCTGTTGTTTATTAGAATTAGACGCTGTAACGAAAGGGGCTACCTTTATGGGTTTCATTACTTTGAGGTTGTATATCACGGTTATACTTGTATTAGTATATACATATCTCAAATGATGTACTGCAGATGTTGTATAAAGAAGATATGTTGATACTAGAGATTTATTTGTTGAAATTTGAGGATTTATGTTTCACAATTATATAGTAGAAATCCTAGTTATATAACTATTTAGTATTTCAAGTTCGATCTTATATTTTCATTGATAAGAATTTTCATAACATCCGTATACAATATTATCTTGTATTGAACATAGCTGTACATTTGAAGAACACACATTACATAAAGGCTTCTCAAAGTTGCATGATTTTTCTTCTTTCTCTTTTTCCGTTTTAGATCCACCCCTTCAAAAGTAAATATTCCATGAGAACAATTGAGTAATTAGTTAGGCACCAAAAGCAAAAGCAAAAGCAAAATAATAATAATAATAATAATAATAATAGAATATAAGACCAAGCATTTGTTGATTATTGACTGAACTTATATTTGGTCGGTTCAGTTCAATTTTTTTGAAGAAATTATTTAGTTCGATTATTTCGATTCGATTTTTTTTATAAAACGGTTCGGTTCAGTTTAGAATTTTGTAAATTTTCGGTCAGTTCGATTAACCGAACTAACTGTGAGTTGAGCCGCCCCCTAACCGTGAACCACGACCCCCCCTAAACACGGAATCCCCCAGCCCGACCGACCCTCATGCTTTCTTCCCTTCTCTCTCTCTCTCTTATCTCTATCTATCTCCCCCCACCCTCTGACCCTCACATGCGAGCAGCGAGTTCGGGCCACACCCAACTCAATCGACACTCATACTCTCTCCCATTCTCTCTCTTTCTCTATCTCCCCCACCCTCCCACTCACAGGCGAGACTACGATATCGATTCCGGCAGCGTATTTCTTCTGATTCACCCGACCAAATTGAAGACTCAAAGGTACGCGATCTCAAGGTACGCGATTCACCCATACCCGACCGAATCGAAGACTCAAAGGTACACGATTCACCCACACCCGACCGAATCAAAGACTCAAAGGTACGCGATTCACCCACACTTGACCAAATCGAACCCTAACCCTCACCCCACCATCCCTCGCTTTCGCTTCTTCTTTTCCTTGTTCTTGGACGATCGACGAGGGCTATTCCAAGATCTGGGCCATGGCGACGGTGCTAGTAGTGGCGGCTGTCAAAGTGGTTGAAGGGCAATCGACAACAGCGACGTGCGCTTTGAAGCTCGTCAACCAGACTCTTTTTCTTCCCAAGCGCTTCGAAGCTCGTCAACTCTTGTGTCAAAGACTCAAAGGTACGCGTATTTCTTCTGATTCAGTGATTCTTGTTCACTTGTTCTGAAAAATTTCGATTGGAAAACTCTCTGACTATTTCTGATTCTTGCTCATTTGTTTTGGAAATTCTGATTGGGGACTTGGAATATCATTTTGGTTTTGGTTTCATGTTTGGCTATTGTCGGTTCGGTTCGGTTATTGCATTTTATTTTTCGGTTATTTCGGTTTCGGTTAGTTCGGTTATATTAGGATTATCGGTCGGTTCGGTTCGGTTTGGTTATTAGGGACAATTCGATTCGATTCAGTTAAGAATTTTTGGACGATTCGATTCGGTTATAACCGATTGCACACCCCTAAAGTGGATGCCACCATCGCCAACTAATCCATGGCATCTTAGACACGTGAGAATGTTGTTGCATTTTAACAAGGCTATGAGAATAAGCACAAGCATCTGGGAAAAGGAGGTGCAGAGTTCGGCGATACCATTATACTCTTTTATTACTATAAAAGAGTACTAAATGTTTGCATATTCCTTTTTTAAAATAAAAGTTCTTTTTCTTAGCAAATTACTTTTTAACTTTATATTTCGTACTAAATTAGTTATTATATTTTATTTTTTATCATCATTGTCACTAAATTTTAATTTTTGTTATAACTCAATCCTTCTTTTCATTTTTCTGTATTAATGAAAATAACACAATAAATTTCAAAATTATTTGATTGTGGTGTTTATACTAATTTAAAATTAAATGATTTTTGATTTTATATTAATTTATATTATAATTAGTTTCTTTAACAAAATTTGATGAAAAATTAAAATATAAATTGAATTACAATAAAATTAAAATATAGTAATTAATTTATTATAAAATACAAAATTTAAACATTAATAATATAATTTTATCTAATATATATTATATTATATTATATTATATTCGGACTAAAAGTATTTGTTCCCCCTAAGTTGTAGGTTATATCCTTTAACAAGAAAATAATTATTACCATGAATTGTTTATTTATCCAAAATGTTTAAAGAAAACCTAACTACAATGTTCCTCGTTCATGTAATATTTTATTATTATGTTTAATTTCACCCCAACAAAGCCAATATTTTAACATGTCAAAGTGTTAGGGAAAGAACACATTTAAAAATAACTCAAGCAATGATTAATCTTTTATGATAAATAAAAAATTATGAGTTCAATTAAATCTTTTCCAGCCCCTCAACAGTTGAGGGGATAGTTATCTATAATTATTTTAACATAAAAAAGGTGATAAGCAAAGTTGTGAATATTGGAGCAGGTCAAGTGGTCGAATGTATAAGTTTTAGGTGTTAGATATGTTAAGGTTGTGTGTTTGAATTTTAGGTCATGTGATAGGTATCGCTTAATTATACAAGGGGCCACGGGCACAGGTCTTTGAGCTGGACTTACCTTAGCCTGGTCCAATAATCTGATTCAGGTCAGCCCGTAGATTATAGAGTTGGTAACACTTGCGCCATAAAGATATCGTTAGTGAAACTCCTCGATTCCTATGTTAAAAATATATATATATATATATTTTATCATTCTTTCACTTGGATATATACATGGACGAGATTCTTTTTTAAGGATTCTCGTTTTCTATATTTACAACAAATTATAATTTATAAAAAGAATTCTCGGTTGGAAAGGTTGTAGTAGTACAAATTAAAAGGCAAAAGTGGCTGTCCAATTGAGAAGACCCATCTGGGCAGTATGGACGGAGAGTGCGCCGGCTTGTTATCCGTCCACCGTCGAGAGCCGGAAGTTGTTGCTGCGGTGGACGGGTAGAATATTGATATTCATTTAGGTTAGAGATCCAATTTCAGATTGGTAATATACTTTTATTGAGTAATGAAAATATATATAATAAATACAAGCGAGTGTCCTCTTGGCTCATATTAGTGTCGTATTTGAGATTTTGGGACCCTGAGGTAGCGAGCCACCAGCGACAGTGAGCGACATAGCAAGAGGCAAAAGCGAGCCACCGACCACAAGAGCGAGACTGCAAGGGTGCAAAACTGTGACGAAGGCTAGAAACGATGAAGCAAGAGAAAGACAATGAGAGTGAGGGCAAGGGTGAAGGGCGACGAAGCAACGAGAGGAGAGAAAGGCAACAAGCAACGGAGCAGCAAGAGGCGAGGGTGAGTGCGAGGCACGAGGGCAAGGCGACATAGAGAGTGACGGAGCAAGAAAGACAGGGCAGCGAGCGAATCAACGAAACAAGAGAGGGAAAAGGGTAGGGGCGAAGCTTTGCAAAGGAGGAGGGCTGAACGGATGGATTATTGCTATTCATTTAAATTGGAGATTTATCTTCGGTCTAAGTAACACATTTTTATTAAGCAATGAAAATATGCAAGTGTCAATATATGCACATTTTCATTGTCCAATAAAAATGTGTCATATCTATTTTTAATTTAGATAAATAACATTATTCGAACAAATAAGGGGTCGGTGCACACGTGGCTCATATTGCCACATGGTCCCTCTCAATTGGACAGCCATCCTTTTTGCTTCCAGATAATAGATGTTCAGCGTTATCCAATGTTGAAAGATAAGGTCTTCGCTTAAGTCAAGTAAGGGATTTGCCCACATCCACCGGAACCCAACTAATTACATTCATCGCATTTGAAGATTTGCATGATTCCCAGTTTCCTGAGCTCCAGGGACATCCCAGTAGTTTCTCCTGATAAAGGATATATGCTTTTGCCATGGAACAAAATAAAAAGTTTGGTACACATGGCTCACATATCCGGTGCCACTCACCCAGCCTACTTTAATTATACGATGATAATCTCTACGAAAAGACAGTGGTTTCTATCTGATTGCTATATAAAGTGCCTTCTAGCTTCATAACGTCCTCAACCAAACCGACAGCTACCTACATACCATAATTTACTGTGTGGTTGTGCTAGAATATCTGTTCACTACTCTCTGAATTAGTGACTTAATTCCAATTATAATTATATTATGGCACGCAGTCAAGCGGACCTCGCTAAGATTGGGCGGGAAGGCTTCGCGCTCATCGACGAACGCTATGGCCGGACGACTAGCAGGAAGAAGGCTGCCGCCGATCCTCCACCTCCCCATTATCATCAAGAGCCTCTACTTCTTCAGCAGCAGAAAGCATACTCATACTTGAGGCCGCCTATGCCTATGGTTCAACCCACTGCCGATCCAATTATTTGTCGATACAGGGGAGCCCAAACTTATGATGTGCTTGTCATTACAGAAACTAAAGTTGCACATCATATGGTCTGCTCAAAGTTTCGGGTGTAGATTGATATGTTTGCTCACCTTGTAATAGTAGTAGTAGTAGTAGTATGGTCTAGGGTGGCGCTTACTCTAGCTATGGTTTAGGCTTGAAAAATGTTGATGCCAAAATATATATATATATATACATATATATATATATGTAACCTGAAGCTGAAGCTTTATATATATATATGCATGTGGTACGTTTATACTTGTACAATGAAGTATAAATGTTCTCTTTTATTATGCTGGAACCTGGGGCTGCTAATTATTAGTGTAACTGTAAACTAAACTGAAAATCTATTTAAATAGACTAATTAAATAGTTTAGTAATTATCTCAATTATATGTTCATTGTGATATTGACAAATTAACTTTATTTACAGATTAATATATCTGAATTCTTAACCTTGTGTTAAATTGTTGCATGCATGACCTAACATACCTATGTGTGTGTGTATATATATATATATATATACATGCTATCGAGGCTCATAAATTCACATTTATGGATTGAAGGATTGAACTTCTAAGACAGTTGGCAGCAAATGAGGGGGGCTTCCATAGGCCACTTTTCAACGCGATCAAACTGCCTCTGGTGAGAAATGTGGCAAGGAAAGAAAAAAAAAACAAAATCGTAAACATATTTTTATAGTGAATAAAGAACCAAACACACCATTTCTAATTCTTTATTGTTTATAAGTCTCATATAGTTTTTAAATATCATATTTTATTATAGTACCCATGTAACCATCACTGATATAATTTCTTGTTATTTGGGACATCTGACATTTTGTCCTAATTATCGCAACTGACATTTACAGACTAAATAAAAATGATTTGTTGAGATATGTTTTTGAAGATATTTTTTAAAAAGTATCTTCTAAAATATTATTTTAAGACATAATTTAAAGAAATGTCCTAATACAATAATTCTAATAAGATACAATAATTAAGTGCCATAATAGATAAATTTAAGTATCTTATAAAATATATTTTTAAGACGCAATTTAAAAAAATGACCCAATAAAATAATTCTAATGAGGCACGACGATGGAGTGCCCTAATAGATAAATCTAAATGCTTTAATAGACAAATTTAATAGGAGCAAAATTTTTGAAATGCCTTATTAAAATAATTTTAATAAGACACTTTGAAGTGTTTTAATAGGCAAATCTTAACTGCCCCAATAAAATAATTTTAATGAAACTTAGATATGTTATAAAATTAATATAAGCACATATATTAATAAGATAATGTGTAGATTAGGTGGTCACGCAAGTACAATAAAAAGGAAAGGTTCACGATTCGAGTTGAGGGGAGAGGTAGGTTGGAGTTAAGAGAAGACTTTTGCGGGGAATATGAAAAATAAATTTATAGTTATTTATGAGACATTTTTAAGTGTTACAACAAACTTAAATTTATAGTTATTTTTGAGATATTTTTAAGTGTCTCAATACATTTTTGGAACACAATTACACGCGATATTATTATTAATGTCCTAATAGTTAAAATGTCTCAATAAACTATCTATTAAGGCATTTTTAAATGCCTCTTAATCCAAAATTTATTATAATACATATAGCAAAACTGTTATTTTTTGTGTTTCATTTCTGCCAACGATGGGGAAATAAAAAAATTATGGAACATATTGCATAATTGTATTGGTCAGTAATGTTTAAAACTATATATATATATTAATCAACTGACTTGTAACTATAAAATGTCATTTGAACGTTATTTTTGAAAAATATTTATATAAATTTTCTTCTAGTTTTCATCAGTCCCATACCTAATTCATTTTCATGTTTATTTTTTCTATCAGACCAACCTGTTAACATGTAAACCATAAATTCAGGAAGTTTATTAATGATAATTCTGAGTGGTAACTAAGCAGATGATGTCATCTGCTGACGGAAGAGCACCCAATTAGTCATTCAACGTCATAATTAATGGACCTATATATTAGCATCAAATAAAACATAAACTAATAGAGCCTTCAGCAATTGTGATTCTAGATTCCATTTTCAGCTTGGGAATAGATTCCTATAAGAAATTAATAAAACTTTCTAAAGTTGCATGACTTTCTTTTTCCTTTTCTCTTTTGACCGCTTCAAAAAGAAATTATCAAGAATTTTTGTTGATTCCTTCCTTCCGACTGAGCTTTTGGATTAGGAAGGGGGGATGTATATATGAAGGATATATACCATTTAAAGCACTTCATATAATATGCTCCTTTAATACTTAACAATAATTCAGTATAAATTACATGTTTTCACAATAGAGTAATTAAAGTTTGTCGATATTTTTTTTTTAACATTATAAGTATACGTAGCAATGTATGTGATACTTATATATTCACCTTATACTTGAAGTAAATTAACACTGATACGGAGTCTTTGAAAAGGATACAATTGACGTTTATTTGGTCGATTTTTTTAACGGAAAAAGAGTGGTAATTTTTAAAAACTTAAGTGAGATTACCCACTGCTATGATTAAACTGGGTCCTTAATTTTCCCACCTTTTTTAGATTAATGGACTATGTTTTATGAGCTGAATTATTCAGATAAATCCAATCCCTTAAACAACACAACTAATAAGGCAACAAAAGGATTTTAAATTGGTAATATATCATATGATATTAGGCCATGTATTGTGTGGAAATGGAAAGCACCTTAATTTGTTGCCTTCTATCAACTTCTATATATGCTCCAAAACGAAAAAGAGCTCTTGCAATTACTTGTTATAATCAATCCTTTTAATTACTAGTTTGTTCAGAGGAAATACATCTCACAGTTCTGTTCAACCGTTGCCCTTGTCATGCATAATTAATTTAATTATTTAATTAACCACACCTGATTACAGATTCCGCACTCAACGCAGGCACATCAAATTCGAACAGCAGCTAGCAGAAGCTGCTGGCTAATTACTGATTTGAAGGGCTAGTAATTAATGAATCTTAATTAGTTCAGATTAGCAACATTATTCCACCACACGATTAAGCTACACCACCACCACCGCCGCCATCATCATCATCATGATCGATACAGTTACCTTTTATTACTCGCACGGGTAGGTGCCGGCGTCACCAAGCCTGTTCTTCGTAGGAGCACAGCATTGGACGACGACCATGAATACGGCGCCGCATCTGATTGTAATTGGCCACAACTTAATTGACCGTGTTGGGGAAGTCGTGTTTCTTTGGAGGCTGCGAGCGGACGAACTCGAAGTTGAGCAGCGGCCCAAACTGGACCACAAAGATTTAGCAGCAGCAGTATTAGCTATTGTGCATATTTTGCTATTTTGCGTTGATTTGAGAGGTAGTTATATAGCTGGAAGGTGTAACTTTGTTTCTAGTTATTTTTGTTGTAGCTATTTATATAGCTGGTTTGAGGTATTGTTTATATACGACTTCTTTCAATAAGAAAAGTCTCTCGATTAATTTCTCTTCCACCAATGTCTAACAAATGTTGAGCGGGCGGCTTTCCTTTCTGTAATCCATAATCATATATTCATAATTCAGCACTGCAACGCGTTCCATTCCAACCTTAACAAGGTCATTATGCGGCCTGTTGGTATTGTTTATGGAGAAAGAAGAAAAGGATGAAGCAAATTTTACAGTATTCAATCACTTATTTATACAACTTATTTAAATAAAAAAAATATAAAAAAGCAGTCAAATCTGTTATAAGAAAAAATTCCTAAAAAATAGCTGAAAATTAGATAAAGTCTAACACAACTTTGACAACTTCAATTCTATATCAGCATTAAATTCTAACTTCTTTGACTATTTCAGCAGCATCATAAGTCATTATTCAACACTCCTCCTTGACTTTGAGGATGCAAATGTAAAACATTTTAATTTTGACATGTCTTAGATATAGTAGATGTGTATTTTATGGTTTATAGTTATGAAATATAGGTATGGTTCTAGGTTTTTGGGCATAGGCATTTTTTATTTTTTTTTTGGCATAGGCATTTTTTGTGCATAGGCATGGATATGGTTTTTTTGAGTAGGGTTAAAATAACTCCTCCTCCTCATGTTGGTCAGCAGCAGCTCCAGCTTCTCCTTCTTGTTGTTGTGATCTGCACACAATTGTGATGTGACTTAATTGACCACATTTGTTGCACTTTACATTGGGCCTCCACCAATGCTTGTGTTGTGGATGATTGGTTTTTTTGCAGTAAGGGCAAGGTGGATAATTTTCACTATTGTTGTTTCCAGCATTTGCAAACTTCTTGTTATGATTCCAAACCTTTTTTTCACTGGTGGGCCTTGTTTTTGCCTGTAAAGCTCCTTCGACGGCTCCTCCTATCCTCACAAGCCTTCTTTGTTCTTGAGTAGGGCTGGCAATTCGGGTTGGCGGGTCGTAATCGTGTCGTGTCATGACACATGTATAACACGTATCAGGCTAACCCGAACACGACCCGTTTAATAATCGTGTCAAATTTCTTAAACCCGAACACGACACATTTATTAAACGTGTAACACGACACGACCCGTTTAACCCGTTTAATTAAACGTGTCGTGTCGTGTCACCTGTTAACATGTTTAAATAAATATGTCGTGTTGTGTCACTTGTTAACCTGTTTAACCCGTTTAATTAAACATGTCGTGTCGTGTCACCTATTAACCCGTTTATAACACACGACACGACACGATACGGTAACCCACTTATTAAATAGACACGACACTACATGTTATCCCACTTATTAAACAGACACGACACGTTAACACGAATAAAAACATATTAACACGAATAAAACATGTTTAACCTGTTAAAACACGAATATTCTCAATAATCAACACATAATAAAAGTCATCTAATATGCAAAATAAAATACAATCATTCCAACAATAAAATAAAATACAATCATCCAACAATAAAATAAAATGTTCTAAATTAGATATTACACAATTTAATCAACAGTGAAAGAATTAGAGAATTCAATTGAAGGAGTGTTTTCCTTAGAAATATCTAATTGAATGATATCTTCAGTCAGTTCCACCGTATGTAACTCGGAATTTTCTGCAAGAAAAATATTTATATAAACAATCATCAACATTTTTCATTCATTAAAAATAATGAAGAAAATAAAATAATAAATTTTGTAAAACAAACTAGAAAGAAATATCACCGATCTCTCCAAACATCCAATCTCTAGTGCATATGAGTGCCCCCACTATTTCAGGTTTGAGAGAACTGCGATACTGATCAAGGACTCGACCACCAGTACTGAAAGTGGACTCAGAAGCAACTGTGGAAACAGGAATACTCAAAATTTTTCGAGCCATAAAAGCAAGTTCTGGATGCCGA
Source organism: Diospyros kaki (assembly GCA_036245055.1). Taxonomy (NCBI): domain Eukaryota; kingdom Viridiplantae; phylum Streptophyta; class Magnoliopsida; order Ericales; family Ebenaceae; genus Diospyros; species Diospyros kaki. Next base: position 6,347,422 of record BSEG01000016.1, on the reverse strand, counting down.
TATTGATTTGCTTTCCAATAAGATAAAATATCCAAATTTGCTTCTTTATCAATGCTTGCCTCTTCCAAATATAAGTCCAACTGTGATTTTTGAGTTCGAGATTGATCTTTACTTCGAAATGAATCAAATTCCTAATAAGTTAAAACATGAAAATAATTAATAATAAGTATTTACAACCACATATAAACAAAAATGAATGGAAATTGGAAGCAACCTAATTAATAAGTAGGAAAAATAATATATTACCTTAAACAAACCCTTTTTAAATGATGACTCTTCTTGGTTGGAATCACTATCTTTGCTTTGAGAGGCTGGAATAGGAGATGGAGACACTTTGTACTCATCATAAATTTCATGCAACTTTGAACTAACATTGTCAAATTGTGGTGAGTCAACTCCATACATTTTTTCATAAGCCCAATTCACAAATTGAAGTTTGTAACGGGGATCTAGTATCACTGCAATGGCTAAAATCATACTAAATTCGGACCAATATTTTTCGAACTTTGTCATCATCAAATTAGCCATATTTTTCAAGTACACATCTTCTGAATCCATGTGCTCTTTCAACATTATGTATGCCGTAAAGATAGAAGAAAAGTACAAGTTAGCAGTAGGATACCTTAACCCCGAAAACACACAAGTAATGTCATAAAAGACACTCAAGAAACTGCTAATTTTCTTAACTTTATCCCATTCAAATTGAGATGGACAACTCTTATAATTTGAATCACTTATTTCTAAGTGGTTGAAGGCCCGTCTGTAGAAAAGAGCACTCTCAAGCATAAGATAAGTAGAATTCCACCTTGTAGGAACATCTTGTCTCAAACCCTTCTTAGCATTCAAAGACAAAAACTTCACACATTCTAAAAATTTCTGCTTTCTCACTTGTGATCCTCTAACATACTTGATACTTTCCCTAACTTTGTGAATAGAATCATCAATTTCTTTCAATCCCTTTTGCACAACCAAATTCAAAACATGAGCACAACATCTAAGATGGAAAAATTCTCCTTTACAAACAAGTGGCTTTTTTAAGTTCAAATTCTTTTTCAATAAGCTCACAAAAACATCATTAGCTGAAGCATTGTCCAAAGTAACACAAAATATTTTCTTCTCTATTTCCCAATCTGATTCTAAAATCAAACCAACCTTTTCACTCAAAGCTACACCACTATGTGGAGGTGGCATAAAAGAAAAATTCAATATTTTTTTCTGTAAAACCCAATCATTATCAATAAAATGGACAGTAACAGCAATATATCCATCTGTAGTGATAGAAGTCCACAAATCAGAAGTCAAACACAACCTTCCTGGTGCCTCTTTAAGTACACATTTCAGTTTATCCTTCTCCTTCTTATACATTTTTAGCAAATCAGACTTCAAAGTATTTCTAGAGACAAGTGTAGCATTAGGATTAAGGTAAGAACAAAATGCCCTAACACCAGCATACTCAACAAAGGACAATGGAAAATCATGCATAACAATGGTAGCCACAACCAACTCTCTAAACTTATCAGAATCAAATTTAGTGGATCTCATTGACATATCTTTGTTCAATAGCAATTGCCCAATATCAACAATGTCTTTTCTAACACAACTTTCACTATGGCGCTTAAGATTACCTGTCCCATACTTGCTTTCACAAATAAATATGGCGCCACATTTTTTACATTTGCACATTTGCTTCCCATCCACCGATTTCTCTATTAGTTTATCAAAAAACATCCACACTTGTGAAGTTAACTTCCTCTTGCGCTTTCCTTTACTATCTATTTTCGAAGTTCCATCAACTTTTGATTCTTCTAACTCAATCACATTATCATCATCTTCATGTGCGCCTAATGAAGAAACGGACTGTAACTCAAGATTAACTTGAATGCCATCGGGATCCATCTGCATATAGACATGACCTCATACTAAATTATACAAAACAATCACCTAAACAATCCTCATAAGAATACGGGACAATATGTAAATGCCTTCTACTTTTTATGATTTGACACTGTATCTAATTTTAAACCAAAAAAATAACATAATCAAAGAACATAAGTAAAATTATAAATATGCAAAGGAGTACTGGAACCATATATGGTACTCCAAATATGGTTCCAGTACTTGCAACTTCATAAACTTGGAAAAGCAGAAGGCTAGAAGCAATGACAATGGGGAACAGAAACTTGCAATTGCATTGGTGTTCACCAGAAAGGTTAGCAATGATCCAAGGTTCTGAAGGATTGAATCGGAGAAGGTACCGGTGACATTGTTGTTGCCCAAGTCCAGAACTTGTAGCCAAGAACATGATGAAAAGGAGGTTATAATTGTGAGAAAGATCCAATCTTTGTAAGCTGTTGAGATCACCGTAAGATTGAGGGATGTCCCCCGTGAGCAGGTTATACGAGAAATTCAAGCTTTTGATCTTGGTGCAGTTTGAAAGGGATTTAGGAAGGGAATCGGTGATTCGATTCCCAGACACATCAAGGCGCAACAAGGAGTTGCAGGTCTGAATTTTCATGCTCGCGATCGAACCCGTTAGATTGTTGTAAGAAAGATCTAGGACCTCTAGTTTGTCAGAATTCACTAGAAGTTTTTCAGGTAGAAAACCAGTTAGATTGTTGAAAGAGAGATCCACGTAAACGAGGTTGGGGTACTGGGTGAAGAGAGTCTCTGGAACTAGCCCTGCAAGCCCAGGGAAAGATAGCTCAAGATGTTCCAACCCGTATGGGAGTTGAAGCAAAGAAGTGGAATTCACAGTAAACCAATTACTAGACAGATTCAGGAGAGTTGGCATGTTTAGAGAAGCAAAAACAGAGAAAGAGAATGTGCAATCCGTACGTAGCAGTTACCAATTTGGTTAATTAGCACATGTATATGACTCATACATACATGGGTCAGAAGCAGAAGGCTAGAAGCAATGACAATGGAGAACATAAAGTCAATAACACAAGAACAGAACAATAAAATAATTCAAGAAGACTAAACCTTTGATTTGAAGCTTTGAAATTTGAATGTGAATGAATGAAGACGAAACAAACAGTAATTGAAGCAGCAACGTTTGCAGTGGCGATGGCGGGGTTGGAGTAGTTTTGGTTTCCAACTAATAGGGTTGGAGCAGTTTCCAACTAATTGCAATCGCAAATCGGAAATGAGAATTGGGGCTGGAGCGGTTTTGGTTTCCAATTAATATTTAGTTATTACATAATATTTAGTTATTTGGTTATTACATAAAATAACTAATATTTAGTTATTTAGTTATTACATAATATTTATTTATTACATAAAATATTTAGTTATTTGGTTTCTGACTAATATTTAGTTATTACATAATTATTTAAATTATCATAATTAATTATAATAGTTAATAATTATAATTGTACATCTGATATCATTTTGTTTTATTATTTTATCAATCAACTGCAATCCTCCACAATAAATATAAAAAAATAAAAATAAAATAAAAAAAATTGATAACAACAACTTGGAAAAGGCCTGTACGTAACTCAATTCTCATTATGCAGTTTAATAAATTATACAAAAAGTCAAAAAATATATATATAATTCTCCCACAATAACTTCGGATTATGCAGCTTAGTGTTAATGATAATTGCCGAACATGTCGTATCCAAGTTCGTCGACGTTTGCTTCTGGGATGACTAGGTTCGGATCATGTTGAACATTTTGAACTTGCATATTATTAACCTCCTTCAAAAAGGCTACATAAACTTGTAGATTATTAACCTAAAAATCACACATAATTAGAAAATTAATCTAAAAATGCAAAAATCACACATATCTTTTGATGAAAATGAGATGTCGTCTATGAAGACCACGGCTTCGTTAAACCTCAAGACCTTGAAATGGCACGATGAGGTATCAACCATATAAAGACATCTCGTCTTGACAGTGGAGAACACAGGATTGAAAAATATGAATTTTTTTTCAATGAAAGATTAAATATATGAATCAAGTTGTTTGTCATACCTGTCGTTAGAGGGCCAAAATTTCGGATACACAGCCATATATGGGATCTTGAAACCTGGCTTGAGCTTCATATGAGAGTGTAATGGCAGCCGTTGAACGATCACTTACCGAAAGCCCGGCCAGGAGTTTAGAGGCATTTCTGGCACCAAAAATTGTGTGGATAGCTGCAAATTCTTGTTTACTAGTGTAGTAAGGGGCAAAGATACATCCTTGGATGCATCTTCTTTTCAAGAACTTACAGGCACCGCATTGGGAACGAGATGCTGGAGTTGAGGGAGCAGCATCGGCAGCAATAGCTGAGGGAGTAGCATCGGCATTAATAGCGTTGGTGGCCATGGCAGCTAGCAGAAGGAAGACAATGGTGGTATTTACTCTTTGTTTTTGGACAAAAACCAGAAGAGCTATCGATTTTCGTCTAACCTTGAGCAAAATGGATGGGGTTCGATTATATGACGAACTCGACAGTCGACATGGAGGCAGACACTCCGCAAAACCAGCCACAAAATAAGAAAGACTAGAGAGAAACACGCAGAGGAAATTCTAAAAGGTTGCTGGGACCCCGCAAGTCGCGACAACTTCTAGACGCACGCATAAATTATAAAAAGTTGTTGGAACAATAATGGAAGAAATTAGAATAAATTAATTGAAATTAATAGAACAATAATGGAATATTTTTTAATTTTTTTATACATTTTCTAAAAATTTGCGACAACTAATTTTATTTTAAGTGACATTTTCTAAAAAATTATTTTAATTAAAATTCAATGATACAAAATTTAATTTCAATTCGTTCCAGTACAAGATTCGGCAAAGGCATGGAATGGTTGCACTAATTTCATTTATTTTTAAATAATATTTACTCACTTAAAAATATAATATAATAATATATGAGAATAATTTCACTGTAGAATTCACCATCATCATGCGGCATGTCAATTGCCAACTTTCTACCACCACCTTCTCCTAACTTTCCTTAGTTTATCAATATTTGCTCACTTGAAATTGAAAGTGCATCAAAAACACCAAAATTAAGTTAAACTCAATCATAGCATTCATGGCCTTTGAAACATAGAGACCCATATGTTATTTAAATACATATATTTTGAAATGGAAAGTGCTTTTCTATTTTTGGGGGTTGTGTATGATACCAAGATAAGAAGAGGCTCCATATTTTTTTTTTTATAAATGCCACTTTTAACAGCCAAAGAATCCGATGCCACTACTAGGGGATGAATGATGTTAATCCCAACATTTAGTTATTTTGTAAAGTTTATAACTCTTAATATTAATATTTTTTTCTAATCTTTATACATTTAGTTATTTTTTAGTTATCATTTATAGATGTAATTGAGTTGATTGTCTAAACTAATTAAAAAATAAATTTAATTATTATAAACTTTTTTTTATTAAATTCAAATTGGATTTGACCATAGCTAATATCTCATAATTATTGATTGAAGATCTAATTTGGAGGAATGATATAACATCAACTAATAATTGTCCAAATAAATTTAGTAATTTACTATAAATTATAATAAAATATATATGTATATTAGATTTATTTAAAAAAATAAATAACATAGTTAAATTTTAAACCTATTTGCTATTTAAATTTATGACTCATAGTGCAAGAGATTAATAGTTTGAATTTTGTCATCCTCTTGCATTAATTCTCTCCCTCTATATATTTATATATATATATATCATTTTATAATTTTTATAACATTGAGATCCAGAAACTTAAAAATTTATATATTAGATCCACTAATTATAAATATTAAATTATAATCATAAAATTTTAGAATATATAATATTTTTTAATATTATAATTATTTTTAATTTATTTTCATAAATTAATCTTAAACGTGTCATTTCGTGTATAATTATGTTAACGTATTCAGATCAACCCACTAACCCTTTTAATTAAACATGTCATTTCGTATATAATCGTGTTAATGTGTTCGGGTCAACCCGTTAACCCATTTAATTAAACGTGTCATTACGTGTCTAAACGGGTTAGGCGGGTCAACCCGCCTAAGACACGAAAATAACCGTGTCATAAACGGGTTGACCCGTTTGTGACCCAAACCCGATTAGCCCTAACCCTAACCTGCTTAACTTCGTGTCGTGTCGTATCGTGTAATCGGGTCGTGTCAAAAATTGCCAGCCCTATTCTTGAGCCTGTAAAGCATTAAGTAACTCTGTCAAGGAAATGCTTGACAGATCTTTTGTATTTTCTAGAGAAGAAATGGTGCTTCATACCTCTCTGGAAGTGTAACAAGTATTTTTTCAATGATTCTTTGATCAGGAAAATCCTTATCTAACAACCTTACTTTGTTAGCAACGCTAAGCAACATATCAGTGTACTCTTTCACAGTTTTTGACTCTTTCATTTTTTGCATTTCAAACTCTCTGATCAAGTTTAACACTTGCATATTCTTCACTCGTTCATTGCCTTGGTATTCTTCTTTGAGATGATCCCAAATGACTTTTGTTGAAGACAGGTTCACGATTTTTGTGAAAATACTGGGAAAAACTGCAATATACAAGTAGGCCATGGCTTTAGCCTTCCTTGTCTTCCTCTCCTTGTGAATCTTTATTTGGTTCACAGTTGGATTGGCCGTCAAATCAGCGACTACATAATCTTCCTCAACTGCTTCCCAAAGATCTTGTGCCTTGAGATAGACTTTCATTTTAATAACCCATACTTGATAGTTGTCGCCATCAAATGTCGGTGTTGTCGGCATTCCGTGACTTGATTCTGCTTCCATCTTTGCAGATTGTTGGCTTGAATTTGAGTGTTTGTGAATATGATTTTTTTTGTTTCTCTCAACTCACATGTCACTCAAGAAAAACGCTCTGATATCACTTGTTGGTATTGTTTATGGAGAAAGAAGAAAAAGGATGAAGCAAATTTTATTGAGTATTCAATCACTTATTTATACAACTTATTTAAATAGAAAAAATATAAAAAAAGCAACCAAATCTGCTGTAACAAAAAATTCCTAAAAAGTAGCTAAGGATTAGATCAAGCCTAACACAACTTTGACAACTTCAATTCCATGTCAGCATTAAATCTTAACTTATTTGACTATTTCAGTAACATCATAACTCATTATTCAACACAACCGCCCACCATTAATTTGACGAAGACGACTGCAACCAAAAGAATATTATTAATTAAGCTTTCTCTCATTTTATATATATTCGTGTGTGTGTGGATTTTTGCTGCAATCTTGCTAGTTGTGCATAAAGAACATTATAGACAAACATAGAGAGATATTAGCTGTTCAAGCTAGCAAGGAACACATGATATGACAATTAGGCCTTTAATTAATTAAGATCCCCACCCTCTTGTTGGGAATGGGATTTCCTCCAGACATCTAATAATTAATATAAAAATAAGCTTATTTATTATTATAGAATAAAAAATATCTCATTAACAATCACATGTTCATTACTTGTCAGAGTGATTATAACAATTCAAATAACTATTAAAATATTATATAATTTTTGTACAGAAAATCTCTGAAAGTGCTTGTCGCATTTTCTTTTACTTATCATTAACGGCGGGAACCCGATTGCCTGAACTATTATATACTATTCTAACGGAATAAAGCAGGCGAAATACTGCTTGGTTTTCTTTATTAGATTTTCTGTTTTGGGAAAAGAAAACGTCCCAATCTTACTTGACAAGTTTTTTGACTCTGAGGAAATTTTTATACATCCGTGACCTCAAACATGGATGAGTTACATTTTCATATGGTCGATCAGATTTAGAGAAATTATGATTTGATACATTATTGTTGTAAAAACCTCATAATTCTCCTATATTTTCATATACACCCAGTATCACAAGTACAAGCTTTGATATCAAAATTATAACAACCGAGGCATAACGTACTCCCAACTCTTTTATGTAATATTTGGGTCTATCTGCCCGCGTAAAAAATCACACCCACTACAATATTAGTGCTTCTAATAACCTTACTATGCCAGTGCCCAAGCACACATAACTAATGATCCACCCGAAATGCAATCCCAAGCCCAGTGTTGGATAACCACTTTTGGTGAAACCGGTCGACAAGTGCCAGCCATCGATCGACAATTTGTAACGTGGAAAAAACAGGCGACAGTTTGAGCTGGTACACACAGTAATATATATATATATACATATATATTGCAGATTTAGTTTTTCCTAAGAGTTGGTGTACACGCAGTAATTTGTATACATATATATATATATATATTGTAGATTTAGTTCTTCCTAGTTCTAGGCTTCTAGCTAGAGAAATAGGAGGGTGTAGCAACGGGGTGATCAGCATGAGGGGACGCCTTAATGGCGTAATCCCCGAGCAAGAACCAGCCGTATGTTTGGGCTGCCATGTGGCGTGGAGCCTCCCGGTCCCATCTGGTAGTTGGTACTTCTGCTGGTGAGCAGAACGGTCTGTGTTGATGAGCAGAAATCTTCTGATGAGTCAATCCCTGCTCCAGGATGGCGAACGCTTCCTTCCCAATCTTAGTAAGCGGGCCGTCGTCTCTACGGTTTGCCATTTTCAGACAGATAAACAAATAAGGCACATTGCAAAAGAAAGCGCTCTTTAGTATTTGCTGCTCTTTTTCTTCTCGATGATTAGATATGGCTGCCCTCAACCGCCTTTTATAAGCGCGTGGCAAGCGCAAAAGCAAAATATAGTAAATTACACTTGCCACCCCCTTTGTTTCACAAATTTACACAAAATTAAAATTTGTGTATAGAATTGGACACTACCAAGTGTCACCAACATCACGTGGCAGTGGGATTTTATACAATTAATGGTGATTCATTTTAGTAAGTATTATTTTCTTGTTCATGTTCATGTATACTGTAGATGCATGAATAAACCTTTTTATTTTTTTATAAGAATTTTATTTAAATCGTACTCACAATCTTCATCAATACACGAACGTTATATTATCTCAAATATAAGTTATTCTTATTAGTATTTTCATCTTTAGTATATAATTATTCATGCAAATTCCATTTTGGATAAGTTTCATGTCTTCAAAGAAAAATATTCAACGCAACCTTAACCTTATTATTAAGCCATTATCATGCTAAGTTTTTTGCACTATGTAACTTTTTTTTATCAAATATATTGCGATAGTAACAACTAATAAAGAATTAACAATTAATTCCCAATATTATTGTAATGAATCTGTAAAGTAAAGATATAACTTTCAAAATTAATGATCAAAGGTTAAAGCTTTATGTGAATGGAGGTTTTGAGCTATTAGGATTACATAGATCTTATCATATGTGCAGCGGAAATTAAATTTATTTTGCAGGTATTTCGTTTTTCAGAATTTACGGTTTAATTAATTGAAAACAAAACGAAATGTTACCTCTTTGATGAAATTCGATTTCACTATTAGATTTCCCACCGTTTAATCCTCCAAGTGTAGGATTCTGAGTCGGTACACCCAAAATCATTTCTATCCAAGAATATCAAAAAAAGAGATAAGTGAAATAATTTTTTTACAAAAATTTCTAACTTACCTTTTGGATTCAAGAACACTTCTCCAAAAATTCTCTCAACATTCAAGTGAATCAAGAAAACTCAAGTGTGTTGAATGAAGAGATTTAGAGCTTTTATATATACATTAAATGGGTTGGGCTTCTCAAGTCCATTCCATTTAATGTAATTGGGTCAAACCTAATCCAATGTTATTTATTTGAATCCAATAGTGTCATTGGGCCAAGCCTAATGTACTAGCAAAAGACCCAACTCAATCAATGATTAAATAATTACATTCATAATATAATTATTTAATTATTCTTATTTATCCAATAAATAAATACACTATAATTAGTAATTATAAAATTACTAATTTTTCATCTTCTCTTTAAAAGTAATTTCTTTTGGGTGAGACTTTCTGAATTTACAAATAAATTGGCAACGAGAACAATCAACAATTAATTCTCGTAAATCATGAATGACATCTAGCAATATATCATGATTACCCAATTTATTGTGAAGCGGGTATTGTGAACCTTTTACTACGTTACCATACAATACGGTTCTTCTATCATCCTATATCCCGACAAGATATGAGATCATGGTCAGTAGGTCGAATCTCTTAATCTCGTCATATGACCAAATTCAAAATCAATCTTGACTAATTATGAGCCAATCCGTAAGGAAAAAATTCCATCGTCATATTACCTCGGCCAAGGATTTATTGTCAAGTGATTACTGGATCGCATAGGATATCTTCCTTATAAATCTCGAGGTGATAGATTCCATGTCTGATGCACATATACCTCATGTATCACTGAATCAGACACATAGATACGTATGATTATCTTTGATTAGAACAACCACATACTATCGCTAATATTCTAATCCACTAATACACAGATATCCATGTCATCTCAAGTCTAAGGACTAATTGTAAAATCGCAGCTAACATTAAATCATTGACTCGTGAGAAATAACCCATGTGATTTAATGTTAACAGTCTCGTTTAGTAAACTCGTTCTTGTAACGAGCACCCACTCATCTTCCTTTTATAGCTCATACAGAATGGCACGAGACTCACCAACCTTATCTTTCAGTATCTCATACTGAACAAGGAGGAAAATAATATACTGGCCTTTACAAGTTGCTATCATTCATGATAGAAATTCTATGGGCAGGAACATGTTTATAGTATAACAAATTGTGGATTATCCGTAACTCGTATTCTTAACACTTAAGAATGGTATTCACTTTTTATTATACTAATGGATATATGTTTTATAATTTAAACTATATTGCAATTTAAATAAAAACATAAACTTGTCATTTAAATAATATTTAAAGAATTACAAGATCGAATCTCTTTGTGTCACTAGAATTGGTCTTTAGGGCTCATACCTAACATGAGCAACATAAGACTTCCATTAAATTTGATTAATGTGACATGTTATGAAGTTTAGGTAACGACTATAAACAAGCACTTTTTGATAGGCAACTCAAATTTATTTTTCATTTGCTGCATTTTATTTTATTTTTTAACCTTTATTTTTAATCTCATATGTGTTCTTTATTTTGATTTTGCATGTTTTATAGGAACATCAATAAAAGAAGCATTGAAGTACTACTCATATTTCTTCAAGATTGCAATAAAATTAGGGGAGTATTTTTGCTCTTTATATCTTTTATTTCTCTTACAATATTGAGGAAAATATTGAGTTTAAGTTTGGGGGTGAATGGAAAATTTAAAATTAAAAAAAATAGTTTAAAAAATCAAAATTTTGTGTTAAAAAAATATATATTTGTTTTGTTTCAATTTGAGACTTGTTTGTTTGGATGATTGAAGAGTCTATGATAAAATTTGATTGAAATAAATTATGACTTTTGGAAAATCTTCTGCATTATGATAATTTGTATTTAAAGATTGAATTAGTTTATTGTTCATTTGAAATTTTTGGAACAATTTGAGCACATAGTCTTGAGTAATGAGTTATTTTTCTACTCAAAGAAGCTTTATGTAAATTTTGTAACTTTAAATAGATCTCAACAAACTCTAAAACTTGCTTGATTATCTCTTGAGGAAAAATCTTAGGCAATGCACAATTAATGATATGATTTAGGCATTGTATGGATCAAAATTAATAGTCTTTAAACTAATCATATATTTTAAATCTGTCATTAGTTTATTCCTTTGAGCCTTGTATATATTTGAGCTTTTTTTCTTTGGTAAACCATATTAACCTACCTTTTATAGTCTAAACACCAAACCTATCCCTCAAAAGGAATTGTTGGTGAAGAAAAAAAATAAGAGAAAAGAGAAAATATGAGTACGAGTGATATAAATTTAAGGGTTAAGTTATTGAGATTAATGAAATAGAGTTGAAAGCTATCGTTCCCGCATACATGATGAAAATTAAGTTTGGAGGGAATGGTGAAAATAGAAAAAAAAATGTGAAAGAGCAATAGATATTTTGTAATCATTTCCTATTTGTATTTGTGATTGCATATAGTAAAAAAAATATATATATATATATTCAAAAAAAAAAAAACAACAATTTGCTCTTCATGTGAATTCAACTCATCATATGATTATAATCTTGTAGTGTTTTGGGGCTTTGAGTGAAATTCTCTTAGTTAGTGAGGAAAAAATTTCATTAAATTTTTCTTTTGCTTTGTAATCCGTATCTTTTCTTGTTAACCCCCACCCTAACCTTAACATTATAAGCAAATAAAGACCTATTGATCCTTGAATGTGCATTATTCTATATTAATGGAGAAAGGAATAAAAAGTTGTTGAGTTACATAGATCTTATCATATGCGCAGCGGAAATTAAAATTTAGTTTACAAGTATCCCGTTTTTCAGAAATTATGGTTTAATAAAATGAAGGCATAAACGAAAAATACCTCTTAGATGAAATCTTATTTCACCGTTAGATTTCCCGCCGTATAATCCTCCAAGTGTAGGATGCCGAGTCGATCCACTCGAAATCACTTCTATTCAAGAATATCAAAGAGAAAGATAAGTAGAAGAAATTTTTCACAAAAATTTCTAACTTACCTCTTGGATTCAAGAATAATTCTTCCAAAACTCTCTCAACTCTCAAAATGATCCAAGTGCATCTTATGAGAGAAAATAAGAGTTTGGAGCTATTTATAGTTCCAATTAAAAAATCATTCTCCATTAAATGGGTTGGGCTTCTCAAGCCCATTCCATTTAATGCAATTGGGCCAAGCCCAATCCAATGGAATTTATTTGAATTCAATAATGCCATTGGATCAAGCCTAATGTACTAGCAAAAGACCCAACCCAATCAATAATCAAATAATTGTATTCATAATATAATTATTTAATTATTCTTATTTATCCAATAAATAAATGCACTATTATTAGTAATTATAAAATTACTAATTTATTTATTTTCTCTTTGAAAATAATTTCTTTTGGGTGAGACTTTCTGGGTTCACAAATAAATTGGCAATGAGAATAATCAACAATTAATTCTCGTAAATCATGAGTGACATCTAACAATATATCATGATTACCCAATTTATTGTGAAGCGGGTATTGTGAACCTTTTACTACGTTACCATACAATACAGTCCTTCTGTCATCCTATATCCTGACAAGATATGAGATCATGGTCAGTAGGTCGAATCTCTTAATCTTGTCATATAACCAAATCCAAAATCAATCTTGACAAATTATGACACAACCCGTAAGGAAAAAATTCCATCGTCATATTACCTCGGCCAAGGATTTATCGTCAAGTGATTACTGGATCGCATAGGATATCTTCCTCATAAATCTCGAGGTGATAGATTCCATGTCTAATGCACACATACCTCATGTATCACTGAATTAGGCACATAGATACGTATGATTATCCTTGATTAGAACAACCACATAATATCACTGATATCCTAATCCACCAATACACAGATATCCATGTCATCTCAGATCTAAGGACTAGTTGTAAAATCGCAGCTAACATTAAATCATTGACCCGTGAGAAATAACCCATGTGATTTAATGTTAACAGTTCCGTTCAGTGAACTCGTTCTTGTAACGAGCACCCACTCATCTTCCTTCTATAGCTCATACAAAATGGCACGAGACTCACCAACCTTATCTTTCAGTATCTCATACTGAAACAAGGAGGAAGACAATGTGCTGGCCTTTACGAGTTGCTATCATCCATGATAGGAATTCTATGGTCAGGAACATGTTTATAGTATAACAAATTGTGGATTATCCGTAACTCGTATTCTTAACACTTAAGAATGGTATCCACTTCTTATTATACTAATGGATATATGTTTTATAATTTAAACCATATTACAATTTAAATAAAAACATAAACTTGTAATTTAAATAATATTTAAAGAATTACAAGATCGAGTCCCTCTGTGTCATTAGAACTGGTCTTTAAGGCTCATATCTAACAAAAGTATGTCTATGGAGTTTGAATTATTTCTATCTAAAGGTCATTTTACTATTACTTATTTGCATAAACTCATCTTAAGTGCATCAATAATTTATAATTGGCTATACACACACTCTGAAAATTTCTTAGTGAAGATAAATTGATTTATGATTTAAATATAAATTGCTGTAATGTTTAGAATTTTCTTTAAGTTATATATTTGTGGTTATCTTTGAAGCAAAACTTTGAAAAATATAAATAAAATGAGGTCTCTTTATTTTCTATTTAAGTTTTCATTTATGTTTCTTTTGCTTAGGACAAGCAAAAACTTAAGTTTGGGGGTATTTGATGTATTAATATTTTCTACATATTTTCTATGTCATTCTTACTTAAGTTTTATGTTTTTATATATTTTTTATATTAATTTTAGATAATTTATTATGTTGACAGGATTTGAAATAAAAGTGAGAAAAAAGAGCAAAAGTCATGGATTTCTACTACTCAAGGGTTCGATTAAAAATAAAAATTAGACTAACTAGAATTTCAAAAAATTCTGAAAAAAAAATATATGTGAAATCTCTATTTGCCTACGTTTCTACGCTTCAAACGGCGCGTAAATTCTAATTTTCTACATAAAGTTATGGCTATTAGAGTGACAGAATGTCAAAGCTGTAAAAAAAATTAGTATTAGTTACGAATTTTTCATTCTATTTTCTCTAAGTTAGGCTGATTTGTAGCCTTTTAAGGGTTATTTGCGTTGTTTATTTCATGAAGATTTAGGCCCAATTGGACCTAAGAAGTCTAGCCCAAAAATCTAATCAAATTAAGTCCATATCTTACAAAAATCCCTAAATTGTAATTCTTGATATTTGGAAAAATTATTTTGTATTAAATATAAGACCTAAACTTTTGCGTAGACATGGTTGGCATGAAACATGGAGAGGGAAACATGGATGAGGAAATTAAAGAGTAAAACATAGTGGAGAAAATTATGGAAGTAGGGTATGGTTTGATGCATGTTTTAAGGAGGAAATTAAGGAAAAGAATAAATGGATGAGTATAAATAAAGAAGGAAGGCCGAAAATTGAGAGAATTTGGGATGAGAGAGCTTGAAAGATTGGAGAATTAGAGCATTCTTGGTGGAAGATTTCTTGTATTTTCTTCGAGAATTGGTGACAATATTTTTGGAGAAAAAAATCCTACACATCAAAAGAGTTTTACTCTCTTCTTCCATTTCCTTTAAATTCTATATTTATGTTAATTTGTTTTATTATAGATTATATCATTTATAGTATGAACTAAACTCTATAACTATAGTGTTTTAATGTAGTCTAATTATGATAATTTGATTTTTATGGATTGATTTTCTTTATTAATGTAAATATTTATTATTATGCTTAATGCTATCAAATGATTGGCCAATATTTGATTGATATGTTGATATAGATTTAGAGTAGAAGAAAAAATGTATAATTTGATTTAGATAATAAACACCACAAAAATAAAATTAGAACGGAAGTAAAAATTTGAGTTGTGTGGTTAATTATCATTACATGAATAATTAAATTTAGATTATTAATTATTTAAATTAAATTAGATTAATTAGATAAAATCAAAACACCCTAGTACTCTCCAAATCTTGAAACTCTCCATATTTACTTTATGTGTTATTTTTTTTTTTTAAATTAACTCCCTTTAATTAATTATTTATATACCATTTGAGTTAATATAATTTTGATAATTATCACTCAATTTTCGTGAGAAAGATATTTTACTCACTACTCTATTATTTGTGTGATTTGGGCATTTGCAAAAAATCGCATCACATGGCACCTTAGACACATGAGAATGTTGCATGTTAGCAAGGACATGAGAATAAGGAGGTGCAGTTCGTTAAAGCACTCGGTGATATCATTATGCTCTTTTATTGCTATAAAAGAGTAATAAACGTTTGCACATTCCTTTTCCAAAATAAAAGTCCGGTCATATTCTTTTTGGCTAAAGGCATAATTAACCCCCTCACCTTTCTTCATTTAGCCATTTAGCCCCCTTAACTTAAACAAGGACCCCTTAGGTCCCCCAACTTCTAATTTTGAACCAGATAAATACTTAAATCAGCGCGTGTGTTACACACGCGATTGAGGTGCGTGAGCACCTTCATCTTCTTCTTTCTTCCCTCTCGTCGCCAGTGACCACCGCAGACCCATCTTCTTCTTCCTCCCTTCTCGTCGCCAGCGACCGCCCAACACCATCTTCTTCTTCCTTCCTTCCCGTCGCCAGCGATTGTCGTAGCACCATCATCTTCTTCTTCCTTCCTTCTCGCCAGCCACCTGCCGCTTGCTGGCTCTCCCTCGTTCTCGCTCTCTCTGTCGGTGGTCGTCAGCGGCGTGGGAGGCGTCGACTGGGGTCGGGGGGTCCGTCGATAGCAGCGGCTGGGCGTGGGGCGGGCAGATCTGAGCCGACGGCGTGCGAGGCGAGCGGTGGCTCGCTCGCCTTCCTCGTGCAGGTGGCCGGCTATGGCGTCGAGGGGGGGAGGGGGGCTGCGCAGGCGTCGATTTGGGTTAGGGGGCCGGCGATGGCATCAATTGGGGTCGGTGGGCGGGCGATCGTCTTCTTCCTCTCTCTGCCCCTCTCTCGTTCTCGCTCTCTCTGTGTCAGTCCCGCTCTCTCTCTCTCTCTCTCTGTGTGTCGTTTCAGGCGGCCATCCGCCGCCGCCAACCTCTTCCTCTCTGGCAGACAGATCGATACACGTGGCGTGCTCTCATTGGCTTGGTCAGTGTGGGGCCCACATCAGATCGCCCGTGTAACTCACGCCCAATGCTTGCTGCACCAAGGTATGTAGCTGTTATAAAATTAGTAGCTAAGGTACCTAATAGGTTCAAAATTGGAAGTTGGGGGACCTAAGGGGTCTTTGTTTAAGTTAAGGGGGCTAAATGGCTAAATGAAGAAAGGTGAGGGGGTTAATTATGCCTTTAGCCTATTCTTTTTCTTAGCAAATTACACTGTAAATTTTTTAACTTTATATTTCATATTCAATTAATTATTATATTTTAATTTTTATCATCATTGTCTCTAAATTTTAATTTTTGTTATAACTCAATCTCTCTTTTCACTTTTCGTGTTAATCAAAATAACACAATAAATTTCAAAATTAAGTGATTTTTGAGTTTATATTAATATATATTATAATTAGTTTCTTTAACAAAATTTGATGAAAAATTAAAATATAAATTGAATTACAATAAAAATTAAAGTTCAGGCTTATAAAAGATAAAATATAGTAATTAATTTATTATAAAATACAAATTTTAAACATTAATAATATAATTTTATTTAATATATATTATTTAGATTATATTCGGACTAAAAGTGTTTATTCCCCCCAAGTTGTAGGTTATATCCTTTAACAAGAAAATAATTATTACCATGAATTGTTTATTTATCCAAAATGTTTAAAGAAAACCTAACTAGAATGTTCCTCGTTTATGTAATATTTTATTATTATGTTTAATTTCACCCCAACAAAGCCAATATTTTAACATGTCAAAGTGTTAGGGAAAGAACACATTTAAAAATAACTCAAGCAATGATTAATCTTTTATGATAAATAAAAAATTATGAATTTAATTAAATCTTTTCTAGCCCCTCAAGAGTTGAGTGGATCGTCATCTATAATTATTTTAACATAAAAAAGGTGATAAGCAAAGTTGTGAATATTTATATATAGTAATATTTTTATCATTCTTTCACTTGGATATATATATGGATGGGATTCTTTTTTAAGGATTCTCGTTTTCTGTATTTACAACAAATTATAATTTATAAAAAGAACTCTCGGTTGGAAAGGTTGTAGTAGTACAAATTAGAAGGCAAAAGTGGCTGTCCAATTGGGAAGACCCATCTGGGCAGTATGGAGCGAGAGTGCGCCGGCTTGTTATCCGTCCACCGTCGAGAGCCGGAAGTTGTTGCTGGAGTAGATGGGTAGAATATTGCTATTCATTTAGGTTAGAGATTCAATTTCAGATAGCTAATATATTTTTATATATTAATGAAAATATACATAATAAATATTGATATTTGAAACTTTTTATTATCTAATACAAATGTTATTCGAACGGATAACAAGCGGGTGTACTCCTGGCTTATATCAGTGTCGTATTTGAGATTTTGAGACCCTGAAGTAGTGAGCCACAAGCGACAATGAGCGACGTAGCAAGATGTAATACTTCGAAAGCTCAAAAAAGTTAGTATATATCGAGGATAGTGTAAGAAAAGAAACAATACTAACTTGATACCTTTTGAGCTGAATGTATGCAAAGAACTCCGGAATTAAGCGTGCTTGAGCTGGGAGTAGTTTAAGGATGGGTGACCCACTGGGAAGTTCGTGTAGGCCCATTAGGTTAAATTGTTCCAGTCCTTCCTATCACTCGATACAGGAAGTTACAGGTGGTATCAGAGCCGACCCTTGGTGAAAGCGGTTCGACGAGGGCGAGGAGTGGCGCTGGGGCTCGAGGGCCTGTACAAGAAGCGGCTTCTGGCAGACTTCTAGGATGGCAGCCCCCAAGGGGAGAAGGTCTGGGATCAGTTGTAAGGTCGCAATACGAAGATGTCATGTGCTCAAGGGGGGAGAATGTAATACCCCGGGAGCCCAGAGAAGTTAGTATATCTCGAGGATAGTGTAAGGAATGAAACAATACTAGCTGGATACCTTTTGGGCTGAATGTAGACAAGGAACTCCAGGGTTAAGCGTGCTTGAGCTGGGAGTAGTTCAAGAATAGGTGACCCCCCGGGAAGTTCGTGTAGACCCATCAGAGTAAGGTGTTTCGGTCTTTCCTATCGCTCGATGCAGGATGTTACACAAAAGGCAAAAGCGAGCCACCGGCCACAAGGGCAAGACTGCAAGGGTGCGAAACTGTGACGAAGGCTAGAAACAACGACGCGAGAGAGAGACAGTGAGAGAGACGGCAAGGGTGAAGGGCGACGAAACAACGAAAGGAGAGAGAGGCAGCAAGCAACGGAGCAACGAGAGGCGAGGGTGAGTGCGAGGCACAAGGGCAAGGCGACATAGAGAGTGACGGAGCGAGAAAGGCAGGGCAGCGAGCAAATCAATGAAACAAGAGAGGGAAAAGGGTAGGGGTGAAGCTTTGCAAAGGGGGAGGGGTGAACGGATAGAGTATTGCTATTCATTTAAATTGGAGATTTATCTTCGGTCTAAGTAACACATTTTTATTAAGCAATGAAAATATGAAAGTGACAATATATGTACATTTTCATTGTCCAATAAAAATGTGTCATCTCTATTTCTAATTTAAATATATAACATTATTCAAACAAATAAGGGGTCGGTGCACACTAGGCTCACATTGCCACATGGTCCCTCTCAATTGGACAGCCATCCTTTTTGCTTCCAGATAAAAGATGTTCAGCGTTATCCAATGTTGAAAGATAAGGTCTTCGCTTAAGTCAAGTATGGGATTTGCCCACGTCCACCGGAACCCAATTAATTATATTCATCGCATTTGAAGATTTGCATGATTCCAGTTTCCTGAGCTCCAGGGACATCCCAGTAGTTTCTCCTGATAAAGGATATATGCTTTTGCCATGGAACAAAATAAAAAGTTTGGTACACATGGCTCACATATCCGGTGCCACTCACTCAGCCTACTTTAATTATACGATGATAATCTCTACGAAAGGACAGTGGTTTCTATCTGATTGCTATATAAAGTGCCTTCTAGCTTCATAACGTCCTCAACCAAACCGACAGCTACCTACATACCATAATTTACTGTGTGGTTGTGCTAGAATACTGTTCACAACTCTCTGAATTAGTGACTTAATTCCAATTATAATTATATTATGGCACGCAGTCAAGCGGACCTCGCTAAGATTGGGCGGGAAGGCTTCGCGCTCATCGACGAACGCTATGGCCGGACGACTAGCAGGAAGAAGGCTGCCGCCGATCCTCCACCTCCCCATTATCATCAAGAGCCTCTACTTCTTCAGCAGCAGAAAGCATACTCATACTTGAGGCCTATGCCTATGCCTATGGTTCACCCCACTGCCGATCCAATTATTTGTCGATACAGGGGAGCCCAAACTTATGATGTGCTTGTCATTACAGAAACTAAAGTTGCACATCATATGGTCTGCTCAAAGTTTCGGGTGTAGATTGATATGTTTGCTCACCTTGTAATAGTACGTAGTAGTGTTATGGTCTAGGGTGGCGCTTACTATAGTTATGGTTTAGACTTGAAAAATGTCGATGCCAAAATATATATACATATATATACATATATATATATATGTAACCTGAAGCTGAAGCTTTATATATATATATGCATGTGGTACATTTATACTTGTACAATGAAGTATAAATGTTCTCTTTTATTATGCTGGAACCTGGGGCTGCTAATTATTAGTGTAACTGTAAACTAAACTGAAAATCTATTTAAATAGACTAATTAAATAGTTTAGTAATTATCTCAATTATATGTTCATTGTGACATTGACAAATTAACTTTATTTACAGATTAATATATCTGAATTCTTAACCTTGTGTTAAATTGTTGCATGCATGACCTAACATACGTATGTGTGTGTATCTATATATATACATGCTATCGAGGCTCATAAATTCACATTTATGGATTGAAGGATTGAACTTCTAAGACAGTTGGCAGCAAATGAGGGGGCTTCCATAGGCCACTTTTCAACGCGATCAAACTGCCTCTGGTGAGAAATGTGGCAAGGGAAGAAAAAAAAAAACAAAATCGTAAACATATTTTTATAGTGAATAAAGAACCAAACACACCATTTCTAATTCTTTATTGTTTATAAGTCTCATATAATTTTTAAATATCATATTTAGTTATATTACCCATGTAAACATCACTGATATAATTTCTTGTTATTTGGGACATCTGACATTTTGTCCTAATTATCGCAACTGACATTTATAGACTAGAATAAAAATAATTTGTTGAGATATTTTTTTTAAGATATTTTTTAAAAAGTATCTTCTAAAATATTATTTTAAAACATAATCTAAAGAAATATCCTAATACAATAATTCTAATGAGATACAATAATTAAGTGCCATAATAGATAAATCTAAGTGTCTTATAAAATACCTTTTTAAGGCACAATTTAAAAAAATGTCCCAATAAAATAATTCTAATGAGGCACGACGATGGAATGCCCTAATAAATAAATCTAAATGCCTTAATAGATAAATTTAATAGGAGCAAAATTTTTGAAATGCCCTATTAAAATAATTCTAACAAGACACTTTGATGAAGTGTCTTAATAGACAAATCTTAACTGCCCTAATAGAATAATTTTAATGAAACTTAGATATACTATAAAATTAATATAAGTATGTATATTAATAAGATGATGTGTAGATTAGGTGATCATGCGAGTGCAATAAGAAAAAAAAGTTCAGAGTTTGAGTTGAGGGGAGAGGTAGGTTGTAATTAAGAGAAGACTTTGCGGATAATATAAAAAATAAATTTATAGTGATTTTTGAGACATTTTTAAGCGTTACAACAAACTTAAATTTATAGTTATTTTTGAGATATTTGTAAGTGTCTCAATACATTTTTGGGACATAATTACACGCGATATTATTATTAATCTCCTAATAGTTAAAATGTCTCAATAAACTATTTATTAAGACATTTTTAAATGCCTCTTAATCTAAAATTTGTTATAATGCATATAACAAAACTGTTTTTTTTTGTTTTTCATTTCTGCCAACCATGGGGAAAGAAAAAAATTATGGAACATATTGCATAATTGTATTGCTCAGTAATGTTTAAAACTATATACATATATATATATATTAATCAACTGACTTGTAACTATAAAGTGTCATTTGAACGTTATTTTTAAAAATATTTATATAAATTTTCTTCTAGTTTTCCTCAGCCCCATACCTAATTCATTTTCAAGTTTATTTTTTCTATCAGACCAACCTGTTAACGTGTAGGAAGTTTATTAATGATAATTCTGAGTGGTAATTAAGCAGATGATGTCATCTGCTGACGGAAGAGCACCCAATTAGTCATTCAACGTCATAATTAATGGACCTATATATTAGCATCAAATAAAACATAAACTAATAGAGCTTTCGGCAATTATGATTCTAGATTCCATTTTCAGCATGGAATTAGATTCCTATAAGAAATTAATAAAACTTTCCAAAGTTGCATGACTTCCTTTTTCCTTTTCCTTTTCCCTTTTGACCGCTTCAAAAACAAATTATCAAAAATTTTTGTTGGTTCCTTCCTTTCCGATTGAGCTTTTGGATTAGGAAGGGGGGATGTATATATGAAGGATATATACCATTTAAAGCACTACATCATAATATGTCCCTTTAATATTTAACAATAATTTAGTATAAAACACATGTTTTCACAATAGAGTAATTAAAGTCTGTCGATATTCTTTTCTTAGCATTATAAGTATACGTAGCAATGTATGCGATGCTTATATATTCACCTTATACTTGAAGTAGATTAACACTGACACGGGATCTTTGGAAAAGATACAGTTTGGCGTTTATCTGGTCCATTTTTTTAAGGAAAAAAGAGTGGTAATTTTTAAAAACTTAAGTGAGATTATCCACTGCTATGATTAAACTGGGTCTTTAATTTTTCCACCTTTATTTATGGAATAGGTGAAGTTTAAACAACCCTACTAATATGTAAATGGACTGTATTTTATGGGTTGAATTTAGATTAGATTAATGGACTGCGTTTTATGAGTTGAATTATTCAGATAAATCCAATCCCTTAAACAACACTACTAATAAGGTAACAAAAGGATTTTAAATTGGTAATATATAGCATATGATATTAGGCCACGTATTGTATGGAAATGGAAAGCACCTTAATTTGTTGCCTTCTATCAACTTCTATATATGCTCCAAAACGAAAAAGAGCTCTTGCAATTACTTGTTATAATCAATCCTTTTAATTACTAATTTGTTCAGAGGAAATACATCTCACAGTTCTGTTCAACCGTTGCCCTTGTCATGCATAATTAATTTAATTATTTAATTAACCACACCTGATTTTGAAAGATACAGATTCCGCACTCAACGCAGGCACATCAAATTCGAACAGCAGCTAGCAGAAGCTGCTGTCTAATTACTGATTTGAAGGGCTAGTAATTAATGAATCTTAATTAGTTCAGATTAGCAACATTATTCCACCACACGATTAAGCTACACCAACACCACCACGGCCATCATCATCATCATGATCGATACAGTAGCCTTTTATTACTCGCACGAATAGGTGCCGGCGTCACCAAGCCTGTTCTTCGTAGGAGCACAGCATTGGACGACGACCATGAATACGGCGCCGCATCTGATTGTAATTGGCCACAACTTAATTGACCGTGTTGGGGAAGTCGTGTTTCTTTGGAGGCTGCGAGCGGACGAACTCGAAGTTGAGCGGCGGCCCAAACTGGACCACAAAGATTCAGCAGCAGCAGTATTAGCTATTGTGCATATTTTGCTATTTAGCGTTGATTTGAGAATTAGTTGTTGAGCTGGAAGGTGTAACTGTGTTTCTAGTTATTTTTGTTGTAGCTATTATATAGCTGGTTTGATGTATTGTTTATATACGACTTCTTTCAATAAGAAAAGTCTCTCGATTTCTCTTCCACCAATGTCTAACAAGCAGCATGTTGAGCGGGCGGCTTTCCTTTCTGTAATCCATAATCATACATTCATAATTCAGCACTGCAAAACGTTCCATTCCAGCCTTAACAAGGTCATTATGCGGCCGCCCACCATTAATTTGACGAAGACGACTGCAAACAGAAGATTATTAATTAAGCTTCCTCTCATTTATATATATGATTGTGTGTGTGTGCGTGGATTTTTGCTGCAATCTTGCTAGCTGTGCATGAAGAACAATATAGACAAAGCAGAGAGAGATATTAGCTGTTCAAGCTAGCAAGGAACACATGATCTGGCAATTAGGCCTTTAATTAATTAACATCCCCACATTCTTGTTGGGAATGGGATTCCCTCCAGACATCTAATAATTAATATAAAAATTAGCTGATTTATTATTATAAAATAAAAAATTTCTCATTAACGATCACATATTCATTACTTGTCAGAGTGATTATAGCAATTCAAATAACTATTAAAATATCATATAATTTTTGTACAGAAAAATCTCTGAAAGTGCTTGCCATTTTCTATCACTTATCATTGACGGCGGGGACCCGATTGCCTGAACTATTATTATACTATACTAACGGAATAAGGCAGGCAAAATACTGCTTGGTTTTCTTCATTAGGTTCTCTGTTTTGGGAAAAGAAAAGGTCCCAGTCTTACTTGACAAGTTTTTTGACTCTGAGGAAATTCTTATATATCCGTGACTTCAAACATAACTTGTAATAATTTTCTTGATCAAGAGATCACATGGATGAGTTACATTTTCATATGGCCGATCAGATTTAGAGAAATTAAGATTTGATACATTATTGTTGTAAAGACCCTATCATGACATAACATACTCCCACCTCTTTTACATAATATTCGTCCTCATCTGCCCATAAGATACAAAATAAAATAATTTAGCAAGATATGACAGTGCCCTCCTTGGACACAACACACAAAACCATCCAATCATCTTTTGATCAAGAGATCTCTGTACACGTCATCTATTCATAAAGAATCAGACATAGTTGGACCCACCCTCGACATATATACTCTTCGTTTTTATTTGGAATGATATAAAGTAAGAGTGAGTCACAAGACTCAATAAATATATAATAAAACAAAGATAAATCATACTAAACATAACATCCCCAAACACCACACACAAGTCATGTCATGCCATGAATCACTACTTGACCCACCAGTTGTAAACACATCAATGTACACATATAATGAACTGAGAGGCCCACATAAGATACACACTGACACCCAAGACTTTATATACAAATCTGTCTACAACCATGTACTGACTAACACATCAATCACATGAGCCAAAACTCTCATATCACATCCATCAACGCCACACCCACCCCATATCACATCCATCAACACCGTAACCACCATGAGCCAAAACTCTCAACACAATCTTTAAGCAATGCTCATATAACATCATCTCGAGCCAACGCTCGTATAACATCATCATAGCGAGCCAAGCTCGCGAGTGCCCCGCAGATAAATCTGCCTCGCGCATCAATAACTATGCAATGCAACACATAGAAAATGCATAGCGATATAAGCATAAATGTGATATAAGACCCCCATAAAATTAGGTATCAAGCCATGCTTCACCCATATAGGAAATCACATCCAATGCGATGCTAGTGCTCTGAATCACCCTACCATGCTTGTGCCCAAGCACACATAATGAATTAGCCACCCGAAATGCAATCCCAAGCCCAATGTTGGATAACCATTTTTAGTAGAACCGATCAACAATTGCCAACCATCGATCAACAGTTTGTGATTGTGGGAAAATTAGGCAACAGCTTCTCCAAGTCAATGGACAATTCTGTCCCACAAAACACCCAAACGGTCTACAGTTTAGCCCAATCGGTTGACAACCCTTATAACTCACACTTTTAAATACATACACAACACTTCCATACCCTTTAGGAACCTATCTCACGTGGTTAGCTATCATTCCACAAGAATTATAGGGCGATACAAGACCTTATTTGAGACCTGCAAAGAGCTTAATATAAACTGACCAGAGACGAGAGAGATTTGCAAACTCTCTGTGTAGATAGCAAATATGTATCCCTCTCCTCAAAATAGGGATTTCCTTCCATTAAATCTCAAGAAAAATAACACCAAAGGTCTAAGCATGAAAGAAATACAAGATTCACAACCACCCTCCACAAAAGAGGCTTGTCTCATATGAGAAAAAATTTCTCATAAAGACCAATCCAACTCAAAATCTTGCTTTTTTAATGAAAAGAATGATGAAAGAACTTGTTTATAGAACAAAAAGAAAAAAAACTTGCCTTTAAACAAAAAAGGAAGAGGAAGTAGAGCTTGCTTTGATTTCTTCCTCTGATGGTTGGACCAAAGATGCAACCCATCGCCTCTTGGCTCCCTCTCTCATTCTACAAGCTTCCATCGACCTTCTCTCCCTCATCCCTCTTGAATTTATATACCAAATGGCCTAAAAAATCGTGCCCAACCGCAATCAGTGGACAATTTCAAAGATATCTATCAACTATCAGAAACATTCATTCACAATCTGTCAACATATCTGCTCCTATTTGTCGACATATTCTTTCTTTTCCCTATAATCTGTTGACAGATCCAACACCATCTATCAATAGACAGAACCCTTTGCACCAATTTGGCGACAACCAGTAGCCTTCCCCTCACTCTATTACCTTCTACCTCAATTTGTCACCCCTCAAACCCATATACACTATCTCCACATGCAATCATGCACATACACCATACACTCGGCTACCTTTCTTTCAACTACCCCAAATTTGACTTTGATTATACAACATTCCACTTCTTTATAATTCCCTTTGCTTGGTTTTTATATATTTCTTTTCACCTTAAACTTTGAACTTTCAACATCAAGTTTAGTTACTTCATTTCTCAAACTCCACATACAATCCTCCTCCTAACCCATAAATAACTTGTGAGCCACAATTAAATCAATATAGAATTAATTAACTTATTCCCTTTCATTTATTCTTTTGCCAAAATACTGGGTCATTACAATTGTTGTCACAATCAAAGACTTCTTCTGCAAATCCATGTTAGCCTTTAAATTGCAACAAAACTACAGAGCTCAATTTGGTTTGTGAGCTTGACAAAGAGATAATTAATTAATCGCATTTTGAGCTACTGTTGCCTGTTGCCTGTTGGTTCACTGAGCTTCTAATGCATTAATTATTTCTAGCTAGACAATTATTGGGCATATATATAAAGGGACGGGATTTTCGAACCAGTCGTAGATACCATCTCAAAGTTGAATATGTTCTTCCTGTACATTTGGCAGACACCACTTGTGAATACATCTTGTACTTTTGATGTGTTAATTTGGAGCAAATTTAAGTCATAAGACCCACTCGATTCTTCATGTTCCAGCTTTTAATTATTTAACAAGAAATTGCAAAAACACTGATTATTGGGGAACGAGTTAAGAGTACAAATATAAGATAACAAATTCCTCTCTGTTTGCCTGGTAAGCTGCATGCACCAACAGTTTCCCTGAATATGTAAATTGGACAGGTCTCACCTCATGACCAATGCACAATAAGACTGCATCTAGGAATCAACCTAGACAATCATTATTTTTGTAAAAAAAAAAAAATCATGTAAAATAATTGGATAACCATATATTCAAAATGAAAAAACCTTAGAAAATGTTGGTAAATCATTTTTTCTTTTGAGGTCAAAATTAAAATCTCACCATTCTATTCTTTAACACGAAACCATTTTCTGTTGAAAAGGCAAAAAGAGGAAAAGGTGGCCAACCACAAAATAAACAAAGAAAACAAATTGAAAGAAGAAGCTATAAGAAGATAACATCCCCATTTCGTACCGTAGCCGCAATTAAAGCACCGGTTGCAATTTTGCCAATTGCAGTAGTTAGAATTTTAGGTGGCGCCAAATGCATTTTAAATGCGCAAGGAGACTTATAAATAGGTCTCCTCAACTCAATTATTTTTTATCCCCAGTATTCTATTGTTGAGAGAGAAAAATAAAAAGTTAGAAATAATAAAATAGCATTCTTTTTGTTATTTTTATCTCATATTGGGTTTTTAATTTTTCAAAACACTAAAAATGTATTTATTTTACTATTTTTAAAAACATATTTTTCAAAAATAAGAAAAAAATTTATAAATGATACCTTGTTTTGGGTGTTTTAAGCCAAAACACGTAGAAAATACAAAAATGTGGAAAACACTCCCACCCCGTTCCACCCCCGATCTTGCACACAACAACATCTCTTGTTTCTTTCATCTCTTCTCTCATTTCTCCTATATTCTCTTCCTTCTCAAGGTTCAACCGTCGACCATGGCTACCACTGCCATCACAACTGCAAGTCACCATCGATCACGCCCACCACTACCATCACCACCACGAGCCGCCTCATGTCTTCCTTCTATTGTTGGTTTTTGTCTCCTCTATTCTCTTTTTTCTTTTCTTTTTTCTCTTTCTTCTCGTGCTAATTTTTGTATATGTTGATCGATAGGAATAAGGTTGTCTGGTGGTTGGATCTGATTGCCTAGAAATCACCGACCACGGTGGCCGGTGGCAACTGCCAATGTATTTATGACGTAGGTATGGATTTGGCCGAAAATTTAAGGTTAGATCTATGAAGATTCAGTCATTGAATGTTGCTAATTTTTTGATATGTTGGTCAATGGAGATGAGGGTATTGGGTGATTGCCTCTGATAGTTGAAAACCACTGGCCATGGTGGCCAGTGGCAACTGACAATGCATTTTTTAATTTTGGCAAAAAATTAAAAATCAAATGTATAAAAATTCAACTGTTAAATCTGACTCATTTTTGTATATGTTAACCCCATTGGCTTGACGTTTATAATGGTAGGCTCTAATCATATGAATTTTCAGTCACTGGTGGTCACCGATGACAGAGAAGATGTAGGGCGTCGGAGAGAATAGAAGAAAAAACAGAAAAGAAGGGGAAAAAATAAGAAAAATTTATTCTTAAATTTTGAAAAAAAATTATATATTTATTCAAAATTTTAAAAATATAGTATATCTATATTATAATTAAAAATATAGGATAACATATAGTATATTATTAAGTATATTATACATATTATGTATAATAATATTTAATATAAATTATTGCTCATGTTAGTAATTCATTAATCAAATTTATTGTTTTATTTTAATAGTAGTATTTCATTAAAAAGAGTTAATTTTATTATTTAATAATTAAATTCATTAAATAAAATATCATAAAATATTTTTTTTTCAAAATTTCAAAGTAAACTTACTTTCTAGTTTTTTGTTTTAAGAAATAATTTTTCATAATGATAAAAAAAATGTGTTTTCAAAAGTTTCAAAACAGATGCTCAAAACACAAGATTAAAATTGAATTCAAAATTAAAAACTGAAAACTGAAACGCGAAAATAAACATAGTCTAAGTATTTTTTTCAATTTTCAAAAGAGATTGTTATTGTTATCTACTTGTAATTTAGAAAAAAATATTAACTCTAATTTGTTTGGAAGTTTTTTACATAAAATTTTGTGTCTAATTTTTTTTATTATTTTATTTTTTCCAAATTATTAGCTCTATAATCCAATATTATTTTACAACATTTTCTACATAAGATATCTTTTAAGCATAAAAATTTTCAAATAATAAATACAAAAATAGGGGACCGTTTGCAATGAAGTCTTTAAAGTAATAGATCTAGTTTGATGCCATCTTTGATTGGTTGGTTGATATAGATCTGTATATCGATCCTAATTATAAATGGATTTGGAAGTTCTAGTCCTTGTTGGATCTAGGCTGATTCAATATGTAAATGGACTGTATTCTATGCATAGATCCAAGCCATTAATAACCCTACTGTGTTATGGTAAGTGAAAGGATTTTAGGTAATAGCATATGATAATAGCTAGGCTATAGATATCGTATGTAGGGCCCCTTTGTGGCCTTCTATTGTAATATTGCTTGTGGTTAGACTTTGGAGGTTAAGGCAGGGAAGAAGATCAACATGCCTATTCTCCAAACCCTTGAATTAATTAATTCTACGTGAAGCATTAACAACACTAAACCCCAGACCCAGGCATAGCATCAAATTTAGAACAGCAACAGCAGAGGCTGCTACAGTAATATAAAAAGCCAGTAATTTTGGGTCATAATGTCATATATAGAAACAACATTATTCCACCACATAATTAAGCTACACCATATATAGGACATATATTATTAATTATGACAGTATACCATGACTCAATTGTATCCCAATCTCCGACGCTGTTCTCCGTAGGGGCACAGCGCGAACATGGTGCTGCTTCTTCTTGTAATCTACCAGGAAACAACCACCTCAGTTTTTTGTTGGAGCCAAGGATTAATCCTCGGCCAGCAGCAGCATCCTTAACAACCATATTATTCCCTGGCCAAAGCATCCTTAACAACCTCTGTTTCATAGCAGCCTTAACCATCATCTTTCTTTTTGGTGGCACTTCAAAGGCTTCCATTATTCCAACCTCCTCCTCCTCCTCCTCCTCCTCATCATCATCATCATGCGGCTGCCCTTTGATGAAGAAGACCACTGCAACCAGAAGAAGATTAATTAAGCTTCCTGTATATAGATGGTGATGAGATTTGCTGCAGCTAGAACCATATATATATATATATATATATATATATATATATCTGGGTCAAGGCAGGCTTTTAATTAATTAGCATTCCCACCTTATGGTGGGATCCTCTCCATGCATATCTAGTGCTGCTTAGTTAGTAAGATAAGTTTATTTCCTTTAGAGGTTTGGGATAATCAAATAGAAATATGGTAAAAGAGTAAATGTTCATTCACACAGGGCACTCACTCGAGTTATATGTGATACGTACTTCTACATCATTCTTTATGATTTTTTTTATGAAAATTTTGTATAAGAATATTTTTCTAAGTCTTTTTAATTTTCCTTTCACGTACTTGGGGGTAATAATATGTTAAAAACAGAAATTTTATACAAAATCTTTATATAAAATAATATAACTTATTATTATCTGTATATTAAATAAAAAGTCTTTGTCAAAGTGATTATATTACAATCATACAAAATATTATTTCTATATATTATTCTTTTATATAAAAATTCTCTATAAGTGCCATTTTCTTTTACTTGAAGGGACTTATCATCTGTGGGACTCAAACATGTTATTATACTAACAGAATAAAGCAAGCAAGCCCAATACTATTTGTTTGGTTTTCTTTATTTAGATACCCTGTGTTATGGGAAAAGGAAGGTTCCAATCTTGCTTCTCAAGTCTCTTGGCTATGAGGAAAACCTTATGTATCCTTGACCTTAAACACAACTTCTAATGTCTTATTATTGTTCTCAATCACAAGATCATCATGGATGATCACTAGTTACAATTCATATAGCCATCCGCCAACCAAACTCAGGAAGATTTAAGATTTGATACATTACTCTTGTGTAGATCAAATAGTTTTATCTGCAAATCCATGCTAGCCTTGATTTGCAATAAATCTGGTTCATTTGGTTTCTGATAAGTTGACAAACAAAATTGATCAATCCCATTTTGAGTACTGTTGGTAGACTGAGCTGAATAATACATTAATGATTTCTAGCTAGACACAGTGACCATAAAGAGATAGGATTCTCAGACCGGTAGATATCATCTCAAGGTTGAATATGTATGTTCTTCCTGTACATTTGGCGGGCACCACTCTCAAGCTTCCACTTGTGAATCCATTTTATGCTTTTGATGTGTTAATCTGGAGCAAATTTAAATGACAAGACCCACACTTGATTCTTGAGTTTTTATGCTTCCAAATCTTTTAAATACTGCCACAAAGATCATGAGTTTGGTTTTAGCTTGTGAACTGGGGAAGCTAATTTACAGGAATTTAAGATAAATTAAGGATAGCCAATCCTAGATGTCCTGGGACAAGTACCTATCCCAATGAATCTTCCAAACACGAAACCAAGCTGCATGACAACAAACAAGATTAACAGTCACGCCCGTCCTACTATATTAGAGAAATTAGATATATTAATCTGTAAATAAAATTAATTTTTCGACATCGTAATGTATACATAAACCAGTCATATATTGCAAAACCAACCGCCCATTCTAAATTCTAAATTCTAAATCTTAAACTTTTTTATACTATTAAAACTAATCGTATGTTGCAAAACTAACCACCCATTCTAAATTCTAAACCTTAAAACTTTTTGATACTATTAAAACCAATAGTATATTGTATAATTCTTTTTGGCGATATCACATGGGATACTTTTTTTTTTTTTTTCCTTAAGATAGACTAATTATATAGATTTTGGTTTAATGCTCATATTTAATAGCCAGGCCCGGCCCTGGACCAGGGCAGTCAGTGCGACCGCCCTGGGCCCGTTATTCAGGGGCCCAAATTGTTTTTAATAAATATTATATTATATTATTATAATTATTAATTAATTTAATATTTAAAAAAAAAATCCTCAACGCCCAGCAATGCTGGGCGGACTTCAAGTCCGCTTCCTTCAGTGGACTTGAACCTTGTTTAGATTAAAAATTTATTTTTATATTATAAAAAAATTTATTTTTACTTTAGATATTCAATATATAGAGAAATTTTTTTTTTGATTGGATGAAAAAGAATTTATTTTCCTCGATAAAAAAGAACGTATTGAATTGTTATAAATATTCATCTTATTTATATGTTGTAATATTTTATTCTAAATTTTAATATATTAAAATTTGAATCGATACAATTTATTTGACTTGAATGTTGGGGTGTCAATACGGGTTGGCGGGTCATAATCATGTTGTGTTGAGATACACGTATAACAAGTATCAAACTAACCCAAACACGACTCGTTTAATAATCGTGTCAAATTCCTTAAAGCCGAACACGACACGTTTATTAAACGTGTAACACGACATGACCTGCTTAACCCGTTTAATTAAACGTGTCGTGTCACCTGTTAACCTGTTTAACCCGTTTAATTTAAATGGGTCGTGTTGTGTCACATGTTAAATGTGTTATTTAGTTTCAAGCGTGTTATTTGGTGTATAATCGTGTTAACGTATTCAGATCAACCCACTAACTATTTTAATTAAACGTGTCATTTTATATATAATCGTGTTAACATGTTCGAGTCAATCTGTTAACACATTTAATTAAACGGGTTATTACATGTATAAAAAGATTAAACGGGTCGATCTGCCTAAAACACAAAAATAATCGTGTCATAAATGGGTTGACCTGTTTTTAACCCGAACCTGATTAACCCAAATCTTAATCCGTTTAACTCCGTATCATGTCGTGTTGTGTAATCAAGTCGTGTTCAAAATTGTTAACTCTACTTGAATGTTAAATTTTTAGTTAATTTAAACATATTAAGTCTTTATTAAAAAATAAGAATGAATTCATCACTAAATTTAAATATATATATATATATATGAGGGCTTAAATTTTACTTTTGCCCCAGCCCTAAAAACTAGGAGGACCGGCACTGTTAATAGCTCCACCATAATAAGAGAACACTTAATTAGAGTGTGTTGTGTGTTGCCTGCCTATTCAAGATATATACATAGCACATAACCTACTCTGCAGAAGGTAGAGGGGGAGAGAGATAGAGAGAGAATAGAGTCGGTGTACATAAAGCTTTTCCTTTTACTTTCTGAAACTTCTAGCAAGTCTAAATAGCTACATTACATATAGCTAACATATCAAAGCTCCATTATTCTACAAGGAGAGCAGATCTATCACTCTTCCATTTACCTTTCCTTTTTTTTCTTTCTTTGTGGGTAGGGGGGACGAGGGTTCTTTTCTCTACATGCATGTCGGTTTCTGACACTACTGAGAGGAGTATGTATCCCAAACATATACAAGAAGAAAAAAGAAAAGAAGAAGAAAATCCAAGAAAACAAGAAAAAAAAGAAAAAAGGGAAGTTACGAAAACATTAGAAGAGCTTGCTTGAGCAGACCATACTATGTGTAACTATAGTTTCTGTAATGAAAACCACATCGTAAGTTTGGGCTCCCTTGTATCGACAAATAATTGGATCGGCCGTGGGGTGAACCATAGGCATAGACCTCAAGTATGAATATGCTTTCTGCTGCTGATGAAGTAGAGGCTCTTGATGATGATGATGATGATGGGGAGGCGGAGGAGCGGCCGCAGGCTTCTTCCTGCTTGTCGTCCGGCCATGGTATTCTTCGATGAGACCGAAGCCTTCCTGCTCAATCGTAGAGAGGTCTGCCTGTGGTGCCATATTGGAACTTGGCTCACAGTGTACAAATCTGAGCTTAAGTGTATTTGGTTGGTTTCTTGGTTTGTTATAAGGCTAGAAGCCCTTTTATATATAGCAATCAGATAACCATGCACTCTCTCTTTTTTTGTGGATTCTCATCGTATAAAGTCAAGTGGCAGTGGATATGATTAATATATATATATATATATATATTGGCCATTCCAAACATTTAATTTGTTGCATGGCAAAAGCGTATATATCCTTATGAATTGGGTGTTGGGGAAAATCCAGAGATTCAAACAACAATGAAATAAGAGATATGAGAGAAAAGCAATCTATTACTCATGAATAGAATTTACAGGAGAAATCTTAATCAGAATTTCTCGCAAACAAAAAACTCTCAAATGGATCTCTCGCTCTGGATCCCTCTCAATCCTCTATCTTGAGATGCTATTACAAGAAGGGAATGACTAGCTATTTATAGGAGATTAGGAAGCTATAAAGACAACAAGAGTTAGGCCAAACCCACTAACTCTCTGATACAGCCAAGAATGGCCAAACCCACTAATTCCCTGATATAGCCAAGAATGGCCAAACCCACTAACAAAGTGGCCAACTCACTAGCGTAACAAGCCAAATGAATGGTGGCTTGACTCCAACAATTCTCCCCCTCAAGCCACATCTGAAAAACAATCTGAAAAACATCCTGGCTATGTCTCTGCATAACTCTAGCTTTTCTCGAGTGTCAGTTGGATTCCTCTTCGTATGGATCTTAACTAGTCTCAACAGTTGTTGATCCATTACCTCGCATATCCAATGATAGCGAATACCAATATACTTTGTACGAACAGCTCCCCCGTACCAAAGACATGTTTCCGACGTACCTTTCAAGTACCCGAGAATCCCTTTGACTGCCTCACAATGTTTCTTTCTAGGCTTAGAGAGAAAAACAGCTCACTGCACTCACTGGGTGAGCAACATCCGGTTTGGTACATATCATTGCCCTGGTACTTGCTTCAGACCATACAAACTCTTCTCTGGCTTGCAACCGAGGTTCTTACCTGTGACCTCAACATCTTCTGGTTCTCCTCAGATCCTCTAATTGGGATCTATGGGATTATCCCTCTCACTGGGGATTCTTCTTAAACTGGGAATACACTTCTAACTGGGGATAGATCTTCAACATGGGATTATCCCTCTCACTGGGGATTCCTCTTCAAGTGGGAATGCGCCTCTAACTGGGGATAAATCCTCTAAACTGGGATGATCCTCTCAGTGGGATATCCTCACTGATTCTCTCTTGGGATACACACTGATCCTTTCTTGGAATTCATACTAATCCTCTCTTGGGATTCATATCCTCTTACCAGGGATATATACACATGATCCTCTCTTGGAATTCATACTGATTCTCTCTTGGGATCCATATGGCCAAGTCTCTACTGCCACTAATTCTGAGAAGCTTTCGTGTCAACTATGTTGCACCTGTCTGTACATATCTTCACGTGAGTCTTGTACAATGTGCCACAAATATGTCCTTGGGCGACTACCATAGCGCCTCTTTTCAACTTCCATGTGCCCTTACTAAACTGATTACCATAGCCCTGTTTGTCAAGAGCTACTCCAGAAAGTAGATTCAACCGAAGGTCTGGCACATGTCTGACATCCTTCAAGGTGATTGTGTTCCCGTTGCTCGTTCGTATCTGAACGTCACCAATTCCTACAATCTCAGAAAAACTGAAATTTCCCATCTTCACTGCTCCAAAATCACCTGTTTTGTATGTTGTGAAGAATTCTCTGTGAGGAGTCACGTGGTAAGATGTCGCAGTATCTACCACCCATTCTGTGTCTTCTCTTGAGACGTGAAGGCATGTCTCATCTTGGATTGAACAATAAGCTACCTCTCCATGGATAGTCACTAGTGTTTCTCCATCCTTGTTCTTCAGCCCGGAACTGCCTTGACTCTGCTCTCGTTGCAATTTTCTGAAATTCTTTTTCAAATGGCCCTCTATTCCACAATGGTAGCACTTGTACTTCGGCTTTCCTCCATCTGTGGATTTACCCCTACGTTTGCTCTTTCCTCTCCACTCGCCTTGACTACTTCCCTCTTGACTCAATCGGTTCTCTGTTACAAAGGCATGAGTCTGATTCGTGCTCATGTCTTTTCTTCTGGCCTCTTCAGTGAACAGGGCATCCTTGACCATCGTCGTGGTAAGTTTTCCCTCCGGGGCAGAATTGCTGAGAGAGACTACTAGCGTCTCCCAGCTGTCAGGAAGAGAACTGAAAAGTAAGAGTGCTTGTGTTTCATCCCCAAGCGACATATCCACAGACGACAATTGGTTCACCAAGCTTTGGAACTCACTGGTGTGCTCGGCAACTGAAGTTTCACTACCCAGCTTTAAATTAACTAACTGTCTCATTAACAGGGCTTTGTTTCAAGCGGTCTTTGCCTGGTACATACCTTCCAGCTTCGTCCATAGGGCATATGCGTCTGTCTCTTGTGCGACATGATGGAAGACACTATGATCAATCCATTGCCGGATCTGACCGATAGTTTTTCTGTTTAATTTCTTCCATTCTGCTTCTTTAGTAGGAATAGGGTTGACACCTAATAACTCCAGGGGATCGTACAAATCCCTACAACTGAGAAGATCTTCCATCCGAGGTCTCCATAGTGTGTAGTTGGTGGATGTGAGCTTTATCATGGCTCCTGATAATGTTCCTTCCTCCATTTTCAATAACTTGTTCAAAAACAAAGTTGAATCTTCCAAAACGGAGCACACCGTTGCGTCCGGAAGGGTCGAAAATGGTATATTTGACTCTTACAGGGTCAAATTCTGATTCTTTGAAAATATCAGGGCTCAAATGTAATTTTCTGAAATTTCAGGGGCTAATGTGCAATTTTCAGAAAGTCCAGGGGCTAAATTGTAATTTTCAGAAAGTTCAGGGGCTAAATTGCAATTACTGAAAAGTTCAGGGGCCAAATTACAATTACTAAAAAGTTCAGGGGCCAAATTACAATTTCGAAAAAATTTAGGGGTCAAAATGTAATTTCTGAAAGATTCAGGGGTCAACCTGCAATTTTTCAAACTTTTGTGCTGACGTGGCAGGGCAGCTGACGTGGCAGACATGCTGACGTGGCTCTGACGTGCGTGGGTCCCGACTGACGTGGCGAATGACATGCCGTTGACTCGTGAGATGGCATTGACCCGCTGAGGTGGCAGTTGACTGGCTGAAGTGGCCGTTGACCGGCTGACGTGGTGGGTGACGTGGCGCCACGTGGGTCGTCTTCAACCTCCAGACGGCGCGTGTGGCGCGTGGCGAGAGTGGGCTTCACTCTCCGATCTTCAAGCGGCGCGTGTAGGCTCGTGCGGCGTCTTTTTGGCCTCCGAAAAATTGCTCCGTGCTCGTCTTGGCACGAGGAGTCTTTTGGTATATTCAAAATACCAATTTGACAAATTCGAAAAAATTGGTTTGAAGAACAGAGAGTTGTTCTTCAAAATTCCTCGAATTTTCTCTCACTAGCACTCAACATGGCTCTCTGATACCACTTGTTGGGGAAAATCTAGAGATTCAAACAACAATGAAACAAGAGATATGAGAGAAAAGCAATCTATTACTCATGAATAGAATTTACAGGAGAAATCTCAACCAGAATTTCTCGCAAACAAAAAACTCTCAAATGGATCTCTCGCTCTGGATCCCTCTCAATCCTCTATCTTGGAATGCTATTATAAGAAGGGAATGACTAGCTATTTATAGGATATTAGGAGGCTATAAAGACAACAAGAGTTAGACCAAACCCACTAACTCTCTGATACAGCCAAGAATGACCAAACTCACTAACAAAGTGGCCAACTCACTTGCGTAACAAGCCAAATGAATGGTGGCTTGACTCCAACATTGGGTGCTGTGCTGGATCAAAATATCAAGTCAGAAATTGTGCTCCACTTGCGTTCAGTGAATATTTTCTCCTTATCCCACCTACTCGATCATATTGTGCCAATGACATCTTATTTCTCTAATTCTTAAAGCTTTACATTATTAGAAGCTTCAAATCTAATATTTATACTGATATATAACCTATTTTGATGGACTGAGGCTTGATTAGTGAAAAAGCCATAATTAAGCATAATTGTGAGAGATGAAGTTGCTCACTTTACGTGGTCTTTAATTAGATTAGATTCTCTTGGATATTTAAGAAAATCTTTTTATCTTACTCCCTAAGTCACTTGACCCAAAATGAAAACGACGACGACTTGAGGATAACGTTGAACATCTTTAATCTTTATTCTCCCATGAGAGAGACGAGACTCGCATCCAGTCTGCTTCTTCCACTAGTTTACCCTTCAAGTTCAAACCGGGTGCTTTAATCAAAAGGAATCTCTACGATTGCCAGAAAAAAAGGGTGGCCGTGCAATTGAGCCGATCCATGAGGCAATATGGGCCAGGGGTGCGACGGCCCGCTATCCGTCCACTGTCCAGAGCGGGAAGTTATCGCTGCTCTGTGAAGCCAGCCTCACGCATTGCCCTCCTCTTTAGGACCCATAACGCTCGGGCCTTCGCCCGGGCCGCATGACCCAACTCCCAACTTGGAGCGGGCAGGCCAGCATTTGCGGCCCCAAGCCCTGCCACAATGGATCAAGCCATTATCCAAGCCACCTTAACGCCCCCGCCCGGGTTACAAGCTAACGCTACTTAGCTCGGCGAGATGTTGGAATTTCACGTGTCTATTATAAGGAAGTATGCTCTGTTATCGATACGCGATGTGGGACAAGTAAACAAACATACGCATGTTGTTATTGTGTATGACCTGTCTGAGCTTTGATTTTGCTTTATTTATCAAATAGGATGGTTTGAAAGCTTTCGAGTTAGTTATCTTGACATTCTTATGATACGAATTTGGGGGCGGGGGGAAGGCACTGTTATCCTTCAAATACATGAACTTTTAAATGTAGGAGCCATTGTCACTCAACTACCACATGGTGAATGATTTTCCCAACTACTTATACTACTGGGATATTAAGCTTTTTCGAGGCAAAGCAGTTAAATAAGTCATCTTTGATTATCACAGAAATGGATGTTTTCCTTTGCTTTGCGGCATCAGGCTGCATTCGTGATAGTGACAACTCTTAACAACAATTATTATTAGTATTTGTTGTCTATTTTAGTTTTAAGGTATTTCATCTTGTCATGGTGCTTGAAAAGAAACGTGTGAGATGTTGCTGGAATTTCAAAGGCTGTTGTTTGGATTGGATATAATTGGAATGAGATTTTGATTCATTCTGTGTGATAATGGTTCAGGTGTTTATAACCACCACTAAACGGGTAGGGGATGGAAAAACTCTTTAATGTCTAAACCAAAGCCTGCTTAGGGAGACTCTTCCATGCGAAATTGGAGTTGTGTTTGGAGCTTTCAAAGAGAAGACAATGCAAACTATAAAACAAAGCCTACTTGAGTGTGGCCTGACTATGTTAGAGATGTTAGTAGATTATTCTTAATAAAGAGACCAATTTAAATACCATAAATAATAGTGGGATTCTAGTTATCACCATCCCTTTATGAGAAGCACCCATAGCAATTTTTTTCCAGATTCTCTCTCCTAAGCTAATTGTGGGTTATATCCTTTAACAAGAAAATAATTGTGTAGTATCACTAGCATTATTATTGTGTGCAAATGAATATTTTAATATGTCAAAAGTGCTAGACAAATGAAACGGCTCAAGCATTTTTTAAAGAAAAAGGTGGCTGTCCAATTGAGAAGACCCATGTGACAATATGGGCCGGAAGTGCTACGGCCTGTTATCCTTCCACCGTCGAGAGCGGGAAGTTGTCGCTGCTCTGTGAAGCCAGCCTCACGCTTTGCCCTCCTCTCTAGGAGTCACGAGGCTCGGGCCTTCGCCCGGGCCGCATGATCCAAC
Organism: Diospyros kaki; assembly: GCA_036245055.1. Lineage (NCBI taxonomy): Eukaryota > Viridiplantae > Streptophyta > Magnoliopsida > Ericales > Ebenaceae > Diospyros > Diospyros kaki. The sequence continues at coordinate 6,307,641 of BSEG01000016.1, read as the reverse complement.
TCCCAACTTGGACCGGGCAGACCTGCAACTGCAGCCCCCAAGCCCTGCCACAATGGATCAAGACATTGTCCAGCCACTCTAATGCCCCCACCTGGGTCACAAGCTAACGCAACCTAGCTCGGCGTGATGCATTCCTCTTAGTCGTCTATTATAAAGAAAATTTTTCGGATGTCAATAGACGATGTGGGACAAGTCTTCTTTTTTGTTGGTCAAATTGCTGCCCCCACCAAAACCCATCGTTTGGTGGTTTCGGGCTTTGCAAACAAAGGGCGTCTAACCCAGGAAAATGCCAAATTCAAGGCCAATTCATTAAATCATTTCTATTTTTGCCTCCTATTATATACCATGGCAAATTCAATAAAGTTGTCTTCCTTTAAAAACTGAAAAATGAAACCTCTAAAACTAACTCTCTACATAAATTTAGAATATTTTTTATATTTTATATTTTTTGATTTATATCTTAATTAACAATAAGTAATGTTTACTATTGATTTAAGATTATGGTTAAATAACAATAAATACACTTTATTTTTTAATAAAATTTATTTATTATATTTTATTTTCAACAACCAAACAATTTTATTGGTTGATGATAAATATGTCCTATTTTAAACAATTTAATCAATTAATAAAATTGTTTAATTATTGAAAACAAAATACAATAAATATATTTTTTTCAAAAAACGATAACAATACCAACCATTATTTTTAGGGCAATGATTAAATAGCAATAAATATATCTTATTTTTAGATTAATTGTATTTATTATATTTTATTTTTAATAATTAAATAATTTTATTAGTTGATAATAAATATATCATGTTTTAAATAATTTAATTAATTAATTAAATTTTTAATTATTAAAAAACAAAATACAATATATAAATACATAATATTTAAATATAAGATGCAGTTATTATTATTTAAAATTATTATCTATAAGGGGAACACAAAATTCATTATCAACCAGGAAAACCCAATCAAATTCTGCTACTTGTGCATCTAACCTTATCTATAGGTTGACAAACCTCACCCTCTTTTTGGGACCAAAAGATAAAATTCTCTTTTTAGAGGTCCCCATAATTCAATCCAAAGATTTCTATAAAAAAGTTAAATTACAAAATTCGGCGATAAAAATCAAACACAGAACCTATATCAACTATATAACGACTAAATTCAAGACTTTTTGAGATCAAAGCATATACAATTCTAATCACTAAACTACACCAATGGCGTGACAAACCCCCCTCTCTCCCCTTCCCTTTCCTTGTATTTCAATTAATAATAACAATTTGGTGTGAACTTAGTAAGTAACTGGGAACATATAATAAAAAAGACGTGATGTGACATTACAATTTTATAATTCAAAATATATCTTAATAAATAGAGAAGTGGTAATAAATCAGACAATCAGCGAGCGTTAACCTTAATCCCCGATGTTTCTTTCTTTCAAGACTTTTAAGACTTTATTTATCATACAATATAATAATATTTTGTCACGACTGACAAAATGCAAAAGGAAAGAAAGCGTGTGGAAATAGTGGCAAGAGAGAGAGAGGGCTGTCAATTTCTTCTAACATTGGGTTTTAAAGATTCTTCCTCCCTCCTAAGTTCTGATGCCGTGTCGCTATGGTCTTGCAATTGCAAAGACGCTTCCGTCACGTTTCTCGTCGGTTTAAGCACTTTCGCCACCACATCAACTCAATTGCAAAGACTATTCTTATTATTAACTGTGGCCAGAGAATAAGAGTCAAAGTCTACCCATAATAATATCCACAGCCCTTTTTTTCTTTCTTCACCATTTCCATTTTCCCTTTCTACCCTCGTCTTAAATACTTATTTTCCTTAATACCCAGCCACTATTTATTTATTATTATAACGCTCAAGGCTTAACATTGTATAATACTCTCCAAATTAGAGTTGGCAATGGTTTAATTTGGTTTCAATTTTTTCTAAAATCATAATCAAATTAAACTTAAATTACTAAAACCAAAATCAAACCATTACCCATTTAATTTTAAAAATTTAAAACCATAACCAAACCATTCGATTTCGGTTCGATTTCGATTTAATCATGGTTTTTTAGTTTAATCCATACCAACAAAAAAAGACAAATAGCATTCATAAATTTTTTTTATAATTTCACAACAAAAAAAGATAAATTCTAATAAAGTTACCTTATTTTTGCATAAAGTTACAAAACTTATTGGATATAAAATCACATCTTCAAACCTACAATTATTAAGATCAATAAATTAATATTTGTATAATTAAATTATAATTTAAGCTAAAAAAAATTAGCTACAATAGTTAATACTTTCATCAACAATATTAATATATTCTTCGTAAATTAATACATATTCATCTAAAATGAATGAGCCAACTCCATCTAAACAAATTATAAATATAAAAAATAAATTAATATGAAGAGAGATGAGGCAGAGAGCGAGAGGCAGCGAAAGTGAGAGAGATCAAGGGCGAGTGAGAGCAAGAGAGGCCAAGCCTAGTGAGAGCAAGAGAGATCCAGCGAGGACGAGTGAGAGCAAAAGAGATGCAGAGAGCGAGGACGACTGGCGAGTTGGCGCGGAAAAGCAAGAGAAAGGAGGCAGAGAGGGTGATAGAGATCGAGGGCGAGCGAGAGCAGAGGCCGAGCCCTAGTGAGAGCAAGAGAGATCCAGCAAGGGCGAGCGAGAGCAAGAGAGATGCAGAGAGTGGGGGCGACTAGCGAGCTCGCGAAGACGAGTAAGAGAAAGGAGGTAGGGAGGGTGAGAGAGATCGAGGGCAAGCGAGAGCAGGGGCTGAGCCCTAGCGAAAACAAGAGAGATCCAGCGAGAGCAAGAGAGATGAAAAGAGTAAGGGCGAGGGCGCGCGGACGAGCGAGAGGCAACGAGGGTGAGAGAGAGCAAGAGCGAGGTCGAGAGAGGAAGGAGAAGAGAAGGAGAGAAGGGTTTGCAAGCAAGACAATTGAGCTCGAGTGAGCTAGGCTCCAGTGGGCTGGGTTGTATATAATATATATTATATATACATATTATACATATTATATTATATATAATAAATTATATATATATTTGATTCGGTTCGGTTAACCACCATTCGGTTCGGTTTCGGTTCGAGTTTTAGTTTGGTTTTAGTAAAAACTATAACCAAACCATACTCATTGAAACAGTATTCAGTTTTTCCTCAAACCAAATCATTACCCAATCAAATAGTTTTTAACTGCATTGACCGGTTCGATTTCGATTCGATTCCCCATAATTTCGATTGCAATTGCCATCCCTACTCCAAACCTATCTTTAACGGCTTCATTTATATATGTTTAAGACATTCAATATTTGAAGATCATTCTACCTTTAAATTTTTTATTAGACCTTTTTATTCGTCAGCCCAAATTTTTTAAGTTTTTATTAAGTAATGGGAAGGGTCTTTTTTCTAATTTATTATTAATATTCAAATTTTTTTAGTATTAAAAATTGTTAGATAACTAACTTTGATCTCAATTTTTCTTATTAAAAAAGAAATATTAATATCACTTTTTAGTATTGAACTTTGATGCAGAAACGGGCGTTTCAGAAATTTTTCGATTTCAAAAACACTAAAAAAGGCCAAAAAATATTTGTGGGCCTTTTTGTAATTTTAGAATCGTTTCGTAATATTATAAAAATATCAAAAAAAAATTTTATCTTGAAAAGATTAGAAATTGAAAAAATTCTATTTCTAATTGTCTCTAACTTAAAATTTATTTCTTTAATTTATTATAGAATTTATGTATGCTTTTAAATTGAATAATTATTTTTTTTAATTTTTTATATTAAAATTATATTTACAAAAAGATTCACATATATTTTTTATTTATGTATTTTGTATTTTTTTTACTATTTTTAGAAAATATTATTTTTATTTCATATTATATATTTTTTTTATGCCGTATTGAATTGATATAATTTGACGAGAATAAATGGAACACAAAAACAAATCCCATAATTAATATTTAAACCCAAAATCTCATCCCAACTAATTAGTACTTCTTAAACTACACCATAATAATATATAATTAATGTCAAATTCCATTTTGGTAATATATACAGTCCTTGAATTTTGAATTAAATATATATAAACCTTTAACTCTGGAATGGATGATACTATAAATTTGGTAACTGAATTTAAATTGGGATAAAAAATTCTTATCTCTTTTTATTAAATAAATGAAAGACATATTATTTGAAATGGGACGTGAAGTAGCATAGCAAACAAAGAAACATATTTTAACATTATTATTATTATTATTATGTTCACAAGAAGAAGAACTCCTCCTATCTATCTTTTTACAGCAACCAGAATACATAATAAAAGACAAAAATAAAAAAATAAAATGATTCCTACTCCCATCCCATGAATACTGGCCACTGTGACTATTCCGAGTCCACAAAGTCTGCGTACTGTTACTCTATTACTATTACTACTAATACTAATCCACCACTCTTCGTCTTCTGCCACGTCACTACTAATTCATTATTATTTATTACTATGCCGTGAAGGCCGGCAAATGGCCATGCGCCTTTACAGACACACAATTGGTCGTCGAATGTTTCATCAATCGCGTGACTCAAATTACGTTCCCTTTTGGATTGTCGGCCTCACCTCGGTGTCTGATGCCGACTCGACTCGTGCCCTCCAGACTCCGTTTCCAACTCACCCCCGCAACTCGTTCCCAGCTCTGAAGATGGCGAAACCGCCGCCCCCTTCCTGTTCATGCTCAGGATTCTCCTGAGCGACAGCAAACGACTCGACGGCGATTTGGTACCATGACTCGCCGGCGAACTCAGCCCCAACTCATCCACCAACTCGGACCTACTTGGCACATCGATCCTCACGTGTGCCGGCTCGAACGCCTTCCTTCGATCAGCCAACGATGAGGACGAAGCGAGGGAAACATCTTCCTGCTGCCGGCACGCCGCACAAGGACCGGAACTCGAAGCCGCTTCGGCACCATCTGGTTCGCCGACCGAAACAACAACGTTGGAGCCGCACTCCGGCACCGCCTCCACCGAGGACCGGCAAAGGGGGCAAGTGGAATGGGAATGAAACCACATGTCAATGCACTCCGTGTGGAAGCTGTGTTTGCATTTGGGCAATAAACGGGCCTTCTCATTCTCTTCGAACTCGCACAAGCACACGGCGCATTCTTGCGCATCGGGGTGGGCGACGGCGGAGTAGACGAAGACCGGGAGGGAGCTGAGGACGGAGGCGTCGAGGCCGCGGGAGGCGGCGGGGGCGTTGGGCTCGACGTAGAAGATCAGGTGGGTGCGGCGTCGGCTCCGGCGGCGGAGGCGTTGGCGGTGGCGAGCGCGGAGGAGGTACCAGCGGGCGTAGATGTGGAGGCAGATCATTAAAACCACCACGGCGAAGAGAATCACGATTGCGCTGAGCATTATCTTGCCACTGAGCGCAAAGTTACCGTTGGCCGGATTGTCCGGCGAGGGGTGCGTACCTTTCCTGTTTGGGACACCCATTTTGGTCTGAGAATGTTGAACAGAGAGGGAGAGAGCGAGCTGGAGAGTGAGAATTGTGGAATGAGATAGATAGAATTGGTATTTGAGGCGGGGGGCGGAGGAGGGAGAGAGAGAGGAGAGAAGGGAGGGGGGGGGGGGGGCAAGGTTCTTGATGGTTTCTGAGTAGTTGCGCTTAGGTCTGCGATTAGCACTGCTCGCAGTCTAATAGACGCCGAGCTTGACGCGGGGTTGACGAAATGACTTGTATACCCTCCGGCTTTTTAAATGTTTAAATTCCGTGTTACCTTCCTTTTATTGATTATTGTTGTTGTTACATCGTGGATTGGTTCCGTTGTATTAGGCTAAGCAGCAGCAGCAGCAGCCGACCAGACCTCTCATATCAATGTCATATGTCCATATGTATACTTATTTGTTCATTTATTTTTTCAATAACCAACATTACAGTCTTAATTTAGCAGCAGAAAGAAATAGGGAAAACAAAATATGATCATAGGATTTGACAGCAAATACAAAATATGATGTATATATGCCCTTTGAAAATATTTACCTATATTAGTGAGTGCAATTATTAGAGGGCTCGTGGGATAGTTGGCAAATTATAGTAGCTTCAACTGCGCCACTGCTGAAATTTGTTGCTGTTGTTGGGGGGGTATACTTATTATTATTATTATCATTATAACCCACCGGATCCACTTACCACTTGACTTGACAGTACCTACTCATCAGCAACTTTGATGGGCCGGGAGCGTAGGGTAAGGCCTGGAAATTGGGCCTCCTGCCTCAAAACTTTTGGACCAGAACCCAACAAAAGGTCCAAAGTCCACCTCGTCCAGGGATTTGGAGAATAAGATTAGGTGCGTTGACTGACCCACAGGCCACATTCACATGGATCATGCGAACCAAGGGCAAAGCCAAGATGGCGTGGCTTAAGAAATGAAAAAAAAAAAATTCATAAATATCTAAGTGAGAGAGAAAGAGAATTGAAACAGGATGGGACTAAGTCACGTGATAAGTATGGAGTGTGGTGGTCTTTCTTCGTAGTAGGTTAAGACATTAGATGAGTTGAGATCACAAGTTTTTCTAATTCATTATTATTTCACCCCCACCCTTTTAAGTCGTCGTCAAGTGTCAGTCAACCGCCCCTCTCACCTTCCTAATAAAAAAATTCCAAGTCCATTCAAATCCTTACATCTTTAAATCCATCATTTCACACCCCCTTCCTTATACATGAAATCAAAACTTATTTAATTATCATAAGTTTCCAAATTAAATTAATAAAAATTTAAAACGAATTTAACAATAATACACTATTATTTACTAAGAAAATGAAAACTATATAATACACTATTTAATATGTGAACTAATCTAAAATCTCAAGTAGTGGTATGGAAACAAAGTCATGATAATTGATCTCTTATTCAATCGTTAATTGATAAAAAAAATGATTATATATAAAAATAAATAAATAAATATTATTTGAAGCTAAGTATAAGCTAAGAAGGAGTGATCTCAATTCCCCACTCATGAGATATTGTTTCATCTTCATTCTTTAAGTATGGGATAAGAGTTAAAGAATGAAGCCGAGGAATTAGAATTTCTAACGTGCCTGATCAAGCCCTCAACCTCAAGCAATTGGTGCCTTCTATACTTAAAGTCCCACTGCGGTTAATTTTGTTATCACATCATTGGCATTTGTGTTGCATTATGCTCTGATGACTGGACGGTGGGACAGATAGCTGGGCGAACCGATCATTTTGATTATTGGTTGGTCAATCAATCATCGCCACAGCCCTTTCATCCCAAGCAATCTGTCTGATGTCTTGATGCTACTTTCCTCCTAAAGCTGAGTTTTTTCGGCAAAGTAAGGTAAAACACTGGACAGAAAGCAATGTCAATTAAAGACCTTTGGGTTTGGGCTCTCTTTAGATTATTATTATTGTTCAACTAATCTAAAAGATAAGGAATATTTTATGTATTTAGAGATTTTTTTTTTTTTTTGTTTATATGCGATTATATTGATTGGAGCATATCTTCGCCCACAAAACTAAATATAGGATACTTCATTTGGAAGCAAAACTCTTTTAGTTGCATAATAATAATATAATTGACAAATAAAAGCAATTAACAAAGTCTGAAACACATCTAAATGAAATGTAACACTAAATTTGGTTAGAAGTTAGCCTGCAGTCAACGATGTGATCAATGAAATGAGCAGGCACGTTGAAAGTCGTCGATCACTTTCTTTTTTGGAAAGTCATGCGAGGCGGAGGCTGAGGCTGCTTTTTTAGTTGATACGTTTTCTAAATGCAACAACCATCGGTAATGGTGGACCCTTAACAACGGAGAAGGATATCTATCTCATGTGTCCCACAAACAAAACAAAACAATCCCCAAGTCCAAGTCCTATTCGCTGTTTGGAGCTTGAGGAGGTAATTCATTAACCCAATAGCTAGCACTTAGCAGCAGTAAATCCCAATCGCCTTTCCCAGATTTCCTGCAGCCTCAGCCATGTCCATGTGAGATCATAAATGCATTTAAAAACACAGGCGTGGGTTTCCATTCCATTGGAATACTGAAAAAGAATGTGACTGCATTTACTAGGGTTCCCTAGTACCAACGCCACGCCCACCCTTGAGCCTCCAAACTCTCTCTCTCTCTCTCTCTCTCTCTCTCTCTCTACCCTTTTCCTTTTCCTCTGCAGAACCTTCAAATTAATCTTCGCCCTTTGCCTCAAGCAACAGGACCACGACCCAGATATTAAATTCATCCAAACCATACACCAGAGAGCGACAGAGAGGGAGAGAGAGACAGAAGAATAGAGAGATATATGCAAAACTCAAAAAGCATGTCAAACAAGTCCCCAGTGTTTCCTATCCCAGATCCTCACCACTTCAGCGACTATGGCTTTGATCCTCAAATCGATTACTTCCAGGTTTGGTTTCTACTTGCTTATATCTGCCTGTTTTATCCACTTCCCATTGATTCACTTCAAGCCCGCCCTTGTGAAAATGCAGGTGCTGGAGGAAGCAAGGAAGCACAAGCGAGAGACCTCGTCGAGATCTATAGACCCGCTCCACTTCAAGCTCCAGAAACCCATTTCCAAAGAGGACTCGAAGCGGGTCAAGAAGAGCAAGCGCCTCTGGTGGAGAGCCGCTCTCCTCTTCTTCAGCCGCCGCTGGACCCACGCCCACAGCCGCGCCAATCATCACGACGATGACGGCATTGGGTCGCCCCGCCGTGGTCGCGCCTGGTGCAGGGGATCAATATCCGGGCCCGTGTACATCACCGAGAGCCGAAGCGGGTCGCCCTCGCCGTACCGCACCACCAGCAGGCCGTCGTCGGGGCCGCTCGCGGGGACCTTGACGCCGACGAGGAGGGGCGAGGTGGAGGTTCCGTACATCAGCCTCCGGGACCTTAACGTGGAGCCGCCGCCACATAGGATCTCAACCTCTGCAGCCATGCCCTTATACCTGGTCACGTGAATTATAAATTCAATGTAGTATCATGGTGACTACTAATTTTTTTTTTTTTTAAACTTTTAGTCAGCAATTCAGTCCAAGTGATCTGGGTTTGATTTGATTTTTAAGTGTTTGTTTTCCGCTTTGATTAGAGAGGAGGTGCCTTTTCTGTGCAAATTTGCTTGAAAAAGGCGCTTTGAGCCAATGGAGGAAAATGAAGAAAACTTGGTGCTTTCTCTCTCCTCTTCACTGCTATCTGCAACTAGCAATCGGGGTTTGACCCACTAGGCTTTTTTTTTTCTTTTTTTTTTTCTTTCCTTTGCATTTTCCCAATGATGTCCCGAGATGGTGGCCACTGTCAAGTGCCAAGGCACAAAAGGAGGGAACAGATGATACGCCGACGCTTTGATTTGATCTTCTAAAGATGGCACTGATATCTCTGGGTCCCTGATACTTGCTTATTGTTATGATCTAGTTTTGCGGTACATTGGGGCCCCAACCGGAGGATTAGTCGGAACGGGTTTGTTTCGGTTCGGTATCCCTAGACGTTAGGCGGGCCCATATAAGCCAAGTTACCGTTACAAATATTCCTCGTCACAAGTGTAGATTTTTCATTGGATTGGATCCAACGACAGCGAACTAAATTACAAAAGAAGCATAGGTTGAATCATCTGAGCGGTAGCTCCATTGGTTTTAAATAGTGTTTAGGTGGAATCATCTCAGAGTGGTTCTTTGTTCGAGCTGATTAACAAGGTTTCCTTTACCTTCGTAATTCGGTAAAGGGGTTCATAATCTTATTAAAATTTACGTGTGAAGTATCTGTTTTTATGTGAATTATTTTTGGAGATTAAATTTTTAAATAGGTGACAGTCCAAAAAGTAGTAGTGGGCACCTGAGGATGGGGAGTTGTCATGATCGGGGAAGTGTCCAAAACAGGAGCGGCGGTGGCGTATGGCTGGCTATGCGACAAGTAGTCTAGGCCCCGGCTCATGCGCTGCTCTCTGGCTTTTTGGTTTTTGTGTCGTCGGGCACGACGCCCAGCCCACGTCTTCTTCCGCCATCAGCCAAATGAAAACATGATGCTACTTCAGTGCCGCTTATACTTATACAGGGGGGGGCCTGGCCTTTCCAATTGTCTTCTTGGTCAGCCCTGGAACCAGCTTCTTTAACATCTCTATCTGTCACCTGTCATCTGTCCTCTGTGAGTAATGTTTGCAAGTGACTTTTTGGCTTTTAGGCGAGTGAGAAAGGAGTAAAAAAACCTCAAATGCGCAGCGTCATCGCCAGGGATCTGTTCAACAGTTCAATGGAAGAACGGTCTTTTTACCAACCCAATTCAGTTGATTTTTTGTGTTAGGCTTGTGCGGTATAACAACGGGAGATTGTATTAAATTCTAGATAGCTTCTAAAGTTTATAAAGAATAAGAGACTCGCTAATACTCACTATACATTCACTAGATAACTAGCATGGTGTTTTTAGCAAGGGACGTTAGCAATTATTATGGTCTAATGGCTGTTGATACCGGTTAGGGAGAGTTAAAAAGGAAGAATTGTAATTTATAATTAAAAGGGACACTTTCCATTTCCATGAGTGTCTTTCTGGAGCAAACCATGCAATCATGTCATCTCTACTTGCTTTTGAACCAAGACAAAGAAATATTTAGTGTAAGATATTCATATTGTCACTAGAGATGATAATAAGTTAGTCTATTTATATCTATTGAATAAATGTTTAAAATATAATTTTTTTTGTTTATATACATTAAAATCAAAATTTTTTAATTTTAAATAAATAAAACTTATTTATTGAATCATTACTAACTAACTACATTAATAATACATGAGAATAGAGTAGCGTGATAGTAATATTTTTATAAAAAAGAAATATATATATTTATCTTATTATTTATATAGAAAATGAGAGGTTTCAATTTAGCATTATTTCTTTTTGTTCAAAGGTATAGTCAAACGTGAGTTTGCAACAACAAGAAATGGGCTCTGACAATGGATTCGTCAGGAGATAGTTGGCACCTATAAACACTTAAATAAAGTGATAGAATATCGATAGATTATAAAAAAAAATACATATTAACTTTTTGACATAACTAATTTATATAGAAGGAAAAGTCTTCATACATGCATGTATTGAGCCTTACAGGGTAACATCTACTATTAATAAAAATAAGATTCTGATGAAATCTGGAACAATCACAGGAGTACCTAGCATATAGAGTAATGATGGCTGCTAGAAATTGCTACAAGACTAAGACCGGGTCAAGATTGGGCTGTGAAGTGAGATTGGGTCGGGATTGAGCTATGATTGGACGGTGGACGAGCTGAGATTGGGCCAATACCGTCCAAGCACAGATTAATAAGATAAGAAATCTTACTTTAAAAAAGAAGTAATACTTTATAGATTAAAGTTTGATGCTTTGAAGGCTATACTTGAGAATATCAATCTGTGCTCCAATTGAGTGGGGCATACTGTTTTTGTTGCTTCCCCAATCCCCAACCCCCACGCTTTAGTGCTTTAATCATTCATTAATACTTTCAAGTTTCAACTTCCAGCTTCCCACCTCGGTTGTTTTACTTATTGCATCTTAAAAAATTATATTAATTTCTCCTTAATTAAATATTAAAATATGCTTAGCTTGTAATAATTCTGTAAGATTTTAAAAAGTTCTGTGGGTCTAACATATAATTAATTAATTAATTAGAATAGTATCTTAAACTCTAAATTAATCCCAAAATATATAAAGAATTAACTGCGGGCGTAAGATGGAAAACAACAATCCATTCACAAGTTAAAACTTATAAATTAGAATGGCTAAAACTACTGTTCTTATATATATGATTAAATTGACAATGAGATCCGACCCAAAAATATCTCTGCAAGATACTTGGCTGTAAAGAAGGAAGGGTCCTATATATTAAACAATAATAGCCACTCTTTGTTCGAGCATCTTTCCAGAATTCAGATTCCTTCCCAAAACAAAAAGCCTTCTTCTTAATCCCTGGCTGGCTACTGCAGAACCTGAAAGCGGCCAACCCCGTCTCGTCTTCAACCTTGAATCAACGACGCCATTTCCAAAATCAACAGGGTTCCAATTCCAGAGGGGAGAGACAATTCATGGAGGCAATAATAGAGCACAAGACAGTGGGCGTGAACGGCATAAGCATGCACGTGGCGGAAATAGGGCAAGGCCCCGTGATCCTATTCATCCACGGTTTCCCCGAGCTCTGGTACACGTGGCGCCAACAGATGGCCTACGTGGCCTCCCGCGGATACAGAGCCGTCGCCCCGGACCTCCGCGGCTACGGCGACACCACCGGGGCCCCCGCCGGCGCCGCCGCATACACCAGCCTCCACGTGGTGGGGGACCTGGTGGCGCTGCTGGAGGCGGTGGCGCCGGAGCAGGGGAAGGTGTTCGTGGTGGGGCACGACTGGGGGGCCATTATGGCTTGGGCTCTGAGCCTGTACCGGCCGGACAAAGTGAAGGCTGTGGTGAACATGAGCGTGGTTTTCACTCAGAGGAGCGCCAAGTGGAAGCCGCTCGACGCCTTGCGCGCCGCCTATGGCGACGACTACTATATTTGCAGATTTCAGGTTCTTAAGACTAATTCATCGTCTCTCTAATTAGACTAATAATAATCTCTGGCATGCATAATGCATGATGCATGATGCATGGGTGGTGACTGTGCATCCATGTGAGATGTCGTCTCGTCCATGTCATTTGTGCCATTTCAATGTTGTACTTTAGCCATCTATCTATTTTAATATTTCAGGATAATTAATTAATGTGGGGGTGTTATTATAAATTTAAAATATTTTAGGAACCGCTGCTTCCCAACATTTTTCCTATCTTTATAGACCTTTTATATATATATATATATATATATATATAAATAAAATAATCGGATAAATTCTACCCACCAATAGATGGGTTTTTACTTTTTAATTAGGTTATTTTTACATGTATTCTTCCTCTCACTTGTTTTAATATTTTAGGTCTTATAATTTGTTTAAAGAATTTTTTATCACGTGTCTTGATCTGTGATTAGCTACATTAAATGTATCTTTTATCTAAATAATTTTTATTAGTTGCGCTTATGTTAATAAATATATTTATTTTAATACTAAACAAATAAAAAAGATAAATTTCAAACCCTCTTAAATTTATTTAAATTACATCCATTACTTGTCAGAAATAACACAATCCAATTCCATTCTGTTGTCTGTGTTAAGTTTGTCTAACTTGATTATATAACCCACACCCTTCTTTTGATTTTGTTTGCGTCAAACAAACCTTATGTTGCTCGACGCAAGCAACATAACAACTTCGTAAAACAATCTCCCTTAATCATAATAAATTCTTAAAATTAACTATTTTATTCTTTATATTTAAATTACTTCTCTTTCATTTCTCTCACATTTTTCTCTATTCTCTCTTTTTTAGTCTTTTTCTCATCTCTTTATAATGAAAATTTTCTATTGCCCACTCCATTTCCAATGTCCAACACACTCAAACGGAAGAACTTATTTTTGAAATAGCTACTTCTATTAATTAATCAACAAATCAATGAATCCTATAAAGCTCTTATTATTTCACTTTTGGTATCCCAAAGACCATGGCTTACTTTTATTTTTCACAGCTCGGGTCTAACATAAAATATATATATATATATATATATATATATAAAGAGAGAAACATTTGAGCTTCTGTCCTGATCTATAGCTCACATTATTTTGTATAATTTTTATTGACAAGAATTTTGTAGTTTTGTAAAATTCATATGCAGAGCATAAGTCTCTTTTAATTAAGAAAATAAATATTAATGAGTGGCATGTTTGTGTAGGAATTCATAAATAAATAAATTACAGGCAGATCATATTATATTTATTTATATATAATCACCCTTAATTAGCAACGGACGATGCGATGACTCAACTGGTGGTTGGTGGTTGCAGAAACCTGGAGAAATAGAAGCTGAATTTGGCGACATGGGAACCAAAAGAGTTCTGAGAAACTTCCTCACGTACCGAAATCCAGCTCCCCTTCTTCTACCAAAGGGCATTGGCTTTGGAGATAAACCAGATGCTCCTGTTCCTCTTCCCTCTTGGCTCTCCGAAGAGGATCTTGATTACTATACCGCCAAATATCACGACTCTGGCTTCACCGGTGGTTTGAACTATTATCGAGCTCTCGACCTGTAAGTACATACCTATACATATGGGTTGGGTTGATGGATTCATTAATTGCTCAAGTTTGGGGAATTCCTCTGAAATCTCAAGGCACCATTCGTACTTTTTGTTTCATGCATTTTCTTGGCTTTTGATAGGGAACTCTTGGAATTTCAATCTTGGGTGAGACCAGGATTTTTAGCAAAATTAAATCTATGTATGCATCAGGAAGCTATTCTAGGTGGGAATAGGATGGATACCCAAACAGATTTGTTGCCAATAAATAGGCCCACCACTATCACACCAAGGTTGTGTGTTTCATGAATTGTGCCATAACTCGACAATCAATGTCATCTCATCTCAGAATGAGTGATTAGTTATCTGGAGGAGGAGGATTTTCAGTTTCATCCACGCGAAAACTATGTCAATGAGAAGGTAATAGTGGATTTTTCTCATTATTGTGGGATTACGAATGTAAGATTTACACCCGAGAGACCACACTAAACATCTATGTCCTCCTCCTGATTTCTGTGCTAGAACCATTTCTAACAAGTGCCATAAGTACCTAACAACTCTCTGTTTCCATTCTTGTTTGGTGGGGTCTTGTTTTCCAAGTTATCCACCTACATCTCTAACATTTAAAGCCGATGCAATTAATATGTTGACCCCTGTTGCAGAAACTGGGAACTCACGGCACCATGGAGCAGGGCGCAGGTGAAGGTGCCGGTTAAATTTATAGTAGGAGACCTCGATCTGACCTACAATGCCCCTGGTGTCAAGGATTATATACACAAGGGAGGCTTCAAAAAAGATGTCCCATTCCTGGAGGAAATAGTGGTCATGGAAGGAGTAGGCCATTTTCTCCATGAAGAAAAGCCTGATGAGATCAACAATCACATTCTTCGCTTCTTCAGCCACTTTTCATCTTCTTCATGTTCGGTTTCTTAGGACCCTTTTTTCTTGCGTGCTACTGCATCTGCATCTCTGTGCATGGCTCTTCTGTTCTTCTTACGTAAACTGCGTGTTTCCCAGTGATATCACAAGTTAATAAATGGCTTCTGAGCCTGATCTTATTTATTATTACACGAGCCCGTTGCAGGACTATAAATTCTTATTTTACCATGCAAAGGTGACATATAATCCACAGTTTGTGGGAAAATCTTTTAACTCCATCGGTAACCTAAGGTACAATTGACAATCAACTCAACATGTTCATCTGACGTTGCCTTAAATGGGTACCTCAGTTTAACTTAATCGAACACAAGGTTCAGACAACAATCTGTCAAAATCACCATGTTGACTCTGTACGGAGGGTGGCCACCGGCCACATACCAGAAAACGTGATTTCATTCATACGGCATTTAGTGCCTAGCTTCAGCTCAATTTCTGTGGGATCTTTCGCGGATCCCAACATCAAAGTGAACGTCCAGTAGGTCTGTTATGCCAGCAGTTATCTTCTGGCCTGCTTTGACAGGGCCAACGCCTTGAGGCGTGCCTGCACAAACAGATTCCAACGTAATATGAGTTACAGAGGACAAACAACCATTTATTTTTTGAGAGAGGCTCAGGGCTGGACAACTATCAACTTTAGGCCTCAACTCTCAGATGTCTTGTTTTTGCACCAAAATAAATTGCTAAATGGCTGCATTCAGATGCATGCCCGTTCTGATGCTTCTTTGCTTCTTCCATGTTGCCATGGGTATAACTAAAAAAGGCCTATTTATATGCACTAGGTTTCCACAGTTACAGGAACTCGAATGGAATTCTTGCTCCAATTTTTAGACCTTCTCACAAAAGAAAAATAAATGGATAGAAGCAGCAGAATTGGAATATATCCCATCTTATTAATTAAAGCAACAGGATTTGTTCAACTAGTAGTTGTTCAGAGAAGCTTCTAATCTAGAAGGCGAGAAAAAGTTAAATGGTATGCCTTGGCAAAATTATTATTGGATAGATAAAGAACAGAAAAAAAAAAGTGTGACAATAGGTTTGCCTGCCAAGGAAGAGAAGTATAACTGGAACAGATCCCTCCTGGATTTGCAGTACTAAATATTTGCTTGTTCAGATTAAAAAAAAAAAAAAACAAATTTCAATAGATATCAACAAGACAATAAAAAAATAAAGTGAGAGGGAGGAAGAAGAAGAAGAAGAAGAAGAAGAAACAAGCTCAATGGAGTATCCACAGGCCAAAACTCAACTTGTTTTTCCTTTAGTTTCAGGATTTTTAAGTTTCAGAATATACTTGCAAAATTTTGTTAGTGTTAATTGGTCAAGTTTAAATAGGTCGAAATTCAGATTTAAAAAAATAAACCAAATAAATTTTGAGATTTTGTTTATTGAGAAATGAAAATCAGATCCCAAGAAAAGATAGCCTTCTAATTTCAAATTAATATGGACCATATTGGAGTCATTTTAAAAATTTCACCTGAACCTCAGCATAATCAATAAAAAATAATTGAAAGGATTAAAGTTTTTCCAAAATTGTCCATAAAATGTAAATATAGGAAATTTTGATTGAAAGGAATTCTCTGAATTAGATGTACAAAAGATGCTTCAAAACCATGACTAGATTATAGATAATGAAACGCACAAATAAATGACAAGACTCTTGGTTTTTAGAGCCTTTTTGGAGATGACTATTTACAGGATATAGGTGTACTTTTTATCCTTTTCTTTTGTAGATGGGCAATAAACCTTGGTACCCTCTGCACACATTTATCCTTTCCTTAAAAGGTCAAAAAAGGAATAGTATAGCAGGCTCCTTCAGGCAAGGGGAGGAGGGAGAAATGAGAAAGAATAGCACTCCTAAAGAACTATTATGGCCCCAGATTCCTCATGCAGCTACAATAACAAAAACATCAGTTAGTAGCTGGCTTGTGTCTTTCTATTACGCCCACAAAGAAGGAGGATGGGTAAGCAAAGCAAGCACTTGAACTCTACCCAGGTGTGCTTCTTGCATTCAGTCCAACAACCACACATTTAAAATTGGATAGATTTATGCCTAATTTTCTGTCTTTAGGTCCTGCCCTTGAATTCCCAGAAATGGTAGATTCATTGCTTTTATAAATTTTAAGAATGTGCCAAGTTTTATGACTTAAAGTGTGCCTAGGAAAAACACTGTGGAACATCTAAATTTACTAGGCAAGAAGTGAAATAATACCTGTTAGAATAACATCTCCTTCCAGAAGTGTCATGATAGAGCTTATGTGGCTAATCAAATAAGGGATCTTAAAAATCATATCCTGGGTTGAACCTTTCTGTCGAATTTCTCCATCTACCTGAGAGGAAAAACATGTACTCAGTAATTGAAGTGAAATACCTGCTTAGGAAAATGCAAGGAACACTAATAGAAAGAAAAAGAAAAGAAAAGAAAAGAAAGTTGACAAATTATACCTTTAACCACAATTCTAAGTCATGTGGGTCTGGCACAATTGATCTGGGTAGCTGTAGAAAGAATTCCCAGCTATCAAGTTGGAAGACAAAATAAAAACTGTCACCACACTAAATAGAAGCAAAGAATAACTGTGAAACAAGATGACTATGACAGTTTATTCATGTTCATTATTTCCTGATACATCCACTTCACTAATGTTTCACACCGTGACTTAAACTAATTGCCTAAAGACCTATTGTTTCCACCTAGATGTGAAATAGAAAAATAAAGGCTAGCTTGAAGAGAATGAATGCCAACCAAATGTTTCATCTTGCTTCAAAGTTGCCCTCATTCCCCTTCATCCAGCCCATAAACATAACACCATAACTATTAATTTGAAGTAAGATCAACCATATTTATAAAATAAAAATGTGGCCAGCCATTTAATTCCCACCAGCCTCAACCACCTCCATTCTGCCTGAATTTCTGAAAAGTAGATACCCATTTGTATGTGCACTATATGCACCAACAAGTCTAATTCAGTGTCTCGGCAATCAATCTTCAAAATGAAACTGAAGCAGTATAAGCAAAGAGATAAGACTACACAATAGTATAATTTGATCCTTACAACAGAGCTAATTGGTGTGAAAGTGTCCTGCCCTTTAGCTACAGTCCAAGGAAGACCTGCAGACTGGCATATAACAAGAAAAAGGAAACCCATTATCAAAACAGAAAAGAATGATTAATCAAAAACGACAGAAACAAGAAAAGACTACTATAGTTGTTTCTAGAAAATTAAAAAATAAATAAATAAACAAAAAATCCTTTATGGAAAACCAGGTTTAAAACAGAAATGAAGTCTATACTAGATTTTTGGATATATTTGAAGTTGGTGTATTCATACAAGGCAAAAGACAGTCAATTAAAACAAAAAATGAACACAACAAAAGTGTTGACTATACTCAAATTGACAACACTTCAGGAAAAAGATTCCTATCTGATGAACTTTTGCAGGAAAGCCAAAGGAAGAAAAATTTTCACCTTTGCGGAAGCCTGAATTTCCCTTGCAGTCATATCCAGTGCAAGTGCATAACCTGCAGATTTAGGTCTTATGAGATACTATATCAGTTAACTATAATTTCTGAAAATTTTGAAAAATAACTCCATTTACCAAAGCTATTATAGTCACTGCAAAATATTTGCCCTTCTCCTCCTGTGGGTTAAGTAATCCCCTCAAGAATTTCTAGTGTTCTCGCCTATTCACAATTGATCCCAAACGCACAAAAAGGAGTGCCAGACCAAAATATCGTCAAACCTTATATCATGATTCTAGACAGAAAAGTGGTAGAGAAAGACCAAAGAAAATCTGACAAAAAATCCTAAACCTAATATGGGGTATAATGATCTTACTTAAAATACATCCATGGATAGAAATAGTTGGAAAGTTAGAATCCATGTAACTAATCCTTCCTAATGGGATTAAGGGTTAGGATTCTTCTTCTTGTTGTTATTGTTTCTCCTCCAATTACAAAAATGAGAATGAGAGCCATCAATCCCCAGGAAAAGTAAAATGGCAGCTTCAGAAAACTCACAGAAGAAGATGAAGTGAGCAAGGGTTGGAAATGATAAGACAAAACCTTTGCACAAACGCAAAAATCTCTATCCCCAGCTAGTGTTGTTCTATTTATGAAATGCTGAGTGTAACATCCTGGATCCTCACCTAAAAGTGCTAGTTGAAGGTGACTCTTGAGTTTACATGACCAAGAAATCTACCCAAAACCAAACCCCAGTAAACTGCTGATGTGGGATTGGCTTAACAAACTCATATCCTTTAATTCTTAGCATTGTCAAGCCAGAAATTCCACATCTCAATTTGACCCAAGTCAGTCTCAAACACTTTTCTAACCTACACCCACTTGGCACTAGTCCTGGGGTAGCTTTGATACCAATATAACACCATGGATCCTTGCTCAAAAGTCCAGGCTGAAGGTGACTCCTGAGTTCATAGGACCAAGTAATATTACCCAAGACCTCTCTAGTAGACTATCAATGTGGGAATAGGCCCTGATGCTGAGCATGCTGCACCAGTCAACATTAGAATCTTTGCTGAAAATGCAAGGATAACTATTCTCAACTTCTACTTTGAAGATCGTCTCCTTTCTTAATGCATGTTTTGAACCGAATTCCCTGATGCTGAGCATGTTCTTCTTGTTCTTAGGGTTTGAAAGAATATAAATCCCTCTTCATTCTGTTGTGCTAATTGAAGAAACCATCTAAACTTTTCCAGATACAGGTCCTCCACTTTTTGGAAGATCTAAATATCTGTTGCCCTACGAAGCAGCTCCTTTGAAGAAGCAACCATCTTGTCCTTCTATCACATTTAGCTGCTCACACCTGTCTCTTATCCATTCAGCTCCCACTTCCAATTCTAGGCAGTCTATGTTGTACAATACCCTCAACCAAGAATTCTACCTCCATTCAATTGGAACCAACAACCAATGCATTGTCACATTCCAAGGGCAGTAATTGTAATTTTCTTTTCCTTTCTGTTATAGATATTTATCCTTAGCTATAGGCAGTTATGCTTACTGGTTGTACTGCACATGGGTGCCTGGGCTGTGAGGCCATAAATAAGCCACGGCTAGAGAATGGGAAGGCACGTTGAGAAATGAATTGAATCTTTTCTTTTCTGTTATCTCTCTCTCTCACTTTCTGTTACCTTTCTCTCTAACAGTCTCCCTCTTCTTGTTGTTTCCCTTCCTTCCATCTGACTGAGTTCTCCCTCCCAATTCTGCTCTCTCGCTCTCGTAATCTTCTCAATTCCCTTTCTAAACCCTAGCCCAACCCTAGGGTGTGACATGCATTTCACTCAAAGAGTTGATCCTAGCATAGGGGAGTTTGCAGGCAAGTTCAAATCATGGCATCCCCCCAAGCAGTGTTCAAAACTAGGATTTTAAGCTACATTTATTTGGTTTTCTTTCTTTCTTTATTTCTTCTTCTTCTTTTTTTTTTTCTTTGGAATTGTGCTAAAAAAATCCAAGAATGGTATTTGTCAAATGATCATTTATTGGTTGATCATCCACAGGAAGCATATTCATCATTTCATTTTCTTTTCGTCTGTTTTTCCTTTACCCTAATAACTCCTAGTTGCAAACACATCAACATTGGAAATTCACTTTACCATTACTTCCATGCATATGGTTCACTTATAAGCACCGCAACTTTTGCAGTCTAAGAGGGATCAACTAAGAAACAGCAGCTAATTGTGCATACACAAATACAAGGCTACTGCGCGACAGAATAAATTCAGGAAGCAACTTTTAATAATGAATGAGAAATTCAGTCGATTATAAACAAAGACCTCCAACATAGTCCATAGCAGTAGCCTCAGGAACGTCCCGAGCCTTCTGGCCGATCACCACCGCAAGCTCCACCTCATGATCCAGCGACTCCAGAGGGGGCGGAACCTGTATCGTCCCTCCATTTTCCAAATACGAGGATGTCGGCTTCATAAACAACACGGGTTCCTACGCCAATACACCACGTAAGACTCTCCGTAACTTGGCCATATGGTTGTGCAATTGCAATTAGTGGCCTCGGTGAAGACCTAGATCAACGAAGAGAGAGAATTGGAGGAGGAAGTCGGACCTTGGGGACAGCTTTACCGAGTTCTTTGGCGTGGGCGGCGTAGTTACGGCCGACGGCGACGATCTTGGTTCCGACGCTCAGGAGCTTCTGATAAGCGGACGACGCAGTGGCCATGGTTGCTGCGAGGCGGCGATCTCGGCGGTGGCTCTGCCGAGCAGTGATCGTATTCTTTGTCTTTATATTGGCAACTATCTGCGACTGTATTAGGCTTAGGCCAACGCCAACGCGAGACATCTCCCTGACTCCGACTTAAGTTAAAAGTCCTAATTCACTAACAGAAATGATATTTGTAGTTGGGAAATAATATTAATTTGGATGCTTATTTACGGTACTATCGTGATTCTCGCATATTATTGTGTCCTATTAATAAAATAAAAAACATTAACATACGAGTGTTATAATAATATTATATTTTTATAATATATAAAGTTTGATCATTACAAAGTTGGTAAACTTTACTTGTATATGTATAGAAGTATTATTAATTTTTAAAAAATATTATTAAATTTTATCATAGTGTACAAAATTCATGTATAAATGGCATTACTAAATTCCTAAACCTTTTCCATAATGCCAATTCAATTTTTTAATGATTATTGATGATTTTGAACAACTGTCTAGACTTTAAATATACATTTTTTTCGAGAAGATTTGATTATTTTATTCTTTTACTTTCTCACATAAATTTTAATCGAAATCATAATATCATAGCATAGCGTGACAAATCCTGTTGCTGTGTAATTCAAAATATTGGAAATGTTAATTCCAATGGAACACTAAACCAGCTGATCATGAACATCTATGCAATCACAGTACTTGCAACCATGTGAAGTTATGCATTCACAAATCACTAACAGAGGGAGAACATAGCTAATATACCTTATCACAGAGAGAGAGAGAGAGTGAGAAGAGTTGCAAACAAAAACACATAGTGTTGAAACTATCCTCCTGTGAGTTTGTTTGCAGTTCTGCACTGTCTCAGGCTATTCAGCTTTGGCCCTTCTTCTCAGAGGCAAGCGGCAAAAGACCTAAAACAGGTGTCTCTGTCTCCTGGTGGTGATCGCTAGAAGATTGAGAAGAACGAAGTTCATCCTTGCTACAGTCTCCATTTCCAGATTGATCCCGTGACCTGAAGTTAATTGCAGCAATCCATCATCATAAATCAAAGCTTGAAGCAAGTTGGTTTGATACCCTTTTCCAATTTTAAATCACGGCATTGGGATATAGAAGCTACAGTTTTTCATTTGGTATCCTTGACATCAGAATTTGCTTTGTTTGCTCACAACAAACCATTTCATTTCCTTCCAATTGCATTCACCAAAATGAAATCTGCAATTTTGTTCTCAGAGATCTTTGATTCCTATTGTTGTCAAATACCTACCTACCTATGAAGTAATCTGATTTTGATCAGAAGATTATCCAATACATATGTCCGGAACATTCTACAAAGAAAGACTTGAACATGATAAAACCTGAACAATTAGTACTCATAGCAAGATATGTCAAACATTTTCTTCGTGCTCCAGAATATCTAAAATGTCCAGCAGAACCTAAGCAAGGCACTTTAAATTAAGAATGTCTTCACATCTATTTACTGTGAAAATTTCATAGATAACATTTACCTCTGGCAGAAAAAGGTAGAGGGCTGGTTCTTGAGCATAGCGCTTGAACAGCATCTGGTGAAGTGAGTTACATTCTCAGATAAATTGGGATTTGAGTCATTTGACTGCACAAAAAACATAACACGCCATCATAAGGTTTGCTTCTTGGTCAGTATTACCTATAAGCTGCAAATTCAAGGCTGGAATAATTTTTTGTGTTACCATTTCAAAGAATTCTTCATTATGTTTTACTAAGAACAGAGATTCTTGTAAAAGAAAAACAAGGGGAAAAAGCAGACGCTGATTCATGCAAGAAGAATGGTCATTAAAAGCAACAAGAATATTTTTACTAAGAACAGAGATTCTAGTACGATTGACAATGAAAAATCCTGTACTTACATTTCTGGAACTGAATCTTTCTACCTTAGGGAGTTCAATTTCCCAAGCCGTACGGCTCCTTTTTTCGTTGACCAGGACAATTGCACACTTGCACGTAAAATATAAAAGTAGGACACCAAGAGAGAACACCAAAATAGATTCAATCACAACTGCTGATCCCAGAGCTGCATCATACAAAATGAAGCAAATTTGAGTTCACTGGTATTTGCATATCTCTGCTCATGCTTCTCTTGATCAGAACCAATAAGGCTAAAAATGAGAGTTTACATGACGATAAAGATCCTTTGTCATGTTATGGTAGAGCCAAGATCATGTCTGGTAACAATTTGAATCCATTGAAAACTTGTTTTCATCAACATTTTCTATAAGGCAGGCTATGGAACCATACAAAAATCTCTCTTTAGATATAGCTGAAACTGAAAAATAACATCCAGAAAATCAATAATTTCTTCTTTCACAAAATGTGAAATCATTGAATGTGGGAAAGAAAAATTTCAGAAGAAGAATTTTGAGATGACGGAGAAATTTTAGGTTTTAGATACACATTTTTTAGGAAATTCAACTGGTAAATTGAAGCTAAAACAGGTAAGGATAGGAGGACTTGGATATAGACACTTCAACTCTTATCATTTTGGTGAAACCAGAATAAAGTTCCAGAATAATAAAGAAGAGTTAGACAAGGTCACCTGTGGAGAACGAGTTTAAGAAAACCTGCAGTGAGTGTTAACTTACCATGAGCTACCAATGGAGTCATTGGTTTTCTCCTTAACAAAAGCACCTTAGCCTCAGCCAAAAGAGGTTTCGACATCCTTTTTGTACAATCTGGATAGCAACCGTAATTTCCCATATCACTCATTTTCACCATTAAGACTACACCATGTTCTTCACCCTGGTTGCAAAATCCAGTTGAACTTGAGAAAAAAAATTATAAGAAGCCAACAACAACAACAACAACATATCCAGCTGTTATCCCACTATATGTGGGGTTGGCTACATGAATTCTAGACTTCTATGTGACAATACTGATTTTCCCAAATTTAAACCTGGTTGTGCTTTTCTATACTTCAAAACCTACAGTGAAGTTGGAGTGCATTACTGTACCATGCTTGCTCATTAATTACCTTCAGTGGCTTAAAAAGAAAGAGATGCATTTGTATCTTCTCTTAACAGGTCAATGAAGCATCTATGCACAAAATATGATGTATAGTGTACAATAGTTCCATTTTCAGAAAGCCATTGGAGAGGGTCATTTATACAACTTAACCATCATTTTGAAACTTCTAAAAAGGTCCACTAGTGTCCAAAACTCTTCCTACTTGCTACTGACTTGCACTGCAAGTCTGCAATAGCACAATGCTTCTGGTATAAGTATTTGAGTTAAGCCAAAAATAATCGCCCATCTAATGAACAGAAAAGCTCAAGTTAATCCTTATTGCATTTACTATTGCCCAAAAAAAAAAAAAAAAAAAGCCTTATTGCTTTTACAGATGCACCAATACCAACTGGATTCAGATATACATTGCTCAAAATTCTTCCATTCCTTCCACTTACCTCACAAGCATGTCTGTTGGATTTCTCACATATCCAAACCATTTTAACAGCGTCTTGAGCATCATATCCTCAATGAGCACCACTGTAACCTTGGTACGGATAATCTCTTTTAATTCTGTTTTTTCTTGTATGGTTGGAGATCCCTGAACATCCTATCTCAGTTATGTTCATATTTTGAACATGTTGATACTTAACTACGAAACATTCTGAGCCAACAATAAAGATGGTCTTACAGTTTTCTGATAAGATGTGTTTTAGCGATGCCAAAATAAAAGTACTGCAGGCAAGTTTATAGTTAACATAATGAAGTTCAAAAATCATGATTCTTTTATAACAGAGATTTCTCGACAATGTTATGATATAGCGGAATCCCATAATAACATGAACTATTATTTAACTGCACCTAGTATATTTATTAAATCATTACTGCCAATTAATCACTGCTACAAATGCTAAGAAGTATGAAAAGAAAAACAAAAATTCATACTTACTGATAAATTAACAAACGTCAAGCATATATATTAGCAATATAGCATAGCCAACCCCAGATAGTGGGATTAAGGCTTGATATGATGGTGTACTTACGTAATATAGCAGTTGCTGCATTACACTATTGCAAGCATTAACTGTTCCCCGAAATCTAATGCCTTTTGCTTTGACCATAAAGTGTTTTGAGATGGTAACAAATGTCTGAAGAGGCTGCCATTGATAACTATTCCTTAACTTCAGCTCAGTTGTACTGATGAGTTCAACTGGCAGTTTGGTTGACAAAAATCCAGAATCAACTTCCAGGGAAAACATGACCAAGAAGTGAGAATTGTTCCCTGTAATAAAATCAATTACAAGACCCCAGGCCTCGTGAGAGTAGTTCCTAACAGTTTCCAACTGAATCTGGACTGGCTAGGTTAAGAAATAGAAGCATCAAATTTTATATAAACAAAAAAAAACTGTCCTAGCAAGAGATGAGTAGAGAGCTAATGATATCATCACCAAGAAGACATCATTGATAGACTCTTTTCCACTTGATTCTTATCAAATGCCAATTTTGTTCCTGCTAAATAGCATTAACATAAACTGCTTTTCATGACAGCACAATCTTAAAAACCTTTATCTCCCAAGTAGTCTGCTAAAATAATTGCACAGAATTACCAGGAAAGTTAAGAAGATCCGGATCCCCAATCAAGAAATCACGCTTGTGTCTTTGTCTATCAAAGATGAGATGTCCTTCATTATTCTTCTTCTCAAAGAGAATAAACTCGGGGACATTAATGAATGGAGGATCATTAATTGGTTCCACCAAAAGTGGAATATCCAAATTGCTTACTCCATTTTTGTTCTTGGTAGAAACATGAATTGTCTCGTTCCCATAGAAGTTCTCATTTCTGATGGATGGAAATAGAACAAGTCATTGCACAAATTTGAGGTGACAAACAAATGGATCTTTGAAGAGAGAGAGAGAAAGTAATTGCATAACTTTCAAGTAATAAGAAGCTGATATAGGATATTACAGGAAAGAATGAAATATTTTCTTTAGTTGCTTGGATTTATTTTTTCAGTTTATCCATCAAAGGTTCATGCTTAATAATCAAATTATTCTTCTCTTATGGTATATTGGTCTCTAGGTATTTTTGGTCATACTACGCATTTTGGTAAATAATCACACTACAAAAAAGACAAATCAATTCAACAATTTCACACTTCAATATGCATTGAGCAAAACGGGTGTCTTAGTGCACAAGCTCCCACCATATGAGGGTCTAGGTGAGGATTCTTTTTATATGCAATTCTACCTTTGTTTTTCAATGACACTACTTGCTAGGCTCAAGGGTAAGTAAATATGATTTTGAAGATAACAAAAATATTTTTATGATATAAATGTATTTTTTATTCATGCAAAATGTAAATTTATTTTGAATTAAAAGTGGGTACAAAGAGTAAATTTATTTTGAATTAAAGATGGATTGTCTTTAGACACGTTTCCTTATTTTAATCATTTATGTCTCAAAAACTTATATTTGAATTTTCAAATCTTAAATCAAAAGAGAATTGTTTTTAGACATGTTTTCTTGTTTTAATCATTTATGTCTCAAAAGTTTATATTTGAATTTTCAAATCTTGATTTCTCATGCAAAAAGTAAATTTATTTTGAATTAAAGGTGAGACATGTTTTCTTATTATTTGAGAAAGCCTAAACATTTTTTGAATTTCAAACTTCATATTAACCTTTTCTTTAATGGCTAGTGTGTTTGGAAGATGTATATATATGGGGTAAGTATGAAGGCTCAAGGTTGAGATCAAACTTGATAGAGCATTCAAACAAGAGTGAGAAGGTTCGAAGTGCTAGAAGTGTGCTGGCTAGTGAAATTCTTAACCGTTGGTGACTTGTTTGTAATTGTCTCTGGTTGTAAGTTTGTTATTTTTACTCACTTATTTTGTGAGGGAATTGTATTTGCTAGTAGTGTGCTAGTGGTTCTTGCTTGGACAAGGGATTGTATGTTAGTTCTAACTCCAATTAAAAGCTAGTGTTGGTTCTAGCTCCAATTAAAAGGTAGTGTTGATTCTTCCTAGTGGAACCTCAAGCTAAGTCTTGAGAGAGAAGATTAAGCTCTTTAGAGCCGAACCTCTATAAATTTCTCTTGTTTCTTGTGGTTGTGTGATTTTATTATTATTAATCTTACTGCAATCATCACATATTAAGATTACAAATTTAAAAGTTTTCAAAAGAGTTAAAATTATTAATTTCTTTGAAAAACCCAATTCACCCCCCTATTGGATATTTTTCTGGGCAACACTACTTTCATAACTCGAACCCATGACAACTTAGCCATTGCCACCAACACCAAGAATCATCCTCTTGGCTATGGACTTAACATTTTGAAAAAAAAAATCTCATGGCACATTATTATGTGCTTAGATTAAGAAGGGCTAATCCAGTGAACAAAGTAGACCTTTCATGTGAAACTATAGAGATAATATTGTGCATTCCCCAGAAGAGAGAGAGAGAGAGAGAGAGAGAGAGTTTTAATTTAATTCAAGTTTTTTTTTTATAACTAAGTCATGAATAGTGTGAGGATATGAGGTAGGGGCAACTAATTTGTGCTTGATTGACTTGGCATATACCATATTATTTCCAAATTTTTTATTATTCAAGCATATGCTTATTCTAGACTTTTCACTTCTTGTCTTTTAAAAAATTATCTTGGCTTTCTGATTTCAGTGGTATATATATTAAAAAGTATGTTGTCGTAGCTTACATTCAATCCCTTATATCATGTTCCCTTTCAGGTTTCATGAGTAAAGTTGTCCAGAAGAACACTCTAGAAACGCTTGAGCCATCCTACATGGCAACTCAATTCTAGGACTTGTCTCACAACTTTCATGTTTCCTCTTTTATATATAGACCCTGTTCTTACTACATGGTAATTTCTTTGGTCCAGTTTCCATTGGCCTAGGAATAATAGACAACAAATCATTTCTCATAATATTGAGCTGGATGTATGACAAAATTCAATGCTTTAAGAATTATGACTCAGCAACGTTGGGTTGGATCAATATCATAAATTAGATGTCTGTACATTAATTAGTCGTCAAGATTTTGACAATATTTGTTGGATTTAGATTTGACTACCAATACTTCAGGACAACTTAGGCTGCCAATCTCTATAATTCTTTGAAAGAACAGTAAAAATAAGCATCTAGTGAGTATACCCGAGGTATTGGATTGACTGAAGGGCAAAATTGATTACTTCCAAACGGCCATGTAATATCAGATCTTTAGCTTTCCCCTCCCCTCTGCTCACAGAAAGCTCACTCCAGATAGGCTGCCAAACTTGCATCAGCAAAGGAGAGAGAAAGAGAGTTCCAGAGCATGCAATGAGAGAAACAGAGATGTTTTCCATCAAATCTGAATATATTATCTCAATGCCAGGAAAGCCACTGCAAACAGTTTTTTACAATAGAAAAGAAATTTCCTGGTTAATCAGAATGAAATTCCCGAAAAAAAAAATGTCTTTGTACCAAATTTTATCATTCAAAATATGGTATAAAGAGTAGCTTACCCAAACCTGGGACTAAGTATGTCTTCAGTTGCTTGTAATTGACTTGGAAAGGAAATAAACTGTGGTGGGATACCGAGGACAGATATGTTTACAGTACCAGAAGCAAGATTGGAATTGGCATCAGATATCGTGTATGAGAAAGAATCATTTCCGGCAAACCCTTCGTATGGTGTATACCTACAGAGCCATCCATATTGCAGCAGTGAACCATGACCTGGCTGTCAAGATAATAACATATCAGAGTAATGCCCCAAACAAAATCCTCCCCATAGTATTGGTGTAAACTCTTATCTGTGAAGGGAAGAAATAGATTTTGCAGTTAACAAAAGAATCACTATTTTGGCTAATAAACTATAGCCAATTTGGGTGGTAATTTATTGAGGGCAGTCATAGAAGTATAGTTGTATTTCTAAATAAATTTGTTTAAGAAAATATTTATTGATTTGAGGTTTAAAATTAAATTATAAATATAGTTCTAATAAATAACAGTGAGTACAGTGCAAAGACCTCAATTTTTCTGTAACTTCAAGTCAACACAAATTCAAGTAATAAGGACAAATAAGTTTTAATCTAAGACATTGACGAAATCTCTATCTTGTTATTGATGCAGCTTTAGTCAATTTCTCCATCTGGCAGTTTGCATTAAGGTCCTAGAGACAATTTTCAGGCTTCTAATCTTACTTTCGAAAATTCAAGAATACTTGCATTGCCACCAGCAAAGTAATCATTTTCTAGAGCATCAAACGCAATTGACTCATCCTCCGAAACTGATATTGAATCATCAAAGGCTTTAGGAAAATATTCACCTGAAGAACATAAAAAATGTTAATCATCAAAAGACAAAAGGGTAAATTGAATAAGGATATCTACATCAAATATATCAGTTCAAGCACATCATGTAAAGGTGGAAACTTTTTTGTTACTTCATTTGTCTACAATCACAGTCCAACTAAATAAGAATCAAAGCGAACCATATGGCCAATGGAACCATTAACATGTCACCAGGCCACATATCATAAGAATCTCAGTGATATAGACTACTTCATTATCAGGGTTCCTAGATTGCCAAACACAAAACTCTTCATGCCAGCTGCTGCTACCTCAACAAAATTCCTGATGTGTTGTATACAAGCATGCTTGTACACACCCTTTTAAAGTAGTCAGCAGATGAATTCTATAGAAAACTTTGGACAAAAACAGAATTGTTCAATTTGGAGGAATAATCTTATCTGTATTTCCTTATACCAATATTTGTAGTCAATAGTTACAGATCCTTCAGTCATTCAGATCATCAAGTCATGCCAAGTAATTGCCTTCGTGCACATTGATTTTGTTGGTATATGTAGTTGTATGTGACTTTCACATAAAAACCCTCATGTTCCAAAGATTGAGACTGGCAGCAAATGTTGGTAGCTCAAGATATGATCAGTCACTAAAATAAAATACAAGATGAATTGAGATGAATACAGTAATATATATGGCTGCGAGATACAAAATCGTGCACCTTCCACTCTATTGTTAGATTCTCAAGTTCCCCCAGAGAATTATTTGTGGCATCAAAGTTGTGTTAAGATAAATTCTTGCAGTCATTGCAGTTCACAATATCACTACATAATTCAATAGTGTGTGGGAAGGACTCACAATCTTCCATGAAGTCATAACTAAGGAAGCTACTTCATATTTTAACTTGTACACCATCACTAAGTTAGATGGTCCCGAAACTGATTAATGGTCATATTATACTTTCTTAATTTCCAAGGAGCTCAAATTGTTTCATGCATTCATGATATTGGCTACAGGCTATGATAAAAAAAAAAAAACAAACCTAGTGCATACCGCTCCAATCAACATGAACCAAATTTCAGATTCTCATGAAGCCCACCAATCAAGAAGTGGCATACGATCATCATTTCTAACAAGTGGAGAACAAATATATTATACATATTTCAAAGCCATTTCAACTTACTACTATAGACATTCACGCCAAAGGGACAGGGCAGGAAACGATTGCCATCAAATGAAGCACATATCTCATAAGTACCAATTTCCTCTGCCAAATATGAGCCAATGTATAAACCATCAGTGTCATTGATGAACTTTGAAGTAGAGAAACGGGATTTGTTGATTGAAGCCACCTCTAGGTTTAGCTTTGACTGTTGGAACAAGATAGGGTTGGAAAAGGAATCCATGAGCTGCACAACTATTTCATTCTTTATCATCTTTGGAACTTTTGGTGCATATTGCACCACTCCAGAAAGGGATGCATTCACCTCACCTGCAGAAAGATAATGAAACTATCTGTGTGGTTTTACAATAACATAGGGGTTAAAATTATTAAGATGCAGTGTATGGAACTCAGAGCACATGCAGTCATCACAGTGAATTTCAGGCTATCAAAAGCATCACAACATATGAGAAGAAAATGAAAAGACAGAAATAAGCACCTATAGAAATATAAGCAATCATCTATTACCAAGTATCAACTGTAGATGGAGTACAGCAATATGCTATCAGGATTAACAAAATTCATCTAATTTGAGATACAATAACATGAGACTTGGTCGAAGCAGTAAAAATGAACTACTTTTAACTGATGAGCTTCCCTCTTAGAACAGCTAAGGGAACAGCAAGTCAAACCACAAATAGAGCTGCAGTGTGCTTTAGGTTCCTTCTTCTATCATTTTGGAAAAATTTAGATAACAATTATGAATGATCTTTGAGTTTAACACTAGGAAATGCCAAGGCACAAAGAAAAAAGTTGGCCACATCAACCTCACAACCTTTTAAATAGTAAACTGTAAACTTATTCCATGAAAATACCATTTATATGGCATTATGTGACTTTTAGGCTCCCTTGTATTTAGGCTGAATGTATATTGACTAAACAAATGCTCTAACACAACTTGTATATAGGCTCATAATTATGGCATAAGTCTGGAATAACAATAATTCAGTAATTTCAGGGAGAATGTGAGAATTATTTGCAAATCTATGAATTTTAAAATAATAGAGAATTACTACGAGGTGCAGCATACAGAAAATTTCGTCCGATGCAAATAAGCAGCACAAATTTGAGAGATTTTTGAAACATATATCAGAGAATTTCATTAGTATGGATCATAGATATGGTAGTCCAAACCTTAAAATTCTGATCCCAGTATAGTCATGAACAGTTTAATGCAAGGGTTGCACAGAAAGTAGTCTGTTGCAACATCTGGCCAACATTGAATAGAACTTATAATCAATCTTCCCCTTTCACTCGTTTTCATTTATATCAACACTGCAGTAATAGATGTCAATTTTGGTACATTCAGTATGGGTGTGTTCATGTTTTCGTCTATAACATAACAAGGCTGAGGTCATGAACCCTGAAAATATGGGTATAACAGCTGATGGGAGAAGAGGACATAGTTGGAAGAGACAATAACATTTGAAGCAATGCCTATCAAACTTCTTCTACCAAAGAATCATGTGATACGTAAAGGTACCTGCAGTTACTTCCTTTCTGAATGGCTGACCCCCATTCAACGCAATATTTCCACAAAATACAGTAATTTCATATATCCCACTTTTTTCAGCTGTGTAAATGATATCAAAAGAGCTAGCCCAACTTTTCCTGTACTCGGTTGACTGAACAAACATTGAATGAAAGTGTTATTAGTATCAGGATCATATAATCCTGAAGGAAATATGCATATGTATCACCTACATTGTTAACTGGACCAACAGACGGTGCAGAAGCTGTATCCAAGCCGGTGAGAACACTGTAATTCAGTTCTCTAGTGGACCGACTACCTGTTTTTTTGAACAATTATGCCCCTATTAAAAATAACTCCAAATTATTGTCCAAAACAGCAGAATTAATGCTCACGCTTGTACCATTTACATTCTGCACAGGGTATATTCTTGGTTGTACAAAATGTGAATCAAATTCATGCACTATCCGCACTTGAAGCTTTTCTAAGTCAATTGGAGCAGGATACTGATAAGCATCTTTCAGAAGAACTGAAAACCTTCCAACTTCACCAGCCACAGAATCATTTAAACCAGATCCACTGATGATGCTGTTCACACCATCACAATAACCTATTCAAATTCAAGCATTAAAGTTGAGTCCAAACATAAAACCTATAACAAACATTATTAAACAGATTCTTAATAAATCATCATCCACTGGCAAAATAATATGGATTCCATTTTAAATCATCATTCAGTGGCAAAAGTTAAAACTGTAAATTTGTAATAAAACATATTAAAAATTTCATGTATAATGATTCTGTAATAGTTAAAGCTTCGAGTAACATTTCTTGGCACAAGTATAAATGCTCTACAAGCCAAGCATTGAGATTCTATGGGCAACCAGTTCATGCAAATAATGGCAGAACAATTGGCAGGAGGAAAATATATCAACTACAATCATTTCTGAACACAAATTCAGAAAATGATCTTTTGCGGATATGATATTAGAAGTTCCAAAATCACTAAATGATATTGCATACCAAAAGAAAACATAAAATTTGAGATCAATTTTTAAAACTGTAAGTAGCTTTTTTATTTTAAAGCTTCGGGCAAGGTATTTGACAAATAAAGCCTGCTAAATTCTTACTATTAAAATAATCATAAATTATAACCTTTCCCATATAAAAATTTCAATTTAAACAGTTAGTTTCTCATCACATTTGTGACCTAAGGTTAAAGCCAATGGTTAATCCAACCAAAGAGTCCTTGTAGATTACTATTTTATGGTTAATCCTCCTTGTGCAGTGTTGCTATATTCTTTCATGAGCTACAGTTATGTCCCAACAGTGGAGAGCAGGTCCATTCATCAGTAGGGAGATTCCAAATTGAGGCCATAGTGATTACTCTTGATAATTATATTAAAGCACATAGCTGGTTGAAGATCAGTAGACATTTCAAATAAAAGAGGATTATGTTTATTTATTATTTAGAATTATTTATATATATTTATATTTGTTAGAATTAACTTCTTGACCCCATCAGTCAAATAAAATGATTGTTCCGCTGGTTTGTGTCACTGCAATCTGACATTTATTTTCAAATATAATAGTAAAGACCAACTGCTTACAGTACACAACTCTTGATTTTGAGCATTTTAAACTTTTAAGGGTCCTAACATTCTGATAGAATTGATTTCTTAATTATCTAACAGCCTAATTGACCATGATTTCATGAGGAAGGCCATGAAATTAAATTGATTACTTCATATTTTGGATTAGGGACTGAAAAGTGCCAAAATTAGTTAGGAGAGTTCCAATAGTTAGAACACTAAATAGTCAGTTCATCTTTCTTCATTGAAATAAAAACCACTAGGTCACATAATGAAGATCAATAAGTGACTGACAACTTGATTATTTATATTGGAGAAATGTAGTCAACAACGTTCAATGATGTCAGAATGTAAAATCACGCTGCAGTTAGTTAAGCAAGTATTCTACAGAAAATTATAAATAAGTAAATAAATAATCTTTTGTTATGGACTACTTGGGTA
This sequence comes from Diospyros kaki, assembly GCA_036245055.1. Taxonomy (NCBI): domain Eukaryota; kingdom Viridiplantae; phylum Streptophyta; class Magnoliopsida; order Ericales; family Ebenaceae; genus Diospyros; species Diospyros kaki. The sequence goes on along the minus strand of BSEG01000016.1, from coordinate 6,273,352 downwards.
AATACTGAATTTATTCTAAAAAAACACAAAGCTATCCTTTCCACTGAAATTGATTCATTCTTTTGTATTTCTTCTCTAATATTTTTCTACTTCTTGCAAAACTAAGTCTTGTCATTCGAACACTCCCTGAAAAAACAAAAACACAAAAAAAAAAAAAACACATGAACTTCTTAGTCCTGGATTCAGTCTTGGTTGTGCTCGATAACAGAAGCAGTTAATTCTAATCATAAAATCATCTTAGAATGATGAAATTAGAAAATAGAAAATTATAAATATTAAAAGCTTCAAACAAAAATCCGCACACCTATAAAGACAGTAAAATTATATGGCATGTTGGATATGGCTTTGCTCTGGTCCTTATCAGATATCAAGAGCATGAAGTCTCCTGGCTCCTCCAGGCTGAACGAAAACACCTGAATGCCCGGTACTATCTCTCTGGAGCTCAAGTCTGCTACAGGCATGAACAAATTTGTCCCCTTTTCAATGACCTCAACATCAAATTGATAAAATCCTGGAACAAAGTTCCCACATTGATCCCGCTGGTGTATGAAAAATTCCATCTTAGAGAACAATTGAAATAATTTTGTGTCAATATCCCAATGTGCCTCACAATTAGAGACATCCAAAGCTCCTGTTTAAAACAAAAAAAATGAACTTCAGGAATTAGAACCCCCAGAGAAAAGACAGAGGCACATAATATCATACTGAAATATGCAACACAAAAAAAGAAACATTTTCATGAAATGGGTCCAGTTATGAGTTATAGACAAGAGTGGTCCCTAAGAAAAGTATCATTGTGAGAAACAGAATGGAAACCATGAGTTTTTTTCCCCTTCTTTCAATAGGATATCAAGCATTGATGGCAGATAATACGAAGGCACTAGAATGCATATGAAACCACATTTGTGGGAAACAGCATGTAAAGGAGAAAATAAACCCCAGATATTTGATTAACCAAACTATGCAGCAGACAACCTGAAATGAAAACCACATTTTCTTAAAGTGCACACAAATATGGTGTGTGATATCAAGAGATTAATGCTATTAACTTAGTGCCTTGCAGGTCATAGAATATCTTAATAGAGCACCTGGATTCACCTTGAATGGCAGTGGAGAGCCATTCAAGCTTTGGTTTTTCTCTTCAACATGAAGCAAGAGGTTTCCAGCTGAGGCTGCAGTAAGACCAATGCTGTAATAACCAACTTTATCCCATCTCATGTGGGTAATATTCAGCACATTTGCACTAGAACCATTTACATAAGATGCGGACACCATAAAGTTTAAAGCACTTAATTCTTCACTAGGTGAAGTGATAGTATTCCCAAATGCATCTTTAGGCAGTATCACGACTGTAGCTTTAGTCCCAGATACAAGCTCATCCATCTGGCCCATCCAGGAAACAACACAAGCTGTTGGATATATTTTCCCTTCAAGTAGGCAGCAGCATTAGGGTTAACAACATTTCATTATTCGATGTTGAAAATATTTAAAGAAATTGCACCAACAACCAATGCATGGAAAACCAACTCCCAGAGCAGAAATTCATCCAACATAAATTCAAAAAGTAAGCATCAAAGAAACAAAACAAAAGATAAAATTGCTGTGTAAGAGTTAACATTCTCAAAACCGAGTTAACTTGAATACTTATTTCCCAAATCCAATTTTCTTAAACTTAATTCCCAATCAAAGTCAGACTCTTAAAGTGCTGCATGAACACACATTTTGAGAATATAATTGGAATTTTAAATCCTTGAAGCCGTGCTCTGGAACGCAATTTACATTCTAAATAAACTGAATTTCAACATGTTCCCAAAAATGGTGGCCCAAACTATCCTGAAATAACTCCAGTATAGTGGCTACAACCAATCAGTTTTAGTAATTGAACACGAGATCAAAACCTGGCGTGACTTGAAAGTGCAGCGACGAGTCCAGAACGTTGAAATGCTCATCAGTAACCAGCACATTGAACAAACCAACCTTAATCGGAACAAACGAAATCTTCCAGTCACTGAGCTCACCATCAAAGTTCAAAGAAACCCCAGATACCAATGAACTATTGCCCATCTTCCCGTTCACCGTAATATTAGGATGGAAGGTATATTTATACTTCTCTCCCTCATAATTTCCCAGTATTTTAACCTTTATAGTCGCGATATCACCGGCAGCAAACGTGTTTTTCTCGTCAAACCAACTGAAAGCAAAACTGAGTATCGATACATTTTCTGTAAAAATTACAAAACCGCTTGTGTCATCAAATTCAAGGACAATAATGTGTCAAATATGAATGATTAGAAGCGAAAGAGGAAAATACCTGATTTTACAAGTTTAGGGCCAACAAATGAGAAGAGAGACATGAGTAATAGTGAAATGAGCATGTAAAGGAGAATTTGAGACGCCATTGTTGTGAGACATTGATGGATTTCTCAGTTTCTATGAAAGTTATAAAGGAAAGGTTTGTTGTGAGAAGATCTAACAATATAGAGGCGGGAACGGTTTGAAGGGAATTTCTTTTTTTTTTTTTTTTTGAGACTTAAAAGTGGTTGTGAATTGACGGTTGAAGCGTAAATATCTTTATATTTTTTTTTCAATAAGTATACAAAATATTTTTAAACCTTTTGATTAGGCCAAACACTTTATGTAACTTTATGAGGCATTATATTAGGATGGAAGGTATATTTATACTTCTCTCTATCATAATTTCCTAGTATTTTAATCTTTATAGTCGCGATATCACTAGCAGCAAACGTGTCTTTCTTGTCGGACAAACTGAAAGCAAAACTGGGTATGGATACATTTTCTGTAAAAATTACAAAACCGCTTGTGTCATCAAATTCAAGGATAATAATGTGTCAAATATAAATGATTAGAAGCGAAAGAGAAAAATACATGATTTTACAAGTTTAGGGCCAACAAGTGAGGAGAGAGACATTGGTAATAGTGAAATAAGCATGCAAAGGAGAATTTGAGACCATTGTTGTGAGACATTGATGGATTTCTCAATTTCTATAGAAGTTATAAAGGAAAGGTTTGTTGTAAGAAGATCTAATAATATAGAGGCAGGAACGATTCGAACGGAATTTCTTTTTTTTTTTTTTTAGAGACTTAAAAATGGTTGTAAATTGACTGTTGAAGTGTAAATATCTTTATATTTTTTTTTTCAATAAGTATACAAAATATTTTTAAACCTTTTGATTAGGCCAAACACTTTATGTAACTTTATGAGGCATTTGATGATTTCTTTGATTTTTTTTTTTCTTCAAAAGAATAACGATAGAGACTATATATAGATTTGAAGTTCATTCTTGTGAAGTGACAATAAATTCGATGAAAAGAAATAGATGTTATGCCAAATTCATTGCAAGTTTGCAACGTAAAGCTTCGGTGAGTGATATTCCTATAGGGGTGAAGCTGCCAATGCCAACCCTTTTCCATTCATTACTGGGATGTATTCAGGTCCTGCTGCTGGCAGTTGAACTTCATTTAGGGCTTCTTATCATCATTAAAAACCTTCCATTTGAACAGAGAGATACACGAGGCATAGAAGCCAAAAGCATATACTGCAGAAACTTGATTCCAAACTACTAAACCGCCAGTCATCTCATCTGCAACAGGAGCAGCTCTGGTTTTTCAATAAATTGCTTCCACTCATTGCAAAATCTTGCGACCGTTGCTCCATCCAAAACTCTATGATCAGCACCTATATTTACCTGAAAAGAAAGAAGAAATCACACTAAAACTTGGTGGTCTAATAGATAATCTGCCATACGGTTTGCACACTAGAAGACAGTATTATGCCAGTTCTCTTATTTGCATTTCAAGTAGCCAAAGTAGCTCCCAGAGTCACCCCAAACAAATGGAACCCATTCTTGGCACGAAGAGGATACTGGAGGAAGAGACTAGTTGATAATCGATTCCATACAATGAGGATTTTTCTTTTTTCTTTTTTTTTTTGGGGGGGGGGGGTGTGTCTGAGGAATTTTTACGATTGTGTTAACAACATTTTTCAGTGAAACATAGTTTTAACTTCTCTATTGAGAAGAAAGAAAAAAAAGATAACTCTGATTTATTTCTTTAAGAGGAAAAAAAAAAAAGAAAACTTGTACATGAAAGATGTGTGTAATAGGGCATCCCCGGGACAAAGGCTCCTCACTTTGTGAGGCTTGTATTTGCACACAGCCTTCCCCTTGCTTTTTCACAAAGAGGCTGATTTCACAGCTTGAATTCTTGATCTTCTAGTGACAAATAAAAAGAATCGCTACTTACAGTCATCACTGACAATGGATACACATTGCCATCATCAGCAAAACGAGGAACTTTCTGGATTCTACCAATTGCAATAATAGCAACTTCGGGCGAGTTGATGAGAGGTGAACCAAATTTTCCACCAATTGATCCAATATTGCTCAACGTTATAGTCCCGCCAGAAACATCATTTGGACTAAGTTTGTTTGCTGAAGCCAATTGTTGGAGCCGATACAGTTCCTCTGTAATCTGATGGCACGAAGGACAACAATTAAAGTAACTCCTCCATTTCAAAGACAATGTAGATAATCCCCAGAGAGAAGAAAGGAGCGGACAAAGTATGTAAAAAAGCTGAGACTGTATTTACAAAGAGCAACACTTTGCTAATCTACTTTTACAGTAAGAGAATGTCCAGGGAGAAACCAATGCAATGTAAGAAATCAAAGTATTGGCATTCCAAACAATAAACCAATTGATACAAAAAAATTTAATTATAAAATTTTAATTTCTGGTATTAGAATCTTAAATTTTAATTTCTACTTTTAATCTGACAGCTTTTGTAAAAGGATTTTAGTAGATTCTGTTTGAACTTTTGTAATTTGAATTTGATAGCTTTTCTGATGGGATTTTAGTCTGTAAATAGGTATTGTTAATGTAAACAACTGATACAGTTGAGTTTGAATAAAGTTCTCTCCCCGTAAACTCCCTACTTTTCAGCTTCTCCTCTTCCTCCCTTTCACCAAGTTTTTTCTCTCTTCTTTCTCTGGTTTTCTCTCTCTCTTCTTTCTTCTACCTTCTGTAACTTTTTTGCTTTCCCGCATCACCAATCAAGCAATCATGCTCCAGTTCATTAAATGAAATGAACATGTATTAACAAACAGAGACATTGAACTCTCAAACCTTTTAAAACACATGTAGCAGGGTAAACTCAATTAATAAGTGTTTCACAATAAGTGAGCCAAAATTGAAGAACGCAATATCTTCATTATTGTTAAGGAAATTAAGTTTATAATCTCTAGGTGTAAGATTGATTGTCACCCCAAAAGCAAATTTGCATTTATTACTATTTCTCTTTCCCGCAGCCAGTACTTGATTCTTGAAACACTTCTACAGAAAACTCATTAGAACTCCAAAGAATAAAGCACAATGAAAAAGATATCACCCAAAATGATGTGCAACTTGCAAGAGCACTGTGCTGTAAATGCAACCCTAAGTTTTCTCTCTTACCCCTAAAGCAATTAAAGATACTAGAGGCTCGAGCAAAACATGCTATTGAAAAAGATGCCTAGGGGAAAAGAGAATGCTTCATGCCCCATGTAAAGCGCAGATTCAATAAAATTCATCTTCACTTTCATTTTGCTTTCTTATTTCGAATAGAGAAAAAGGATTACAAGATGAACCAAAATTCTAAACAATGACAAAACAGAACAACACAGAAAATACACAGATCAGTAGTAAAAAGAACTAACCTCCAAGATGGATAGAGATTGAACCTTCTTTATGCTCGGTACAACCAGACCATGTTGAGTGGCCATGGCAATACCAATATTATGAGAACCTACATTAGAAATAAACAGAAATAAGGTTTTTTTTCTTGTATTTCTTTTTCATTGTTTTTCTTATTTTATGATATGAAAACATACACAAAACAAGCGAGCAATAGAAGACTGAAACCCATCTATTCAACCCAACAGGCCAACACTACAGGACCCTTTACTTCTGTAAGGAGAGTAAGCTTTTAAATTTCACTAGGAAAGCAAAACACCTACAAATGTGGATAGCATCCTCTATGTTTCTTTTCCATTTCATATGAACAAGGGATAGAAGATATAAACCTGTATCCTACTCAAAAAGGCTTCACTTTAGAACCAGGAATTACCATCACCATGAACTTACAGATATACTAACATTAAGTAGCATTTATCAAGTAAATGAGACTTTTGAGTAAACCTTCGAACTTTCCATGAACATTCAATCACTCCAGGAGTTCTAATATGTTTTTGAAAATGTCATGGAGCTTTTATACTTTCTATGTTCAACAAGTCTATTGTCTATCAATTTCAAAAATAAAAACTACCCAAAAAACAGACGGTTTATAATGAATCTTGTATATCTGGTGCCCATCCATTTTCTAACCAATAAATATCATCGGATGAAAAGTTTGGTCCACTAAGTTAATGAGGTGTCCTGAGAGTCCTTGTGGTGATGGCGATATCTATAATTTACACTCAATCCCCCAAGGAAGGGATTATGTACATCCACTAATACCACACTGTAAAGCTGGCACATGGAGTCATATGTGGAGTCAATCAACAGCAGGAAGATGACTAGATGTGCCACTTAGGCAAAAGCCAACATATGCGTCCACCATTAGTATGTGGTAACATAATGCCACAGCCTTCAGTAAGAGTCCCTATGTAGAGAATAAGCAGCATTTTGTGATTTTAAGAAGAAAAGAAGCCCCATTACAACAACAATAATAACAATTAATTAATAAATATAAGACCAAGCAGGGTGGAGAGTTACTTGGCATCATTTTCTTCTTCCTACTGTTTCCCCATCATCATTTTGAAGCAGAGAACGTATTAAAGAAGCAACCAAGAAAAGTAGCAATTAGTGACATGTTTTGTGCTTCTCAAGTTTGAGAAGCACCCCACAAAACTCAAAGAGGCACCAAAAGACTGAATTAAAAAGTAAAAACCTTTTAGGGTTACTGTCTGCATCTCCTCATTGAAGCAACTGTTTAGAAAGGGGTATTTGCTTAATGCCATTGAGAGTGACTTTATCAAAACCGGAAGGAAAGTGTGCTTGACATCTGGATTGGAATTTTCATTCTGAAAAGATGCTTTAAGATCCAGAAGTGCATCACAGTTGATCTCTTCCACGTAATGAAAATGTGGAATTTTTGCAGCCAATGTCATTGATTTAACCATTGCTCGCTGGAATCCTCTGTAAAAGAGGAACATCTGTGAATCTATGAGCTCCTTACTTTGAAGAACCTAGCGTGCTGAACAGCATTCTCCATGAAGTGCATACATCACAAAATTTAAAACCATACCACATAACACTAACAATTTCTCAGAATAAATCAGAGATGATAACAGGCATTTTCGTCAAAGTTATATGTGCTTATGCGGCATAATGAAGCACTGCAGATTATTTGCCAGTAAAGAAGTTGATCCACTAAAAAGTTAAGTGGCAGATATGCAAACTAAATAATATACAGGGAATATATGAATTATATACTAGGAAGCAAGGATATGGAAGCAAAATAACCAACACAAATATGCAAACACATAATTTTCAAAAATATTAGAACATGGCAAGCCAAGGACTCCACAGAACTTAAAAACTACATACATGTGTATACAAAACTTACAATCTTACAATCTCTTCAATTTTTTCATTATTAATACATTTACATCAAAAATAGTACAAAAATATTTTTTTCATTCTTCTGCAAACTGCAAACCACATAGTGAATGAAAAAACAGCAATATTTATTTTAGATAGATTTCTCAGAAGTTGTCTTAAAAATCTTAAAGGTTAAAAAAAGTCCAAGAGAAAACAGATTATGGTGTACAACCCAATATTTTCTTATTCTATCAGTAGAATCTTTAGTTGTCAACTTAGAATTGTTTGGTGTGTATATTAAAGCAATTAAAAGTTGGCATGAGCAAACTTGCCTCCAAGTGTTTTTACAGAGTTCCACTTAAAATCAATTTAAAAATAATAGAATACACTAAGATAGATGTGTGATGCATGTTTGGGAATGTCCAGAAAGTGCTGATATCTAACATGGAACTCTGTATGGGACAACACCTCTTGGAAGTACCTGTGCTCAGTTCAAGTAAATGAAGTATAAAACACTTCAATATACCAAACAGTTAGGTTCACTCATGGTTCCATAACTGCTAAGATTCAAATGGAGCCAACAGTTCCAATGAATAAGCTTCAATTTCACCTCATAAAATGAGGTGTGGATAGTAACTTCCTGTCTTCTTTTACAAGGAAGTTCATCTGACAACTATAACCGGCAGTGGAATGTGAACCTGATAAAATATATTCCACTTATGTTACAAGAAGAAGGGAAGTGACACCCTTACTATT